>OX940881.1:11325000-12575000 GCA_954870665.1 Stratiomys singularior
TCATCCATTTATCATGTAATCTGATAGGTGGTGGTTTATAATGGTTGTAATAGGACATTTATTTCTAAATCATACCCTTAATTTTGTAGTTTGGACCTCTTTATTATCCTTATCATCCGTCATTTTCAATTCGAGTAGAATTGAAACTTCTTTTTTTTTGTGTATTTGCATGTTAGAATGTTTGAACGAATGTAAACATTCTTACCCACTTCTGTACTTACAGGATAAATCGATATTCTAAATGAGCTGAGACCGTTTATCTAATCAATTCAAAATAAATACATCGAAAATATAATTTTGACCGTAATAGTGCCTAAACATCTCAACTAACATCATTGTGAGGCATAAAGATCCAATCCAGACAGAACAAATGGCTAAAGACAGCCTAAAACAACCTTCTGGGGTAAGTAGCAATATTGATGATATACTATCACGAACATCTTAAAATTCATGTCGTTTGGAAGTATTTTTTGCGTGCCGTTTTACGTTCAGTCCTGATTTACCTAAATCCTAACCACATCTCAATAATGATTGCTGATAGGTCCACTGGCCCCTCTAAGATGATCCAGCCGTATCGAAATAGACTTTGTACACAAAATACCCATCAAAAGATTTGGTATGATTTGGACATTTTCGTTGGGAGCTTTGACTTTCAAACCCTCGTCCTACCACCCCCAACCCCCCAAAATTAGCCTCGTCCATGGTGAATTGTGTTTGTACTGTTGAACGATTTCCAGAATGTTTTTTTTTCCTTTCACTCACCGCAAAGATACAAATCAGACTCTAATCACATTTGTTATTTTCTTACACGCAACGTTATGCTTTTTTGCATTTATTCCTTTTGTTATATTTTTACTTCTTCATGATAATTCTATTGCAGGTTGGCGTACAAATAGACTGTCCTACACCTGTTCCGGATAAGACAATTTTTGGGGGTGGAATGCCGCCATTAAGTCTGCCACCGCCTCTTACTCTCGAGGAGAAGAAATATCTGGTTGCTGTCGAACGGGGAGATTTGGCCAATGTCAGAAGGTAAATGTCGGTTTGTACTTGAAATACGAATAAATTTTATTTAGCTTTACATAAATTTCGTGTAGCCACGGTTCATGTCGCAGGAATTATTGACGATTTGGGGATTGTGTTGGTTACCACGAAGGGTGGGCATGATGTATGTTATGCGTAAATGTAACAAAACCTTCGTTTTGCATGGAGAATATTAAAGATTTTATTTGTTGTATTAATTTAGAATTGAATATTCAATGTATAATATGCTAAAGGACATTGTTGGGCTAAGATGTGTTTTGACTTGGGCTGTTGTTTAGCTTTCCGATGAGTGATATCCCCCCGGGTTATTTGAGTAATCAATCGATCGGATTGACTACAGCGAAGTATTTGCAAATAAGGGGACGAAAAATTATCCTTGCTAAAGAATAACCTTCGACAAAAGTGAAGAGAAAATAAGAAGAAATCAAAGATGAGTAGGATACTTTTGTGAACAATGATTCCACCTGAAAAACTTAAAAAAAATTTTAATTTGTCGAACTGCAAGGTGCCTTGTGGACCAAAACGCTCTTCCTTTCATACACAAAAACTGTAGCAACAATTCCTTTCAGTTTTTTTCCAATTTCCCGCCGTGATGATCGGTTTGCACAGCGTGGCTCAATCATTCCTTTTTAGGGAGTAAGCGATAAGAGGTTTATGTTAGGGGTAGCCGTCTAAAGTTTTATGATCATGATTTATTCTTGATTTTATTTTTTTTTAATTTTTTTATTTTCAAAATTTATTTTTTTTATCATGATTTGACGCCTGTATTCAGCAGAAATAATCCTGGCAGTTTAGTCTTAAAAGAACCGACAGATATTCAGAATTTTTAAGGATTTATTAGCACAAAAAACTTACATCTTCATTGGATAACTTCCGCAAACAACATGCCGTCAAAAATCCTGAATCATAGCTGCAACGGACAATTAAGATACTTTGCCTTTAAAGCAACGTTTTGTTACCTCTCTAGTAATGTTCAGTCAATTTCTTGGTGTATAGTATAAATAGTTTTTTGATTCCGAAATTCATAAAGCATCTTGCGAGATATTTCCAATAAATTATTATGAAGTATATAAGTTTCTTTCCCCGCTTTGGAATATATGAGCACAAATAACGTAGAGTTATTTAACTTCTTTGATAACTTTTGCACTAATTTATTACTCTTTTGCTGGTGTCTTAAATTGATCATTGTCTGTGTATGTTTCGATAGTGTTGTGTACGCACGTTCCCGCAAAACATTGGAAGAAAGAGAGTAAAGAGTAAGTACATTGTTGGAACGGTCTAAATAAATCGTGGTAAAGCCATAAAACTAGCAAACTTTTCACGTTGTTCCAGTGAGTAAGGCAGGAAGGGAAATGGTGAATATTAATTGTTACTTGTATTGTATTTCCAGAGTTATTATTTGTATGCATAGTTTCTTACTACTTTTTGAAAAAGAAAATGAGGAGATAAATGTATGCGATTCGTACGGGTCCGAAATTATTACACGTGCAGAGCTCTAGACCAATTCTTCTTGATATACATGGCATCGTTTGGAACATCACCCAACACAGTGAATTTTAGTGTGTCCTCATAAAGGAACTACTAGCCACTGCCAATACTTTGCTCGCGCTCCCAATTTAAAGGAATTTAAAAAAAAATTTTGGACATAGGAAGAATAATCAAATGTTTATTCGAAAACGGCGTTAAAACTCCTTTAAAAGTTGAATTCATACATAATTACCTAAATCGTAAATACACATAATTAAATACATACATAAATAAATCAATAAAAATGAATAAATACTCCAAAAAATATTACTTACATACATGGAAATTCAAAAACCCAGCCATGGCAATCTCACCACCCATCTACATCTTGCAATTTTTAAGCTCTCTATCTTGCAAAAGCTCGCTTTTTTTGCTGAATTCGATATTCGTATCCCTGTCTTCGCGATACCTCTATAGAGTATTAGTGCTTTCTGAAAGTTACGCATTGATGTTGAAGTCACAAGTGTTTGTCGCATAGATTTTCAGTTTCAATTTCAATTTGAGAGATTGCGTCGTTGATTTGTTGGACGAGGTTAGGAAGGGTTAGGGAGGCTTAGAGTCTACGATAGGTATGACCGGTCTAATCTTCTTGTAAAGACTAACTATATGAATTTTTCTATTTTGTAGTTAGACCTAGCTACTATACAAATTTTTCTATTTTATAGTTAGAGCGTAGCTAGAGCTGGATCAACAAGACCCACTGTATAGTAGAAATCACTTTATTCTTAATAAACGTTGCCCTAATGCAGTATTTATGGAAGGAACTGTCGAGAAATTCATTGAAAACCATTCATTGTGATAATCTGATATTTCCATGTTTGTGAATAAAAATCGTGAAATATCCATATCCTGTTTGAATCGTACTCGATAATGGTTCTAAAAATCCTACAAATCAGGCTGTCTAAGGATCTGATGCCCTTAGGGTATAGTACAAATCAGAGAATGAATCAGAATAGCGAGAAGATTACCAGAAAATAGCTTTCGTACTTGTCTACTCTTTCGGAAGTTTGAAGATTTTTAGGGATCAGTCCCGCCAACGCCAGGATTATTATGTGACAATTGTTATGTTAAAGAAAACTTATTTGCTGTCTGTTTCCTGATTTTTTATCATATCATCTCAGATCTCGGGTTGATAATACATTACCGAGTTCGTCATTACTATCGGCACACTTTCGTTTGTCCCTCAATGTGCCAGAAGTAGGTTTTAATTTCAGATTTTTTGCTGGATTTGAAGCCGGTTTTAAGTTTTACATACTTCAAAGTCGTATCGTTTTGAGATATTTTAGGATTACTTCTCAGAGGTCAGTTTTATTGATTAAGTGATGTCTCCTTAAATTTCGAACAAATTTTTGTGGACTCCATGATTTTTAGCAATTAATCAAGGCAAATTATAAGTTTTTCCGATAAAAACTTATAATTTGACATTTTTCGGGGTTCAAATAACGTTTGTTTCAGACCATTGATAAATTGCGCTTAATTTGTCTGGAAAGAGTTTCGTATTTCTTCGAGACTTAACCACGTTGAAGAGCTTGAGGTCATCAGCATAAAATAAATGAGGTATTTCCGACAGGATCCCAGACAAATCAGAAATAAAAATGTTAAAAAGAAGTGAACCGAAGTTACTGCTGAAGTTACTGTGTTACGCAGGAAAACACTTTAATTTCCTTGGAAATAAACCCTTGAAATTTAGCATATTGTGTCCTTTTTTTCAGAAACGATCCACTCCAACAAAAGGTCACTTATTGTTAACTTATGAAAAAGAATTTTGTGGTTGACGCGATCGAACGCCTAACTGATGTTGGCGTCAATATGGTGACCTCTTTCCATTGCACAGAGGACACTAGAGACCATTGCAGGAAGAGTCGTTGCATGTCGAGCGATTTTGGGAAAAACCTTGATGTCAATCATTTAGCCGAGGTTCAATGATTGGAGATAGTTTTGAACAGGCTATTTTTTCAAAGAGTTGTGGAATGGCTGACAGGATTGCAATCCCTTTGTAGATTTCAATTGGTACATTATCTTTATTTTTACACATTCGAGCCAGATGCGAAGTTTTCCAAGGAGATGGGAAGGCTCCGGAGGAAAGAGAGAGAGAGAGATTTATTGAAAATAATATATAGTGGCAGAATCGATTGATTTTTGCGTTGACATAAAAACCTAGAAAAGAGTAAATCGGGGCTTGGCCTCTTATTGATATCGAGTGTTTCTAATGCCTTAGATATTTCATCTTCTTCGAATAATGGACAAGGGGCTTATTGAATTTTGATTCACTTCTATATTGATGCTGATGAAGCTCGCTCAGGGAAGATAAACAATAAGTCGTTGATTTAAATCGATCCATCTGTATCCTTGAAATGGTTTCTACTTTTCTGATCCAATGATAGGCTAGTGTCTACATCCGTTAAAGAGACGAAAATGAAAACAACAATGAAACATGCCATACAACTATTGAACAATTTCAGGACGAAGAGACAACTGAAATCGATTGTTTGAAATTATTTTGTGTTCAAATCAGATATCCTGAATATTTAAACATTTTTTAAGCTCTCCCGATAGTTTTGAAAATTGAATTAAACGATTTTGCTACTCACAAAAAGAAACAAACACTTTATAAACCAGTTGATATATCCTTGACGGAAAGCATTTCAAAACGTAGCTATGCTAATGCTGATTTTAATTTATTTTCCATATTCTACAGAATGTTGCAGAAAGCCCATCGTCGGCATCATATCAACATAAATTGCATGGACCCCCTGGGGCGTCGGGCACTAACCCTTGCCATCGATGGGGAGAATCTGGAAATGGTTGAACTGCTCGTGATAATGGGTGTTGATACAAAAGACGCACTGCTTCAGGCCATTAATGCTGAGTTTGTGGAAGCCGTGGAATTATTGCTCGAACACGAGGAATTAATCCATAATGAGGGTGAACTATACGTAGGTAGAATGTAGTTGGCCAAATGGAAACTGATTAAAAGCACTGCATTTGTTTCAATTTTCGCTGCATGTTGGCGGACTCGGTTGTTTGGTGCAGAGCTGGCAAAAAGTTGACATAAACACGGCCATGTTTACACCTGACATTACACCACTTGTCCTGGCTGCACATCGAAATAATTACGAAATCCTTAAGCTCCTGCTAGATCGCGGTGCAGCGCTACCTGTTCCACATGACATCAAGTTTGTACACATACTTGTTTTGCTGTTGTTTTGTCATTTTCCATTTCTTTGCCTGAGCGAGGATGATGCTTTTGCTGGATGATACTGAAAAACGGATATTCGGATTCATTTCAGGTGCGGATGTGACGACTGCATACGTTTATCATCAGAGGACTCATTAAGACACTCATTGTCACGAGTAAATATTTATCGAGCGCTTGCAAGTCCTTCTCTAATTGCTCTCACATCAAACGATCCGCTTTTGACAGCTTTTCAATTGTCGTGGGAATTGAGGAATCTTGCCTTTACGGAACAGGTGAGAATATGTTGATGGTGTTGTTTGTAGACATGTTGTTCACACATTGTTTTATGTTTATATTGTTTGGTAAAGGACAAGGACAAAGGTGTTTATGGTGAGCGAATTTGAGCAACAGCTCATTGACTTCCACCCAAAATTATTTAGAAAACCCATTTCAAAGTGATTCACATCGAATCCGTTGGTGCTTATTCATTCGTATCCAAGTTCAAGCACAACACGTTGAATCGAAATATCCTTTCTGAAGCTTATAACGTTCGAATTGTTTGGTTTTTAAAGTTAATGTGATGGAATTTGTACTTCGTTGAATTGATTACAACGAACCAAAAGTATGGAAACCCATCGAAATGGATGAATTCCATTATGTTTAGAAATGCTAATTACTTAGAATAAGGAAGAAAATCCTCACGAGCAACAGAATTAAATAATTCTCCAAGGACCATCGATATTAAACAATTATGAAATATAATTAGGCTTAATAAAATCAGAACGTTATGGCTTGTCCTAAACCAAAATAAAAAAAATGTTACGAGCCACTGAGATGAACGAGCAACAAAGCATATAATCATGAGGTTACTTCGCTGTTTGATCAGTCAATAATCTATAGAATTAAGCAAAGATGGCGCGCCAACGGCAACAATGGTATTCAAATGTTTCGTGGGTTCTCATTGGACTATGAAGGACTTTCATAAGGAAGCAAACAATCAAGTGTTTTATAAATCACATGCGATTGCGTGAGTAACCTTGCAATAGTGAAGTCTGTTGGTTGTTTGCGCTGTTCTTCTTCTTTTTATAAATTCCTTTTTCTTTACATTCCGAACGTTTATCAAATGTCGAGTTCCAAGTAAGGGAAACGAGTCCGATTATCAGCCGCTTTGAGGCACAAACGGTGCCTTCATCATCATTGATTAAAAGCTACTGAAACTCCCAGCGAACTAAGATTTATAGGTCTTCTGTAGGAGACCTATAAATGTTACTTTTAAATAAGCTCTTTTTTGGAATTGGTTTAGATTTTCAGGATTTTTATTTTTTTTTTGATTTACAGTTTTAAATTATCGCGAAATCTGAGTTCTTGTCTTTTGGTTATTTGTGAAAACATCAGAATTTCAAATATATCCATACTTTACAAAACACTTTCAGTAAAACAGGAAGAGTTTTGTAAAGTGAAACTTCCTTTTTACCTACTTCCACTACCTGCTTCAAATCCGAACTAGATTTTGAAAATATTACTAAACAATGTGCCATAGTCAGCGATATGTCCTTACCCAGCCAACTAAATTATTATTTAAAATTCTACTGTCAACAGGAGTGCAAAGCTGAATATTTAGAACTAAGACGACAGTGCCAACAGTTTGCTGTTGACTTGCTGAGTCAGACAAGAAGTTCACAGGAATTAGCCATTGTTCTCAACTATGACCCCGATGCACCACCTTATGAGGACGGTGACCGTATGCATTTGGCACGACTCCTGCAAGCAATTCAGTTCAAACAAAAGAAGGTATTTGTAGTTGTAAACATGCATGTATTATACATATAAATTTATCCAATTTATGAAGTAACTTTAAGCTTTAATTATAAAACAAACAAAGAACACAACAACTATTTTTTGCTGTCCAACACAAACTCAGTGATACCTTATTAATTTTCTACAGTTCGTAGCGCATCCAAATATCCAACAACTTTTATCAACAATTTGGTACGAGGGCGTTCCAGGATTCCGGAGAAAAACATATGTGGGAAAGTTCCTAATAATAGCGAAAATCGGATTGCTGTTTCCGTTCTATTGTTTTCTATACATGCTTTTCCCCAATTGCAGCACATCGAAAGTATTGCGAAAGCCTTTCATGAAATTTATGATACACGCATCGTCTTACATTTTTTTCTTATGTAAGTATAAGTTGGATTGTGGTAGATAACTGTACTTTGGTTGAACGAGGATTTCAGGATTATTAACAAGGAACAATTTAATTAACTCAATGCACGTTTGCGGGTGAATTGAATTGAAATAGAAAAGAATTTAAGTACACAAATAACAAGAGTCCTTACGAGTTTGACTTTTGAAACGAATTAAGGACTCTTAATGATGACAATAATATATATCAATCACGACTATTAACAGTTCGGTCTGGGCTTAAGTCACTTTAACCCACGCCTACCTCGTAGCGAGCCCGAACTCACGCAAGGATGTGGCTAAATCAATATTTGAAACTAGTGACGCTCTTTTTTTCGTATCAAATTTTACTGAAGTATTTTTAAGACACAAGTTCTCCTTAATTTCAGTTATTTTAATTTTGGTATCACAACGTGCCGAAGATAATATTATAAAAATGTTTGGAACGGATAGCATGAGAGATGATTTGGAGGAACGAATGAAACGGCAAAGAGGGAACGGTCCAACATCCTTGGAGTTGCTGGTTGTTATATATGTTCTTGGCTTCATATGGGAGGAAATCCAAGAGATCTACACGCTCGGCATTCAACCATACTTACGAAATATGTGGAACTTTATCGACTTCACCAGAAATTTTTTATACGTTATTGTCGCCTGCCTGAGGTACAAAAGTGTGATTGTATGCCTTTGCTTTGTTAATTATTTATTATTTTTTCAGGATATTCGCCTACATACAACAAAACAATGAAATAAATCGTGATGCATCAACAGCCTACATTCGCAGAGAGGATTGGGATGACTTTGATCCACAACTTATTGCTGAGGGATTGTTTGCGGCTGCGAACATATTTTCAGCTCTGAAACTAGTTCATTTGTTTTCAATCAATCCTCATTTGGGACCCCTGCAGATCTCTTTGGGACGAATGGTTATTGATATTGTGAAATTCTTTTTCATCTACACCTTGGTGCTGTTTGCGTTCGCTTGCGGTCTTAATCAGTTGCTCTGGTACTTTGCACATCTTGAAAAGGATAAGTGTTATAGTCTTCCGAATGGGCAGCCTGATTGGGAAGGAAACGGAGATTCTTGTATGAAATGGAGAAGATTTGAAAAGTAAGAGGGCAAATGCTGTCTTTATGATTCAGATTACATGATTGAGGGTTGGGTTTTGCTCTTTTCAGTTTGTTCGAATCATCGCAGTCACTGTTCTGGGCAAGTTTTGGAATGGTTGGACTGGAGAATTTCGAACTTGAAGGCATCAAATCATATACACGCTTCTGGGGACTCTTTATGTTCGGATCATACAGCGTGATCAATGTGATCGTCCTACTTAACCTCCTCATTGCTATGATGTCAAACTCCTATGCGACAATCGAAGTATAAATATTGAATTGAAAATCATTCTGCGAAATATTTACGTGATGGTTTATTATTCAGGAACATTCCGATACTGAGTGGAAATTCGCTAGAACTAAGTTATGGTTGAGCTATTTCGAAGATAGTGCCACATTACCTCCACCATTTATCATATTACCGTCCGTAAAATGGATCACCCGCCTTTTCAGAAAATCGAGCAAAGAGATCCTTAGGAAGCTGCACCAGGTCAGTATATCAAACCCCAACTATTGGTTCTCATCGTTCGTTGGTTCTCATCACTTTAACGTAGCCTGCGATGTTATAAGCATACATAAACTTCCCGCACATATGATAATATGTGAAGAAAGTAAGGATTCTGAGCCTTTAGTCCCTTAACTAACAGGCGCCTTTGGACCGTCCTTTTTAGTTTTTGGGAGCATAATTTAAGAAGCTTAAAAACTGGGTAATGATTCAGGGGTAAAAAGGCAGATGGAAACATTTTTAAAGTTCAGTTCTTCAAAAAATCGATGGATGTTATTAAAAATGTCATTAAAAAAAAGAAGGATTACACTGCCCATATCAACTGCATGTCATTTATCAAACAAAAAATTTATTACTTTTGGACCACCATAATGAAACTAGAAATAAAGAATTTTGATGGAATTTTTTTATCCTTCAGAAAAGGGAAATCGATCAAGAAAATCGTTATACCAATGTGATGCGAGCTCTCGTTTGGCGATATGTATCCTCGACCCACCGCAAATGCGAAGAATCTCCGGTCACAGAAGACGATATCAACGAAGTCAAAGGTGAAATATCGACCATGCGGTATGAGATGTTGGAGATATTTGAGCGCAATGGCATGGATGTATCCAGTGCTGCTAAAAAAGAAAAGCGTAAGTGTAGCTTTTCTTTTCGTGCAAGACTTCTTAATTTGAACTTGTTTTTTCCTTGCAGCTGTCCGTGCTCGAAGAGCTAAGGAATGGGAACGACGTCTCATGAAAGATTTCCATGTTGCACCCATTCCTATCGATAACGGTGATAGCAGTGATCCACCCCTTCTGCTCGAACCGCTTGCACCGCCTCCACCAAACGAGGATCCTAAGTCGAAATTCAGACGAATTGCCCGACAAATTGCCAATGATTCAATGGCCCATAAGTGGAACGAAGTGTTAAAGGGTGTGGCTAAGAACTCACAAATTGGACGAAGCAGAGATCGGCAAAGCTTTACCAATCAACTGAATCTGCAAAAGGCGATTGAAGAAGCTAAGAAGTAAGTAAATCCTTGTTAAACTAATTGATTAATGCGAGAATGCGTGTTTCAAAAAAAATGTCTTCTGCAGATTGGCCCTTCAGAGTCCACCACCACACTCAGGCAATATTTCACCCATCGAGTTTATGGATGATACGTCAACAACACTTCTGGAATTAATCAAAGATCTAACTGAAGAAACTGGATCTGCCAAACAAGCACTAAAAGGAAAAGTCCTAGGAAAAGATAAAGCCAGTTCACTATTTGCTCTCTCTGGCGAACTCAAACAAAGAGCTTTGGCAAACAAACATTCAGCAGGAGATCGAGCCTATAAGCCATTGTCCCCTCCGCCGCAATTCTCGAAAGCTGCTTGCAGCAACAGCAACATTACCAGTGTTACCAGTGCAACAAATGTTCCATCAATTCAAGTGACCACTCCAGATAGGCAAATTGTTTTGACTGCTTCCACATTAATGTCACCAAAACAGTTTCGTCAACCGAAGAAAGCTGCTCCAGCTACCCCAGCTGCTCCAGCTGCTCCGGATCAACAAAAACCACCGCCAAAGCAAGCCCCAATTGCTAACCTAGAAATCGACGAATCAGAAGCAATAGCAAGTACGAATGTGAATGACAGCAGAGAAAAATTGGTTCCGCGGCCAATGAGCACCGACTCGGACGCAAGCACATTGCCACCAAATAGTCCTAGAATCGCAGCAAAACTACCAGATGTGACAGCTGTCAAAAGGAGAGGTGGTTGGTTGTAGATAGTGTTATCTAATGAATGAGAAAAGTTTGACTGAATAGTTATTTACAAGTGGAATGCTTGCAGCTTTCACTTAAAGTTTATTAAAGGCAAAAAACGCGCTTAGGTTACTCAATAGCAAAAGGGATTTTTGCTTGATAGTATATACTTTCCAGTTATTCAATTGTGTACTGGCAGGGCTTTCTAAACGAACGAAATCATCTTCTTTATAATCTTCATTGAATTAAATAGCTTTATTTATGACGTGGTCTTTACTGCAGATGTCCGTTTTGTAGTACTCTTTACTGTAGTATATTTATTCATGATCATGAATGAAAATTGCAGGCGTAACAATGTTTCGCTTCGAATCTTCAAATTCATTTTCTATTTCTTGCTATGATGGATCTTAATATCCATTTCACATTTGCAAACAGTAAAATATTCCAATGTATCCCTACGAAGTGCAATTAATGTTTTTAACTTATAGTCCTAGTCGTAGCAGGCATTAGTGAAACGAAATATTCTAAATTATTTTCAAATATTTTTACTGATTAGAAAAAAAGATAAAGATCACATTATGTGGAAACTATGACAGAATAAAAATAATATAACAAATTGAAAAGTTAACTTTTTTATTCTACTGCTGGAATTTTGATTTCATTGATCAATTTGTCAATCAGACAAATTGATCAGAATTTGATCAGAAAGTCAGCTTAATTTTTGTCAGAACTTACAGATATTGCTTTCCCTTTTTGTCTCATATGTGGAACGTCGGTTAGTGCATTGAAATGCTAACGTAACTATGAAAAAGCGCTAACTGTTCCTAATGGCATCATGAGGGAAGAAAAACGAATGCACCGTGTGCCAAAAAAGGGCGAGCTTTACAAAATAGAGAGCTTGAAACCTAAACGACGATGAGTAGAAAGATCACCATAACTATTTTTCTAAGCTGAAATATATGTGGTCATATCGAATCGCATATCCCATCTTGATTTAATGCTTATGATTGTTGTCTTTAGAATGTTAGTGACATCAACTATCCCATTCATTGTCTTGATAATGGCTTTGCTGGGGCGCCCGCTCCCTTTTAACTATTTGCTGACGGTCCTAATAGTCGTAGTACCACTCTCGTGAACGGTGCAGAAATCGCCTGCAGTGTCCCACTTTAAGCTCACCAAAAAAAATTTAAAAATGACTTTTTCACGAATGAAATGTACTTTAAAGGAGCTCTGAGACGACTCAAACCGATGCCATAGAGATAACCCTGTATGTTTATAGTATGCTTTATGTATGCTTATAGGACCTAATAAAGGGTTTTCCATTCAGAACATAAGAAGTTTATCTATTAATAAATCACGGAAATATTTGAGATATTGAGTTCAAATTTGTTGTGAGTGTTGTGCAAGCATTACTTTTCGGTCATATGACAACCATGAGCCTGTTTACAGCAGTTGATTTTGTGGACTCAATTTTCCATCACTCTGGCATTTCGACCGTAGCGTTGGCAATTTCGCATTGGGTGTTGTCTTCGAGCTCGTCTAAAGATACTGACTTTCTGGCATCGACTGGTGGCTTGAAATAATCTCATCAAAAGAAATCCAATGGTGTTGGATCGCATGAAAGAGGCGACCATTTTACCAGACCATTTCTCGAGATTAAGCACATTTGCCTTTCAATAAATTGATTGTAAGGCGTGCTGTGTGGCTAGTGGCACCGTCTTGCTGAAACCACATATTGTTGATTTCAAGTTCATTCAATTTCGGTCGCAAATAATCTTCCAACATAATACAATAGCGCTCTCGATTGACGGAAACATGACGGTCGTCATCATCCCCGAAGAAATACGGCCCAAGCACGACTCCGGCATGAAAACCGCACCAAACGGTACTTTTGTGAGGTGAGGATTGGGTTTGTTGCTGACCAATAACGCCTATTTTGCCTATTGACAAAGCCATTGCGACGGAAATGAGCTTTATCCCTGAAGGTGATTTTGAGCTTCTTCATTTGCTTCAAGCTTTGCCAGAGCCCAATTGGCGAAGTTTCGGGATTTCAAATGATCAAGTGGCTTTAGTTTTTCAGTCAATTTGATCTTTAAACTGTGTATGTCAAGATCTATTTGCAAAATGCGCTACAGTGTCCGTTTGAACATTGCCTAATTGTTGAGAACGACGTGGAATCGACTGATTTGTCACCTTTTGAATCGATGCATTTACGGCTACGACATTTCCTTCGCGTCGAGCGGTATGACGTCTTTTTGGCACCGGAACGTCCAATAGTGAAAATTTGGACTCAAACCCACCGACGCAGAATTTCGGTAGTAATTTTCTATAATTTTCAAACGTTGTGGGCTCGTTATCTTTACTATGATGAAAATGTTGACTTAAACTAAAGAAGTTGACATTGACAGTTCATTAAAAAACTTTAAGGGTGCGTTAATATAAAGAGACGAAATAGTTCTGGAAATTCCAATATAACTCTATTCCCAGATATTCTAATTATATATTATTAATTTATAAAAGGTTTCATGCAAAGAATTATATTCCATTCCATCTACTCACAAATATTTGTTTAGAATACTTTTCTTGTCATAGACAATTTTCCTGGTATTTTCACACTCACGTCACCCTAAAGAAGTTATCATGCAATTTATGTCCTTCAATGGGGTAATAGCCGCTCTCCCTCAAATCCGCTTATCATCAAACTCTGTTTGTTCGTTATTTCTTATTCCTTTTGGCAAATGTAAAATTGTCAAATGTAAGCATCTCAGTTCAACCTCGTCTCAGCCAACCGATCCTGCCTCCCACCCCAGCTTTTGTCAATTGACAATTTGATGACATGAGTATACACATGCAATGGAAAAGGTCAAGTGAAATCTTTGCGGTTTCCATAATAAATGCCATGTCTTCAGTATTGTGGTTTTGTATTCAGTCAACTTTAGATTTGCAGCTTTAGTCAAGCGGAAAAGGGTTCTTCCGGAATGAGTCCCGAGAGCGTTTGCACTAACCAAAAGGAGAGTAGTTGGTTTTCTTGGCAAATGGTTACGTGTACGTTTGTATCGAGTTTTTGCTTTTAAAATTAAAAGTAATATGTATAGAGGGACAACGATTATGTTTGTGGAATGGTTTTGTGGCACATTTGTTTGACCTAACTTTGATTTAACGGCTCAGTGCATTTTGATATGACAAATAAAAATTGATGTGTTGAAAATGTGACGATGTGTTGCCGTAAGTTTATTGTTGGAAAGTGGTTCGCAATGTAAGTGAGCACAATTGCAAACACGTTTAGGCAAAAGGATTTGTGTCATAACTATTTCTAACAAGAAATCATCTTCCTCGAAAAACAAAAAAAAAACGAACTCCACTGCTAAAGGATGATTTCTTAGTAGAAATTAAATGCGAATTTTGCTAAGGTCCATAGAATATAATAGACACAATCCTGCAATAATCATATTTAAAGAGCTAACAATTGCAATACACTTTAAATGACGTCGAGAAGTAATATCCTTCAATGAAATTAATTCACTTATTTCAAATGTTTCGCAAAATAAAACCTCAAATAATATCAAATTTAATCCGCAAACATTACAATTTAAACAAACAATATTCGCTTTTCATATACTTTTAATACTTTTTCGACGGTGCTCTGAATGGCAACCAATTTTGCGACTTTCTTACAAAATACAAACATGAAATTTTGATTAGATTTGAATTGCCCTCGTTGAGCCATCAATGGGGTGCGTGAACCTTGAAAGAGATGTAAAGGAATTTTCTATTCATTCAGTCTTCTAACATTTCGTCGAGTATCAAATCCATAACAGCTTCAGAACACCTCAACACATCCCTCCCCCCCCCCCCACAGAAAACTTTAGGTGAAAATTCTAATTGACGAAACGAAGAAGTTCAGCAACTTTGGAGATGATCGTTAAATAAATTTGTTGAAATATGTTTGCTTGAAGATATGAAAACAGTTCCACATATTAACTTCGCGAAATGGATTTAATCAGCCAATTATTAAGCTCAAGCAAGGGTTAATGATACGTTCAATTTATCTAGCGTGCATACAGCATCAGTGTTGAATATTTTAGAAGGAGATGTTTTTCGGGATATTTTTTAGTTCAAGTATCTCAGCTCTTACTTCAAGGAGCTCGGGGATCTGTTTTGTGCTGCATATTTAGATCAGGAAACATTTCAGTAGTATCAGGTGTATGTCCGCGCAGGAATTGCTTTTTGATTCGGAAAAGGGACTGACATGGTCAAGTATGGCGGAAAATAACTTAATGCGAATTTTTATTTATTTATTACAAATTTTATTATTATTATCCAGCAGAAGTTGCGTTCCACCTATTTAATCCTGATAAGATCTGTGCTATGCTATGGCTGTAAAACATGGTTCCTAACCCAAGCACCCGCAAATATATTGAACGCTTTTGAGCGAAGGGTCCTGAGGCAGCTTATTGGAGCGCAATATGGCGAATTCGAACCGGAGGTCTCAACGATTGTGAGACTACAGAAGCTGCGATGGGCTGGCTGAAAGAACGGGTGCCCAAAAAGGTATTTGAAGGAAGAACTGAAAGGCGGGGACCAGTAGTGACATTGTGGATTTCAAAATTGGAGGACGCGGTCAATCGACCGAGACGGTATGGAGTCCTTACTGAATTTGTAGGAAGAACTGATAAGCGGGGACCAGTAGTGACATTGTGGATTTCAAAATTGGAGGACGCGGTCAATCGACCGAGACGGTATTGAGTGCTTACTGAAGAAGGCCTGAGAGGGGCTTTAGTGCATTGAAGAAGGAGATGTTCCTCTGACTAAACCTTTTTAAACATAGCATGACTTTGCAGCTTTTAAGAAAGAAAAGAAGAGGGTGGATTTCGTTGCATATATTATTAGTCGGGGTTGATTCTGATTACATTTCGTGTTGATTTATAGTGAAGGATCTTTCCTTCAGTGGAGCACTCCGAAAAGTAGGGGGAAATGGTTTTTATCCAGAGAGAAGGAGACGGCAACTTTGTCGATGATGATTTGGGTAGAAACCATAGAATTTTGGTGATCCATGCATTTCGCTAGCGTTTTGAGGAGGCGTGTTATTAGGGACTGTTCAATCCGAGGAATTCCTGATTAATGGTAGAGCGTTTGGTCATTTATGCAGTGGTAGGGACCTTGATGCCTGAAAACTTTGACCCAGTTACAGAGAATCGAACACCCCTTAATGCTTGTGCTTTCGATTTGAGGTGACTACGTGGGGATAGGGTGCAATAGTGTGAGGTAAGCGTTAGTTGCATTTTTGATTAATATTTTTGAGGTGAAGAACGTGGGAAAGTTTATGATAGAAGGTGACTCAACAGTAGCTTGGCTGTTTTGAAAATATAAAAGAAAAGTCGTTTTATTACACTGGATTCGTATTTCTTCGGGTTCAGGTGCATCTCCTTTGGCTTAAGAAGAAGTCGAGGGATGAGTGATAGTTATTTAGGTAAAAAATAGATAGGGGTATTTCGAAAGTCAGTATATAATGTGATTGACGCACTGGATCGTATATATTGGGTAACTGTGCAGAGTGGCCTAAAGCATATCAGAGGTATATATTGAGAACAAGAGGTTCAAAAGAACACAACCTTGTGGCAATCCCAATTTGTCCGAAAACCGACGAGACAGAGTGTAGCCAGTTTTGAACGAGGAAGTTTGTTCGGTAAAAATGAGTGAATTAATTTACATAAGTGAAAAAGGAAATGGAAAGTAACAAACTCATTTTGACCTGACCGCTTTGCCATGCTGTGCCCGGTTTTTACACCCAATCTACCCGGAGAAGGAAAAAGTGAGCAGGAATTTTTGAAATTGTTGTATAACGTACGACCGGTATTTCGTTTTATTTTTTATTAGTATTTATAATTACAAATATACGTCCTCAGATTCAGTTATCGTAAGGTACGAATTAAACAATCATACGATTTTAAAGCGAATTCGTCCGGTTCCATTTCTCTTTCACTGTTGACTAATACATAATTTCAAGAAGTGTAATCATAGATTTACCTGCAAGACATGACTCAAGTGACAACTCGGATGAATAAATACCGATTTGACCGAATGTTCGAAGCGCGTTCACATTTAAATATCAGCTCCTAATTCAATCCTGATCTCTGTCACTTGTTTCGTATCCCATTAAATCACCAATTTGTACATTCAATTGGAATTTGTATTCCTGTTTGTATACAGTATATAGTGTGCTGGTGGGTTTGATAGAAATCAACATTCAAACAAGTTCCGGACCTTAAATCTTAACAGAACGTATTTCGTTGACACAAGGCAAAGGAATAAAAAGGAAGTGAAAATCAACTTGTATCTATCGTTTTTTTGCCTCATATTTGCATGAAGGCTTAGATAGATTTCACGAGTAAAAGTGGGGATGATATTAAGTATCGTTGGATTGTTTTCTTTAATTTTTATTCTTTTGAATCCCACACAGTTTATCGGCGACTTCCAACAGCTCAATTGGCATCCCTATAATGAAGTCCTTCTATCTGTCACTCCAACGTTTTCGGGACCCTATCTGCTGGCATTATTACTTCATTTTGCGAGTTATATCATGAGTTATACCATCCATTGATTACCTTAGGACTTAATGTGAAATCAGCAGTTCTACTTTTAAATACGCAGGCGGCCTCTTAATTCCTTTAAGTGGGCCTTTTATTCCTCTTACCCAATTTCTACTTTCTATAGGCGCTTTCACATATGTAGCCTGCATCGTGCTCGCTTCTGGTACGTGATAGCAATTTGTTTAATAAGCTTGAAACTGAATCAGGATGACGTTATCTCTTTATAGCTTTATTTAATTTAATTAAACAAGATTCGATTAAATTATTGGTCGAAACATCAATTTCTGATAAATCACAACATGCCATATAATTTCCAAACCAAATTGACGTTTATTTTGACGATGGAAGTTGCTCATTTGATGGCAAAGTGTAGTTCAAATGAAGTGCACGCATTATAGTGGAATGCATTCGAGCTGTCAAACAGCGCAAAGTGTGTCAACAAAACATAAATTGAACTCAATCTTTGATTGACCGCGATTGCGTAAACTAAAGCTATAAGAAATGAATTAAATGGCTAACCTTAGTGTTTCACTTAACAAGATGGAGATTTAGGACCGACAACAACATATTGAGATATGGTTTTATTTCATTTGTGTTATTTATTATTATTCAAATCAAGTTGAAAATTCGTTCGAACAACTAATTACACATCGATGCTCCAAGGCAACCATACCGACCCTTGCCATTTCAACTTCACACTAAATGGAGATCCACTCAAGTGTACCGAAAGCTATGCCTCCAACTGAATAAAAATATCATAAATTCAGAAGAAAGACAAAAATTGAGGAAGATCCTTGTAGAAGAAAACTCCTCTTAAATAAGAATATAAGGAAGCAAATTATGGACGTACGACTATTAGGGGCGGCACAGACAGAAAACACGAACATGAACTAATTTGGTACTTAAGCAAACATATCTACTCACACAAATACGCATACACACACACACACTCAGGCGTGCACATATCCTGGCATCCGTACACGTATAGTAGCACTACATTGAATAACCCCAGACTCAAGAATTTTTTGAAATCTCTCACTAGTGTTTGAAGAAAAACCAAATTGAAGTCTACTCTACACACCCCGGCAAGGATCAGACAAGACACAAATGTTTACGCGTAGAAAATAATCTTTGGACGAGTGTAAAAGTGTATGTAGATATTTTCATATTTCGTTTGTTGTTTCCCGAAATGATTATACCTTGAGCTATTCACGGCTGCCATGCAATGTTTATTCGCTCCAGGTGAAAACGTGTATACTTTATATTATGAAGCCTACCCTCGGCTAAGAAAGAAGCAAATTATTGTGAATATGTAGGGATATATAGTATGTACATTGGCCATGTACGGTGTATGCATCATATTTTCTGAAGATACAACTATTAAGAGACAAAAGAGGGAAATTCTAGGAAAATTGGATAAACTCTTTAAATTGCGTTCATGCGAAAACATTTCTTGGAAAAACTAATTTGGAGAATTAATGTGGGTTTTATTTCGAGTTTTATTCGGAGGCACTTTTTTATGGGACAGAGTAAACACATGCAGTAAATGTGAAGAGAAATGGTTTGCTTGATTAATAAGAAGCCCCACATGCACCTTTGTCGTGGGTAAAGCCAATTGAGTGCACAATAATGAAATCGTGGCAAATTATTTAAAGGGCTTTATTGTAAAGAGGAGTCAATTTTAATTGAAAACTTTGAAAAAATTGTTCAGGAAAGGCAATTGGCTTTATTATAAGCGTTTCTTGGTTGGAATTTCATACTAAGATGAGTCTATTGTTGCTATTATTTTAAAGTAATTTAATTCATAATTTCTATTATAATGTAGTAATTTCCTTACAAGAGAATCACTCAGGACCTGGCTCTAACAGGAATCCTCCCAGCAATAATCTCTTACTTTAGAGGCATGTAAATCCAAGCGTAAGATTTTTCTTGATGAGTATACTAACCCTTACAGTAAGTATATAGTAACCCTTCTACTAAGTATAAAGAAGGGTTTGCATCCAGTTAATTCTACTGAGGATCTAGGGTCCTTTCCCATTCAGGCTAATTGGCTTCCAATATTCGTTAGATGTGTTATCTTTAAGAAATAGATTGCAAAATGTAGGGCTGATTTCCAACTAGCTTTCCTGCCCTCCTCAGGAGGCTGATTTTGCCATCTGTCAAAGAACCCTCTACATAGACCAGTATTGGCTTGATTTGTAGGGAAAGGCGCTTGGGAGTTTCCCTATGGTGTGCACTGGTACTAAACCATGACGTAACTAATAACAAAGCTCTAATTCTCCTGGAGAACATCATAGAGAAAGATAAATGAGTACTCTATGAATTGAATCAAGCGAGATAGTGCAAGCTTAAGAGCGTGAAATGAAAATGACATTGAGGGAGCGCGATGACAGGCTTCAAACATTGAAATGTGTGACGAAGCCAGGAAAACGTGTCAAACGCTGGTTCCTGTTGGCTATATGGAGCACAAATAAACTGAAGCAAACTTTGTTAAAATAAAGAAATTAACTTGGACACCCTAATATTTATTCAAATCGTGCCACTTCTTCTTCCAAAAACTATCTTTTGACAACTGTTCCAGTTAAGTGCTAAAGATGCGACGCACACACATGTCACATTTGCTGCAAATTTACACTAGATGGATATATATATTTAACTGTAAGGATTGAAAAAATTTTCTACTCTTACGTTTCACTAAATTCGTCAAATACAAAATATTTTTTCGCAAAATTGGCAGAGCTCCGTCCGGATATCCTACTGGACGAGCTTATGAAGTAGCCTGGAAAAGAGAACCAGGTGTTTTACTACGTTTGGGCAAATTTGATAAATTGCAGGGGTCAAGGATAGCGACAGGTCTCTTCTGTAGCGATTCTGCTTTGTTTTGCCTCCCCGCTCGATGGTGGTTTTTTGTGACCCACAATGCCAGAAGGCGTAGAATAGGGAGGCCTGAACGTAAGTAATGTGTCAAACGTTCTAGGTTCATTCCAACATTTTAGTTTTTCGTTTGATAGTGCGGAGGTGTTATGTCTGTAGTTCAGTTGGCTTGGCCGCAGGGAGTCTATCACTCAGCGCCGAAATAGCCTTTACTAAGCTA
This sequence comes from Stratiomys singularior, assembly GCA_954870665.1. Classification (NCBI taxonomy): domain Eukaryota; kingdom Metazoa; phylum Arthropoda; class Insecta; order Diptera; family Stratiomyidae; genus Stratiomys; species Stratiomys singularior. The sequence goes on from OX940881.1 coordinate 11,345,965, forward strand.
CCAAAAGAACCTATTAGCCGATAGCGTGGGTCCTTAAAAATTCAAGTGAAAACCTGTCTGTTGTTAATAGTTACAAAGACTCCCAGAGAATGTGCTAGGTATACATTGCTTGGTACCGAGAGTAGTGGAAGGATAATCACGAAGTGAATTGATTCATTCGCGAGAAAATCGTCCTTGACACCTTGTTGATTCCAATTCCACACCAATTTGACACCAATTCCTTGTTGAATTTTAGCATATATTCAGACTCCAAATATTAAGTTCGAAAACGACTGATCCATGAATTGTTTACTTGTTTTTTTTTTATCGAAACCATTTTCAAAACTTGTTTTTTTTTTTGTTTTCTTTCTGAAACCGTGCGCTTCATGGAATTTGAAAACAAATTGAGTTTCATCGTATGGGAAATTGTTTCAAAATAATACTCTTGAAGGCTATCGTTACTGTAGTGCTACGATATTGTCTTTAAGGCACCGATGTTTATCTTGGTCATGTTTTCATGTAGTGAAATAATATTATTTATCAGTATCTCATCCTCCTAAATTGGACAAGACTGAAACATGTCATGTGAATATGTCATAGGATACCAAATATCCATTCTCGATTCCAAGAACTTCTACATTTCGGAAGGAGTCAGACTTATAAAACTTGGCTGGACTAATTTTCATAAGAACTTTTATTTACATAAAACGTTCAGAGTCCTGTTTAAATATGATTGCGCAAATGTAGATACTCGGAACGTCCATTATATGAGAAATAACAGGACTGCGTATACGCTTTATATCTTATTTTGTGTGAGTGTGAAGTTCAAGGATACAGATTTCATCGAATTTTAATTTAAAAATTTTGAAGCTCCATACGTTTGTGTGGCAATAATTTCTCGTCTGAATGTAAGGAATGAGTTAGAGCCAGGAAGAAAAGATGATACTCAATTCTTTAAAACTTATTCTTGTAAATAAACGAGTACTCTCAAATTTGAAATTATGTTTGACAGTTTCTGGCCTTGTAACATACCAAAATCCTTTTGGGTAGTCAGCAATGAAAGAGACTTTTGAATAAGACTTTGAGACTTTTGAATTGTCTAAATTACCAAACGTAAGAAACCTTTTTAATGACTTTCTGTACGCACCACCTGAAACCTAGATTATGTGCCCGTCATAGTAGGAATTTTAATAACTTGCCACCGTTGCCAGATTTATAAATCCAATCTTAAGAAGGATAAGGAACAACCTTAGAGAGAATTGCTCCCATGAACGGAACGAAGTCAATTGGCCTGAATGCGAGCCAGGTTTTTATATTAATTGCCACTCTTCTACTAGAGGAGCCTCCATCCCTCTTTGGTCAGTAGGCACTGGTACTCTAAAATGAGCATGTTTTGAAAGTTGTTACAAACATCCATGGGACAAGATCAGGAATACGATACTGTCCTTGCGAATGCTTGAATAACGGTATCATTAAAATAATGTGCGAAAGATCGAGCTATATGGCAACATACATTAAAATGCCTTAGCCTGAAATTTTCACCAAACAATGGTTCGAAAGATAAGACAAGGTGTTGAAGATCCTCTTCCGCCCTCTGATCGTTAACATTGCTCTTATCAAAGACGACACGATCGGTAAGGGTCTCATAAACCAAGGTCACTCTCAAATTCATTATTGAGTCGACGAGGTCACTCATGTTTTTTAAGCTAAAGTGCAGAGCGCAAATCTCTGACTTAAGTCATACTGACATCCATCTTGGCCAATTTAGGCTTTCTGCCCCCTTGCCATACTACAATATTCTGGCAGAAAAACTTAAGCCTTACTCTACGCTACAGTGGGAGAAGGAGTAAGGCGCAAGCTGGAATTGAGATCATTTTTGCTAGTTTTTTTCGAATTGTACTTTCATTGGCACTAAAATTTTTTGAAGTCAAAAAGCCACGATAAAATTTTTTTTTGTGAAAAAGCGAGTTCTCAACACGTTGCTGAAGATTGATCGGTCGTCTCGGGAAGAGACATAACGATGTTTGTCTGCTTATAGATTCCGAATATATGCGCTAATCTGCTGGTCCCAATGAATGGGCTCGCGAGCTATCATTTGGGGTTCATCGAGAATTCTGAGGATGCGACGTTGACTGTACCCGGAAGCTGTCAAGTGACAGCCGGTTTTATATATATAACGGCGTTTTTATAGTTGTAAACATTAAATTGTAAAACCTTACATTGTTCCATTCATTTGAGAAAATAATAGCAGTTCCACCAGGTCCCCACCAGTACTGATGACACGATTCTTGGTCATTGGCATCAAACTTGTTCAGTCAAACTTGGTCTTTGCCGAACTTCTGCTGATGAATCCTCGTATTTTTGACACATGTTCTATTGTTCTATTCAAGGGCCACAAGTGTCAGAGGCTTGTAAAGCGAGGCTTGTGACTTCAAAAAACCCACACAAAGAACTTTAGAACAGTAAAGATGAGCAATCTTGCAAAGTATTTCAAACGGCCAAAACGAAATAAGGTGACCTTGAAATACAGCCTTCAACATTTTTTTTGTGACTCGGGAATGATCTCCAGTTCTAGTTCATCAAATTGTCGCGGTGCAGCAGGTCCTTAGTGACTGTTGACATGAAACGTTTGTGCTTTGTGACCCACCTTCTGGCGCAAGGAAGAGCTAGGTTACTTCAAGACCAAACGTATAAAGGAGGGTAACCCAAACACAAACACGCTTTATCTGTTGGTCCGTAAATGTTGAAAATTTGTATTCCCCGTGGTCAAGATTCAGGATGACCTGAACGTTAGTCACACGAGCTCCGGGGTCAGCAGCGAACAGTTGATGCATGGTCTACATTTTGTGAATGTAGGTCTTGAATTATTTTATCAAATTTATCTTTTAACGTTCATTTGGTTGTTGCCGTAGGCCAAAATTAATTTTGTATTGCTTGGGTCCGCTGGGCCTTGCTTGGTTGGTTTCGAGGTCGAAAATCTTTTAACCCCGCTAATTAAAACCGCATAGTGCGACACGGGTGTTGGTCGATACTAAGGGGTCCTCTTCAACATATTGTGCCCCGGGCTTCGGTCACTCTTCCCGAAATCTCATGTTTTGCCATACTCTCCTCGGCGAGCGTGTGAAATTTTTTTGTGAAACATATAGACATATTTGCATATATTTATGCATTATATATATATGAAAAATATTTAAAATATAGCACGAATGCCGCAAATATCCTTTCTCGAAAATATTGGGATCATCCTACGTTTGAGCATTTTAGAATATGATCAAAACGAATAAATTCAACATGAAATTGATAGGAATGATTAAAATATGTGTTGTAGTTGAAACACATATGGCAGAAATATATGATACAGAAACATATATGTTAACAAACTTCGTTCGTTGCCGAAGAGAATTATGTACTGTATCAAGGGATAATAGTAAAGTGAAAACTACCTCCGCTCATTTGCCACTTAACCACATATTAATTAGACATGTTCACGTGAAAAGCTGAATGGAATGACTTTAATTAGGGGTTTGTGGACTATCACATCCATTATGCAGGATTTTGCTGTCAATGGGAGGTAGGATTTAGAAGTGACTATTTATGAGAACATTTCCATCAACAGGACGAAATTCACAACGTAGCAAATACCAACAACACAGGCCAAAACAATCGTATTGCAAATGAGGAGTAATGAAAACGAAATCGAATCGATTTACTACGCTCTCGTATTTGAAGGATGTGGTTTCTGGTAATTGTTTAGTGGTTTGCACAACGTAAAGGAAGATCAAAAATTGCTGCGCTTTGATGTGCTGCGATTGCGTTTTCAAGATATGGTCCATTTAATCCAAGGCATAATATTAAATTGTGTAGCTTTATGATAGCCGTTTCTGTATAAATTTCTTTATCCTTAAAGAAATTGTTACATCTTATATCCTTGGAAGTCGATACTTATTGAATAGGAAAAAATTAAACAGACATATAGAAGGAAAATTGAATAATAAAGAAAAAGGACAGCTTTTCTTCAAAACTTCCTATCATCACGTTCAGGAGGATTCATGAAGCGGAGTGAACTGATCAGTCTATTCTTTTTTTGGAAAATAACCCTGAAAGAGTACTAGTAGCCTGTATAGTTTATACCTTTCTCATAATAACAAAGGCACTTACTCAGGAATCAGAAAATCTCTCAAACACGCAGTTATTCGGATCAACCATAGTTCATTTGTGAAGTGAAAAAAGAGGCAAAAACCCAAGTTGGTCAATCATAATCCGAGAAACATGGATTTATCAATGCTGTCAAGTAAAGGCTTACATCTCATTAGCATATGAAGTCCCTAAGACGCCAACACAGCCATTGAAAATGTAATAAAACTTTTCTCAACTTCTCAGTCATAGCTTCGGGGAGAAATGGTTACCATCAAACAGAATATGATAAATTACTTGAGAATGCGCTGCAGGGGGCAAGAAAACCTGCAAAGGTTACTTAAATAAGCCTTCTTTGTAACCCAAGATACCGATTGGCAAGATTATAAGACGGTTTTTAGGACGTTTAAGTCTGCTGTAAAAAGAGAGAAAGGAATTCGTTGTTTTTTTTTTCAGAGCAATATTAAGGTGGTTATTAGACGAGCTGGTTAAGTATGTGCTTAAAAGAGGAACCTTTGAGGAAGAGGAAGGCTAACGCATCCTGGATATCAAAAGTGACATCCGTGATACTCCTACTGGACTAATACATTTCAGGCACATAGGATGAAGCCACTGAACAGAGCCAATACATGTGACCTCATATCATTGAAGAAAATCTTACATGAGCCTAGTGGACCCAGCGAGATCACCCTCAATTGACGAAGTACACCGATTTTACAAAACAATAAATCCAGGATACAAATCCTGGTTAAAAATAAACAGAAATTTCTGACTATAGTGAAATATTACATTAAGCCCGATAGAAGCAAGCCCGAGAAAACTACAAAGACAACAGATCAGCCTAGTATCTTTTCTGCTGAAATCTCTGAACTATTTATTAGATTCGTTCATAAAAAGTACCCTTAACGTTATGAATCTTGGACCTAAGCAGCGCATGTACCTTCCAGTAAGCTCAAAAGAGTCAAGGGAAGAAGAGTCCATGATAGAAGCTCTCAAGCAAAGAGTTCTACAAAATATTGAAACAAGAAGAATTGAACAAGCCATCTAATGTCTATTATTCAACTAGATGAAAAGTAGAACTAGTCATTAATAGAAAGTTTTTTGTTTGGGTTCTTCCTCTCGAGGAAATTGTTGTAAGAGCGACCATGGCACTTTTATCCAAGATGAAAACTGATGGATAAGACATGAAGACCTAGATATAAACTTGCCCGATTGATCTGAACTAGCGTAGTGCAGCCAATCACCGTCTCCAGAGCAATAGAATGGTGTCCAATACTATAAACAAGGGATGATCCAGTATGGTCTGCAACTCATCATTGATTCTGTGAGGATCACCAACAGCTACAGTAGAAACAATGTTCAACCAGATGTCCCGGCAGAAACAGAATGAAAAAAAGTGTCTATAGCGAGTGAGATTAAAATTCAGGAAGAGCCGGTTACGAGACGAGAATCACTCCTCCGCCCAAGAGAAATGTGAAGGAAGACCAGTGGTAGCCCTGATGCAATTCGATGTAATTCATTTAATGTTTTTTGGTGCAAGCATGTGAAAGGCTGAAAAAAAAATTCGCTAGCATAGTCTGAGTACTCAGAAGCGATACGAAGAGATAAGAGACCTTTGCGAGATGGTGAGCGTGGAAACTAAATGATTAAAGAAATACGAGTTCGCAATGTCTGGCTTTGTGACCTTAAATATATGTGAAAAATATTTTTGCGGTAAGAAGTATAAGCATATTCCAGCGACTGAATCCTGGTGTTCTGTCTCCAACCTATTTTGTGTATAAGTACAGTCCACCTAGAAAATATCCCCTATTATTATTATTGTACTGGGGTCCACTTGCTGGAAATTAGCATAGGTCAGAAATCGGCCCTTAGCTCCCCATGTGTAGTACTATTGTTTACAGATGGTCCATCCTGTCGTCCTACAGAAGCCAAGAAGTTCGCCCAGTTCTGTGGTCGCCAAGTGTTCCAATTCTGTTACGGCAGTACACCTCAGCCAAGTAAGGCGTTTGTTGGCCAGACTCGGGCAATCTAGGAGGAAGTGTTCTGTACATTCTTCCTCCTCGCCGCAAGCTCGGCAGGTGTCATCCATTTGGATTCCTATTCGTTTGGCGTGTTGACCTAGAAGATTATGGCCCGTTAATACTACCACCAATGTTCTAACGCCATTTCGGTTTTTCCCTAGGAGTTGTTTTGTCCTCATTTGATTAGGGTGAGGCCAAAGAGCTCGGCTTATGCTGCAGTCGTTCCTGTCATTCCAAGCCGTATCTGTCTCTTTCCAGAGGATTTGTCTAGTTCACTTTTTACCGTTGCTAGTGGCACTTTAATTGTGTCTATTCTAGTGGCATTTTGGTCGGCTGATCCAGCTCTCGCTAGCTCATCCGCTCTTTCGTTTCCCTCTACACTACTGTGTCCAGGGAACCATGTCAGGTGTACATTTACTTGGGTTGTTGCGGTTTTGCGAGCTTGCCTACAATCCTGCACCGGTTGTGAAACTACGCGGTTAGAAGCAAGCGCCTGCAGTGCCGACTTACTGTCCAAGAGTATTTGTATACTTCCATCAAGGTTGTTTGTTACCGCTTCTATAGCCGCTTTTATTGCAAACACTTCCGACTGGAAAACTGTGGTGTGGGTCTCCAGTTTATAACTTCGAGTTGCGGGTGATATGGAAAAAGATCAGATTCCCTCATCCGTTTTGGAACCATCGGTGTAGATCATGATCTCATTTCCAGATGTGAAATCCACCGTTTTCCACGCTTCCCTGGTCGGAATGCTGATCTTGTATGGAATTCTTATGTCCAATATTGGTTGAATTCTATCCAGCTCCCTTTTAGTTGACGGGGCAATTCTCTCCATTTTTTTCCAAAATGCATATGGCCCCGTTTGACTGTGGTTAGATAACCCATGCAAGTGATGCCTCTCTGAAGATGAATTTGTCGGGTGGCTTGAGATTAAGCATTATCTCCATTGCAGCAGTTGGCGTAGTCCCAATGGCACCTGTGATGCCAAGGCAGGCCATTCGCTGGATTTTCTCTAGCTCTTTTACATTGATTTCCAGTGGGTAATTTTGGGTTTTATTCCGCAGGTTTTCCCCACTAAACCTTTCATTGTGAAGAGCGCCGCTGTAGCTCTCGGTCTGACTGCTCCTATGTGTGGAGTCCAAGTTGGCTTACTACCCAAGGTTACTCCCAAGTATTTCACCTTGTTTACTAAACTGATATGTTTTCCGTCATTGGTCGGGGGTGTAAATGTCTCTGGTTTACGGCGCTTTGTGTAACGCATAAGCTCCGTTTTGTCGGCATTGATGCGCAGTCCGTTTAGCTTCTCCCACTCAAAAAGATGTGAGAGTGCGGTCTGCATCAATTCCGACATGGTTTCCGGGAACTTTCCACTTATCAGTATAACGACATCGTCAGCGTACGCTATCGTTTTGAAACCCTTCCCGTTGAGGTATGGGTCTATTGCATTTCTTTGGATGGCTGCTACTATGCTCTCAGTTTTTTCATTTTTGAAGGCTCCCTCGATATCAATGAAGGCCGCCAAATAGTAATCTTTGATGGCAAGGTTCCTCTCTATTCTGCTTACAACTTCATGTAGTGCCGTCTCTGTTGAGCGCCCTGGGAGGTATGCGTGTTGGTTGGGGCAAAGATCCGTTATGTTCACGGTGCTTTTTGTGTACCCATCCACCAGGCGTTCCAGGGTTTTCAGCATGAAAGACGTTAAGCTGATAGGTCGGTAATCCGTTGCTTTGTAGTGGCTGGCTTTTGCCTGCTTGGGTATAAAAACTACTTTAGCTTCTCTTCAGTCCAAAGGAATATAGCCATTGAAGGCCCTATATATTTTCACATAAATCTGTATTATTGTGATATCCGTATCATAAGCATGATCGGATACATTCTGTCGGTTCCTGGTGATTTGTAAGGTTGTGAAATGACATTTTCTTCGCTTACTATTTCTTTTAGGGGGGGCACGGTAAGGAGTCACGTTGTTTACTTGTTCTGTCTCCTCATCCGTTGAGCCCGGAAAGTGTTGGTTTAGTAGGAGCTTGAGACGTTCTATGCTATTTGTTGTCCACGATCCGTCCTCCTTTTGGAACATCGTGTCCACATGTGGTTCTCTTTTCAGAGCCCTGCTTAGCCTAGATGTCTCGTTTTCTCCCTCAATATTGCTGCAAAAAAGATTCCAGGATTTCCTTTTCTCTCTTCTTACAACTGTTTTAAAAATTTTCAGATTTCGCTTATAGTCCTCCCAATTCGTATCTCGGTTTGTGAACCGAGCTATTCTGAATAATCTTTGAGTATATTTTCTGCTCTCATCCAGTTCTTTGTTCCACCAGTTTACCTTTTTTTGTTTGACGGTAGTAGTTGGATACATTTCACTGAAACTATCGATCAGTATACTTGTGATGTATATCACTTCATTGTCGATGTCCTTTCGACTTCTCAATGGATTTGCCTGGTGTGAACCTATATATCTTTTAGTAGCGTTGGTGTAGCCGTCCCAATTCGCTTTCCTAGGATTGCAGTAGACCAATGGGATCTTCTCGCCTCTTTTCACTTGAAAGATGATCCATTGGTGGTCAGCAAATATTCCCTAACTTGTTGGCTAGAGGTTGATTGTCCTAGTTGGTTATCGTAAAATTGTTAACGAAGGTTAGAAGTAACGCTGTACCTTTAAGACAATGATACATTCATCCCGAGCTTGGAAGACCGAAGTAAACTGTCAAACTTGCCGAAATCGCGAATATAGTTTCATTCCTACTTAGAACAACCATCAAGGTGATAATCTAGTTCAGCTTTATTGACATTTCTTTAGCTGTTCTACCTGCAGCGAGTTATACCTGTCATAAATATGTCTTAAAATACAAATCCTATCCATACCATTAAAGTTAGAGGATGCAAGTTTCTAGATCTGATAGTGGACTCTCTTACTATTAGAACGATGCATAGTTTGCGCTGGAATTTTTTCACCAAGAGACAGCAGATTTTCACTGTCAACATTCTTGTACTGCATACCTTGGGTGACTGTACACATGAATAGGATATTCTTCATAAAAATGGTCAATTCCCGCTCCCAACCTCCGAATCATCTCCTTTTTCGTAGCACTACAACCCCTCTCGGGCCTTCGCTTCCTGCAATAGGCAACTCTAACTCTCTTGGTCCATTGACCGCGTCGCCTAATTTTGAAATCCGAGAAGCGATGAACTGTCTTAGACCACAGATTCAGACTAGCATTTCTTTGGTTTCCCCACTAGTTCCCGCCATTCAGTTCACCCACCGAATACTTTTTTGGATATCCATGGTTCGGTCATATGATTCATATGACCAGCCCATTGCAGCATCCACAGTCTTGCAATCGTTGAGGCCTCTGGCTTGTCGAAAACTTCATACAGTTCATAGAGTTTCATAGTTCATTGCATAGAGTTCGCCATTGGTCTCCATCTAGCTTCGCTCCAATTTACTGCCTCAGGACTCGTCGCTCAAAGGCGTTCAAAATATTTTTACACTCTTAACATAGGACGGTTTTTATCACAGATTAGTTTTGCTTTGTTTCCCTGTGTAAAACATTACAACTGAATGAAACGTTTTATTTTCGAGCTGTACTCTTCAGCGTATTTCGTCTGTTTCATTAGCGGTTCTCATTTTTTTATCTCCTAGATAGAAAAAACCGCCCACATTTTCAATACTGATTTTCCGAATCAGGCGACGAATAATTTGATAAAATTTGTCGCCATATTCTGTTCCCTGGCTTCTTAGTTTTTTCAATCAAAGGATACAATCAGGCAAGAGAAAATTATCAACAACCACATAACCAACGAAAATGAAATCACAACGCAAAAAATGCTACTTAAACACAAAACAAGCAACCATCAATATTGAAATATAAAGGGGTTCCAAATTTTTACGTTGGTGGTGAGGATGGATTTAATTTTCCTTTCGAATCCCCCGCATGGAAGCGAGCAAGATGACAGTTTAAACATCAACAATTTCCCAACCGTTTCGTTTTATCTGAACTAAAACACAAGATAAATTATGTTCAAACTGCTTTTATTTATAAAATTTATACGAAGATATGTTACCCAATATGACCTCTAGCAAACGTTTCTCCATCACTTCCAAGTAAATACAGACATCGTATGACGCTTTCACTTACGGCTATCCACTTAATGTTTATATCCTTACAAAATTAGATCGAAATATTGAACTTTTATGTACAATTCATTTAAAAACCAAATTAACTCGGACCATTCTCGCCGTGTACCTTTCGACTGATTGCACACTTTGGCATATTAAAAGGATCCTGTTGGTAACACAACACAAATACGTTCTAATCCTGTAAACAAACATCGACCATCATCAATCTTTGGTCAATTTCAATCGAACGGCAATTTTTTTGCACTTCCACATCAATTGTGTCTCCAAGATGCTGAAGGACATGGCGACAAGAACCAATCCTAGCAACAAATATGCACAGCAGGCGAACAGCTGTATATCAGGACCATGAAAAGTTTTCAATGGCAAAAAATCCCCATACCCAATTGTTGATAGTGTGACGAAACAGAAATAGGCTCCGTCAACGATACTCCAATTTTCCCATAGGGAGAATATAACGGTACCGATACTAATGTAGCTAATCAATATAAATAGGACAATGGTGATTGGCACTTGTGGAGGAGCATTGGCGGATTCACATGATGCGTCCTTGGAGTTTTCACCTTCGCCGTCGCATATAATCTCCTGACTTTCCATTTCCAAGTCATTGGTTTTTCCGGCTGATGACAGCAAAGGTATCCGAGATGGTGTACCGTGCGGGCATCTGAAAAGATAGAACAAAAAGTAGACAGGATGAATGAGAGTATCTTCGATCTATCTGTTGTAGGTGGTTGGGAAGGGATGTTTTTTGGCTAAATTTTACGACCACACGGGAATGTGTAGCGTCGGTCAATGGAACGTAACAACAAATTGGGTGTTAATGCTTATTAAATTTCAATTCAATGTCAAGCGGCTTAAATTGAATGGCTATCAATGAAGCAGCTTTGGGAAATTTCCTTACGAACCCTTTCGTTCGGTGAACCACAACAGTCTTGACTTTATAGGATGTTAGTCTCTCTGACCCAAAGGCCTAAATATTTCATTTTGATGTGTTAAAAATAAATTGATATATTTTATGGCTTTGGGAGAATGACAGAGGCTCGGGAAATGTTTTGATGTCGGTTACAACATTTTGTGTTATACATTCATGGAGTCAGGATTCATTGTTCGTTTTACATGGTCTACAGTAAGGTTGAATTTAAAGTGTTTGGGTCTGTGTTGAGATAATTCAACTTAAAGGATTTGAAGGGAAAGTTGATAAGGTTTTACGAAAAATATTCATATTTGAGTAGCATTTGATTGATGTTTTGAATTTAAAAACTAAATAAGTAATATATGAAACAAAATACTTCAATAATGGTGGATATCCTAGTTTGTCTTTTGAAAACGATATTACATGATTTTAATAAATTTTTATTATTGGGTTGCTTGTATATGTTCCAAGCCATATAGCACGTAATTTTGATTATCTTGTGTAAACATTTCACATTGAAGAATAAATCATTTGTAAAGGAAATGCTCGTTGTCGTTCCAAAAAGCGACTAACAATGTAATGAAATCCTACTGATATCTCTCAAATGTCAAAGCACTTACTCCTCCATTTTTATCATCAGATTTGAATTGTTATTCAATTGTAGCGCATGGATAAATTGATATTGTTCCTCTTCATCGTGAAAACATCACAAGTTTTTTTTTTCCATTTATAGCTGCTGGATTCTCATTTTTGACAGTGATCTACATATAAGTAAATATATGCTTGCAAATTCAGGTCTACGCCATGCAAATATAAGCAGAAATCTACTATCAAGTCAAACTTTGCTTGCCATTTGTTGCTAAACGACATAAGTAGTACTTATATTATATTTTTCATTCAGTTTGGTCAAAGAGCTCATTCAACAAAGTGTCAAAGAGCTGTCAAAGCACTGAGTAGAAAGTACGCTTGAAATACAAGAAGAAGAAACATGAAACTTATCCAGGATGTGTTCCAACAGAAAAGCGTGTTAGTAGTGGTTTGCGTGATTTAAAATTGGAGATTTTGATATCTGTAATAAAAAACCGACCTGAACAGCAGAAATAAATGAAGATCAAAAGTTTGAAACATGATTCAATGAAGATTTGTGTCGAATGTAAAGTTAATTTAGATTGTCGTTTGACGCAACACAGTGAGCAACTTCCAGGCACCTTAAATCATTAGGAATCAATTTAAAAGTAGGCATTCGCGTGGGTTTTGAATACATGAAATGTTGCCCAAACGATCTAACGAGAAACCCTTTTTGCATCGGAATGTTACTGGTGTTCGAAAGTGTATTCATTATGACAATCCTAAGTGCGCGAAATCATATGTTACGGTCAAACTGAAATCAACTACAAACAGTAAATGTAGACAAGGTAATGCCTGCATTTGATGAGGTTAAGAAGTTGTGATCCTGAAGAGCTGTTTTTCCAAATGACGTTGAGAAGCAAACCTGCCCAAATTATTCCTTTTTCTTGCGTTCGACAACAATAGCACAGTTTCGTTTCCGTGTCCTGTCAATTATATTCCATGTTTTACAACGTTGTCCTCAATTGCTTTTTCGTCCGGACTTTTTCTAGTGGGCGCGAAACTATCTCTAACTCATTGTTAAGGTCTTGATTTTTCTGTTTTTATTATTATGTCTTTTTAGAACAGCTTCGTTTTTAAATGATTCGAGAATCGGAATATGTTTGTATCTTGATGGAAACCAGCGCAAAATTATGTCTACGAGGTGTGGCTATTAAATAACGGGACTGACGCTGCAGTGGAACGAGTGCGCATGCGCCAACCGGCATTGAACAACAGCTGTTTAGTTTGAGTCTTCCTCTACAGAATGCAGTTCGTCTCGTTTCTGTAAACAACATCGTTGAGACGTAACCTTCATTTACGTTAGTGTTGTTATTTGGTTTTGCCGGAAAAATGGTTAGCGTAATAATAGAGCAACGAATTGTTGTTAAATTTCACTTCAAACTTGGAAAAACCGCTACCGAAACTTATAATTTACTAAAAGAAGTGTATGGCAGTGAATGTTTATCGCGGACTCGTGTTTTTGAATGGTTTAAGCGTTTTCAAGATGGTCGACAAGACGTTGAAGATGATTCGCGGCCAGGTCGTCCTTCAACATCAAAAACGGATGACAATGTCGAAAAAGTTGCTAATTTGATTCGGTCTGACCGTCGATTAAGTATTCGTGCAGTTGCTGAAACTGTAGGCATTGATAAAGAATGTGTACGGAAAATTTTATGTGACAATTTGAACATGCGAAAAGTGTGTGCAAAAATGGTACCAAAAATTCTCACGATTGAACAACAAGCAGCTCGCAAAAATTTTTGTACTGACACTTGGAACGCCATTGAAAATGACCCGAATTTATTGGAAAGGATAATAACATGTGATGAATCGTGGTTTTTTACTTCTGATCCGGAAACGAAGCGCCAATCTATGCATTGGAAGACTCCAACTTCACCGAGAGCCAAAAAAGCAAGAATGAGCAAGTCAAAATTTAAAGCAATGATGATTGTTTTTTTCGATATTCATGGGATTAAGTACCTTCACTGGGTTCCTGAAGGTCAAACAATTAATCAATATTACTACCTTGAGGTACTTGGTAAACTACGTGAAAGAGTAAGAAAAAAACGACCCGAAATGTGGAAGGACAAATCATGGGTTTTGCACCAAGACAATGCGCCAGCTCATTCCGCGTTATCTGTTAAGCGGTTCCTGGCCAAGTACAGCATCCCAGGGTTAGAACATCCACCTTACTCACCAGACCTAGCACCATGTGACTTCTATCGTTTCCCTAAGGTGAAATCTGCATTGAAAGGCACGAGATTTGAATCCGTAGAAGCTGTAAAAGAGAAAGCGGCAAGAGTCCTGAAGGAGTTGACAGAAGATGACTTCCAGCACTGTTTCAAACAGTGGAAAATTCGCATGGAGCGTTGCAGGGATAGAGAAGGGGTGTATATTGAAGGTGATAATAAGTGATTATGTATACAATCAAAATAAAAATTTTTACAACGTCAGTCCCGTTATTTTATAGCCACACCTCGTATATTTAGTAAGCACAAAATGATGACACAAGCAGGTCTTTCAAAAAAAAAAAAAAAAAAAAAATTCGTGACTGGTACTCACTGAAGGCATTCCCTAACGACAAATTAAACATGAGAGGTGCTAACCTATCATATTATTGTTTAGAACTAAGCTCATAGTTCAAGTCTTTTGTCGAGGATCCATGGATGATGGTAGCAACTCGCAATTCCCAAACGGGCAATTCATAGGCCCTTCATCAGCGTAGGAGATTGCAGCAATCAATCTTAGTTATTGCTCCGGTATTTCAGTAGCATGTGAGGGACTCATAAGTATATTTTCAAGCTTTCTTTTGATGGAAAAGCACATTGTAGGCTTTGTAGGCATTTTCTCGACTATGAAGGCTCGTCTAGAGTTCTAACACGGTAGATCGTCATGGAAAAAGTTTTTGAAATTGCTCTTTCTTCAACCTTACATTTTATATTAGTGCCTGTAAGCTTCATTCTTCAAGTTGAGCACTTCACCGGGCTCTGTACTGAACCTTACCTTCCTTCTTTCGCAAAGTCACACACTTGCAGGAGGCTCTACGTTTGATTCTCTTGCGCAGTTCATTTTAGATCTCGTCTATATCTGTGCTCCAAATGTTATGAAGCAGCAGACCTGATTCTTCCTTCGACCTGGGAGAACCTGCATCAGTGTGACTAAGTACTAATTGTTTACCGATCCATTTTAAATTTGTAAAATATCAGACTTAATATTAATATGTATGGGTTGTTCAAAATTTCAATATATAAATCAGTTGGACTCTGTTGAATTTTATATTTTGGCGACACGCTATACCTATAGAATTCTTACACAACCGATTCCATGACATAATCGGAGTCGCACTTTCCTTCTCTGTACGTCATTGTATCAATGGTACTGGAGGACTACCTCAATGGAATCAGAACATGATGAACCTCATTGAATGTATTGCTCTCTGTGTGGAAGGGTCCGTTCATACATGCGCTTGCATGTTAAGGATCTTCAAGATATCCTAAGATTTTTGCAACATACAAGGACAACAAGGTGCTGGACATTGTCGTTTGACGTTGTGTGGAGACTATGCCCTCCGGATTACTTTCCTTCTCTGTACGTCATTGTATCAATGGTACTGGAGGACTACCTCAATGGAATCAGAACATGATGAACCTCATTGAATGTATTGCTCTCTGTGTGGAAGGGTCCGTTCATACATGCGCTTGCATGTTAAGGATCTTCAAGATATCCTAAGATTTTTGCAACATACAAGGACAACAAGGTGCTGGACATTGTCGTTTGACGTTGTGTGGAGACTATGCCCTCCGGATTACATAGCAAGGATGGTGTTGATTTTGTGGAGTATATTAGTATAGTAAGTCAGAAATATCCTTGTATTCATTTTTGCTTGAATATTTTTCAACCCGATTGTACGTTTGATTTGAGTCGAGATAAGACCTGTATAAACCCTCTTCCATTAGAAGCTCCTGACCAAAACGTGCAGGCGAATGGGAGGATTTAATAGGCTGCCGGTTAATTGGAGTTAAGTGTCGATTCGATTAAATAATTCGATCCGATTAATAAATTACAATATGATTTCGATTCGATTAAATGTCATGGGTTTAAATTCTCCGTAACGACATATGAAGGCAGATACAGTGTTCATACTTCAAATATTCGAAAATAAACGGCAACACGCACTCAAATTAGATAATCATCATCAATCTATTATGTACCCAGCACTTTATTCCTTTCCAATTTAACTTATTGCCTTAACCCTTTTCGGATGGTAAAGTCATCGATTGCTTGAGCTTTGCCAATATCCTTGTGCGAACTCTTAATCAACAGGGAAATTTTTCAATCAACATAATGATATCGTTTTTTCAAAACCCCAAACATATCCTCTAGCTATCCGAGTCCTTTAGCATTGTTGAAGGGATATTGCACTCACTAAATCACGCCTGAGTGGTAACATCACGTACACAGGATGAAAGAACCGATTTTTTTCCCTCTCGCCACAAACACTACAGGACATTCCATATCGATTTCTAATGGTGAGTCCTCTATTGCCCGCTACAAGTTGTTTTGCTTTGTTGTCACCATTTGTAATTTATTGTTGAAAACTTTTCATTGGTCCTTGGGAAAAAAAATGCAACCTAGCACGGACGCATTACTATTTCACTAGCCGGCTAAGGCAACCGAGCGAAGGAAGCGGAATCCTCGAGTTGATAGTAAATCCTATAAATTAGATCGCAATTGCGAAAACATCCAACAAGTTGTGCATTGAAGTAATTTGCGATGACTTCCTAACTCCATCAATGCTTGCCAATAAATCTTGAAGCGAAAATAGCTCTATTGCAAGAAATTTTCGATCCTGACTTACCCGCTACGATTCTGCTCGTTTTCCTCTTCATCCTCCATTAGGTCCACGCTGCTGGTTGTATTATTGGAATTTGTACATGGCTCAGTGGAATTCGACATGGCATCGGGCCGATACGAGATATCGCTTTCGGCCAGAAGCATATTAATCTCCTGGGGCATTGGCCTGGGGAGGAACTTTCCGCGTCTGATGCCTGCGAATGAGAGAATGAGAGTGAATTTTTTGAGTAATGAAATCCTTTTAGGGTGAATGGTGAATTGATTAGAAAAGTTACGTTGTTTTAAATAAATTTGCAGTAACCTGGGGAAGGATTTGAAATGTAATTATAAGACTATACAGGATTCGCCTGAATCAAAAATTATAAACAAATAGCTGGAAAGGTTTTGTTAATAATGTAACGCAATAAATTAAAATGTTTTAACGCAATTTCACTTCTTTCGTTTCTTGCCGGGATACTTTCATCCGGCTGGGTTGTAATGTTTTCGGAGCTTAATTTGCAGGCGCATCACCATCAATACTGCCTGAAGGGTCATGTTGCAAAAACTGATTTATTTATTATTATTGTTATTAGGACGAAGATTCAAAGTAAACGCTGCAAATATTAAAGTTTGGTAAAATTAGAAACAAAAAACGAAATCCTTCTGCAGTTTATTCGTTCGTCCCATATTGGAGGAATCAAAGTGGAATGGGGTCGAAGGCATAAACTGGAAAATACCAAAACACAGTGCCAAGCGTTAACACAAAACAGCGAGAACACTTCGAACGAATTCCCGATCCACGGATATTCAAAGTCAGTAGAATTTTATTTGGATTGGTTATTTCTTTCTTCCTTATTGTCGCCAGAAGGCGTCGGTGAGTATTTTTGGTGTTTGTGTTTACCCTTTGACGCAGCATTGATGATAAACTTTTGCCAGAGGTACAAAGGCTTGATGATGATGACATTCCGATTGCCCAATAGTGGTCACTTTTCCTAAAGTATCGCATGGACTTGTTTGAAATGAATGACAACACTAAAATGCGACGAAAGACTCTACGATGCCTTCCTGGATGGAGGCTGCTGGCTTTCGCACCTTCGCTGGTTTTTAGGGTCTTCTCGATTGTATTCTGTTCCACAGAATCTACTTCTTATAAACTATCGTAATTCGTCGCAGAACAGTTGAAAGGAGCAGTTGTTATATACATTTAGTTCAGCTGGGATTTTTCAAAGCCTCTCTAGCTTTCACTCAACATCAAAATATTCTGCACCCATGTATTGACCTCGAAAAAGCAACCAAGTCTTTTGAAACGAAAATTTGGTTGAATTTTCTTAGAGAACTTAGTTTGATTCCGCAAGGGCATTGAAAATGTTGCTATCAATGCAAGAAGGTGATCAAGAGCAATCTTAACATTTCATAATAAAATGAGCATTTTGAGATGGCATTCGAAATTAAAAACGATCCTAGAAGATAGTAAGCTGTATTGATCTTTTTTAACAGTGCGCAATTGATATAGACAGCTTCACAAGAAAAAAAGTTTTCTTCAAAACTTTCCTTTCCATATTGATTTTGTTGGTATCAAGGAGATGAAACACCTGCGTCTCGCTCTGGCTGAGATAATCAGCCTCACGATAAGGACGCGCAATGCAAGGTTGAGAAGTTTCAGTACACCAGCTATGACGTTTCTAGAGCAAAGCATCAGGACAAGGCTCTTACTAATAGGAAACGACAATTGTCATACCGAGGCACCATCTTCATCCAACCCAGCCTATTAGTCGGATCAGAAAAGATTGGAAAATTTCTCGAGAACAAATCAAGCTAAGACTCGTTGTCGTGACTATTGCTGCTTGTCGCCTATCTGTATGGCATTATGGCTACAGAATATACAAATATTGCGAAGTTGCATGTCGGGTTCAATATGTGGAAGCATAAAGTATTCGCCATGGCGAGTTGTATTACTCTCAATATTAGAAATGATTAGGAACCATATTAGAAATGCATTTAACTACTGTAGATCGCTATTTTGGGAAATTTTAAAATTGCTTAAAATCAATTTTAACTAACCAGAATATGAGACATTACCTGAATGACCACATCCGTATCTACAATATGAAGGATGGTTGTTCTGTCAGGAAGCTCAGAGTTCTAAATCCTCCCTGGATTTGAATTTCCTAAGCTGAGATATTTCAAGATAAGGACTAACTACATGAGCGCCTCGCTGGTGAAATTAAAAACCAGCAACATAAAACCCTGCACGTCAAAGGCGAGTTTTTCAAAGCAAATCACGCAGCATCTACTCCGCCTGTAGCGCGTACAAGGACCAATATTTATCTTCATCATTAAGTGGTCAAGAAAGAGGACCCGCCAGTTTACAGACTTATTGATTGTTAACTCAGTACAATCTGTTCTAATCTATGAAGCACGTAAGGATCCATCGAAAGATCAGAGCGAAGAAATGCAGAAACAAAGAGTATTAACAATTTCATCCGCTTATGGAACGTCTTTCATGACAGAGTAGTTAGTGCTAGCAGGTTTGACAACCATCGCCCTCCTTTTACATACCTACCTATGCAAAGCCGAAGGAAATAAATAAGTGCTTTTTCAACTAGAAAGAATGACGGAAAGGATACTTGTCCTAAGACCATCGCGCAATTGAGTGCCTGGTGTGATTGATTTCTACTTAAATCAGCTCTTGAGGGGAAATCTATGTTTCTGGTTGTACTTGAACAAGATTGAGCATGAG
This sequence comes from Stratiomys singularior, assembly GCA_954870665.1. Classification (NCBI taxonomy): domain Eukaryota; kingdom Metazoa; phylum Arthropoda; class Insecta; order Diptera; family Stratiomyidae; genus Stratiomys; species Stratiomys singularior. The sequence continues at coordinate 11,365,323 of OX940881.1, forward strand.
ATTACGATCATCCAGCTGTTTGTTTATATGTGAGAATATAATGACATCTGCTCATAATTTAAGCCTTAAAATTAACTTAACCTTAGAGTGGTGACTTCTAGAGTGAAATTTGTGGGCTCTCTCGGAGACTATAGCCAGAAAAGTGTTTAGAATGGATTACAAATGAGGCATCCTGGTATATTATGCTTGGGCAGTCCTGACAGTTAAATAAGGGCTTAATAGTGTGTCAGGAGACATTCTATCATTAGGGACATGTTCATAACCAATAATGACAGAACGAAACAGCACACCGAACATGGCGCACCGCTGAAACACGAATGTGGACGAAACAACGGAATGTGGCGCAGAACGACGGCTCTTACGAGTTGCCTCAGTCTGACTTTTTTTGTATATTCGTAATTTGGTGTCACAATAATAACTTGTTTTTGGTTTGTGAAGCGCTCGAATGTTGATGACCGAAAGCTAGTGTCAGACAGCTGTCAAATTTAGTTCCAAAACTTGTACAAAAAGCAGAACAAAGGTCCTGTTCCTCTAGAAGACTTTAATATATTTAAGTCACTCTAAAGTTCCTTTTTATTTAAATTTCTACCACTTTATTTTCTACTTATTTTAGTATCTTGTTTTACTTTTTTACTTACTTATTTAGCTGCCCTGTTAGCTAAACTATGTATGTAAGTATATGCTCTGAAAAAGTCTAAGGCAAAGTGTAATTCAAGGGAACCCTGAACATACAAGTGATAAAGTTCTATCAAACAGACCAAATGCGATTGGTACAAACAACATGATTCTGAGAATTTTATAGAAGCTTTAAATCAATTTTGACGTTTTCTGACTTATTAAGAATGAGGCAGAAGCGATAGAGTCTGTTTACCATTTTTAATTAAACTGTTTCTAAATTGCTAAGGCCTACATCTCTAGTTCTTTGAACATTCTTCGACTAGTGTTAACAAGGACAATTATTTTCCCACAAACTCAATCCAATTATATATGTACAGAAAAAGTATAGTCACCAAATTCACATGCACGATTGCGATAGAAGTCATGCTAAGCCATGCATCTCAAGGCTTTCGAAAACATTAATGGAATTACCACACACAAAAAAAGAATCCTAAATTGAGATTTAAATCTCAAAGTTTAATCTTGGCCAACCTTTTAATCCGTTCGCCACGTTTTAATTTCGGTTGAAAGCGAAAAAAAAAATTCTATTCCCCATTAAATTCAGGCTACGTTGCGGAACGGGGCAGAGGTGGGGGCAGGAAGAGGTGCAAGGATTAACCTTATTCAAGTTTATTCTTTTGTGAATCGCTCCCAAAATACACAAACTCACAGCCATGCACGAACATTTTCAGTTCCATTTAAAAATATTGTGTGAAACGTGTTTTTGTCAGGTTGACTTTATGCGAATCGCGCGCAAATGGAAGCGTGTGGATATTAAAAATTTAAATAATAGGATGATAATTCCCGCCAGAATACCCGCAAATTCTAATAAATATTTCGCGAAGTTTCGTTAGCAATAGCTTTATGGTAGTAACCAGCAAAAACCCGCATGCACTTTAAAAGGATTTTAATGGCCGGCCGACTTGAATGGTAAGGGCTGAATGACTGAATCTGGATTTTATCCTGCTGCAGAAAGCTGAGCTTAGTATGAAATATCACTGGATGAGTTGTAATCTCATGTGATGCAAAAAAGAGTTGACTCTAAACGTTTGTTGAACGTTACTTCAAGTCAACTGCTACCATCTGTTTTGCTTACCTTAAGTACTATGGCTTTTGGAATGAAAAGGACTTAAGCTCACTCATCCGTGTGTACTCAGAAGTTCATTTCATATGGCTTGTAAGACAACAAGGAGTGATTCAATAGTGAAAAACTCTCTCTCAACTCGACTTCCTCGAAACGCCCACCCTAACTCCTCTGAGATTAATTTTATCAGCTCTGGTTTAAATTTATGCAAAAATATAATTTCGAGGAAATTTTAATCAGACACTCTGTCTCAAGCCTTTAGTTGGATGTTTTTCGCATTTGGAAATTCTTCCTCACTTTATGGCGTAACCTCAATTATAAAATGTTATTATTCTCGTCGTCTCTGTTTCAATGAACGGAGCGAGCTGGCAAACAAACAATGGAGTTTAGTGAGCAAATGCCACCACAATGTCCTACACAACCCTCCATTCTTTTCGCCACAAGGGCATTGCAAACAAAGTTGTTAGGAAATTCCAATGAAGGTTCCAATTAAGGAGACGACTCCAGCACCACATCCGTTTATTATTTGTTGGCCGGATTCGCTGCCTCTTCAGGACCATCACTTGTAGCCCCGTGTCGATGGAACTATGAAATCATTATCTCTATGGCACATAGACCAAATACCAACCGCAATTCCACGCGGGAACAACCTTGGCAAAAGACTTTCATATAGAGTGTAGAATGGACAAATATGTCGGATTCCTGCGCCCCCTTTGAGGACGCTTTGCTTGATAATGTAATTTAACGTTGGTTTCATTTTGGGTTTGGAAACAGTGTGCCTGTGAATGGATTAAATTGAATTGCCTCACATTGGCTGCTAATACTACAGCAGGACGGACGAGAAACGAAGGATGAGTGATTCTAGCAACTGTTGCTTGAGAATGCTCTCATTGAAGGATGGTAGCAGAGGGAGTATTTAATGCATGAAAGTAAACTTTCTTCTTAGTATCATGTTTTCTTCAATGAGAAAAGGATAATTTATCACCGGACCAATTACTAGAGGACTTATTTCTTTGCGAAACTCCAATAAATTTATGTTATTTAAAAGTTCTTCCATGCGACTTTCCATTGTTATATTTTGGAAAATTTTCAAGAAGTTACAGAGTCCTGTTCTCGAAAAGATTATAATGATCATGGTTTGGCTGGCAAAAGTTTTTTAACGCATTTCAGGAGACGTTTCTTACTAAACGAAAAAGAACAAACTATGACTTTAAACGGTTTAATAGGATCTGTATAGATTCATTTATTTGTTGTTGCACAATACCCCAACTTGATCGTCGCAGAGATCGTCGCACTAGATCTACTTTGTTCAAAAAAGGTGTCATTTCAGCCATCTCGAATTCCGATATTCAGGTGTTTCAAATGCTTTCATTTTTGGTCTTCTACATTCGGTATACTTCAGCATTTATTTTCTTGATGATCAGGAATGGTCCTCCATAATCTTGTTTCGATTTCTAATACTAGCCTTCCGATATAGTGGGTTATACCGCGGATATACAACCCACTTATATTAATGAGTTATATATCCTTATGTAGGATTAGAAATTATACAATGCTTTTAACTATGAAATGTGTAATGATTTTATTTATCCACTTCGGTTATTATAACAAATTAGGAAATTGCCGTCGCGCTTGAGTTTCGTCTTTCGCTCTCATGGCGTTCTCGTCGTAAACTAATTCCTCTTCTCGTGATCTTTATCGTTTTCCTGAGAATCGGCTGGGTGAAGTGGGTCAGCGCAACAGAGTTGCCATAACCATTCCCACACTTATTGGCTCGTTCAGCTGTATCCCAGATGTATCCCAGATGGGTTTAATTTCAAATCCTAAATGTTTGATTGTGTTTGATTGGATTTGTTTCCAAACCATTTGGTTCAGTTTTCATTTCCGATTACTCGTTTTCTCCGGAATGGATTTACGCTGCTCACGGGGTACTCGAACCTCAAAGTGTTCTTTCGAATATGGCTTTGATGGGGACTTCAATTGTCTAATTACAACTTGCAACTATTGACGCCATAAGAAATAATCACATGTCAAACATCAAATTTTTGCTTAGCGTATCTTTGAGTTATTTGATCATGATATTTAACTGGGAATAAAGGGAAGTTGTCCTCATATTTCTTATTTCTAGCAACTTGCACATTTCACCAAAACTTCTGATTCGAAATTTTTCTTTGATCTGGTTAGAGCTCGCATATCAAATTTGCTAATTCAATGGATCATGACCTCTTTTGTTTGGTAGTTGCTTCTTGGTAGCCTAAGGAGTGACTAGTGTCGAGTAGAGATGAAGTAATCAGACATGACGAGGGTGTATCGGTTTCTCTATTCCAACTCATGAAAGGATTCTGATGCGCAAACAGCAAATCTCTTGGCTGGTGCCTTTAAATTATATGATTGCGTATGTCTTTTTGAATTTCGCGTTAGTCCTTTGAAAGAAGGAGAAATCTTATAGTTACGACACTGGTTCTCGAAACAATTTCCCTAAATGCAGCCAATAACACCTCTGTCGAATTTTCACTTTTTTGTTAAGTAAGAACCTTAAGTACAAACTAAATCTGATCTGAAACCAGCTTAGTCCTTCAGAAAAACAATTTGTCGTCAGCAGCAAGGTGAACATTTTGGATATCCTGCTGCAACTAACCCACGTTGCTGTCAGTGGTTAGCACTTACAACTTCGTGATTGATTCCTCCTCTTTGACTCATCGACCATTTTCAAATTGTTGGGCACGGGTGATGATGCAAGACGTCGGCATTATCCTAAATTCGACCATTCAGATGCCCACCTAGGAACGTGCCGTTCAGGAATTTTTATATGATCTTTTACTATTGTTTCTATCAGCATTTCATCTATCACCATGAGCAACCAGCACATAAATAAAGCTGGATTTTCATTTATGTTGAAATCCGAAGACCACGATCAGCCTGGATTTGGCTCGTTGAAAATACATCAGAATCTCCAACTAAGATACTTTTGTCTGAAAGAAGACCAGACAGAACCGTCTTGCCAAATTTGATTGCTTCGTCTATCATAAAAAATACAGGTAGTTGGTGTAAATTTCCAGGACCAATTGCACGAAATCTGAAGTAAAACCTTGTCTGCTGAAAGATGGGAACTGTCTTAGGAATTTCCACTCCAAGAATAAAGATTCAAAGAATTTATAGATTTCCTCTTCCAAACATCGTAATGAGTGCAGTTTGCAACCTGATGTCAAGTCCTGTGGACTTGCTGTGAGTTTCCATCGAAATATCGAGGATTTTCTTATGGAAAAATCTTATTAAATCGAAATCTTATAAAAAATGGATGCCCTTTTTTTAAATAATTTCGAAGAAATCAATAAAAAGAATTTTGAATCCTTGCTAGGTCTGAATGGGTTTTAATAAACGATAAAATTGTTTATCTCTCTGACGTGATCTAAAGTGTTCTTGTCATTTAACCTTTGAATCACAGCATCAGGAACTGCTTGAAAATTAGTCGCACAAGCAGGATTGCAGGACCGTGTACTATAGAACTGTTTGCTCCTAACCACCGTACCTCCGTCACGGCTTCAAAGAATTCAGGCAATAAGATCATTCATGCTATTTCCACGGGTAAACTTGTGTGTTGTAAAATATTTGCATGGATTTCCTTCACTTGTTGACGTTGAAGTAAATCTACGTAAGATGGTTTTTATATTTCTGGGCTAAAAATGTACAAACAAAATTTATCGAAGACAATCTCTTTTTTTTTCAAAGTATTCTCCATGAAGATCGGCATACTTTTGCATGCGTTAAAACCGATTCTCCTTTCCACTCCGTTCGAGGAACTTCCAAAACCTCATCAACAAAACAAAAGATAAAATGCTTCCTTTAAATTTTTTGATTCCAAAATATGGTTTTTGAGCGCTTTAACAGCTTTTTTGGACGCTTTAGTCGACAACTTTAGTCGGGGTTGATTCGCTCGAAAAGCACACACACACGACTGCTGTTTTCTTTCCCGCCCGTGTGCATAAATCCATGATTCACTTGTCATCTGTCACCATCTCGAAATGTCTTCCGAGGCACTGCGAATGAATTTTTTGAGTATTTCCAATATCATTTCCAGTTTCAGCATCGAAAGGAGTATTTTTGTCAAATTACGTGAAACCTAACACTGGCTTGTTTTTGGCCAAATGTTCATATAATTACCTACGTACGCTTGACGCTGGTGGTATAAGAGACCAGCAATGCTTCAATTCCACGGTATGTCACACGACTATCTTCCATTATCAATTTTATGACTACACCAATGTTTTTTCCCACAATCACTGATTTTAGACGACCTACGCGAAACTCATTGGTGACCAGACAGCCACGACTATGAAATCTATCGTTACTCCAGTTTTTTTCAGAGCTTAAGAATGTTGCGTCATTATCAAAAGCCGATTTAAGTAGATCGATGCTGCCTTGGTTTGTTAATCCACGTTGAAACTTAGTAAATTATAGAACGGAAATCGTAACGATTCAGTTCCATTTTTTCGTCATGATGAATTTTTCAAGTTACTACAAACAAAACAAATAGTGCTCCAACGTCGAAACTTTCTCAGTACGTACATGCTCCAAACGTCAAACTTAATGAAAATGAAAACGGTTTCCTTTGGTTGACACTAGTATTGTTATAGGCCAGAAATATACAAGGCAACCTTCGTATAGATTCGAGCTGTCAAACACTCGAATCATTTGATGTTGACTTTAATCGGCTTTCACGAGGTGATACCTAGTTATTCTCTCTTTTCATCTGTAGCACGAATTCCTGGATTTTTGAAGCAGCGAATCTGCACTTTGAATTAATGTGATTCGAAATTCGCTAGCGAGACATCCCCGAATTTCGGTCTCAATAATGTCTGTTCAAACCTTCAAGCTTTATGTATCAGAGTTTTCGAAACGGATCAATTCTAGGCATGGTGAGTATGTGCATGGTGTATGAGCATGGTGAGTATGTTCGTTATTACATCGTGTGACTAGCCACAGAGGTCCTTTGGTTCGCTTCGACTTAATAAACGCCTGGATTTTTAGTTTGTTTTATTTCTACATCTGCTATTTATCCGGTTTGGTTAGAGTTTCAAAAATATATTAGAAAGAGTTAGAAAATAGAAAAAATGCATTCAAAGGTTCCAATTCAATGTTTTCTCTAAATCAAGGTTCTTACCATGTAATTTAGAAAAAGACCGCGATATCTAAACCAGAACATATGAAGTGGGTTGAGGAGATTATTTGATTATTTGAAACATTTATATTAGTTTTTCCCAATATGAATAATGCATTTTCGCCCTTCATAGCAAAGTTTGCTTATCTTGTTCTGTTTGAGTAGACTTTTGACGAATTTTTCCAAAATAAGTTAAACACAAAAATTTAAAAAGTACGTTTTCCGCTATGAAAGATACGACACATGGATTATATCCTGACATTCCATTAAAATTACAGAGAAATAGCTCGTTCCATCATAGTGAAAGTGTGCCCTCATTTCAATGTTCCTGAAAATTAAATTTACTCCATCCGAAGCTATTTGCGCGGGATATCCTTAAATACGCTATTTAGTATGAAATTCACTGGAATTGTGCACGTAATTTGAGCCTGATAATAAGTATTAAAATACATCCAACAGTGTTCATTTTAAAATCGATGCCTTCCAGCAAGGACCAACACGAGAAAATGCCGGCGGCCGTATCCTTCTCAAATTCCCACGCACGCATGTACTCTAGCGTGGCGATAATCCTGACGAACGTGAAAGGTCCCCAAAAAGACACTTCGAATAACGCGTTAAATTGTTGTGCGAACAAACCGCTTAACATACGAATAAAACTTACCGTGAACGGTGGCTGTGTGCAGATGCGGATCATGTGTGTTGAATCCTTTAACGTGCGGCAATGGTGTCTGTAATTGCATACCGTGGTGGTACTTTATGGTGGGCGATTGATTGTAATTGGTGGTGGAATTGCAGGAGAAATGGTTGGCAGGGAGGGCGATAGGGAAATATGTGGTGGCGTTTGTTGTCAGCTCATGACCACCTTCCGTGGTTGCATTGCGACAATTCAAAATGGTCGTCCTGTAATTGGGATGCGGGATTAATTGGTAATGCTGCGGCGAATGTGACTGATTCAAGTGATGCTTGAGTGGCGATGATCCCTCCGATGATGTCACGATATACTGTTGCTGATGTTGCTGGTGTTGCTGTTGGAGTAAGGGGTTTGCTTTGATTTGCAGGCAGGATGTGGACTTGTTATTAATTTTAGTTGGTGAATTGCGAATTAGTTGACACGAATCTGAAATTATGTATGTACACATTATGCGGTGGAAGTTTGTTAATTCGATATTGATTGTTTGTTTGAACAGCAAGAGTAATCATGTTTCAATTAATTTATAGAGTACATTTATCAATTAGCTTTATTGCAGGATTATTGAAATTCACACGGTTTTTGAACAAATAATTATCCGTCGGCAAAGCAATGAAAGCTTTCCGGGAGGGTATTTTTAATTACTACAAAAACTTGATCCTTTAAAGAGCTAAATCAAATTTAATTTATTTATTTGCTTTCACTGGGTATGAAATTCTGAGTGCTTGCATTCAAGGGCTTTTATGGCTGCATGAAAAGAAGTGAAATATAACGTTGCCCTTCCAATCTCATATCATTTCGTGCCCATCCTAATGTTCAAGGACAATGAGTTAAAATCTCTTTTGTAGTTTAAAAGTTAATAAATTTTCCTTGGCTGAAGCAACCTCGCAGCGATCAGCATGCTACATGGAGATATACATTCATTTCCGGATCCCGTGCTTTATTTAATTCCAGAGTAGAAATTCTATTTATCTGAATTGCATTAAACGTTTTCCATGAATAAAGACGGATTAAGGAATTGCTTTTTGGATTCGCACGGACTCTACTTTACTTCCACATTATTACCGTCATAACCTCCAACGACATCCAACGGGTTCATTAAAGTGACAAACTTCGAACTTTAAGCCAGCTTTTGTTGGGAATTAAAAGTCCCTACTACCACTACCTACCACCGACTATAATCACTATTTTTCCATGTGAATTTGCTCAGGATGTTCATCATAAAAAATTCATAATAGACCTTGGTCTACTCTACATTTACGGTAAAATGCTAAGGAGAGTGTAGAATATCTAAAGGTTCTGCTTATAAAGAGATTGTAAGGCCAAAGCAATGCTATTTTTCTAGAGTGTTTCCTTTGAAAATTGTTCAACCAAGCGCACTACTTACCTTCTCGGTCATTCACTGTTGAGTATTCGTATCCGTGCAGCTTGGTTTCACTACCAACAACGGCATCGTACTTGCAGACGTTGCAATCCATCTGAAAATTAAGGGAAAGATACATACAAATACACATGCACGCACTGAGTATCTTGAAATTTTGCTCGCAACATAAGAAATTTTCAAGTAATTTACAATCTGGGTTACTTTTATGCAAACATGAATAAAGATAGAAAAATGAAACACCACGATGAATTAATTCGTAGAGTGTACGTTCAAAGATAGTTGTCTGAGATGATATGAACGTGTGCTTTGTAAATTAAAATTCATTCTTGGTAAGAATGATCATCAAGACAAAGAAGAGACGGATTTCTTCAATGTTAATATGTTTGCTGTCAGTTCATTTGCTGCATCTCGTAATTAAAATTTCAAAAATATTTTGGTTGCTATGTAATCTGAACCAATTTGAGATAGCATTCATGCTGGACTTAATCAGAGAAGCAACGTCCTGAGAGGTGTGAATAATCTAGCTCAATTTACAGGTTGCTTGTTTTTAAAGTTGAACCTGGTTACAACACATTTTAGGATCACAAATTATATTTCGAGCATATAATGTCTGGGGCTTGAATTCATTTCGAAGCTTATTCAAACAAGAAAATGTCTGCCGCTGGAAGCAACAGTGGCTAACTAAACTTCCTTCAGATACTGCTGGCGTTTGCCACTGACAAAGTTTCACCACAGCTAATGCAGGACGATAAGCACACACTCAAACTGCAGTGAAACAAAAAAGGGGCAACTAGGCATACAGGCAAAGAGAAAAACGAGTAATCAAACGAAGTAACTCACCCAGTCAAAATGTACCGAAAGGGGAAGCAATCACACTGACTCCAACAACTATAAAAAGTGAATCAGACGAAACCTTGGCAAGGATTCCTGCTTTATTTCTTAAAATGAAAGCAGGATAAGCTAAGCACGTTACGACTAGCTTTAATGACACTATGACCAAAATCTTCTAGGTAATAATAGGAATAGAAAAAGATCCCTACTGACAATATCGTACGGTTGCAGATTTCCAAGTCACCATGACTAACAAATAAGGACCCAAACGAATGCCACATTCTTTAAGTTCTTCTTCTCTGAACGAGCAGCGGAGAAGAATTTCGGTAGCTGCAGTGAATTGTTCTTCGGCACATACACCGAATATACGTCGTGCTAGATGGTTGTTCGGCTTCAGTTCCTGCATGAATTGGAATTTGTTAGCTCGCACACCAAGACCCTTCCGTAAAATCTTCCATAATGTGGATGGGCACAGGTTTAATTGTTGAACACGATGTCGAATGGACTCACTTGGTTCTTCACCTTCACTAGGCTCTACAGCTGCTATGGTTTCTTCATTACGCACTGCACGATATCTAGATGAATGCGTACTCTAAGTGAGAGTGAACGTGGTGCAAAAATGATCCCTTATTAATCGAATTAATTGTTCTGATGGACGATTTTGTCGGCCCTAGAATTGACGGAGTGCACGATGAGTTTTTCGAACAGAACCGTTATTTCTCGAAATAAACCTACACAATTTGCAGTCATTGCTCTGACGTGAAGCTATTTATGGTCAAACGACAATGTAAATTAACTATAAAATGCATGACAGCTGTCACACCATACGTAACATTCAAAAGTGTTGCCTACTTAAAGTTTGATACGTCTCTAAAGCACACTTTATAATTTACCAAGCCGTAATTGCTGATGAAAACTGATAGAAAACGCACTCTGTAAGGTAAGTTAAAAAAAAGTCACACAAAATTAGTAAACCGTTTTGGTTAAATTTTCACTAGAAAAATTTTGTTATTGAGGAAGTGGTTATAATTATTTCAGAAAAATTTGGTAGGTGGTTGTATTGTAAAGACTTGCTTCATGTAGGATCATGAAGCTTGACACTGAAAATTGGCTTGTTGAAATATGTTCTTATTGTACCAGGTTTCCAATACATAATTATCTAATAATGTCCACTCCGGCTAGGACTTCTTTTATAATAATATTAAATTTATGTAAGAAAACCTTAAATTAAATAAAAATAATATCAATCTCAAATAAAATCTAAAATGTATCTAATAAAATTATCTAATAATGTTTACATCTACTACGACTTGTTTTATAACAGCTGGTAAATTTTCAATCCAGTTTCCACATTTTAAAGTAGGACTAACAGATGTTTTTGTAACTCGTTTTTGCGATGTTTTTCAACTTCCTGTGAAAATCGATATTCACCGAATGTGATTCCTGGTTTGATTTCGTCTTCTTTCATCCGAAATTACGTTCGCTGCTTGAAAGCGTGTCCTTATTCCAGAGTCTCATCTTTGGATGGGATAAATCTTTGTGCAGTGTTATTTCGAGTTTCGTTACATCTCAAAGGATTTTTCATTCTTATGCAAGTGTATTTAGTGGAATTAGTTTGAAAATTGCACAACCATAAAATTATCTACAGTCGAGTAAAAGCTGATATAGCTAAATTCTAAACCTTATCTTGCGAAACATACATGAGTAAATCCACATGTGCATTCGAAGTAGAGCTTACTAAAGCTTTTCAATGAAATCTATACAGGATTCGGTGATGTACTAAAGTAAAGTTGTCTTTGTCGAATACAAATCTGGGCCATGGTTAAAAATTTCGTAAAACGAACAGGAAAAAAAAAAGAAAAAGCTAAATATAGCTGCTAAAAGGGTACTCTATTCAATGTTACGAATATAGGAAATGTAAAGAAGATTTTTATTTATTCCTTTTTTTTTAATGTTTTAAGCTTTTCATTAGTGTCTATGAATAGACCTGGAACTTTATTCCAATATAGTATGTGAGGTCTTAAATCAGAGCTACTAAGTAAAATGGACGTTCGAAATTATTTATGCAACTGCTACTTCGTTTGACTCCTATCGATTACGGACATTGCATTTCATTCGGGACGATAAATCAAGAGGATTGCTTTCAAGTGGTCCTCATATCTGATAAGAGTATGATAGATTTTGATAGTTTAATTAGATGGAAGTTTTTTCAAAGCATGAATTGAGATCATGTTTGATAATCACGATACCAGCTCTTAAATCTAAGGTCATAATTTAATCATAATTGAATCACGTAATATGATTTTTTGTTTAGTAAATACTTAAATATTAGTCCAACCAAACACCGGTTTTTGAAATTACTAAATGGGAATACATTTGTAAAAGGCATTTTATTTAACCTCATTATTCTGTCGATGGACTCAAATTCAATCGAATCAAACGTGAATGCAATTACCCTTCTGTTTCAATTCTGAAACAGAATGGAATGAATTGGAATGAATTCAAAAAAAAGTTAGAGTTGATAAAAAATGTTCCTTCAAAAATGTTCCTTGTCAAACCTCCTAACATTATTCACAGGATAATGCTGTGCCTTATTTCTATGCATTTCACAACAATATGTGAATTTATTTATAGATTATGACATGTCATTGTACAGTCAGGAGCTCTACTCAAGGATCATTCTCTCACACCTCCTTGGATTGGATTTCTTTTTAATCCACAAAAATCATGTAAGCATTCTTCGTCGTGTGTGGTATGTCGTGAATGTCTTATTTATGGTCAAAAATGCGTTGGTCATTCTTCTACATCCGTATCAGAAATATCCTGTTCGGACTTCAACAGATGCATAAAAGAAATTTTTCGCATCTGTCATTACATGATTATCCTCTATCTGGTGTTGAATAGAAGCTTATAACTGATGTCATTTGCATCATTATATTAAATTTGTCGACATTTTCTACTGAAAGGAACAAAGTAGGGAAGAAAATTTATTTTTCATTTCATTAATAATCCTTTACGTGTTATGAGTGGGTACGGCAGTCCAATCTAATCTAACTAATCCTTTACGTGTTATGAGTGGGTTCATCAGTCCTTTCTTCTTAGTATTGTGTTGGAAAAGTTTAATTTCTTACCCAGAAGTTTTTATTAGGGATCTCTGAACATTGAATTGTTAAACTTTGGAGTACCATTTGTAGGAACTGGGTTTCTTCCTTCACTAATTTACTAGCAATAACGTTGAAACGATATCACCGACAGTATTCTTCTGGTTAAAATACCAACGTCGGTATGAAGAAGTGTCCTTCACCAAATTTTGAACGTACCGTTCTAATTCAAGATCACACAAACTACAACTAACTCATCCGCCTTGTTAACCCAAAGGCTAAACGAGAAGAAAGAGTGTATGATGTGCTGGAAAACATTGCCTAAAATTCTAGTTGAAGCATTCTTAAATGACAGACGACGCCGTTTGAACTAGTTCTTCACGTCAAAATGATGTCAATGTCACAGGGACTTCTTAGTTCTGTGAACATTGACGTCAAAAGTAGTTCAATCAGCGTTGCCTGTCCCAGGCATTAGATTCCAGCACACAAGCAATAAAGAACGAATCCTGTGAAACCTTGACTGAAAAATCAGTCAAGCGAGGCAATACGAAAAGTAATTTCGTTAGTAGTACTTCTGATGTTTTCTGATCTTTGATGTCAATTTAACGTCAAAAAAAAGTTCGAACGGCGTGGTCTGTCCCACGTATTAGGCTTGAGCACCTAAATAATAGAGACCAAGCTCTGTGACATTTTACCAAGTAAGCATTCAAGCGTAACAATTGTTGAAAAATAAAGGCTTTTCAAAAATTTGAACGGGTTGATCTTACCACACACTGATCCACTAAACTTCAAAATTTCCCGCACCGCGATAGGATATGTGTTTCTTAAATCCTTTGTGTTATAATAAACACAACCGTGCCAGTATATATCAACCCCAAAGAGGATTTATCGCTTTCCGCTATATGATTCTCTGGATTACATGTGGCTTATCATTAAACAAGCTCATAAACATTCAATACTCACATCAATGTATCTATCAATCATCGATATCTAGATGGCAGTAGGAGGATAAATTAAAGAAACAAAACTCCCTCCAGTACGCACTTAGTATTGTTTTATTTTTACTTGGCAGTTTCCAAAGTAATATATTGCTTAAAGGAGCACCGTTCGTGTCGTGTTGCCACCTTTGTCCATCTGGAATTGAAACATCGCATTGTAAAATTGCAGTCGTCCTGGCAAGACTATATCCTTTGAGCGCTATCAATTTCATACTAGCTTTACATAATTTGTTCATGCGGAAACAACCACCTATGAGCCAAATAAAGGTAATTTTTAAAAACTTTAGATTTAATTCTTGAAAATGAGAAAATGACCTGATGCCATAGACCTAAGAAGATGAAAACATAGAGACCACCTACACCGCGTAAAGCGTAGCGAAAAATATTCATGGGAAACACTGATGTCAGGGACTTGGTAAGATTACCGGGATATTGTGCATTGTCAGTTCTTCAAACCGAATGAAAGAATCATTGGGGTTCTCTAACCTATTGTATAGGTTAGAGAGTGCTTAGACGGAGAGCTAAGCACTCCAGGCTGCAACTACTTCAGGCGTAACAATATCCTTCGTCAGTATGTGCATATTCGGTCACATGTTGCTGCCCTCATCATAACTTATTTGAAAATTCTCAACCAGGAATACACATGATTCACATGATTCACATGATATACAGATACCGAAAATTGGGTTTCGTAGAACCCCAAAGTAGAAAAAATGGAAGTAATACTAGTAGTGCTGCTCCTGATGCTACCAGGTGTATACATAACATTTTTTTCTGGTTTTACTAAGAGGTAACGATAGCAAAAAGTATGCAGCGTATCAATTTGACACATACGCTATTTCGGACGTCTGAAATTTACCTATAACCAAACACAAGTTTAGTCCATCAAAGCTGACGTGTTTATTTAATCTTATTGGTCAATCGTGTCGAATTTTATGCATGAAACAAGCATTTGCTGCATGCGTTGCTTTTCTTGCATGACCAAAAGAAAAAGGCAAACTAATCGTTTGCTGGCAAAAACATATGATGTACATGTTCGACTATTCAAAAGTAATAATTTCAATCTGAAAGACTATGAGGGCTTCCTTCAAAGAGGAGGAAAATCAGAAGTTATTGGATGGTTACCCAACTCAAACTCAACGGCAATTAGTGGAAGCATGAAATGTGTCACACGAAACAATCAGCAGACGTTTACGAGCAATGGGTAAGATCAATAAACTCTGTAAATGGCTCTAACACGATTTGAATGCACGTCAAAGGGAAAAGTCACTTGTGTAATGCTACTTCGGCGACACGAGAGGAAGTCATTTTTGCATCGAACTGTGACTGGTGACGAAAAATGGATTTATTTTGAAAACCCGAAGCGGAAAAAATCGTGGCTTTCATCTGACGAAGCCGAAGCCTTCAACACCAAGGCTAAATCGCATCCGCAAGAAGACCATGCTTTGTGTCTGATGGGACCAGAAAACATGGAAAAGTGATTTTGCCATACGACAACGCGCCATCGCAAACCGCAAAATCAGTGAAAGACACAGTGAAATCATTTGGATGGGACATCCTTCTCCACTCGCCGTACTCCCTAAACATGGAGCCATCTGACTATCACCTGTTCGCACCAATGGGGCTCGCACTCGCAGAGCATTTCAGCAATTTCGCGGAAATTGGAAAGTGGCTTGACGAATGATTTTCCGCAAAAGACAAGCAGTTTTTCTAGCGGTTTTTCTTTGGTGTTCTTAAATTACCTGAAAAAGGAGCGAAGTGTGTAGAATGCAATGGCTAATATTTTAAATTTTAAAACAATTTTACCGGAAAAGTGACGTATTTCGGAAAGAAATAACCGGAAAAAACTTATACACATGATACAATTGCTACTGCTACTATTACTACCACTGCTACCACTTTCACATTCATTTTAAGTTTGCTATTGATTGTATCTACTACACTTTACATGATTTTATCTACGACGCGCATTATTAAATTTTTTAAAGCAATTCTCCTTTCAAGAAACTTCGTGAATGCTCGAAGACAGAAATGTTTTAGGGAAATCCACTAAAATTCTGTACGTGAGGAACATCCATAAAAAATGAACGACGTGATACATTTTTGCCCGAACGTGTACCATGTTGATGTGGTTTGTGGTTATTCTCAGGACTTATAACCCAGTACCTGACACATTTGATAGTCAGCATGAGCCAAAGCTAGTCAATAAGGAAAAATTTGTGAATAAGAAAAAAGGCCAATCCTTCACGTTACTTTTCTCAACAGCTTGTCCAACACTGAGTTCTTGGACATTTATAATGTTTCTCAAGTCATCTTTTTTCTCTATTTGTTATCTAAGGGATTGGAACTGGAGTAGAGCGAAAAATGCAAATGGGTTTGAACTACTCTGATCAGGACAAAGGTAGACTTAAGCTATATTTGAGTAACGCACCTGTTGAAACCAACAATTCTAACTTCTATTTAAGTTACAACTTATAACTCATTAAACGCGATCCATCCAAGAAATTCAATTAAAACCACATTTATTGTTACACGCTGCAGGTTCGTGGTGAATATTATATCTTCTTTACATTACGCAAACTTCCTTTAAATAATTACCCATCTCATAAACTTTTCAGTTACTTCCTGAACTGGCAACAACCAGCAGTTGAAGTTACTTCGGGGGAAAACTTCAAATAGATTTCAAAAGTTACGGAAGAATATTTACAAAAAGTTTTTCTCAACGTTGTGGAAAAACAATAGTTCCTTTCCACTGCATTCATCTCAACAAGTTTTCAACTGCATTGGACGTTTAAAGGGATCCGTAACGTTAATACGAAGTGGCGGCAAAAGGACGTGACGAAATGGATAAAGTTTATTTGTAATTTGCAGTCTTTTAGCAAAAGATGTTCATTTCATTTATAACAAATTCGCTAAGCCTCGACTAATGTGACTTTAGCTGATCCGGAAAATGTGTCAGGAGATTTGCTGATGACAGAAATTTTAAATGGAATACAAATACCCGAAAAGTTCAAGGAGCAATCAAATGTTTTGAGCGAGGATTTGATCTGTGTCAATTTTCACTTCTTGTATCTGGCGCCTTTTGTTTTAACTCATTGTGAGGAAAACGTTGCATAACTTGGAAAATTGGATCGATTTTAAACAAACGATCACAAACTTTATTGTAAAATTGACAGTAAATTGTTGTCAATGTGACTCCTTGCCCATAGCCTCACTTGAAGGAATCTGTAAACATCAGAGAGCCAAAGACTTATAGACCTATTGGCATGACACCCTTATGTTGATCGGTAATGTCTCGAAACTTGAAGTTTTCTATCCCTCACATCCAAAGTGCCAAGAAATAATTTCAGTGGACAAACGAATATTTAGAGATAATCCTGGACGGTAGGCCTATTTGCTTTCTTCACATAGAAAAAGTCAGAAGTAAAGCGACACTGACAGTATTTAGTAAAAATAGACTGGTAAGGATTTTTTCGATCCTATTATAGACCTAGAGCCATCCTAGCTCGAGAGATCCTAGAGCCAAATAAAAAAAACAAGATGGCATCCAATACAGTAGTAAAACTAAATAAAGCAGTCAGAAAAGAGCTAGCAGAGATCTGGGTAGGGCACCATCGGTGCAGCGAAGGCTAGTCCAACTGATAAGATGGAGGAAAGCCTGATCCGTGAAGCATCCATACTTACATGAGTGATACAATCGTTCCCCAATTGGTGCACTGTATTAGATATATAGTACCACAGATATATCTAACAGGATCAACCTTTTGACAGGCAAACTGAGAGGCACTGGGGAACTGATATCTGGGAAATTCGAAAACCTGAACGATTTGATCTCATGAGAAATAGAAATCATAATCTTCACTTATGGCTGTAATAGATAAGCTGGCGCTGGAACCCAGACCTACACGACTACAAATGTAAGGTTGGTACCGTTTCTTCCTGTTTTCATGACGGGTAACGTAAAGTAACAATTAACGAGCTAACGGTATTATATGGGTCCCGGTGAGCCTCACCAGAAATGGGTAGAAGCATCAGTCTTGAACCCGGCTAAGAAAACCTGATTAAGAAAAAAGTTTGGCTGACTTCCGAAGCATTGCGCCTTCCCGAAGTACGCTGTCAATGTCAAGCATCCGTGAAAGTAGATGAGTGCTCTGCGTCCACTTTGTTTTGCCTTTGCCTTTTATTCCGGTATAATATCGACGCAATCTGTACTCTATACACTTGGAAACAGCTCGGAAATAAAGGGTCGGTTGATTCACGGCTTCCTTTATTTTTTGTTTTTGGTTTAATATGAAAAGAGGGAATCATACTGACTCGATGGATATTTTTATAACATTTGCCGTCAAACGATCAAACTAGTGGGAAACATTCTGGCTCCTAAACCTGGAATCAATGACAGTGCAAAACACTAACAAAGCCTGTTTAGAAAGAACGAATGGTATCCAATGCGAGTTTTGTACTCTCGTGATCGAACTTCCAAAAAAAATCAACGTGCTCCGCGCACCCAATCAAAACACGGACTTTTTCGTGTATATAAAAAAATCTCTTTATTTAAAACACAACTTTTGGTATTAGTGACGGACAGAGTAACCTCTTACGATGCTATTCGCTAACTCTTCGAGGGTTCATATATATGCCTCTATTTATGCAAAAATATTGCTTACCAATCAAAAGTGTTTTCCCAAAACTTGAATTACATTCTACTTGTTACTGGCCATGTGACACCAAGTAAAAATGCTGCCTTGTTGTCTAGACTTGGTTCATGCCCGTGGCTGATTCGTTGCATTTAGGTAAATGCAACGATTGCAGTAATTGGTCAACGTGGGAAAAGTTATTTTCATGAGAAATTGGAGTCGGCATATACATGACTCGCGTCCTTGCTTTGTATGTCAATGTCAGCGATGCATGCAGTCAGCACGGAACCCGATAAATTCAGCCAGTTCAATTGGATGGCGGAATTGTGTGTCAGAGTTGCCTCTGTCGAAATGTTAATTCAGCGTTTAAAAAACAAACGATTGACATTTCAACGTGTAATTTGGCAGATATCCGGGCTTCCGGCTATTAGGTCCACACATCTGTCGTAAGACTAATAAAAATATCCTTTCGCGTAAATACTTTAACAAAGCAGAAGTAAATTCAAAACTATCAACGACTAGCAATACTCGTGTCCGTTCGATGTGACATATGAGCATAAAACGGTTGTAAGTTGACAAGTAACTATTTTAGAAGGATTTTATTTTGCTTATGTATATGTAGGCCTATGTGTCCTAACGCACTTTTTTCAGACGAATTAGTTAAAGCACTGCCTGTGAAACATTTTTTACAAAATATTTTGTTCTCTATTACTTTACAAACAGTTGAGAAAAAATTTTCCATCCTTTTTCTTAATACCTTCTAGCCCATTGTCCACAATATCAGGTTGGCCACAATTTTTAATATTTGATTGCATTCTTCATCAAACCACTATATATATATATATATGTATATGTCAATGCCATCCTTTGTATACCTCACAATTTTTTTAAAGTTGTAACAACACGACCTAGAATAATTTGTTTTATTGGGAAATCGCTTTCCCCGGTGAAATTTATTTTGTTATTTCATCGTACATAATAGGGAAAATGTGACGAACGAAGAAACCCAATTTCATTGAGTTACCAGTAAAATTTTATGGCCTGGTGAAGGTGAAATTGGGAAAATTTTTTTTCTTCCACGAAACTTCAAGAAAAAGAAAATGCTTTAAAATCATATCACCTGTAAGAAAAATATTTCGAACTTTCAACTTTTCGATAGATAGATTGATAGTAAGATTAAAAGTGAGTTGTTTGGTAGACGTTCATGTTCCTTGGGAACGAAATGGCGTTTGAAGGCAAAAAGTTTGGAGTTTTTTCGACAAGGATTGATTGATTTATAACTGAAATGTAGAATATCCTTGAGGACAAGCACACGCTGCCATACAGGAGGCTTCTGATGATATTATTTAAGACTAAGTAATACCAAAATTATGATTGAAGATGACTGCAACATGTCATGCAAATATTATTCAAAATAATGAGCTTATTGGTGTCCTTGCATTACGCATGATCTGCTCGAAACATTCCAGGTCCCAAACAATCAAATAAATTGAAGAAACCTTCTTGTTTGGGCAATTTATCATGAACAACAACAAAAATATTAGTTACATTTAATCTAATTTCACCGACAACAACTCAGTAAATCTCCAGCATAGATTAAATGTTTGTTTTGCTCATAGCATCGTCCTGTTTTCAGGTCTCATTCAATGCTTTCATCCTTGACCAAATACCAAAAGGTTAAAAACGAACTAAATGAAATAGGTTTTTGTCTAGTTGTCTGCCCATCATCCAACAGCATAAATACATACTACATAAATTGGTCTCCCCAAAAAAGGTATCCGTTTACAATATCATTCAGTTGAAATGATATATAAACTCCTGCTTGACCGTCTTGACCTTTTTTGTTTGTAAATACCGTAAACAGACTCTCATTCCTGAATGGTCGAATATATTTTCATTAAGAGGATTCTACTACATTTGAGTTGAATTAAAATACAGATATGACGGGAAAAGATTTGAAAGACGAATGTGTGTAAATACAACTGAGGATATTGAATTTTGGGATTAAGTCTTTAATAATTTAGTTGTTTCAAACAGGATTGAGTTAGCGAAAAAAGCTTTGGAATGTTTATTTTGGTAGTTTTTATAATAGAAATCTGACGTTTCGTACAACTAGTCCACAAGCCTGGAGGAAACCTTTTCATTTGATATAGATAGATGTTCCGGGTTCCTTTATTCACATGCTACATACAGCAAGTGTAAACTCGTGATGGTACATTTTCCTGGTTGTTCTCCTAAACAGAGCTAGAAGGATTATGAACATGCTTATCCTTACAAATACCATTATATTTCAATTGTAATTTCAAAATAATATGGCTTGTATTGGCACGTGAAGCCATCATAAACAATCATAAACAATTCCATCATAAACAATTGTCATTGTTGCTCTTATTTTCAAAGTATTTAAGGAGTTCCAGTAAGTCTTATTTCGTGCGGGCGCTTTATTCTGCTTTAGTGAAGCATTATTCGTGGGCCTAGTCGGTGGAACCTTAAAGAAATACCAACTGCCTCAGGTGCTGAGACGCGGAGCGCCGAGGTTCGAATCAGCATATCGCAGGGTCACCAATTCAGTAGGATACTTCTGACCGCCCTTTCGAGAAAGTATAAAAGATTCCTTGCTAGAAAGTACAGAAGATTCTTTCCTGTCAGAGATGAAGGTAACGAAGAAGCAGTCACTGGCAAGAAAGACGCGCCCTCTCAAGTTATGCAATAATCCTGGGAGTTAGAAACTCAACGAAAGATGGCCTGTCAAAAACGATTTTACATCCAGATTACGCCCAATCGGTCCAGTCATTGAGCAGACTCGTCGAACCTCTTTAAGTCGACGTTTAAGTCGAACCTCTACAACATCTGAAATTGCCGTAAGACCAAAATTCTCTGCTGGTGCAAACGGTGACACCTAGAAAACTTTGTTTTGGTTCAGACAAATATAAAAAAGACAGCGTAATGTTATTGTCGAACCGCAGAAATTGGTAGAGAATACACTTTGTTCAGACTATCCTATCAAGAATGAAGAATATACTTGACTTATAAGACGTAGTGGAACGGGAAGGATTTGTTCTCTTGCAAACCTCATGTGTCATCATGCGAAATCATGTGTCCTTCGAAGTACGAAACAAGCGTATAATCAGTAGCAACCTTGTCATCGGGTATTACTTTTAAGTACAGTGCATACCTGTTGAAAGGTATAACATTGAGAACTTTCGATGTGATTTATTGAACGGAGGCAGGTGCAAAAATTAATGCAAGCTCTGATGACTGAATCATTAAAATAAATGATCCTCTGAACCACAAATAGCCACCCCATCTACCCTATTTCAGACACCGTGCCTCCCGCAAACATCACATTTTGCAGCATGCGTTCAAATGACACGTTTTACGGAAATGTACCAAGATTCACTTCTTGACACAATTGATTGCTTTTCATCGTCATCCTACACGACGGCAACGTCTCTTCGGAACCAAGCACGTAGACCCTAAATGAAGTAGACATCCTCGAAGGAATCTTTCGTTCGTTCATTTGCCAAGCCGCCAAAGAGACAAAGTTCAACAAAAAGTCAGGGAAGCACTTTGCTGAAGAACAGCCAAAGCAAATGCTATTGCTTTGGCTTCAGCTAATTTCATAATTTGTTGCTCTTGGGCGAGCTAAAATATTTTCCTTCGTGTGACAACTTCATATTTAATGGTCTGTGCCAAAGTCCTGGCAGAATTACGTTCATTTCACACCTCCGTTGCATGATGTTGGCATCATGAGTTTGCTTCCTTCCTCGTATTTGACGAGTTTCAACCAGTGCTGGGAGTTGACTGAAGAGGCGTTCGTAAAAGCCGGAGAACTCATTAAGTTTTCATTTGCTGCGTGCTTTCACCACACCTTGTGGTGGCACTTTAAGGTTTAAATAATTTTTTTTGAACGTGCTATGGCAAGGATTTTTATTTGCGGTTGATTTGAATGCGCGAAAACACAAACATGATGTTCGCGAATAATTTTTGTGCGACGTGATATCTTCTAGAAATTCTTTCAGAAATTTAAATAAGTGTCTATGAGTTTTCTTTTGAAGCATGTCCTGATTGTGGTAGTAAATTATAATTCACATAATAATATTCAAATTAATATTTATTGAGAATCTGACTTGAATGTTTTCGAGTATGTCAGGGAGATAGCTTTTATTTAATCAATAAAATGAATAACCACATTATTCAAAGTATTTGCCATCGGTTGCTTTTACAACAATCCATCTTTCTGACGTTTTATGGGTTTCATCTCGATAATACCGTTCGTCTTTTGAAGCAAAGAATAAATTTAGGCTTCATTCGATATCCTGTTTTCAAGTATTGCGTATTTGAAACGTTATGTATCGATCCAAACAAATGGTAGTCAGAAGAGGCAAGATCTGGTCTACAGGACGATTGGACTTAACCTTCTCAATCACTTTTCTCCAATTAGTTTTTGAGCAAGCAACTAATATGCAGGCGAGCGTTGTCATGATGGAAAATGACGGCTTCGTGCCTGATCGCATGGTGTGTACGCTTTTCGGCTAAACGAACCCTGTGATTGTCATACTTGGTTTCAGCTGTCTCCAATGGATGACACAAATGAAGGTGCGATAAAGTGTTAGAAAGTGTACAACGAAAATTAGTCTGGTTAATAAGGAAAACAAAAGTACAGAATAAATGGTATGGAGAGGTGCATTGATCATTGAAAACAGTAAAGTATTATTATACATCCTCCACAGTCAAGTATCAACCTTAATGCACTTAGTAAAGAAATTTAGTGTTTCACTCAACATGAAAGACTTCAAAAGATCGTGCAGTTAGTACCATAAACACGATGGTATAAAATGTTTCAAAATAAGTACAAAATGTCCTTAAAAACATATTGGAATAAAAGTAACCTTGAATATTATTGTCATCGAAAAATCAGCAACGTATGGATTGCCGTGATTTATCGAAACAAACAGAAAAATGTTACAAATAGCTCTAGTTCCTAGTGTAAATTTAGTTCGTCCTACCAATCAATTGATTAAAAAATATTTGTAATGAAAAGAGTATTTGTGTTTTCAAGGCAAAGAATAATAAAAGAATAAAAGCTTAGTAATTCGCCTGAAATCAACACTGCCAATTGAAATCAAATTAAAGTTACAAACATAGAATTAAAAGCCTCTTAATTTTTCTTTGCAAGTATTTCAATTTTATTTTAAAAATAAATTGATAAGCGATTGCTTGCCTACTTTGTGCCATCTCTATAATCACACTAGACATTATCATCTTAGCACTTCAAGTGTGCTGATGATATCCAAATGTCAAAAAATTGTCATGTTTGTGTGGAAATGGAATTTCGTTCCAATAACAATGGAAGATCTTTCGATGACGATAGAGTCGATTGCCGATAAATTTACAGTTAAGCGTTATCACGTGAATCGTGCGCAACATAATCTTATTGAAATTATTAAAATACGTTGCAGAGACTTTTGCTAGTTACTTGCATTTATTGAATACATAAAGATTATTGCAAAACTAACCGATGCATCAATAAATTTTGTTAAATTTAATTAGCTGGTGTTCTAATTGTCGCAATCCAGATGTGGGAGCCCAAATGCAATACAAATGAAGTGATTTAGCTTGTAAGACTAATCGAACTCAACAGTATCAAATCAAAAATAGTTTTGATATATTGCTTATCAATATCTTGATCAGAAAAACAGTCAGAACACAAAATTTCAACCCAGATTGTATTCCCGTCATAAACCACTTAAAACTTACCTCGTGACTTTTCCCCGAACAATTCTTCTCTTTGGAACTTTCATAGCGTTGTTTCCCCGAACAACATTTCAGCCTTGAATATGTACATTGTAGAGCTTCGGCTAATAAACTGCCCAAACTTGATAAGCACATGAGCATAAGAGGAACTCCAATTAAGGCATAGACAATTGTCACAACTTTTCCGCCCGATGTTTTCGGTGTTAAATTTCCATGACCTGCAACATGATAAGTGGATGACATGGAAAAATGTTATGAAAATATAATCAGGGAACTCATCAGCAGAACAAATTACACTGAAAAGTACCAACGTTAACAAATTCACAAAAAAATCATCAACAACACTCTTAATGAGGCTATTAATACCCTTTTTCGGAGTGATTAAACAATAAGCACCATGCAATTATAATTCCTGTTAAGTTTTATTTCATTAGAATTTGCAACATTTCGTGGAATTAGAATAAATTATTTTCATTATTTAAAAGTACAATAGAATTTTGCACTTGGGAATTTGTGTAAGATTTATCAGCGTGGATAATAAATTAAGTGTAATTTCAATTTTCAGTTTAAAGGAGTAGCGGCTTAAGAATGAATACTAAAGAAAAGCTTAGTTGTATTTATACTTACCTATTGTTGTTATAACAGTTATTGAATAAAGCAACGCTTCACTGAAGGACCATCGTATGGAAGGATCACTGCCAAGTCCACTCAATCCGTTTCTAGTTGCAGAAATAATTGATCCCTCAAATCTGCGCAATTGCTCGTGAACCAACATGGTCCAATTTTTTTCATACAGGACATTCAACTTTTCTGGAAGACGAAAATAGGAAATTAAGTTCGAATACTGTAGTCTTACTCTATTTAAGAAAATGCATATGTTTCCCTCTTTGATATACACGCAAATAAATAAAACCAAAAAAAGGATATCTGATGCATGTACATATGAACGTTTTACACACCGTCCAACAACATCAAAACAAAGGAGTGATTATGGTTTATTGTCTTTTGCACAAAATAAGGATTTCTTTCAAGGATACTTGCTGTTCTGACATCCGTTCTCGGTAAAGTCTTTTGAAAAATTTCCAATGGTTCACGTTGTCGTGACGGGAATGCAAACAGAGAAACAGATATAGGAAGGAAATAAATTCATATGCCAACTGGCTTACCCAGAAAGGACTCTTGTTGTGTAAGTGGCATGAGATGATTGACAAAAATATATTTATTTTTCAGAAGGAAATATGCGATTTCTTCATACTGATAAGGAGTAATATCTAAAAATAACTCAATTGAGGTAAAACACAAAATGTATTTATGAAGGATTCACAGACGACGGTACCATTGCTTGCAAAAGGAAAACGAAACATATTGGGAAAGTTTAACATAAACCAATCAAGAAATCTGTGTTCCACTTCGCAAGGCTCTATGACAGATAGCTTTGCAATAGAGACTCGTACCAGGGGGGTGTCCACATGATTTCTGGCGTCGCCAGAGATCGGCGCTGGAAGCTGTCGGGTGTACAAGTTTGTTTCATACGTCGATAAACGTTGGTATGGGGCATTTTGACACATACGTTTTTGTTATTCTACTGTCATGAGCGTTCCTTTTTCGAAGTTTCACTCCGGCTCAATAATAGCGTCACCGTGTTAACGCTATGTGTATATGTCGAATTTCGGGCTCGAAATAGAGTGTTTGCGGGATGTACCCTTTCGTTTTTTCTTTTATTTAATTTATGGCCTTTAAGATTCATCACTTGCTAGTAAAAATGATCAGAGCATAATCTTCAAACGAAGAAATCGTGATGGTTGTGGGCTCGAAAATTTCATATTGGTAATTTTGACGTGAAAGAAAGTTAATGTTTGTGTAGACCAAGACCAAGTTATGGTTACAAAACTGCAAGAGCTTTCGGACAAAGATATACCCCAACTCTAAAAAAAAATGTTAAGTGCAACACGGACACAGATAAGTTACTGCTGTTTCCTTGGTAATGTAAGCCATTGTTGTATCAGATTGTGAAAGATGATGTCAGATTGACATGCCTTGAAAATATAAAACGTAGAAATTCATAGGACACATCAAGTGTCCTCAGCTGGTACAAGAATTTCAAGGCTGAATCGCTCCAAAAGGAAGACACTGTTTTGTGGAACCAGGGTAATCAACTGTGATTCGGACTTCCTGATCCTGGCGAACATTCAGTACTGATTGTTATAAGGATAGTTATCAATTTTAACCATCCACTGATCGAAAGATATCTAAAGTATACTACGAAGACACGCTAAAAAGATTTGTGATTGGATGACAATGTACGGCGAAACCTGTGCAGAATGGATTGTAAAGAACATCGTATCGTGTCTGCCCTACTTTACAGATCTGACCTTAATTGAAAATAGACTCGATCAATAGTTTGGCTCAAAAAACCAACCTTTAATATCGCGATGGCATACATATTGGTGGAAAAGAAGTTAATGCAGGAAGAATTGAGCTGAATTGAATTGGCTGAAATTTAAGAAAATAATTTTATTACTTCCTTGAACATTTTGTGGTTTTCACAAAAAAAAATTGAGTCATTTTTCTGGTACTCTTGGTGTTTCCAAGACCATTCATAACTCAACGGAAATTACAAACTCGAGAACTGTACTAAAGTCTACTAGTTGCCACAAACCAGACACAAAAACGACCTTAAGAGAAGACAATTTATTCCCAGACAGCTAGTTGGCTTAGCAAATGCTTACACTTAAATGTCCTTTTGCAACTTGTGCATGCCGTCAGGCAATCTTTCAAAGCCACAACAGCCTCGGTGAGTGCAAAGTTAACATTAATTGTATGACATAAAGTAAAGAGCTTTATGAAAACGCAGTAAGATATGGATCAGTCGACCAAAATGCAACTAATATAGCCACTATCATATTGTCACTAGCAGCAGTAAAAAGGAAACTCGACGAAACTCTGAGGAAATAAATCGAAACGGTGTGTGCTGATCATATCGCCTACAATGTGAGCCGAACTCTTAGGCCTAGAAGAAAAACTTGGGAACGGCCAAGAAAATTGGTCGTTAAGACTAATTTTCAGAAAATTGGCGTAAGAAAATTTGTAGTATTTCTCAAGGGCTTCAATCTTATACGTCAATATGTGCAACAACTAGAATCACATGCGTATGACACCTATTGTGTTGAGAAAGAAGAAAGGACAAAGCACTTCCTTCTATTTTATCTGAGCCTTAGCAATTAATAGACTCATTGGGGCTGAGGGGAGTCAATGCAACAAGCCCGCAATACATGGTGGTTCACAAAACTGGTTGATGTCATTGGTGTCTGCAGGACGATATGATGGAGCATCTGAAGTCACCTATGTCATACGCAGGAACTGAGTAGCACAAAGCTCGAAGAGTAGAGCGCGCTGTAACAATACACAGAATACGATTTATCACTAGCTGATTTGTACTTAATGACAGAGAAAACCAGTTAAACTTCTGCATGGACATCCTAAAATTCCTTCATTCGAAACCAGAATCCGATGGTTTCAATACGACGTGTGAAATTATAATGTACAAACAGAAAGGACCACTTTTCTATCAACGTATAATCTTCTACCAGAAAATAACCAGCAAGACACCTTCCCCCTGTCTAACCAGCAAGCAGCTACTAGAATTTTCCACGCAGAATTGAACGGTTTAAGACAAAGGATCTGTTCACTTCCATGGTATATAAGGACCAGGGAATTATGAAATGAGTTTAAGATCGAGACAATACAAAAATGGTTACGCAACACAGTACTGGTTTCGTTTTATATAGTATACAATCACACTAGTATTACTAAAGATTGGCTACAAAGTCTGCATGACATACCGGTTTATCCTGGCATTCTCGAACTTATTATAGATTCTCCCTTAAACTAATGCAGAATACGCGTTTAGATAGGATTGGAACAAACGACTTGGAAACAATATAGAAATAAAATACTCTAAATTAAGTTTTAAGTGTTTATGAACTTTTTCATTTCTATAATATTGAGTAAATTTTTTATAATATTTAGTGAATCTAGTCACAGTCCAAGCTTGACATTCTTTGTTAGACATTATGTATAAAGATTACGTCAATCCTTCGCCGAAAACAACTCTTTTCTGTCTTCTCTCGTGACTAATCATATTTTAAAACGTGCTTATCCTTTAATTTCACTCGTGCCAGGATAATAAAACCAGTTAATAACTCAACAAATTGACGGTAACTTATGGTTCCTATGATTTGAAGATGATTAAACTAATAATATGCGAATTTAATGAGCTGCCAAATTTCATTATGGCTGCTAAGTTCCTTTTTGAAGGCATTTAAAGGCCAACAAATCCTAACAGAATTCAGTGCCTTGTTTATTAAGTAGCTGCCGACAATTTAAAGTAATTTTCTTTTGTTTCAAAGCGAATACTTCCTCGAATGACGACAACATTTATTGCTCCAAGGAGATTCCCCATAAACTTTCCATTTGAATCGAATTATGGAAAAATCTGGAAGCAAAGAACGAGCGAGGTGTTGAGAAATTTTACCTTTGCTACACGTTGCCTTATTCGCGGTACTTCCTTTCAAGATGCTTGAACTCCGTGGTGTCTGTTTCAAAGGAAGTCGGTAGTTGTTGTGTAAATTCAGTTAACATTCGCTAATTACGGTTGACGCCAAAGAAAAAACTTTCCAACAACAGCTTGGACTTGTTTTTGTGCATAAAGTTTTCTATCTCGCGAAAAATTTACATTCTCCGCCTTTGATGTCGATTTAATGCGAAACTTTCTTCACGCTTTAAATCGTCGCTGTCCCCGCCAACAATTTCACCGGTCATTGGATTATCAGCTTCTAAGAGGTAATTTTTGCTAGTCATTATCATCAACGCCCAAGTCCTATCCAAAACAATTGGTCCTGACGTCGGCAGTTCTTTTTCTCTCTCTTTCTCTCGCTCTCTGTAGAATGTTCAAGTGAGGCAGGGACTCTATTCTAATTAGAATTTATTATGTCTTAATGAATTAAATTGAAAATGCCTGACCCAGCATAAATTAAATTTCACGTTCAACAAGCAATTGAACGTTGATCAGGGATTTTTGTCGTTTTTCAAGTTGATTTTTTTCTTTTTTTGGCGAAATTCTGTTCGGTTTTGATTTGTCAACTGAGAATGTATTCAAAAATGTTACACACTTACCCAGTCCTTACAAAATAAGGTCAAATTTTTCTGTTTGTTGCTACGTAGGGATCTATAGCAGAAACAAATATCCTGATTTCTGAATTGATATTGTTGGCTCTTCAGATGCAAAAAAATTGTCAAGTGGAAAATGGTGTAAGGTAGGTGCGTAAGTAATTTCTCTTCTCAAGAAGACATTTTGTGTGGTTTACTTTAAAATGTCCCTGGTGAAATTTGGAATTATGACAAGTAATGGAGCAGTAACTTGATGAAGTTCGCGTGATTTTCCCGCTGCTCATTTCTAACTCGGGATATCATTTACCCGTTTACCTACTCAAAACCAATAATGTCCGCTTATGGTTCTCTTTCATCTGCGGTGTATGAAATTACCACCATAATTATGTTATCACATAATTTAATATATGGGGCAGATTGGTGAGGTAGGTGACAAATGTAGGAGATTCCAAGGTACTGTTCGTGTATTGGTCTACTGGGTTGAAAATGGTATCTGCTGTTTAGAAGATCTGTCACATAAAGTTTGTTAAGTGTCTCGATTCTAACATCGACGTTTTATACGCACCACAGAATTCCAAGGATTATCCAAAAAGTTGAAAATCGAAATCTTCGAAGCCTTCATGCCTTAGGAAGTAGACTTTTTAACTCTCTCTAGGAAAGATGATGATATAAACCTTGAGATTACCATCGAATACAGAGAAAGACTGATATTCTGATGGAATTCCTTGTACTTCCTCCAACAGCTATTTTCAATGCATTTCGGTACTGAGTAGTGTGCTCCATATGACTACTCCATAGAGAACGGAAATCTCGATTAGCTCCCATACACTGACCATAAGTCACGTAGCCTCAAGATCTCTGCGCACCACATTAGCAAAGGCACGAAGAATGAATCTTGGGATATGCCAATACTGTGCTGGTAATTTCAACTCTACTAATATAACTGGTCGTTCTTATAGGTCTTTTTTTTTGTCAGTTTGCAGTTTCTTCGATTTCAGCTCTCTTCTGGGCTATATTGAAATCAGGGATGCCATTCAGTTGACACTAAACCCATCTGACCCTAAAGCTATCTGGTCTACGAATCATTCTCGGCTTCATTGAATGAGCAGCTAATTCTAGTTTTTTGAACATTGAACACAGCCTACTGATGTTTATCTATCCAAAGCTTGAACACAACTAAGGGGAAAATCATCGTCCTTGTCCATATTATGTGAACAAAGCACTTGCAGAGCGCTAAGTTTAGATCGACTCTACGTTTAGATCGTACAAGAAGTTCTGACAGCAGTGCTTCAGCCTGTAGCCCTTCAAATCTTTTCTTCACCGTCCTGTCATTTGTTATTTGAGAAACGAAAAAATAAAGAAATGATTAAGGGAAGAGCATGAGGTTCTCAGCTCCAGGCAGCATCCTTAAAAAATTTGATGTTCGCTTGAAACCGATTTACTTTACCCGTTCATTACTAGAAACATACGAATGTCACTTGGAAGCGTTTACTAGTATCCTGCCTACCCAATCATAGGAGCATTGCTACACCTGCATATCTGAAATCTCAAATGAACAGTGTTTCGAAAGTATAAGTTGCATATACCATATTCATTGACGATACCACACTGCCGAGCAAACGAAATGAACGAGGTCTTGGTATTTACTAAGCAGCAAAAAGTCAGCTCGCCCTTGTATTCTATTCTTTGGTGTGGTGCCTCATCAAGTCTTATCAAGTCTTGTTAATCAAATGACCATATGATCAAATCCAAAGTCTTCGAAATAGCACAGACGAACTATACTCCTCCATACCCAGCAGGCCATTATTTCTTATTTAACATTTGCTGAGACTGGAGCCGATTCCAAAGTTAACTTTGGCTCAGTGATGTCCTCTATTCTTTTCAACAACTGGATTAAAGTAGGGGTCAAGGGTAATTTTTGGGGGACTCTTGTACTTCACTCATGATCGAAAAGAAATCGATGCTACGAATCCAGAAGGTTGCCATTGATTGAAGGGAGGCAATTATTGACTTGGCAGGATGAGTTATTGCCACTAGTCTGAACTTTAGAAGAGGTCTCTGGATGGTAGTTTAGATGCCAACCGTTTTGACAGCTGTGCTCTTTTCCACAAAATTATTCCAGATATTGTTGCATCTCTCTTTCCTTCGCATGAGTCGTTCTTCCTTATGAATGATCCAGCTCTATGAAATGCTCCTGTATCTCGTTGTAAGGGTGGCTCTTATATTTGTATAATTCGTGCCTGAAATTCAATGATCCTATGATTTCTCCGTTTATATATTTTTAGACATTTGCTGTTCGTGCTTGACCACATTTCTTTCGGGGTGTTTGGCATGCGTCTTATTTTTTGGTACATCTGAATACTGCGACTTTCTATGGGTGGTGAAAGATTTCCATATACCCCGTCCCATTAATGCGGTTGTGGTTGTTGTTTTTTTTTTGTTTAAAAGATCAGTCCAAAACGTTTCGTATACTGCGATATGTGCATTCAAAGAACTCGCCAATGTCCCAAGAGAATGAATTTTGGCAAACACAATAAATAGTTCACTCGACTTCAATTTTCAAAATATTTATCCTGGGACATTTTAGCCGAAATTTAATTGATATTCGAACCAAACTACGCACCCAAATAAACGCCAGCCAAAAAAAAATTTCAATATTCAGATTAAAAACAACGTTGAAATTGCAACTCTTCCCAACGATCCATCCATCCACTAGAAATTTCTTTCAAATAATAACATCCACAATGAAAATACCTCCTGCTCCCCGGCGAAATAGTTTTCATCCTTTTCCAAAGGCAACACAAATCCCAACAACAAAATGCAATTACATGATTCTATTTGTCTATCTGTATAGTAGATGGAGCACATCAAACCCAATCTGCTATGCTCCTGTTTCAAAAAGCGAAAAGCCGTGTTTAATTACACGTTGCAAGCTCACTGTTTTCGGAAAAATTCCTTAGAGGAACTCGTCTATATATTTTCATAATCATATTCAGTTGTTTATATGACTTTACGCTCGTTAAATTTTTGGGTTTAACATAAAAGAGTTATTATTCATGCGAATGTTTTTAAGACTATAATGTTTAATTAATTAGAAGCAAATAAGTAACATAACAAGAAAATAAAATGAAGGAATTATGTTTGAGGTTTTTAACCAACATGGTATCCTTTTTGCTTTTAGAATATTTTCTAACGAACGACATACTTATAATGCTGGATTTATAGATTTGTACGCATGACACGGCACAATAAAAAGGATATGAATACGTTCACCGACATCTAAGTTCGTGTAGAAAGTCAGCCATTTATGCTTGCTTGTGCAGGTAAGATATAAGGTCAAGTCGTATTATTTTCCATGTAAAGAGAGAAGCTAAATAAATAAACAAGGCTGTTATGAATTGTCGGTGATAAATAAGTAATGCAAATAATTTGCTTTATTTTCGCAACTAGAAATCATATTCAAAAACTTGCTTTCTTACAAAAATATATCAAAAATTCTGATTGATTGCAATATAACAAGAAAATAATGAAACAACTGCTTGAAACAGCTATAGAAACGCCACTAAACAATATATACGTTTACCCGATGTAAAAGTATGCAACCGGAATTTTCTTTTTTAAAAATAACATGTCTGTTATTTGAAAATCATAAAAAGTACTTTATTCAAAATAGTCTCCATTGAAATTTATGCATTTTTCCCATCTCTGCGGCAGGTTATAAATGGAATGCCAAAAAATTCTTCCTTTGAAGCAAACCAGTTGTCAAGCTATTCTCGTACATTTTCATGCGAACCAAAGGTTTGTTCGGCAAATTAATGTCCCTATGATGCGAACAGATGGTGTTGCGACGGAGCCAAGTGTAGAGAACAAGCCACGTGCGCTAATATTCCCCAACTGAATGCCTCGATCGTATCGGTGATCTGTTTTGTTACGTGTTAGTGGGCATTATCATGAACAAAATAACTTTGTGTTGCCTGTTTTGTTTATAACGGTCGTTTTTCACGTATTGCTCAATACAAATTGATCATTTGTTGTTACCAGCGATCAGTGTTAACAGTTAACCATTTCAGTGCTAAGGATTTCAAGCGTCAAGCGCGCTCGTCGCTATGTCGACGAATCGAACCGAAACGGTTAAACCATGTTTTAGTTCATCTTCTAATCTAAAGTCTTTCTATTCTTTCGCAAATAGCTGTCAGACAAAGAGAAAATGTCTAGAAAATATCTACGTCACATTTAATTGTTCCGCGAGTTCTTGTTGAGTCTGAGCATCGTCTCCGAGTCCTTGTATTCTAATTATTACGGTGGTTTCCCACGCTCTTCGCAATTTCGCCCCAGTTTTCTTCAAATGATAGCAAAAACCCAATGATTTCCGCAAATTATAGTTTGTAGGCACATAACTCGACATTTTTGTAGAGAAGAGGAACCTGAAAATAGTAGAAAGGAACTTTGAAAGGTAAGGGGACCTGTCTTGGATTCAAAACAGGCGTTAAATTCACGCCAACTGCTACAATGAAGATAATACAAAATGTTATGTCATTGGATAGACTGATTCGCAATGAGGCATCACTTGCAATTTTACACAGAGGATAGCAAAACGCTTCTAACCAGGCTACTTTCGAATTCTGAAAAAAATTGTAGAGAATGGCTCCGTCAAGCCAAGGAGAATTGAATAAAATGCAACCAAAAGTGGACACAGCGATTGTAATCAGTCAATATATTAACCAAACAAGAAAAGTGGAAGGTCGTTTATTGACATCTGCAAATATCTTCTTCTGGAAGTATCATTACCTAGAGTTAAGGCTCCAAAATTATCGTGGGGGGGGGGGGGACGCGCCGAAACCTATTTCACAGATCACGTGTGATCCCAAACATGAGAACCATTTGTAATTGAAAAGACGACAAAAATCTTCCTTAACAAAAAATCCTCAAGTTTTTGTTTAACCTTTTCATTGCTACGCCCTTCTATAGTCGGGCCGGTAAGGCTCTCCCGTCTTGTTACACCCTACTCTAGTATGTCTAGCCGAATGTTCCGTACTTGTGGACCACCCCTAAAGTCGGGCAGAACAACAATTCTGTTGAAGGAGAGAGGCGCGAAAATACTCAGCACGGGAGGTAAGTTGTAGTGGGGAAAGGCCAGCACCCAGAGTAGAGTCGGGCCCCTACCACTTAGCAGTGAAAAGGTTAACCCCTTAGCGGAAAACAAATCAACACTCACTGGAAGCACCTCCCACCAACTGCATTATTTCATAAAGATTCTATGATCGGTTGACAGGCCCTCAAAGTAGCAACATACCAAAATAGGAAAAAGGAAAGAACAACGGGAAAAGAGGATAAATCTGTGATTTCTAGACTATTCCATAAAAAGGAAACTAGAATGGGCTCATTAAAAGGGCAAAGAGCAACAGGGAACATGACGAAATCCTATAGATAGGTTTGTCAGAAGCGATATCAAGACGACGGCGCGCGCTTTGGTCACACACTTAAGAAAAGGGCAAAAATTTCTAAGAAAGCCTGAAGTAGTATAGAGTTTAACGTCTTCAAAACAGAGCACCATTTTCCAACAAATGGACAGGAATGCAGAGGGTGACAACTGTCAAACCTGTGGTAAATCACAGTTTATTGTATCTTGAATCGTCTTAGCCTGATCAACCAAATCTTACTACTTGACAAAACATAACTTCCAATATGACGAAAGACGTGGGAGGTCTATTTTGTTTCTGTAGGAAGGCAAGATGTAGCATCTGCATAGTATCTACGAAGCCTCCAATGAAGATTTTTCGTGCTTGAGAGGTTAAGGTCATTTATGGCCAGAGTTTTGCACTCCCGATGACACAAAGAGACCGTAGCCCAGGTAGAGGTAAGATTGCAACATTATAATCCACTCAATGATTGAACCAACTGGTCTATGATCTAAAATCGTTGTTAATCAGGACATCTTTCGTTCAGTTCTTACCTTTTCTTGCCAGTGACTGCTTCCTCGTTACCATCATGTCTGATGGGGAAGAATCTTTTATACATTCTCGCAAGGAATCTTTTATACGTTGCCGCAAAGACGGTGATTGGTATCCTTGCGATCAGTAACACTGCTGATTCGGCAACCTTTCGGTATGCTGTTTTCATCCTCTGCACTACTCGTCTATAAACCTGCGGCAGTTGGTTTTGTTTTAAAGTTCAACTAACTTGGCCACGCCGAGAGCATAACCAGGCACTATTTGTCAACTTCTAGGTTAGAGGAACCTCCTTTCCAGCAAGGAAGGGCAGACAAGGAAAAATATTACTGAGAATATGATAGATCATAGATATTCTTCTTTATGAAAAGAATCGTCCTCGTGTAATGTGACACTCAGTATCGGGTTCCTTTTCAATGTCTTCCGCTGAGAACGTATGTAATAATAAATCAATATTAATCATATAAAACTCTCGTTGCATTTAATTTGAATTCACGATTGTTATCATCATTATTACCACGCATGTGTACAAAACTTTATATATCAAATGATGGATTAACGTTATGGATAGGAATAATTCACATTAAAGTAATTCTTTCACCATTTTCATCCCTTTGAATTTCTTTTATATGAGCCGTATAAAAGAATTGTCCTTGGACTTTTAATGAAACGTGGCCATATAAATATAGCAGACGAGGAATTGAGTTTATTTCAATGGCCAGTAATTTCCCTAATGGCTCCCAGCAGTCATTCACAGTTGCTTCGGTAGTTCTGCAATATCCTTTTGCTTGCTTAGATACAAGTTTCACGTCTCACGTATGGATTATGCACCTAACTCCTAATGGCGACAACCATAATCTTCTAGGGTTGAAGTTTTCGTTTATATGATATACTGTGTATCCTACATTGACAGAATTCCGATTGTGTCTTTTACTACATACATGCACTCATACGTGGTATAATGTATTCTGAAAGACAGCGAATGGGTATGTGGTACAATGACTTTGAAGGAAGGATTTTTCTACATTCCAAACGCATAAAGGCACTTAGATAAGTGAAAATGCATGTTGGAAACGTGAATTTTTTATTTTTCTACTAAAGTTAAGTTTTAATATACAAAAACATGATGCTCGTAAGTGTGAATTCTCAATTTAGAGTACATGAAAATAAGCATTTTGGAACAATGTGCTTACAGCTCATTTCCTCATTTCCTATTTTTTATTTGTTGTTTATCTGCTATGTATAAATTGCCACAGAATCTAATGCACTGTAACAGTCTGTATTAAAACAGACCAATAGACAGATTAACATCAATTGTATCACTCAAAATGATGGAAAACATGTTGGTTAGCGTTTGCTAAAAAGTATTTACTACATTACAAAGTATAAGACTGAGGAAAAAGTTTCCATTCATTTTACCAAGAGAAAGCTTCAAATTCGCCTATCTCTTGTAACACCAAACTTATCGAAAGATTTTTGACATAATTTGACAGCTTAAACTTAATGGTTGATTTTCAACGAAACTGTTGCCGTCTGTGATTCTAGTTGTAAGTTCGAGCGGTTTAAAGTGAATTTAGAATGAGGAATTTAAAAATCGAGCAGCAGCAGATAGAACAGCCTGTGAATGATTGCTCGATTTCGGTCTAAAAATTTTGATGTCAAAGACGCGCGTTGCCTTGGTCGCAAAACTGATTCAAAGGGTTGTGGAGAAATTGACAGGATTTGTTAGTAGCAAATTTAAGGTAAACGTAAAAAACCAAAAAGCTTAGACAGATCTCATTGGGACCTGAAAATGTTACATTGCACTTGGGTTCAACAGCAGCATTATTAGGATTTAAAAATGACCAAATGTTTTTCGTGGGTGGAGACGAGACAAGACGTCATAGAATATGGACAAGGAGTAAGAAAGATATGAATGTAGAGAAATTAAATCCATACGCTGTCCAAATATTTTGCGTTGTATCGAATCAAAATGGAAGTGTGTCGGCTACTGTCGCCATGTCACTTCTCAAAAATGATACAAATGAAAAGTAAAATTGAAAACTCAAACCCATATTTAAAAAAATAATGACTAAAAATGAAACTTTTGAAAACGACTTCTTCCTTGAATGTGAAGACAGTTCAGTATTAACATGTCAACGAACATATTGTCAGCAATGTCCGTTACAAATGGTCTTAAATAAAAACTTCCGCCACATGATGTTCATTATTCATCGATGCATGCAACAATCCATATCATAATATGTTCACATTAAAAATTGATAGGTAAAATTACAAAAGGAATTCAAACATTTTCGGTATCTCGACATATTTCACAGGCAAAAACCAGATAATATCACATTCACTTTCAGGGAATCCTGAAGCTATTTCATTTCGATCGAGTCCCCCAGAAAGGGATTTTGATCTGTGCACACCAATCTTAATAAGAATTCTATGACATATGACACAATCAATGTTTCAATTGTGATCGAACGTTTTCAATTTCTGATGCTTGTCGAGTTTGATTTGAAATCAATTTTGACAGGAAACAGAACATGTTTCATAAGTCTCCACTTAACTGCTGTCCAAGGATAATGGACTGAGACATGTGGGTGGGATGTTCGTATAAATTTCATCGAGAGTTCGTTTCAAATTCAGCTTGCAAACATAATTAGACTTGATCATTCTCATGTTTCGGCACAAGGACCAGTTTGTTTTCGAAATTCGATTTAATTATTTCTAATTTTGAACTCGGCATAGTGCTTAGGCGTGTAAGGTGCATGAGGATTACAGACTCCAAAAACAAAAAAAAATTCATTCTTCGTTTCTGGACTCTGTATTTGTCATGCACCTTACGTTAAACTATTTAAAAAATACAGTTTTGATGGTTTTGTCCTTTCTCGTCCTTCGGATCTCTTCGAGGTCAACACACCAAGCAGATAAAAGAAAAAATGATAAATCTCTTACCTGTGATGGTCCACAGCTCCTTCAGGCAATCTTCTCGACTTTTTGCAATCATTGCGCTATTGCGGAGCTCTCGTGGTGCTTCGAGGAGCGGAAAAATGACCGCACCAAGAACTGAATACGAAACAACGAGAACAACAAGGCCTGGCGTGGAAAATGCAATTTTCGCGACAAGTTGAAGACAGCGTCGGGTGCGTCCTGATGTTGTTGCCAATGTCGGTCGTGACGTTGAACTCTTTACGATATTATCGCCTGCAATGTTGATTTCCTCCTCGGCCACGTGTTCAACGTCCGACATCTTATTATAAAATGGACCTGTCCACTCATTTAAATTTTTCACGCCCACTCTAGCACTCGCCTTGTTATCGTCATCGTGCTACACGTTTCGTTGGAACGAGTCCTTGCCACTAAGCATTTATTCGCTGTTGCTTCGCGTTTCATTCAGCTTGTTCGCTCCTGTGGCATCCCTACAATATTTTCTGCAAAGTTAATGTGTCGGTCGTTTTACGGTCCGTATAGCGAAGTGAGTGCCATTGGCATATGCAATTACTTCAAATTGTTTGTTGTCGGTGACGCCTGGATTAATACTGAAGCAGCCTGTAATGGGAAGAGATTTTTAATCGTTATTTATAGTATGAAACATTGACGGGTGAGTTGACGCAAATAAACTAATTCAAATTGCATTCAAAAGAGGATGCATGCAATATAATTCTATTAGACTGTTGTTTACTCTATGACAAAATAATCACTTCAATATTTCATGCATCAGGAGCAAAAATTATGGATACAGCTATACTATATTTCAACCGTCAACGTCATTCAGCACGGATAATCATACGAATATTGTTCTAAGGACACACAGGGCCCACTTAATATAAAGGAATCAGAAACAACACAATAGAAGCTTACCCTGCTTTCATGTATAGTAAAACCAACTTTACAAAAATTGAATGTCCTTTTCGATATAATTCTCCCAAATCTTGACCGGATCTCCTTTGAAAAATTCATATGGTTTAATTACATTCTGACCCGCACAAAAACGTACACGTATATGAAATTCTCAACACAAAAACCCTTTACCCTTCCCATACGTACTTACTGAAATGGAATAGAAATATCCTTAACACTTAGCTATAAATAATTGAAAGATCTTGTAACGGTCTTGCTTTACGTGTCTTTCTTGAAAAGTATCCTTCGGCTATGCAGCAACTTTTCTATTGTTATACAAAAAAAAAACAACAAATGACAAGTAAAATGGCATCGCTCAGATTGTTGTCGAAATAATTATACGACACCGAAACGTGAAATGTATAAATGTATGAACAATAGCCAGGAAACAATGACGAAGATTAGCATGAAGGAGCAAGAGTTACGTCACGTGCATACTTGTCGCTCTCTTTTGAAGGGTGCCCAGAATGCTGACTGGTGTAATGAATTAAACGCGACAAAGCTTTTTTTTTTTTTGAACCATTGTCTCGGCAGAGATCTTACAATATAAGTACAATGTGCATTTTATTGTTATCTATATTGTAAACGTTTGAGATATTTAAAAAAGGATGTACTCGTTCATCGTTTAAACAAGTTTTAAATTATTTTATATACGTAAGGAGATTATTTTGTTTGTTCCTTAAACGAGATTAAAGGGAAAGGAAATTTTCAGAAGTTCTTGAATTCACAAAATGATCATCCAATCGAATTCAATAAGTACCAAGGAAAGTTCTGCACATCAATATAGGTCCTTTTCCTATTTTATTGAAGGAATTTTCTCCAAGCTTTAAGGCGTTAGAAAGTTCGTCTTAGAGGAAGCCTTCAGAAATCATTAAGCGTCTGTTTTATTCTGAAGGTGCCCTTTAAAATGTGATATAGGTCCATATAAGCTGCAATGAAATGGACAGCTCCGCCGGAAAAGGCTACTTTATGTAATTTACCAGTCCATCATAGCAGATAAGCGAAGGAAGATGTGCGAAGCTAAGTGGTAACATGTTTAAAAAAGTAAGAAATGGAAGTAATAAAAAGTAATAAACTTTAAGTAATCAGTACAGGAAAAGGAGAATTCTCCGGAGATGATGGTATCAAGCAATGATTCTCACGTAGTGATTTGGTCAATGATACATTTTTAAGAAAAGGAGTCAGGTTAGACAAGAGACTTAAACACTAACATTGCTATGGTATGCATTTACTGTACCAAAATTATCCGATGTAAACTGTAATAGCGACATGAAAAAGCAAGGCAAAAGCAGAAAATTAAAAGAAGAGAACCATGAAGCCAGAATGACAGTTACAACCGTCTCAGGGAAACCAGGGAAATCGGATGCTTCTGCTAAGAGAACTACCTCGACAACAATTACGCCAGAGATTTCAACAAGGAGTTAGCTCAATTTTTTCAAAAAAAAAGCATCTTTCTTGTGCCTCATACTCCCAAACATTATCTCAATGAGTTTGGAATCTGACACAGGATACTTTCGAACTGCCTTCCTGAGAATGCGCATTATCACCTGATCTTATAGTAATTCGACTGTGTCAATAACGAAGGCAGCTCGTCCTAAAAAGTTTTATTCTCACATATTATTAAAATTTTTTTTTAAATATTATTTTATAATTGCATTTGCATTATGTCCTCTGTTCGCTTGTCATTAAGATATTACCCAGTATATGGCTCTGTTAAAGCAACTTTGAATATCTGAATCTTCCATTAACTCACCTTATCTATTGTACAAAGGTCCCACAAAACGTTCTTAAAAAGATTTGACCGCATCCCTTGACACGAATCACGATGTTTCGTTCGACTCCATTACTTCAATGAATTCAACATTCACATCAACCTTTCATTTTCCAATGTAGTTGACGAATTCTATGATGCAACAAGAGAGAATCCTGGAGAAAGTGTCAGGAGAAGACTTGCCGACGTGATTCGTGCTGCCGAGGACATGTCTCCACGCCAGTATGGCTTTAGAACTGGTTGCTCACCAATGATGCAATCGGAGGAGTAATGAGCGCAGTCGAACATGCGCAGGCACACAGCAGTCCTAAACAACGGGTCGTCCTGCTCGTAACTCTTGATGTCAGAAATTCTTTTGACTGCCCTAGATTAATGGATATCCTGGAAGCGCTTGAAAACCATTTACAAGTACCAGTACATCTGTTGCGGATTGTAACGGACTTTCTGAAGGTCCGCAGCCTACTTCGATTCGAAGGAAGGTTGCCGAAGGATGATACTTACTTTAGGTTTCGCTGAAGGTTCTATCATCACCCCGGTCCTGAGGTCATCCTGACATATTAAGCATTTAAGTGTTGAGGAGGTGCTAGTTGGAGTGAAATCAGCAGTGAAATACCAGGGCGTACTGAAAAACTCGAAGAGGAGCTTCTCCCTATAAATTCAGGTCAAAAGCTCGCACAGCTGCAGCGCGTTCAACGCTACTCACTCGATTAATTGTCACTAATGGGTGACCCACCACATCAAGGAGACGACTCCTTATAAGTTCAGTCGGTTCTACTGTATGGGTCAGAACTATGGGGCGACGCTCCCAGCAAGGCGTTACAACGCATGTGGATGGCACAAGTGCAGAGACAAGGAGCGCTACGATATCCACGCGCATATGGAAAAGTCTCAGAACAAAAGAACAGATAGTGATGATGATCGCAGGGGTGATACCTATTGCCCTCCGTACGAAAGGCTGCAGAAATATTTACCGGCGCAGAAGGGAAGAAACAGAGAAGAGGTCACCATCGCGTTCTCTTAGCGAATCGTAACATTCCTGGGAGCAAGACACAAACATAAGGTAGATTGCACACTGATTACCTGACCTAAGGCTCTGGCTCAATCTAGCCACATTCTACTTGGCACAGTTCTAAAACGGGCATGGATTTTTTCGGTCTTACCTTCAAAAGATTGACAGCTCATGGTCTCCTAACTGCGTGTTTTGTGCAAGAGAGGTGAATGACGCCTGTCAGACATCAGGAATCATGCGCCTGTCGCAGTAACCTCATCAGGAAAATTACAGAGCTCTGCTCGGAAACAATGGTTGAAAAATTCTTACAATAGTTGACAGATGAAATCACGTGGCACATTATGCTCAAGCAGTTGTGATACTTAAAATATAAGGGATCTATTTTGTAGCCCTTCCTTCTTTTCTGCTTCCTTTCCCCTTCCGACCGGCTGGGATAGAGATTCCCATGATCTAAGGCACCTCTGCGCGTTAGACGACGAGTTTTAGCCCGAATTAATGTGTCAAACGGTTCCAGACTAGGTTCTCAGGTTGACTGGGAAAGTGTTTTTGAAGTAGTCCGAAAGCATTGCGCATCTGGGAGTCCTACACTCAGAGCGTAAACAGCCTTTAACTTCCTGCCACGAAAAAATCATGGAAAACATATCGCTGCTCGTAATACAAGGCTACATATGGACATTGTTATGTTATATCAGGATACAGGAATCAGTAAGCTCGTTTACCAGTGATTCAGAACTACCTGTTTTCGTGTCAGAAGGTCAAATCAACACTAGCAGTAATAAAGAAATAAGTTCAGCTACTAAGTGGAGAACCTGAAGCTGTCGAGAATACGTTCAAACACTTGTCAGGACACTCGCAAGATGCTAATGGCAAAAGTATTCAAAAATGGCTGTTTTCATTCAGATTGCTCTTTTATTAGGTCTGTTCATATTACACTAAAACTCATCATTTTACGCCAAAATCTAATCCTGTGGATAGCATAGCTTGGGACCCTTAAGACAAATGGCACCCTCTCCCTCTTAACACACACAAAAGCATATCACGAACAAGACTTATAAAGAGTGTAAAGAATATCCGCTAGAATAGATTTGAAGCAGAAGAATTTCCGTTCGGTTCTACGTACTGCAAACTATTCAGTTATGCAAAGCTTCTGTTTGCGGGTATTGTATTCCCTGTAAAGAGAATCCTTTTCAACTAAGACCAATAAATTGTAATACTAAATATCCTGACATATCGGTGGAATCGTATTTGATATGAAGGAAATGCTACAGCGATTTAACTCTGGAAATAAAATCAAGTGAAAAAAGAAATGTTCGAGCTTGAGTCTCATCCTTAGTTAATATTTTGATATGCACATCAAGCTAAAGTTAGAATTTTAACGTATTCTAATTGAACTGGAAAATCAAAGCCAATATTATAAGCAAAGTCGTTGCTTATGCCGGAACCCTTTAACATTTGCTAATAATTTTTTCTAGGACCAGATCAATTCCAACCCCATTTCCCTCCTTCATAATTTATAACTGAAATAGGCAAGTATTACATTAACAATATAATTTTAGCATTTATCATATTTTTTCCATGATTTGCCAACATCAATTTTTCGTTGAAACAAAAAATCACAAGAACTTTAATCCTTACTGCATTCACTCGTTCTTACGAAAAGAGATAAAAAGGCATTGCCATATCAGTTGTCATTAGTACTAGTGCGTGGTTTTATTGTTTCACATCAATTAGAATATGACGGAGACTGTGTTAGTTGGTGATCTCTGTGGTGGTTTCCAGCGCTTGGTTTTCGGTATGTGTGACGAAATGCTGAAGGCTGGTAATTATGTGTGTATGCTCTTTGACTTCACTCACGTGCCTTTTGTATTTCATGTCCAGGATACACAATTTTAACGAGCATATCTAAATTCAAGTTGTACTATTCTGTTGTGGTTTTGCGGATTATGTTGGTTGTGCATTTAATTAACTTAGTTTGGATAGAAATGTTAATTGAAGTGTCTGTTCGTGGTTAGTATAAAGATACCTTTAACACGTTGAAGTGATTTTAAAGTTTAACTGATATAGAGTTTAATCTTTTAAGAAATTTTCAAAGACGTGAAATAGCGCATAATTATCATTGACATTTGATACCTGTTCAAACTGCTTAATACTTACTAGCAACTGCTGGAAAGCTGAGAACATTTTAATGGTTTGAGGTAATTTCTAGACTCAGCCGTCATAATACACCGATTCCTCAATGAATGTTCACGTTCAGGTTACGTTATTGAAAACTTCTTAAACGAATTTTTCGCATTGTTGATTACACAGGAAGCTTTCTATTCCTTGATTTCATTCCTTTCAAGGTTATTCCTGAGCAGTTTGCTCTAATCATCCGTCATTAGTGATGTAGACGTAATCGAAAATCATAGAAATTGTGGTAGTAGGAGTATTAGTAGTAAAAGGAGTATTGTTAGCAGGAGTATAAGTAGAGGTAGTAGCAGTACTAGCAGTAGTGGCAGTTTTGTGAGACT
Organism: Stratiomys singularior; assembly: GCA_954870665.1. Taxonomy (NCBI): domain Eukaryota; kingdom Metazoa; phylum Arthropoda; class Insecta; order Diptera; family Stratiomyidae; genus Stratiomys; species Stratiomys singularior. The sequence goes on from OX940881.1 coordinate 11,409,913, forward strand.
TGATCAAAAATGCATGACCGAAAACTCCTCGAAATCCTGCTCAAAAGTTTCAGTTTCAATACAAAAGTTAGGTCAATAGGTGACTTTTCAGACAGCTCGGGATTAAAAAAGGTCACACGACAATCGGTTGAGGCAGATATACCACGAAAACAAGAAAAAAGATGTTTTACCGTTACTAGAAAACCTGCTCGGAACATTTAATATGAGAAACATCTAAGGCTTGTAATGAAGGACTTCTGTCTTCAAGATGTTGACGTTTATTTGTTACTTATTCCAGGAGACAATCTTAGAGACCGATGGTTGTAGGATAATATTGAGTATATGAAAAGGATCTGTCCCGCTTGGCATAGCAAAGGTCTCAACCTTTGGAATTGTTTGCAGGAAATCATGTTTTGTGATCTTTTGCGTCAAGGAATTTCTATGGATTTGATTTCTGCTTATCTATGGATGTTGCTGTAATCACTGCCTGATCGGTTCGCTCCACCAAACTCAGATTCAATCAAGCCATCAAGCTAGTGATGCATAAGCTCTATCTATAGATTGTGAAAATGTAAAAGATCATTTGATATAGCCGAATACACCAACGGTAGTCAACATGAAAGATTCAGATTATTCAACCGATTGGACATCTTTTGAAGCCTAGACGCCATGCTGTTCTATAGAGAACATAACAGCAACATATGCAACAAAGTCACATGTTTACTTTCATCACTGAGTAGGCTTATTGTGAGTTATACAGGCCTTCGTGCAAACAAGCAATGGACACTAATCACAACCACAAACTCCATTCTATTATATCATGCCAAGTTCTTGAGACAAAGTCATGAAAGTCAATAGGTACAGAACAACAATAGACACCGTTCTACGAAACTGAGAGGGATTCGAATTTCCTGCTAAATCTGCCTTGAAGATGTACTTCGTGGCACTCGAGCACTCTGAATAGTTCGGCAAGGCATGCTCCAAAATTCGTTGTCTAGGCCTAAGCCAAAGCAAAGCAAAAGCAACAGCAACGCCAAATTTAAGTATTTCAGGTCATCGGCTAATAAGACTTATTGCGTTTCCTTGAACTATGAATCAGACGGGAACACGGGAAAAAGGAGTCTTCCTCCTTATCCAATACATAAACACTAGATACCATTGTGCAAATCTCCTTAGAATTGGAGACCTTAAAATACTTAAAAAATAAAAATAAAATTCTCATTTTAATTATGCCTTTTGTCTTAATTTTCGAAGGCAACTTTCGACCGGAATCGTTCGGTGTTCTTCAGCGACTAATTCATTTTATTCAGCGACAAAATTTCGTGTGTGTGGTTAGCCAGTTTTAAAACATCCCTAGCCCAGTTTAATACTGACTTGATTGTCTAAACAAAGTAGGCCAATCAACGACACATCGTAAGCAAAAATTTCAATGAGGCTTGAAGCCAAGACACTGGCATAAACCTAACTTCATGTTCATCATAGTTATTCTGACTACTAAGCTTAAATCAAACTGGGTCGTATCATTCCGATAAGGAGGCTCTCGCCGAAAAAAAAACGTATCTAAAGAGGAACGATTGACCGAACATTAGCTGTGATTTGAGATGTCATTCATAACCAAAAAAATGTCCAAAAAGCTCTGCGACATTGGGTGCGCGATTTCAAAGAACCTGCCGGTAGGATTGCGTAATTCTGTCATAGTTGGCTGATGGCAAAGGCCGAGCGAAAAAGCCTGTACAAGTCCGAAAAAGTCTGTGCAAGTCACTTTTGAAACATGGCTTCCCACTCTGTATGGCAGGTGAACAGGACGTTGCCTTCTACTGTCTGATGAGGAAAGGTAATCTCAAATCAAGGATTAAATGTTAAAGGACAAAAAAAGTAATCATAAAGATTTTCATAGTCAAGAAGGACATTCTAATGTGCTAAGTCATCTGAGGTTCTTGCTGAAGTTTCACGTGAATTCCTATGAATATTGTGCTCTCAGGTGAATTATATTCAACTAAAAAGAGTCACACTTAAGATTGCCTAAACTTTATTTGAAACAATGCTGAATACTGTGCTAATGGACAAGATAAAATGACGCTTTGATTGCAATAGGCACCTCAGAAGCCTCAGATGATCCTCAACCCGTACTGGATTCCGTGGTGTGCATGAATCAAGGGTTGTGAGCCGACGAACAAGCTAGCAAGCAAGAAAACTGTCACATTATTAATCGGTCAAGACATTTCAAGTCCAACTGAAATAAGGCTCATTAATGAAGCCTAGAAAATAGTTAGCAAGAGAACGCAATAGACTCAAATATTGAAGTTCGTCTTCAGCGGTCATCGCGATAAGATGTCTTCGAAAGAACATGTTCGGGTTCACTTAATGAGCTCATTATAAAAATTGCTCACTCAAAGGACAAAAATATAGAACCGAAAACCTTCCCACGAAGGATAAGAAACAACATGGCGAGCGGCTTCCACGTCAAAGGGGAATAGAGACATCCAAAACTAAGCTAGAACATTGAGTTTTTGGGACGATTGACTTACTTAAAGTGGTCTAGATGCTCCGGAAAGCGGTCACAATAAGCATTTCAAGACCGACGTGGAGGTTATTTGAGGTTATTCTTATTATAGTTTCTATCACCCTGCTGTAAATATAGTTTCTATCACCCTGCCGTAAAATTATAGTTTCTCTGGAACTTTGGGTTCCTGATGAAGACCTCTTCAACAATAATATGACTCAAGCCTTTTATTTAGAATACCGAAAATTTGGGATATGTTAATATGAAAATATGCACACATACAAAATACAGCACCTTATGAACATTTTCCATCTAAGATAGCGAAATATTCAAAGAGAAATTAACTCCGCAAGGTTTGATCCAGTTTGATCCAGTTTCTATACGTCAGTCAACATAGCAGCGAAACATAGCTTGTTGGAAAAACTAAGGGCGGGGAAAGGAGTTAATCCGCCGATATGAGGTGAACAATATCTTAGAAGGGAACAGACAGATTGATTCCGAAACAATCTGATATGACCATGATCTAGACAAGGCACAATATTCGAATCTTACCTCAGAGCCAGACTCCATAGGACAATTTAATGATGATGAATGACACGTATATGACACGCTTTAGAACATATTTCATGTTGAGTGAACCAATGGTATCCCTCTAATTTAGGCTTTTTGGATCCGAGGACGCTGTGTTGAACTAGTCAGATATCTGCGTTTATGCTTTGGGGAGAGTAGTCAGGAAGAAAGCCACTTAGAGTCTAAATCAATAGGCAAATGTAGTTTGATGTCTGGTGAGGCCGATAGATCTCCTTACCTCAACGATCTGTTAGCCATATTGTCTACAACTTGACTGATCTTCTAATCATTCTTACCGTTCTCCTTTCTGATCAGCCAGTAAGGATGTATATGAAATTTTAAAGATCTAGATCAACTAATCACTTACTATTAATGAGCTCTTGTTTATCAGATGAAATATTTAATTCAAATTAGCTCTGTGTCAGGTTCCTTATAGCAGCACTTAAAACCAGCACCATATTCAGATTACAATTATGAACATCTCAAGTAAGAATCAGCTTGCTACCCAAAACCAAATCCTTGTTCTACATATATCTTTATAGCGTAATGGTGCCCAACTGAAAATTATACTACTGCTGTAACCAACGAACATAGTATTGTGAATTGTTAAGAGTGCTAAATTGAAAGGAATTATGTGGTGCAATTGGATTATCCTGAAAGTCGCTACACTACAAAGATGCACCAAACGAACGTATATCTATCTATTAAATTGCAGTCCACCTGCACATTTTCATCCTGTACATCCTGGAATTTCGTTTAAATTTCTTAATTATTTTGTGCTCTGGATTCATTTCCTTTCACATTCAACGAAATAGCGTTGGCAAAAGAATAGCATTCAGTGCTGCTTGGCTTCAATTTTATTCTCTTATTTCATTCATTATAATTTCATACTATACCGACACAGTATAAGATGTTTTGGTTAATTACAGAATTCATTAACGAGGACTTTTCAGCTTGCTTTTCATTGCGGATCATGCAATAGAGTGCTATTTCGTCTCTGATTGTTAAGGACCAGATAGTTTGAAATTTTGTTCCGATGACTTCATTTTCATTGCATTTTCCAGTAATTTCGATGAATATTTAAACTGGGTATCAATGTCAAATTGTCAAGTTTCCAATTTCTATAATTCATGATACATTTGAAAAGGATATACTTTTGATGAACATTAAAAAGATTAGACCACAGGGAGCCGCTTGTATATTAAACATGCAGTAGTCGATTACGAAAGGACAATTTACCGATACTTCTTAGCAGAACAAGTTGTTCATGTCTGCATCGACTTCATCAATTCTCATTCATTCCTAAGCTAGCGTACAAACATATTTCAAAAAGCTTAAAATGTCTCCTATTTTCCAGGAAAGTATCACAACAGACTGAAGTTCAAGCTGCAGAGCGAAATTTTCTAGGAATTCAATTGGAACAAGTGAATACCAAATACTTTATTCGGTTGTAATGAAGTGAAATCCTTATTGTATGGAAAAGTGTAAAATGGAAATTGAAATCGAATCAGAACAAATTTACTTGTATTCAAATTTCATAAACTTGCTGGAAAACTTTTTTGATTGTTGGAAATGTTTCACAGTGCAGTGGAAGGTACAATTTATCGGAAAATACTTGCTTATATGTTCCTTTTGTACTCGCTTAATTTAGTTTCTATTTTCAGTCGCAGACGCCGTTGTGGCGTATTATTGCAGAGTTTTAAAAAAAAAGATTATTGAAAAAAGGGATCGGACTCAGAGGGTAGCGCTATCACTGAATGATTCGCATTCAACTTATGGAAGAATTGTCGGGCAGCTGTACAGAAGCTACCTCTCTACAATTCCAGACTAATTTCATACACATTGCACTCCAGCGTCGGAAGTGTCAAACGTCAGAAGATTTCAAAACTGAGTTTTTATTCGCAGCTGGTTCAAAATGTGGCGTCTTTCTTTAAGGAAAAGTGATAGAAGTGAAAAATAAGAACCTCAACGTGAGGTTCTACTTAGCTCTGATGTGCCCCCGTGATGCTCAAACATCCCATTTGCTGGATTTTTCCAATTTGCCTCAACGAACCAAATTTCTGAAGCACCAGTCTCTAAACTGTCACCCCATAGGTGGCACAGGTGGCACCCCATATGTTTCACCACTGACATATTGTCTCCAATTGACGATTTCAGGCTTAAGGCTCAATATTTCACCCTTTTTTAGTTTCCAGACTTCTTCTGCATGAGGAGTCCAGGTAAGTTTGCTGCATGCTGCCTTAATATTGCACTCTGTTTTGAGACTAATTTATTGACCTTATATATGAAGGGGTGGATATATGACCGGTGTTGAACACTTGGTGCATAACAAAACCTTCGTTATGCTAGCGATGATGTAAAATCCGTTTGTTCTCACCCATATGTGGTCTGCACAAGTTCAGCGGTTTTTTCCCTCACTAATCACCATCACGATGTTGTTAGTGTACGCATTCCTCCTGCATCAACTGCTGTTAAACTCTTAACTTAAACTCTTAATTTAAATGCTGTGAAACTCTAACTCTAGTCCCATTGCAATATCGTATCGAATATATTTCAATACCTTCAGAGTTTCGGAAACCCCAAGTTGCGATGTCAAGAGATCCAAAAGTCTTCTATCGCTGAAATTACAATAGAAAATTCAATCAAGGCACAAGGATGTTTAAAAAAATATGCGCCCTGCAATTGTTTAATTTTTATGTCACTTTGTAGCTATTAGATACGAAAGACTAAAACTTACCACCAACAGGCACAGCGTCCAAGTTTCATTAGAGGACGAAAGAAATTTGGTAACTTCAAAACTTTTTGAATTAGATTGTGTCTGTTCTGGCAGTTCAGCGGAAAGTTTGCTAACTATTTTCAGGCAATGAGAAGTTGCCAAATGCGCGTGATAAAGTTTGTTGCAATATAATTTAAATTTTTTTCACAAGAGGATATCACGCTATGATACTTTTCTACGAATTAAATGAAACACTCTACTGAAACATGAAACTTTTCGGGTTTTCTCTAGATGTTGATTTTATTAATTTTAAAAAGAAGATATTTATCTTGGCGTGAGGTAAGACATTGGAAAAAGCTTTAAAAGACTATTTCCTGAAGGAGTAGGTGCATCATGACTAAGATCTTAAATGAGGCATTTATAGCTGAAAGCTAAAAGTAAAAAACAAGGATTCTGATTTAATTAATTAAAAGAATTTTCAATTCCCCCAATGCACAACAACAGGACATTTTATTCTTGTGAATGCTCGTGATATGTCGCCACAAGCAATCAAAATCTAGTCATTTCTTTTTTTATTTTACTGACAGACTATATAAACTTCAGAATAAGGATCTCTATCTTTACGATAGAATGTAAGAAAATATACGAAAAATGCAACGTTCAATTGTTAGGCAAACGGAGTTGAGAATTTGTCTTTAGCAAGGTTTCATGGAGAAGTTCGATGTCCATTTCATGATCGAATTAATTGTTTTAATTCTCTTGTTGTTATAAGCAAAGACTTTTGCGTTTCGTGTAACAGGAGAGACGCGATTAATAGAATTCATTATCACTTCTTACTTCCTGCAGTTTTTAACCATCATCCCCAAAACCCAAATTTCGCTCAAGACCAAACACCTTTCTTTCGAACTTGGTTGTCAAAGTCCTACTGCAGAAGAAGTCAAAAGCAACTTCTCTCAGCATGTGAGAACGCGGTAATACTCACGTGCTGACAGAAGTCATAATTCATTACGGAAACATAGGCAGTATATCCCTACTTAGCTTATGCTTTTTCTACAAGGATCAGCTGTCCATTGGATTTTACTAAATTACAATTCAGCCACAAAATCAGACAAAATTTCATCAACAAACTGTCATCTGAGCAAAAGCCGGCAATACTTTTAGTAGCTAGCATCTGGAATAATGCTGCCCTAAAAATGAAAAAAAAAACCAACAGGACAAGCTGGAAGATTCACTATCTAATGAATAATTCCTACAAATAGCTGATACGGCAAGAAACATTAAAACAGTGACATTATCAACAAAATCACCCAGTCCAAAAAGACAGCACAGTCTGAACTCCGGCATGAGAAAAACATCTCTAAAGACTGTCTCCGAAACCTCTCTAGAAACCTGATACGCAGAAGGAACTAAGTCGAAAGAATAGTCTTCAATATAGGTAGCTGTTGCTTATGAAAATCTCCCAATCAACTCACAAACAGAGTCGGCGGACCGATCGACATATTTCGCAATGAGAAGAGAAAGACTGAAAGACCTCAAAAGACCTGGAGACTGAGGAAATACTTGCGCAAAATAACACGAAACTACCTATCTCTGATCTCAATAGAACCGCAAATGTCTTTACAGACCTTCGAAAAATCAGTTTTTTGGAAACTTAAGAGGATTTAAAACTCTTCCTTGGAGAAGGATTTTTACGCTTGGGACAAAATCACAGTAATAAGTACAAGAATCATGCTCTCGGAAATATCTCTTAATGATACTCTAGGACTGGTGGACTTGCAAGAAATGAAATATCCATCAGACAATAAAAGAAATTACCTGACTATACCCTCGTACTAATATTATTATCAACGATTATCAACGACTTGGTAGTAATCTTGTACATGACTCGATGAATAGTATGAACTCAAATTCTCGAAAACAACAACAATAAGAGTTTTTCATAAATTCGACACCGATTTCCGGTCAACTATACCTCTCCGCTGGAAAGACCATAGAAATCGCAATTTTTAGGCTGCAAACGTAATAACGTTCGGTTTGCAAGGCATCGAGCGAAAAAATAACAGGATTGGGCCCCAGCATCGAACCCTGTGGGGCAGCAGTTTCGAAATGTATTCGGATTATAGTTTGGTAGGCAGTTTCCATAGTTGAGTGTTTGGGTCAAACTTGCCAAGGATCGGAGTGAGAAAGAGGGAGACGCTCGAAAAGATAGACTTGAACATGGGTCCGACAGTACCAACAGAATCAAACACTTCCCTGCAGATGTATTGCGGAAGCAACCGTGAATTGTTTCTTCGTCAAGTCTTTCGTCAAAAGTCTTTTGTCACTGTAGCATTTATCAATATAATTGCTTTTTTCTGTACACACTTCCTTTTCGAATTCACTGTTCAGATTCAGGTTTTGAAAAAAAACTTGAAGTTGAACAGGATGGTCCTTTTCAAGACCTTATTCATATCAAAGAGCAAGGAAATTGTTTATTTTTATTATTAATTGCTTGTCATACTTCAAGGTCTGATGCAAGTTACTATTATTAATGCAGCCGTTGCAGATGATTGTTAAAGATTTCGCAACAACTGTCCGCATTTCTTCAGGACTTTTTGGGTACACCATATGGACCAAAGGTTATGTTTGAGCCCAGGTTAATATGTATATACTTACCAGTGCTCCAATTTTTGTTTAGCTTCAAATCTGATTCCTCCCATCCAATTAAGGACGATTCTTTTTATATTTTTCAATTTTTTCCGAAACAGCTACCAGTTCTCGAGGGTGGGGTGAAAAGATCATCAGTACTAGTAACAAAAAAGACTGTAGTGCAAAAGTAGAAATTTAATGTATTCGGAAAGATTTCGAGCTGAAAATTGTTTATCCATACAAGCAAGCGAAATTGGCAGAAAACGCGACTTGTTTTTGTTTGAAATGATTTATTCCTTCTGGGAACGGCTTACATCCTGATCATTCATAGTTAGTGTGTGTTTTCTTATCGATTTTCATTGCTTGGTTCCACTGTATCAGGATAAGTTCAGAAAATAAATCGCCAAGAAGTTATAAATACATCATATTAATCGAACTAAGCTTCCAGGTCTCAGTTCCTTGAATAAACACGCATGTACTTTTCTCCCTGTCCTCATGCATACATCCATTAAAAAAAGAATGGGCACGTTTTTGCTAATACCAATACACAGATGATATTCAGTCACCTTTCACTTCCTTTTCAAACTTTGACTCATGTACGTACGAATGCCTGCGAGACTGTGCATATATGTGGCATGTTTTTTCGGCACCTTCATCAGCACGCGAAGGAAATCTGCTGTAACTTATAGGTATGGGAAAGCAAAGTTACGTATCAAACGAACAATACAAAAGTGAAAATTCGGTTTTCTACATGTGCCGGTAATCAACAAATTTATTACGACAGCGAACATGATAAATGAGAAACATTTCAAATCATTCATGGTGCAGAGTTGATGTGAAGGCAATGTCACATCACAAGGAAATTGTAAGCAAGTATCATCCACCCTCCATACCATGGTTGCCAACATTTAACACCCGCCACACCCCCAAAAACGTAATGTCGGAATGTTCTATCACTCCAACGACGTAACCAGTGTCTTGTTTGGTGTCTTGATTTATTGTGTTCTTAGACGTCCTAGCCACTTGATAAGACACTGACATTTGCATTGTGTTCCGAAAAAGATAGGAATCATTGGGTGACATCAGCACTAAGAACGGAGGCAGAATAAATTTGCTTCAGACGTACATTGGATATGAAGTGACGGAAGTATGTTTGCAAGCGTGTACCTCCAGTTGTTACTTCCACTGCCATTTTCGACATTCGAAAAGTAATGAGATTTGATATCCTTAGCCGAATTGCATGTGGGAATTTCTTCGACTTATTGATTGAATCCAGGTATACGTTTGATGAGGGATAGCATCTGAGGTTGTTAGTCGTGGCAAATTTGTTCTGCCAGCTGATTCCGGTAGAAATTCATCGCGTTATCTTCTGATTGTTATGCAGTAGAGCAAAAGCCTTAATTGAGCTGTCGCGCTCTTGATGAGCTTAAAATTTACCCAAATTACTATGCATCGCGGATACTCTACTGCACAAGTTACAATCGCACATTGCACTCAACCTCGTTGAGTTTGAGGCTATGAATATCCCTGAATATTGTGTTTTCCCCATTTACCCGGAAATGCGAAGCACAAACCTTAATACGCTACCACCCTCCTCCCACATGTGCTTGCCACCAGGATAAACCCACTCTGCTACGCTTTAAACTGAACATCTCTATCTCGTTTTCACGCCAAGTTTTAAGCTTCGACAAATAGATATGTAGGCCTTGTTGTAAATGCCTTTTTCCAATACGCCGAGCAACGTGAAAATATAAAAAAAAAACTGGAAAATCTTTGATTCCTGTGCCAGCGAAATCCTCTTGTTTGACGCACAAATGTATCGTGTTTCAGTATGTAAGCTCAACCCACTTGGCGTGTTGCATGTCGCTGAGAAAATTCCAAACAAACATTGATCCGGGTGAACCGTCGTTCGAGTAAATAAGATAGCCTAGATAAAAAGAAAATTCCTTTTGATGTGAACGGAGGCATTATAACAATCCCTCAAGCAATTGATGTACGCTGTTGACTTTGCAGCAGAACGAACGACAGGAGCTGCGTCGTGGTTTTCACGGTAGACTTCAGAAAATGATAAGAAGTCTTATCGAGTGGTGACAGTGGATGAGATTTAATTTGATTTAGATTAAGCAAGATAGCTCCAAATGTATCTCAACTTTATATGAAATAAAGAAGCTTTAAATTTGGTTCAATTTTTCTTCGGAACAGAGCAAAAAAAACCTCATTTTCTCCGCTCGTCAGCTGGTTTTCCCAATCGCCTTCAAATTATTTTTGTATTTCCACAAGAAATCCGTAAATCAAGGAAACTATTAGAGGAGCAGCAACGACATATTGTATCATTTTGTTTTGCACCTCTAGACAATCTACAATAACATTAATTTTTCCCCGGGAAAGTAAGTAGTTTCATGATTAATGGCTGAAACTTGTTTGAGTTGGTAGCGCACGGAAAAGCTTGTGGAAGACATTTATTAAACGAGAAACGATCCACGGGGAACCCGAGCCATTTCAAGTTGAGTAGTTGTTCTCCGTGGAAACATTCAACTTAAATATTGATTGTTGCACAAAAAAGAAAGATATGGTTCGGGAAGGAGATTAGTTTGAAAGGGAGGAAGAGATATGTATAATGGCAATGAAACCGAGACGGAATTGTTATTATCATAATTTAACTCGACTGTAGAAAACTTCTTGGTCCACAGGAGAATTGTATATATTTCATTAAATTAAATTTGGAATTTATTAAGTGAAACATCAGACAGTGAATTGTTTGAGTTATTTCCCGTTTACAGGCAATGGAATTTAATTTTAAAAAAGAAAGTTTCTTGTTCTTTATGTGTCCATCTCTGCAAAAAAAACCCACCACAGCGTCTGCAAAATCTTCAATTTCTGACTATGAGAAGTCCATCGATTCAGACTTCACAAGTTTCAGAATTGTGAGGATTAAATAAATAGGACAAATCGCATTCCAAGATATATCGTCTTAATTAAATGAGTCAAAAAAAAACAAATTCCCAACTGTAGTAAAGTTTTTCCACCTTCTTTCTCTACTCTATACTCTGAGTAAGAATAAGTTTCTGCCAATTTTTAATCTGGGACTTGGTTTTCAAATTGAAGGAACGATACATTATGTTTTTATTTTGTTAGCATAACCAACATGCATCGAAACTTTACAACACTGAACTTTTCTTATAAAGTACCTTGCAATCAGGCTTCTAGATCCTTTAATCACGGTCTCAGTTTTCCGCGTTCGTTGACTAGATCGGCCAAGCTGTTTCAATTGTTGCCTACTGCAATCTTTCTTCAATAATTCAGTCAAATACCCTTTTTGGTACCTGCCACACGGCCATAAGCAAAAATGTTCTTGGCTACAAAAGTTTCTTTAGTTTACATTACTTTCATTTGCTGCGGTTCGTCGACATTTTCTTATAACTTTTTTTTAACTGGCTTGCTATGGGTCTTAATCTCGTTTTAATCCAATAACTTTTCCCGGGACTCTTCTTTCGAAGGGGATTCATCGTTTTCGAATGTATCTGTAAGGGTCCATGTTTCGTACTTCCTAGTCTAACACTGGCCAAATTATGAAGCCACTAGCCACATTTTTTTTAAAAAAAAAAGGACTCGTTTATCTTTGTTTGTAAATGACCTACCAGACCACAATAAGATGCTTTGCTGACAATGATGACAAAAGAACACAATAAGATGCTTTTTTGTAAGCTAGATTCTACATCAAATTTCAGTAGTTCCCGTGTGCTCATTTCGGCAATATCGTCCAAATTTTCTATATGGTTGATCCCATAGTGTTACCTCAAAAGTGCGAACGTTCACTTCGAACAAAAGCCCTATAATATTGTATCTGACGCCAATTTTCAAAATGTACTCGTATTTGTAAGCAGAACTTTGGGATACGATTTAGGGACGAAAGAATGGAAGAGTGCGAATTGACATTCTCTTTATTTTTTTTTATTTATACACAATGATTTAGTTATGCTTCTATATCAGAAAAAGTATTCACACCTAAATCTTATAATTTCGAAAAATAAAGAAAATTATGATCCCCTAAACTTAATAATTTATTTATTAAGCTCTCTATCTTACAAAGCCCTCTTCATCTAAGACATGGCGTATACGTACGTTGTTCTTAGTCATACCCTTCCGGCCTGCTAGCGATTTTTGGTGGTCACGCTATAAGCTTATAAATTATCTCTTGGGTATCAGTTTTCTTTATGCAATTAGTGGATCACCACAGAGGAGAATGAATACTATCATGTATAAGGATAAGTCTATCGCAATCGGAGTAGTATAAATAAGATGCGTTTTTCTAGCGGAATTTGGTTATTAATTAGTTAGGGAGCACAGTAATGATTTCGAAAACCACCTCCAATGACCCACGACAATTTTTTTGAACCAAAAACAGGTGACCTTCTACTTGATTATAAGGAAGATGATTTCTCTTCAACAGCAATTTGAGACGTTTCTTTTGAAAAACGGTGTGTTTCTTTCGCACAAAAATGCGCCTATAGACGCAAACCATTCTACGATGGCTGCCATTCAGTGATGACCGATTGGACAACTTCATCACGCATCAAAAAGTCTATCCCCAGTGACTATTATTACACTTTTGAAGATCAATAATTAACCGCGGGGGCGAAAATTTAGCGATGATTGTTGAGGATCAAGTGGGCAATATTTCCCTATTTGGACTCGTAAAGCCAATTAGTTCCTATCCGATTAACATTTGCCTTTCTCCGTAGCATAAGTGAGAATCGTTGCATATATGATATGATTTTTTAACATACAGTGATACGATTGAATTCTCTTTTAGTTCAATTACCTCATTTTATAATTTAATGCTGGGTTTCTTTCCTTTACGTTTGATTAAACACGGGCCAAATTTTTGTTTCAAGTGCCAAATAATTGAGCTTCATTGATTCGTTTCTATTAAGAGGTATTTTTCGATAATGATCATCAAAACTTTGCACTCCTCATCATCCACTATCTAAATAAACTATTCCCGATATAAAAGTCTTATTTAAGGCCACAACTCTCTGAGAAACAAAATCTGCTGTATTCACCTTTTCCACCAACCGGAAAATGTAAAATTGTAATTCTGCATTGTAATAATGAATGCTAGCAGAGACTTGAATTCTTCTAAGTGCCATTATTAAAACAAAACACGAAGATCAAAAAGTTTTTCGTAAAACAGGTTAGTTTTACTTACCCTTTCGTTACTTTCCGTATATTCTCATCGTAACTATCATTATCAAATTGAACTTAACTCTATCAATTCGAACATCTTTCTATGTGCGTAGAGTTTATAAGTTTATTTCGCGCCAAGGCCAGAGGATGATTGTGGCGAGACATGTGCATTAGGTGGCGATCAAATAATGAAGAGCAGTGGGTTCTTTTTAAGGAAAGTCATAACACAGGTATTTCAAAGATCTTAAGAAAGGTTAAGTTCATCTATTCAATCAATTCAGTGTCCTATTCATTATTCATAGATTTTGAGGAATGAATGATTCGCTTTAATTCATTATTCATTCAGTTGTTTGGTTGATTTCAGTTAAATATATGGCATACATTGATTTAAACATTTTAATTGTTGCTTCAAAAGATAAATTTATGTTCCTAATTCTTTTTAAAGAATTCTAATATTTTTTTAAATCCTTAACAAATAATTTAACACTTGATCAACAACAATTTCGAAAGATTCGCATCTCCCATTGCTGTGACGAATTCCGTTTGCAGAAAATCTCCATTGTTATCAAATCAAAAATCAAAAATAGATAAGACATATCCAATCTGATGAAAATATCAAATTTCCTTTGCTTCGCATCTTCCGTTTCGTGTATCCATGGATTCCGCACCGGCCAACCTGAAATACAATATTCCCTTTACGTTAAACGCCACATTTCTCAGTATTTGAACTTTCAACTGCAGAATCAAACTAAAAGTATGTGATAGGCTCAATGGAGGCGCCGTCCTTACAATTCAGTGTGTAATCTATCAACACGTATTTTCGATCCCATTATGGATATTTACACTTTTCGCAGGGGTAAAGATGAATTTTCACTTGCGTTATTGTCAGTTAAGCGTTCTTCGGGTTGCTTGAATCCTACTTGTTCGCTATTGTGAAGGTGGCTTTTGATTGACGTATTTTTGAATGATTTCTAAGGATGATTGATTATGTAAGTTTTTTTTTCCTTTATTCGAAATATGTACAAAATAAAGCTTTATGCAGAGGTAATGAAGCCATGATCACATTATGTAAAAGTAATATTAAATGGATGTGGGGAAAAAGTGACATGAAAGTGTTCCAATGATATTGAGTAAATGAACACAAAAGGACGGATGTGCGAGAATTTCCCAAAACAGTCCATTATCGTTTCTGCTTCTTGTGAAAATGACCTCAAAAGCAATCCGATAATCAGCAAAATAAATGAGCCAACCCAATTGCTCTAACAAGGCTAAAAGGATGATATTCGGCACTTAAGGCTACCCTTTTTCCTTAGTAAAAAAATTTTTTTTCAAGGACTAAACCAAACGGTCCTCAAAAGTAATCGCTACAACTTTCTTTTTCAGAATTATCTCAAAAATGATTGTGCAACTCTTTTTACGAGGGAGTGGAATACATTACTGCAAAATAGTGCACAACTGCATCAATTACAAGTGAAAAAGAACTTTTCACACAGAACTACACCAGAAGTGTGAGAAGCCGCAAAAGGAAAAATTAAAGCAGGAAAAAGAAGGGCAAACGTATTACAAAACATAACTTAAACACTAATAGTCTTTTATGTTTGTAAAGCTCCTGAACGTCTCAATCCTCACCCCTCTGGTTAGACGAGGCACTCTCTTATTCCCTACAACACGCTACTACATGACGAGTGTCCTTTGTCTTTGCACCTACTTGGTCTTATTCAACGTTTTAATAAGCTATCACGACAAATTTTGAAGTGCTCGCTATAACACGTGAAGTTTATTCAAAAAAATTAAATACTTCATCGTAAATAACAAGTCATGCTCACTTCGAATCAAAAAATTTATTTGAATTTGCATTTTACATTTTTTTCTATGAAGTCCATGGGTAAGAAATATTGAACAAAGCTCTAAAGCATGTAGATAAGGATAACGATAAAATGCCAAACAAACAGGAATTTCCTTTCTCACGCAGCAAATTCTTCACCAGAAACAAATGTATGTGAGATCATTTTGACGAAAAAGCTGTGCAGAAGTTATGAAAAACGGCTCATATCGGAGAAAATATGCAGTTGCTGCACAACTCTCATATAATTCGAAGGTGGGACGAGATTTTCTGAATGCTTCTAAAAAAGAAACTACTAAAAGCTGCTTCCAAACAGGAGCATAGTGTTACCACTGAATAGCGCAAACAATCCGGAGGGGAATCACTAAAAATGAGATTCAAATACCACAAGAAGCAAATAAAACGAGCTTTCCAAAGCAGAGAGCTTACGAGAGCTTTTTGAACATTTGGAACAATATTATTTGAAAGTTATTGTTCGTACATACAAAGTTTAAGAGCATCTTAATACACATCTACCTGCACCTACATCTCTCTCTCCTATTTCGTATAGTTTCGATCGAATTAGATTGGAATTTTAATCAGAGTTTTAGGGCTCTTAAGTGACCTACGCTCTTACACTCTAGTTGAAAGTTAGACTCAGAGCGCGGGAGAAAGCAGTGTCAACCTAATACGAGCGAAATTAAAATCCTAACCCATTTATCATACTTTATTAGAAATAAACGTATTTCTTATGAGAAATAAACAATTTACTTATACAAATAGAAAAAACATCGCATTCAGCTCATCATCAAAGATGAGTTTCAATGAGGTAAAATTTCCAGGACATTTCTTATGGTTCAGGACATTTCTTACTGTATAGCAATTGTAACTTTACAGTTGCGTTCGAATAAAGTGCAAGGACTTGCAGAATGACGTAACATTACGTTTATTTGAGTCGTGGGCAGCATTGAAGGAGAAAACCAATACCAATTTTGAGTAGGAGATTATAAGAAACTTTATCCAGGTACCATCCGTTGCTTCAATACTTTTGCCTCATAGCGGGTATGATTGAATTATGAAAGCAAAAAGGATACAGTAAATAATATTCGCACATGTTTGTCTTAAATTTAGAATGCACAAGAGCTTTTATGCGGTTTGGACTATAATTCATATCCTCAAAGCTATGCCATACAAACAAGAATAGCTGCATTGAACATATAGTAGTTACATCGAAAATACTTATCCATTTCAAATGAAATTATAATCAATATGAGATAAGCGAGAGTTTTCAACACACTCAAATTCCAGCTTCATGTATTAGAAATACTTGGAAAGCTCTTGCAAAAACGTATTCAATATATTTCACACGATTTTTATGATTGCTGAACATCCTCCTGGTGTATATTCTGCATACTCACCATCCAGTTTCGACCTTCCATTGTCCGTGTAATAGCGTTTCCTTTCACCTTCAGCATATTGCACCAAGAGCTCTTCACAACTAAACATGCCCATTGAGGCCAGAATACTTGAAAACTTGTGATGGTTTCACGTTTCGTTACCATTTCTGTTGTTCTAACGCAAAACCCGTCGCAAAGCTATAAGTGCTATAATTGCACACATGTTCAGCATAAACCAATTAATCCTTCCGACATTTTCCCACCCACATTGCGCTCTTCTCATCACACATTCGCCACAGATGAATGGAAGCTAACGACAAATCTGGTACACGATATTATCAAGGTGCTTCATTACGAATATTAACCAATAATACTAAATGACATGTTCATAAAGGATCTCATAAGGGAAGGACAAGGAATGAAAAGGCAACAGCAAGAGGAACATGTGGTGACACATAAAACTTGTACGCTTTCTTGCCATTGTTGGCTTCGTCCGACACAACAAAAAGAAACCGAGAAATTATTGAAAAGGATATTGTGATCATTAGTAGAGTGGGGTTCAAGTGGTCAAGAAAATAGTTGGTGGATGAAATCGATTTTCTTTTATTTTCTTCTAGTAGCACTTTTGTGTTCTTGCTATTGTGTTGTACACAAGGAGTTAAAGAAATAATATGTCATTTGCTCGATAAGGACATGACATGTAGACGGTTTTTGATTAGGTTTAGGACTCTTATTAAATCTTCTTATTAATTTGCCCAAGGATGTTCGACGTATTAAAGGCCAAACCAGCATTCGCAACTGGTCATGGCTTTCTAGGAATCAAGTTGGATCCAAGTTGGATATGGAAGAAAGAAGAAAAGGTCAACAGGCTTGAGACTAATTTACAACTGAATACGGAATTATTGGTATGTGTGCTTACTATGTACAATGGTTTCTATACATTATAATTTCTATACTTAATACATTTTCTTTACATATTTCTTTATATATACCAAATCGATGTTGTTCAAAAAAACAGCCAGGAAAACTTAAAGGATTAAAAACGAATAATCATCGTCATACGAAAAATATGATTCAAAATGAAAATATTTAATGCATTAACCCAATATTGAAACTAGCAACAATGTCATGCATTGAAGGACCTATAATTCCTCATACTTTTTTGTTCTTATTTTTTTTTTATTAAATTTGTTAATCCTTTCCACACTCAAGTAGAAAATGTTGCCAGTTCTCACTTTCCTCATCACACATTTCATAGTGTGAACTCATTATGGTTAGCCCTTTAGAAGACTTCACAGTCATGTATTCAGAGGAAACCCAGTACAAAAAGCTTGCATTACTGAGGATCAAGAGCACTTTCTAGTTTTGCAGCGTTACTAAGAGGTTCTCATTTGGCTCTAAGAAAGAAACTTCTCAACCAAGGCTTAAAGTTCAGCATTGATGTCATATTTCGCCAGGTCTAGATCCAGATGCACCAGGTCGTCCTGGATAGTACTCTAGTCAAAACGCGTATTCAAAACAAAAGTTAGGCCTACAAAACTTGAACGTAGCCAGCCAGGCTAAGAAACACAGGACGGTTTTAAGTATCAGACAGAAACATCACTTGACTATGGCCAACAATTGATTACATCAAATCATACTTTGTAGCATATAAGGGGAAAATTCACGGCAGTTCAGAATCATTGAGGATCAGGAAAGATTTAAGAAGACTACATTGCGAAAAGAACAAAATCAACGCAGAGTTGATTTTTTCAAAAATTCGAGCAACGTTCGTTGACAAAACTTGAAACATCTGCCCTCATTTGAATTTATGAATCGAGTCGGTAAGGAAGCGTCGCTACAACTACGCTCGGTGGTCCATACGGTCCTGGGGACTCTTGCTCGGGGAGTTCAGCCCCAAAGTCGTTTCTAACTTCTAACCAACGTGTATTAAAAGCGTAAACGTCAATTATCCTTTTTTTAGGGTTGAGTTTGCGAGTTTTGCCGCTAGACTAGCTAGTGGAATTTTTGTAAAATTGTCAAATTTTTCGACGAAATACATTCCCGTTATGTAACGTAGGTTTTTTCAACAATACAAGCCAACTGGTAAATTAAAGTCCGCCACCAAATTATTTGTTTTTATGTAGATACTACTATCAGATATATCTGTTCAAAATTTTAGCTCAATTTTGCAAAAGGGTTATCAAGTGGGGTACAAAAATCTTTTATTAGTTCAAAGATGGCATTAAGTGGTTTGGTAATTTGAATCGTCCAGGGCATATGAGGTGACTTTGTACTTTTTGGAAAGAATATTAATTGGACAATATTTATGTTGTCCCCTTCAAAGAAATCTCCCTCACATACAATACACTTGCGTCAACGCTTTTTCCAATCCAGGAAGCACTTCTCGTAAGCACTTTTCGGTATAGCCTTGAGCTCTTCCAGCGATGCAGTCTTTATGTTCTTTTCATAGGTTTTACCGTCCTTTAACAGGTCTCTTCAGTTTTGGCCACATGAAAAAGCCGCATGTGGCCAAATCCGGTGAATATGAGGGCTGAGACATGATTGTGGTGTTGTTTTTGGCCAAAATATTGCTCACAAGCAAAGATGAAAAACAGAACGTTCGAAAAAATTTCATGGCACAAACCAACCGATATACCAACATACTCAGCAACTTTTCTGATAGTGATTCGACGGTTTTCCAAAATAATTTTCTTCACCGCTTGAACGTTTTCATCTTTTGTTGACGTGCTTTGGTGTCCAAGAAATAGCCTCGTCATTGGCATCTTCCCGGCCATCTTGGAAGAGTTTGTACAATTTGCAAACCTTTTTTTTACTTGGAAAATTTTCACCGGATGCCTCTCAACATTTCAAGTGCTTTGGATGCACGAAATTTGATGCAAATTTTTTAATTGATTTTTCGATAGCTAAAAATCGGCTAGCACGCAAAACACTTCTAATCGTTATGCCTCTCACAAGCAAACTAAACATATTATAAAGCTGAAACTGTAAATATATGTTCGTGACGAATGTGCCAACATAAACAAATCGATAATCGAATGTACGTTGCCCGCGAAATTTGAAAAGTCAACAAATTTCAAAAGTCAAAAGTCACTTTTTGAACACACCTCGTATATCAGCCACAATGAACGAGCAAAAGAAAATCTCAAAATATAAGCTCGAGAATCGTTTATCAACAAGTTAAAACCTAGATGATGTGGTTGACATTTCTTTCGGATCCGTTTAACATCGAAGAACTATATAAGAACACTCAATTTTATCGCAAAAGGGCGTCGCGTTTTAGTGTGTGAAGGAATACTTGCTGCCCATCAGAATGCCCAACGTGTTCGAGTGCATTAATAGGGATAACGAGACTAGATTAGATTAAAAAAATCAGACATTTTGGTCGCTTGTTCCTGTTGCTAGTTCCAAAACCATACGTTTTCAGTACAGACAACAAGAGTCTACCCGTTGTGATAATCCCAAACGGGTTTTTTGTCAGGAAGAGACCACCTGAAATCTGCTAGAATAACTTCGTTTGGCCATCTTTTGACAGGAAAGGTGAATTTTCATGCCATTCTCGGATTGTCTGCACATCCCCAAGTCGATTGTAAGGCGAAATTGAATCTCTGTCTCTGGAGAAATTCGAGGCAGACTAGGAATAGCCCAATTTATTACAGGTCTTCAATACTTTTGAAAACATCGTAACTCACATTCGTGTGTATCCTTTGTATTCCAAGGTGGCGCGTGCAAGAACTTGGGTATCAACGTTAATTGTCGACCCTTATATCATCGAGGTATATTATTGCCCTTGGTACAACATTATTGTCCCATCAAATCATTTTATCGACATTTTATTTCATCATATTGTTATATTTGCCTGAATATTAAACTACGCAAAGATCTGGAGCTCTAACCATGTGCGGACGGTTTTATGAAAAACGTACAAGACCAGGACGATACGAGTACACTTTTATATTCAGAACCGAAATAAATTCTTGTCAAATTCATATGCAAAACGACCATCTTACTCATTCGCATTAAGCTTTAGATTAAGTTTTAAATATTTCCTTTTAACTTCGCATCCACAGTCAGAATTGCATATCACCGATGTGACATACAAGAAGCTTAACTGTCGTCACGTGAAATTTATATCCTGCGCAAAGGTATGAAATATTCATTCATTCTGTCGGTGGAATTTACATTACAAGTGATATCATTCCGGGTATGGAAACAAACAAAAAAAAAATACGCACGATGATGTCCATTCTGAGACATGTCGACAGCTGAAAGGACTTTACGCGGAGAACAACTGTCTAACAGACAAATTGGAATTGAAATTCATCTTGAAATCCGTAGGGGGCATGATTCCCTCGGAGCTTCTGCAAAATTTGGTATTCACGTTCATAAAACGTTTTACTGAATTTCATGTGCCAGGACCTGACCCAGCTCTTGGTCCAACCAAGTGGATTTCATTATGGTCGGCAGTGCAATCGTTAAATTTTTTTTCTGGCTCCTTTTTTTCTGAGCTGCAAAAGAAAAATAGCAACTCGGTAGCGCTGGAAGGGAAACCCGAATAAATCAATGGGGCAGCCTGCGAGGAAACTTGTCGACGTAAAAAGCCTGTCACCTGCAGGGCGAAAGCTAACATTTCACCTTTCTAATCGCAGGTCGTGAAAGTAAACTTGATTTGAATTCAGATGAGTAACGGCCATGGAGATTTTTGTGGTTCGTTACCTAACAATAGAACATATTGAATTTTCAATTTTTTCCAGGTTATCTTGGAGTTTTATCCTATTAACCCAGTGTGTGTTGGAATGATATGATATGTATGTGACAGACGGAAGCATGTTATAT
This sequence comes from Stratiomys singularior, assembly GCA_954870665.1. Lineage (NCBI taxonomy): Eukaryota > Metazoa > Arthropoda > Insecta > Diptera > Stratiomyidae > Stratiomys > Stratiomys singularior. Next base: position 11,431,551 of record OX940881.1, read on the forward strand.
GAAGTTTCCACGAATTACGGAAAGCCAAAATCAAATTAAATAATTTCTAGTACATCAATGAACTTTGTAAGCGATTCAACTCTCTGAAGATTAATTTATTCGAGCATTTCGAATTTATTTGTCGAAACGTACCACAGCTACTAACTTTCGAAAGCGCATACCAGAAACTTCACCGCTGTTTCCTTGTACAGAATCACACTCAAGGGGAGGGTTAAATGCTTACTTACGTCCTTCGCTAGAATGCAAGGCTCTGATTACTCAAGATTTTTTCCACTTTGCAATTGACTGAACATTTTGTCATTTCATGGGTGACGTGCTTATAGCAGAAAATTCGCGGGAACAATCGCATCTAACGAATAATGTAATTGGCATCAACATTGAAATAATTATATTGAACATTGAAATAAAATATTTAACCTGGACAAATCTTTTGCTACTCCGTTTTTTAATCGTCACCAGTGAGTAGAAAGAAAGCAGAAAGTAGAAAACTGTTTCAGGTTCATTCCTTAAGTCTTTCTAATCATATAAGGCAAATAAATTCGAAAATGAACTTGGACTTCTCATAGTGAAGAAACAGTCACAATGACACTTTTCACCATGAAAAGCCTAGTGAGTAAAATCTGAGGACTAAGACCCGAACTCTTCAATTGGTTGGATAACACAGACCCGAGCCTATAATGACTTAAAGAAATGAAGGATGTTGGCTTGGGATACAGGAGCAACAGTTCATATAGAAACTAGGGTAACTTGAAGACCAGAAACTAGCAGAACTAACTAAGAACTAGGAGAGCGAACTGCTACTCAGACCATCACTTGTGGTGTGAGCACTGCGCTGGCGGCTGCGACGAAAATAATGCTCAAAATTTTGCTCCTGGATTGAAGTGTTGTGAATGAGGCTTCTATACATAATATCAGATCAAAACTCTTAAAGGAAATAATCAATCAGTTCTGAATTTTCAAGTCTATGAAAAAAATGGCCGCGAGAAGAGTATATAACCAAATAATTAGTGGGCAAAAAGACCCATCAATTGGTCTTTATTCTGTGCTGGAAAGATTGGAGATACTGTGCAAAAGGATTCAATTACCATACGTCGTCAATTTACACAACTTTGGCCATGACATAACGAATGAATCCTACGAAACCTCTACTTACGGGCTACCGATAAACCGCCGAAGAATTAGATGAAAATTAGAACGGCAAACTTATGCCTTCATTGCGGAAAGTTTGTGAATAGTTTGCAACACTATCTTTCAGATCGGCAGAGTCTAATTCATAAGCGCTTCATGTGGCTGAGGGGAAACTAAGCAGCAGCGTTGTTGAAACACTTGGGGGCCACGGGACTAGAGGTCTGTTTTTATTTCTGTAGGACGTCTATAAACTTTCTACGTAAATTAAACTGTACGTGGGAAAATAAGGACCAACGGAGGGCTATTCAATGTAAAACAGTTGGATCCGAGAACAACTGCAGGAATAAAATCTGTACCAACCATTTCGCAACATCCTCAACTTTCGCCTTGCAGTCCACCACTAACTACCAAACTAACCAAAAAAGGTAACTAAAGAAACTTAAAAAAAAATATTGAAAATGGCCTTTCTACAAAAAAAAAACTAGTAATATAAACTAGGCACGACGAAATAAAGTTGCGAAAAACACGTATTTTATTTTTGAATAAGTGGAGAGTACTGTCTTCAGGAAGGGACCTCAACTCATGTAAACGGTCAACACTACCAAGCAGCTCACTAGCAAAAATCAGAATGTCTTTAAAGGACAGTACATTCCCCAAAATAACATAAAAATAGAATCTATAGAATCAAGTTCAAAAAACAATCCGTGCGATGGGGTACCGAGAGTTAGATTTCCTTAGTTTTTTGTAACCCCCATGTTGTCGCTTTTGAAAATTGATATAAGCAAATCAGGATTCGCAGTGGACTCGTGAACGTTACTATAGTAAACAACACATATTGCAACTGAGCCGAAATAGACTACATTCCGTTCCACGGATTTAAGGACACGACCGGAAATCTTGGGAGGAGATGATATACTCTCCGAGTTTCAGGAGACTTGTCGATAGAAAATAAGCGTATTACGCACCAAATCCAACCGATCTAATGCCAAATTAACAGTCAAATTTAATACTTGATGTCAGGACTACTGATCAAATATATTGGAAGCCAAAAAACCAATCACAGTGGTGTCAAGTTGCATTCAGCTCTCTTATCCTACAAGATGTTCACAAAAACTGAGGAAACCTTGGAGCAAGGAATAAAATATTATAGAACTCGTTATAGAAGATCGAAATATCCCGAGTTCTGAATCTCTCAAATCGAATTATTGACAAAAGATTTTGTCACTTAGCAACAACATTAGTGTGCCATAGTTTACAATTGCGACTAATTACTCCTTTTGGCAATAAGAATATTTTAATTTTTATTTCATTTTTGTTTGTTTTAGTAATTAAAATCAAAAACTGGAAAACTGGACAGACATTCTTGTTCAGTTTCATTATTAAATTCAAAATTTAGGAATGAATGATTTTAACTTTATTCAACCTAAAAATAAAGGATAAGCATATATCACGAACGCATTACATCAAGAACAAATTGAAAACTATTATTATATTAACTATAATTCAGCGAACAGCGGTCTCTCATACAAACTACCCCGGGCTAGATATACCTACCCATGACTGTATTTGGCAGACCAAAAAATACCTTGTTTTTATTTTAAAAAAGGATTAAGCCCAATATCCGCAAAATTGTAATCAATACATGGAGGATTCAATGCAACGGTGCACCATAATCTAATTTCATATTTTTATATTCGAATGTACAAAACGAACCACTTGCCCTGAACCTGAAATCAATATGTATATTTATCCATTTGTCCTCTCCCACAAATCCTGTCACCCTTGTATATTCGTACAACTATTCCCGATTTCAGTTAATTTCGTTTCGAATTTTTCCACTTTTATCCATTTCACCGGCATCGAGCTCGCTCCATTCCAACAGAAAACTTTCAGTCTCCATAGAGACATTATCTGAATTAATTTTTTACCCTTACCGGAAAAGGGCAACAGCAAAGATACGTAAATTTTCATTTGGCAGATTATTTCCAATGAACAAAATTAGTTCAAATCCATTGAAGCCTGGATTATCTTGATTCCATCGCAACGTAACAGACAGCTAAATGACATCTTTACAAGATTATTCGCTTTAGGCAACCATCGATTATTTATCTTGAGGTCCTTTGATCAAATTCTTGATTCTTTAAAGTCGAAATTGGGTCCAGATTACGGGGATTGTATGGATTAGTTTATCGGGTTTAATTTCCTTCTCGGTCTGTTCTTTTTGTGAAGTATTTCGGTTGGTTATTTCGGACGTAATATGCATGGAGGGAGCACGAGCTGGCCAGAGTCGTATAATGTGGCAACGAAAAAAACAAACAGCCCAAGCAAAAAATGTGGTAAACTCAGTTTTTGGAGGATATCCGTCCATTTGTAATTTGAGGCCGAGCACAAGCTCTTTGGGAATTTCATGAGTCCTCTGTCTGAGTTCCAGAAGGGTGTAGAGAAAGCGCATTATGCTTGTCTCGTATCTTGGCGCGAAAATACGTTCCTGGTAAAGTTTGAATTCTTTGTAAAAGTCTTAGCTTAACAAGTTTAGTAGGCAGTTGGGCAAATGAATATGTGAACATGTTACGTTATCTAATTTTACCAATTTAGCAGTGGGCTGACACAAAACTTCTATTGGGGATCGATAAAGTATAGTGACAATTCTTTTTGGAAACTGTATGAACGAATGAGGTGTTCCCATCCAAAATCGTTGTTGACTCTTATTCCACAATATTGGCTTACATGCACTTTGGTGCTTCTGCCTCTTTTCAAGCAAACATGTTTGCAATAGTATCTCGCATCTTGTTGATTCACCAGAAGCAAACACTCTCCTGAAAACTCGAACAACACCAATAGGAGTCGAGTGCACTTGTCCATTTGTTAGTCAAGTGCATATTAACTTGTTCTTCCACAACAGTCCTTCAGCAAATGCAGTTACTCTCCATATGATACAATTCAATTGCTGAAAGAGATATGGAAGTCAAATATCAATTTAAATCTCATCTCATCACATCTCAACTTGTTCGCATGGACCTCGTTTCCTTTTAGTCATCACTGTTTACCAACGCTATCTATTATGGTATCTAGGGCTCGTCCTTCTCGTGCGCCCAAATAATATATTCATATTATCAAAGACATCATCAGCCCTCATATGTGCGGAATATCATTCGTATTCATCTGAAACTGTTATTCACTTGACCGAAAAGCGCCTCATATATCACAGTTAGACGTATGTGTATCCAATCTCGAATGTTCAACAACGTACCGCAGAAGGGTGTGTCACCCAACCCAATGATATAATCATAAGGCTCTACGGAATCTATTTAATCGATGACTGACAATAAAATCACAGCAAATAGCAATATTAGCCATTTTGATATGGTTTTTGTTGTCGAGCCTTTTTGGACATTTCCTCGGTCTACTTCAATAAGGACGAAAGGCCCCGAATGGCACTGTTTGTTGCTAAAAGCTTCAAGCAAAGAAAGATACGTGGGATAGTGGATTGCCATCATAAGGATTTGGATTTGGCGCAAATAACTTGCATACGAGAAAGATTGTTGGCCCCTGGCCATACAAAAGCGAAATTGAAGAATTGTGACCAATTTCTACTTTGTCTTCCATTGCCATTTTATCTTTTGTTGACAGAGCGAGGCGGATACAATCATTGGCCATTAATAACGCAATGGCAAACACGTTTCTCGGCCGAATGACTTTTATGACAATGTGTCTAGGATGTCTAGGATGAAAGTACTGGCTCACATATTGGCTGATTTTGCAAATGAAATTGTCAAGGCGAGACCATTTTAGGGCTCAATTCTAGCATAGCAGACTCGACGACAGCTGTTGATGGTGAATTCATGCAATATGAATTTATAAATTAGCTTGAAATATCATTTTAAAAGTATTCCTAATAGCTACATTAAATATCAAACAAATTCGTTAAAAATACTTTAAGATTTGTCTTCCCACGCGAACATTTTTATAGGGAGCAACTTACTCCCGAAATAGTTATCCGTCAAAATTAAAAACTTAGCATTTTGGAATGGAAAATCTAAATATAAAATCTAATCTAGAAGTGCTGAACACAGGAAAATACATATAGTATGGTAAGATAGGATATCCAAACTGATTTATCACAAAGAAAATACGGAAGGTAATTCTTTAAACACATATACAAAGACGCTTTATGAATCAAAATCCTAAAATTTTCGAATTAGTTTATAATTAAATCGTTCTTTCATGCAGTAGCAGTGGTATGTATTAGATGTTGTATTATTAGCAGTAGTCACAGTAGTACCAGTAGTAATTGAGAAGTTCAGGGTATCGGGAGTGTATCGGGGATGTATCGGGGATGGGAAAAAAGTATCAAAGATGCTGCGTTTGCATGAGCGTGGCTTAGAGAGACAGGATTAACTGTGTTCTGCATCTACCAGTATCAAAGTTGAAGATTTTTGATGTAAAATAGTACCTCACTCTCAAGTTACTAACTGACAATTCTTAAAGAAAACTCATATCTTAAAGACCACAAGGCTAGGTTACGTCAGGATGCTCAATCAAGGCATCGATTTTATGATCCTCTTATGTCAAACTACTTGGCTTGTTTTTCAGTGGCGGAGTTTAGCTGAAAGTCTGAATCTAATAATGCGTGACAAGTGATGGCGTGATCTTTACTAGTAGTGATTGCTAGGGGTATCGCAATAAGTGGAATTTTGCTATCAACAAAATTGGCAAAATAGAGAATACTCGGTTTCTAAACAAATGATCAAAAAATCTTCAATTAAATGATCAATATTTTTTCGTACAATTCGCACACAGCACTTTTCAAAAGTTTAAAATTAAGATTCGATAAGTATTCGATATTCTTATCCAAGATAAGATTTTATTTTTGTGGTGTGATTAAGGCTTTATACGCCCTGCTTTAGACTTTCGTGTTGGACTTCAAATGACACAACATTACAAGACTTCTAGCCCAACATCTCCCCTATCAGCTAAAAAACTTAACCCAACATTGTTTGACACATTATTTCGTGTTAGCCCGTAGCGTGTCATGTGTTTCATTCAAATCCTGAGCATGAGCTAAATTGGTCTCGTTTAGCCTTATGTGCCCATGATCGTCAGTAATGCTTGCTAATCACCACAATCCTTCCCATCCTCAACTGCTTGGAGAAAACTGCTTATTACAAACAGGCACTCATGTAATGAAGCAAGAACACTCAGTGGGCCCAAGTGTCAAATTCAACACAGTCCTATACTGAGGGTTGTTGTTTTTGTGTTGTACAGTAAGCCGTAATAAGTCAACTCTTTTCCTTCGGAATATGCTGAAGCAACTCTTGCGCCTCCGTTCTTCGATGTAAATTTATCAGCAGGATCCGGCTTATTGCAGCACTATTTCTGATTTGGTCCTTTTTTTAGAATGTGTTTCTAGCATTTGATTTTTTTCACACAAGATACAGTGTACGTCTCCACGCATTCTACTCTTCATGCAAAGCATGCGGCAAAGCAGGCCGCATTGCACAAGAAACTTTTTTCAAGTCCGGATCAGTCTTGTACGGTATGTCTTGAAAAAAAGAGGAGAACAACTGAACAACGCGATATCCTGGAGAACCTTCAACCTATAACGCTGAATAAATCTCTACTAAACTCATAGAAACCCTTTTAAACCGCTTTATTTTCCCAATTATGTCTGTATCGCAGGCAATGTCCTCTCAATGAAGATTCAGAAACCTTAAAAGTGATAATCTAAATTGAGATCCATGAAATATGTTTGAAACAGACCCTAACTACTTGGATCGCATGGTTCCAATATATTACAAATGGATAAGCTTTATGTCATCAGGTTTACTCAGCTTAGCTTAGCTAGAAGTGTCTGAAAAACCGATTCGTTAAATTTTTTAGTGAGCATCATGGTTGTATGAAGAGTGTTTTTTTTTTTTATTTTTGATTTTCAAATGTCAAATTATATGACCTGATGGTGGAATACCGAGATTTGCATATAATTTGACAGACCCTATTCGGCAACCTGCGGTGCCTTTAGCGCTAAAAACAAGGGATGTAAGACGATGTTTTGAAAGTTTTGGCAAGAGCTATTAGTTATTAACCCAGATGACCAACTAAGGCTCCCTGATTTTGCGAATAATGGCAGTTTCGAAACATCACATCTTCAGTGATTACGACGACAAAATTCTTTCGTAGGGTAGGGTTGCAATATATTACTTTGATATCGGTACCAGCACTCTTGATTTCACTTCCGATTAAGTCTTGATAAAGTCCAAGCATAAAGCACCCCTCTTAAGCACTTCCAAGTCTAGACTATAATCCACCTCAGTTTTTGCCCTTATCACATTATGACTTATGCCCTTTCATAAACATAATAACTTCGTCCAGGGAACAAGAATATGACCTGAAGAATTCGCTGATGACGCCACTTTGTGCAAAGAATGTCTGAGCTATCAAAAAATTCATAATAATGTTAATAACGAAGCACTCAAGACCAGGAATTATTCAAAAAGCCTTGAATCAAATAAAAACGTACTGAAACCGCAACAAAAGCTCAGCAATTTTATTGCAAGATTTCCCTATTTCCGCCACAATTTTTCCTCGTCTATTTTTTATGATCAGTTTTCTCTTCAACAGCATATCACTCCCACAAAATTGAAATTAACAACTCTCATTAAAATTACAGTCACTTATTGAATATTTTAGCTAACATTCCTCACCATTCGTGGGCCAACAACATTGTCCTCCATTTTTCAAGTACAAAGCTGTAAGCATAATCGGTCATTCGCTGCCAGCATAATATGCAAATTATATTCGCTATAAAATTATTATCGGCCTTGAAGCAATGAAAGTATGAAAGTCGTAACTCAGCATAAGAAATTTGATGGGACTGCCTGAATCCAGTGACGTGCCTTCAAAAAATCCGGAGAAGGAGAGATAGTGAGGGGTTCGTTCACCACTGATTCCGAGCTTCGTCTCATAAAAAATCGCTAAAGTGAAATTACTAGCAAACAAGAACAATAACTTAGCTGCCTTATCTCCTTGAGTACCTCTTAAATGTGGTGTACCGTGACTAAGGGGTTGGGCCGATGAGCTACCACCTCTCAATGAGAAGTCTGCCACCGAGAAGTTGCCAAGCGTTCTGTAAAAGTTAAGTGTAATTTCGCCCATGGAAAATGTCTCTGAGTGGCAGTGAATGTGAAAAGGATGGGGGAAATGTTGCATATCCGCTGCGAAATGTGGAGCGAGTCAAGTGCGAAAATTTGCAAATCGAAAGAAAAGTGCTTCAAATAGTGATTTATTGATAAAATCTACATGGGTTATCTCCTTTTGTGCACATTTGTCCTGAAAAAACGTTGAGTGGATTTTTTTGCCGAGAGCATGCTTTAGACTGAAGCAAATCACAAAATTGTCTAAGCCTGTATTGCTTGGACTGATTCACTTGGAAACGCTATTTCAGACGTTAGTTGGTTTCTTTGCCACCGCTCATGCAAGAACTAAAACATAAGCATAAATATTTTATGGCTGCTCAAACATAAAAGCGGCAAAATCCTTTTTATGAATCTTTGAGTAGAGCTTTTGCAATATTCCCGACCCATCTTACCTTCTCGAAGCCAACCAAATCGCTGGGATTTTCTTTTTCGAAACAAAAAACGACTTCTCTCTAAGCCGCCTCCTCGCACCAACATGTGTCAAGCTAGTGAAAAAAAAGGATGTTGCAAACCTTTACAATCCTCCTAAGCAGTCCAACGACACATAAACTCGCTTCCTTATATCAAGCCGCCGTGTATCTCTGCAAGAATGAAATTAGATTTTGGAGCAGCACGAGAATTACATATCATCTAACTTCGATTTTCCACTCACATCCTTCCGATTGTAACGCTGCAAACATTTTCCATCGAGAAAATTGATTCGATGGCATATGAACATTGAAAGCGGGTCGGAAACTTTCTTTCCGATTCTCTGTTCCAAGATGAATGCAGTAATTCACGAAAATCATTAACATCGACTTCCCAGAGCTGATAGGCGCCGAAGGTGCGATTGTGTCAGCACCAGCGCTCACTTATGCCAATGAAATTAGCTCCTGCATTTAGGATATCCATGAATCTATGACGAACACACTTAGCCTGCCTTCAGCCCCATTTCGAGCCATATACGCGGTGTGTCGCATAGTATGTGTGTTATGTGAAGGAAGCTGATGAAATTCCCTGGAAAACTGCCGGTGACAAAAATACTCGCAGCTTTCTACGATACTTTCTCGTTTACAAACCATTTACCTTCACGTTGACTGCTAGTGGGAATACTTGAGCTTTGTACTTGAATGCCAATGTCCTGATCGTTTCCTACGTCTAATTTCCGAAAGGCAGGTTTTAGTACACTGTGGCGCCAACTAATCTCATAATATCGAAATAACGTTACGCTCGCTGTCTGTTGCTTTACCATTGAGTAGCATATTAAATTTTCCAGAGTTTTGGGCTCTAAATGGTTATAGGCATGGCACGCGGGGAATACATGAGTGATTCGCAATAAGCTGGTGAAATTCGTTTCGAAATTGATATTAAAGTACGAGCAAATTATTTCGGAGCAAATAAAATAATGAAGATTGCACTTTATTTCTTGGAATGGGGCTTGAGAGTATGTTTTGAGGCGTTTGGGGTGTCATGCATATGTGACTTTGTCAATGCTTTTTGGCGACCGAAATATTCTTTGGAATTAGTATTAGCGGTAAAGAATCATATTTGCAAATTTCGCAATTTCCGTAGATTTAGAGCAAGGATAAGATGTGAAAAGTTTGAACACAAGAAGGTGGAATGAACTTTCTTAAGGACGAAATGGAAAATACTTAAATGTCAAACATTTCCTCATTCACTTTTCTTTAGCTCTTTCAAATTCCATATTTAATACAACTAAATCTGAAATTCTTTCTGATATCAAAGGTGAAAGTTCCATGTTGGCGAGCAAAACAAAGGCCCAATAACCAAAAGGCCCGGATTCCATTGAGAATTTGTTATCAAGTAATATTGTTTAAGACTTCTAAAATACTCTTCTGTTCAGGAGACAATGAGTTTCCATGTGTTTCAGGAAAATTGTGTCATACGATTAAATTGACACTTCTGTGAAATTTTTGTTTTTTAAGTTTAATCCTGAATTATTGAACATTCGAACGTTGAAGACATTCCAGTGCAAAACCAATGTTCATAACCCAAAAGATACAGACCTCTTCCAACACTTTGTTTTATTTTATCAGATTTCGCAACTACGAACTTCACTGTAGCAAACAAACCAACTTTTACAACTGGCGCCAGTTTCAAAGCACGGGCGGCTTCGAAGATCTGCACAGCTGGAGGTTTTCATATTCTAGTACTGATCATCCTGTCGGGAAATCAGTAATTCACCTTTCAAATAAGATGAAAAAAGAAGACTTCAAAGGCTTTCGGTGATTGGAGAAGACCTCGCAGCAAACAGCTTCAGAAATGCGGCTACATGACATACAAAGTCGAAAATACATTGCCAAAGAAGTGATCTACCTGGCAAAGATACTAATTGACAGATCAGTTGGTCAAGCAAAGCATGAAAATATTCAAAGCAATTGTAAGAAGAGGTGAAAGGAAATCTTGGAGTCTCTCTGCAGCAACATGCGTGGAGTAATCAAGGCTACAAGGCTAAGAAGAGTTCAGAAAAGGAGAGCGTATATGATTGGAATCCTTCTAAACGAAGAATGAACATAGACATAAAGTAACAGCTTGAATTCCTGCTAAACAAACATTTTTTGGGCTCAGTGGATCAAGAGATCGAACGTATGATTAAAATGACTTCTCGCCGCGGTCTCTTCTGAAATATATTGTTAAGGAAGAGGAGGTAAATGGTTAAATTTAAATTCTCGGACCAAAGAAAACTTGAGGAACTTAAAATTAAACCGGACTAAGTTTAGGTAAGCGAATTTGAAAAAGTATGAATCCCTGTTAAAATACACAGAGCCTCAAAAAAAGGTAAAATTACTACACACACTGAGTTCGTTAAATAATAAATGGAGTAAAGCATTGCATAGCAAAAGCCTCATGGAAGCTTCCGCCTAACGTCGTTTGCGCTGAAATATTTTGAGATCCCAGTTGATCCCAGTTGATCCCAGGATCCTTCTTTCACTTTCACTTATCAACTTCGGTATCGCCTGAAGTTGTAAGCAAAATAGAGAGATGTATGACAAACAACGATTATATTTTGGTAGCCTTCATTAATATGAAAGGAGCCCCACATGAAAATAAAACGCAAACCAGCAGCTAGCTAGCAATACCAAATAAAGCCACATCTTATCAAATTTAAGACAAAGCGTTTACAAAAAGATTCTAATCGGAGAAAACAGCATAGCCTTAGAGAAAGTCACTAACCTAGGTACACCGCTGGTACAACCACTAGCTTTGAGACTCACTGTCAATCAATTAATTGAAAATCTCTACAGGAAAACCTTCAGAACAATAGCATTTGCTGACAATACCATTGAACTGGTAACGATGTCAGGCTTACTATAGATGCCATTCTCACTTTTTTGGAACTGAGTGGGTTGACAATTTTTTTTCCACAAAACACTGAACCCGTTACAACTCCTTACATTGGACATCAAGTAAAGCTTGATGAACCTCCTGAAGAACAAAAAAAAAACACTGGACAGTAAATTGACGGATGGCTCCATCGGAAAATAAGGCATCCTTAACAATACAGATCCTATTGATCAAAACATGAGGTTTACACTGCGAAATCGTTCGTTAGATCCACCCAATACAAGCGTGATCACCAAGTACCTAAGAGACAGTGATATGTGAGCTGACACCACAAAGGAGTAGTTTTACTACAGGGCTATAAAAGATCCAGTGAACGATCTGTCTTGGCATGTCATGAATGGGAACATAAGGACTCTACCAACAGAGCGAATGGAGATCATGCTTAATAGCAGACCCCTTGACGAGTACATTTTCAGAAAGAAGGTGCATTGATCGCTGTTACTCTCAAGTATAAAATAAGGACCCACAATTTTCAATTGAATCGCACGCAAACCGAACAGTGTTTCATTTCTGAACAAATCAAGCAATAGAGAGTTGAACAATATTCAATTGGCATTACTTGTCATGTAGGCCCTGTGAACCGACACCTTCGAAATGGGACAGGGAAACAGCACTGAAATCAGTTGCCTGGATAATCCACGTTCCTAACAAAATTTACGAACCATTCCATACTATTCCAGTAGTTATAGTCAAAACAGCCATAAAGATATACATTCTCGGACATTAGTTCGGCACTGCAAGAATTTGTCTTATAGCGTATTATCGCGGAGCTAAGCACTCAACTAGATTTAACCATATCAAATGTAAAATTAGCCTCTCTTCCTGTACAAAAATGTGGGAGGAACTGAAATTGCGGCGGACCAAAGAAGAGTTAGATCGCCGACCGACAGAATAGACCCAAAGTGAACCTAGTTACAACAAAAAGGAACTAAACAAAATCCTCTGTAAAAAACCGACAAAAAAGACATCCCCTGGGGAAATGTGAGATGGACATTAGTTGCATAAGACATTCCACACTCTTTCTGGAGAAGAGGGAAGGACGGATGACTTTGATCTTCAAGATTTTCAAAGTCTGTTCAACAAACACCACACTAGTCTGAAGGCAAGCTACGTTACAGTACAGGTGCACATCGTGAAGCTGGTGGATCGCCTTGGTTTCTACAGGACGACAGAATGGATCATCTGTAAACACTAATACCGTATGCAAGGAGTTAAGTGTCGATGCTTGCCTAGTCTGATTGTGTGTCCTGTAATCTTCTGTTCACGATTTTAGATCGCGTTTTTGACAAGCACAAAACCCAAATCAATGCCTGAAACAAAACATAACCCGCACTAAAAAGCTGACATAAGATTGTGAAAGTATAATTTTACGAGGAGACAAGTGTAACACATAACATAAACCTTATCATACGAAAAACAATACAGCCTTGTAATGAACAATGTAAATATTTCAAAATTGGCAATCACTTTTCTTGTTGCGAAAATTTGCTTATAAATATTTTGGTCTGTTAAGGACGTTTTTTTTTAAGAAACGATACCTATAAATTCGTATCACTCTTCCAAAGAAATTATGATAGAAATTATGATGTCTATCAACAGTATTCAAGGCATGAAAAATTTGTTAATTTGCCTTATTTTAAAAAGAAAAAACTATCCAGTAGGTCCTGTTTTTTTTTAATATTTTTTTTTCTAATTTTTAACGCCATGTGAAGTAAGGAAAGGGTTTTCTGAGTAAAATGAAAGACATGTTAATCTACTGAGCCTTAAAGTTCAATATTTTCTTTATTTTGACACAAAACCGAGTTCGCATCGAGCACAGACTGAGGAAGCCGGCAAGTTGCAGGCAAAGATCGAACTCGTGTCAAAACAAATTGAATATTAGAATTTAGGCGAAACGGTTCGGTGTAGTGAAATAAAATATGGTATCATGTGTTTTGATCCTGTAAGGTAACTCGTTAAGTCCACTTTTAGTTCCAAAAGAGTCAAACTGATCTTCCTTATTTGGGATGCTTCCACTAAATGAAAAGTCCTGAGATATCTTGAAAGAACATAGTTTATGCATGTGCAAAAAGACGCTTATTATGTTTATTCATCAAACGGAGAAGCAAAAGGAAGAAGCATTTTGGAATCCGTACTTGAGGTTCCGATAATGCTCCAAGAACATTTGACCATGCAAATCCTGTCAGTTCCTCTTACAATTGCTTGCTATTCATCTGACATTACTAACAACTACCGAATCGAAAAAGAATATTGTTTCCAATATCCTACACAAAGCGTTAATACTCAACCTTCACATAATCACATTGAAGAAATTATCTTAACTGATTAAGTAACAAATAGCGTTTGGCATTAAATATTGACGTTAATTTTGTTTTTTCCTTCATTATTCTCATAATACTCATTAAATGTTTTGCCTGAAACTCGGCATCTGCTTTCCACCTATCCTTCCAGTATCATCAAATACATTTCGCCCTCGCCTACATCTCTGTACTAGACCGGAATAAAATCCATACTAACTTATTTTTGTATTTTCTAGCAACTCGTAACAGGCCGTGGTAGCTTATATTCTCAGAAGAGCCTTGTTAATAATTCATCAATTCTAGTCGATCGTGGAGTGATTGGAGCCAAACGATATTCTAGAATACAAAGTAATAGCACGTCGAAAGGATACGGATATTTTTTTAGAAAATTTTATGCCAGCACATTTTATATTCAATAATGAAAAGGCTTCGGAGAAAGCCTCGCGAAAATACACATAAGTAGATAAAATACTTTCCAATCGGATTTTAATGCCGAATGAGTATCAAACAAAATTGACTTTACGTGTGTTCGTACTTCCACCAATCCTTGAAGATTTACGTAGGTAATTTCAAGGCGATTACCTAAATCTCCGTTGACTGACAATTGTATCGTGTAAAGAATTTCCGGAAAATCTTTGTAAGAAATCGAATAAATATGTAACATATGCTTCGAAGTTATCAAGGACGCGGTAATCTCTACAGAGTTCTTAAAGTAAATTCAGCTAATTGTGTCTATGATGTTTATCGTAACTATTCTGATATAAATTCATTTAAATTCCAAATGGACATTGAAGCGATACTAAACAATATAAAATCTTGGCAAATAGCGACGGGAATGGATTAAACTCACCTTCTTATGTTTCAAGTGAAGGACGGCTAAAGGGATTATGGCTCAGTGTTATTAGAGTCAGTTGCAAGACAATTGGAGCGTCTAATGTAATGTATGTAATGTATGATACACATGGAATACCACTTTTACACAATTCAGAAATTCATTCCAGGAAGCGTAAAAGAATCCACTAAACAAACCTTGGCTCAATGCCGCAATTATAGCATGAAAATCCTTCACACTTTATCTTTAATTCTCACTTGTACCACTCTTGGACTGACAACTTTCAAGCCACCAAATTTGAATTACTGGAAAATCTCATCTTCACTCTCACTACAGGTGCTAGCGACTGTTCACTGCCATTGGCATACCTCGACCAGAACGTGTTGAATCCCGGAATGGTACTGAAAGGATAGCATGCTGCCATCAAAGGTTTATTCTACAAAGAAATCTATTTGGCGACGGGGTTACACTAGGTTGAAAATGATTCTGATTCCAAAAGTCATCCTGCTACAGTCAACGTCCATGGGCTTCCCCTTTTCAGGACGCATGCGATTTGGAGAGCTTAATTCCATGTGGTTGATATTGCAGAATACATGGTGACTGTTTTAGTTGTTATTTTATCATCAGCTGATGTTGAGAGATGCTTTATTAATGAATTGATTTAAAAGTTTTCCTTCAAGATGCTCAAATATAATTTATTTGAAATTTAAAAAGATGCATGTAGATTGTTATTGAATTGATGGAAAACTGGAGCTTCGGAGCTTAAATTAAGAATAATATACAAAATCTGTTTTGACTATCATGTAATCTACATCTTCTTCAATTCCCTTCTAGAAATAAATATACAAACGTTATAGAACTGAGTTTCGATATAATTCGAAATAATAGTAAAGCATTGTACTGTGAATAAAAAACAGTGTAAGGACATCTACACGAAGACTTAAAGACTGGGTACAATGGCATCTATAAGAAAATACATAATATTTTGAAATGAATACTCAAAGGGTAATTTTCATACCAAATAATTCTTTAGTTTTTAAAAAAATACTTAAACTGTCCCTACCAGTCGAAAGAAAATTGATAAGCCTAGACGAACTTCTCTACAAATGTCCTTGGGAGACGCATAAAGATGCATATCAACGATTCCTCTCATCTATCATCTCTGCCATGATAAGACTAATTTATCAACACAGATGTTGAGCACCGAAATATAAATCAAATATGAGCCCGTGTGTGGGAAAGCATGCAAAAATACACTACGGACTTTCAATTAATTGATCACACTTCACACAAAGTAAAATACAAATTTAAAGCTTAAATAGTAATGCTTATAACTCGAGAATGGAATGAGATATTCACAAAATTAATAAAAAGAATCAAAGCAGAATCTTTTAGCTGTAAAATGACATATTTGCTTCAAATGAAATATAAACAAAACTCGAAAAGAATTTATCAACGTTGATTACGATTACAGATTTGCTAGAAGTGCGCCGTGCAGATTTTTTCCATTTCCTAGCACGCTCTCATGGAATCTGTTAAGCGCACTCTGCTCAACATCTCTGTCATAGGACAGTAGGCTACACTTCTTTTCCTTCGCAACGGTTCTTATCTTTCAACTTGTCGATATTCCAGTTATTTTCTTTCAACATGAGTATTGTCTTGTGAGCTTCGCGATCGGATTAGATCAGTTCTTGCCGGGAAGAAGATTCCCTCTTTGTTCGAAGGAGGTAGGGTTTGTGCTGATGACCAGAAAGAAAAAGAAAGTTCAAATCAACCCTTCGCAAATGGATGGAGAGACAAAATTTCGACGGGTAGGAAGACTCGTCGAGGCCACCCGAATTTAACTCAACAACATGAGGGTTTCAGCAACACGGGGTTGGAACTACACTGTGCCAGTGCTATGTTTAAGTCGTGTTCAAAATGCAATAGCAGAGGACTCAATGAATGAGCTGCTAGCAACTTTGAACGGGAAATTGTTCCAAATGCACTGATAGGATACAAATACGGCTTGGAATGACAAGGTTTACTGCAAGAAAAATCGAGTTATTTGGCCTCACCCAAACAAAACGAGAACCAAATAATTACTAGGGAGGAGGTACGAAATTAAATAAAGAATGAATTTTAGTAGCCTGTAAACAATCAGAGGCCACAAACTTCTGAGTCCACATGTCAAACATTCAGGCATCCAAATTTATGATAAATTATGAATCCACTGAAATCTGGAATTGATATTGGAACATTTTCTCTAGATTATCGATTATTATACATTTTCATCTAGATCAAGCAGCATATTTTGAAAACCTAGCAACCATGCAACAGAGAGCGTCTTATGGGTCTTGTAGAGCAATAGGATGGATCATCTTTAAAAACTTAATCATATTCGCAGGAGCTGAGGGTCAACTGAAGCAACCCGGAACAAATAACAATAATAATAAATTCATTTGAAAATAATCAACACTCAATTTCAACGCCTGAAAAATTTTCACAGCCAATAATTTCTTAGAATCACAATACAAGGACTCAAGGACTCACACCTCACATGATCATGTCTACAAACAGATTTTTCTATGTTACACACTCTCATGACAGGATACAAAAAAGATTTGGTTTCATTCGCAGCCAACTAAATTTCGAACAACTTTTCTAAGCATTGTTCAGATCCTATCGATTTACACGGACAAACTTTTCCCATATTTAACGGCAATTTGTTAATACAGAATGCGGAAATTAGAGCTTCACCAAACATTCTCAAGGAGCATTTTATCACAATGTTCATTTCGATTTCATTTTATCATTTTCTCATTCTCCTTTTTCCACAGCCATTCCACATTTTCCTATTCTTTAGCGTGTGAGTACTCTGAAATGATTCTACTACCTCTTATTGTTTCCAATCACGTTTTAAGCGAAATTTCAGGATCAACTTTCCTTGAATAGTTTCGAAAGAAAAAGTATCTATACCTTGGTATGTACATTGATTTGCAACTTTGCTGGAAAAAAGGACACTTGAGCGGAGTCCATGAAAAGCCTATGCGAGAAATATCAAAATGCTGTCCTGGCTAGAACGTGTAGGGGAATGTTAGAATATGGCATTTACTCGTCGGAGAAGTATTGGATAAAATTCTTATAGAAGGTAAGAGGTGGTTTCCACTTTATTTTACATGGAATATGATGGTGCATGAAGAGAACGGACAGTTTCTACTGATTTGATGGCCGACATGAAGACTAGATTCGCGAGAAAATTTTTGTATTCTGATTGCAAGGACAATCAATCACCCGTCACTCCTCTACCAGGGACATACTGAAAACTAGGCAAACTGGTACATAGTAATTATGATAAGATCAGTCAAGTGGTTCTGTGAAAGCATGACAATGTCCTGATGGCATCGCTTCCAGCAATCACCCCGAATAATTTAGAAACGACTTTATTTTTTCCAGCATTTTATTCCTCTCGTTCCGAACCTCCATGTCAATTGAAGATTGCTTGGCTCGTGTTGCTGATGTGTGGGCACAAATGAAAGGGCGCTCTGCATGCTGACCAGTTTTAAGAGATTTCAATTTCAGATAGGACTCATCAGTAGCTCCGAGGTGCGAGAGAATATTAACATTGTAGACTAAACTGCATGTGCCATTGAAAACTCTGCTGATTTATGATTATTGGACGGGGTGTGCTTTGTGCTTCATATTTAGCGCTGGCTTTTACTAGTTTCCCGCTTCATACCAAATCGTTTTTGCCACAAACTAAGTGCCCGCATAAATGCACTAGTCCAAACTCTGTAGCTTGTCACTTGCCATCTACCCGGATTCTGCGCCACCAATGCATACATATCCTTCCTGCAGGACGCCAGCACGTAATTCGAATAAGCCACTAAATCTGCAGTATACAAAGACAGCTCTTTACGCCTTGATTCAGTAAAAAGTATCGAATGAAATTTACTATTTGGAGTTGAGAGTGAAAATTTCATTTGGAACTTGCCCTTCTGGCCCCAGCAGTCCACAATGTAATGGCCTTGCCATTGTCATTTTAGCATCCGAACCCCAGTAATAAAACCTAATAAAGTTACAGATTACCAAAATAGAGTTGTGAAATAACTTTAATGGAAGGACAAGATTGAGCTAAAATGACTATTTCACATAACATAAAGGGTTGTGCTGGGCAAACACGAGCAGACATAACAAACGGGAGTAGCAAATGATGTTTGAAAAGTCGCCTTTTTGCCCCGGTCAGGATGTTTCGTACGTTTCAGTTTCGCATGTACGTATCCGCACTTCGTACGTAGTAAATGGATTTCTCGGCAAACGACCCAAAAGAAGACTTGTCTTGAGGCTGTCTCTGATTATTGTCCCATTAGCATAACAATCAACGAATAAATGGGACTTATCGAGATTTGAACTTTATGATTACGATCGAAATGAACTCCAATTCTCAAAGCATATGAAATTCCTTCAAATTTATCACTCGTTTAAATTGCTCCAATCACAGAAGGAAAACGATATTAATGTTGTCTTTGTGTTGAAATAATGGCAAAGTTTATATTTAAGATACATAAGAGGGTAACATTTGCAATGTTTGCAATTGTGATGGTCTAGGTAAATAGAAGCACTTGGAAAATATTCCGCCCACAGCACTCCACATATGATTATTATGGAGTGTTGGAATTTAACAACCGTGAAACGTGATACAGATTTCAGATATATTTACTTAGTAATTTTCCTATTCCCACAACAAAATCTTATAAGCCTATTCTTGTTACTCTTCTTTGGGGTTGAGGTCTTTACGCTGTATCATATGTACACTATATATCGCGATAATAAGTACATTTTAAAGTACCCAAAGGTTCCACTGAAATTGTAGGAAGGAAAACTGCATCAATCTATTAAGTAAACTATGCTATTATTCTCTCGCAGGGCTCACCAGTTAAGTTCCTCCCTTGACAATTACTTACCCAGTTCCAAACAGTTCCTAAAAGTTCCAAAACAAATGGAAAATCAATCACTACAAAAATCGAGTGTCGCAGAAAATTAAAATAAAAAAAAATTATAAAAATGTTCATGACATTGTTCAATTGCAGTAAAATGCTCAGAAATTTTTATCTATTTATCTCTGAATTCGATTTGATAAATTAGATCGAGAGAGTAATAGCAGTATATTTGTGAATTTGGCAATTATCAGAGAGAGAGAGAAAAGATACACACTAAAATTCTCTTAAATTTTGTATTTAGCCACAATGACTCAGATACACTTTTACACAGTAACAATTATTCTCATAAAGATTTAAGCTCAGAAAACTAATCGCGTTCTTTCCACTCACGTAATTCCAAGCTCTCTACCTCGTAAAGCTCATTGTATTATGATGATCAGTGGTGTAATGGGGCCGGAACGCGCCGGAACGACAATTTTTAAGTTTTTTTATAGGATTAGCTCAGCTTTTCGTATTTTATTTAAAATTTTATACAAACTTCTCAGAAGGGAAAGAAAACATTGAAATATAATATTTATGTCTGTCCAAATCCTGCACATATACAAAGCAAAAATACAAATACATATATTGAGCATTTCTATGGTTTCTTAACACAAACTTATATCATTGCAATTTATGGCTTTTTTTCAACTGACAGCCACTATGGGATGTATATTTTTGAGGATTCGCAATTTGCTACAGAGAATGACACTGTTACACACGTCTTTAAATTCTTCTGATTCTTAGAAAAATTCTCACGACCACACATCTCGACGAAGAGAAACTAACAAATAAATGCTAGGTTAGTGATTAGTTCTAATCTAATAACCACGCTGTTCGGATCATTTAATAATTCACAGTGTTTTCTGCGGAATTAATCATCATCATTGATGATGATTAATCTTGACGTCATAAATCCTTTTTCTCTAATTAGACGAGCTGGAAAGCAAGAGTCACACCTGGAAAATCATTTCCAAGTAACAGAATATCTGATGTGAATTTTGAAGTACTGTCTGGAGGATCGTAGCCTGTTTTTCGATACGATCGAAGACAAACAATAAACAATGGTACCATTGATTTTGGGGCTCCCTCATCGACTCTAACCAGTGGAACATCACGTTTGATGGACTTTTGTATAATATCGTAGCACTGGTCACTAGACACACAGGAGAGGATGTTCAATTCAAACTAGGTATGCAAATGTGCACAATCAGTTAGAGGTTGGATAACACAAAAATGGTAATTTTGACAAAACTTTTCAAGAATTTCCAAACAAAGAACCGAATTGGCCAAAATAAGTGAAATTTGAATCAATGATTGTAAATTTTTATGTAACTTCGAACTTTCACGCAAAAAAAGAATACTCCTGTCGAAGCTTTTGCGTTAAAACCATAGCGAAAACATTAATAAGTACTGACGCTTTGACCAATCTACTTTGACAGTCCCAATCTAATGGTGCATATGTGCTGATTCTAACGGTGAACAAACGGATGTTAAAACTCCCTGTCCAACGATACTC
Organism: Stratiomys singularior; assembly: GCA_954870665.1. Classification (NCBI taxonomy): domain Eukaryota; kingdom Metazoa; phylum Arthropoda; class Insecta; order Diptera; family Stratiomyidae; genus Stratiomys; species Stratiomys singularior. The sequence continues at coordinate 11,452,826 of OX940881.1, forward strand.
GACTTCCGGATGCATTGGTATTTGTAATTAAATTTCGTTGTACATAGGACATAGAAACGAAGATGCGGGGAGATGCGCGTTTACATTCTCTAAAAATTTTATATTCACACAAAATGACTCACATAGCCTTTTACATCGGAAGAATAATCGAAAAAATTTCTCACATAGTTTTCAGCTCGGAAAGTTGGTCATCCTGATTTTTCCACTCACCGATGTTCCTTAATTTTTAAGCTCTCTATTTGGAAAAGCTCGCTTTATTTGCTTTATTAGCAGCAGACAGCTAACGGTTTTACGTGGTTACGCTATGGCAGTCATGTTATGGTTTCAGCAACACTTTCAGTAAAGAGACGCATAGAAAAACAGCGCTGCAAGTCGTACTAATGTTTTGAACATGCACTTTTGAGATGTTCCTGCACAGAATTGAGGAAGCATATAATAGGGAAGTGGACGCCAGGGAATCTATGCGGACTCACACTGATCTAATGTGATTAACATACTACTGAAGTACCACTTTTAGCTCATCTGCTTCCAGTAAGAACCATTAAAACTTTCAGTGACTTCACCATTGAAAATTACCGTGGGAAATTCGTCTGATGGTCACATGTTTTTATTTTTGAATGCAGTCAAAACACAATAAATTACCGCCAATTTTCAAAATTCACCAACATTACTTATTCACATTCGTTCGCAATTAATTTGTATATTTTCCGCATACTTAGCCTTGAGTATTAAGGTAATTATTGAAATTAACAAAATGTTGCTACAAAATGCACGAATAACTCTTTCAAACATAGTCAGTGCGCGTAGGATCGTTACTAACAAAAACATTCTTCTCATGCATAAAATATGTTCGTGTTCTCAATCATTTTACACGTGTGTTTTAATCCATATCCTGTTTCGAATTTCGTTAATCTCAATTGGCCCATGAGGGTGACAGATAATGTAAGCCACATTGAATAATTCAATGAATTTAGCAAAAACTTTGCTCGTATGAGCAACTTAGTAACTGATTCTAAACATATCACACATAATTGTATCGGTAACGAGCATGAATGTAAGTAACTGCATCCTTTATCTATCTGATTTCGTATGAAATCGTAACAAAGCGTAGTGTAATTAATTATAATCCACAAACGTAATTTTAACAGGGGAAGCTTTGCACAAAACATTGTTTTTGAAAATACAAATGCAATAGGAGTGAAAACAATGCTTCCAACCTATTCATGTTACCCGGGAACTTACATATGTGGATGATATTAATGCTCGATCTGAATGCAATCGATTTACTATGATGATAGTTTTTAGTGGGCTTCACCTCGTATCCTGCTTAAAGCTCTATTAAATTGAAGTCTATGAAAATATTAGCAGATGCAAAAGTAAATAAGTCTGACGCAAATTTAACACTTTTTTCATGCTCCACTATCGTACAAAATGTATCCCAACTGATACTATTTTTGTTGGACTTAGCTTCCCGCTTCCGGTTAATTCACATGAGTGAGATACGGCCAGATTAAAAAAAAACACACACCACATACGTTCAGTAAAGCTTGACGAGCTTGGCAGATACTATTTCACGATGGACTGGACCCTACTACGTTAGCTTATTAGGTTTAATCTGGGAGCTAATCATTCCAGTGAAGTCTTTGAGTGATAGCTGGGAAGTCAACTATCTTTAACTAAATTGGCATTTAATTTCTTTATCGGATCTGAACACAAAGTTCGCAGTGCAAGTATGATTTGGGTTATCCTGGCAATTTCTCTTTGCTCCGTTCAACAAGCAATCGGACAGCACAATCCTCACTTCAAGCCGAACCGAAGTGTTATTGCCCATTTGTTTGAGTGGAAATTCAACGATGTGGCTGATGAATGTGAAAATTTTCTGGGACCTCGAGGATACGGTGGTGTTCAGGTAGATAAAGATTATGCAGAATAAATGCACTTCATCATAACATTCACATGAGCTTGCCACATGAATTACTGTGATGGAATGAATTTAATTTATAAATTTTTGTTTATTAAATGAAAACCCGGGATTGTTATTAATATTGTAATCATCATTAATTACAGTCTCAAGGGAGACATAGAGAGGAGAGATTAACAAAAGTAGAATTATATTAAATCTATATGAAAATACCATCGCATCCTGTCAAACCATTATCATAAAATATTATATTTAAAGTTTCCAACGTATTATTTAACATTTAATTTAATCATTCAAATATTCTGAAGTTAATAATTACTTCAACTCATGATAGCCGTTGGAACTATTTGAGTTGATGATTTACGTATTCAAATAGGATATAAACTTCCCTCTTATTCAAAGTAAACATTTGAAATATCCATTCTTACTCTGACCGCAATAATAATTCATTTTATTATTCAATTAAATGTTTTTCCAAAGCGTAATTTTGTTTGGTAACGTATACAAATTTGAATAAACAAAAATACTAATAATCGCAAGAATCCTGTAAGCCTGCTGTGAAAATTAACAGTTACCTTACACAAACAGCAATTACCATAGGAATGAAATAACAATGTTAATAATTTTTGATGGTTGGAAGTCGATTTGATGGTTGGATTTTGACATCCTAAGTTGAAGACGACTCCAAGCACTACATGGCTTGCGGACTACCTAACAAGCACGAGAACCAAGCCAAGGACCATTTGTTACATTTTTTCGAGCAAGACCTCACATATAAAATTTCACTGGATAGCAACGTCAAGAAATACGCCTCTGCCTAAGGAAGAATCTTTTTCTGCCCTGAAGTGGACAGAGAGAATTGGAGTAAATGTTAAAAGAACCACTTTCATCAAGCGATCGCAGATACTCTTCAATTTAAGAGAATCAGCCGAACATTTTGTGACAAAAGGTTCAGTTTGTCCTTTGATACTTCCGAATGTGGTGAAGGCGTGCCAGGCATCTTCAGCAAATCTCCCGCAAAATAAATATTCAGAAGATCATGATATCCCAATCTTGTTCCTAAAATAAAAATCCCTATGCCAGCTGAGCAGGTAGATCACTTTTGTGGAAAACTCTCTCTTTCCCTGTAGAAGGCTTCCTGTTTTGTCGCTCGTACCGTCTTTCTACTGGCACCGGCTTCTCCGACCTCTAGACTTAGCGCTTTAATGCTAGAATCTTAATTTTGGACTCTATAATGCGGGACTTTCTTCGCATCCAGTTTTTTGCTATGACGCATTCCAAATGGGAGTCGGCTTTAGTCTTCATCTCTTGGGTGGGAGCCGAAGACTCGAGTCGTTTTACTTTATTATCCACTCATAACGTCTTTCGATGTCTACAATCCACACTTTTTTCGTATGCGAACATAAAGACGTCTCGACCGCAACTGACTTTTTGCTCTGCCTTTTTGAGGGACGCTTGTCTATGAAATTCCAACTGTCACATATGTCCTGTTTATTACAACCCACAATTCCTGAATTTTAATGTTTAAAACGTTGGTCTTAATATGGACCGCAAGCACGTGCAAAATCTCTCTTAGTTCATACAAAGTTCTTGTTGTTTGCACTGTTTGTATTACAAAAATATATCAGGATGGGTAAAGGTCAGCTACAGCTCATGTTCCATGATTCAACCCTTGACCTTTCTCGTCATGATATGCAATCAAGACTGAGCAACAAGGACTATGCTATCATCAGGATAACACATCTCTTAATTTTCATTTTATAATCTCGCAGATATGGCTCTAGAATTTGTTTCTGGGGGAAACCTAGTGGTGATTAACTTCCTTTTGAATTTGAAATTTATTTGAAAATAAAAACTCTTTTGACCCTGTTTTCATTAATTGGAACTAAATACACATTTTTGCAAGGACCTATGTCTACTGTTTCGCTCGATCAATTCCCAACATAAGTGTTTTAAATGATGTTATTTGTTCCAAACTGAATACCCTAAAATAAGATTCGTTATTTACTATCAAACAATTGATCCTTATTTCAAAATAAACTCATCGCATTTAACTTCATCATCATGCAACCATTTGTTCAACCTAATTCGTTTATCCGGCTCAGCAAACAATACACAGTTATCCTCACACATCGCACACAATATTATGCACAATAGAACTTCATTGCAGCATGTCAACATATTAAATTCACTATAGATTTTCCATTTTCCATAAAATTCATCTTCAACCCACAAATATTTAGTTATCGCCTGTAAACGAAAACATCATAGTGTCGAACGAGAACGTATCCCGACCTTGGTGGGAACGATATCAGCCCATGTCGTATAAAATCCTTACAAGATCCGGTGGAGAGGACGAGTTCTTGAACATGTCAAGGCGATGCAACGATGCAGGAGTACGCATCTATGTGGACGTTGTATTTAACCATATGGCTGCACCTAGTGATGAAATGAAAGGAACTGCTGAATCCACAGCGAACGGAACTGAATTGGATTATCCGGGCGTACCATTCACCATAGCCGCTTTCCATAGATCCTGTGTCATTGACAAGTACACTGACGCACATGTCATACGAAATTGTAAGCTGGGTCAATTACCCGATTTGGACCAGTCGTTGGTTGATGTCCAGGCGAAGATTGCTTCCTACCTAAATCGCCTGATAAACCTCGGGGTGGCTGGATTTCGAATAGATGCAGCTAAACATATGTGGCCGTTGGATCTGCAGGTGAGAGATTTTCATTATCCTCAAATGAAGAAGGAGCCTATTGTCTATAGCTCCAACTGGGTGCATGGATTTCATTTAGAGCTGAGCTGAGCTCGAGTGTATTTAATCATTGCTTCCTTTTCATTTTGCCGTATAAATTATTATTTTGCAGAATATCTACCAAAAACTAAATAATCTCAGCACTGACTTTGACTTTCCGGAAAACTCCAAGCCATTCATTTTCCAAGAAGTAATCGATCTTGGTGACGAGCCCGTTTCCAAGTTGAGTATAATCCCTTCATTAATGATAGTCTTTCTATAATGTATCCTTCTAATATGTTTTCATGCCTTCGTAGAACAGAATACAGTCACATGGGTGTCGTGACGGAATTCTTGGCGGGCGTGCAAATCGGAACCGTTTTCAATGGAAATGCACCATTGACCACATTAATTAACTGGGGACCAGCAATGGGATTTCTACCGCATCGGGATGCCCTCATTTTCGTTGATAATCATGACAATCAGCGTGGCCATGGCGCGGGTGGCGAGATGATTCTGACGCATAAGAAGCCCAAAAGCTATCGTATGGCCACCGCATTCCTGCTGGCTCATCCTTTCGGGATTCCGCGAATAATGAGTTCATTTTCATTCAACAACACCGACCAAGGTCCTCCGGCCGATGAGGATGGTGAAATTATATCGCCGGTTATTAGTGATGATGACGACGAAGGATGCGGCGATGGTTGGGTGTGCGAGCATCGTTGGAATGCTTTTGTCAATCTAGTGGATTTTCGTCGAGTCTCAGAAAATACTTCTTTGACCAATTGGCAGGATAATGGACCTAATCAAATTGCTTTTTGTCGCGACGATAAAGCATTCATTGCGTTCAACGGTGACCCGAAACTCGATTATAATGTAACTGCCTTCGTTTGCTTAAATGCTGGGGATTATTGTGATATAATCAGTGGACGAGTCCTTAAGGATAACAGTGGATGCTCGGGTAAAACAGTAACAGTTACAGCAAACAAAACAGCCAACATAATTATACCAAATGATGATGAGTATGGTGCGATAGCCATACACATAGAGTCCAAAGTGAAATAAGGATGTGATGAATACTAATTTTTAAAAATAAACTTTTTCTTCACCACTATGCATATGTATGATTTATAATTTAGTAAAAACTTCCCTGGCAGTGTTACAGTTTATTCCGGAGCAGTCTCCAGAAACATCCTAGTCTCCACAACCACCCCGCACCATTTTATAATACAGTTCCAAGTCATTTGTTCAAACCGATACAAAAGTGCACTTGTTGCTTGAGCTACCGTTTTATTACACCCTCCTCCAGAACTGTTCCAAAACTCGTACTCTTCGTCAAATGTACCTCTAATGATTTCAGTATATCCGCGGTTCTATTCGTCACCTATGTAAACAATATCGGCACAAATAAACTGGATTTGTCATCAAACTGAACTATCTTTTATAGCACTTAATTCGCGTAACGAGTCCTCATCACTGATGCGATAGAGGCCTAATTACAGCGTTTCAGCTCGAGACCAGACCATACAAAAATTTTGCTCGGTGATCCTGAAGTGAAAAACAGCTGACCAGTATGAGTTAAAAATAATACATAAGGGTTGCAAGGAGAACAAACATGGACGTTTCTCTTTGAGGTCTTGACTTGCAGGATTGTGGAGTACTGTCCTTAGGACTTTCTGTTGGATCCAATCCCACATTGTGATAGAGCGGCTGGCAAAGTTCTTTTTGAATCTTAATTCAAAATATTGTCAAACGGTAGACCAAAATGCCCACCCTTTTGGATCTTTCACTTCATTTCGTAGTATATTACTGTGTCCAAAAAATAAGGTGACATTTGAATTTAAACTGCGCGCGTCGAAGGATTTGGAGAATTCTTTTTTTTTTAGGTTGGTAGTACTGTCAGTGACATCTATGTCAAATTTACATGTCAAAATATTCATATTTGTTTGAGATACGCGTCGTTTTGTGAGCTGCTAAAAGTGAGTTTTTCGTTTTTTGCAATGTCGAAATTTGTTGAGCAAAGATTTTGCATTAAATTTTATTTGCGGAATCAATTTTCTGCTGCGGATACGTTGAAGATGGTGCAGAAAGCCTTTGGTGACGAATGTTTACAAGTGGTATAGTGAGTTCCAAGCCGGCCGTGAACGTGTCGAAGACGACGAGCGTCCTGGCCGACCATCAACCTCAACCGACGATGCTCACGTCCAACAAATCAAAGATTTGGTGTTGAAAAACCGCCGATTAACGATTAAAGACCTTGTTCATGAGGTTGGCATATCGAAAGGCTCGGTCAATACCATTTTAAAGGATGTTTTGTGCCTCAAGCGCGTCAAATCTCGACTGGTACCGAAAACATTGATTCTTTTTGGAAAAAAGGCGTCGCGTTGAAGTGTGTGAAATGATGCTTTCTGACTATCAGGACAAGATGGAACGCATTATCACTGGAGACGAGACTTGGATCTATGCTTACGACCCCGAAACAACCGATCCAACGAACGAATATCGTGCCAAAGGGGAACCGAAACCAAAAAAATCGCGCCAAAGTCGCTCAAAAATCAAGGTCATGTTGACTGTTTTCTTCAATTATCGTGGTGTTGTGCTTTATGAATTCCTTCCGCCGGGCCAAACAGTCAACAAGGAATATTATTTGAACGTTATGCGTCGTTTCCGTTACGCTATCCGCCTAAAAAGGCCGAATGTGGAAAGACAATTCTTGGTTTTTACACCAAGATAATGCATCATCCCATACTGCGAACTTGATTTGTATGAACAAATAAAGGATCTTCAAAATAAATACAATGACACCTTATTTTTTGGACACAGTAGTAAATCAAATTAAGGACGAATTTCGTTTCGGGCCATTTTATACGTAGAAGACCATATATCGTTTGGAAAGCGAAAAATTGTATAGTCTTGAGAAGAACTCAGCAGAAGACAGGAGTACCACGTAGCAGGGTGTCTTGCTATAAAGGACACATAAGTTCAAGCTTTTGTTTGGCTTTCCCCTTTTTGAACTTAAAATTATTTATATTTCTGTTTTGACTGTGCTTCAATAAATTTGTAAATGAAGCTTAATTGGTTGGAATATGAGAGATGTGTACATTGACAAGATGATGGCTAGGTAATTCTGGACCAATCAGAGCGCTTGCTGTTGTAGAATATCTGTCGCCATCCTAGAGGTTTCCCGAGAGAGCAGATCAATCGAAAAAAATAAGATGAAGAATATCAGTAAGATGAGTTATGCTCTCCTTAAATTTTAAAGATTGCAGAGGACTGAATAGAACATAAAAATTATTTAAATTATTTAAAAATTATTTATCTAAATTTTCATTGCTTTTCCATTTTTGCACAATTACTGAAGGATCGAGTGTTAATTTCCAAAAAAAATTTACTAGACCTAGATGGTACGTAATATTTCAATCTGCTTGGACCTTATTCGAATAATCAGAGCGAAAATTTGAAAATGATTTCAATAATTATTAATTTGAAGATATCGTTAGAAGATATCCTTAACACTAATGCAATTGAAACTATTTTCAAAATTCTTCCTTACCACGTGTTTGCATACTAGCAAAAGGAAAATTTTGGAAGATAGAAGGCTGTGAATTACCGGAGTCCGCACAAACTACAATTAAATGTAGTTTCAAAACTCGTGCTGCCACAAATTCGCAAGAAATTACAGTTGAACAGGACGAACTATTTGAGTATATTTGTTCTTAGCTCCGATAGGAAAGTGTCAGCTGCTTTCACATTTATACATACAGCTTGTCTGCATTTCAATAAGATATGGCACATACGCATATGCATCTCACGTTCTAACCCGAAAGCGGAAAGTTCTGGGTAGTTTCGAATTGCAAAAGGGAAAACCATAAAGTGATACTAATGAGATAGAATACAATGCATACAAACTTTCGACAGCGCTAATTAGAATCGTTTCGATATAATTTTGTGTCTAACTCGTATTCAATAAAGATACATACATACTTATTTCAGAGGGAATGCCAAACCATAAATAAGTCCTAATATTGTTTAGCTGACTACACTTCCTGAATCATATCGTACGGTTTGAGCGTCTGCAATATTTGTATCATTTTAAAATCAGAGCTCTCTTTATTCTCTACTTTGTACCTTTAAAAAATTACAACTCAAATCAAAACGTACTTGGGACATTTAAGGAAATTGTCCCTGAAACTTTCACATCAATTCGCTACCTGTGAAAAACTTTCCCCAATTTCAAGGAAATTCTACCCTTGTTTCCTTGGAGCATTTCATACAACCAACCGTGGTATGCTATAAACTACGGATACCAGCAATATTCTATTTGCAGTAAAATTCCTTGAAAGGATCTAATAAAAGTACTCGCGCGAGTAGTTAAAAAGGTGAACCGTGCAACTTAGCAAGCAGAGACCAAGCAACGAACCAACGGAAAAATGAAGAGTAGACGAAAATCTCATTTACTCGAAATGGTCCAGGAGCGTTATCCTCCTCCTTGGCTTGAACATTGCAATGTAGCAAGTTAGCAAGTAAACTATGGTCAAGTGATGAACGAATCTGCGAATTAAAAGAATAAACCCGAGTACGCATTATTAAGGGAGTAATAAATTTATTTTTGTGCTGAACGCCAAAAAGTACATGGGAAAAGTTGTAATCGATTTTTCTCCTTCGTTTCCTTTCATTCAATTTACATCGCGAAGGGTAGATGTGCTAATTAGAATATAAGAAAATTGTCAGAGTGTTTATTGGAAATGATTAAAAGTTTTTGTCCTTAGATGTTAATCACAATAATCCGAATAATCCGGTAGACAATAATCCGAAAAATTGACTTTGTCGTATTTAAAATAAAAGTTTAGCGCAATTTCAAATTGTCCGATAGCTACTCTATTCCTTTTGTTTTTTATATTTTTCATCAAGATTTCTTTTCCATTCGAAATTCAAACAGAATCAGTAAGAACTTCATGGACATAGTGACCTATCAAGTTGATTTGACATAAACGATCTATTAAAAACGAAATTTTCTATTCAAAATGACAAAGACTGATGGGAAGTTTATTTTGTTTTAAAGATATCATGCAAATGTGCGCCATATTCGAGCAATTATTCTTCGAATCTAAGCCATTTGTACATAGAAAAATATTTGTAAGCGCTGGATACAAAAATGTTCGAAAATTTCCTTTTTTACTATTCAACTTCGGCGAGTTACGAGAACTTATTAGTTTAACTATTTTCCGTTCGCACTAATAGTTGTTGCGCACAATATAACACGTTACTTTCCGTTTCTTTTCCGTAAATCAACCTGAGCTTTTTCTATCTCTGTCTCCGAGAAGCTGCCTGAGAGTGTTAGCGCTGACTGTATTTACGCATTGCTTTAATTGATGGCTGGTGGATATTTGATTAAAAAAACGTTTTACGATGTTATGAACGACTATTTGTTTCGCTTCTTGAATACATGCTTATTTCTTCTTATTCTAGGGTCCATTTCTCAATACGCCCAAATAGATTACTTTGAGTTTTCCTCCAGTAATATTTCTAGCCCTGGATACACTTTATGCAACGCATTATAAGAGTTCGATTCCATCTTTCGTTACATGTGTTTTCATTACCTCTGTCGTGCATCGTCCACATCAACATAGCTCCCCTGAAGGTAGCCGCTACGAAGTATTCGCACTTTTACGGGGCACCAAAAAGGAAGTCGTACAAATGCTCCATCTAGCAAATAAAGTGAGCTTTGGAAGATAGAGAGCTTGCAAAAAAAACGATGTAAGTGAGTGAAGAGCTCGCAATTGTTACCTTTCTGAGCTTGAATTATATGGGGATAAACTTTATGGTGTGATAACATATGTCAATTATTCTTTTGTAAATACAATATTTAAGGGGATATAAATGTAATTATGTCCTATCTCCAACAAATTTTGTTTTGCTTACATATACCATCGGTTTTGGAAAATTTTGATTGAATACAATTAGATCGGGAGTTTGTTCGAAGTTTTATCACTTGTTAGTGGTTACTTAGCATACGACGCAATATTTCGAAATTTCGATTAGCGAATATGAACGTTCCAACTGCGCTAGTTTTGTATGGCAGATATTGGGAAGAAATAACATCTTTGTTTTTCATCATGGTTCGCTAATCAATTCAAAATTCGAATATATATTTGCTTGACTAAATAGAAGTAAAGGCAATGTCAATTTCTTTGGCTTTCTTTTAGTTTTTCTTTTGGTTTTGTTTTGGATTTTCTTTTGGGTCTTTTTTATGTCTTTCATTTTTGTTAATTTTTATTTATTTTTCTATATAGAATGTTAGCAATTGTCTAGGATCAAATTTCTGTTGGCTTTTTTTTTTAATTTTAAGTTTCGTGTTGTTTTGTTTTTTTTTTATTTTTCTAGACGCCTCACAACTCCTTCAAAAAACTTTTAAATATAGAAGAAACCAGAATATTGTTCTCGAACTAGAAGCATATCTTGTATTGTGGAAAAGGATAATGCCCATCATACATTTTTTCATACAGAACAACCAAATTATAGCGCAGTAATCTTGCAACCGAAAAGGAGCCGAACACCATTTAGATAACCTAATGACAGCGAAACTTAAAACGACTGAAAAATGGAACCAGATGTTACTCTATGCTTGGACTAACGAGACAACAACGAAAATTCTACTTAATTGGATAGACGAGTTGGGGGAGGAGCGATCATTTCTCTAGCAATCCATCTCCTCTTTCCCTTCCAGCTGGAGCATAGACTCGAGCGACTTGAAGGCGCCACAAAGTGCTGAATAGGGATTCTAGCCTCAAGATCGGATCCAGGATAAATTAATTGGTTTTTATTAAGTTTGTAGTCCGCTTCGCTTTTAATGCTGAGAGACTCAGGTCGAGAAGAGTCTTCATCCCCCTGCCCAAAACTTCCGGATTACCACAATAAAATATTCGCATAAATTTTCAGATTTTGATCAAAAAATATTCTTTATTACACATCAACAAGTGAACTCATACGCAATTGGTTACCATAACTTCAATTTTTTCTAATCCACTTCCCGTAGCAACCTGGTTTTTTGGATGGGCATTGTGCTATAGGTACACACTTTCCACCTGGAGATATTCGTGCATAATTTTCGATGCAATAACATCCATCTGGACAGCGAACATGTTTAATTAAACAAGGCTCATTCAAAGTGTCACATTCTGATTGACAATTGGGACCACAACTATGGTATTTTTCATTTTCCGGACAAGTTACTGAAAACAGGAAAAAATTTAACATGTTATTTATGAAACTTGAATGCGAATTCACCTGGCTCTGGGGCACTTGAGATGAATGAAACGGTGACTAACATCAGAGAAATTAATAGAAAAAATTTCATGGTCTCTGATTTCTCTGAAATTTTAAAACTCTAATCCGTACTAGTACAACGAATCTATTGAATATGAAACTTAGAACTGCCTTACAATCTGACAGATACTCATATTTATATAAAGACATATGCCTTAGAAAACGTCGTGACCAAACAAAGTATTGATTGCATAATCCTAAAACTTGTTCTCGCAATGTTATCACGTTTATCTATAAAGATACTACGTGTGCATACATTAAACAATAGACGGTATTTCCAATTATTACGTTTGAGTTACTATGTCTTCTCGGAACTGTTAAATGAAATGTTTTTAAATGAAAGATTAAATGAAAAAGTCACTAACGCAGTGATTTGTACTCGAATCCCCAAACGAACAAAATGAGTTATCTAATTCTTTGAAATTTCGCCAATTTCCTAGTTCTGCTCCTGGTGGGAACACAAGCTTACTTTGTTCTTTTAAACTTTGGATTCGGTTTGAAGCAAGAAAGTTGCTTACGACGTTACTCGTTTATAATTGTGATACACGCTCTGACATCTGCATCCGAATACTTGGAAACTCTAATCTGGGACTTAAATTGTTTCCATGAAAAAAAAAGAAACATAAAACTCATGCGGACGTCCGTTCTTTTATTTACATTTATAATTTAAATGAAAAGACTGCAAATGAAACCACCTTTCGTCACGCTTTTAGTTATTATTATTCGAACAAAGTCAGTCGGTTGTCCTCGTAAATTATTATTCGCTTTATAATTATCTAATACTTTATTCATACTCTGCCACAAAGTTGATTTAAGAGATGGTGGGCTCCACCATGTCTGGTAAATAAAGCGGGTTCCAATAAAAACATGTTCCCCAATCCCGTTGACTTCATGTATGTTTGCTTTATTCATTTAATTTTAATACAATATGACTGCGTATATCCCGCATGGAGCTTTTATTCTTTCTCTTAACAACTCCTCTGCTAGTGAGTAAACAGAGCCCGAAACACGTTTAACACAATACCATGGATTACATTTTCATCAACAACAGCGAAAGTTAACACTTCATCAAATTAATACGAACTTCTTCAATTACAAAGGACACTTTGACAAGCGATGTCACCAGAGAATCCACTATGCTCCTGTTATGTAATTTCAAAAATAATAATACATAATTAAGAATAAATAAATTAAATAATATTGGCGCAACCGATAGGTCGCACCTGCAGCGAAAGAAAGGAACAAGGTTAAAAAGACAGGGTTGTTTGAAAGTACAAAGGCCGCATAATGGCGGCCTTAAGGAAGTTACTTTTAACCGACTAGCTCACCGCGCGGCCTTGGGAGTCTTAGGACATTATTAAGCCCTGATCCTTCCATGTCACATACACACACACAGAGAGAAAGAGCTTACTCCTTCATATAATATTAATAAATAAATAAAAAGGATCAAACCACCTGTCAATTGTGATGCGCTGACTCTGAACACCACTGCTTCCTCTAGCACGAATCACTACCTCAGCTGATTTCAGGACTTCACTTGTTCTGCTGCGCTACTTCGGATCGTGCTTCCTCTAACACGAATCTGCACTTCAGCTGGTTTCGGGACTTCACTTGTTATTTTATTTATTTATTCATTTATTTATATATATACATTTTTTGTTTGTTTAATGTCGCCTACACATCGGAATACGTAACACTCTTTTTTATTTGTAATGTATTGGTGGTTCCATAGTTCAAATTAGTAACCAAACTGAGCATATCTCTATTAAAGTTGTTCGGAGAGACCCCCTTGTTTCTTCAAGGAAGTCACCGCTTTAAAGAAACCATCTTTTCAATATATCCAGAAGACATCAACCTTCTCTTTTACAAAATATTTTTAAGCAAGAGATCTTAGAAACCCTGTGAAGATAAGATTGAAAAACCCATGCCCACTCAAGTACTCTGCCAAGATGAAAATCAGCCTCAGCGTAAATTTGATTAATCTATGACCTCAAATCGTTTTTAAGCTATGTAGTTCCGTTACCAACCTAATCTCGTTCTTTCTTTATTCTTGCTGCGGCTTCCCTTAAATATTTACCATGATTATTTTCCTAAGATTCGGTCTCTAATTTGACTTCGTAGTTTCTAGGACTGGGTTGAAAATATGTATTATGCTCCACTAACTTTGTTCATAATAAACGTGTACATCACTACTATGGTACTCGATGTGAACTCACATCTCACGAAATTGAAGACTGACACTATAGTAGACTCCTGTCTCAGTCTTTGTCATTGTCATCAGGCGCTATCTCGTGAATAAATCAACCAAAGTATAGAGTTTTTTCAAATTTTTGAGAGTTTCTTTTTCATCTTTTTGACATCTTTGTTGACAACATTCCTTCATCAACCAATGGCACTGATGAAACGAGTAACTTAGTTACGAAACGCCAATGTCTGTCCTTCCTAACACAATGCCAGAATAGTGGAATAAAGGTAACATTTATTCAAAGAAATACAATGTTTTATGAAATTTTCTTGACATTTCTGTACCTGTGAAAATGAGTAAAAGCTTATTACTGCTTCTTCGTTGACCACATACTTCTACAGAACAATAAGGAACTCACATTTTTTTCAAAGTTTTGTTATTTTTTTAGAAATTCTGCTCTCACCCTCAGCGTATTACCTAGACGAAGGGGAAGGGAGAGAAGCCGCTAAGCTTTCCCCTTATCCAGTCATATGTATGAGCCACTGAAAGTTGTCAAAGTACAATAGATAAAGATGTTAAAAAACTTGGCAATCTAAGGAAACGAATAGATACATCGCCCTATGAGAAGCGTCAATATTATTCCACTGACCAAAACACTTCTTTCTCTGTATTCAGTGGCACAAGATGATGCAGCGAGACCCAACCATAAACGAAGGCGTGGCGCTGGGGTTGGAGCTCTAGCTCGTCAAAACTGCATAGGACACTTCTCGAACCCCACCAGTTGATAGTCGGCCACTTACTTTGCCAAAAACTCTTTGAGTCATAAGAAAGCTTGGAGAAAAGTCAAGTGAAGTGACTAATGCGAAATATAATTGCAATTGTCAAATTCATGACAAACTCTATCGATGTCAAAAAAATGTTAAAAAGTACCTTGAAAACGAATTCAAGAATCTAAGACTTGTTCAGCAGAATTTAGCTATCTTTTGGGAAATAATAATAATAATAATAAAAACAACACACAACGCATGAATGGAAACTTATGAGAAAGCTCAATCGCACTTCGAATGCTTTGAATTTGAATGCTCAAAATTTTATTGGCTAGTTAGTTTAAGCCAAGAATTTCACGTAGCTTCAAAAAATTATCTGGTGACATCAAATCGTATAATTAACTAGTTTTCTTTTCTGTGAAGTTCTCTTCATTTAACGCATTTGCACTGCATGGTCACAGTTGGCTGACTAATGATCCATTTGTTGGTAAAAGTAGCACAGATCGGTGCCATTTTCCTTTTTCTCGAAATTCATCCCGAAATCATTTCAAAATTCATCAATGATGTTCACAGCCGGTCTTCGGTCTTTCAAGACATCAACAGTATTCCGCCTACAATTCACGCCCTTCAGCAAAAAGTTTGAAGTTTAGCCACTTTTGACGTACATGTGACATGTATCGATTTTACCGACCCCTAGGACCGTTTTCGGAATAAATTTTGCAGTAAGATTTTTTCGATTTTTGCATAAAGTTCAAAAGCCTACAGAAAGCATCATTGCCTTTTCGCTCGTATTTGTATTTTTAAGATGTTCTAGATAATTATCATTTGTATTTTGTTTGACTTCCATTAACTCGTTCAATTTCTGGACTTAAATGAGCCGGTCGTAATAAATTCGCGCCACCCGCACCCAATTTTATTTTGTTCTTTTTTTTCAATCCTGGAGCAACCTCCTTTAAAGTTTTTCTTCCACGTTTAAAATTATCGTTTATTCATATTTTTACCAGTTGTACGTCCTAATTTTATTTTTGTTTGTAATATTTCTTATACTCGATCTCGTGTTGCAGCTTCTTTTTTTGTGGTATGCGCACTTTTTGTTGATTATCTATCAAAGTTTCGCGTTTAATTCTTCGATCAAAAATTCTTTCCGATTTGCACAACAGTATTCCAGGCACAGCGTAAGTACGCCCAGCGCTAACTCTTCGAACAAACACGCGATCTTACGGTTTTTTGACCAAAGTGAACAGAGTAATATTTGTATAGGTAAATTTCATCTCATTTTTGATCAATATAAACTTAAATTTACTTGTGCGTTTTCTATCTCTGTCTGAGACAAGTCGTCCGAGAGTGTTATTGCTGTATGTATAAACGATTTGCTCCGGCTTCAGCCCTGCAAAACCCCACTTTTGCAGTGCAATCAGTGGCAAATGCAGATTTTATTTAGTGGCGTACGATGATTTTATAAAAAAAAACAGTTTCTGCAACAAAGCCAGACATCAAATCCGAGCGAAATAACAAATAAACAAGTAAAATTTATTGGGACCCAATATCGAGGATCGCTTCGTAAACGGTTTGTCGCTGCTCCTGTGGCTGAAGCTTGTACACTAACTGCGCTATTGAATAAGATTCGGATTCAGGCTCAAGCTTCCCACGACATTTTCTTTTCTCAACTTTTCTTTCATCCTTAATGCTTTGATAATTATACGTTAAATGTGTCATAAATTTCACGAGCACAAGAATTTTATGCAGGTGAACATTCCCTACCTTTTCTTCACCACAAATGATAACTTAAATTCAAATATTCAATTAAACTCAACCATTTAACAGCCAACGCTATTCTTTATTTAACTTTACATAAAAAGAGCATACAAATAAATTACAATCTAATAATCATAAGAAAAATTATAATACAAATGACAAATAAAATTAGACAAAGTGATTCGTAATGTTGTGCAAAGGAATTTTATGTTGTTGTTTTTTTTTTCTTCTCAACTTTGAACAAACGCATAATAAAATCAACTGAACTGAATCAAAATCAGACATTGCAAAGGAATATAGAAACGACTTTCAATTTTTTATGTGCCACAGTGCCGAAGGATTATCAAACGACACCAACTCCTGTATCACGTAATTTTCGATCAATAATAATGTTTTCATTTCTACTGTATCTACTTTGTTGTCCTTTTCAGTTGAGTTGCAAACGTCTACTAACTTTATTATATATTTTTGTTTTCATACGTTTCTTTGTACAAAAATATCTATCAGGCTGCTAAAAAGCAACTTACAAAATATATTTCGTTATTATTTTATATAAAATAAATTTTAATTAAAAGTTGTTTACAATAAGAGTTAGTCGGTGTGAGGGCTTCTCAAGCCTCTTTTATTCTCTTTGTTTCATTTGAATTTTTGTTTGTAATAGTTTTGATTTGTTTGTCCTATTCACTTTATAAGGCAAAGCTTCTTCATATCCTTTGAATGGTGATAGTAGTTTTAAAGTTCAAATAGTTCTTGCTCAATTAATAATATTATTTATTCTATGTATGCTTTCCGTTCTGCGAGCTATTTATTATTACTTGATCGGGCAATTTTCCCCGAAATCAGCTGAAGAAAAGTGTCCTTTTAGAAAAAAGCTTTCATACTATTGTGTGTTTATAATGATGATGCTTTTGTTTATTTATTATCTAAATCAAATACGTGTTTGCATCGAAAAGCTTTTGAATGTCGTACGACAAAAATGAAATTCTTTTATTCCTGGCATATTTGGAAAGTAAAATTTTGTTCTTTTTGTTTTCATTTCTTTTGCCCTATGTAACGAATCTGTTCAACTCGATATTCAGGACAATATTAGTTTTATTTAGTTTTTTGTTTTTTTTATTAAATTTATTGGCCTCCAAGGTGGAGCTTTCCTAAAAGGTTTGTCGCTGCTCCTGCGGCTGAATCTTGTGCAGTAACTGCTGACTCGTGAACAGTCTGTGAAAAAAATATGTTTACATAATAATTTTCGTTTAATTTTTTAATTTTTTTTTTTTTTTTTGTACTATGCAAATAACAATCAACTTACCTTTTCGAGACCCTGTCGTTTTTCATCGACATATTTATTAGCTTCGTTCATTTTATGATCGATAACGTCGCTTGTTGCCTTCATGGCACCATCAATTGTGTTTTCTGCCTGTTTCATGCGAGTATCAACTTGTTGTTCAGCCGCTTGGACGGTTTTGTTTACAGCCTCATTGGCTGCTTTCTTAGTTTGATCGACTGCAGCAGCAGCGGCCTGCAAATTATATAAAACATACTATAAATACCAAAAATATTCGCGATTTATCAAGATCGATGCGTAAAAAAATAAAAATAAATTCTCATTTTCTCAAACATAAAATTAACAATGGCAAAAAGTCCCCTTTAGCCTTTTTTTTTCACTCGCTGCATGGAACAGGGATCCTTGAGAATCGTTGCGATTAAGCTCAATAACTCTGATTTTGTAGGAAGGGAATATTCTGACCAAAGTAATTTTTTTCCATTAATTTCAGTCCTTCGTGGTGTTTTTCATGGTTTTCTTATCTTGTCAACAGAGTTTGCCTTTGGAACTTTGTAAAAGTTAAGTCTGCCTTTGGGTCTTTGTAAAAAGTGAACATTATTCGTGTAAAAGTTTGTAGTTTTCAGTAACAGAGAGGTCTAATCAGCAGTGTCTCCGCTTGCGGTGCATAGGAACGATTCACAAAAGCCAATTGTCATATACGAGTTCGAAGTACTTGGATATCCACTTCCACTTCATTCGTTTGTTATTCACGCTGAATGCTGTCATTTATCATCTCTTTCTTGAGATGAACATTATTCGTGTTGTGTCTGAATTAATCTGAACCATTTCTACATGGGAATATTCCTGAAGTGCTCTGATCCAAAAGTGCAATTTTGATGGGATGAATTCCTCTTTTTGGTCTATCCAAAATAAACAGTTGTCCTTAATATGCAGGGTTTTCTGCATTAGATAGCAGTACACGCTGAACGAGCTATATTGAGTAGAATATGCGAATGATGTCTCAGCAAAATTTGGTCGCAGGCCTCAGAGATTGAATGAACTTCAAAGTCACTCACAGATTACCAAAGTTGAGCGTGATGCCAGACATTGCTAAATGCATGTGTTGCAATTAAATCCTAGTCTAATATGTAGGATACGACTTGCTGGATGGGTTTCCGTAGAATACATTTATTTGGACTCAAACTATTCCTCAAAATAATGATATTTTGGAAAGCCTCGCTTAGTTCTGCAATTGCAACCTTCTTTTCTTACAAAAATATTCTCTAATTTTTTTAGAAACATGGATAAAACAAATTTGCTGCTTCAGATGTCATAAGTTCTGTCCGTTCCATTAAAAGGATAGACATTCTTAGCGCTCTGCATGTTTTTAAGTGTCCAAGCTTGCAACGCGAATTGTGAAAAAGAAATGGTTTAGTGCCAAATATTTGACACCAAAAATGTCTGTGACTGCACTTCCTAGGAGTCTGGCAAATGAAGTGGCGTCAGGCTAGCCCTTTCATTTTATTGACATGGCATAATTCTTTGACGCGAAGCTTAGAATCACGTGGGTCAATCGAATTGCGACTCGACGGTGCGGTACTGCCATTGACCGAAATTGAAACAAAAATCACTATATACAGCCGGCGTCCATCTTCTCAAGAGCAAGGTAATTCTAGAAGGTATAATTCTATAGGTCGGAATATAAGGAAGGTATAATTCTAGAAGGTCGGGGTAATTTCTAGAAATCAAGTCCAGAATTCAGTGACGTCAAATAGTTCAGTCTTACTTCATTGCTTTTTACCCTTCCATTGCTTTTCATGCTTTTTGTTAGTTTATAGGAGACAATTGTTCACTTTTCAAAAATTCAAGGATAATATATCGACTCTCAAATGAATCAACTACGCGCTTTTGAAATAAAACAAATTAATTATAATAAGCTCGTATCTTCTAAATATCAAACAGATGCGGCTCCAGCTTGAGTGTTAAAAAAAGGAAGAAAAAACTGTGTAATCAACCCAACATACCAAACTATTTATAACCACTATCATTTAATACTATCTTAATTACAGGCGATTTAAAACAAAACGCCTCGTTCACGGTCAGTTCTTAGAGCTGAGGTCATCAAAAGAATTTCAACTTGTTTACATACCCGAGCAGTATTATCAGCAATTGTCGCGGCATGTTGTTTCGTCTGATCAATTGTTGATGCAACTTGGTTCACGGTGCCATCAATGGTCTTCTTAGTGTTATCAATTACTTGGGCAGTTGTGTTTACGGTCCTATCAACAGCTTGGCCAGCTTTATTAAGCTCTTCGCCAGCAATATGTGCCGCTTCTTGGGCTAAAAATAAGAAAAAGAAAAAATGGACGCAGATGAATATAAGCATAATTAGCATTGTAAAAAATTAACATTATTATCAGCAAATAAGCCAAAAATTTTAACCAATCATATACCAGTGCTTGCTGCCAGATTTTCAGCTTCACTCTTGGTCTGATTTATTGATTCAGCTGTTTTTTTCGCTTGCTCTTCGGCCATTTTTTGTGCATTTTGCGCCTTTTCTTGGGCCAATTTTTCAGCTTCTTCCTTCTTTCGGCTGAAAAGATTGGCAGTTTTATCGCCAAAATTTTTGAGTGATGCTGCAAAATAAGAAATCACATTAGACTGAAGTAATTTCGAAAAATAAAATATTATATTCTTATTTATGGTACTTAGGGTGGAAGTTCTTACAACATGATAAACGAAATGGTGCAAATAATCGTAGTGAATAGTAACATGAAGTTAAAACAAATTGAAACAGGCACGTTTGTTACACGATTTTTAGAGTATTACACAATACATTCGCTTGTGAAATAAATTTAAAGTACATGCAATGATGCATAACAATATGATACATTCATACGTAGTTAAAGGTAGCTACTGCTTCATGAGATTTTAATATCATTTTCATATCTTTAAATATCTGAAATCTTCATTTTTTGTAAATTTGATTGTTTTCATATGTTTTTACTCCTCCTATTTTCCCCTCAACTAATGACATGTAACAATTCTTCACTCCTTGTAAGCACAGGAAAGCCACAGCTTAACACATCTGGGAAATGCAAAAAGCATATCACAGTAAATGTCGTTTCCACTCCGAGCAACTCCAGGAAGAAGTGGTGATTAACCGAGCAAGCAACCCAGCGATATAAATGTAATCCACCAACTGCCGTTCCTGGCTCATAGAATTCACCCTGACGAGGCAAGAAAACTGTCGAAATCGATGACAGATGCCAAGACTAAGAGGACCGTATCCTCCTTTTTCACAGCGATTTAAAGTACAACCATCACCAAAACTGACTGTAAAGAGAAATGCGGTGGACGAGACCTAGCTCCGCTTAAGAATGGAGGAACGAGCTAGAAACTCGGTTACCCTCAAAGTTCATAAAGTGACCATAAGTGTCAAAGCTTGCAACACACTGGAACGATGAAGCACCTGCTGGAGCTGGAACGCGCACCCAAGTGCACTTAAACTACACCGCATAGCGATGGTCCAAAAAGGATTCCCATTCCAAGCGCCTAAAGATGGGGAATCAGACTAACATGATTACGCGGAAAATGTTGATTGGAGAAAATATCCACTTCGAAAGTTTGTGCTTAAAACTCATTTTAGATCTTTGGAATGTACTCATTTGGGTCTTTGGAATGAGAATACGTTCAAATAGCTAGAAGTAATGATCTTCAAGCTAACCGTTTCATAAGAAGATGATACGTGATGAATGGAGAAGAAATTGTTAAATTTGATATTATTCCTACATACCTCGCAAAAAGTTTAACATAGTCAACTGCAATCCAAGTCCAAAAAACTTCGAATAAGAGACTCAGCACAGAACCTTTGTAGAGTGTTTTCAGATTGTGCAAAATATTATGACAGAGACGATCGATTATCAGCAACTGAAACTTCCACAATCCTATTTTCTACCTCAGGAGTGGCGTAACCGCGAAAACCAATGAACCCTTTTTCATAAAAATTCAACCAATACGTATTCCTTTCCAAAAATTCTAGTTCAATAGCAAGAAATTTATGATGATTACGTGAAAAATGTGGGGATTGTGACCCAGGAAGTTTGATTCCTGAAAATATGACAATTTTAAAAATTCGATTGACCACCCTCCTCCAGAAACGGGCATACGGCAAAATAAATGGTTCCTTCGATTTTTGAATAGAGAACAAGTAAAAACCATCCCTAGAATGTAGCCAGGCAGAGTAGAGGTATAAAGGATGAATAAATTAGAGAACACTTCTAAGGCTTTGGCACATTTCAGGCTCAACATACCGCGTGTGGCTGTTGTAACAAGGCTTACTGCGTCTGTTGTCGGAGATATATTAGTCGGAGATATATTAGTCGGAGATATATCGGTTTCGCTCAAGCATACCATGAATACAAAAGCTTTAAAGGAGCCCCTTTTCCCGTCCGGAGGTTGCAGTGAGACTTACTTCTTCTTTGACTACTGTCGCAGATACTCTAGTAATGTCAAAATAGAACCCAATCGGTTGATGGAGGTAATTTTCTTCACACTGTTTTTGTGATGCACCTGTCTCTGCCCACGACTGTCACTAAGTTGACTAGGTTACTAGGTTGCTTGGTTGCAAACGTTGTGATGGAGATCTTGTTGACAATATTCAGGGAGCTTAAAATCAATAATGTCCAATTGGACACAGGAACAGTTTTATGATTGGACTAGGAAACAAATCACTTTGTCCTGTAACATCAGCTGAATTTATCAATCATCCAAATAAACTATGTAAATCGCACGATGCAGGAAGCAGCATACCCACTACAATAACACGGAAAAAATGGGAAATCGCCCACCATTAGAAAATTAATTATATAAAAATAGCATAAATTGCAACATGTAGATATTGACATCTGAACCTTAGGATATGAAAGGGTGTCTTGTTCAAGGTCACAGTTGTCTTTGTAGTCCCATTCGATATTTATATATTGTGGTGGGACCACCAAAGAGTGGTGGTAACGTTCTGGTGGTTTTAATCGCAAGAACGATCTGGGGCGCAGATATTCCATCGTCCTATTTTCTTGGAGTTAAGGGAGCTTCGTCCGCCACCAGATGTTCGACATTAGTTTTAAAATAATTTGAGAGGAAAAACATATTGATTTTGATTGGTTCGCTATTATATTTCATGTATCGCCAATGACCTCTAGGGAACCTTAAAAGTTTTTCGCTCAGCACTGTCGTTCGCACAATCTTTCTCAACAATTTGCAAATGAAATCGTGAATAACCAAACCCAGTAGCTTGGCAATGATGCGACTTCATCTTCGAAGTCCGTAAAATCACTTTTCTAAGGATAATGTGAAAAAAATTTCATTTCATATTGCACAGAATTTCCGTTTGTTTATTTGAAAAGGTGAGGTGGTAGCCCCTTTTAAGTGGCAAAGCAAACTGGTTGTGGGAAAACACAATGTTTCCTAGAAAGGGAAGCCAATGATAGGAACGATGCCTTTGCAAAGGACGAACAGAACGGTGCAAGTAAGGGAGCAAACGACAAGTTTATTGATTTATTCATACGTTACCAACGACAAGACGGCAACAAATTTGATAACCCCAAAGCAGAATGTGTAACGAATTTCGCGAAAGCTCAAAAGCAATTTCGATTCTCTAAATAAAAATCTTAAAGTCTATAATGACCATAAAATTTTAATGCATTCGTTGAGAGTAAACAAGTCAATTTACTCATAGCTTGATTTTTCATCGTCACAAAAAATTCTAAAAATTATTTACACATTCCTCTGATTATAATATGTGAAAACGTAATCATATGTTTATATGCAAAACAAAAAATTTGCTGGCTCGTTTCCGACTCACAATTTATTTCTTGATTCCAGTCATTATGTATTACGTTAACATATCAGCCTTCAATCCCACATTCAAATAATTTTGTCGTAACCTTGATCTTTTATTCTAACCAAATTTCTACAGAGTTTCTACGCAGATTAAATACTACAAATGATCTTTAGAATAGCTACATGGGTCTTATGTAAACTGAATGAGACATCGTGTGGATAGAACTTCCTTAAAATTTTTAAAGTTTAAACTAAATAAGACTTCAAACATTAACACCAATGAGTTGCATCCGAATATCATCAAAAAACTCACCTGAGCTCAAACCAAATGTAAAACGAATGACAGATTGTTTGAGTTTTTCTGCTTCCTTCCCTGAGTGTTGATAAAATTACTAATAAATAACTTCGTAGAAGTAACAAAAGAACATTCAGTCATTCAGTTGGTATGAAGGTTGTGTGAAACCTTGCGTGACAAAATGCAATTTCTGAGAAAATGATGTATAGTGCAATTAGCACATTCGCTAACAGTTTCGCACATATTGATGCGAGTATGTATAGAATTGAAGTAATGCATCTTAGCTTATAATCAGAGACTATATTTCATACAATATGACAGTGAAATATTTAGAAAAACTTCTATAAATACGAATGATTGTTTTATCATTTTATGTTTCTTATATGCCGTTCGCCATTGACTTTCAGGAAGAGGAAAATGTATGACATAATCCTGTACGATATAATCTTCATATATTAACCGTTTGTGTATTCGTTAACACATGACGCGAAATGAAACAAAATGTATCTTCTGACTAGTGGTTGATGAATCTAATTTACGCAGCAGCGTGTCAAATTTAGGCTATTTTTTGGCTCATTTTCAATTTAATATGACTTGCGAGACAACATGAATTATTATTGTGGGTGTCGCTTTAAGTCTTAATGTATCCAAAAACAAAAATATAACTTCGAAGAATATGCGCAAGTGCTATTGATGATAGAATTTACTTGAGAACTAGGAGAGTAAATTCTTTTGTAAATGAAGAAAATAATCGAATCATATAGCATGACTATAGCCGGTTGACAAAAACTTAACAAACGACTTAATTAAATGTATTTCTTTGGCAAATATCTGCTGTTTCTATCAATATTTCAAGGTCCACCCTGACGTACGGCAACAAATTGAGTGCTTATTCTTATTTCAAAAGCAATTCTCTTGCTAAATTTTATAGTATGAGCATATTGTCTAATATTTTTCTTTATGGGGCACACTCAACAGTCGCAGCAGGCCTTCCGTATGGGCCAGACTTAACAGTCTCAATCCATTGACGGCGTCCTTTCGTTCAAAAGCTTTATGTTTCTTCCCAGGCAACTTCTTCTCAATGATCTGCTCACATTTGGGCACAGTGATCTGCTCACATTTTCAAATATTGCTGGGTCCGCAATTTCAAAATCCTGGAAAACTTCGCGTCAGTGACTCCTTATTGTACCTTATTAGCCACTGATCTCTTGTGCCTTTCGCCGTTTCGATATAATACCAAAAACTCACGGGCATTTTCATTTATTTAAAAGGATTTTTTTTCAAATGTTGGAATAATTATAAATAGTATCCCCTATCGATAGTATCCCGTTGAAAAAACGACCATAAAATGATGTACACTTATAACAGAGTTTACCCCAGTCTTCGAAATACTTTGAGAGTTCAATATAAGGTAAATTTCGAAAATTTTCTGCGAAGCACTTGTATTATCATCTTTGTTTGTAAGTCAACAGCCCACAAAGGCTCTCTTTATTTATAGGCATAGAAAAAAACACACGGCGCCAACCACAAATTTATTTCTTACGTTTTCTGTCCAAAACAGTTGACACCGAAGCACGGCAATAAATTTATTTAAAAGTAAATATATTTATGCAAAACAGTCCGAAATATATTCAAAAAGTCAACAACAAAAAACATTATAAAAGGCAAGGAGAATAGATTAATTGTTATGATTAATCAACTAACTGAAACTGAGGCTCAATCGTTCCAATTCATGTATTCTCTATTCTCAAGATCAAAACGGCTCAACAAGCATAGTCGAATGTGCTGAAAGCCCAAATCCTACACAGCTTTAGCATGTTAACTTTGAATTTTACATTGCCGCTAAGGACATAGTCTGAAGTTGTAATGTCACATTATTTAGGCGGCCAATTCACTAATCCTAAGCACGAAACAGATCGAAAATTTTTCAAATTTTTGGCAGCTTGATTATTGAAAACGCATGTCCATCAACGAATAGATGAAACACTTTTCGAGAATATGTGGCTTTTTGATAAAATGTTGTTTTGGCTATGAGAGGCAGTCTAGTATCACATTTTACCATTTGCAGTGGATTTAACACGGTGCCTAAACAGGATATGACCAAACTTGGCTCAGTTGGAATGCATTGTTAAAATGCTAGGCTGGAGGATTTATCAAGATTTTGTTCTTTACACATAGAAATTTCGCTCAAATCTGAACTTGCAGCCTATTTAATTACGATGGGGACACTAATAGGGAGTCGATTAGATGACATTACCGAGAAATAAAACAAAAACAACTAGGTCTAAGGAGCTAGAAGGTATGATTAGCGATGGAAAAGATTGCGCTTCAAATTGAAAAATTGCAATGATTTTAATCTACTTCAAATGTGTACCTGGAAACTGTGGCGTCTGCAGACAAAGCAGACGGATAGCAAATGGAAAAGGATCAGGCAATGACATCATTGGTGAAGAATCACGACAAATGCCATGCCGTGATTGATTTAGATAGGCTGATCACTTATTATTGCAGTACAATGTAAACTCTGAGGTTGACAGTCTATCGTTTCAGCCATCTCATAGATTTGTGCGTTATCAAGTTCTGGATTCTGGTATTGCAACGACATTTGAGTACCTACCGAGGACTAATCATTCATACCAGACTACGGGCTTAATGTGGTAACAATAATGTAACTAATAACACGCACAACATCTTGTGAGCAACAGTCATGATCTAATACGAAAGTGCGAGCAGAGAAGGAACCCAAATGCAGGCAAAAAAAGGATGTAAAAGAGAAACCACCAAAATAGTAACATCGGGCTGTCGTACAACGACTAAGAGCAGAAGTCCGTCTTGACTAAGTAAAACATATAGGGCGAATCCTGGCTCGTCACGTTGCCGAACAATTTGCATCAATAGCGACGTATATATTCAACTGACATACGCATGACGTATGACACGCAACGGATATTGAAAATTTTCAATATGTATAAACTTGAGGTGCATACATATATGTGCACCTTCGTATTTTGATAGATAGATAGATTTGTCAAGTTGAAAGACCCTTAGAACCTCACAATAACAAATATTTTCACACATCCGGTCTGTCTCCCAAGAGGTTAAAGGAAGAATAAAACTGCACACAATTTTCAAAATATGAAGAAATATGTTAAAATAAGCCAATCATTTTTCAACATCATCAACATCATAAAACGCTTGATATAACTTATAATTCTGTCTCTATAATTTTTAATTACATTTCACAAGCAACAAATAGGTTTGGCACGTCAACACTTTTTACGAAAATCCTGAAAATACCAATTTCCAACATCACATACCGCCAACAAAAAAATTCATTTTTAAATTTCCAAATTTGAATCGAAACTTAAAAATCCCTCACTAATATCCATAAAGTCGGATGTCGTAAAATAAACCATTCTGACATGTTTATAACATTGCAATATCAAAATGAAATTTTCAAAAATAATATTTTCCTCCGTATCGGAAAATAGCAACCGCACTCGCTGTTCACGAGGGATGTATCTTCAAGCTTCTAATTCGATATAAGAGCAACCCCACCCACGCTTTTGCATGCCGGCAGGATAGAATTAGCCACCGAAAATTATGATGAAAAGTTTCCAAACACAATTTCACACCTATACCCAATTTTATTGGAAGGATTCTGAAACGAACATATAAAATTGTATATTTGTAAATCGGGGATGACGTTCGCCCCCAACGTGGTCCACTTGGCCAAGTTTTTTCAGAAGTTTATTTTTAAAATTCTCCCATTCGCTGGGCTAGGCGTGTGTGCATGTATGACCAGATAATCCACTTCCACATTTTATAGATGAATCTTCTTTTTCGTGCTTTTTATTTGTTAGTTTCCATGCCTTGTAGTGGCCTCACTTGTCAGACACTAAAATCCTCGTTAAATTGGAAACTCATTAGAATCTTTGTTTAAAGTATGTACGTTTCAAAATATTGGGCTTATGCGAACGCAAGAAAGCTAAAAATATTCCATCTAATTTATTTTTAATTAAAACAATAAATTTGAAAAATTTCACAATTTCTGCTTTCCTGTGATGTATTCATTTCACAAATCATTTCAATGTCAGTTTTCTTGATTGCATCTTCAGAGGAAAAATTCAAGTCTCGGCGATTCGTTAGGAAAATTGATTCGATTAATCAAGTAACGTCGCAAAATTACCTCTGATGAATGCAAGTTGCTGTGTAAGTAGCTCCCAAGCAACAATTTACTGCATACCATGAGAGGCAGCCAACTAATAATACTTATTACATTATGATTTTTTCGAAAATCGCGCGGGCAATGATGACCTCATTTTATCAGATACATTAGCTGGGTAGAAAAGTTTGCTCAGTTCGCTCGAACAATAAAATCTGCATACGTATGTCCGGAAAATAGTTTTGAATTTAAACGTACTTAGACATCACGTACAATAATTGTTTAATGATTAATTGCACGATTCCGTAGTATTCTGCAATAATTGAACTTTATATAAATGCGAAGTAATTCGACGACGAGCAAGCGAAACTTTCAAACTATTTCAACATTTTTTACACGTAATATGATTTAATTTTTCGAAAACAGGGCTCAATAATAAAAGAAAACTACTTTTCCAAATTGATTTAATAATTTTAATTTTATTCATTCAAAGTGCATATTATATGATTTCATGAAGTTATATAAAAATCGCAGCTTGCATTTAGATCCCAGCCAGTATTTTAACGACCTTTTGTCTTTATTTTTGGATAGCTTCACATAAACATATCGCAGTAGATTTCATTTGTTTATTGAGGCAAAACTAGGGTGAGTGTTATTTTCAGCGGCTCCTGCTCCGACTCCTACCAATCACAACATCGAAATAGCTAAACTAAGCTCCGAGCTAAGACCGGTGGAGAGCGGTTGCATCCTGCTGAAGTAGCCCGTATAAAATAACCTTATAATTCTACCAAATATCTGACATCTTTTTAGGATAAATTTCTATTACCAACTATGAGCGAATTTTTATTTTATTTTTATTTTTTTAAGACATGTGAAAGTATGTTTCTTTTACCAATACAGGAGAAAGACCCGCCTGAAGTCACACATTGGTGCGTATGTCCCCAGTGTTAGTAGTCTATTGTCATTGATAGTTTCCATCTTTTGTTTGGGTACTTTAATTGGCTAAACAACCCATCTGGATAAGTCCCAAGGACATATTCTGCGGTGAATCGCAACAATTTTTGCTTCTCATTTGGTCTTTAAGCCAACGGTGTTGATAATCGCTTTATTGTTGCTGTAATCCAACAGTTTGTTTCAGAATTTTGGCCATGAATCGTGTTAGAGTAATCTGATTTCAAAACCGAAGATATACGCGTTTGTCAGGTAGTCAGAATCTTGATAATTTCCTTGAAGGCAACTATATCAGCCAGGTCAACCGATACTCCAACAACAGAAACACAAATTCAAATATAACTTTCATCCAAAGGACGCGAGCCCATCATCTTTTGTCGGAAGATGAGTACTCGCGTGAGTTACATCTATTATGCATCACGTTATATACATATACAGAGGAAAATGAAACTGCATAGAAGGGATTAAGCAGAATGATTCTCGAGAAGAGAGTCAGAAGCAGTCTTTGGAAAAAACGTGTCGACAGGTCGATCAACGACAGATTGACTGAGAAGGTGATCAAGGACTTAGAGAGGTAGCTAAGAGCATGCTGAGACTTATATTACCACACTTGCAGTTTTCCTTGCAGTCTTACTTACAACAAATGTATAAGTCACGGTGGCCTGACTGTTTGCTTTGACAGAACATAACCGATGATGTCTTTCGTATCTTGTGAGCATGAGAATGACAAGCAAAATGCACACATTGCCGGTGGGAACAGACTTGCTTTCCAGAGAAAATGAATTACACATTAGGATATTAGCACGGTATTATGTGTTTTACTTGAACTATTTCCTACATAAAGAAGAGTGCAGAGGGAAGAGATGTTACTTTGGCAGTAACTCCTACCTTCGCTACCTTCGCTAAAGGTGCTGAAAAGTTTCGACAAATGGACCTGCGTGGCACATTACTCTCGGGCAATACTTATTGCCAAAAAATATACGATAGATAACCTTGGGCGCGGGGTCTAGGGAGGTCTCCTTTCCAGCAGTCCTCCTCCATCCTGCCCCCTCCCGCTGGAGGGAGATTTCTCTAGACTGACGGCGCCCTAGGGCGAAGTAAAAAGAGGCCTAGCCCGAAGTAATGTGTCAAACGGTTCCAGGCTAGGATCTCTTGACAGGGGGGGTGTTTAGTGGGTAGTCTGGTAGCATACGCTGCTAGGAGTCCCACACTCCGGGCGTAAATTGCCTTCACCCCCCAACCCAAAAAAAAGGTGCCTTCCGACGAAGGAGGTTAAGCTTGCAGTAATCCGACAAACAGATCCAGTCTCAAGGTGTCAAGGTATTTGTTAAGAGGGTAGCCCGGAAGCCTATTTTCTTAATTTCTATACTCAAGGCGGCAATGCTCACCATCTTTCAACTATAAAAAGCAGTTTAAATCACTTACTAGTGTAAAATTTTAATTGATTGTAAAAGCTAGTCGTGCAATTCATACATTTGCAGAAATTTTTGACAAAAAAAAATAAATAGAATGATAAATTTACTACCGCCAGGAAAGACATGAAAATACCACTTCTGAACAATATGATAAACTTATATTAAACTGAAATAAACCCCTACACTACCACCTATAATAGCTCATGATTAGAACAATAAAAACAATTTTATTTACATGGATATTTACATTACATGGATAATGCCCACCCTTCCCCAAATCAACCCGAATATTCATTCTTGCATTCCACTGGGTCAAATTTAATTTGCACCATGCCCCATTGTTGGCAGAAGACAATTAGATGGCACCGGAATGCTAACCTTCCAATAAATTTATTCCTATCTGATAAAAAAGCATCCAACAATCCACCACCTTACCCCCAACATCTGCAACAGCATGACTCATTTCTTAGTTGACTTGGGTCTGTCAACAGCAAGAGAAATGCGCAAAAACTCGTAGCATGAATAGTACTATATACTGGGTCCTCCTCGCAATCCGTATACTACATGCATAGCCATGCTAGCATACCTACATATAAACGAGCAAGCATGTTAGTATGCATGTGGATGGATCCACTCAGAACAGTGGAGTCTAGTAGGCACATATAGTATAGAGTACACACATATCGTATAGTATAGGAATCGATTCGAAATTCGTGCCCAGTTCCAGTCAAGGCTAACTGACAAAATTGCCAATTCTGTAATTCGAACAAAAGTGGCCACAGCGACCGTGAACAGTGGCGACTTTTAAAAACAACCAACCACTACCACCGCAAAAATACATTTATATTTAAGCAGTTCCGCAGCACTGAATGACGCAGTACTCATAAAATTTATTTTTCAAGCCAACCGTCCAAATGTATCTGCGAGATACTTGTTTGGGGCAAAAACGAAAAACAAGCGACTGAGGAGAAAACCTGTAAAAGATACACAACAATGAAGATTCGTTGAAAAGTTGCAAAATCTGGTAGAATTTTTGGAAAATTGAACAAAACAGACGCACAGCAGTGACTAACTTGAAAATTGAATCATCGTTCCAATAGTGAAAATTTCAAGACCAATGCGTGCAATCTATGCCGTGGCACTGTACACAATGAATTTCATAGCAACAACATTGAACTTAGAATTCAAGTAGAATATCTATTCCATTTAGTGCAGTTTTCCATTTGAAATAGTTTAATTATTCCAACAGCTAAAATGAATGAAATGTGAATATACAATCGTTCACTGGAAATCAGTAAATTTGATGGGTGAGGGTACACTAACTAGTGAAATTTAACTATTAACTAGACCATAACTGAAAAAAAGCTTAAATCAACTTGATCAATCATCTTTCTAATCACTAGAATTTAATGAACTGTAGTGAATGGGGTTCATACTCACATTTAGTACTGCCTGCATGTTCATTAAAAACAAAATTTGGAAAATCATTAGAAAGTGTACAATAAATTTGAAAGTTAAGCGTATTAATAGTTTCTAAGTACTAAATTCTACATATGAGACATTCCGATCTACAGCCCCTGTAGGGTGTGGGGCGTGGAGCTGCTCAAACTTAGCAATGCAAACTTAGCAATGCTTAGCAAACTGCTTGAACTCTTAGCAATGTTTTCATGAATAACGAAAAATGCCATATGTTGTGGTGAATCTTGTTCTGTGTGTTTTTTTGTTTTTCGAATTTGGAAGACTCTAAGATCGAATCTAAACTAGGGGGATTGGAGGTTCACTACAAATGACGACTCAATCGATATAACAAATAAATCACTGGATTAAGCTTATTTTCTTGGCAGCCACAGCTGAAATTCTGCAAAGTTAATACGCAATATGCGAAAGGAAAGTGAAAAACGGACGAACCGTATGACACTCCCATGATTTTTTTCTTTGTTGTTTTTTTTCTGTTTTTGCTTTTTGTGTTTAACATGTCTGTTAGCAGAAATGAGTCAAGGTGGCCAATTATATCTATTGCTTTTGAAGCACGCATCACTAGCAGTGCCCAGGGTTATAGGAGCACAAAAGCTATGAAATCACCATTCGGCACTCATACTGATTTTCTCTATTCTTTTTTGTCTTCCAATCCAATTACCTGTGAATCCACTGAACATTGTTACGTTCGGTTTTAGCTTCTCTGGACACTGAATAATCCCAAAATGGAGTACAAAATAGTAATTCGTGTATAAATCCCACTGTGGTAGGTCAAGGGTTATCACTTAATCACACTGCACTACACCTACAATTGTCCACCGAGTCCGACAACGTACTAAAGAATATTCTTCGCTGAGTTGTTTTCCTTCAAGACGTTCTGTATCTGTATCTATACTCGTGCCGTGGTGCCGTTGTATTGTAGTCGATTCAATCGATAACTATACACAGTATGCCAGATATTGCGGACAATAGTCGTGTTCACAGCTCCAGTGTTTGGATACGTCTACTTCTACTTCTACTTCAGCTTCTGTGGCTGCTCGTGCTCCCAAATCCCCTTCGTGGAGTATCTGAAGGCGACCCACACGTTCGGGCAACGAAAGAATCGACAAAATTCCGTCGACGAGCTCCACAGCTCCAAATACTTGTCTATCTACATACAATCTTAACTTTGACTTCAGTACGCGGTTTTACCGACAGGCCAAAGGCGTAGTAGCCATCTTAAGATGATTTTCCTGTTAATCGCATAAAATTTTCTGCTGAGATTGATTGAATCTATTACGCTTAAGAACATTCCCTACCACTTAGACCACTTAAACAATTATACATGGGTAGAATTTTCATATCTAATCACAATCAAACCACCATCGAAGAATATCTGGATCTGATGCAGTACGAGAACATCTTATTGTGGCTTGTAATATTATCCATTAATCAGCCAGGCATGAAGTCGGATCAGATGGTGAACAATTTGTTATTTATACATAATAACAATTTTTAATAACGGGCAAGCGGCTTAGCGTTACCATTTTTGCGTTTCGAATACATTTTAATAACTTTTAATAAAATATCATGAATAGCGTTCACAACTTGATGCAAGTGAATGAAATTTTTCCTTTGGCAACCACGCCTTGGTGCGAGGTCCGCTTTAACTGATTCTATCATGGTCTTACTAGGCGAACCCACATAGTAGGGGGGAAGAAGGAGCAATGGGAATACCAAAAGGACATGATACACTTAATGGGATTGAACTTATACACTAACATGATACACTTGAGAGGAGCATTGGTGGGTGCCATTGAAATTGCAAGCACGCCAAATTTTTTATTATAGTAGCCATAGCCGCGTTTATGTCGTCAAGGCATACATTTCTAGTATTTCAGTTCAATAAATGCAACGTTACGTTCAATAATCGTTTAATCTTGGTTGCAGGATAATCAGAGCAGAGCACACTCACAGCCGAATATATATCGAGTAGCTAATTGTGAGAGATTTCAGCTTCTAACTGAATAAACGTCCTGAATAAATCATAAAATACTGAAGAATATTTACTGTCTAAATACGGGTTTCAAATCGTTCCTACAAAGCGAACACTAGAATATTTGACCCAAAAATGATGACCCAATGATAAAACGGGGACTAGGGTTTGTAGTCTTCACGATCATAGCAACAACACTTGACTTCGACTTTTTGACTTTTCGTGTTAGAAAAGTACATCATTGACTCCTTCATGCTTCTCGATGCATCCATACCAGGCGCTGTGCATCACTTAAATTGATACACACATACATCTATACACTCAAAAGAGATGAGGATTAAGCATATTTGACATTGTGCCACTGTGGAACACCTTTAAGACAAATCAATCTTACGGTCATTGCAAAAGAGTCTTTACAAAAGTTCGTACTATCACACTGGTGCCAAAGGATACAATCATTAGATTGGTGATGAATGCCAAGATGTGTTGGAGAGTTAAATTAAGCATGTATCAATTATGTCAAAAGAAACACCTCAACGAAAAGAAGAATCTCCGAAAACCTCCACCGTGTGGAGAATAAAGCAAAAATTTTGGGGTAATTAATGAAAGCTCACAGATTTAAAATACCAAACATACATAGAGAGTCGGAAAAAGCTAGAGACATTGATATCAAATATGCAAAAGACACTATTTAGGGATGAACGTCATCTTTGCCAACAGTAGGATCAATAAGAGAAGGGCTTGCTATAAGCATGCGTAAAGGAAGTCCTTCTCAGTTTTCCCAATTTGAATCGAAGGCTACCTGCATTCACAGGAGAACAGTGATGAAACCTGTTTTATGTTATGATGGTGAGACATGGACCCTGACGCAAATTGCTTGGTTGTAGGACTCATTATCCACCAGGAACACACCAAAGATCTCTGATTTATCTTAAATTACATAAAGTACTAAATGGGCGAATAAAACAAGAACTGTGAGATTATTGTATTTACAACATCCCCGAAAAAGGTCAAAACCGTCGGCGCTATAAGAGACATTTCCTCATCCTTGCGTATAAAGGCTATTTCAAACGGATTCCTAATAAGACGTGCGTCAGAAACCTACAGGTTTATCGCTACCAGTACTTATTCTGCATGTTAAGACAGAACTCCAATAAGCGCGGTGTGTTATCATGTCCCTCAAAAACCTCTTTTTGACCGCAATATTGTCCGTAACAAAAATCTAGGCAAACACGAAATGGTACATGGATGTCCTATTTATTTGTGTAAAGTACGAACATAATGGAATCAAAGCAAGCATCGAACAAGATTCAAGTAATCAAGCAAAATTTTAAAAGGGGATGTCTAGGCATATATGCGAATATATAAAAAAGCTGGCATGGATTTTGAAAATTGTGTTTCCAATCAGTAGTTTTTTTATAATCTAACATACACCCCGTTCAAAATATTGATCCTTTTACGATCGGATTGACTAAGAAGCACATCAAGCATTCTAAAGAGAATTCTTGGATTGCACAGTCCTTCCATTCTCTTAAAGGATATTATGAGAAGGTATTCAAAAATGTGCTTAAGGCCTCCGAAGTCTTTTTGTATGTTGAAAGACGCGCAGGTATTCTCGACTAAAATGGGGTCCGCGTTAAATATTTGATGTTTTGTAGGTGCACAGATGAGAGAATAATTGCTTCCTCGCAGACTCAAAAATCGAACGAAAATACTCTACGACTGCATATGTTTCCTTCTCCTGGTGGTGTAGTAGGTAGAGTACTTGTCCTCTGTACAACATATGCCAGATTCGATCTCTTCTCGTGACAGTCATATTTGAAGTTGTGATTCTGCCAGTGGAGCATCAACCCACCTAGCTGTGATCGATAACACATGATAGTAACGGGTTATTCAGAACCAAGGATGTCATAAGAAGAAGTTATTTTTTAGAGATTAAAACATTAGCTTGAGGTTTGTGATTTATAAAGAGGTTGTGGGGATTGGGGTTATGATTTGATATTAATTAGACCTCTCAATAAAAACTTTCAAATCAGTAACGCACATATACTTATCAGGTATTCGCTAGTCAAACAGAGAGATAAAGAATAGCGCGAAAGAAACGAAGATAATCAATCGCGATTCGAATATTCCAGTTGTGGAGAGTGCGATTGAAAAACCCGAGACAGTTGGGGGCATCACATACGAGCAGATTTTGTATTTCAAAATGACCGCACTGCGAAAACTATATCCCTTAGTATTGGGTCGGCGATTCAATGCTTCAGAAAACCCCAAATCAAGGAGAATTTGGCACGCCGATGGACTAGAAACATTAAAAACAAGCTCTCACCTACACAACTAACTTTCGAACGCTAAAAACCTGCATATGCAAATTTCTCCTGCGCGTCTTCCACTGTTGCTTTGCGATTAATTATATACTGATTTTGTTGTCGCATTAAAAATGTTTCGATTTAACCGAATTATTTTTTACAGTGCGATAATCTAGCGACCATCTAAATATCTCGTTAGAATGTTTCTCATATGAAACAAGCTCATTCTTTAAAATAGGTCTGGAAGTGGCTTCATTCTTAATAACAGACAACTAATAGTGGATTTAATCATGAAATATATGGATCTGTGCATAAAGTACAAAAGATTGTTGTCACGTTTATTTATAGATGCCGTTTCGAGAAGAAATACGAATATAAATTAAATTCTTCGGGGCCTACTTCCTACTTGCATTGTACGTGGACGCTGGGGTAGAAGCGATTTAGTCTAGGGAGTGTTACCAGCCCTCTTTGATAGTAACAAGTTCATCGATTTTTTCATTATTCTTTCCACTGTTTGAATACAGTTCAATAAAATTTACTGACCCGAAATGAAAGCACGGAAAGTTGACGTGGTTACATTGAATTGCATTCGTTTTTACTTTTACTAATATTCTGTTTTAGCATGCTCATCCCAATCGAATGTCCCTGGACTAATTTGTAGGCCATCGCAGTTGATTAACTGTGGCACATGTGTAAATTTTCAACGTAGTAAAGCCCACTTTCAGTTCGCTCCAAACACACTCTCGTTAAAATTTATTGAAAAATATTAAAAAGCATTCCAAAAAGTAAAAGTTCAGTGGAAATATTCTTTGAAAATGAAAATGTTTCCAAATGGAGATTTTTATTCCGAGTAAACAACATACCCATGGCTCACAATGCATGCCCACATGCGGGCAAATTAATGAAATAATTGGATAGCTTTCGAATCCGTATTTCAAATTCAAAATGTAATTAAAATATCGGCTGCCTGCATGGTCATTGATGCAAATTTGTAAATCATTCAACTTCAAATCGATGGCTAACAAAAGATTCATTGTGCCGAACAATCGGTGGCAACACGAGCCCCATCGTATGCAGCTCCGCCAACATATAGCAGCGAAAGATACTTTTATCTAAGCAAACCAGGAATGTTTCCAATCACAATCAAGTTCAAAGACATAAAGTGAAAATGGCAAACGGTAAACGTATTTGAAATTTTGCCGGCTAAGTGTATGGGAAATGTGCGAATTCGTAAGTTCACTCGCACTCGCTGAATTAACACTCACACCTATGCAGAAACCAAAAACGATTTGCATATGAACACACATGACCCCGGTTCAGATGGGGAAGACACATACGCCAATAGAATTGACTTTCTCAGGTATCGGCAGGTATCTTGGCGTTCTTAAGCTCAACTGCTAATGGTCAGTTAATGAAATCTTAGCGAAATTACGTCAGACCTGCCACCAAACTGAGATCGCCACCAAGGCCAACCTGTTCTAGTTGATATCAGACTCGCACAGGTGAGATCGACCGGTGTGGATGGCTTCCAGCATTAAACATGTGAGCAACGAAATACACACATTTACTCATATGTAATCTATATCAAGTTCGCCGGCAGAGTCGTTGTCATCCGTCGCTCCGGGAGCAATTTCCATCCAAGACATGTGCTGAATATTATTATGTAGACGTTGAAAAGAATTTAGCAAATTTTATTTTATTTATGAAACATGTGGAATTCCAGAGCACAATTTACTTAATGCGTCTCGTGTTTGACTTGGTAATTTCTATGGACGATCATGTTGTAAACAATATGGATGAGTAGTGGCGTAAAACAAACACAAGCAAGGTCGAAATTATTATTCGGTGGGGACACACCCAATTGAGATTACTTCGAGATTATTTAGCGCGTTTTTAGAAGATTCTATTAGCTGAAACTCCGCTGGCTCAAGCAGTTTTAGTATTCGTAATCTTAGGTATTTCAGTTGGAACTTAATTTTAAAATTTCAGTGTGAATTTAAATCCCATTCGTTGAAAGTCCTATGTCAAGGCAAAACACTGAAATTAACACATTCAAAACTATCCTTATTTATATCTATTTTAATAGATATAAATCTATTTTATTACTATATCTATTTTAAAATATATAAATAAAATAACTTCCCGCTGGATACCAAAATAAACAGTTCCTCCTTGCTTCCTTAAGTATCTTGGTTATAGTTATGTCACTCAGGGTTGCAGTGACCCTGAATAAACTCCTTGTCTTGTCTTAAAATTTGTAAAAACTGGACCCAAGCATGACCGAAATACGTACAGCGTTCCCTCCTGAATGATACTGATTTATCAATTACAGTCTCTCTGCTTCACAGGGGAAATACTAGTCGAGTTTAGATGTTTTGGCCAATGGGAGTGGCACGCCGAGCGTAAAAATTCATTTCCTTGCCGAAAATATAGACTGGTGCTGATCTAAAACCGGATGTTATCAATAATGAGCTGAGTTTCCCAAGAAGCCCTAGCCAACACGGCATCCCGCAGCAGAACTTAAACCGCAGCATTAATGCATAAGACCTGCATGGCAAGTTCGGGAGAAGAAATTTTCTTACTCACAAAACGAAAATCTGTCAATTTTGACCCGTTTTGAATGGGAGAGTATGTAAAACTCTGATTATCATGTCAAAGTCCCACTTCTCAAATCAATCAAAACGGAAGCGATAATATAAATATAAGAAACTGGAATTACCCTTCATCTTTCTACTGAAATTTCAACAGTAACCAACCATATGGTTGGTAAACTCAAGCTAAGGCGTGCTTGTCGAACAACAAAGGCTTCAAAGGAGAGGGAGAGTGGTAATAATGATTGTTTTCTGCACATGTCACACATTTTTTAAGCCTTTTTTGGAACATTTTAATAATCTTATTGCTTAAACGGGGTACTGATTGTGTTATTGTTGCCGAACAGGATATTGTACTCAAATGCAAGTGTCAGAAATCTTTTTTATTGACTCAACAGCAGAATCCTACAAGCTTAATAAATTTTTAACCCTAATTTATAAATAAGGAACGAAGAATTAAATTTAATATAATAAGAAAGTGTATAATGGTGCCCTTTCTTATGAAATTCTATGAAATTTGTACCGAAAACTCCCTAGATTGGGGTTTAATATTCGTTGTTACTTTTTCATTGTTGATCTCAAAATTTTATCAGAAACTTCGTATTCAATATATTATTGGCGGAAACTTCTTGTTTATAGGAGGGAACTGGCCTTGATTTCAATGTTTTTTTTTCTTTTTCTTGATATTCAAAAGCGCGTATTGAAAAGTATCCTAATACCATTTGGTTCTCATTCGTTTGTTTATCACTCTTTATTGTAACATATTCATACGACTGCTTACACAAAACGCTACAATTTCCGGGTATAAAAATAAACTATTTACTCGCCCTACAGTCGAAAAACAATTTTGGTTCCGCCTAATGAAGTTTACCTACCATCTGCGAACGTTTTCATCCACCCCAAATGTAAACGTTCCATTCTATTCTTATAGACCGTGACCACTCTTTAACAACTCTCTATCCTCTATCGAAGGAGCAGTTAAATCGATAACAGCGGTCACCAGCAATAAATGAACAAAGCAAACCTTGCTGCTGGCTGTCATGTGTCGGTTAGTAACCAAAGTGCCAAACTCTAGTCCTACTAACACTTCATCATAAAACATACAAACTATTGTCCTGTTCAGCGATGGAGTGCAGATAGTGAGTAGCCTTAGAATGGACTTAAGTTTACGTGGTTCACAAGTGAGTCATCATTCATTATGTTAATGAAAATTTTTAACAATTACTAAAGTTAGTGTTATCTAAAGATTAACTTGGCAACGCGCCTCAAGCCTAAACCTGCATGCATTAAATATCCCACCCTGCAACGGCCGTGCTCGGCCAATGTCTCACGTTATCCTCGCACGTTCTCTCTATTGCGACGACCAATGTCGGCCGACGAGAAATTAACACGAAGTTTGAAGAATTGTGTCAAGTTTCGCGAAGAGGTGATGTGTGATGACCAACTGTGGAAGGATGTGAGTAAGACTCATTTCATATATTCATCTATATAATATTCACGAATGACTCAAACATTTTACAGAAGAAATTCATGTCAACGTCTTCCTCAAATATATTTAAATTATTGCTGGAGGAGCCTATAAGTCGGACATATTATTCCCCAGACATGGAAAATTTATCGGATACTAGTCTAGGTCAAAAAATCTGTGACGTTGCATCCAAACAAGGCCAAAGTGAAAAAGTTGAAACACAAGAGTGTAATGACAACACGGAAGAAGGCCAAAAGTGTAATCAAAACGAGGATATGGATCAAGAGAATGTCCACAATGACTCAAGGTATTTTGCCATAAGACTATATATCATGACTCTAATGCTCTTTATTGTATTTGTTTTGGTAAAGATTAATATCATTTAAAAATAAAAGAAGGGTTTTTGAGTGGTATGAAACAATTTTTATTAAACGAAACCAAGCAGTTCCCTTTGAATGCTACTATTGATTTTTTTCACACTCAATCGAGCACACACTGAGGAAGCCGAAGGTAGCAGTCGATATATCTATTATGTAAAATACTAATCAATAGTGGAATCTAAGGAAAACTGTTCGGTTTCATTAAAAGAAATGAGAATAATTTTTACCGTATTTAAATAAGACCTAATTCCCATTCTGGCTACTTTGCTTGGCCTTGCATTTCTAATCCTAAAGAACTTTAACGATTTTAAGTTTATTTTATCAAACATGAATAATGAACTCACAATACTTGCATATCTTTTCGGCACTGTAATTGGGCCCTTTTCAAATATATAATAAAGGACTAAAGATCTTCAGAAAGAATGGCGTATGACGTGTGCAGAGAGCAATCCAAAATAATCTACCGTTATTGTCCTTCATCACAAAACACGCTCTAACCCAGTATTTGGCCATTAAATCTAGCTTTTTGATAATCATACAAATCATTGTTATCTAGAAACATCTATAATCATAGACCTTTATTAAAATGCTTAAAACGGTTTTGAAACAGTATGTTGTCCCTTTTGTGCTATTCGCATGATAAGGTAAGAAATTTCTTAAATGACGACTGGTCAGAAGACATAACATACAAAAGATAAAACCAACTCTACCTCTACCGACTCTTACGATCAAAAACCACCATGTTTCCTTGGAAATATACTGGATATCATCTTCCTAATTAGTCCTGTAACTTTACATCCGGAGGCACACTCTGATAAGATTCTTCTTCCCGCTAAAAATACACCCCTCAACAGTCGGAAGTGTGAGCAGTGATGCGAAGTAGACAGGGATAATCATTTGAGTCGAAACGTGAAAGTGAGCGTAAAACAGACCCAGCGGACAGATTTTAAAGAATTCATTTTGATTATAAACCATCTTTCCATTTAAATGTAAGGAAATTAAACGAAAACTCCCATCCTGTATGTGTTACTATTCGAAAAAACCACATATGGAAGCCGAAACAGTGGCTAGATTTTTTTTTGATGAGAGAATAATTTGGTGTAGAACACCGAAACAACTCGAAACTTATGAGAAACTTTTTTTTCTGTCCGCTAACATTTTTAAACATGTCTGCAAGCTCTTTATGTTTTATAAGATTTCCATATAGCTTTATCACGTGACCAGATAATACACTGCTCAGTTGCAAGATTTTATTTACATTAGATTTAAGATTATATCTTTTTTACAGTTTTAGTTCAAACTCGACACCAGAAACCGATAAACTTATATTTGGCGATTTTCCACTTCCAGTTCCCTGTCTACCAATATCCCCGACCAACAACAATGTACGCTAAACAATTCGACCCCCTGCTCGGGTAAAATAAACACTTCAAAACTATCCAATGTTCAAAACAAGAGTGGAGATTTCTGGCATGAAACGAAACCTGACCTGCCTGGAAGAGTATCCTTCGGAAAAGTTGATACGCGTGAAATTGAAGTTCCAGCTCCTGAAGATCCATTACCATCTGATACTTCCACTAGTACAAAGAAATACGTCCACTTCAAAGAGACAGAGGAAACAATCATCGAACCAAATGAATCGCACAATGACAGCAATACAAGTACGTGCGAATCGAATGCAACCTATAGCGTACATCAGGACTCATCTGACGGAAAATGTCGTTGTCCTTTCACGTGCAGCTCATCAGGTTACCTTACAATCACCGACAACGAATCAAATACAAATATTTTGAATGACTCGAATCCAGTCGTGCAGGAACCAAATCTCATTATAGAAGAATATAAGAGAGAAGTTGGAAAGCATAACAACGTTCACCTGGAATTGAAACAGTTAGAAAAGAAATCTAATGCAAATTCAAGTTCCGACTCTTCATCCGATAGTCTTATCACAAGCTATCAAAAGCTTGCCAACGAAATATTCGAGGACATTCAAGCGGAC
Source organism: Stratiomys singularior (assembly GCA_954870665.1). Classification (NCBI taxonomy): domain Eukaryota; kingdom Metazoa; phylum Arthropoda; class Insecta; order Diptera; family Stratiomyidae; genus Stratiomys; species Stratiomys singularior. The sequence goes on from OX940881.1 coordinate 11,495,647, forward strand.
CTGATTTTATCATCTGACAAATCCCTCGACTACATCGAGCAAAATGATTTGTCTCTATCTTCGAAACTGAAAAACAACCTAACTGCGGAACGTGGAGAGAAATCAGATATATCTTCGGATTCTACCCTTGGCCAGTTCGAAACCTTTTGTCATTTCCAAGAAACTTCGCCGAACGTTATCAAAAACTATCTCCGAACAGGTGAAATAAACCCCGCTCATTCTAATCAGCGTCGAGTCAAGGAAAGTAATATTGGTGCTAATAAAACGGAAAATAAATCGGAGAAAAATCGCAGAGCAAAGTCAGCCAATGCTAACACTATCCGTGCAAGTGCTTGCAAGAAGCCAACTGCAGGTGCTGTGATGAAAAAATCACCAACGTATTCGTGTCTCCGTCAGGACTCGAATTTAGATGAGTTTCAAATTGAAAAAGTCGACAGTTGGATGTCGTTGCATGATAGCAGAGAAGACTACAAGATCCCGCCCGACACACAGAGTTTAGATAAGAAAAATCAACCGACAAGGAAAAAGAACGGTGTTAGATACAAAGACAAAGAAGAATCTAAGATGAAATCGTCTGAAGATAGCTCTCAAGACGATTCCACTTACGAAGAAATATTGTCGGTCGTGAAAGAAATTGAGGAGGATGAAAAACAAGGTAAAACGTTTGAATCAAGCACTGTTTTCGTTTGCAATTTTCAGTTTTCCATTCATACACCTGTTCAGAATCAACTGCTTCCCGTGCGGACGTGCATTTGAAGCTTCATCCTGCACCTACTACCCCAGAGTCAGAAAATATGGCCGCAATGAAAGCGGAACGCGATAGCTCACCAGACAAGTATAGGTAAAACCTTTAGTACTAACTCGTATAAAGTATCGATGTAGACATTCTTTTTCTTGCATTTCTTAAGGGATATTCTACACTACTTAGATAATGTTGAAAGCAGCTGTGATAAAACAATCTTGGAAACAAGAAGGTCCCTGCCGGAATCAACGAGATCTGAGATAGAATTTCCCGTGGAACCAGATATTGCTGAAGATGTACCAAAGTAAGTTTATGCAAGATTACCAGGGAATTCACAAAACAATTGATTCCAGCCAATTTTCAATTGGAAATTTGAAGGAAAGAGCGTCTTTTCCGACTAAGCTTGTTATAATGACATTATCAGTTTATGTTATAGCGCATAAGGGAGTTTAGTTCTTATTTATTTTATAAGTATTACCATCCAGTCCACTGAGCAACATTTGACAAGCCAATATCGGTTCTTAGCTCCCCATGTATGGGAAATCTGCTTTCAGATAGTCTTTTTTCATTGAATCGTTCTAGTTTCATTTTGTATTGATAATCCAGTGCTTACTAGCTCAAGAGCTTAGCCATTTTCCTTTATTCCTGCTAGGCCAAAACGTTAGAGATAAAATCCTCCAGTGCTGCTGTCTTAGAGTTTACATATCCGTGCGTCAAGCTCTTTCATTGCAGTTTCTACGCCTGCTTCAGTTACACATAGTTCCTGATTGAAGAATTTGCTATAGTACCTGAGTTTGTAGTTTCAATTAAGTTGCGGCTCGTCTCGACAAAGATTCTGAGACCGCTTGTGTCATTGGTTTACGAGTCATACATATTTTCTGTTTTTAAAGAAGACAGCGTATATTTTTGCAAGGGTTAGTGGTATGGTATATCCACTTTCAAAGTATGATTATAGGAACTTTGTCAGTTCCTGTTGATTTATATGGTTTGAAAGTTTTGATGGCTTAGGGAACCCTTTTTTGGTTTTCATTATAGGGAGTGCAATAAAGAACCTCGCTGGCTACACGTTCGATCTCTTCTTCTGCTTAGCCCATGAAGTTTTAAGGAGAAGTGAACGCTTTCTTTGCTATTTTTTGTGCAAGATATTTTTCCTCTTTGAAGCATTGTTTCGAGAGGTTCATGATGGGTCACTGTAGATACTAAATATCTCAGTTAATACCTCAATCTTGCGGATAGACTCTAAGATTATTAAATAAGAATTACATCAAGACACTCGGATAGAACTTGGACTCCTTCTGATCTGAATCTTGTTTTGTAAGGTGGGCTTTTGAGGAAAGCCTTCGAATAATGTTTCTGATCTCTTCCAGTTCTGTATTACACTGGATTCCTTTCGGTTATTTGATGGTCGTGTTTGAACACATTTCCCACAACTTTGCTTAAAGTTTCATAGTACTAAAGGCCATAAAAACCAACACATCGAGCCTGTGTGTCACGATTGCTCCACGTGTAACCATATTTCTTGACATTATTACACATTACCAGATCATAACGAGGAACAACAGAAATGGGAGAGGTCTCGCTAAACAGTCTACTTCGAAAAATAGTCAGTTTAATTGACGGCTGGAACGAAGTGACGCAGAACAACCAGGCGGTCCCGACAGTTAAAAGTCCATGTATGTTCGGCTGGCGTCAAAGATAAGAAAGGAAAGTTTCTTTGTGTTTTCTTTCCAATCCCGCTGGAGTGCAGCGGCAACGTGATAGAACCTAAAGCTATTCAAAACACGACCTAAATCGGATCAGCTAATCAACAATTTTAAGCTAACTTCTCAGGTTAACAGAGAATTCCCTTAGCCTAACATGCCTTTTGCTATTGTAGCTCTCACACCATCAACGTAAATAAGCTTGAACTTTCTACCACAGAAAAACTTTTAAGAGTATTTAGTGCAATTATATATTTTCGGATTTGTGCGTTTTTTGTTTCTTTCACTTTCTTCATTTGATTTCTTCCTAAATTTTTCCCATCCGAAGCCAAAAAAATCTCAATATTGACGCATTTATCAGATAAGCACGATTCATTACAGGACTAAATAATTGCATTCAGCAAAATTAATTAAACGAAATAAACGCTACATATGGATTGGCCTTTGTTCAGTAATCCTTTATTCAATTTTCAGACTTGCTGACTTACTCCTATTACCTAACCACCACCTAGCCCGTAGAGTGGTTGCCCTTACTCTCCGGGCGAATGAACTGGCGAATGCAATTCAATTATCCAAACAGCATGTAGCGCATATCCGTATGGAACGACAAAAAGCTCTACGCCAAGAAAAATCGAATTCCTCTAATCGTTTAAAAGAGCAAAAGAAATACTATGAGTCTATCGTAACAAGACATCAAGGATTCATAGAGCAGGTGAGCATCATTCCCTTACCAATTTTCTTTCCGTGCATATTTGAATTTAAGATTGAATTGACTGATTGTATTTGCATGGTTCTTTTTTTCCATTCCGTGTAGCTTCTAAAGGATAAAGGATCACTATGTGAAAAAGTTACAGCTTTAACGAGACGTATAGAAAGTCAGAATCAAGCATGGGAGCATAAACTTGAAACGGAACTGACTCGAGCTAAGGAGACGGCTCTGGCAGGAGAGAAGATACGACGTGAAAAGTGGATACGTGACAATACGAAGAAAATTAAGGTATGTCTGTGATTTGAAGAGCAATGCACAGTCGGCGCATTTGTAGTGGTTTTGTATATATGTTGGAGTACTGCATACTAAATTGGTATTGACAACTATGAGAAAAATTTCTTTTAAGGGAAACACTTGATATAGTGCAAGATATCCTTTAATTGAAAATACATTAAATTGACGTACAATCCTTAAGGCTACCTATAATGACTAGATTCCAGCATAATGGTAAGTTTTTTTGTAGCTCCGCTTGGTGTTCTTGAATACTTTCAGAACATATTATAGCAGAAATAGCAGAAACACTCACTCTTTTGGAAATGGAGTGTTGTAAATATTAGTCGTGTTCATAGAGATCGTGCACGATTGATAATGCACTAATTTAAATATTAGTCGTCTTCATTGAGATCCTGTACGATTTTCTACGATTGATATTCATTTCCTTTTTTCCCATGAAATTTTTTTCATTTCTGCCGAGTAATCAATCTTACGTATTGATTTATAGGGTTGAGATGAGTGAAATTTCGTGTCCCACTTACGGCAACTTCCAATTGACAACTCCCTTCTTGTCTGAACCTTTGAACCAATGACCATATAAGTTGGATATTCGACCTATCATTCCAATTTTCAACATCTGAAGGCAGACTAATAAACACTCTAAGCAAAAACCAATGATTAATTATACTTCAAATATTGCTCTATCGCCAGTGAAAGGTCCTCTCCCGATTGCGAGATCCATCAACCACGTGAATCTAAGGATTTCCCTGCTTTACTGGTTTTCAAACAATTATTAGTTAGACTCTGGACCCCCTTTCCCGATATATTTCTCATATATACAATTCGCAATAAGCAAGTCCTGGCATTGTTAAATTTTACAATTATTAGGTGTATAAATATGAAATGCGGATTTTTCCTGGTTGAAATATGCATTTATTTGAATAACAGAACGAATGAATTATAACTAAATAATCAAAGTATTGGCCATCGTTAGCTATGACTTTTTCCCATATTTCTGTCAATTGATAGATTCCGTCCCAGTACCACTTCTCATTTTATGAGGCTAACCACTCATCAAGCCAATTTTTAACTTCTTCGTAAGAATGGAAGTGCTGTTCCGAAACTCCGTGCTGCATCGATCGAAACAAGTAGTAGTGAGAAGGAGCCAAGTCTGGTGAATACGGCGGGTTGGGTAGAACTTCCCAATTAATGTTTCCCAAGTAGCTCTCGACAGGTATTGCAACAAGCGGCTGAGCTTTGTCATGTTGAAAAATCACTTTATCATGTCTTTCGTGAAATTCTGGTCGTTTTTCCTTAAGTGCGCGGTTCAATTTGATTAGTTGTTGTCGGTTACTTTTGCCAGTAATAGTCTGACCAGGTTTCAGCAGTTCGTAATACAAAGGTCCCTTACGATCCCACCAAATTCACAACAAAGTCTTCTTTCCATGAATATTTCGGACAGGTTGTGATGTTGATGGCTGGCCTGGGTCTACCCATGATTTTTTCCGCTTGGGATTGTCAAAATAAATCCACTTTTCATCGCCAGTAACAATCCGATGCAAAAAACCTTTTCTTTTCTGTCTAGCAAGCAAAATTTCACAAATCGTTTTTCGCTTTTCGATGTCTCTTTCTTTCAATTGATACGGCATCCATTTTCCAGATTTTGGATATTTCCCATGACTTCTAAACGTTGTGAAATGGCTGCCTGAGTAACTTCCAACGCTTCTGCCAACTGTTTTTCAGTTTTGTGATGTCTTCTTCCAATAATGCTTGCAAATCTGTATCTTCAAATGTTTTTGGTGGTTTTCCACGGTCTTTGTTGCTGACATCGAAATCGCCACTTTTCAATCTTTTAATCCGTCGTTCACAAGTGTTTTGGCTTGGAGCATGTTCACCATATGCTTCCACTAACAATCGATAAGTTTCTGCTGCCGTTTTCTTCAAATGAAAGAAGGTTGTTAGACTTCCTCGCAAAACCTCTTTTTCTGGCACGTAATTCGATATTTTTGAAGCGAAAAAAACTATGTTATTTGTACAATCAAAACCTATGACATACTGGAATTTGTTGACAGATGTTTACCCTCCAAAATGCCATATTAGTTATCCCCGACACAAACCATATGTAATGGTTATGCCATCTGTAAGTAAAATCCGCATTTCATATTTAAACACCTGATACAATTCTCATAATGTTCTTTATAAGTATTAAATGTTTTGTATTTGAATAATCGACACATTATTTCCATTGCCAGGAATTGACCGTCAAAGGACTTGAAATGGAAATAAATCGAATGACTTGCCAGCATCAAAAAGAAATAACCGAACTTAAACGAGCCCATCAGCAACAATTGCTGGATGCAGTTGCGGAGGAGCGTCAAAAATACGAACAACAAGAAAAAGCTATCCGAGAATCATGTGCTCTGGATCGGGAATTAAGTATTTCAAAGGAGCGTGATGCAATCCGCGAACGGTAAGCTCACATTTTCGAAATTAACACGTAAATTACTACACAATAGGAATACTTTACTTATTCATTATATCATACGATAATAATTATCCACTCATGACTCGCATAACAATCAATGTTTTATTGCATTTCCTGAAAAAGTTTCGAGAAACAACTACGCGAGGAGCAACATTCCTTTGATGAGCACCGAAGTAAACTTTTAGAAGAGTTTGCTGTGGAACGTGAAAGGCTGCTTGCGGAAATGAAGCAAAAAGAGTTGGAGTACGAAAGTAAAAAGCAGGAGCTGTTGAAAGAAAAGGAACTGGCTATAGACCAAGTTCGTAATGAACTTAAAGAAAAGTGCCATAAACAAGAACAAAAATATCAAGTAAATAGACTTCTTCTTTGATGAATTTCTTAACATACATATTTTAAATGTGCGATTTTAATGTCCTTATTCTACAGACCCGAATCAGCACAATTGAAAAACAGTTTGAATCAGATTTTATGATATGGAAACGAGAGTTCGAAAATGCATGCAAGTTAAGAGAAGTTGAAAACGAAAATGCAATAAGGCAACACTACCGTTGTGAAAGGGATCGACAAATTGATGCTATTGTTGCAAAAATGGATAGTGAAACTCAACGTTGTCATGAAGATTATGAGTTGAAATTAAGGTAAAGAAGTATAAAAGTTTGAGATGGTACTCTATGTAACCTTTTCGGTATACCCAGTTTAGAGTGTACTTTTAATTATCTACTCAATTTTTGTTAGATTTTTTAAGGAGTGAGGGGAAGATATTTTGTGTTGTCCTTGTCTTTAACTGCTTGTCTGTCTTTCAGATCCTCAACCGGTGGTTTATTTTATTTTAAAACGACAACTCAAATAATCTGTTTGATTGGAGTCTAGCTTTCTATAAACTCACGACTCTCAAATCCAACTCACTCCATTCAGGAAGGATATTATTCTCGAATCTTCTTCTGAGAAGCACCCTCTAGATCTGTAAAAAATGAATTGCCTTGGGATCCTTACTTAACCCTGTCTAGAACCGGACACTAAATGAAAATGAAACATGGTTCTCAGTCGCTCGTGACCTAAGAACTGCGCTAAAATGTGTTGTATATAATGCATATCGTAGCTGCATAGATTTCATGACTCATTTAGAAGCTCATGCATCCTCCACAATTAGTTGCACAAGAGCAGGAGCCAAATTAGGTTAGGCTAGCCAATCTGAATTTCATTTTAGAAAATCGGCATGATATTGATCCCCTTGAGATTGCTCATGATACATAAACTGTTTCCTCAGTTTTGTTTTGCTCTATTGCAAGACTTGGAGAGAAACAGGCCAGGACATCATAAGTCTGTCGCTGCCCCGTTCCTCTCCAGGAATCCAGAAAACATTTCCTGAAAACTCACGGGCTTCTAGAGCCTTCGGCGATACCCTACAATTTTAGAGAATGAGAGAGACTTATTTTCAGCCTCAATAACACTATCCTAGGAAGCAACAACGCGTTTTCTATAACTAAATTAGTTTGGATTTTATTTTTTTAATTTTTTCCACTTTTTAAAGCAAAAAAGTGTCCTAAAAAAATTAAATAAATTTATTTCTTACATTAAGGCTTCTGTAAAAAAATATATGCCTATAAATTTCCTTTGTTTTTTGAAATGTTCACAGTCGTGTTAAAGAAAAATATGAAGCTGAATTACAACAAGCGGAATATTCTGAAAAACAACTTAAAGATAAATTCAACGATGCCCGAAATAAACTTGCCGAATGTGAAGCACGAGTACAAAATTATCAGGCTGAAGCTAAACAATTAAGTATGGAGTTAGTGTATAGTAAAAAGGTAAACAACCTCATTTTATTCATAACAAAAATGTATTTCATTACAAATCACACATGAAATTTTTTTTCTATTTACATTTCAGATGTGTGATAAATTAATGGAGGAAAAAGAAATTATGAAAGATAACGCTCGACGTGAAGTACAACAAGATATTGCAACATTACAAAATGAAAGAGATAGTGAAATAGAAAAGATTTATCAACGGTAATTGTTAACAACAACATCTTTTGTCATTATAAGTAGAGACATTGTTCCTACGATATTAAAAAAATGAATGAAATTAAATATTTAATGAAAAGTAATATTGTACTATTACAGAGTTCAACAAGCAATCGAGAAGAAAGATACAGCAATGGATTTGTTGCAGAAAGAAAATGCTGCTTTGAGAGAAAGATGTATGAAATTGGAGGCGATTATACGACAACAACGGAAAGATTATTGTATCAAATAATAGGAAATCAGTTCTATTATTTATGTATATGACAAAGAGTTGCAGAGTATTTTAATCTGCTGTAACATATTGTTGACTGAACGTTTCACTGTCATTAATTTAACTAAGAGAACATGTAAGATTCGATAATAATTAAAAACTAATCGAAGAAACCACTCCGACTTTTTAGTACAACATAAAAGATTAGTTGAAAACCATTTAAAAAAAAACAAGTAAAACCATTTTATTGATTCATCTGTGAGCAATGCCGGTTGTTTTTAGCACACTTTGATTTATTGTATACTTTTTTTCATTTATTTGATTAATAACAATTGTGGTGCGTCTTTATTATGTCCATTAAACAATCAATTCCATCTATGCTACACCCGAACACAATACCTCTGCCTTTGGATCTGGTTCACTTTTTCATTGACTGCAGTATAGTTTTTAGTTCCATATATTAATTTATAACGTTGAGATATAAAACTTCAATAATATTCTTGCATACTTCAATGCAGTTGCTTCTATGCATCCTCTCATCAAATCTTGAAAGGGTGAGAACTATCAACACCATCCAAGATTTGACGCAGTAGCCACTACCTACTATGTCTTGATTTGCCTGTCCTAAAGATTTGTTGTCAACTTTTCATCGTCGTAGTTTCCCAGGCTTATAATGTTTTGGACTCCCACATCTGCGTTCCCAGCGTGGGACTATCGTTCGTGTCCTTCAACTGGAAAATCCAAATGGTGATTCCTGGGCTTTCCCGTCGTTTTCTTCTTTTAGTTTTACTTTGGTATACCTTCTTGGGTATGCTTCCCTCGCGTCATGTTGCCACCCCAGAGCAGCTTCCGCAACTTTTAAATCACGTACGCTTCTGGCCCAAACCTCACAACTTTATAAAACAAACCTCAAAAATTTCATAAAGCTGATGATTGTGTCAGGATGTTTGTTTGCATTAAAATTCACGGCTCACAAGTTCGGCATATCGCAGACCTTAGCACTAATTTGTACACTTTGTTCTGCTCTGTGAGCAGCTGTCCTTAACACTTGGCAAAACTTGGAAAAACTTCATGTTAGCTGATTCATTTTTATCTTTCGCAGATTTCACTAAGGGGTAGACATTTGTCCACGTTTTACAATTATGAATCCATTAAACTTTATATAAGTCGACACTTTCACAAGCTCTTTCGCAACTCCCGTCTCAACTCTTGCTGGTTTGTCAAACCCTGAGCCTGGAATCTCCACTTGATTGAACAATATAGCTAACGAGAATAGACAAATTACTCCACTGCAGGCAATTACTAATATTTTTCTGCCTTATCTATTATCATTTCAAACTCGCATATGTAAAAAATACAAAGATACGTAGGCTGCTACATATATTTCAGGCCTAGGCAACACTAAGTGTTGCCAGGTGCAATCTGCCATTTCCATTGGAAAGTTTGACATTTTTTAGCATAAACGTACTCAGAACGTTTCGACGTACGACTATCATTTGTGTTGTTTACAGTGACTTGAAAAAATCAATTTGGCAAAAAATGGAATTAACTCGTGAACATTTTCGTGCGATCATTTTTCACAACTTTCGACGTGGATTATCACGACAAGAGTGCATCGATGAACTTAAATCTTTGTATGGCTATGAAGCACCATCCTACAGCACTGTGAAAAACTGGTACAACGAATTCAATCGTGGCCGACGCTCACTCAAAGACGAATTTCGTGAAGGACGTCCAAAAACAGCTGTGGTGCCAGAAAACATCGATGCTATGCGTGAAATGATAATGCAAGATCATCATGTGACATACCGTGGATAGACGCATTTCTCCCACCAGTATACATTCGATATTGCATGAACACTTGGCCGTAAAAAAGGTTTGTTCTCGTTGGATCCCGCACAATTTGACAATCGCTCAAAAAATGGCTCGTGTGGATTGGTGTAAAGAAATGCTGCAAAAATACAATCGCGGCTCTTCAAAAGACATTTTTAAGATCGTCACAGGTGGTGAATCATGGATATAAACGTATGAGCCTGAAACAAAGCAGCAATCAACCGTGTGGGTTTTCCAAAACGAGGCCAATCCAACAAAAGTTGCTCGCGCACGAAGCACTGCAAAGCAAATGATCGCTTGTTTCTTCGGTCAAATGGGTCATGAAGCCACTGTTCCGCTTGAGCAACGTAGGAAAATCAATTCTGAGTGGTACATGACCATTTGTTTGCCTTAAGTCTTCGGAGAAATTCGCAAAACGAACAAGAGAAGACGAAACATCCTCCATCATGACAATGCGAGCTCTCACACATCTCATCAAACACGTGATTTTTTGAGCACTCAAAACATCGAATTGATGGGTCACCCGATTTTGCCCCCAACGACTTCTTTTTATTCCCACACATCAAGAAAAAAATGTGTGGTCAACGATTTTCGTCGCCAAAAGATGCTGTTGAAGCGTTCAAAACCCATGTTTTGGAGGTGTCTCAATGGGAGTGGAAAAAGTGCTTCGAAAATTGGTTTGAGCGCATGCAAAAGTGTATAGATCTTCATGGAGAATACTTTGAAAAACAATAAAACCATTTTAGATGATAAATATTCGCATTTTCATTATTAGGCCAGAAATATATATAGCAGCCCTCGTATACTATGTTTGTAATGAATGATAAAATCAAAGAAAAATTTATCGTTACGAAACTATAAGGATGATGAAATTCCCAGTCTGAAGATGCGCCGGGCGTTATTAAAGCTCTAAATTTGAAAGCTAATACAAATAGGACACCTGCATTAGTATGAAGAATTTCAGACAGAGGGAGAACTCATGAACTGAATAGAACATTTCAGAGGCAAGTTGTTAAAAACGGAAAAGGAACACAAGATTAAGTCTCCGAATGAAGCGCAAATGGAAAGGAAATAAACTTTGACATCAATACGATTCAACTCATAAATAAGACAAATGGGGACTAAGGTCCAACAGGCAGAGACACGATGTTCAAAAGGCAGGAGTTCCTCTTGATGACGTTAGACAACGTCTACGTATTTAACTACGTCAATTGGGTAGATATTCTTGAATTCCTGAATATCTCATTGCAAATACATGAAAATCTCATCGGGACATCAAAAAATACCTTTAGCATTAAAGTCTGATCTATAAAATTAGGCGCGATCAACGGATGATGCTAGTTATATAATAAGGATGCTTGTGACGCGTGTCCCAAGCTGAGGAACGTCTTCTGTGACGGGTTAAACTGTGATACTAGTCAACGAATCACTTCATAAACCGAGTACAAATAGAGCTACATATGATCATCTGCCGGGACCGGAGCTGGTTGACGACTTCGATTAAAATTAGGACTGAAGAAAACTGAAGAGAAGAAATCCATTCAAAACAGTGGATCATATGGGGTATTTGTTGACTAGCGGCCAGTAAAGGCTGAGCAAATTATATGATAAGGCTTATCTGAATGAGCATCACAAATTCTATGTTTCTAAACATAACAGAGATATAGAGCGTATCTCTCAGAACCAAGCTACACCAATAGCTCCGTCGAAGCTGTCAGTTCAGAAAACCTAATCGAAGAGATACTGAATTCCGCTGAAAAATTCAACCAGGGGGTATTTCGCTCGGAATATACTTCTCACAAAAAAGGACATACTTAGCAGACTGGAGAAGTAGGCGTCGATGGTATATATGACTCCTCATCGTTTATTACTACTGGAGAAGAGACTTCTTCGAGACACGAAAAAGTGGATAGGATAAAGAACTTTAGCCAAAAATAAGGTTAACTGTTCCAAGTTAGGTTCTATGGTTGACAGGGAAGTATGCTTCCTTGTATGCAAGGAAGTATGCGAGGGTATGCTATCGACAAATTCTTGATTTGCAGAAAGAACTTTTGAGGCTTTCCTAACTGACGGTTAATTTTTTTTATTTGAATAGCGGCAACAAATTGGTTAAATCTAAACTTTTAAACTTAGAATCCGAGAAAACATTCGTTATAAAGATAGAAGGTTTAAAGATGATTGCGTGGAATGGGAATATGAAGAAACGATATATCATTTCCCATTACTCGTGTTGTTACAATAAATAAACCAATGACTCTCTACATCGAAATTTTATATGGGTTTCTTTAAAAATCTTATAATATTTAACATTTCAACATTGCACATTCTTTCATTGTTCTTATCTAATTAACAAAAATCGGTAACTGTTTTTTGCAAGCGTATCCATTTTTAATTCCAGCATCAACTTATACAGTATTTTTACGCAAAATATTCGCAAGCAAAACATACGTCATGTGGCCAAGATCCTTAACCTACAATGGATAGAAATGCGTTAACAGGATTTTCAAAGTAACTTAGGTATAACAATTTTCAAATGGCAATGTTTCAATTAAATTAAAAAAAAGTTACATCATTCGAGGCGTACCTATTAATAATATCACCACGTTTCTTTGAAACAAACATTATCCTTTTAAGCGGCATTTTTCTTCACGACAGCGCCCACCAAATCGCCGTTGGTAGTAATTTCGAATTTCAAATCAGCAAACTCCTTTGGCAACGTATTGATTAAACTCTCAGTCTTTGTCGTTTTCACAGTATCTGGATACCTATTTGGTGTAACCGAAAGATCTCGGGAGAATGAAACTACAGTACGTTGCTCAAAATTTACACCTGAGTTACTTGACAAACTCTCCATAGATTGATTTGTCGAAGAAGTTGATTTTGGTAGTGGTGAAGGCGTTCTGGACGATTGATTTGAATTAACTTTGAGTCCTTCTAATTTTTCGGGAGTGTTGGATTTGAGTGGCGGTGTAAATTCTGATGAATTTCCGTTCATTTGATTACTATCATTTTGTGTATTAGCGTGTCCATTAGTCTCACTGATTTGTTTCAATGTGAAGATACCATTTTTCTGGATTGTTGCAAAATGATGATCAATCGGAGGACTACTCTTTGCTACGGCTATGGTTTCTTCAACAGTTTCTTGGACACCGTTCGACTGATTGTTGTTTTCTATATCGTCAAAGTTCCTTCCGCCAATTTTTTTGTGTAATCGAAGAAACTCATCGCTAGATGCGAAGCCATTTACATCGCCATTGCTAGGTATCGTTTTGGGCGGTGACTTTTTCTTGAGAGAACTTGGTTTTAGCTCCGATCCCGAAAATATATTTTCCTCAGTCGGTGCTGGTGATATGATTTTTGGTGACTTGACTATAGTAAAATTCGGTTTGCCATGATTAATCAGAAGTTTCGTCGGTGGTGGACTTTTTTCATTCAGCAAAATGTTTCGGTTAATCATTAGTTTTGGTTTGCTCTCCATGGTTGTGTCTGATATTGTTTCGCAGTTCAACTAAAATCAAATAAAAAAACGTCATTGTCAATATTTTTAATATTTACTATCTAATACGTACTACTATTGCTACTAATATTTTAATATTAACTATATTGCTCATTTACATAAATGTTTCATGCAAATTCTTAAATATGTAAAATTTCATCACAGTGTATAATATTTTATGTTAGCTTAAAATGTTATCCCTGTTTTCAAATATGTTTTATAAGGTTTATCTATAAAAGAGAATCTTGAAAAGAATGAGTCAGTTTCATTCCTGAAGAAAGTTTTCTTCAGAGAAAATGGGAAATCGAAATTTAAAAAAATTTAATACGAAAACCAATCAATCAACCAAACAGTGAGTTTCGTCAATGTCACTTGAGTTCTCTTTGTATACTTGCGGATACAGTAGAGTTACAATATCCAGTTCATATCAAGATAGCAGATAACAGCGACAATAATGAATTTCCAACTTCAAGGAAATTAACGAGATAAAAGACCTTACAAGAGCTTCGCCAATTTCAATAGGGAAAAGAATAAATTTTATATTAGGTTCCCTCCTGCAACAGTTTTGTATAATTTGAATCCATCTTCAATACCATTCATTGCGGAAGTACCAACTCCACTACAAGTACGTTGAACTGATATGTGATTCGAAAAAAAACAATCAATATATTTACGGTTATTTATAGCAATAATCAAAAAATACATTAACATTTTCATTTATCTTCCGCTTGTGCATCAAAATCATCATAAATGTCCTAGCTATTTCATGATCGTATTCTGCATAATTTATGGCAAAGGCAAATATATATTCAGTATTCAAGCAGTGATCAGTTTTGAATAAATTTATGCATGTATGTATATATGTCACTAACTTTGCATTTGAATTATGATCGAAACAAATTAAAAGTAAGCGCCACATCACTTGACAACATTTTGGTTGTTTTAACGAATATGAAAGAATTTTTATTAGTGAAATTAATCTCACCAACAATGTGTGCTCATTTGAAAAGGGTTAATTAATATAGTAACGAACTAACCCCATAATTAATAAATGTAAACATATTAGGTATATTTTCTTTATTGGAAGGAGATGCGTGGTTTGGAAACAAACAATTTTTCACGATATGTTTGTATCTTTGAAGCTATGCTTAGAAAAATTGGCACAATTTACTTTTTTCTGCATAGTGTTCAGGACACTGTGTTGAACAAATTTCTCGTTATTTGAGAATATCAGATAATTGTCCAGAGTTTCGGCATCGCCGTAATAATTGAATTCCTTCCCATCCAAGCCATTCGTCATCGGCCGGAATATTAGATAGTCAAAATGAGAAATATCTGATGAACGTGGCGAGTTGGCAAGGGATGCAACTAAGGCTCCTGCAAAATATCCTTCACAATTTTTACATCAAGTCGTGTTAGCATTCTCATACTTAAAGAAACCTTTATCATGTCATTTTCGTCCTTTTTAACAGTTTGAGCTTTTCAGTGGTTAATGGTTTCGTTACGCTTCAGCAGCTCAATAGTTATGGATCGCTACGAGATGTTTCTACCACATATATACAGCATTACCCTCTCGCCAGGAACATTCGGTTTGCCCGGCCAAACTGACCCGCTTAATACGGACTATAAGACGTAATAAACAATTAGGACAAGCTAATCATGACAACATAATTAGCGCCATAATTAGAAATACTGCTAGAAATACTGATATAATTTATATCGTTTTTAAGGTCCACTAGGATCTTAAAAACGATATAAATTATAGTTTAAAAAAAACTATTTGTTTTTAAAATACTATTTAGGAAGAACCTATTTGACCTTTTTGTTAATAATAACAAATGATATTTATTTAAGAGAAATCATTTATTAACCAACCATTTTAAAATCGCGTCCAGGAATTTCAAAATAAGGCAAGTAAAATTACTTTCACACAAGAAGTAACTAAAAAAACATTCAATAAGAAAGGCGAGAAAGCAGGGGGTTTCAAAATTTGTGGCATGGTAGCAATCCAGAGAACACAATATGTAGATCAATTTTTGAAGTTATTGGTGAATCAATTTATCCATTTTCACTTAGAACTTATAAGTGATTTATACCCCTGCTAGCTAACTAAGCGAAGACTCTTGGGTGCGGAAGTTCTGATCAATTTGTCGAATACCTCGAAAGTGAATTTACAAAGAAAGGTGGAAAGAGCTCAAGCTGGTTTCGAACACGCGTCCCTGCCGCTTCTCGTCAAAAGAACAGGATTGAAGTATGAATTCGAATGCCGTTGGAAAGAAACCACTACCTTCCTAAAAATTACGCAAAACGACATAGCACTCAAACGGACGACACATGTCTGCGGCTAAGAGGAGAAAAGCGTGGATTACTTCCTTCTGTATTGCCCGTGCTTCGCTCATAAGCGAGCCTTGTCACTGTTAATGTTCTGTGATGCGGTCTTTATCGGTCAAAAACCAAATTATTGCATGACTCGAATAAAATTTAGCACCAAACAAATTGCACAAAGTCTGCCAAATGTTCCTATTTTAATTTAGACATTTACATTCCATTGTGAGCGTGCTGCGCAATATTTTAATTGGTCCGACAATAATTTTATAATAAGGAAAATGTCTACTGAAATTCATAAAGCACCAAATTACATTAGAACTGAAAATGTTTAACGATTCATAAATTTTCGTAAATATTCGAATATTTTATTTGCATTCTTTCAAAGCACATTTGTGGTTATTTTTCGCATCCTTCTCTCCACTGTACACCAGGTCAAAACTTCATTGAAGCTTTTTTATAGATCATCATTCATGCTTTGTGAATAGAATTATAATAATCTTCGAAAATACGTAGTTGAAATGGCATTTCTATTTATTTATTGCCAAAAATACTTTCGTAAAATATTTCTCAGCAAACATTTTGCAAGTGGTTTTTTGGCGAATTCAATTCAGAACACTTTTATTGAAGTATTTGTTTTTTTTGTTGGATGCAAAATAAATTACCGACCTGTAGAATATAAGGTAATTTATTTTTTCATCAAAAAATAAACAAGTGTGTCTCGTATTAAATGTCTATGGCTGAACAATTGTGGATTTGTAAATATTTAGTCTACTTGCACAAAATTCGTTAGAGTTAGGATTTATATGAGCACGCCACCTTACTCCTACTCTCTACTCCTGTCTTGGCTAATAGGAATGCACGCTTATCGTACGTCACTAGGGCATCTAACACTTGTCCTGTTGTAATTTTAGCTCATTATCTCCTTATTTTCCTATTTAAACTAGGATATATCAATTTCAGAAGTTTTTGGTAGATCGATGCGTCCCGGCCTGTGAGTTGGCACCTGACGAGAAGCGGCAGGGATGCGTGTTCGAAACCAGCTTGAGCTGTTTCTACAATATGTAGAGTTATAGTTCATCCAAAATGACCCCTGTTATTAAAATAACCAATACGGAGTTGAAAAAGTTGGCGAGCATCAAGGACCTAAATGTACAAGTTGATACGATTTCCTTAAGTTGATCAGATGAAGGCGTGGCCATTTTTATAAAATCCTGGTCACCAGACTAATGATTCAGAAATTGAATACAAAGACGAAGAATTAATTGCAGCAACAAGGAATCTTAGAACACTACCGGGGAATACAAAAATTCCTTGTTTGTGCATGCCGGAATGATATAATTTTCTTAATAACCGGAATATAGGATCAAGTTTCTTGGAATGCGTTCGAAAGCATAGTTTTTGCAACCAATGTAGTACAATAAATGAAAATTCTGAAAATATTAGAATATGTCAACCAATAAAAACAAATAAATCATATAAAACTGAAACCAAATAAATAGGGATTTCAACATTTTTCAGACTACGTAATGCTCCTACAGAATAAAAATTTAGAAATGAAGAAAAAATGTTGTCTTTTATGTCTTCATTTTTTAAGCATATGGTGGTTTAATTCCTGTTTAGATTTACAATTAGATCCTTCATGCCCGCCCAATTTTTCCTGCATGTTATATGTGGCAAAATAAGGTTTGTTATCTGGTTCCAGATATGCACTTTTTAAGAGATATACAGATATATATTCAGATATATACTTTTTCTTGCGTGTACATAAATTCAGATGGGATGCGAATTCTCATACAATTCCAACAACCATAAATTCAAATTATTAGATTACACACCAAATACCACAAATGAATCATGATTAAGATTTCGATCTGATTCGGGGTAAAGTACCTGAAAAAATGCGGTATTTTCATGTGTGGATTCAAAAGTTTAGATTAATTGCTTTGTCATTTCTCTAATGTATTTACTATTTGTTATCGGGCTCCTGTTTATAGCGCACAATTTTTTTTGTATTGTTTATTTTGAACTTCAATTATTTTGTATACATTTCTCAGCTGATAATACAATCAATGTTATGCTTTTAATCAAAAGCACAAAATAATTAACGATTTGCGAATGCTTCCATTGCGATTCACTGATGCATCAAAATTATAAGCATTCCGTTTAAAGTCTAATTAGCAAAATGATATTATTCAACAGTTGAGTCATCGCCTACGACTTAATTAAATAAACCAATAAATCTTCTTTTGGAATAAATTTCTTAAGATGAATCATCTTAGAGAATAAGTTCTTGCCGAAGAAGTGCTAAAATATGAATGTCACCAAGTACTCAGCATTGAGCTACTCATTATTTACGTTATTGTTATTCGCTGAATTGAAAAGTATCTGAATTAATTATTGCAGTAAGTTTTTAAGCATATGACGCATTTTTCTAGTTTTTTTCTCAGTACATTCCATTCTCCATTAAAAATTTCACTGGATTCAACACGCGTTCGTTGATTTTTATTCCGGAATGATTACAGACATTTAATTCATTAATTAGATGATAACCCGTTTCACTTGTGTGCAATATGCGGAAATAAAGTTCAATTTAGAAAAGATTTAAACAAGTTCCCGTGTCATTTTAAAATAAATGCATGATCAAGCATCGAATTCATTTGTTTCAAAATCAAAACACGATATCATCTTCACTTGGATTTCAAAAGAAAAACGCCTGCAAAAAATGTTCACAACGCAAAACAATACACGATTGCTCATTATGCAAATTTGATTAGTCAAAAGGGAATTAAAAAGTCAAACTATCATTCCACCGTTCACTTTTTTAAAGATATCTCTCCGATTCTTAGCTGACTTTTACCAGTTCAGAGAAACGCAATACAAGATATTCAACACGACTCAACGCATATTGAAAAATATCAATCAAATTGTTCTATCGCCAACGGAAGCAACACATGTTTAATATCTCACATGTTGTTTCAGTTATCTTTGCCAAATGTAAATGTTAAATTTATTTTTTATTTTACCTTTCCAACTCAACTACAAGTCGTTATAATCAAATTTTGACTTTTCAAAAGATAGTTGCTACATTTAGTCCAACAAGTTGTGCAAAACATATCGTATATGGTTAGAAATACTTCATATGCTAATTTGCAACTATTTTCTAACACATCGTCTGAACCGGGAAACTGAAAGTGAAGAATAATTTCAATGTCGTTTCATGGAGATTATGCAACATAATTGACCTTTTTATTCAAAATTTATTACACAGCATGAATATGGAAATTAAATCGGACTTAATGAGTTGAAACTAAGTTTGGCGCAAATTAAGCAAGTTTCTGATTTTTATTGATGATGATTAAAAGAATGATTACTTAATTTATTTAAGGTAACTGAAACGTGTTTTGGCTTGGTTACTACTTCTCATAAGGTTTACCTTTCCTAATAACTCTTTGAAAACGTTGAATTCACTTTTAATGCCCGAAAAGCTAGTTTTTCGAAGATTTGCACTTCGATAAAGCCTGAATCCTTTTAAGATAAGCATCAACGGCGTTACATTTTTGGCTGTCGTTGATTGCAATTGACTTGAACAAAATCGTTTACAATTCTAAGAAATAGATTTGCTACTACTGGCACTATAAAGTTCACTAAACAGGGAAACCAAGCAGAAAAAGATGATTGGTCTTTCGAAAAATTAATTAAATTTTTAAAAAATTTTGAAATTGACCCGCATTTGCGCTGCTTACCTTGAACAAGAACAGATAAATGAATAAAATGATTGCTGAATCACTTTTAAAAAGAATTGAATTCCCATGAATTAATATCCACTAATAATTAAAAATATTGACAGTTGATTTCCACTCATGTTACAGTTCAATTGCAATTTCCAATGTTGAATTTTCTTGGTTTGAAGGAAAATTCACCATAGGCTTAGTATTGATAAATTCAGAAAAAAACCTTCAACGTGAATTCGACAAAAAAATTGCAAAATATTTGTACAACATCGACATATTTGAAATGTAGCTTTCCAATAATGTTGACATACAAAATTTTTTACCAAACAGAAAGTATCATGTGGGAGCTCTTACTTCATAGGAGCCTCCTTCGCAATCTGTCAAACATGTTGAAACGACATTACTACGTTGCTTTTGCGATTCACTTCTTCTAGCTAAAGATCACTTCTTCTAAAAAGGTTGAGTTTAGGGAACAATAATAAAAGGTGAGTAGGCGAGATGGCCCAGAACCGCGGCCTGATACTAGTGCTTGTCCAAATCTCCCGAGAAATATACCAATAAAATATACGAATTGAAATATCAATCTTCACCTGCAACGCAATTCGGGTAATTTGTGAAACTTGGCGTCCCTCATCTGATTTAGAATTTAATACACAATAGGTCGGCTTCACTGAAAACGCCTTTTGTAAGCTTAATACAGTGAACGTCATCCTCATAACCAAAAGGATAACCATAACTAGCCTGTGAGTTGGCACCTGATTAGAAGTGGCAGGGACGCGTGTTTGAAACCAGCTTGAGCTCTTTCCACATTTCTTTATAAATAAATATTAAATTCACTATCGAGGTACTCGAAATATTTGATCAGAACTTCCGCACCCATGAGTCTTCGCTGAGTTAGCTTAGCAAGGGTATAAATCACTTATAAGTTGTAAGTGAAAATGGAAAAATTGATCTACCGAAAATTCTGAAATTCTCAAAATCCGTTTTGGCCCCATCCCATCGCCAAACTGATCGATCTTGAAATGCTTTTCGGCTCTAAGAAGATATTTACATTTTTTAGCAAGAACGTTTGGTGTTCTTATACGTTTTTATACGCTATAATAATCCTTGAGGTGGTTTGTTTTAAACCGAGCTTCATAATAGCAAGGCGTTGTATCTTTAATTTGCCCGTCAAAATGACGTCTCTAAATCTAAATGATCCCCAAAAGTCGTGTGTAAGCTCCCTGGCGGTTAGAGGTTGATAGAGGCATAGTATAGATAAATAGTACATCATCGTATTAATTTTGTTGTTTTATGGGTTAGCAGCAGGAAAAAACATTCAAGATGATGATCGACTCCAATCAGATAAGCAATTGAAACTGTCGAAATAATTTTTGAACAAGTGTCGTACTGACAACTTTGAAAAAATACTATCTGAAACAACTTTAACAGGCATTTGAAGTGATTGCAGTAGATCAAACTAGAACTGCTCCTTAGGAGCTACCAATACTAGCCACTGCAGTGAGAACTAGAACTAGAATTAGGGACACACCAAATGTATCTAACATTACACCAATAAAAAAAACACGGGCACTAATTCACTTATTTATTTATTTTAGAGAAGAAGGCAGATTTTTCAAATAATGTAGTCAATGTAGTCACTATCCAAAGTCAGGCCACATGTCTTATTCACAGGCAATCTGCTACAAACTTTAGTATGGCTGATCACAAGTTATAGAGTGATATTACTTTTTCGAAAAATATCCCGTCAAAAAAAAAATATAATTGAGATAGAACAGAGTTTTTCAGGTAAGGCCGGATCAATTAAATCTTTACCCTCCGAAATTTAACAGAATACTTTCTCCAAACACATAACAATCTTTTGAAACTGTTTATTCTTACTTTTCCTTTTCAAATATAGGTAAAACATTCAATAGTATAAATTTATGCCAAGTTATATTGAAAAAAAACAAATAAATGACTGAATGAAATTTGAATTTTAACATCCAATACCGTTTAGAAGAAGAGAAAAGAAGGAATATTCTATTTACAAACGAATGAATATTCTAATCGGGATCATCCAGTGCTATAGCCACGGATTAAAGGTAATCAACCAACAGGATAACCCATTTTTTGTTTTTCTTTGGTTTTTTTTTGTGTTTATTCAAGTGGGTCCTGCCTGCTTGGTACTTCATTTTTATCCTTTTTATTAAATAAATTATCAAATGATTCAAAATCATAAAAATCATTCACATAAATAATTAGTTTAACAATATTTGGATTTATGCAAATCGTAAATTGTGATTTCAAACTAAAATGCCGATCAAATACCTGCGAATAATATGTGATCTTCGACCAAACATTACATGATTCTAATCTTTTTAAGGTACGCTCGAAAAGGTTTTTCAAGACATAAAAATTGTTTATTTTTTATGCGAAAAGGGTTGAAAATATGATCATAAATTATTAAATTGATTTTGCTCATGATAAAAATTCTGTAGTATTTATAATTGAATGAAACTGGTTGATTTTTGGATTTTGCGGTGCAAATGAATGCACAAAATCCCAAGTAGAAAATAAAAATAATCTCTATAATCCATCCCTTGAACACACTGGTCAATAATATTTAAGTTTAATTATTTAAGTTCAAATATTCTTGCTGAAAATGATCAGAGCAGTAATGCTTCCTACAATAAAACAAGCGGCCTCTTAGCATATATTTGTTCAAAAAGAATCCGAACAATTTTTTTCTCATAGAGGTACATTAATAGTTAATTATTATTAACATTATAACTAAACAATAATGATGGGAATTGTGGATATGGAAATAGAACATTTTTCAGTAAAACGTTTCGGAAAAATATCTATCCGAGCACATAAAGCCTATGACACTGATGATGTGAAAATTCAAAGTGAAAATTTGAAATCACAAAAACATAAATACTGAGTATTCTAAGTATTGCTATTTGGTCCGGCAAATAGCAACGCTGAATAAGTTAAATAAAAATGAGGACTATTTTGCTAGATTTAATTCCATTTCGTATTTTTTACTAAATTTCGAATAATTCTTCTTGTCCGTCGTTTAATGGTCCCAAAGTGATCATCGGCACCAGTTAAATAAACTTTTTTTAGTTCTCACTTACATCACTTTTTCTTATGAGAAGAAATATTAAGAAAACAATTTTTTTATTATTGCAGCTTGATTTCATTGGTTAATTATCTGTTTTGACAAATAATTAAATATAGCATTTTTTAATTGTATTCAAGTGAATTTGCACAAGCATATAAACCTCTCCTCAAACCCAAAAAGATCGAGCAAAACGGCGGAAGAGTCTGTGAGAAGACTGAGCAATATTCTTTTTATTTTTATTGATTAAGCGGAATTTCTTGTGGCTCACTAACACAATTAATCAGAAAGTGTGTCAAAATTCGCATCCAATTTTTTTTTCCCGGAACGATCAATATTTAGCAGATCTTGGAACGACACACTATGAACTTTTTATTTTTCTGGGAACAGTGGTTACAAATGTCATGAAATTTCAAACGAGCACTTATTCTAGGTCACTAACAAGAAAGGTAAACTATTCATTAATTAGAAAAAGTCGAAACAACTGGACAAATTACAAAATTCTGATTATTTCCCATTTTCTAGCTTGAGGCTCAAAAAACCTCAACCTGAAAATAGTAAATAATAAGCATTTCTTTTTTAATTTTTAGAAGGTTGCAAACAACCAAATCAATAATTGGAAACTGGACAAATCCAATTTGCGTATGTAGTTCAAGCATCAAGAACTCACAACCCTTTCACGTGGTTTAACGTGTGTCGATGGTATTACCACTACAATTTCAAAATTTACCTTGCCCAACTAAACTTTATGTTTGCCTTATAAATTATCACCGGAACAAAAAAAATCTAATTTTTCATCACCTCTTTTTACAACTTAACGCACACCTTTATCAGATGTTACCGACAACGGCTCCTATCTATGACTAAACCACCATGCCTTAAGTAAAATGTTTAAAACAACATTACACTAACACCTGACTATCGATTGCCATTATTTATAGAATGGTAGGCACACATTAAAATCAAAAGCGTTTTTTCATCACCTTTTTTTGCTAATAATGCTGTATCGCTGTATATAATTCACCCCAAAATGGGACAAGCAGCACTGAATCGATAATATCTACATCATCTATCGCAGAAAAAATCGCAAGTTAACACTCCCATGCACCCCCTTATAGTTACATGCATGTTCATACAAACGTTACGTATGTGAACTATGGGTGTTTTCAAGTTCCCGATAAGTAAATTATTGCCAACTTGAATCCATTCCATTGCTCTATTTGTTGGGTATCTTTCGTCGCCGACAGATTGAAATGACACAATCCGATATCAGATATTGAATTGAAATTAAACCACACTTTCAATACAGTAATCAGTTTAAACAATTTAGAAGCCCCATTGAAAGTGTTTGCGAATAAGGTAGGTTCAAGCTTATCGTGATTACACTTTGCCAATAGACTTTGGCTTACTATGTTGGGCGTGTATATATAACATAAAATTTTAATATCCAATTATTTAATTCCAATGTGCAAACAGTTTCCGCATATAAGATAAAGATTTTAACAGAAACTTTGCATGATCTTTGAACTGTTTTCTCAAGACTTCCAGCGGAAATTGTTCATGAAAATTATAACCGGACGAACATATTGTAAATGTCTTAAACATGTTTCTTTAAATTATCAAATTAATCAATTATGAAACACTAATCCGATTATCTTTGACTCGCTATCAACAATAATAAAGCGTCGTTTAATGCGCGAGACATATGTAATCATCTGGAAAAAATCATGTTTCATTGAAGCAGACATTAAAATTCGCAGTCGAAATTCATAAACTAATACAAAGTAATAAAAAATATTAATTACGGTAGGAAATTAAGGTATCTGGTATCCACCGAAAGCACTTCAACCTCAATTTAAGAATAGCGCGAAAAATCTTTGATTTCGTTTCAACCGGATGCGAACCACTTTTAATGACATAAATTATCCTCTCAAATTCAACTCAAATCAGACCACAAAGCAGCACAAATAGAAGATATGAAGTACGAATTTTTACAACAACCGATAAAATTTCATTCCAATCAAG
This sequence comes from Stratiomys singularior, assembly GCA_954870665.1. Classification (NCBI taxonomy): domain Eukaryota; kingdom Metazoa; phylum Arthropoda; class Insecta; order Diptera; family Stratiomyidae; genus Stratiomys; species Stratiomys singularior. The sequence continues at coordinate 11,520,313 of OX940881.1, forward strand.
CTTCAGAATTCTAAGGAAGCTGAAAAAAATATAAAAGGCAACAAGCTCTCACTTCTGTATTTTGCTCTTGGATTCTTATGATAGTATTTTCATTCTCTTCAACATTCTCAAGAGTTTTTGAAGAAAATAGCAATAAAACATCAATAAAAGTTCAATAGGATACCCGAATAGAGTATTAACCTCTTTCAGTTGCAGTGCATAGTAAAATATACCTGGCACTAGAGGTGTCAATTTTCCAGCTTATATTAATCTATGATTTTCCTACTCCTGTTTCTTTCAACTAACATGTGCAACTATCCCATCAAATAAAACCTTTTTTGAACAGAAGGATGCATTGAATACATGATCACATGTGACTCGATGAGTTTCCGCGGTTAGATATTCTCTGGAACTCAATTTCCACTCGACCAAATAAGATGGCCTATCCAGATCGTATCAAACCATCGTATTTACCGAAGCGTGACAGTGAATGAGAAATCTCCATGAGAAAGTACAAAAGGCTTTAGTAATCCTGGACAACACTAGACAGAGAGAAAAAATGCTTATGTAGGAAAAGAATTCTGGTACTAATATCCGATTTTTATGCTGTCAATCAATAGACAACCCGCTGGTAGGTAGATCTTGTTCAAAAGAGTTTAATCCTTGAAGGTTACAGAGCTAGGTAACCAACTATTACGGCCAAGTAGGAGATAGGAAAAATTTGTACGTTCAACATAAATTTTCATCGAATATTGAACATGATTTCAAACAATTATCGAAATCTACAGTCTAGAATCAGGACATAACTTGTCGAAATCATGAGAATTGTTTTATTGAACTCATCAGTTCAAGTCAGAATCAAAATCAGAAGATAGATATAAGTGAAACGAAGTCGTTCTGAAGTATAATGTTGCTGATCCCTCTTTGCTTAAGTTGGAACTGGAAAATGAAATCCATGAACACCAGAAGTACACTAGTACCCCAACCATTGGATAAGCAATGAAAAGCAAACAGTCAACAGTCCGGAAGGAACATCTTAAAGAAACAGATTCGTAAACTCCATGTAGCAAATAATGTGAGCTTTCAAAGACAGAGAGCTTGAGTATGAAATGACGTAGATCAGTAAAGAGATCGCGAGCTTAAATGTTTATTTAGAACAATTTTTCTAATGTAATAGTATATGTAAGTGTTTGTGTATGAATACAAACTTAAGAAAACATTAATGTGCAGATCTCTTCATATTTGTCTCCATCATATATTTTCAACATGTTTTTCTTACAAATAATAATGCATCTGAAAAATTTACGTTAAATACTGCAAGATTGGGAGTTTGTTTAGTCGAAAAGTTTAGTCAAACGGATGACGCTAGTTTTCCCGAACCTCAAAAAAACATTTATCGAAGTTCATACACATGAAGGCCGAAACAAGAAAACACATGGGCATAAGATAAAATTTTGGATGAATTAGAGCATCTGGATAACTTTTCGTACTTCAGATTACAATTGATGACACATGGATACAAAACTATTGAGACTAAGTAACCAGTCCAGCTCGTGAACAATGTATTTTATTCGGTATTAATGATCTTGAAATCCAGCACCGAATTCCCTAGAAAAATCAGTAATAAGGTATTGTACCGTTGACTCTAAAGATACCCTTATGGAAATATCCAAATTAATCCTTAATGCCTCGAAAAAGATTCCTGCGAAGAACCACGCGAACAAAACAAGATACAGATCAATAGCTAATCAGATACAGCAAAGAGTTGTAGAAAATATTCGACGAGCCAGAAGTTCCCAAAAAATAAAGCCACAGAAACCCCGGACTGCTCGTTTATTCTAGTGTATTAACACCAAAAAAACGAAGAATAAGAGAAAAAGTTACTAGGTCAAACCTCACTAGCGTGAAGCAGATTTAATCGACGAAGAAAGTGGGGCCAAATTCAAGGACTTTATAAAAGACAGAAAATGTGAGACGTGACGTCCTGAAGGTCTGGGTCCAATGAGCGCATATACTCTTGACGACAAAGTAGAAATCAACCAACAATCGTGGCACAAGTGAAGACGTTTTGGTTGTTAGCTGTGCTGTTCTATGTTCCGGGTCTATTGCTTATTTTTAAATTCTTAATCTGCTCAAATCAGAACGAAAAAAACGCTAAAGACAGAAATGTCTAAGAAAAGTCTTCGAAAAAAATCCCATTGAAAAATGTACCGACAAATATCACTACTACAGTTTTCCTGGAGGGTACAAAGGGTGGGAAGTTCGTTTTAGTAAAACGAAATTTTTCCAAAGCACCTTTCCACGGACACAAGATTCATTGCAGGTCTCAATAAATTTAGTAATAAAAGCATTTCGAGCAATCCAAAATAAAAAAAAAGCAAATAGAATGAGCCATGAAATTGAATCTCAATGAAAATATTTTGAAATCACACACGAGCAAAAATGAATCACATGAACTATGAGTTATTGAAGTGATTTGATGTCTAAACTTGTGTAAACTTTCATTCGAAGATAAATAAAAACAATTTTACCACTTATTACACTTATGCGCATTAATCAAGGCAAAAACTTTTAATTACTGCAACTGATTGCTTTTGTTGCAAACATCAATCGTAACGAATTTTGATCAAGGCTATGACCTCAAAACGATAAAATTGTTAACATATGTATTTGATTTTCGAGGGGAAATAGCGAAAAACAAAAACCTAATTTACACTGACGTTAACGTACTGGCTATATTCAACCTAGTTGAAAATGATTCACATCGATTGCATGCTTTAGAAAGATTTAGACTCTTAAGAGATAGAATTATATAGATATAATCCACATAGCATTTAGCTGGAATGGTCCCAGCTTTAAGGAATCAATATTCGCAACTCGCAGTAACGAGAAAGCGTTTATGTGTTCTGGAAGTATGGACAACGATAAGAGCCAGATTATGAGTTAAGAATTTAAAGTCCGTTCTCTATGAAAGTTATTGCTTAATGTATATAGTTAAGATAAAATTTAAATTTAAGTTCAGAAGGAACCAGTGATTAGCTTATAATAAGAAGATCAGGATAGGCAAGTTCAAAAGCAGGATGACAGAGATATTTGTTATCGGGATCATTCACTTGACGTTACTTCTGCAAATGGTAAAAGTATATTGTCCAGTTGACAAAATATTTCGAGCTTCTTTGAACCTGAAACCAGAGAACGATACAATCTGATCTTTACTTGCTCTGCTCGACTTTAGGCCGAATTTGTAAACACCAAACTGATTTCTTGTTCGCTAAACATAATAGAAAAACTATTCTGCAAACATGATCAACGTTCACACTTCACACCAATTTTTTAAGAATATTTTATTTTCTTTTATTATAGTTCACTGCGTGATAAACGCTTTATTTTCACAACCTATAGCTAAAACAAATATTTTCAAACAAAACTTTCTTTATTCAGTAAACAACGTCAAAAACTAATTAATATATACATACGTGAACAAACAAATAACACATTTAGATTGCTTACCTATCACTGATAAAAATCTCTCGATTCCAACTTCCTAGTTCGAGTTGCAGTCACAGGTCACCACTTTCGTAGTTCAGGGCCTCCCTTTCACTAACGAAATTTGTTACAAGATACCAGGCAAGTGCATTAATATCCCACAAACCACCTCGATCGTCTTATCACCTGTTCACACCTTTTGATAATGCAGATCAAGCGATAAAGTGAGCTCTATCAGTGAGCCGTGGTTGTATCTACAAGTTACTGCACAGTATCCAAGCGCGACGTTACTTTACACTATCTAAGTTGGGGAAACAACTTCAGTTTTATCCAAGCCAATTGGCGCTAACCGTTTGTAATGGGTTCCTAAAACGCACTAAGTTTTATTAGCACCCGAACGTACGTATCTAAAGATTGGATGCACTTTATCGATGTTTTTGATTGATTGCACACCGGCGAACCGTTTTTAGGACCAAACTCACTTATGGTTCATTACTGCCTCAATTGTTCAATGGCCTTCAAATTCTAATTGTATTCTACTTCTGCTTGCTCTGGTTTTGCAGATGAATTCACCAAAAAAGATTTCTTCAATTCAGGCCCATTCAATCTTCATCAACTGTTGTAGCTCGAGCGACTAACACACTATTGGACTATCACAATTTAGAGGGAAACTCAATAGCTTTGAGGAAAACCAGAAAAAAAGCAACAATAACATTCGACAAAATATATTCGAAGGTTTTATGCAAACTCAACTATTGCGGCATGGCAGCATGGCACTTTGAAACTGGAAGCTTAGTTGCATGCAAATTTTTCTTAATGTTTATAGTAAAAGCTTCGCGTGTCGTCATATTTAATTGGAATTGGTGGGGGTGCAAGTAAGTGTTACTTAGCCAAACGTCTTATGCTTGTTTATTTGAATATTACACTGTCTTGTTGACTAATCGATCAAATCTCATCAAATGATTTAGTGTCTGACCATGTCGTTTGCAAAGAGCTGATGTCATTTGTTACACCATTAAACTGTGTACTGAAAAAAGCGCCTGAACTTACAAATTATTCAGTTTTGAGTTTGTTAACCACAATCAATTGGCAAACTTGCCATATGATTGCAACAATAAATGTCAGCCAGTGTGTGGTTGCTCGGAAAATACTAGACCATACATGGGAAATTGAGTTTTCTTGCTCAACAGACACTCGTGCTTTCACTTCTTAGAAATGCTATCGTTAAACCAACAACTTTTGCGGTGATTTAAAAGTTTCCTTAAAGAAAGGAAATCTTCGGAACTCTAAATAAAATACCAAAACAAAGATGTATGGTAAATTAAAAGAAACCTTTCCCCAACATGCTTCGAGATATGCAGAATACAATTATCTTCAACTATTCGACTCAAGACTAATCGTTAAGTTTTGGCCTAGGAGGAATCCAAACCCTTCCCGGCCTATTTTAAAATTTCCCGCCAATTAAGTCAAAATAATCAGGATACCGTAAACATAATTCTATCCATCTGAATACTAATGGTTCAGTCGAACATGTTTCTAGATGAAGTCAAGGATCCAACTCGCAAGAAGTACATTTTTTTAAAGGTTTGGAGCTCTCCACTTGCAAAGATGAGATACAGGGTCCAATGGCACAGCCAGAATATCCAATGGCAGAAGCCAAAAACTTGAAAATAAGAAAAACAACTCTTTGAATTGAGCGCAGGGAAAGGAACTCAGTGAATTTATAGTTTGTGCGGGAAGTGTCCTATATTCAAGGAGGTGCTAAGCGAGGCAACATGGAAGTTACGATTTCTTTAAGTATGAGTTACGAGATCCTACAGGTGTGTGCTACCTTGTATCACAACACAATCGCGCAGGAAGGGCCCGATCAAGTTTTGTAGGACGAAGTTGTTGGTATTGTACTGATATGCGAGCGAGTACAAAATGCTTCAACGACTAACAATATTACATGTATCTCAGTTCAAAGGCATGCACGGAGAAATGATTTTGTGCTGATGCTATGTACGAATGTGACACTCTTTACGAAATCCTCTGGAAAGAATAGCTGAGAAGAATAAGCTGAGCTCTTTGGCCTCACCCTAATAAAACGAGGACAAATCAACTACTGGGGAAAAACAGAAATGACGTTAGAACATTGGTGGCAGTATTAACGGGCCATAATCTTCTAGGTTAATACACCAAACGAAATGGAATCCAAACGGACGACACCTGCCGAGTTCACGGTGAGGAAGAAGAAAGTACAGAACAGTTCCTCCTAGATTGCCCGAGCCTGGCCCAGAAACCCCTTACTTGGCTGAGGTGTTCTGACGTAACAGAATTTGAACACTTGGCGACCACAGAGTCGGGGGACCTCCTTGGTTTCTGTAGGACGACAAGATGGACCATCTGTAAACAATAGTACTACACGTGGGGAGCTAAGGGCCGATGCTGGCCTATGCTATTTTCCAGCAAGTGGACCCCAGGACAAATATTAATAATAATAATAATAATAATAATAATAATAATAATATTAATATTAATAAAAGGCACGCACAGGGGAATAATTTTGTGCTGATGCGATGTTCAAATGTGACACTCTTTAACGTTTCTGTTCCTCTAAATTAATCGATACAATCCTTACAACGCTTGCTCGGTTCACTGGACGATACGACCTTCAACACATAAAGGCGGATTCTTCTTGGAGGTAACTTCAACGCTATACAATTGACTCGAGAAAACCTTATCGAAATTTTAGAGGCAAGGACAGAATACGTCGCAACCAACCTATGAAAAATACCCACTTTTCGCCAAAAGGCTATGAAGGATACATTACGGACATTCGCTTCAGAGACGTTGGTGCCGAGGGTGGAGGATGCTCTAGAATTTCTACGCGATCGTTCAGTATTCCTCGGAATAGGACGTATTCCTCGTAATTCTCGATTTGTAGTGCACCCAACCTCCAAATCATGGACAGAAACATTGAGAAAGTTCACATTAAGAGTTTGCCTACCTACTTTTGATGTGAGTACTCAAGGCTAGCAGGCTCAGCTGAAAATAGAAAAAATATCATTATAAGTCTCATCATGCCTCTCGGTGGAGTTTCCAGGCCATGATGAAAACTACGGAAAGGTAAGGTGATCAGAAGGAATTGCTGAAGAGCAAAGAGAATGTCAAAAACTCTAACGCGAAGCACAAAATTCAATGGGTCAGGGTGAATGACTTATTTAAATGGTTGCACGTATCGACAAGGAACCTTCTTCGACGGATAATAAACGAGAATACAGCCAGCTCATCTGAGGACTTCGCGATGGGAGATATGTACAGAGAACCATTTGACCTGGACTACGGGCACATTCACACATTCGAAATAGAAAAAATTATCAAAGTCTTCGTCCGGGAAGAATCTGCCCTGCAGTCCAATCTTCAGCGCGAGAGTAATGTACGAAGCAATGCAGACTCTAGAAAAGCGAAAACCCAGCGGAAGACACAGCATCCCAACCGAAGGACTGCAATTAGTCCACCTTCCTCACACATCAAAGAGCCACAATTGGTCCACCATATCTGTCTTGCCCTGCTCTTTAACGCATTAAATATCCTCATGAAAGAGGTTGTGGAGTTCGGAAAGGAAACAAGACTCTTGTTGAATAGCATAGAAAAAAACAGGAGCCACTTCTGACATAATGGTCCTGATGGAAATGTATTTAAAGAGCTCAATAGGGAGCACCTTACTTAGAGGACTCGCGCCGGATATTTCTTGCAGCACATTTCTTGCGCGGGTATATCGTCCCTATGATTGAAATATTTGAGGCTGTTCAGCGAGTGGAAGCGCATCATTCAACCCGTGACGCTAAATGTGAGAAAACTAAACAATTCTGCAATATGAACAAATACTCGTGGCTAGCTGGTAGCGTTTCTCAACCTCACAAATCTGCATGCTGCACTTTGATACCGAGTTTTGGGCTGACGCTCGTAATACAGTGTCAAACTAGAAAAGATTCTTGAAGAATCTACTGAGGCGAGCAGTTTGGTAGGTGTATTCTGGATTTTCATAGAGCCAGCAGTTCTGGTTACGGCAGAAGGCGCACCCTGAATTCCGCTACATACTGAAGAATAAATAAATAGGTCTACCTGCGTAAGGATGAATTATGAAGCAAAATGTTTCTCAATGTTCGCACTTTCAAGATGAGTTCTCTATGCTTAACTCGCTATTAAAAAGTGAAAATATTGCTCGGATGACGCTTTCTCATATTAGACTGGTGCCATTGAGTTTAAGTTGTTCCCATTTATTTTAACCCGCAGACAACGTACTTCTGGTGTTAGCAATTTGGCAGCGACGTGGCTACTAAATCATTAGGTCTGGTATATTTTCCAATATTTCTTCCAAGTGACCCTGCAGTTTCAGGTACACTCGATTCCCGTGATTTTTTTTTAAGTATCTTGTGACTTAAAGGGATACTGACCTTGATACTGAACAAATACGTACATCTTTGTTAATATTGAGATTTATGACCTTTTCACTTGCACATTTCAAAAATACGAAATTCCTGTCACAAGGATTTGAGCTTATAATGTGAGAAGCGGAAGTGCAAATCAATGAAAGTCAGAGAAATCATTAATTTTTTGAAAATTAATTATTATCCAGACATGCTGATTCAATTTTTATTTTTAAAGCATTTTTTATTTAAGACTACAACTAAGTTACGAAGTTAGATTTTAAAATTAGTCACCTGCCAACATATTGTGCATAAAATACAATAAACAAAACTTATCTTTTCGGTAAGCATACTCCATAAGTGATCTTAACTTAAGCATAACAAGTTAAAAACACTTCTTAAGACTTTACAAATGTACTTATGTTTTCTTTGAGATCACTCCCACACGCATAAACATCTCATAATTTTCCATCCCAACGTTTTATTTTCACTATCCCTCTTTTTTCACTATTTACTCAAACACTTATAATCATTAGATATATTTTACTCATCGCATTTGCTTCTAATTCCTGGTATTAGTCATACTACATCATGAATCATGTCTCATTAGGAACGATTGTTCTCTGGTATGTCAATCAAAAGCTCCCCAAGTATCTTTATAGTAAATTTTTGTAAAGATTCCATTTAACCGTAGGCGATGGACAAGATTCAAATGAAAGATAACACAGAAGAGTTCAAGAAGCAAGTTCATAGACATTATGAGACATGAGGTCGTCCTCGTCTGGTCAAATCTGGACCAAAATATATTGGACAAGATCAGGCATACGAATATGCTACACAGAATCTTGTTAACATCATCAGCATTGCCTAAAAATTGAACTGTTCCAATTAAAAGATATGCAAAATTTGATTGAATAGTTCGTATTTCAAATGGTGCACAATCTGTGACAAAAAACATGTTTGATCAGTCAAGTGAGAATATTCATTGAAAAAACAATTTATTTGAGACTCATTGTTAAACAAAAAAATATTTCAATATTATTTCTATTATTATTTCTGTCTTCGAGTCTATCACAACTTCCTGTCGCAAACGCAATCACTCGCAATCATATCTCTTGCAACAGAAATCTGTACTTGTTAAATTTTAAGTAATTATTTTTAAAGCTTCTAGCTAATAATTAGATATTCCGCAGATTCGTTGCAAATCAGAACTGGTTCTCGATCTCGCAAATCTTCGGCTTCCCCATCAGGATATTAAACGCGTTAAGCACAACGGCGTTGAATCCTGATCATCACGACGCTCGTAATGTAATGAAGATGTGAAAATCATCATATCCTCAGTAAATCGTTCCACCTACCTTCGACGACCAAAGGTCAAATTCACGTGATAAGGCGCAACAGCGCTCTAGGTAGACTAGTTTTTGACTACGCTTTAAAAAATCGTTATGAACCCTATTTAAGTTAACAATTATGAAGAGGAAGCACATGTGATTTCGATAACTGCGTGGATCGGTCCAATATAAACGAGCTTTTCCGGAAATAAATTCATTTGAAATTTAGGAAAAAACACCTTTTATAATCCCTATTGTACAGAGTTCGCCTAAATTATAATAATGCATTTTTTTGATTGAACAAACGCACTTTTATGTAATTTTCCAAGAATTACTTATGAACGGGTATTAATAGTAGCGCGAATACAGTACAATCCGATAGTCCAAAACGCTCTCCTTCCAGCGCCCTCTCGACAGATCTGAATTCATATTTTGAAAGGTCGGTATTTGGGCTGCACTGTACGGTCTTGCTATATCATGCAGAAACCGATGGGTTCAGGACGTCATTCTGACCAATATACGCTCTGAATCTGATTTAGAACGCTACAATAGTAAACAGCCTTTAGTGAGCCATTTTGAAGAAAACCAACGGTTAAAAACGCTTTGAGATCCTAATAGAAACGTTAACATAAATAACCAGATGACAAGTGCACTTTTGCTTTTGACGGTCCTACCTTCCAAACTAGCTATTCTACGATGTAGTGCAGTGATGAACTCATTCCATTGTACGTCACAATGCCTTTTAAGAAAGCCTTGTAACAAGTAAGGAGCAACATAACTTCAATTCCCGCATTTTTATTTTCTTGAGTAAGCAGACATATAATCCAGCTGTCGAGATATTTTAAATTCAAACTGGTCGTGGTCGATGGTTTGTATGCTTCTAGCGCGGATTCCCATTTCCTTATTATATTTTTATATAAATTCACAAACAACTGATGCGTTGTCAGTCGTATTGCTGCAGCAGGGACGTCTTCGGGAACTCACATTTTCTACTTTTTCATCCCCTTCTTTAAACTCGGCAAACAAAGCTTTAACTCGTCGCCATGAAAAAGCATTCCCTCAGTTTTTCTCTCTTGCTCCAATCACAGCTGGAATTATTCAAATTAATTCAATATTAACAATGTGATCAAAGTCCGATTTAAGTTTATTTCGAGGAATGGGTTGGTCTTGATTTTGTTCCCGTTATGTTTACGACCTCCACTCTTATTGCTGTTAGTCCTGTCAATAAAGGCTAAATGTAGCTCTCTCAAGCCGGTTTTGTCTCATTTCCTCCCCAGTATTAAAAATGTTGACACTGAAGGCGTATACAACTCTTGCAGTTACAGCCAATATAAACGCATGATCTAGCTCGACCTTTCGTTTCTGTTTAGACATCAATGTCCATGAACCCACATTCGTTTTACTGGCCTCCAGTTAGAGGCAGTTTCGAGTTCCAACCGGCAGGTTTGCACTAGTCATGCAACATTTTGGCCAAAAGCCAAAACAGTCATCGAGGTTTCTTAGTTTCCTTTCCATAGTTGCCTTAATCGCAAAAGCTTCTGACTAAAAATCTGTGGCATGAATCTTTAACTTGAAGCTCCAGTTAAGTGCTAATGGCCGCGGGTCATATGGAAAAAAATTTTTTCGGCCATACAAACAAAATTCTGTGAGATGTAGTGATTTGTTGCTATCTTAAGCTAAAAGGTACCGAATAAAAATTAAAAATCTCGTTTTTGAATTTTTATTTAGAAGAGTAACATAAAAATAGCGAGAAAATAAAAAGCGAGCTAGAAATTTATACCGCATATAAATTACATATTCAGTACAGACGCATTTAATCGAAGCACTTACACACAGTTAATATTTTCCGACCAAATTAAACATTTCTATCTCTTCAATTGAATTGAGAGTAATTCAACAATAGATAGCGATAGATAATCTCAACAACTAGATAGCGCCTGCAGAGTATCAATAAGGCAAAGAACACTGCATTGGTTATCTAATAATTTTGTAAAACGTATCAATAATTTTGCACTTATGCCGGCACGTCATTAACTTGTTCGGAATGATGATAATTTTTTTTCAAGATATTCAATACATGCATTTAATCTTTTTGCTCGTGACAAGAATACAAATTGCAAAATTTCATCCGTAAGTCCAACAATATCAACAACTAGTCAAACTGAATTCAATAAAACAGCTCGTGTGGAGATTTAATAATTTTTATTTATATTTACACATACAAATATTTCAAGTCACTAATATTGCGTGTTGATGGCAACTCAACATTCAATTAATTTTGATTATTTATAAATTTCGATAGAAAATCGGTTGGTTTTGGTTCAGCAGTTTCTTTCCAGTAGCGCATTATATGGCCTTTTTGCTTCCAAATGTTGACTGTTTCTTTAAGCTCCATTTGCCCCTATCAGAAAAAAGAAGTTATTCACTCATATTTACACCTCACGTTTAATCAAAAATTGTGTAAAATTTTACCTTAATAACAAGCATGTCGATAACTCGAATATCATTGACATTTTTGTGTTTAAGAAATTCTTCTCGGAGTTTTTCACGGCACTGCTCAATGCTCATGGGAATATCATAATCCATAACTGAAATTAAAAGAAGAAAACTCTATGCAATATCAATTTGGTGATTTTACAGTTATTTTTTTCTGTTTCGATGATTTTAATAGAATTTTGCTCTATTTTTGGAGTAAAGAATCTTTTCCTGGTACCTTGCACTAAACATGAAAGTAATTTTATTAAATACATTCAATAGAAACAGATGATGATCACCATATTGGTGGAAATTTGCCTTTTGGGTCGTGTTCATCAATTAACGATTGTCCATGAAACACTTGAGTTGGCAGCTGATCGTTGGAATCTTTTTTCTCGTTTATGAAGATCTCATTTGTATGTATGTCTTCTTGTTGGTTGAAATAAAAATTGCTGAACGGTTTTGAAAACTATCAATTTATTGGTATCGGTCTTTTGATGATTAATTAACTCCGAGAAAATTGCGTTACATAAAAATTTCGCTAAGAATCACTTTCTCACTAACCTTCATTCCGTAACAAAAATTTGAAGAATCGACAACAATGCTGTCAAGGATCGTATAAAAATGGGGCAATATTTTAACCTTCATTTCCTTTCAGAGAAGGATTTTCACTGGCCGTGCCAGACGCAAGCCATAAACTAGAGGTATACCATAATGATTTCTCGATTGAAGAAACTAAGAAAATTGTGATTAATACCTTACATTCCCTTGATCCTTGTTTCTATCTCTAATAAATTAACGATTTGTATTTGGAAAAAATTAAAACTCTTTAACTATCGAAAAAAAAACTTAAATTAAAGTTTGCTAGTTGCTTGCATCCTACTGTGGACAAACCGTAAAGTTAATTTTTTGCAAAACTACATTTTTCATCAATGTAACTATAAAATATACTCTCCGTGTTTATATTTGACAGACACGGATTGTTTAATTTGAAAATGATGTTTCAATCATAGTCACTGACAAAACAGATCAACAATGTTCAGTAGTCTGCATGCCATTGTCGACCAAATCATAAACATCCATTGTGCAATGTTGTCTGTCAATGCAATTTGTTCTGGGAAAAGTAATGCGGATGAGATAGATCATTTTCCCGAGCCACAAGGAGTTACAAATCAAAGCTGTTAACGGACGGTTTTAACGTCTAAGTTACCGTCTTAATTCAATCGAAGGCCAACTCCCTGAAATGATCTGCAGATTAAGCCGAAATGCCCCAAGTGGACCTGACTGGCATCAGTTTGATTACTCCTAACAGTAATAACTTCACTTCTATTATTTACATATTTTCTTGTCTCGGCTGGTCGATTCTATCTACTTTGCGAAGTCCATAGCCGCAGCACTTTGTCCAACATGCTCGTCTCGTGCCACCTCATTCGCACTTTCGTTTCCCTCTATACCTTTTTGCTAAGGGATCAATAGTTTAGCTGTAATCTAAGCGTGTGCCTGCAGTTGTAGTAAAGGGCTATATTGCTGACTTTCTTTCGAAGATGCTGCTTAGTTTTTCTTTTTGACTGCTTTAATGGCGATTTTTTTCGACTAAACATCATGGTCTGGCATGAGATGGAATTGTGAATACACACAGAAGTAACCTTCAGCTTCAATGGCTTCATCTGTTTGGGTCTTGTTAATGTACCTTGTTATTTCACTGGTTGGGATGATGACTGCAGCCATGTCATGTCGACTCTTTTTTATTCAAGTTGTTGACCCTGGAAGGGATGTTTGTGTGTGTATCTCTCTCTCTCTCTCTTCGCCAAGGGGTAGACAACTCATCCAACTCAAAATGGAAAACAATCGGTTATCATTGATACACATCGGGAACAAGATCTTCATGGTCAAGCGAATACTCCGGAACTGGTTTGCAGCATTGTTAAGCAAGAGTCTCACTAGCCAAAAGTATCCTTTCGGAATAATAGCAGGAAGTCATATAGTACACGTTTGCCTGAAAAATTAAGAATCATAATAAACCTATCTTCCTTCCTTGCAACATGTGATAGCACTGGACCGATACCCATAAGTGAGGTGACGGATTCGGAACTTTTAAACGGCGAACACATTTTTTTTCTGCTTCTTCTTTCAGATGCTGATCACGCAGAAAACGGCGGAGACCTTATCGACGCAGGTGAAGTTAACTTGCAAGTTGGCTGTATTGAATTTACATTTTAAGCATCATTCAATTGAGTTGACTTGCCTTAATATATTAAGCAATTTGTTTTCCTTTTTGTGTAAATTGTAGTATGTTATACTTCATAAAAAATGATTTTCTGGAGTATTTAGCAATTCATACTTCTAACTAATATGGAGGATTATGAATTATTGCCTTCGCAATTTTTTCTCGGGCACAATAAGTGCAGATAGATTTAATTCTCCAGACAATGAATGTGTCCTTAATGGACAAATTAAGATGACATAACACCTAACCTTACGTTTTAAGTTGTACTTACCAATATATGGGATCTGACGATACCAGGCTTTATACAAATTCAGCACACGCTTTCGTGCTTCATCTCTGTCAACCGATAGAATAGGTCGAACTTGTTGTACAGCTTTCCTGACTGCTTCGCGTCCTGCCATTTTTGCTGTACTTTAGTCAAAACACTAGGAAAAATTCGCTGATATACCTGCTAGGATCGATTTGACAATTCACATGACGTTTCACTAAAAACAGATGACTTAGACTAATGTCAAAAAGAAACACTACACAACAAAATAAATGCAATACGATATTGCATTCCCTCTACGTTCCGCATTGAAACTAAATTTTGCTGCTGCTGCTGCTGCTACTACTACTACCCAATATGAATGTTAGATGATTCATAGTACATATGCGAAAAGTTTTTCATTCAATCTTTCCTATCATTTTTGTATTTACATTGAACTTTTCCCTCGTAATTTGTTAGTTGGTGTTCGCGGCAAATTGAAGTAATTTCCATTGATAACGCTATGATTTCATGCTTTTTTTAATCGACTTATTGTTATTTGATCACGACTCTACTGTCCAGGTTGACCTCCTTGAACTCGAAAGTTTCTACCTTGATTAGGAAATAATTCAATTGGAACTCTATATTGACTGGTACAGTCACATATTTTGGCTACTTAATTGGGCATTGCGGACCTCCGCGCCACTTGCTCAAATAATCGGTAGCATCTAGCATGTATCTACTTATTTCCTAATACAGTCAACGGAAACGTTTCGGTTACGTTCATAGCAAAAATTATGCTAATGTGTTTTGCCTCTATCAGGTTCTGGCCCTTTTTCTGTGAACATTGACTGCATGTCACTATAATTCATATACAAATTTATGTTTCGGTCCGCTTTTCTTCTGATAAAACTCCTCCGAAACAAGTATCAACCACTTTATTGTTGATTTCAATGCTTAACCAATGTTTACATTCCAAGTGACCAGCTTTATTGAAAATGCATTTTTGCATTTCGCTTCCATGTTTTTTACCTTACCATGATTGGCTCGGAACGGAATACAAATTACAACATTAAATACAACAGGACCAGATTCGTTTAGAGATATTTAAATATTATGCTCAGTACAATTCTACCAACAACAGCTCATGTTTCAGTCTTTTTAAATAACGATTAGTAAACATTCAAATATAACAGCTTTTCATTCTCATCCAACTTCAGTATCCATCTCAGCTGGATATGGTCAGTTTCCCGATTCGTGCGTTTTCGTTTGACAACCAACCGCAATCGGATCAATTGTTCGTGCATAGTCGGCTAATTCGAGTAGTTTGCCACTTGAAATATTTTTTTCGAGCTCGCGATATGTCAAACACGGATGACGACGAAAGTTGTGCAAAAGTGTTGGCTCGCTGCCTGCTGAACAAGTTCTAAAAAAACTTCCATGTGACAGTGAACAGTGGATTTTTATCGCGGTCGTACTCGAGTAGGTGCGCGGATGACTCGATTTGTGCAAAAAACAGTGTGTAAATGCAAGTGGTCCGCATAGAAAATCGATTGACGGGAAATTCGTCGACGACACGGCGAAGACCAACGACGACGTTGGTGGTGCAAGTGAAATTTTTCTCTTGAATTCATTTTTCGCGGCGGCAACGGTCCCAAAACGGCGAAACCATCGCACGGCCGCGTCACAATTCTTACAGATATAATGCATACTGTCTTGCTATTGCGGATTCGTTATTAGGCAAAACGTACGAGTGCTTTGCAATTTGTGTCACGCGCGAGTGTCAAAAATTTGGCGTATAAATCAGCAGCTGCGGGCAACGTCAAAAGTCGAGCTCGGATTTATTATCGCCCACAGCGGCAAATAATTCGACGAAAGCACCGAGGTATGCCTGAGAAGTTTGCGTAAAGGGGAGATTTTATGGGATATGGGTCATCAGCAAGCAAATGATAGCCGAAACTAGGCCATTGCACGTCTGCAGTCAATGCGACTCCACACATTTGTTTTTCCGCATTTCGCCTTGCCTTGCTCAGTGCATTGTCATGTCATTGGCAGCTTACTCAAGCCTACACAAACAAAATGTTGTTTTCATTGTCTGTAACAAGCCGAACCCCACGACCCTCATGAGAAAAACCGTATACCGGAAGGATATCAGTGCCCGGATTAACAGAACTTAATTTTGCCACTTTATCATGCCACAGAATTTTAAAATGCGCGAATTGCAATGATAACAACAAACACAAAAGCTTTTGCCAGGCACGTCTCAGCACAGGTAGATCGCAAGTTAATGCTGCTTTTGAGACCTTGCTGTGATATGGGGAATTAAAGTAATAAACAACTTGAAACTTTGCAAAAGATTGTTAAAGTAGTTGTTTAAGTTTCAATTAGATATCGCCCCTCTTGACCCTATTATTGTGGAGATTCTTTGCCAAAGGAACATTTGTTTGCAGGGACGATCGCTAAAGTAGATATCAATGAATCAGGGTGGGGTTCGCTTGTGGAGGCATCCCGCACTGCTACAGGAATATATCTACATTCGGCGTTATGAGGAAACTACCACATGATTTGCAAACGGACATCAAACAGGTTAAGATTTTGGCCCTATCTTAACCTATTGCAAGTCGTCTTTAAACAATTAAAAGGTTATAATGACTTAACCGAATCCATATACAATAACTAGTAGCATCCCAAGATCGCAGAGTGTCCCAAAAATCACACAAACCTTTTAAATTATAACCCTGAAGCAGATGGGACAGAATTAGAAATGGCATACAAAACGTATTGCCAACATTTTCCATAAAGTCATTACTCATTAAGATATAGTTCAAAAAATCAGTAAATCCTGTCACAGAGAAACTGGAGAAATTCACGCTATTATCAAACTCATTTACATGGGGCAAAACTCCTTAGACTTCATTCCACTCCTTAGATTTTCATTCCCCTATAAAATTATGGCTCACAAGTAGCAGGAAGACAGGATTAATTTGAGAACGATCTGGGAAGGGGCAGTTTTGTGTTGGAATGTCAAAGGCATCCCCTTTTGTTAAATGTGCCTCCCGATTTCTCAGCAACGTAAATCGTATAGTGTGGATCATATTTTTATTTTATTTTTATTAATATGTAGACAAACTTTATGTGATGCTTGCTCTAGGCTTATCTTTCACAATAAATGATATTCTATAAAAAAAATGGTATAATTAATTTTTTCCCGTACCTGCCTCTGGGTAACCAGCTGGTGGGTAGGCCAGAAATGCATCTTTCTCGATATTCACCTACCGTCATTTCTGCATATACTTTACTCCTATGTTCTTCGTTGTCAAAACCTTGAAGGACGCGTAAAATATTGAAATAGCGCTAAAAGTTTCACATTATAACTGCTCCATATTTTTTCCTGTAACGGTGGGGTACGCTCTTCTGCGGCATCTGCTAGTGATTCGGGTTTCAAACTCACTGTTTTATGATTTCTACTGGGATGCATTCGATGCTAATATATTTGCTAAAAAAACCTCCCAGCATTACGGATTAAATGTGGATCCGGATTACATATCCGCATCAATCAGTCTTAACTGCTTTGTTTAACGTTTAGTTGCATGTGAACAATAAAAAAACTCTAAAGTAAGAAAATAGACGCCTATGTGCAACAGCGTTCTTACTTTAGAACGAATGCCCAATAATCTATAGACTCCTAGGTGCAATTGTATTTGTAAACAAAACTGGACGAAGGAAGAATCAAACGATGGAAGGTGGAATACACATTATTCGTATCTACATAAAGACACTGCTTCAAAGCCTTTATGTAGATACGTTTGGTTATATAAATCCAATCGAAATCTTGAATTATTTCCTTGAAAAAATGTCAGTGCATCATACGTTTTAATTCAGAGAAGCAACTATCGTGGTCGTTACATCCACATTAATTTTGGAATTTCTGCTCTCTTATACTACATGGTGTATATGTGTCGTTTTCTTCGTGATGACCGCTAAAAGTACTATATCTTGAAACTATTTATGCTATGCCTGTTCTTCTTATTTACATCTCTAATCTTGTCGATCCAATGATTGCATCCTAATTTTTTTTTCAGTCCGAGCACAATCACCCTGTCTTCGTCCATTTAACCCGCTCGCACGTTCAAGGTTTCTTTACTTTCCTTCAGGTCTCTCGTGAAATACCATTTTCAATACCCAACACCCATTCATACGCTCCATCCTTCTATAGAAAATTTTATTTTTGCCTCTCTATATTCTCTCTATATTCTGCCTCTCTATATTTTGCCTCTCTATATATTTAATATATTTAATATTTATATTAAATATATTAAATAAAATATATATAAATAATAATATATAAATAATATAAATAAATAATAATATATAATATAATATATAAAATAATATATAAACCAATATTAGGAATAGGAAATTTGCGATAGATTGGTAGTCGTCTATCTACAAGATAAACTTAAGTGTGCTGATAAATTCAAGGTGACTAGAAAACAATTGAATTTGCTAGAAAGATCTTGAGTGGAATATTATGTTTTAATTACCTGCGTTATTTAGTCCTATGAATGTTGAGAGTTTACTCTGTAACAATGTTTGTTAGTAATTTCGTTTGTTTTGTTGGTTGTTTGTAACGATGAACTGCAATGTTAATTCATAGTTGCGACTTATATAAATGTTTTTTCATTTTATTGAATAGTTCATTTATGAATAGCGTAGACTGAAAAACATTGTGAAAAATTGTATTTCTTATGAATCAAAGCACACCCGCTACAATCATACTCGAAATATCGAAGATCATAACACTGTAATCAATCTTCCTTTTTTGGTTAACTCAAATGAATCATAACCTACAATATTTTTTTTCTATTTCCTTGCAAATATACAATGCTCGAATATATTTTACGATGAGTGCAAATTAGTAGCCAGCAAAAGCAGAAAAGAGGCACGAATAAAATAAACGATATGTGCAAACATAAAATCTATAATGAAACACATAAATTTATCAAGTGTAATATGAATTATAAGACACACTGTATCAACTGACCCCCGCAAAGCTAATTAGTGTCTGTGTGATGCAAAACAATGCGCCTACAGTGTCCGATTTCGCTTGGCACGGCTGTTGCTATTCCATGGCTCCCTTGGACTTAGGTCTTTAGAAATGATTCACGCATTGGAAATTATATTCATAAATAAATTGAGTGTCAGCTTGACTTTCTGAGGTCTCAACGTGATGAATCAAAATCAAAAAGTGCATCAAACATCGTAATGGGGGTTGGCTCCTTCTATCTACGCCATCACAATCATATATCGATTATGAGTTGTAAACTCAATGACGCATTTTTGCGTCAGATTCGTGTCCGTAGTGCTTCAACTTTGATTTCGTTTTCTTTTTTTGGTGACCACAGGAACGTGATGCTTTTCCTTAGTTCATATACATCACATGTTGACTTAACATGAGTCAAAGCTTAGCTGAATTGGTGGCTTGAGAAAAGACTCAGTCCACAAAAGAGAGCATTTCGAAGAAATTATGATTAAGCACGGGAAAGCCGATAAACCAATGAAAGAGTAAAATTGAAAAGCCGTAGATATTTTTCATATCATCGGTATCATTACTAATATTTGCAGAAAAAAAAAACAGATATCAGATAAAACAGATAACTCATAAAGAGTTCATCGTAGATATGGCAATTCATATATGAACATAAAAATATGTGCCTGAAATGACTGCTGCAATTTTATTTACCTATTCGATCAATGCAGATAACTTACCAATACCAATGCCTTCTAGACAGAGTTTTTTTTATAAAAAATATATGTAAATTATTTTGACTTGAATCGAATTATTTGAACGCAATTAAAGCACTTCGCTATCTTTCTTTTTCTTTATGTTATGAAGCTATGCAGTTCAAATATGTTTATTTATTTACAAGGCATACATAAAGTGACACAACTCTTAACGGTGTGATAATAATAATCTCGCGTGGAAATTTACTTGAATTCAAAGTGTACTCAAAACTAATAAAATTCTTTAAAGTACTAAATAAATATAAAATAGCGAAATTTCCAAACATGGTCTTTAGCCCGTTCCGTGAACATTGTACAGCAAATTTACTCTAATTAAATTAGCTTAGGCGGTACAGCGTATCTTAAAGATCTCCTGTTAATGTTTCTTCAAATTTTTTTTTTATTTTGAAAGTTTTAGGCATTCACTAAAATTTAGATACCATGCAATAACATCAGTTTAATTTCTTTCCAATCCACTAATTCATGTTTACGATCAGAAAAAGATCTTTGCTTATATTGTTTCCTTCCCTCGGATTAATAAACTTCCTAGGACTATGTCTCTTGTTTCTAGTAGTAACGTCCCTATGACGACAAGAAATTTAATCTTTCTTGAATTTTTTAACGGGGATATCTATTAGTATTTAATGTTATTAACTGTTGCTACATGGCGCATTTAAACGGAATATACTATGCATTGCTGTCCTCAAACGTCTTCCCATGCAAGCAAATAAATCGAATCACTGATCGGTATTGGCCGTTCTGTATCGTCGATAAACAGGGACTCTATAAATCTGTCTGAAATTTTTGTTATCAATTCAAAAATGGCATTCAATGATGGTTAATACGTTCGGCTTCAATAACGCAGACAATCGCCGAAAGCTCCTGTCAAACATCCTATGTTGATACCAATCTAGTACAGAATACAATATGACGCGATGCAAATTCAAATTCAACAACCAATAATATTATTCTCTTCCAACTAAATAATTTGCTCAATTTTTTTTTCCTTTAATCCCAATCCTTCCTTATGTGACGTTTATGTTTTTCTTATGGTTTGCGGAAAATCAGTTAACTAGTTGAAGAAAAAAAATAATAAAAATAAGGCTAGGTAAAATTGTCACACCGACCGTCGCCGTCTTCAAACCGATCCATATTACTGATGAGAACAACTGCTCTGCTTCGTTCTTTTTCATTTTTGGGGCCTTAATGTGAAAACGATGATATTATTTATTGATTAATTCAAGAATGTTTGCAGATATGACGAAAGTATCTATAAATATCTATAAAGCAGTAACTGTTCTATTTTGAGTTTGTATGGTCAAGTTTTGCTTCAAAATATATCTGAAAGTATATCTTTCTGTGAAACCTACAAATTTACGCGCAATAATTTAAATTTCCTATCAATTCGTGTTAAAAATGGAAATATGTGTCGAGCAATTTCAATTTCAAAAGTGCATTTATACTATAAAAGAATCTCAAGTATAAGTTCATAACCCTGAAGCAAAGAAATAAACTGAATCATAAAACAACCTTCAGTTTTTTATTCTTATTTTCGCATTTATATTAAGACACCAGTAATCTGATTTAATGCAAAATGATGCATAATTAAAAGACAATGCAATAATTCTACATTTGCTTTAGAATTATGAGTCACTGCGACAAACAATGACAACGTTGATGAATTTGCGATAGAAAAGGGTTAAGTATTATGTATCTTTAAATAGACAATTTATATATATAATGCCATACATTTAATTCTGCTGATAGTAGAGTGGCGTATTTGAGCCCGAAATCAAGCAAAGAGCAATTATATTATTCATGACGCTAATGAATCCTGTATATCGTCGGACAAAACGTATGATTCATTGAGAAAAGGGAATTTTTTCCATCGATTTCAATCATCTACTGATAGATAAGTCTATAATCTTCTAACAATTCAATTTCCCATGGATCCCATTTGAAGTGTTGAGCTTGGGTAAACATTTTTGATGGTATCTACAAGTTCCTCTGATTAGATTAAAATTATTTAGATAGCGCCAGTCAAGGTTATCATTGTTGGACAATCAAATTAGTTTCGTTTTAGCGAAAATTTTCTTGATAGAAAATTATATGAAATTCGACATACCAACCGAAGTTTTCGCAAAATTTCGCGAGGAATAAAAGGATGTTTGAATAAACAAATGATAGAGCAGTGGCGTCGCTTTAAAATATATGAATTGTTTTGAACTTTAATTGATCTTCCCTTAGTTTTGTTCGTACATTAACAGTTCGAGTTTTTAGATACTGCTTCTACGAGGGACGTTGCCAACTATGTCGAGATTAGGTTCCCAAATCCTTTGAATAAAGTGTGATGTGTTAGGTGTAATCCGGCATCGCTGGTGCAATCAGGGACTTTTTACACTCTCTACCATTCTAAACGCAGTTTGTAATTGAAAACGATTAGGATCCTTATTTTCCAGCATTATTCATTTTGTTTGCATCATTTTAAAAGTTCACACATCAATAATACCCTTTTGAATTTAAACCGTAACTTAACTTGAACTTAAACTTATTTTGCTAACATACCTCGCGTTATCCCGCTTCATAAAAATACTTATTTTTAAATCAAAAGAAGAGGCCCTTGTGTGTTGCACTTATATTCAATGTTTGAATGTCATATGCTTATAGAAATGCAGTTTAAAGTGCGTATTAACACATAAACGGAAATAAACTTACCTCATTACACTTCCTTCGATGCAATAATATTAAAAATGTAAAAAAAACCAGTGGTATCAAAGATGAACCAGGGTGCTCCATTGGCATTCCCAGAAGACGTGAAAGGAATGACCACTCAATGTGATACTGTAGTGAAACTGTGGAAATTACAAAAGATGAACTACGAGTGTTCGAAAACTTAACGTAAACGAGGCAAAAATCAGTGCGACCGATTCGTGCTCTCGGAATTTCACCATACTTGGTGGTATATGCAACACAGTGTTACATACTCAAGTACATCGAGCCACCGTTTATGGACCACAATGGAGACCCGTTTTTGACAGAGTTTTTTTCGGGATCGTTGCGATCACTTGCGACAAAATATTCCAGAAGGGTAAAAATCCAGTATCCTTCTCGAAATTTAAACAAGCACTACACGCAAGAAATATAATTTGATAATAAATGATAACGCGGGCCATCGGTACAGCATACTCAAAGTAGCCCTTTTTATAAAGCTTTGAGCGCCAAGGACAGAAAATCAATATTCTACTACGACTGGAGGAAATAGAGCGTCGAAACCCGACTAACCGTAAAAGCTTCCTTTGAAAGTTGGGCGAAATGACATTCTAAGTAGATGTCTGTAGATCCTTTTTTTAGTTAGCAGAATATCATATACAGCTCGTGCAGTTCTGGTAACCCACAAACACTTTATCTTAGATTAGCTGCCGTACATTTTGCTGTCTTTTTAGTACCGACAGAAAATTCCTTTGATTTTTTGCCGTTTTGAAATTTTTCAGATGATAATTGGGTCTGTCGGCATGAGCTTAAATGAAAAGAAGACTTCTTCCGAGTGCTGCGAATAAGCTTCAAAGCGAGTTACCATCCCGAAAACGGCCGAGTTCATTTTGGTACATTTTTAGATACAAAGGGGATTCTGTTTGTGGATTACTTCCTTACTAGTAAAACGATAAACGTAAATATTTTATAAAGAAATGTGGAAAGAGCTCAAGCTGGTTTCGAACACGCGTCACTGCCGCTTCTCATCAGGTAACAACTCACAGGCTGGGACGCGTCGATTGGCACTACCAGCTTAGGTGGATGTCGACTGGTTATTTACTAGTTATGAATTATAATTTACTAGTTATAAGCTGGTAGTGCCAATCGACGCGTCCCAGCCTGTGAGTTTGCACCTGATGAGAAGCAGCAGGGACGCGTGTTCGAAACCAGCTTGAGCTCTTTCCACATTTCTTTATAAACTATTAAATTCACTATCGAGGTACTCGAGATATTTGATCAGAACTTCCGCACCCATGAGTCTTCGCTGAGTTAGCTTAGCAAGGGTATAAATCACTTATAAGTTCTAAGTGAAAATGGAAAAATTGATCTACCAAAACTTCTGAAATTAATAAACGTAAAGTTTTGGGCTAGATGCAAAAATTCGTGAAAAAAGATATTTACAGAAAATAATTATTTTTCCTCGACATCCCGCACTTCCTCACAAAGCCTAAAAAAACTACCGCGGAAGTCAGTGAACCAAAGTATAAACTGGTAGAAGACTCACCCTTTTGACATCATTTCTCACCTTTTTCACATGTCAAAAAATGTGTGCAGAACGATTTTTGCTTTTGCGTTTTGTGTTAAACGTAATTGCAGCTGCAGAAATGTATTAGTTCATCCGGAGTCTGACTTCTGCGGTAGACAAATCAAGATAAGTAACGAACCGTCAACCAGTTCATATGGAATCATAATATTTATTTAAGGTTATGAAATCGTGTATTTTCGATTGAGCTGGTTCTTGTCAATAAAAAAGTTGACAGTGACTTGGATGCAACATAAGCAAGAAACTAATTTTTTAGATTATTTCGATGACATGAGTGAAGAACAGAGTGAAATAAATTCCATCAAAACTTTTGTCTAAGCAGGGTCGCTGGAAATATAGCTGATTTTCAGTCCTGATTTGATGTCGTGGTTTATTCTATATAGGACCTCAATCAAACCATAAAAAAGTGCCAAAAAAGAATGTATTTGAGAAATGGACCTATCACAACAAATAATTATTTATTTCATTTATTTATAAATCATCATTTTATTAATTTTAAGTGGGCTCTTTCTCAAAAGCCCTCCCTTCGATTCATAAACTGGAACAAATTCTTAAATATTTGATAGCATACGTTAAAACTTTTTTTTTAATAAAAATTTCCGTGCAACCCAAATGCCATTCGTATGTGATTATTGCATTAGTTTTTATGTTACAAAGTAACTTTCTAGAATAATTTTTATGAAAAATGTAACAATTTTTGTTAATTTATAACAAAAATCATAAATAAGCTTTAGGAAACCGTTATTTAAATTATTTAAAAAAAGGTTAACACGCTCCAATGTCTAGTTTCCGTTTTGAGTCACTACCTACATGTTTAAATACTGATTGCCTCGCGACAAAAGCGGGTATTCACTCTTATTATTCAACAGATTAGCGTTTTATCTAGTTGCGCAGGTGGGGCCAGTGTTATTCTTC
This sequence comes from Stratiomys singularior, assembly GCA_954870665.1. Taxonomy (NCBI): domain Eukaryota; kingdom Metazoa; phylum Arthropoda; class Insecta; order Diptera; family Stratiomyidae; genus Stratiomys; species Stratiomys singularior. The sequence goes on from OX940881.1 coordinate 11,545,463, forward strand.
TATCTAACATTTACATTATCGCCTACACGTACTTGTTTGTTGTTAATAAATTTTTAAAAGCGAATTCGCAGTATTTCAAACAGTGCTGCAGAAGGCTTCTTTGAGGCTCCCACAATTACATGCTTTACATATGTGGCCGAATTATATCAAAACTTCAATTTTATTCACTATAGGCTTTCAGTTGCTTATTTCGAAACCATATGTGAGTTAAACATATGCTGATTGAATTTTAACACGTTCCACTAACCGGAAGATTGCGGAAGTAACTTATGACTTTGATAAGAATCGGTAAATGTGAGCATCAAGTTAACTGTAAGGTTACCTGGCATATAATCCACATGATTCGTGCTTTTGCATTGAATATGCGATAGTCAAGGATCATGCAAATTATTTAATAGTGGGAATGATATGAGAAATTGAAACTTGGACGCTTAATGATGATTGTTGGCAAAGTCAGGCTAACCATTTTAAAATTGCATCTGCTGACGGGTAAAAAGTTAATGCAATGATTAAATGCAATTCATGGTCATGCATTGTTTCATTAGTTGTCATCAAACTCATCCAATTCGTTAAAGTTTTCTTGTATTTGCATTAAAAGATAGCAGAAAAAAAGTTTGTTGTTTTTATTTGCTGAGAACAATATAAGTGCCCAAGTTGACTTAATATTTCTGGAATTTATGATGTTTGATGTAATTTTCTTCTTAAATCCTCGTGAATTCAGTGTTTGTTCATGAAGCCAGTGTTGAACACAGAAAGAATACCCATGTAATACAATGAACGCAATATGCTTGTAGGTCCATTAGAATGATTAAATCATTGCAAAAACCTTTGAATTTTTTGATTTTCGAAAATTTTTGAGCAAAAATAAAAACTGTTCCGTTCAATTTTGACAATAAACTATTAGACTCATTGGAAAACATTGGATCTAATTTCAGACGACTGAAATTAGTCGTTGGGGCAATTTTCACAATTCATTTTTTCAACGACACTTATTACAGAACTATAATAAGATATTCCAAAACGATTGTAGTTGTTTGAGTTTTGTTGAAGCCTCAGTAGTGCAATAATTCGCTATTTAATACGCTACTGATCAAAGTTATTAGTATGCCTGGCAACTGGGTCTCATCCAGCTTCTACACCTGAATCTGTCAGCAAATGTTTCACATTTGTCACAGTTTTGGTAAGAATTTATTTTGTAAGTCGCAAGTGTTTTAGGACCACCCGGTAGGTTAATCGATTGAAGCTCTTAGTATTGTCTAGTTTGATTTGTTTCCAACCCCCTCACGCTATACCAGTCGATTTTTTCTCTCTTAAGAGAAAAAAACGTTCTCTCTCTCTGTCTCTTCTTAAGAATCAACAGATTAACCATTCAAAGTTCTTTGGTGATCTCCTTTTTGAATTTTAATTGGATGCTTGAAAGTTATCAGGCAGAGAAGTATCAGGTTGATTCCTATCTCTATTGCTAATTTATAGAGGTTTTCCTATGTAATGCCGGCTATCAGCAAATCGCTCCGAAGGTACTGATTCGATTTTGTAGTATTCCTTTGTAGCTCCGAGAGTTCTTATTGTTGTAGGATTGAATCTTTTAGTACTCATTCCCAACGCAACATTTACTTCGTGGTGGAGAGTGTCGCCGTCACTCTTTTCCTAACTTCTCGTTTATCCAGAGCTTTCATTGCTTTGCAGTCCAGACCTACTCCTGAATATTTCCCTTTTCTCTGCGCAACTTTTTCCTTGCCTTCTTCCGGGTTCAATGGGTATTCCTTTTGGGCAGTGGGAGTCTCGTCTGTATAAGGCCAGTTTCAAGTAGTATCACAGTCACACAGTTCTCCGTAAGTATTACAATCTCCGTTGTAAATTACTGACCTCGAGGATTTTTGTTCAACGGTCGGTAATAAATCGTAACACTGGAGTTGATTTCAATGTCATTTTTAAGTTTTCAAATACCGATTATCGCTATTTGCAAAACTTAAATCGAAGGATTAAGGGCGAAAATTGATGCAACATGTAAAAACAAAACATGAAATTAAAAGAGAAACATTGCAATTTTTCTAAACTGATCGCCATCCAAGATATAGCCTGGTGGTCAAATTTTGTCAATTCCTTTTAACATAGACATCATACTTTTGAATAAGAGCGGAATTCTTGGGTAAACATTGATTGACCTTCATAGTCTGGAGTTTTGTTTTAGAATAGGTGGATAAAAGTTTTCCTTGCGATGTGCTTTGATTGTTTGAATTTTGTTTTTCTGTTATTCTTTTGCAAGATTTTCTACGAATCTCTACTTTATGTGATTCAACTTCTTCGAGGAACCTCCATAGATCGCGCTGTACTTTTCATCACAGTTCGTATACCTTGCTTATGTGTTTTTTGACGTTGCCATTTCGGTCTCTAACCGAAGAATGCTGGAGCCCATTGGACAAATTCGCGAGGAGTATCCATATTCCTCACCTTACTCTTGAGGATTGAATTGAGAACAGCTTGTCCCTCATCTTTGGGTTTCCAAGATTATAATGCTTTAATATTTTGTAGTACGAGTATGTTTGTACACAAATCCAAGGTGTCTTGAAACAGAATAGAAATGAATGTTGGGCTCTAGGTTTGTTTGACTTTTGTTCTAATTATTTTCAAATAAAATAATCTCTTATATGTCTAGTCCTACGATGTTCTACACGGTTCCGACTAATTCCAATACTATTCTTTCCAATGCGACAATTTACAACAATATCTATGGCCAAATATTAGAATTAAGTGAAACAATTTCCTATAAACGAGTACTCATTATCAGTGGGTCATCCCCAATAGAGTTTTTGTCATTCATGAAATTTGGCCAATCATACATGTACCAGGCAAGAGCACATTTATATAAATTTAAAACTGCTAAAATTATGTTTTATTTGAACGATGTATATCATCGCCCACAATCAACGTCGCCTCTACAAATATAATATTATCTGCTGTTATTTTTATTTATCGCGAAAATTAATGGCTTCTGCTAACGATAACGCGTGGAAATTGTGTGCTGTTGTAGTTTTGTAAGTGTATGCTCGTGCGTTAGTTATTCCATTGATAACAACACACCTTAATTGATTGATAAATTTGTGTTGGGCGAGATGTTTGCATTGGCTAAAGCTTTCGCTTTTTCCCTCCTATATAAACTTTATGAATCATTTCCTTTTGTAATTTTTTTAAATGCTGCTTAATATTGATTATTATGTTAATATGCATATCAAACAAGATTTGTGCTTACATTTAAGGGAAAATTAAATATTTAGACTGAATACTAAAGTGACAAATTGAGGGTAAAGGGTCCCTGACTTCCCCAAGTTTGCGATATGAAAAATGTTAGTCATTTATCAGTCGGTAAAGGATATAGTACTGGATGAAATTTGCATTTTTAACGAAATTATTTTAAGTTGAGTTAGTGTATCGTTTTTTTTAATATCATATGCTCGCAAGTTGAATAAAACATTTTTTTTGGCTTGTTAACATCAAGTGTGAGTTATAAGAATGAAATTGTTAGTTCCTTGTGTAATGGTTTTGACCTTATAACATCCTATGTGAAAATGGTGTAACTTTTATCTACCCGAAATTCAAGAAAATATTTGAAGTTGTAGCATTCATCTTTCCTTTTTAATGAACACAATGCAATATGTTAAAACATCCCTACAATATGTAAAATACTCTCACTCTACGTCGTAAGGAAATATAAAACAGCAATGAAGCTGTCACATTTCCACGTGTATTCTTAGCATTGACCACAGAAAACATTAAAACCAAGTCACTTTAACGTACTCCCTCTATAGATACAGTATGCCATTCGTTACTCAATGAAAAATGTTCTGCGATTTTAAGGAAAAGAATTCACTACACAAATCAGACATCGCTCTAAAAATCGTATTGAAATGTACATTATTTAATTGTTATGTGAATTAACTAATTATTATGTGGTCGAAGTAAATTATTCTAGATAACTTATATAAATATCAATTAAATGCTAATATGATTATGTAAATTGTTGTTCAATTGTTGCGTAGGCCTCTTTTTTTCGCAGATGCTTCCACCTTACATTGTCGAAACTCATTGTGTAATTTGCCGGCGCCGGCGATTGTTAATCAATGTCGGTATTTCGATTGAAGTGCTTTGTTTTTCCCAACGCAACAATAATTATTCCATATTAAAGGTCCATTGACAGCTTTTAATATTCATTAGTTTGTTGGGGGCGTAATGTAGAATAAATTTTCAATACGAAGTTTCAGACGCATAGTAAAGTTTTAAGATTTTTAATGAGGATGTGTCATAAAAATAAAAAAAGAAATCTTTTGATCTTTTGGAGAGTGCAATCGAAGTATAATGACAAGCAAACCGAAATTTGAGAATAAAATTTCAATGCAGCATTGATCGCTTTTCAGAATACTTCTTAAGTAACATCAAACAGAAAGGACTTCATTTGATAAAGGCAACATTCAGAGAAGAAACAAATATATCTTCTATTTCTAGGCAATCCCCAAAAAACATCGCTTTTAAATTATAATCTATTACTTATGTTTTCAATTATGTTTAAATTTTTTTTCTTTCATAAGTTGATTGCATATTTTTAATCCTCTATTTCACTCTACACTTTTTAATCGTCTATGTCACTCTACAAAAAAGAAATATCTTGTTTATATTTGCATCACCCTAGGATTTCACGACACGTAGACAGGCCACCTTTGCACGCATTGAAGTAATCCTCTCTTTGGTCTTCCAATTTACCTACAACTGAAAAATATAAATTTGACGGTTCTCAAAATATCTGGAATCTGTAAAATACAATCTACCAATTTTTTCGTCCATTACAAAGTGATTATGACCACTTCATCTCGTTACTTGCTATCCATAACGATAGCATTAAATGCTGTTAAACATTCGAACAAAGCATTAAGAACAACAAAGTTAAATTGAAATGCTTTTCACATTCATATCATTCATGTCATTACGATGTAATTAAGTTAGAAAGTGTTTGTTTACATTACTTTTCAAACTTTGAAACCATTTCCACAAAGGTCAACGTAATAGTTTTGAAATTTTACGTAAAACCAGAAAAGCATCAAAAAAATACCCAACGGCGAATCTGTACAATTTGCTCGTGCAAAGAAAGTTATCAACAATTTTCACTTATTCTGTGAGCGCCATAAACGTAACAAAAGACTGTCATCGCAATTAAACTAATTTGAAAGACATTTCCAATGCATGCAAGCTACGCAAACAATACGTACGTGTTTAGCCTCCCACATGCAAAAAGTATCGCCTTCTTTTGCCAACCGGCTTTCTGTTTTCGATACTTGCATCCACAATAACCATGCGAGCATTATATAAGTTGACAAGTTTGGTAGTCTAATGGTTGAAAATTTCGATTCCACACGATTATCCGATCACATTTTAACCACACGTCTATAAGCGACTATGGCAGAAAGAATATCTTATTTGAATTGTGGTGGACATGCCGTTCGTCTAAATAATTAAATTCAATATATTTGCCAATGATCAATGACAAAAATATCCGGTTACCACGTCATGTAGTCTTGCCGTTTCCTTTGGTTAAACTCACAATTTGATACGAATATTGAAAACGATCACAATTCGCTTATGTAATGGCAAGAACGCTCAATGTTCTATTCACTTGCCACGCTCATAGCTATGCTCATTCAACACATCTTACATATCATGAAAACATCTCAAAGATCACATGTGATGAAGATATTGTCATAGTCCAAAGCGAATTCACCAAAAAAGACCGAGCAAGATTTTGTTGATTTCCATGTTTATGGCTGATGGCATTGCACACGCTATTTTTAGAAATTGTATTGGATACCCCAAACATGGATGAACTCTTTCCGGGTGGTTTTGTGAGTCTATTTTAAAAAATGTTCAATGGGATCACCAAGAGATCCTATCGAATCTTGCAGTGCGCCAGAAGTTTCCTTTTGCCCACTTTGGATTTAGTCTATTTTAGTTGAATTCACGTTTAGAGGTAATCAGAACAGTCCGAATTTGGTGCGAATCAGCACTACACTTGTTTCCTTAGCGGCGGGCAAAATGCTGATCAAAACTATTATAGAGAGTTGCGAAATAAAGCAATCCGTGTCTTTCAAGGAGTGTGTTCTAATATCTCAAGTAGGACTAACTAAAATTTTGTTACGATAATACTTAAAACAACTTAATATGCATTTGAGTTAAATCCCTCTTTCATAAGAAAACAAATGACTACATAATTCAACCATCAAAATTTTTATTTTGCAAATATGACTATCAACAAATTACTAATGAAAACATTTTACCTTTCAGATGGTTGGTCCACCACCGCCACCTCCACCAGGTCCTCCTCCGCCACCTGGACCACCACCCCCACCCGCAATGGGTGGTTTCAAATTAGGTGGTGGTTCAGGAGGAGGTGATCCACGAGCAGCCCTTCTGCAATCCATACAAAAGGGCACGAGACTAAAAAAGACTGTTACCGTAGATAAGAGTAAGCCAATGGTCGCTGGAAAGGTTTGTTGGCATAAAGTCATTCGTTCAAGTTATTTCGTATAAATTTATTTTAAATAAAGGTTGCTGGCGAGAGCAATATCACGAATTCAGGACCACGAGCTACAACGAAACCAATAAATGGAGGTCCACCACTTGGTGGTTTATTTGAGGGAATGTCATCGATGCCAAAATTGAAACCGGTCAATGGACGAGGTGAGTGTCTATTGATCTAAAAATGTATTTTATTAATTATTTTGAATTTCACTTTAGCGTACAACAATAGTTCTAATACTGGCATTGAATACACTTATTTTTTCTGCTTCGATTGGCACTAACGTTCAAGTCGAGCCCAGGCATTCTGAGAACATTGCCCTCGGTTCTATCAGTCGGGTGTTTGCGTGTTCAAGTTTGATATGTCTGGAAGAGTGCTGTTGTCATCAATGGAGCTCTCCCATCATTTTCGTGGTTTTGATCTTGGTGGAATTTTATTAAACTCGTCCTTATTGTTTTTAACTTCTATTCTGAGTTCTTGTGATTCAGATATTCGCTCAACGTGGACTGTTCAGTGTTATTTTGAGAAATCAACGACAATACATACTTATAACCCATTATAAAAACAATACAACTCATTGTTCTTCCGGTTTTTCGACGCTCCTCCATGTTTAATCGAGCCAGAAATCCTCTTCGACAAAGAGTGTCAATCACTTTTTTCTATGTCTTCTAAAACTTCGGCATCAGTGACATGATATGTGTTACAAAAATTATTTTCTATTTACTTTAATTGATGTTTGCCTCTGTAGAATAAGGGTGTATAAATGTTCATGACTTCAACGAAATGAGCTTATTAAAAGCCTATTAGAAAGGATACATTATATTTAACATTTTTGCATTCCATCATATTCCAAATATGAACTTCTAAACAACATAATTTATCATAGGTACTACCCCGCCATCAAGACCATCACCCCCTGCACAATCGCAATCACCAAGCACGACGACAAAAGGCAATAGCAATGCACAATCATCTACTCAAAATAATGGGCCGATGGATTTCAATGCCGAGCTGACGAAACATTTAACGTTGAAAAAGCAGAAGCAGCAACAACATCATCAACAACAGCATCAACAACAACAAGTAAACGCGACAGAAGCGAATCTTCGAACGAATCGAGGTCCACCGCCGCAGCCTCCCACGTTAAAAAATATCACATCTGTAAGTTGGCAGATACAACATAATAAAAATATTCATTCTAACATTAGTTCTATGCAACCTTTTCTTCGAGCGAAAGTATTTAATTTTTTGTTTCGCTTATGAGATTCCCTACACAGTTTTAAAGTAGCGAAGGAGCTCAAAATCTCTAAATTTTATTGATAATTTATGAATTTTATGCATCCTAAATGCGATATCCTTTTGACGTTTAGATGATTATAGAATATGCAAAATGAAATTATAGTTACAGTTAAATATTACGAAGTTCGTTAAACTCACGTTAAGTAACACCACCATACGCAGAACATATTCACCCATATTCCAGTGTAACATCAATTAATCTTTCCTGTTTCATTTTATTCATTTGGCAGAGCTCTTCCGATTCGGTATTAGAAAAAACGAACTCAATAACGACGACAAGAACAGCACCAGCTAAACCAGCATCACCGACTGAAAGGTCGGAGGGAAATAGCAATAGATTAAGCAAGAAAAATGCGTCCCTTAGGTGAGTCGAATCTCCTTTAATACGTTTGCAGTGCAGTTGTTTGATGATCTTTACACAACAAAAAGCATTCGCTTCTTAATATTTAAGTTGAATCGTTAAATTGACTTGCTTTCATCATTCACGTTGTGTTATTCCTAATTTTTTGGAATTTGTTTTCGTTCAATTTTAGCTTAACGATAGGAAATTCCAATGTAAATAATAATAGTACATCATCAGTGCAAACACCCTTAAATGTAGCCCCAAATAAATCATCGTTGTTTGGTTCAAATAACAGTAGTACGTCTAGTAGTCCCAGTCCTGTTCCTCCTTCGACAAGGCCTGTTGTTAATCATGGCAAACCAAATTGTGCCCCAAAACCTCCAGGACTACAACAATTAGTTGCAAATGGAAAGCCAACGGTAGCCAGGCATCATAGCATGAAATCACCAAGGTTGGAACACGATATCTACTTATAAATCTTGAAAAAACACATATGAGTAGTTTAAAAGGTTCCATCCTAATATTAAACAAATTTATTTTGTAATAGATCTCCTCCAATTGCACCAGCCGGAGGATTAAATTTTCCAACAACACATTTTGGCACGTTAAGAGGAGCCCCACAGCAATTTCAATCGCAAGAGGCGATTAATGTGAATGTGAGGCAACCGCCAAGCGCGCCAGTTGGTAAGTGAAATTACGTGGTCGATTAACTCCTATACATTATCAATCATAATGAAAATCTGAACTGTTTCAAATATGATCTTCGCATGAAAATTTTAGGCCGGCCAACAGTTGCACCTCCAAAACCGCCATCAATTAAACCACCTCCACCTCCTACGCCTGCTCGAAGTGTATCAAATACAAATCTTACAAATATTCCATTAAGCACAGCGCAATCAGTCAACAACAATAGCACGTTCGGTTCAACCAGCAATGTTTCAACATTGAAAGAACAATTAAAAAATCAACTAAATCATGCTGGTTCCGCAAGCAATGTATCGAATTTGTTTTCAAACTCTCTAAATGACAGCAATAACAAGGGTAGTACTGTGAAATTAAGCTCTCCTGTAAACAAGGAGAAAAAACTGGCTGTGAATGGTAGTACGGTGCCACCACCACTACCCCCACATAGGACCAGTCCGGCACCACCACCACCTCAAAGACAGTTAAGCAATGTAAGTAATCTTGCTTTATCTGATTTATAATATCAATTCGATAAGCTTATAAGCTTTGATTATATAAGATAAGATTCCATTTTCGTATTTTTTTCAATACCAAAGATAAATCAATAAAATCATTTCAAAGTGTATACGAGGAATATATTTAGATTGCATTTTTCAACAACATTTACTGTTCGTGTTGCTTTGATGAATATAACTGATATGCATTTGAGCGTAGTACAATAGTGGATAAAAAATTATTTTTTTATCATATTTAGGCTATCAATTGGGCTTTTTAAATTTTAAGTAGATTAATACTTGATTTTATTGTCGTATGAAGCTGGAGAAGCCGATTTGCTTTTTGCGCCGCCAAGCGCGATTATGATGCCCTTCTTTATGAAAAGCACCCCCCGCTCGGAATGTGATATGCAGTTCAATAGTGGCTGGCCCCAGTGACGGTCCTTGGGAATACAAAAATTATTTGGCCGTCACTAAATAATAAAATTTAACAAAAAATTAAAAACCAATACTTCCTCACTACGATGACTATAGTACGAATTTTAAGAAATAGTTTGATAAATAGTGCTTGATACTTCCGGGCAAAATAAACTTTGATTTGAAAGCTCTCCCAGCACTTTAGTTTATTATTAAACTTAAAATGTGTTTACAAGTTGCGTTCCAAAAGTACTCAACTTTACCTTCATAACAGCGCACTGACACAATTCTTCGTCATACGGCTGAATCCATTCTTTATGCGGCGAAAAGACTTGGAAAATGCGAAATAACGAATAGATTAAACTCGAATGGAAGTATAATAGGCAAGAAAAGTAGCAAACTTTGTTCTCGATGTAATAAAAAATCAGGGTGTATGCAGTAAATATGTAGTTTTTAATTAACTGAATTTTCATGCGAATGTTTGAATTTTTCTACCGAAATCGTTATCATCTGTATTGTTACAATAATTTTATTTCACTTTAATCTAGACCCCTTCATCCGCGTCCACTTCTGCTCCACCAGTGCCACCACAACGTCATTCATCTATACGAACCAGTTTGACATCTGTATCGACCACAACTACCACGTCAGCACCAGCTCCACCACCACCTGTGGCCAGTCAAGGATCAGTGCAACGATTAGCTTTGGATTTGGAAGCACGATTTGCCGGTCGTTTCCACAATGTTACAGAATTTCCGTCACCACCACCATTCTTAAAAATCCCTAAACACTATCCTAGTCGAAATATTAGAACATCTAACGGTATGTGAACATATAACTTTAAACAATACATATTTACAGTATGTAAGGAATGATTAGGACAAAAAGAAAAGGAACTGACATCAATACAATGTTGGTTTCGTTTCGATTTGTTATTTTAATTTATAGTTATAAAAGTAAAACAAAAAAACCTTATTTTGTACCATTTTGTATTTTTATTAATACATATTTACTACTGTTAATAGCATGCTTATATTAAAATAAAAATTAAATGCGTAAACAAAAGAAAATTCATATTAATTTCATTGCATGGGAAACGAGTTATCATTTCGTACAGTGTTGTCGATATTTATGTTTGTGTTTCGTATCAAGATTTTACATTTGTGTTTGTCTTCCTTACAATTAGTTTCTTTCTTCGAGATTATTGTGGTTCAATGTAGGAGTTCGCGCACTCCACACTTAACTGGTTCACTTACTATTATACGGTTGCATTCTATACGTAACATTAAAAATAACCAACTTATAGGAAAATCACAAAAGCTTATATCATGTTTTTCATGTTTTTGTTGGAATTTCATCAAAATTTCATCTGGGAACAGCTTTGCAGCATTTGGCAATAAGGCAATATCCATTCGCATAAATTCTAAATATATATTAAGATTAATTCATCGTCAATAAAGCTGGTGTTGAGACAATTAAGTAATTTTGTGTTCCCGATTAAGGAATTCACTTTTTTCATTTGTTTTATAGAAGCGTGATTGCAGATTTCTTGTATTCTTTTTTGTAGTTTTAATTATAAGAGTTGCAGATTAAGTAATGGAATGATCGACACCAAAGTCCGCAAGTGTGACATTAACGTTTATGAATAAAGAAACAATGTTGAACGATCTATCGCGTTCGATTGTTTACGTTATCACAATGTACCCTAAAACCTACGGGAGAATAGATAACTTGCATTCTCTTTAAATAAATGCTTTTAATACACAATTATGAAATTTTCACATCTGGGTTACTCGGAAGTACATTAGTGTCCGCAAGTAGTATTTTGCTTTTTAATTGAGTAAAGTATACATTTCAGTAATCTAGATTGTCATGTGCATTATTGAATGCGTTGAATGCATTTTGCTCTGCTGAATAGAATTCGACAACATATATTCTTCATTGCTGCTCTTAAATTTTGCATATGATATGCAATATCGTTATACGCTCAACTATATTTAATAGAATTGCAATAAATTTGATTGAATCGCATGCTTACTTAAATAAAAATAGTAGTAGAATAATTAGTACATTTCACTTTATTAAATTCATTTAAACTTCTTGCCGTAGCAATGCTATCATCTACTTTATCAAAATTTTTATTAAAAAAATAGCAACAACACTGGGCATTAACAAAATCAAACTCTATTTTTATAGTGAGCGAAACACGAAAACAAAGAGCACCGAATCCACCAACATTACAAATTTCACAAGATTCCGGTTTTCTTCAATTAAATAGCGACAAGTTATTTACTAGCGATCAATCGTATTGCTAGATGCACTCTACTATAGTCCTCGTATATGAACACTTTCATTGAAAATTTTGATTAAAATAATAGCAATAACAAAAATAAATCCAAGCATAATAATAGAAATATTTTTAGGTCCTAGTTAATTTACATTCTTTAAATGCTGTGTACTTAAAGGAAAATAGAGTAATTTCGTTGCCATATTTGAACGTAAGCGAGGGACATTCATATAGCCAATGTATGGTTCATAATTATTAAAGACAGTGTAAGCTAGAAACATGCGCAAATTATTAGTAATATTTCACGCACATAAATCTCCAAGGTGTATTTGTCTAGCTGATATTTTTTAAAGGACAATATGCTTTGAGTCTTTCTTATTGCATTCCAGTATTATATTTTCACTTTTATTTTGTATGTCGTAAATATTTCCCAACCCACTCTGACGTGGAATTAGTATTAATGAATTTGTTTTTCAAATTGATCGCTTTTTAGTTGTTCAATATTCTCATCTATGATTATGATGTGGAATCTTGTGGAAATGTCTGACAGAAAACTCAGGCGATTTCGATGCTATCTTAGCTATGAACGAATGATTAAAGCCGGGAAGATAACGGTCGTATAATATCGCATACGATCGGGCCTAGCACTTTCATCAGCTTTGCAATATTCCACAAGGTGTACTGAAAAGAATCTTTTCATTATAAAATGGGAAATTGTCAATTGGTTTTCTTTCAACTCATGGTTCGACTATCTAAAAAATTACGCTTTTAAATCTACTAAAATTCACTTTATCCAACACCACCTTTGTAGCCTCAAACCGCGATAGTTTTCAGAGATTTATTTTTCAAAATAGCTTTGCATCGAATCTTTCAAAATTCAAAATTATATTTATGTTTATATAATTTTGGAAAAAAAAAACTATTCTTCCTAAAGAACTAATTTAATTCGGAAGCGAGGTATTCAGCGTACGCCGAGAAATAGTTCTTCCGCCGCTGCAACGTTTACGCCTTCACAGTGCCTGAAATCAGAAAACCAAGAAATCTTTAACTTAGAAGATATGACTCAAGCTTGTGAATATAATTCATAATTAAACATTGTGTCAAAGTTTTTAAACAATTTTTTCAAACGACTATTTTCAAACAAAAATCTCATGTTTTTTCATGGAGTGCGACATCTCCACATATTAACATGTTAATCTAATGAAAATACCGAAAAGTCATTGATTAAAATTAATCGATTGATCAACAATATTTTATTATGAATTAAAACTACAGAAATTTTAATATGAAAGTATTCATTTCATTGTTATAAATAAAACAATCCTGCATATGACTAGTCTCCAATACCAGGCCTAATCACTTTGTGCCACTTCAAATGCAGGTTTGACTCCTGAACCTCTCTGACGGACTGATTAAACTTTATTCCCTGCTATGCGTAGCTTTGTTGAATCTTCCTAAATGTCATAATTTCTTTCTGTATGGCGAAATATCACTACTTGTAAAACTGATGAATGAACGTCGTAAGAAATTGTCACAGCAAGGTTAATTGGTTGGTAACAGTTTATTGGTTTTAAATTCATTATGAAGATGTTTGGAGCAAAGTAAAAACGCAAGGTTTTATCACTCACAGTTCTGGTTTCAAAAATACTTGAGCCAGTTGGTCAACTAAGTGCTTGGTAATTGTACTGTTATATTTTTCAAATCAATCTTTCAACCTTGGCTGATTATTACACCAGCTCCGACCATCTTCTATATACCTTGCGTAATTTGGACTTGTATCAGTTCAACTGAAATATCAAATTGCAGCCAATCTTCCTTTGTGCATTACATCTTCGTTATTTTGATGTCTTATAAGCACTATACCGTATTGTCTCTTTTTTCAGTTGGTTCCACATAGAACTCGCAGTTATCTTGAAGCCAACTTTAACTTAGAGACATCATAAGGAATAAACCCCAAATAATTCTGCATAGGTAACACAATCTTCTTCACCAAACTCAATTTCATCCAAGGTTTTGTTTTAACAATGAAAAATTAAATTCCATCGACTTATTCAGACTTACATGTGCGAACTTGAAATTTTGTATACACACTGAGATAAAAAGTTATTCTCCCTGATCCGGAAAAAACTTGCTATAAGAGCGCCTAATCCCGGAAAGAACTTATCGAATAGCCATCGTAAATATTACAACGGATCTATGGTAAAAATGAAGACAATTCCAAAGAAATTTCTTCTTTAAGCCTTCGTGACTTAAAAATATAAAATAACTATGGGAGCTGTAAATATTTTAAAACTTTTGGGTACATCAAAGCATTTCGTTGAATTATATTCCTGATTTCATCTCAAGGCCTATGTGAAAAATTCGCAAATATTTTTATAATGTATGTGGGAGCATTTTGAATATTATTGAAGATTTTTTCAATAATTAGAAATACTAAGAAACCAAATGCTGAGTATGGAGTATAGAAAGACAAATAAGTTCCAGATAGTTAATTGAATAAGAGATTTCAGCGAGCAAACTAAAATCACTACCCACCTTCACTTTGGGTAGCTGGACTGCAGGACTTACAGGGTTATTTCTTCGTATATATATCTGCGAACATCACTTTGGCTTATATCAAGCTTATGAAAAAATTTATTGCAGTAGGGTCAGGTGATAATGAATTGAAAACACTCCGAAGAAGAAAATAATTCAATATTCTTCGAAGACATGATATGTTCAGATATTTCAGAACATGGAAATCATTTTAGTATTATTGATGCAACGGAAAACCGGAGCCAAAAATTCGCTACAATATATGAAAAGGTAAGACAGAATACCTAAATTTGTGGTCTTTAAAGCTTGTTGAAAGTCGACTGTGAGTAAGTTAAAATTCTACACTAATGTAATTGCATTGTATGAATAAATGTTATTTAATATTTGTCAACATAAAATTGTCCATATACATTGAAATGTTTATTTGTTTATTGTACTTATATGTTTTTCAATGTTACACTAACAACACTCATATCCCACTAAAACACTATTAAACTCTTTCAAAATACAAAACTAAATATGTATATACAACAAGAAATATGTAATTAAATTGTTAGCTTAGTCGATTCAATACAATAGAAAGATGCACATCACACAATTATTCAAGATATTTAGAAGAAATTCACGTGCGTATCTTAGAAGAAATTTATAAAATATATAGGTTGAAATATTCTGTTGAAAGACACAATCTGACAACGATGTAATCCGATTTAAAAAAAACAACAACTTGTTCAGGCAAACATGCCATTCGAAAATTTCGAAAAATCTGCAATCAAAGTTGAGATATCAGCAAGTTGCAATCAAATAACGATAGTTCAGCAATAGCTTCCATCAATCTTCAAACATGTCTACGAATGTGAACCGTGTATAAAGGCAATTCAATATAATATCCTTCATTTTTATAGCGTATACGACTACCTTGATATTCTTCTTGCACTGTCTTTAATTTAATACTAAACAAAAATAGTTTACTTTTTATTATGCGAAAACCCCTAACAGATACTTTCATCTATAACTTGTTGATTAGTCATTATCATTACTATTATTATAACTTTATTATGGATATAAATAATATACAAATAACAGTTAAAATGTTGATTGAAACGATAGGGAATTTAAGTCTGTATAATCCAAGGAACACTGAAAACAAATATAAAATGAGAACTTTCAAAACTGATATAAAATATAATGAACATGTAAAAATGTTAACTTTATAGATATTTATTTTTGTAAAAAAAAAAATATATTAATAAATTGAATTTAATTGTATGTTGCTCATATGTTTTCTTTGCACTTTCACAGCAAACTAGAAACAGGATGGATGCAAGGAGTGGTTAGAATAGGAATGTGCCTTATACATTCTGTTCGTGAGATATTAAATATAATTAACATCAACATCATTACATGGTTATTGGCAAAGTATAGGGTCAAAGATTTGAGGATGTTTTTATTGATCGGAATATACTTTTAGGAATCAGAACTTTATTTTTAATATTCGTACCGTCTTGTTATGAGATGAAGCAGTTTATTTCGAAGATAAAAGATTGTTAAGGTAAATAGGCAGGAAGACAGGGAGGGATGAGGGTGTAAGTTTAAATTTAGGAGATAGCCACTTGTATTGATTTAGTCATAATTAAACCAACATATGCCTTGGACGATTTAAATTTAATGAAGGGAGCCTTTAAAAACATAATCTAACGAAACACTAACAAAATCTTTCTAAAATTAGTTCCGAACCGAAAGTTTAAAGTTTTGACAAACTTTTAAAAGACAATATCCATGTTGGTTCAGTCGTCACTCGTAGATATCGATCATACCCAGTTTGTCGGTTTGAGTTCAGGGCTAAATTCCGATCGAATTAACAATATCTGGCCCCAATTTTAACACGACAATAAAGGGTGGTGTGATTAATGACACAATAGTAGATATTCATGTTGAAAAGAGTACGGAAGGAAAGAAAGAAATTTGATTCGTTCGACTCATATTAAACATAGAATACAATTTTACCCATAAATTATTGTTTTCGACCCTTTTTGAGAGGGATTTTCTTCTAGTACCAATAAGTTCAAATATTAATAATAACTCTCATTGCATTACAAAACAATTATTTCTTGCATATAAAGACAAAGCGGACTTTTACACCTCAATCTAGGTGAGAATATTTCTCTGCGACCGATGTCCTTTTTTCGTACATCTATAAATGGCAAAGAACGAGGCTAGGCTCCAGTATTTTAGTTTGGGCGTTTACGTTTGTTCTAATGTAACATTACTATTAAATGCAATGAGTATTGCCCACGATAGTACGAAACTGCCCAAGATTTGATAGTTGTATGTTTTATATGCCTTTTGAAATAGGAATTCTTTGTCAGATGTTCCACGAATTGATTATGATAATGTCTAATAGATGGTACAATATACAGAAGTAACTTTGTGACTTTTGACGATTTCGCGAATTACTGACGCCACCAAGTCCCTTCTTCCCACTTGTGTTTTAACCTCTCGCAATGTTGGACATAAATACCAAGTATTGCCAACAAAGTAGCAACCTCATTGGCTTTCCACACCGTCGCTAATCAATATCATGGAGAGAAACTCTTTCATCAACTACAATAGAGACCGTCATTTTCACCAGCTACTTTTTGTCCGGTAGTTTACAACTCATCAATGTATTCTGATCTGGCGTCGCCTTGGATTATCTTAAGTGGAAATTATTGGTTACTCCTTAATGTTACTCATTTGCTAGTCTGCTTCTATTTTCACCTTTGGAACTATATATGCGTAGCCCAGGACACTAATAAACAAGTAGCTTGTTAGCCTTCTTTGAGGGGGGGGTGTTAAATCTTAGGCAAATATTGTTTCAGTAGCAGATCTATTTGTGTTGAGAAAGGCATTGTGTATCGAAAGGCGATAATAGGTCTTGAATGCAGCTTCCATCAATATATCATTAGTATTAATTATACAGTTACATTTATAAGAAGTTTCGCAATGTGTTTGGTTATATAGATGATGAATACATTACGAAATATTATAATAATAATATACATCAAAGGTCACTACTAGGAGCAAAACACTAACAACCTAACATTTGGCACATCATAAGTTTAAAAGAATAGAACAATAGACACTAGCATCCTTGTAATCTTGTGCGGCAGCGTCGTAAGGAATTCATCTTTGTCGTATTTGTCAGACCATTTAACTAAATCTGATTATACCCTTATTGGGAACTAGCCCGGCTTCTGTATCGTAGAGTCGATTTTCTTAATACGCTATGCGCTATTATTTACTCCCGCTACCCTCATTTTCGTGCCAGTTTAATTGGGAAATTTTCTTTCCAGGGACTGATACACCTAAATTTTGTTCAAATCGCGGTCAGTGTCTCTTATTTTAATAATAGCCATTGATTGAAAAGGGGCAAGTCTAGCATTCACCATAGTACCCCTTCTAGCCCCTTTGTGGAATTAGCCGTTGTTTAGTGTCTTCGGTCCGAACTCTAAAAGGATGTCAACTGGACTGTTCTAATGGCAGTTTGGGTGTGATGGGTTCTGGCAGTTTTTCTGATCTTCCACTAAACACATGCGTACGTTCTTCTATTTGTTGATTTGGCCAGCAACGCATACCTTCGGGGTTTGTGGCAAGAATCTTCATTCTGTGCGTTGCTTCATCTTTTCGTCTCGAAGAATAAGCTTACCCTCAACCGCTTTTGCGAGGGGGAAGAGGTTTGGGCGCTCTTTTATGTTTCTAAAATATTACCGTCTGAAAGAAATCATCACATGTAGACTATTTGCCTATTGCAGCATTCTTCTTGGTTTTGTTTTCATCCCCTTCAATTGAATTTCTGGGTAATTTTTGGGTAGTGCGCCCTGAGTGTCGGACTCCCCCGCTACCGGACTACCGACTAAACACCTCCCCTGTCACACCGAGAACCTAGCCTGGAACTGTTTGTCACATTACTTCGGACTAGGCCTCATTAATCATGGCTTAGCGATGTCTTCAGGCTAAGGGAAATCTCTCTTCACGGATGGATAGGAAGGAATTGCGATTAGTAACTATAATATTGCGTTACAGAGATGTTCCCTCCCTCGCCAAGCGATCCATTATGTGCTTCTTTATAATGAGTACTGTCCGTACGTAATGCGACACACAGTTCCAATTGTCCTTTGATTTCATCATTTTTCCCGTTAAATTTTCTGGGGAAATTACGCCAATTTTCTCCGAGAGATGCAAACGGAGTCTTGTGAATCTATTACACGTAAAGAACTTGTGGCAGGCGTCATCCGTCATCCCCGGGCAGAACACGCAAGTTGGGGATGGTGTCTTTCCCATCTTATACAGGTAAGACTGAAAATACCCGTGACCACTGAATTTTTGGGTAGTACTGGCCACGAAAAATAATTAGCGTTTTGAGCGAGACCAAAACCATTTGTTCTTCTCCACTTTTTGTCTCCGGCATCTGAAGGGCCCGAAGCGTTTAAGAGTTATAATATATCGCGGTTAATATCCTTGTTTATATGTTTTTTGGGCACTGCAGGAAGCTTTGATCTTTTTCCGTCTGTTATGCGCTTTTCGCATATGTCCCTTTCCCGCGTAGCGAGCAAATACAATACAAAATATAGAAATCGAGATCATATGATAGCTCAAATACAATAGAACAGTCCTATGCATATTTGGAGGTCCGTTTTAGGTTTTTGCGCTCGGAGGAGAAGTCAATGGCAGGTTCGCGCAGCATCAAGCCTACAATCACATCGAAGTATCCCACTCATATATATTTCTCACACATCTGTTTTTTGGGCTTTTTTTCGTGTGACGAAGCGCTCAGGGATGCGTAAGGTCTCTTGCTACATTCGAATATTGGCAGGGTCGTTGAATGGTAGAGACTACCTGCTTCTTTATATATTTTTTTTGTGGTACCTATGCAAAGTAGAAAAGACAAGCGATGGTCCAGCCCTTACGGGGATTGGTGTTGAGAGTGCGACCAACTCTGATACGGAGTTCGCTACCAATTATACGAGTTTCGGAGAAGGTCTTACCCGGCGGAGACCATATTATATGTCTATTGGAATCGTTACCACGCGACTTTTATCTCCGTTTTACACAGTCCAAAATATCGTTTATTGGCATATCGTTAACCTAGATGCGCCAATTACCATTCTTTTAGTCGAATCATTTTCAGAGTCGATGCAGTCTTCCTCCAACGGGCCATTTGTCCACAACAAAGGTTAAGCTTCTCTATGCAGTTGTAGTGATTGGGAATAAGGAAAGATTGATACAATGTCTAAATAATCCCTTTCTATTTATCGCATCTCTCTATTTAGATTATTATTCTCCAGCTGAAAGAAATTTCACTGAATCGCCTCTTAATTTCAAGATAAGATAGAGTTAGTCAAAACAATGGAATTATTTTCGTTCCAGCTACAGTGCATATGGTTGCGGGCTTGAGATTATTTCATCGATCTCCTACGACCAGTCTTATCATAAATGATCATGTATGATAACGAGTCCCAGTATTTAGTTGTCCCGGCCCAAATCAAACCTGATAAAAAGTCTGGATTTTACACAAACCAACACTTATCGCCGATATGAGACATAAATGCATTACTCATATGCCGGGTATGTGCTATAAAAGCTAACAAAAAGCTTCCAGATTTTTAGTTCGTTCTAATTTGCGTGCTAGTCGAGTGTGTTTCACAATTTTGAAGCTAAAATGCTCAAACCGATATGTTTGTTTTTTGCTGCAGTCTTTTTCGTCGGTTGTCAATCCTTGGCTGTAGATTATAATGAAAATGCAATTATGCAAATTGATGATTTGCCGGACTTAGATAGTAACAATACGGTTTTAGTGCAGCGCATCGACAGTATCAAGCATTTTCAAGAGCTTCATCCGCAAGTTACGGTGCAGGAATTGACTGTGCTGAGTGATAGTCCCAGTCAAATGGTTTACACTTTAGGAGGCAGGACATACGGTGATCGGCTGGTTGGTAACTCTTCCAAGGATCAATACTGGCCTAGACCACACAATGTTAGCATTCAATTGACTTACCCCAGCCAAGGAATTGGAGCTTTTGTCACTTATGTTCACATTGTGGTTAATCAGGTATGTGTTTTTTTATTTGTTCCAGTGAAATACAGTTGGCCTTTGCAGGGCGAAAATCGAGCTTTAAATAAATACAATTGTTAATAGCAATAAATGATCTTTTTGCCAACGTTCTAACGAGTTGGAAGGAATATGAATAGCTTTGTCATGTTAGTTTTGAACTTTTAATGAATATTGATAGGAAGTTTGAATATTGTGAAATACAATTGTGTTTTCCTATCGTACACATACCATGTGGTGCATAAAATAATTCATGTTTTTTTTTTCATTATTCATTAGTCAACCAGGTTGGGTAAAGCCTATGTTGTTCGAGGGGGCCTTCACCAACGATTCATCACTATTGTTGTCGAAGCTTACAATACCACATATGCTAATTATTATGCTGAAATTTATGGACTTTGAGTTCGAATGTAAAGTCTGTTGGGCGCACGATACAAGAGTAAAATTCTGATGGCAAAAAAACAAAGTTTCTGGCTTGTGAAATTGTTAAAATAAGTGTAAAAAGTGTTATTTTAAGTGACAAAAAAGTGAGTGACGATTATATATGTGTATTTTCGATGTTACATAGCAATCTGGAACGTAATACTCATGAAAATATATTTTGTTTTGCTTGGAAGGACCTTGTGTGTCTTTTATTACAAAAATTGGGTGTGGTAAGTTTTTCTAATATTTTGTCAATAAAGTTATCTGCACTTCTAACAACTGATAACATTACTGATAGTACAATAGCAATAATCTACGTCCATCAATGAAAATAATTCACGTGTTCGATATGAAGAATAAAATTAAATATACATCGAACTATATAGTCGATAGAAACTTCTGCTAACTTCTGCGAATGACCACTGGGGTTCGCACCCGTTGGAGCAATTTTCAGTTTCTACAGAATCTACATTGCACAATAAAACGAAATCTTTAAACTCCATTGTTACAGCGAAGCCCGCAGGTAGATATTGCAAAGGGCAACAACTATCCTTAATTTGCACAGTATGATATTGCTTCTGGATCGTCCGAATCTTAGCGAATCCCTCCTGGCTGTAGAAGTTATTGAACAAATGTGTCGTCAAATAAACTCGAGAGCGAAACTGCATTGGAAAGAAAGATGAACATGTGATGCACAGATGAGCCATTGGTTCATGTAGGGTAAGCGTTGCTTTCACCCCTAGTACCGTTCAGTTCAAACTCTGAAAGGATGTCAACTGTTTGAGTAGACTGGACTGCTTCAATTCCGCTTTGCGTGTAATGGTTTCTGACGGTTTCCATGATTTTCCACTATTCATCATCGGACGGTCTTTCATTTGCCGATTCGACCAGTAGCGCATATCTTCTGGGTTTACGAAGCAGGTTGCTTGAAGGCTCTACTTCGTTTTATGTGTTCCTTCACCTTCGTTTTAAAGAAGAAGCTTATCATTGCGAAATTTTCCATGGAGGAGTCTTCTGGACACTTTTTTAGTGGTAGTATATACCATAGGCTAAGACCCGTCCTTAGATGCAGACTGTTTGGTTATTGTTTCAATCTTTCTGCTTTTGCTTCCACCTCCTTCAACTGATAGCGCTTTCCGCGAATATAAATGACGTTTTGAGCGAGGTCTAGCTGTTTATTCTTCCCTCTTCTTGTTGGGTGTTGGCGTCTAAAAAGCCCGAACTAAACGCTTTAATACATCGGTGTCAAAGTCCTTGTTTATGTATTTTTTGGTTTTTACAGGAAGCATTGATCTTCTTCAGGGGGTTTCCGCCTTTCGCACCAATTCTTCCTTGCAGCGATAAGATCCCATCGTCACACTTTTTCGAGTGTGACGGGACGCTCAGGGATAGGTAAGGTGTCTTGTTGTATTCAAATGTTGGAAGGATTGTTAGATGGTAATACCTTGCTGCTTTTTGTGTTTCTTGGGTACCTACGCAAAGCAGGGAAGTCATGTGGTAGTTGGTTCCTGTCCTTACAGTGTCAAGTCCTCACAGCAAGACCAACGCTGAACGAAACAAGTGAAAAACCAAACCTGAACCAAAGGAATTAAACTAGAAGGAAAGATGAACCATACTGTTCTGTGTAATACCTTAATTTCTTATGCTCCCCGCGAAAGGTTTGCTACCGGTTTGTATCGGATGCAATCACTTGAAAGAGCGATAAAAAGCTGAAAAATTAAAACAAAAAAGTAAAACTGACTAAAAGCTATCCTTAAAAGAAAACACCCCTTTGGTCGTAGAACTCCATTATTCAGGAAGCGTTACAACGAATGAAGGAATGGGTGAGACGATCCAAGAAAGACGACCAGACAGCTCCGAATGAATGGAGGCTGCGACTATCTGTACGAGGAAACGTATCAGATGAACGATGGTCATTGCAGTCCTTCGAATCACCTTTTGGCGTTGAGGTGGTAAAGTCCTTACACACAATAAAAGATTCTGCACATATTGCTTGTTAAAATTTAGTCTAGAACCGGCAAGCATTCCTAATGGAGGCAGGCGAAAACAGTTTTTTTTTCAATATGGATTAGAATGACAAAACTACTCCAAAAACATGCTGAGTGATTGCGTTAATATTCAAATAAAAAAGGAATAAGGAAAGGAAGGCTGACAAGTCCCCGCAAAATTTATGTATAGATGAAAATTGAACAGGTCGACAGGTCAACGATGAGGTCAATTAGTTAACAAAGTAAAACAGAATATTTCGTACTTATGCTGATTAAGTTGTGGAAATTAAAAAATGCCCTTGTTACTTTCCTATCTTTCACAATGAATACAATGCAAAAGGAAATTGTAAAAATTTTTATAAGCTAGTTGCAGTGATGAAGCAAGTTATGTCCAACAGGTTTGTTCATGTCTACCATTTCAAAAAGCTCGAATAAAAGTAAAATTAATTCGAACCAGAGCAAGGTAGTTAATTTATGGTTGCAAAACTAAAATACATTGAGCAAACTCAGTAAAACGGACATTATTAGAACTTTAAAACATTACTCGTAATAAATTCGTAATTTAATTCGAGTTAGTCTCTTGCTTCATTCTTCACGACGAGCGTCCTGAATGATCCACTTTTTAGCTGAGATTATACATTAATTTTGTCCGTTATATATTAATATACATCCGTTGTGTTGTTAATTGTCGAGCTTTTGGTTCTAGCTCTGCTTGTTGGGATTTTAAGGAATTCTATGGGCAAGCCGCCATTTTCGCAAATGTCAGCCGCGTTTGATATGTGCACTGGAATTGCCCTTGATTATAGTTGAGATATCGGAAAAGTTTACAAGAGTGTACAATGTTGCAGGCCCGTAGCATGTTGAGATGCGCTGGTACCATTATCACAGACACCGACGTTGTACTGATTCTAGCGCTGTATTTTATTCTAGCTGTCAAATATGCAATATCCTCAGCATGTACAACTAGCATTTTCGAAGAATGATTGAGTGGAAACATGAACCAGGGCGCTAGAGAAATGTTCGATTCTCTTCCTAATGCTACCACTGTCACCTCTCGCTTAAGATATCCCCAACAGGTGCCAGCGTACACTCACGTCGATTATGACTATTTCCGCAGTTGCCTGGTTGCCGTCGCGAAACATTTTTAACTGGCTGCATGTTGGCAGCATAAGTGCAATGCAACATCAACATGGTGGTTGTACGTCGACTTGTCCATGTTTAGTCCGTGTCAAGTGAAATTTTGTGTGAAATCTGTGCGTAAAGGACACTTCGGGCATTGAAATTTTGAACGAACGACACACCAAGTGTTTGGCTAGTGAAATTCCGAACATGTAAAGTGCGTGAGACGGTCGCAAATAGAGAAAACAAGACGTCGCCGCCGTGGTAGTCGCGCAGAGCTCTCTACGTGTGATTGCATCGTCGAGCCCCAAGGAAAAAGAAGTGTAGCTTTTTTTAGTCGGGAGCGATGTACTACTTGGGAAATCTCGACAGGTAAATAGTGGTTGTGATGGAAAAGTGAAAAGTGTAGGCTGATTCATTGGAATTTCGGATGAGGTCGGTGCGAAAAGCAGCTTTGCGGCGGAATTTTATCGGATTTTCCCGAGCTGTCAGAAAGTAGGTGGAGTTCCACTTGCCAGCAAGAAGAAAGATCGTCGGCGGCAGGTCGCTCGCCGCTCCCCTGGCTGCCTGTTGTCTATTGTGCACGCATTCCACCGCGGCCTTGTCATTGAGCGAGAAAGCGGAATCGTGGGAATCATCATCGCAGCATCATCGAAAAGAAAACTTGACAGTTCAATAGTCGATCAGAAGAAGTTCCACCCAATGTCGTGGAAAGCGGCGACGACCGCGAGCACGACCACGACTGTGGCTATGGCAAGAGCACGAAAGATAAAGCAAATGCATTCGGTCGAGGCATTTTCCGCGGGGAATACCGCTCGAATTTCTCTAGCGGAAAGTGAACCGCGCACCGCAAAATGTCGCGAGATTAGCAAATAACAGAAAAATCCAATTGCAACTTATGCGGTCGTCCTAATTGACAGTGACTGATTGCCGTCTGTGTGTGATTGCTCGATTTGCGAATGAGTTGTGGCTGCAACTCGTACACGAGCACTAGCGTAGCGCAATGGATTTCTTCTTGTTTTCATCTCGTACTGATGCGAGTTGAAAGTTTAATTAGAAAATAAATGGAGTTGGCACTGGCGAAAACTGAACGTTTCGCATGGCGAAAGTCGGTCATTGCTCGGCGCGTACAAGTTCACCTGTGTAATAGGTTATCGTGTGTACGAGGCCGCTCCCATTCGTTCTGTCTTGCGACGAAAATCTTTGGATCAAAGGCAAAGTGCTGCGTGCTCAGTGGAAATGGCCACAATGCATTCACCAACGCGAATAGCAATTGCAGCCACAATTATCTCCCGAGATTACTCTAATCAGACGAACCGAACGTCGATATGTGTGCAGCACGTATAAAGCCAATTTCGAAGAATTCTTCGCTGCACTTGCTCCTCTCTAATTGCACCTTCAAATGACAAAGGCCTTCTACGACAGATATAACGGACAATGAACTTCGTTATCAAACCTAATGTTGATACCTAGGCGTCGTCCGATGCTTGTACCGCGAGATTCCTCCAAATCGCACCCCACCAATCACCGCAAATTTCCAACGGTTGCCGTCTCGATTCAAATCCACTAAACTGCACCCGAATCTGAATCTGAATTAAAACTTTGATGGCATATCCATGTCCAACATTTAGGCCGTACATAACATGAACATTGATCGGCTGCAGCGATGTGCGAAACGTCTTGTTTTTGTTTGGGAAACTTTTGTTTGAATGTAAATATTTCATGACCTCAATTCCATTCATACATAATCTATCGCGCGACTGGTTCTCACATAAATTTGCGCACATTATAATAAGATTATGATATCGTGCCATTCGATACAGACAGGGGGCTGGCTGGCAATCGGTGGATCTGTCCATAGCTGAAAACTGAATCGGTTATTGAGTCACTCGTAATGGATGAATGGCTCTTGCAATTAGAATCACGTCGGCAAATACGTTCTCGTGGCATTATAACGATTTCTCATCGACATAGCAAAGCGACTGCATACTAAACTAGATTATTACTAATAACGATCATAGACGCATTTCCAATCCCAACCAGGTTTATTCAGTTTAGTTACGTATTGTGTTGTGTTGCGGGAATCTCATTATCAATTCTTCTGGGAATAATTCGTTTGAAAAAGGAAATTTATTTTCATATGCTCTACAATCTGAACAAATTCACCCTGGACTAGTTAAGAAAGATATAACAAAACTTTATTATTATCTTCAAAATAAGTTCTGTTTGAGTCAACGAAAATAAATTGTTAATCAAATTTTCCATATATTTCATGCTCGGACAGTGTGGCCTTTAATTGCTTCAATGAATTTACTTTCGGGCTCAATCTACTCATTGCGCTTCCCCCATAGCGGATATTTGGGTTTCGGAAGTAGGGAAAAGTAACAGGGAGCCTAATATGTCCAACTGTTTAACCATATTAAGAATCGCCAGAAACAAATGAACTAGACCAAGTCAAATTTTTCCACATTCCACCCCGGATCTGGAATTTTGAGACTCAGCAGCTTCACCGTCCTATATGGCATCCGTCCAGGGCGTTCGTATTCGTAGTGGCACTACAGCCCCTTCTGAGCTTACTCCCCCGTCTTTGATATCTTCAACAGTATCGGATCACCAACGCGCAATATCCTAGTTGAGATTCGCTATCCATATCAACCGATTCCGACCAGTGCTTCGTTGACTTCATCTTTTGTCTTTGTCCTGTCATTCTTCAGAACATAGATGTTGAACTTGCAAAATTTTTCATGAACTTGGCTGATCATGAGGCTAGAATTGACAAAAAAAGTTTTATGTTTCGTGATAGACTCTAGTTTTCAGCATTGAGGTAATGAAACGCTTTTCTACCTCTACCTAGACGATAGCCAATTGAGTGGCTCCAGTGAGGACGTCACAAATTAGTGTCCGCAATTATTTGTTCATGCATTTATGATCCGGATTTGTGACTCTTTGTTGTATGGTATTTTTGGCATGATATTCCGCGAGAATTTATCAGGATGTTTATAGACCTGCTGGAATAAATGCTTCCCGCAAGATTGATCTCAAAAGGTGGGGACGCTAAAAGGCTACCACGCAGCACAGATTTCACGCCCTATGAATACTCTCCGTGGGATTAATTTAAATCGGTGATCTAGGTGTATAATTTGAGAAATTTAGAACAGCTCATAATGAACATTATCCCCGAGTATTCTGAAATCAGCGCGTTGCATCGGACACCTTTTGTTTTAAGAATTTAGCTCGAATTAATAGTTTTGATTAACGAATAATTTTATCATAACAGGGGTGGAAACCAAGCGGAGAATCAGTCTGTAAATCCTGGTGCTTATCATCATAACCATACCAACGGCCATCAAGAGCAATCTCCAAATTCGTCCCAGCTATCGGTCCACAGCGATGAAGCTTTAGTTGCTCGGACTCATAAGCAGCAAACAACGCAACAAGTTACAACTGTAACAAAAGTAGTACATGAAGTTAAGCATTATCGTCCAGACGGCCAATTGGTGGATTATGTAGCAATGCCTTTAGATGTGCAACACGGTGTACCAGACGGTCAACCCGTCGATTATGTGATGCCAATGGGCATTCATTCAAGGTTCTGGTTCGATATAGAAGTTGAAAGAAAAATATCACTAAGTCGCACTTGATTCCAGGTCACAATATATTAATTACAACCATTTGGATCATCCACATCAAAGTTCACACCAAATGTATGTTCCTGATGCTTCACAATATCATGCACATTATCAGGACTACGAGCATTACCCAGGCGGAACACATTATGCTAACTCGGCAGCTCCACACGGAGGCGTTCATGGGGCGCCATATCTTTCGGAATATGGAACGAATGAGAGAGCGGGTACTCCTCAAAGTCCTGGAGAACACAGTGCTTCACCGTCTCCAATGCCTTTAACTTCGGTCGCAGGTCAACAACACACATTGATGCCCTCTGTAGCTTATTTACAGGTAGCCACGACAAATCTGATTTGCTAAAGATGGATTATTATAATTGTAATCTTACGAATTCTCGCAGGCTTCCCAATACGACGAAATGGGGGATTATCGTATTACGCCCTCACCGGGTGTACCGGTAGACCATAGGTATGGCGAAGATCCATCAGCTATGGTATATGGTTACGTATCGGCTCCGACTTATGGTGTTGCGCCTGGGGGTGGGGCGGCTGCACTCAACCCCAATGCCACCTATGCTACACGACCTATTATTTATGACGACAACTTGAACGGGTCAACATTCGAGACAGGCGTTCCTGGCGGAATTACAGCTGGAGTTCATCCAGCGTCAAGGATGTTTGAAGATGATAATGAATTGCAGAAACATATGTCGCAGCTATCAATGCATGGTCTTGGACCGGAAGCTGAACAACGATCGGCTACGCGATGGCGCGATCCGAACTTATCTGAAGTTATCAGCTTCTTGAATAATCCCAATAACGTGATCAAAGCAAATGCAGCAGCTTATTTACAGCATTTATGCTACATGGACGACCCGAACAAACAACGAACCAGAACATTGGGTGGTATTCCTCCGCTAGTACGACTGCTCTCACATGAAGCTCCAGAAGTCCACAGGTAAAGCTATAATTTGTCAGTGAATGTCTTTACTGGAAAAAAATACTTGATCTCTTTCGATTATAAAAAGTTTATACTCATATGTTGTTACTACATTGAAACAGAAATGCGTGTGGTGCATTGCGAAACTTATCATATGGACGGCAAAATGACGAGAACAAACGGGCAATTAAAAATGCGAACGGTATTGTAGCTTTAATAAATCTTCTGCGTCGAACAAACGAATCGGATGTGAAAGAATTGGTAACAGGTGTGATTTGGAATATGTCCTCGTGTGAAGATTTGAAACGCTCTATCATTGACGACGGCCTTAATGTGATTGTATCGACTATTATCAAACCACATTCCGGTTGGGATCCAATTAGTCCTGGTGAAACGTGTTGGTCGACAGTGTTTCGTAATGCGTCAGGCGTATTACGAAACGTAAGTTCGGCTGGGGAGTATGCGCGAACGAAATTACGAGAATGTGAAGGACTCGTCGACTCACTATTGCACGTGGTTCGTTCGGCCATAGAGAAAAGTAATATAGGCAATAAAATTGTAGAGAATTGCGTATGCATTTTGAGGAATTTATCATATCGATGCCAGGAAGTAGAGGATCCGAATTACGACAAGCATCCACTTCCGTCGCAGACGCGTGCATCTTCTGCTGCGTCCTCCCCTAAAGGTGAGTGTGAACCAATTGTCGCAAAATATTATTGAGCCAACATTGTAAAGTGGAGTAAAATGATTGTGTGTTGCATTTGCAGGGGAAAACTTGGGATGCTTTGGTGCGAGTAAGAAGAAAAAAGATAGTGCTCAAAATGATCAAAAGGATAACCTGTCTGGTGGAGGTAGTGCAAGTGGAACAGTTTCTCGCAGCGCCGCACAAAGAAACGAGCCGGCAAAGGGCTATGAGTTGTTGTGGCAACCTGAGGTAGTTCAATTATATTTAGCCCTTCTGCAAAGCTGCTCTAACCCTGAAACGCTGGAAGCCGCAGCAGGAGCTATTCAAAATTTGGCGGCTTGCTATTGGCAACCAAGCATAGAAATTCGTGCCGCTGTTCGGAAAGAAAAAGGCTTGCCAATACTTGTGGAACTTCTACGAATGGAAGTTGATCGAGTTGTATGTGCTGTTGCTACTGCTCTTCGCAACTTAGCCATAGATCAACGGAATAAAGAATTGATTGGAAAGTATGCTATGCGTGATTTGGTCTTAAAATTGCCATCGGGTAATCCTCAACATGATCAGTCGACTTCCGATGATACGATAGTTGCTGTCCTGGCCACAATTAACGAAGTGATAAAGAAGAATGCAGAATTTGCTCGATCTTTGCTTGATGGTCATCATAGAGAAGGTGGAGGTGGTGTAGAGCGATTAATGAATATTACACGCCAGCGGCAAAAATATACCCCATGCGTGCTAAAATTCGCCAGCCAAGTATTATTCACAATGTGGCAGCATCAAGAGCTGCGCGATGTCTATAAAAAGCACGGATGGAAAGAACAAGACTTTGTGACTAAAACGGTGGCAGCAAGAAACGCCGCACCCAATTCACCGAATAATGCAAATAGTACACTTAACCGCCCCATGGCATCACAAGGTCGAACACGCTACGAAGATCGAACGATTAAACGCAACGCTGGTGGAGCGAATAGCACTGCTGCCGATGGTAGCATACCAAGAAACAATGGTGGAATGTCCATAGCTCATAGCGGTTCAGGTTCTATATATCAAAGAGTAAGTATTCGCCACTATACCAATAAATATGATATCGCAAAAACAAAAATCATTATGATTTCTCCCGTTGCGTAAAGATGTTTCCCTAGCGTTGATGCTTCTTCGTTCATTGACAGGGTCCTGGTGACGCGTAAAGCTATCGAAATCTTGTATGGTACTTTAGGAAATGGTCCAACCCAATAACAATTCTTCAATATGAGTATCTACCTGTCTCTTTGTTCACTGCTCTCGGAACTCTTATTGTGTATGCAAGAAATTCTATCAAAGATTAATAAGTATACTTAACTATTAGAATAAAAAAAAAATTATTCTAAATATTTAGAGTAAATATTATTCTAAATATGCACTTCCTTTTTTAAAACTATTATTTCTAAAAATTGTGTGAACCTAGCGCACAGGAAACCAAGCAAAAGAGATGGTAAGCGATTGACGCGTAGGCACCAAGTTTTTCAGCAAATCCCCTTGAACAAAGACGCTTGAGTGCGGACTTATGGTCTCAGTTGACTTTTTTGGTAGTCACTTTCTTGTCTTCCGTTCCGAGGCGTGTTGTCGAGGTGAAGGGACAATTTTTACTTTTCTTGAACAATTCCTGTAAAGCCTTCTTCCGCTTCATACGGAACGTTGTGACCATGAACTAACGAATAAATTTTCTTGCGTTCAATTTAAATTGCAAGAAATCTGAGATCGTTATTTTTAATTGGATTTTTCTTAACAGGGGGATGAAATACCTCATGGTGGTGAGCATACCTATCAGGAAAGTGGACAACCGACCCCACCAACGGCAGCTTCTCGAATGTATGGAACGATGGTAACCGGCAATGGTCCTAATCACTCCACCTAAGTCACTAATGAGTGGCACTTGTCATAAGTGTATACTAAGATAAATATTTTTTGTTTTTCTAAAAGTAAATATGTTTTCACGCAAAGCATAGGAAATATTTTGAACGTTGGAAACGTGTTGTAACTGTTGAAATCTGATTTGTAATTGAGCTAATGTCAATATTTCCCGGTGATCCTCGACATTCAGGATCGAGCAATGAGTAGCTTGCATTAGTTGTAAATGGTTTAAAACACACCCACATACAAAGTAAGGCAGCTACGCGTCTGTAGAAATCATTCATTTCCAGTCAATTCAGTGTTTTTCCATAACATCGTAACATGATTCAAGCTTATAATTCAAATATTGCCATTGCTATTATTGCTGCAATTGTGTTTTTCGTATCTTACACGTTTATTATGTGTGGACGATTGCATATTTTGCATAGTATAATTGTTTTCGCTAAATAGCAAACAGAACTGCCGGAAGAGAATATTCTTAGGTGAAACAGAATTGGAATTGACATCCAAGCGGAAAAGATAAAACAAAGTGTGATTCCTTGCAGATACTTAGCGACGTATACTAAATTAATTGCTGTATTGATGTAAATAGACGATAAAGCCAATCGCAAGCCGTAAGTTGACATCTATTGTATTTATAAGTAAAAAAGGTAAAACTAAAACGATGGAATTTCGGTTTTACACAACTATTACTCCTTATTTTCGTCTTTTTTGTATGTTTTATATTGTATTTATGGGCAACTATTACCTATATATATTTTTATTTAGTATAAGGGAGTTAGATACATGCATCTAAACTACAGTTAAGAGGAAATATTCAAGTAAAATAAATTTATAAATGAAATTTTAAAGATGATAAAGATACGTATAGCATCTTAATTAAAAAAAAATAACCAAACAAACAAAAGTAAGACAAGCGACACTTAAGAAAATACCACACAGCGAGCAAATATGATATCTCTTACTAGTACACGAAGTAATAATCGTATTAGAATTCAGCGTTTTATACTGCATAAATTTGAAATATTCATTTCGCACTTCCGTAGTCAGTTTATTGAATGCATCGTTGGTGTATGTGTGCATGCGTGTATGGTTTATTCGTTGATTGCGTGTGTGAATGTGAAGTGAAAGTTGAAGGCAACTAAATATTAAAACTATACATTGATATTTTACTTTTCGGTTAAACAATCGTTTCTCCCTATATATCCCCTTCCCCGAATTAATAAAAAAAAACATTGTTAACTGGTAGAATGAAGGAAGATTTGAACGATTAATTTCAGCATTTGAAAGAAGTTGCAAAAGTGCAAATGAAAAATGGTTTCCCACTTTGCCGAGAAAGAGCCAAAACACCTGAAAGCAATATAGTTGCTACAATTAATATACACATCTTAACATAGTAGAATCAATAATTTATCTCGGCGAAATGAATTGAGGCCAAATTTCAATATAGAAACGCGCAGTTAGTGCGAATAAATGAAACTTTAGAATTCTACTATTGCCGAAGGTAAAATAGACGTTAATTCAGCAATAAAAATGCCCATCATTCTACCAAATCCGCAACATGTGACCATCTGGCATCTGAATATAATCTACCCTTAGCTTAGAACGTTAGCTCAACGTAATTGATCTTTGTAATTTTGCCGTTTTCGGTGCATGATTAAAATTCTCAAGTATTTCGTTACTAAGCCTATTTTCTCAATGCGGAAGTCATAAATATAGTTCAGACATTGTTGAAATAACGAGATGTTGATAAAATTTCGTTCAAATTTAAATAATGCACATCTCAACCATTCCATTATTTTGGTAGCAAAAGTCCAAGCCACTAATTCAGTATTGTTTATAATCGTACTATTGTGATATTTGCATGAACGCATTAGAAAATGCGAATTGTTTCCATTAAGTAAATGAGTGCATTTGATAAAAATGAATGCATTGATCAAATTGAAACACATCCTGCGAGCTACGGCGAGCTTGATTTGACTAATTCTTTGTTAGACCATTGAATGCCAGTAGATTGTTCAATTCAATTCTATTTCACGTACTAGACCAAAATGTTATCTCAGGAATAATTTCCATCACAAATATTTTGATAAGCGCTCTTACCTAACACAATGGATCCGTTCAAAAAGGACAGCAAAACAAAAAGAAATCTTGATCGTAAGAGCCCAGCACAGAAAAGTCTCAATACGCTTAACAATACATTTTGGGCCTTTGCATTATACTCGTATAAAGGCTTTTATCAGTGTATTTGGTTTCAAATATGATTAAAATTATCACTATAAAATATATACAAACGCTTAGATCAAAGCTAGTATACTGGTCGGATAAACTTAAAATTGCGGGATAAGCGAAAGGATTAGAATGCCTAAATAAAGGTTTGAATCGAGCTCAAAGCAAAGTCCAGAAGGGTGGTTAAATGCATAACAAAAACAGTCAAATTCATTACTTCTAAATTCTCCGTACCGTTTTGTATTTACAATGAGAAATAAAGCATAATAAGGGAAACGATATTCGAAACTTCATAACTCAAATTCTGAACAACACGATTGCAAAATAAAGACATTAAAGTAATTTTTAAACGAAAATATTAGAAATCACACAATTCAAATGTACTTTAGTGATTTATTTTATACTCTCTAATGTTTCTTGTATTAATGCGACTATATGAAAAAACTAACAAAAAAAAAAGAAATTAATTAAAATTCAAGTAAATTTAAAAGTAAAATTCATCATGATTCAAATACTACAACAAGATTGAAATACACTTAATCATAAGTGAAATGATAACAAAAAAGAGAAAAAAAAATTAAAATAAGGTAAATGCAGAAAACATGTATCGTTATTGCATTTATATACAAAAACAAAATATTACATAACGAAATATAAATGTACTACTACAATTACCAATTGCACTTATAATTAAATTGAAAATAGAAGAAATGGTCGGACGAACTTAAATTTATGTAGCATTGTATAAACAATATATAAAGATAAATATAATTATGTAGATAATCGGATCGTATTGATTCATTTTTTTTGAGTTTCATCTAAATTATTTAATTTCTCCTGCAGTGATGATAACACTTCATGGAGGTCAATGAGGATTCGCCCAAAAACGCTTGTAAAACGATTACTACTACGACGACGACTACTACTACTACTAGTACATACCGATGTAGCTTCGAAAAAGTGTAAACTAAAAATATATGAGCAATAAGGAGACTCCATCAATCTTGTGCATTAGTTTATCATTTATTATGAACAGGCACACAAACCAAGTAATCATGATAAAAGTACAGGCCGAACGTTTCTTTCTTGTCTCATCTTCGAATAAACAATAGAATTAAGCAATGATGGCATAAATTTGAAACAAGCTTATTATAATGTACCGTTGATTGCCCGATAGTCAAAGAATTATATCACTAAGTAAATAAATCAAAGCAGACCAACATACTCATCGGAGCTTACGGGAAATTATCTCGCATGAGAACTTTCTCCGATTGTTCAGTCAATCAGTGTAAAACAGACGAGTTGTGCGAAAGGTAATGGTGAATGGCGAATTGAAACTCAATTTGTCGTATCACAATTAAGACGAAAGCGAAAGTTAACGCTTAAGATCAAAAGTTGATCTGGTTAGAATTACTCTTGATCCTTAAAATTTCCTCGTAGGTATCTACCATAGCTTGGTAAGGTGATATTCCGACTTTAGAAACTCAAATTCAACTATCCACGCCATCAATGAGATTTGCATTACTCTAATCACTACATCATTCCGAGCTTAATTGAGACATGATGGTCGATGCGAATTAGGTGTGGGGGAGATATAGAATAAACTAAATGGAATTCAAATAGTGATAATAGTCAATGCAAGAACTGAAACTATTTCAGTTCATAAGAAGTCAAACGTATATCCGCAAAACTTGTATATTGAAAATTAGAATTCCTCACAATTCCAGAGAGGTTTTTGCTATTTTCAGATCAGACTAACACAACCTGTGACATCATGCTAAACGAAGATGGGTACAAGAAGCGTCTACAGAAAAGAACGTGATGTATGGTCAATCTAGCTCCAGACAACAACTACTCCTAGAATGGGAGAAATACTTGTTCCTAATGAAATCGGCATTTCTCTTACAAATGTATTGGAAATAATTTAATTTAAATTTAATTTTGTTGGGAAGTGTACAGCCAACACTTGAAGACTTCCATATGTTCCACAACCCATAAGCTTTTATCATTTCCAAGAATTTCATTTGTTCCACAAGTCAGCTGGTTGTCAATATCAGTTGAATTGAGTAGTTTTTGTTGTTGGTTTGCGCCTTGTAGTGTTATGTAGCGTTGAAGAGATTTTTGCAACAATGTCTTTGATAGTTAGGCAAATGATAAAAAGTCAGTATCGAAGGTATCCTCGATACTGCTTTAGTTGCAATATCCACACGATGCAAGCATTGTGTCAAACATTGAATGCAGACTCGCTCTCGGTTGAGAACCAACATGTGGATAAATACTTGCAAAGCCTGCGGCAGGAATTTTACAATCTTAAAACGAAAACAAGCTTAGAATCAGCAGACTTTCGAAGGATTCGTCAGCTGTCTGAAGTGGTATCGGCATTCGAGCAACGTAATAGCGTCCTTAGTAACATGAGTTCACTAAACGATATGGAAAATGAGAAAGATCCGGATATGAAGGAGCTAATCAAGGAAGAGAAAGAAGTAAGGCATAATAAATTTGAATTTTTAAAGTGCATCCGATTTAATACTTAGGTGTATAGTGGCCTTTTAGCGAAATTAAACGACAATATAATGAGCCAGTTGCTGAATCTAGAGGCTGGCGAACAGTATTCGTCGCTCTATTTCGAAATAACAGCGGGTGTTGGTGGCCAGGAAGCAATGCTGTTTGCAAATGACTTATTTGAAATGTATGCAAGATACTTCACATTCAAAGGCTGGGGCTACAAACTAATTCATTCTGATCATTCGGAAATTGGAGGTAAATTGCTTGTACCATCCTCGTTTTGACTGAACTATTGCTGAAGGTTCTGCGTAGGTCTGAGGCATACCACAATTTTGATTGAAGACGATAACGCCTATTCCATTCTAAAATATGAAGGGGGAGTACATCGTGTACAAAGAGTTCCTGCGACCGAGAAATCTGGCCGCATTCATACTAGCACTGTAACCGTTGCAATAATCCCTCGTCCAGATGATGTCGACATGGTAATCAACGAAAAGGACTTAAGAATTGAAACAAAGAGAGCTAGTGGCGCAGGGGGACAACATGTGAACACAACCGATAGTGCTGTTCGTATTGTGCACATTCCCACTGGGACAATGGTGGAGTGTCAGTCCGATCGATCACAAGTGAAGAACAAGGAAACTGCTCTGAGCAGGCTTCAAGCAAAATTGATTGAACGAAAGTTGCAGGAACAGGTGCTTTGGCTTGAAGTATAACTGAGACGTTTCTGTTGACTTTTTGTTTGCAGGAAGAATCGACAATTGCAACCCGCAAAGCTCAAGTAGGATCCAGCAATAGAAATGAGAAGATTCGCACGTATAATTTCATACAAGATCGAATAACAGACCACAGGATTAAAGGCGGAACTCTTCACAATCTTGACGGATTTCTAGAGGGTCGCGAGCCGTTGGATGGTTTGATAAACCAATTAGTGCTGGCGGAGCGAAAAGCTACGCTTCTAAATGCAATCAATAGTATGACAGAAGGGAGCTAAAGTCAAACATAAAATTAGTAGAAATTCTATTTTGTCTCTTTTATTTCGCTATATTTCCCCAGTCGGAAGCTGATCCGACCAGAGCAAGATGTTCTCGAACAGCTTTGTCCAGTATGCTCATGATCTGTTGACATCCCAGTAAAGCGTGGTCGAGTACGTTGGGCAGGTGGTCCAAGTGAAATCGTTGTGACATTTCCATGAAAGCAATTTTATTCGAGCTGGGTAGAGATGCGACTGAAAGCGTTGCTCCGCCCGACATTTCTTCTAAATGTGATACATCCATCAATGGAACATTACCGTTGGCCAAAGATGCAGTGCAGGCGCAAACATATTCTTTCAAGCAAATCCCAGCGTCAATTAGAGCCAAAGTTGCGGCGTTAACCGAAGCGCAATAATTCCCTCCGTCAGCCTGTAAGAAATGTTAAATTTAAAAAATTGTTTCGTCTTGAACAACACGTTGAATACCTGCAGAACTTCTATAAAAACATCTATCTGCGATCGTGGGTAAAGTTCTGTTTTAATAGCTGCCCGGAGGGTTTGCTGCAAGTGGATTGTCATTTCCTGGGACTTGCGGTCACCCCGTGGTCGGTTCTTGCGCTCACCTGTTGAAAATACAGCCATACTGTACTGGCAATTGACAATTACTTCGCTATTGTTTATTTTCTTTGATGAAGCCTGAAAGTTATTTTATAATAGAAATATTATGTGTTATGGAATGATGTTTAATGAAGAATGATGTTTGGACCTGATGTGGACCGTAAACAGCGGCTAGAACTTTAGTATTTCCTTGTTCCAAGTAGGCACTTCCGTCTGGCTGACTGAATACTCCCAGTTTGCATCGTATTCGACGTAATTCATGGGCTCTTCGGCCATCCAAACGTAAGCCTTGATCGGAAAGTAAATCTTGATGAGCCATATCAGAAGAGTGCTGTGGATATTTATATATAACCTATAACCTATAACCTCAATTCTGTTGACATGTTGATTACCACAACAATCTATCTTCTTCTTCTTCGATTCTAACTGGAGCTCTATTGGCAGTCCTGGTGTCGTACAGAAATGTCTCAAGGAAATATATTTAAAAAATAAACGGTAAACGTAAAAATTGATGAAATAGACGAAATTATAACGAACAAACAGGATCTTTCTAAATGAAAAGCAGATGTTTTTTAAGATTTTTTTGAGCTTGAAATTAATATTGAAATAATTAATAATCAATAGTGTAATGTTCACGGTTACTTAGGAATCTACTCCTGAAAGTGTTACAGAGCAACCTCAAAGGAAGTTCAGGTGATATGGCCAGTAATCATGAGGATCCTGACCTCGAGATTAACTGTTAATAGGTCGAACTATTTTGTTCTTAGTGACATGTAGCTTTTGGGACATAAAAAACAACCACTGGAAAAAAAATTCCTCTTCACCGCAGTCAACACACCATTCCTGTAGTCGTAGTTGAGAAAGGACCTTTCGCTTTTCGAGACCTTTAATGAAATTACCAAGGCGCGATTGAACTATGCGATATGGGTGAGAAAGTAATTGGAAATTATGTGTCTAAACAACATTCAGTACAATGAAGCTGAGAAGGCCATATACACGATATTTTCTTTAGAGCTTTGTATTAAAAATTATTCTTTATACATAGAAAATCCAAATTCGTTATAATGTACATATTTTATTATGTAGCGTGATGAAAC
This sequence comes from Stratiomys singularior, assembly GCA_954870665.1. NCBI lineage: Eukaryota > Metazoa > Arthropoda > Insecta > Diptera > Stratiomyidae > Stratiomys > Stratiomys singularior. The sequence continues at coordinate 11,584,268 of OX940881.1, forward strand.
TATAATATTGCCCTGTAGAATTTAAACTTTACTTCAGCTGTTTTGCTTCCTCCATGAAGTTCGTTTGACAACACAGAATATTATAAATATCTTTTTCTTTTCTTCCACTACACAGATATTTGAAAAAAATCGATAAAACTTGCCGTAATAGTTTTGGCAACATGGTAATATAAGCTAAATAACAAAATCTCGAGCAATATAATTTCTTACAATGTTAGAAACAACCCGATGGATATTTTTTTCCGGTAAAATAAGTTGGTTGTGTATGTGGCTATAAATATTCTTTTCGAGTTAGAGGTATTCGGCATCCTAGATTCGCAGTCTTTTATTTCTTCCTAAGTTCCTTAATTTCAGTGAAACAATAAATAAATAATTCGTTAATATTTTGTTTTAATGTTATCCACCTATTGTTTAAGGAGATAAGTTGAGGATATGGCAATATTCTGTACGCCAATTTACTGTGAATAATTTGAGATGTCGCCAATAGTCAGATTCGTTTGAGTTGTGTTCTGAAGTCGGTGGCCCTTTAAAAGCTATTTGGATTTATCGAAAAGGTCAAACAATATCCAAACTGTTGATATATATATAAAAATATTTGAATATTTTTATTTTGCATTTGATTTCCATGACTTCATTTCCGCCGCCAATTATTTGATCATTATTTTACCATTGTTGATGATTCCGAACTCCTGACATTCTCTTATTATGCTACTATTAAATATATATCTATTAAAAAAAATATAAGCATCGTCTTACTTCTAACGATAAAAGTGACTCACAAGGAGAATTCTTTAGGACGAAGTTAGTATATAAGAAAATCATTTTTTAAATAAAGGGCTGAATAAAACCTTCGCGTGAGTCTTTCGGTCAATTGGTAAACCAGTCACCGATAACAGACGAGTATGCAAATACTCCCAATACCTAACAGGGAACTCAAAGATTTCTGGATTAGTGTGTCCTCAGCCACTCTACACAGCCTTCTTTTAGTAAACGGACATTTAGAGGGTTTAAACCCTGGCCCATTAGAAACCTTAACGACCATTCCTGCGTAGACATACAGCAAGGACATTCGTAATGGGCCAGTGAAGCTTTTAGACCGTATTGGAAATTAAGGTGTCCTAGCCGAGACATGCTAATTGCACCAATGATAAATCTATCACAAGGCTGGCTAAGCGAAGATGACTGGGTGAAAATGAGGAAGAACTAGGCCCTCAATGGACACTACACAATAAAAAGGTGTATATACTAAGGTACACATAATCCTGTGATAAGGCTTCTGTTCTTTGGTAATAAATACTGGTGAAAAAAAAGCCATCGCAAAGTCCTTACATCTAGACATTATTTGAAACATAATAACTATCAAATCGCTTATTCATCTTCAGTTCAAGGGAAATTTTGCCACCCAAGAAACATAAGAATTTAAGCTGAATTTAAACCGGAAACATATTGTTGGAAAATGCCGAGTATGCCTCAAGTTTAGAAATTATAACATTATGCATATACTACATGTGTTTTCAACGAACCGCGAAGGGGTTCCTTTTCACTGAATACTTATATGAGTCACATGTGATCAGGGAATATGTGACGAGTATCTCCCGTGTTTGAATCCACATGTGCGCTATTCGTTATTCACTGTGTTGATCTTAAACAAGCTGTCAGGCCCTCATGTATGTGATCCGTTACGTATGTGATTATGGATCGAGCTGTGATGGCTCATACTAAATACATCTATCTATGTATCTATATATCTCAAATGAAGAATTTTGAAATCTTGGAATAAATATGTGTCTTCGTTATTCGTATTTTTGCACACCTTGAAAAAAGGTTGTTCCGGCGTTCCGGTCTGCTGCTGTCCGCCGTCTTTTATCACTCGTGCTAGTTCGACGAACCTCATTCTGCCGGTATTTGGAAGGCACATCCGATTCGTTGGGATATTGTGAGGCAGCATGCGCTTCTTGTTTCGTGCGTTTACGTATGTGTCCTACACATGCGTCCGCTCGTGAAAAGCTTCATTGTTTATGTTTGCTATCCTTTGCACGAGGAATTGAGCACGACTGCTGGAATAATTACGTTTAAAACGTTTGGGGTGTGTATTAAGTATTCCATACACGTGTAAATGTTTCGTTACTCTCCGTCGTTATTTTTTGTCAATTTTGTAAATTTATGCACAATGCGGCGCTAGACATTCATGAATCTTATTTAATTGTAATCAATAATTCAACACTGTTAGTTGAATTGTGATAAGTATCATACGTGTACACCTCTCAATTTTGAATAAGCCAACTTCGAACATAGCGGCGAGTCTTTCAAACGTTACATAAACATAAATTTAATTTCGATTTCAATGACATGTACACAGGCACGCTTATCTTTGCGATTGCATTTTTGAATCAAAGGAATGGATTACATTTATCATTAAACAGATTTCTTTTGGATTGGATAAATTATCTAAGAAAAATGACAGCGAAATGTGAGTTTCGCGTATATTCAAGATTTTTTTATAACTTGCACCACTATCGCGAATACCTGCGATCCTTCAGGTAATCTCGCATGTTGAATTAAATGTTTTTAGAACACATACATATGAATATATATATATATATATATATATATATATATATATAAATTACATTTTATTCGAAGGGGATTCCAATCATATAGGAATCGTCTTCTGCATCCACCTGACAATGTCGTGATTGCTTTGAAGGTTTGCAATCTACAAGTATAGCCTTCGTCTACAATATAAGTATGCAATATAAGCAATATAAGTAAAATGCAATATAAGCGTAAATCAATATAAGTAAAATCAGAAGACCAAAATTCACAAAATGTGAATAGTGAAATGGCTTCTAAGATTTATGAGAAGCAATGGATCAATTCTAAATCTTACCTTAACGTTGGTCCATCAGGTATGTGAACAATATTTGTCAAAGGAGAGTCGATCGATGTATATTATAAAAATAAAATACGGAGCGGAGCGGAGTCGCGCCTTAAAACTAATTAAATAATTCGAGATCAAGGTAATTAAGCACGGTATAATACTATAAAAATAGTATTTCATTTAATCATTAAAAGAATAAGAATAAGTTATGCTGTTCTATTCACAGCTGAAAGTTGGCTTCCAATGATGAAAATCGACATGGTTTGCAACCGTTTGCTTTGTTACTTTTTACTGAGAAAAGAAAAAACTGACCAATTTTCATATTCATAGAGTCACTATTCTGTTCAATCAATGTTATTAATAAACATTGTTTTAAAATAATTCTTTTCAGCGTTTCGCCACCTCCAATGAGTACTGCCATTTTTAGTGTCAGTAATGTAAAGTACAAACGAGGTTTAGTCCCAAAATGTCTATTCCAACCAGATTTGTTTTCTATTAATTTCCTTGTAACTTTAGCACCAGGATGACTAATGTTACAGTCTGTTACAGTATGGTACAGTCTAACAGGGTTGCATGTAGTCCTAATATCAGGAATCGAAGTGTTTTATGATACGATTTAGAATCGAAAATAAACACACTATGCTCAGTCTAATCGAGTGGTTGTTGATTGTATGTATTAGATTTAATATTTTTTGTCCTTTATGATCTTAACAAAATACCACCCAAATGTGTACCGTGATATGCTTTACAAACCGTGAACTGTTCTAACATTACTACCATTACTAACATTAACACTAATTGAGGCATGCAGGAGGAATATGTAATGAAAAGGTTGAATAAAAACCCTGGGCTGTTGTGTGAGGAATATTCTAATCAATACGCGAGCAGACAAGTTGGTATGAGTGAGATTTTTGAACATCTCAAACTGCGTCCCCAAAAGCAGTTTCATTTCATATTAGCAGTACGGCCGATTGTTGATGTTTTACAAAAAAAAAAAAAAAACGGTATAAGCGTTTGGAACCAGCGTTAGTTACCAAACAAAGTAGGTTTTCCATTGACCCAAATCCCAGTAATCCATTGACCCAAATTCTAAGCATACATTTTCAATTTAGAACCTTCATCTAACGATGGCCATATTTTTTTACTACAGTTGCTATGTTTTGTAAGCTTGGAATAGCGGAAAGAGTGAATAAATTTATCAATTTCCAATTGTAATAACATATTTTCTTTTGAGTTGCAGGAAATTGTTTTCGATTCTCGATAAAATGGGTCAATTTAAAGACGAATAACGATTAAGTCCGTTTTTATCATTCAACTTGGTCTTCGCATCTATAAGAGACCGTTCAAGTGTTACGTAACGCAATTTTTGAAGATTTCTGACCTTCCCTCACCCTGTGTAACGCGCCATAACGTTTTTCTGTACCATAGTATAATATAAGTATACCCCCTGTGACGGATCGTTACGTTTAACAAGACCCCCCCCTCCCCTCAAATTGCGTTACGTAATACTTGAACACCCCCTAATCATGAATTTGTTTTACATGAATTTCACTTCTGAGTTCATTTGGAGCAATTATAATTATCAAATTTCAACAAAATCAATGATTGAATCCCGAATTCTAAATTTTTGTTTATCAAAAAATAAGTTAGGATCGAAGTTATCGGAAAACTTGGATTGGAACATCGCGGCTTATTGGAATCTTTCATTTAAATCTTAAGAATTAATCCACTCACCCCTTAACTTGGCATTTCTCTCAAGTAAGAATCGCGTAAATTCCCTCATATGTAACTACCTTAGCGTGCGCACATGCATTTACGTACGCATCCAGCACTAGACAACATACACATTGCGAACGCCAAGCCAACACTTTCTACCGATTCGCTTCGATGCAGAGCATGACGGGCATAACGTTCATGCATCCATTGGGTTGCGTTTCATTCGTGGGATATGGAATTGTCATACGCCGCCGCGAATCCCGATTCGTTCCTTGAGTCTTTCATGTTGTTTGCAAGCAAGGCGAAGCGATTCGAATTCAACCCTCAATCAGTCAACGGCAACTCAGTATAGTATTTGGCGCGTAACGTTTAAATTGTTCAGTGGATGAGCGGTAGCCGTTGCAAGAATCATTTTTTGATTTTAGTGTTTTTCGTTAATTTTAAGTTAATTATGGATTAATGAATTGTGTACGAGACAAGCGTAAGCAAGTGCAGTGAAGTGTGGGCTGTGAATGCATCGATCCGTTAATTTGACTAGTGCATGAAGGGCGAATGTTATAACATTTAATATGTTGGGATTCACGAAATGTTGGCTAGCAATCCTGATAAATCTTCTTTTTGCAACTGGTAAATGATGAAATCCTTAAAAATATTCAATTTTTACACGTTCGCACAATTTATGTAGTAGTTGTGAAAGCTTAAAATATACAATAGATTTTCTTGCGCAAGTTCGCAGTAAAGTTCACAGCGATCTCCGGCTAGCTAACAAAAGTTTGATTTGGATCTTTGCCATGTCATAAATTTTGAAAATATTCTGCATTTGAAATCAATGTTATTCACTGTGATTGGGAAAAATTAGTAGACATTATTCAAAATGAAATTTTATCGAAAAAGATAAAATACATTGAAATTATTCTACAATTTTATTACATGCAGCCAGACCTTGTTTCCAAGAACCCCAAATTAGCCGTGCAGAGCCCTTTATGGTTCCTACGTTCCCCATATGTTGTTCAAATGGGTGGCCTCATTCATGAATCATGCATTGCCTCTGCTAAACATGCTATTGCTTATGCCTCTAAGATTAACTAAATTAGCGATCAGTCACGGATATAATTACATTATTTATACTAAATCATTTATCAGCTTTCACCGGTTTCCATTAGTCTTGGAAAATTCTTTGTGTCGCCTATGATTCAATTCAATGTAAATAAGCAAAACTTTCAACAAATCTGTTAACATTAACTGAGAATAAAACAAAAAATAAAAAACTGGCCCTGAATATCGTCTGAACACTGTCTTAAATATATAAACTTATACTTATGATTTTTACAAGCCCCGACACGATTACTCTTCCTGAGCAATATGGTGGCAGATATTTTTAGAATATTATTGCAGAATGTTCGAAAATTGCTTGCGATTTTCATGTGTTTAAATTACGATCGAAAATTTCGTGTGCTTTGTGGAATCTTTGATGTAAGCGAATTCAAGTGGAAGTTTTCAATGGGGAAAAAAAAGAAAAACTCAAACCATGCCAAAATATGTTCATTTGCGGCGCGACCAAATGCGAAAATTATGGTTTTTCGGTGTTGGTTTTATGACATGTCCAATTTTTTGTTTTGTGAATTTCTTTGAAATTTATACATGCAGAATAAACATTTGGCACATTTAATTTTTTTGGAACTAGCTTGCCGTACCGATCTGACCTTTTTTCATTGAATAGAAATGGCAAAAATATTGGTTCAGCAAATTGAATGACGAAGAGAAAGTGATAAATATAATACTTGAAGGATAAAATTGAAATATCAAATTATGGCATTTATTTTAATTTTTCATATTTATTTAAATTTGGTTTGGAGCATTTTGGCTTCTTCATAATTTGAACTGTATTCAATGGAAATCATAGTGAAATCAAACAAGAGAAAGACGTTTTCCTGGAAGCATAATATGTTATCCAGTTATCCAATTAACCAATTATCAGTCAGGTGATTTTTCGCATACGATCCAAGAATGTTTATACAATATTAGCTGATTCAGAGTCGGACGCGCACCAACTGATTTTGCTAAATAGAAAACACGTTTAATAAAATTGAATGGATTTATGTTATTATTGATTTTCGATAACATTGATTTAGTTTAATTCGTGACTTTTCTTTAACAGCGTATCAAAAAAGTTCACTTGTGTTTCAACTACAACTTTCTTTCGCAAAATGAGTCACTGTTTGTACTTTTCACAATTCTTTTAAAAACTTTCTCGAAATGCTAATTCCTATGGTAATCAGGTAGTTTGCTAGAATTGAAAATAATCTTTTTAATTTGACGTGTTTGAATCAAAGTCAGGGAGTGTTTGAAATCCTTTCTTTTCTCCTAACGCTCCCGTTTGCCTTTTTAAACATCGTGAACGGCTCGAGCAAAATGTGGCACGGGATTCCATTTTCATTTTCTCAAATTCAAAAAATGTGTGACATGCGATATCCGTCCCCCCTTTGCAAAACATGTTGTTGGCAGACCATTCCCTATTAAGCTTGCACAAGATTAAAAGGGAATGGTTTGCCAATCGTTTTCAAGACCGGAAACATCTTACCTTGCTCAAGAGCTTGGTCAATCCGATTATGTGTTGTAGATCCACTATCTTATGTCAGGGCTTGAGCGTGCCATCCACCTTCTCTATTTGTTGTGCTTCTAGGATCGTTGTGAATCGCTGAGATAACCTGATCTTTCTGCACTGGAGAGGATTTCCCAGTTGTCATCGCTTCTGCGTAGGGAGATGTTGTTGTGATCTCTAGCAAGTAGGATGTGAGGGGATTCACCCTTCCCATCATCAACAGCGCAGCTCCATAGCGTGTTCAATACACGCATTCAATTCGTAACGCTTCTTGTCTCTGAGTTGACTACCTTGCTACTACCTTGTTGACTACCTAGTCTAAGTAGTCGTGACATTCATGCGATGGGGCCCCTTTGTTCATTGAATCCTTGCCATAAAAAAAAATCAAGAAATATGCCAAGCATTACTCCAATATTCTTGGAAAAGCTCATGAACGAGCCTATCCATTCCACCCAAGTATTTCGCTACTGGTTTCGATTGGACTGCGTGTCTTCAACATAAGCCTTATCTTGGGAATTCTCTTCCTGTTCAGGATAACCATTTCGGTTTTTGCTATCCACCGCATTAGCATATGTAGTCTGTGTTACGCAATCTCAACAGTGCTATAAGTGACTAGCGCCGTAACATCGTCCGCATTGCCAATGAAATTCGTCTAATTCTGCAGGAGATGCTTCACAGTTGCTGGCCATGGATGTAGTCCTGCGCGGCACCTGATGTAGCTATCATCATTCGTGTCGTGCAGAACGCTACGTTCTTTCAGATATTTTGTAAAAATCTGCATCAGATATAAAAAGGATAATTAAAAAAATTGTAGGCGAAGTGATAGGAGAAAACGACGCAAATAGAGATAGAGATTAGTTTTCACTAAGGTCGAGAAAAGTATTTGTTTGGAAATTTCGTGGCATCTGAAATAAAAAGCTGAAAACTAAATAAAGTAAATTCAAAAAGTAAAGTAAATTCTAAAAGGACATGAGTTTCATGTATCGGGATTGGGAAAGTTCATCGAGAGAGTCAACACACTGTATTTTTTATGCTGGAATGCTCTAAATTCTAGTTTAGGGGAAAAATCCTGTCATAATTTTGAATTTAATTCAATTGATTTAGCATATCAATTTCATATGCGAATATTAGCAGTTGAGCAGAAATGAATTTTGTGGGAAGTACATAACATCATAGTTGCTTGGACTCATGTGACGGTTTTACAAGCCTATGGTTTGCCTTCCTATTGAAATATTTTCTCTTGAATGCAAATTCAATGGAATTAAATGTCTAATTTAGTTAATTGCTTTCTTCGTGACGACATTACAATGGGAACCCTTTGCAAACCATGAATGAAATGATGGAGACGACACAATGATTATGCCGAATGGTAGACGCAGACATAATTCGCAAAAAATAGCTAATATATTGTTCGTCTACAACAAAGATAAATGATACAAAAAGCCACCCTCATATTGAAATAGACAACACAATTAGTTGGTTTCATGCTGTTTTTTCTCTGCACGATATTACTCAGTTTTGATCCAGGCCCAATCATATAATTTCATCGTGATAGTATGGCCTAACACTTCACTACAAATATAACAAATGAAATAAAGTATTCGACAATCCCGAACAAATCTTTTGCCTCCTACTTTCTGTTTCAATACTCAGGCCAACGACAACCACATCAATGTGTAGTATTAAAAAGGAAGTGGCTAATTTTCGATTGCTTTTGTAAAGACTTGGTGAAGTTAAGAACGGGCACAGAAGCGAACGTTTGTTTGTTTGTTGTTTCCCGCTTACCGATTACATTTGTTGTGGGAGAAAAAATTGTTATTTGTTTCAATAAAACAATCCTTGTTAGATGTGATTGTCGTGGATGCTCATTAATGGGAAGCGTACAAATTTCACTGTTGAAGTTTTAAAAATAGGATAGTATGTAAATAGTCTATATCATAGGACTAAGCCCTTTGGTTGTCCTATGAATCATATTTGGACGTTATGTTTCCTCTTCCGAGCCGAGATTATTTGAGTTGATAAAAGTAACTTGAGATTAGACTGAGCAAATGCAAAGCAAAGTCCCAATGTATTTTTGTGAGCCCTTATCAAATGCAACAATGACACGAACAATTTAGTTCGAAGTGCATTTAAAGAATGAATGTGGTATAGTTCCTCCACATTTGATTAAAAGGTCATCCCCTAATCCCTGAGTTAATGAAATGATTGAGTTCAAGATGATAATATGTTTATATGGTTGAAAGTGATTTCATTGAAAGTTTATTAACTCTACAGCTTTTTCAATATTTGATCAATAGAAAAGAATATATGTACAGGTTATATACATAATTTTTTTCTATTGAACGAATGATATCACCAATTTATTTTCATTCAAATACGACCAGCCAATTTCTGATTCCTTTAAAGGTAACCATTACATTGAAGGACGACATTCTTTTTACTTTTTAATTTGTTTTTTAAATACATTTTCACCTTCTCCTTATTTTTTCATTAACAAAAGGCAACATTAATCATTTTGATTAGCAAATATTTTAAGCAGAACTTTTTCATGTAACCTTTTGATATTTATTTGTATATGTTTGTATGTCGAAGACCAAACGTTCACATTAGTCGTGTAGCGCTAGCTTTAATGTAGTCGCTAAAAATAAAAATGTTTATGTTTGAAGCAGATGAATCTGAATGTCTGAGTAATTTTGTCGCCAATGTTGGTTCAAAAACAGTCCAAGGATAGTTGCTTGAAATAAAAAAGTTCGAAAAAAAAGGAAGGCTGATGTCCGGAGAATAAATTTTGAAATGCGCGCGAAATGTTTCCAAGTAAAATTTCTTTAAATAACGCCGCACGGGCGCTAAAGTTGTTCATATGACAAGTTTATTGTTTCCTCATATATTGGCACAATTTTTGGTGGCTATTTTTTTTTAAGTGAAAGCCAGAAAATGTGATATACAACAAAATATTTGTTTTATGGCCATCATTCTTATTTTTTGTAGCGCTTTTGAGTTTTATTTGACTTCCATGTCGTTGGCAGTTCGATTTAATTAACATGAGCTCAAGTGCCTCTGATATAGGTTAAATAAAATCAGAGCCAAAGCATCAGAGGCTGGCGGTAACAAGAAAACATACTTTAAAAAGGAATTGGATAGTTGCCTTAATTTTCGAACAAAATTAAATTGAAATATATAAAATAACAGACAATTGTTCAAATGTAGACAATGCACGTTGGAATATCGATACATGGATTACGTTATCAGTGCAACATTTCAAATAAGCATATGAATCCCTAAAAAGTGTTGACTCAATATGGTGGGTTAATTAAAACATTGCTTATCTTCATCGAGACACCTTTGACTCAATGAACAGCTCATGCAAACATGAAATTTTCCTTATGCTAACAAGGAGAATGTAACCCCTCATTATAAGGTGAACAGTAATATATATGTACAGCAACCTTTTTCATTTCCAACTTACCATGCGTCTACCTTTTGAACCTTAAAGGTAACAGCTTAGTGTGTACGGCTTCCTTACGAAAGGTATATGCATTGATTAAGTAAAAGGATTAAATTTCGCTATCACGTCCTCGTGCATTGATTTTCATTAATTACAAAACGTTGAAAATATTTGGTGTGTGCTCAGAAAATTTCAATTTAAGTATGTGCAATGTGGGAACGTGCAGTATGAAGATAAACTTAATGCAAGCTATTGGTTGTAAGGATTATTTTGATAATATAGTTCAAAATTGTGTCTGGTACCTAACAATAAAATTTGCTGTGTACAGGGCTTGTAAATTATTTTGCAACAGACATGCACCTATTAGATTGCGTTCTTTCGATGATCCTAGCAAGGTCAAAGCTACTCCTTCCATCCAAATATGTGTTTGAATATATCTTGGATACTTATTGTTGAATTCGTCAAAGCTCTGTAGTCTATCGCAGGTCTTGGCCTTTATATGTTTCGACTGCACATTTTCAATCATTTCACCAAGTCTCTCAATTTCGCTACTGGAGCATATTTACACTGTTCTGGTCAATTGAATGAGACTTTGTCATTCCTCCTGCTGGCCTTCGTCCTTCTGTCTTACGGTCAAATATTTTTCGATATTCGGGGACGGTTTACAAATTATTTTTTGTCTACCGTTTTTCGTCTCTTCGGGGCAGCAGTTTTCTTGTTTGAACCATACGTTTTGTTTGTTTTTATTAATTTGTAGACCCCCCGCGTTTGATGCTGAATTTAAAGTTAAAAAAAATTCCTTTCCATATGAAAATAAATACTGCTATCATCAAAAAGGCTATTGTTCGACTACATTGTAGCCAGCCCGTCACCCTGATTCTGTGTGTATTCAAGTAAGCAGGAAAGTAGTGTTGGGCAGGAGTAGCACTCAAATAAGGGCATGGTGCGCGTTATAGTTAACTGCTAGCAAGAATTCTGGCATCTCAAATATCATATTGGATAGTATTAGCTTTGGCAGTTCTTTGATCAGGGAAAAAATAAAAACTAGGTTATTTTTTTTGTCTGGCTGGCTCCTGGCGGCATTGTGGCTAAAGGAGTAAATTTTTATGACTGAAGTGATCTTTTCTGTTTCTGTTCTAGATTCATTCCACTATATGAAAACAAAATATTGTTGAAGGACAGAAATAGATAAAATACTTGATTAGCGAAGTCAAGTCTCTCAACAAAATCTGGGGGCTATATCTCTCGTTGGAAATGTATTTGGTAGGGACAGAGAGTCTAGTATTTCTGCATTATGCTATGCAGGGAACTTTAGGAGGACCTAAGTCTGTTGCGTAGCTGTGAATTGAGCGAGTGAGTGTTCTGCTCTACCATGTTATTCATACTTTTCGATCACAGAGGTCGCCCCCCCCCCCCCCCCCGAGAGATTTGTTTTTCTATCTTCATGTTCTTGGATCCTTGTTTCAATCATTTTGGTAGTCGATACTTTATTTGTGTGCTTCACTTGACAAAAATAACATGATTCTCGCAGTGCTGTAGCGATACAATTATTGCTTGTAATAGATTATCCTGTACACAACTCGTTCGTTTAAACAACTTGTACGCTCTACTCTCCCGAAACGCTCCATAGTGACTGAATTTCCAAAGATTAGGCAGAATCCTTGCGTCTCTCCGGTACTTTTGAATCACCCTGCATTTCATTTTTGTCTTATTTATATTCGCCACACATCTGCAGTTGTTAGATTTATGTTTCGTTCAATGTATTGTTTGTATGATTATATTCCATTTTAGCACTTCCAGGTAATCCATATAGAGTTACAGAGTACAATCGTTTCTTTTTTGCTAGGAGGTCACATATCTAACGACTTTTTCAGCTTAATTTATGCCGGAAGATACAATTTTGAGAGAATTATAAAAGAAAGGGCTTAGCCCAAACCTATGTTTCCTATATGACTCACTTTTTACTGAAAAACTGGATCGTTTTAATTCATTAATTGCTTTATAAACATCCAGTCTGAGCTCCTTTTGAAGTATAGCTTTCTTTGTTTTCAGGTACGTTGATGCATTCTGCGGCTCTGGATGGATTTTTTGTGATTTGCCTATGGTCAGTTCATAGATGAGTTGTATTTCCAGATTCACTTTTCTGGGCATAGTCTACTTAACTTTGTCGTTCTTTATCGACGTCTGCATCTTTTACCATTTAACCACATCTTCATCATTGTTGACATATCATATTAGTTTGTTAACCTTTAACACGGGATTGTCATATTTTTTTGCCTGAAGATATTCAGAAAAAGTCAGAAAAGACGCGACAGCGCTGGTAATTTCTTATTATTTTCTTGATCAACAACTCTTGTTGGCATCTGTCTTGAAAGTTGTTCTCCTGAATCAGAATCTTCCTTTGCAGGGGAATTAGAATTCTTTGCAGAAATTTTACTAAGGCACGGAAATAACTTTTCGTTAGATTTTTCTTCGCGTTTCTTTAATAGCTTTATGTTACTTTATGGCGCGTTGTCTACTTTAGCGCTATTCCAGTTTCTTGAGATTATATAGACGTTTTCGAATTTTCACTTGACATCTACCGTTTATTTTGAAAAGGTTTTTTTTTATTTGTGATAGAGTTATAGTTTGAGAGTAGCGGCCATAAGAACTCCTTAAGCACCTTCTCAAGTTAATTAATATTGACAAATTTCTTCTTCAAAAATCTTGAAATTCGGCTTGAATTTTGAATTTCCTGATTTTCTCGGGCAATTTTATCATTTCACAATTACGATAGGTACAAATAATTTTTTGTGAAGGATGGAGAAAGCGTTTGTACGTGAGATAAGTTGGCAAATAAATCATCCTTTACCGTTCGTGCTAAAATTATTTTCATGTAACTATAGTCAAGTGTTGAAGTTTCTTCTTTCAGACCGTTCTTGCAAAGATTTTGCCAAACATTGCTGAGTTGCGAATGTAATTAAATTTTCATGCTTGAGATAATATCAAAAAGGAAAAGCCAAGAAATGCTAACGATGCTCTGTTCACAATTCCATAAACGAAAAAGAAATGGATATTCTGAAAGACACGTTGCATTCGCACGTTAGTATAAATAACTATTGCAAATAATAAAAGGTAGAACTTATTTTTGTATCTAGGAATAAAAACTGTAAGACAATATAGTATGTAACAAGCAGAACGTATAAATGAGAACTTACGAGCATTTATTAGCAAAGAATTTTTTCTATGACAGTACAGGTTTCTAATGAAATTAATCCTTTTTGTCAAAGGCTCGCTTTCAAGTATGCAATTACCATAGAAAACTCGCTAGCATGGCATTATGCGCGTTGTATGTGAAACAGTGAAGGGAGAAAAACTAAAAATTGAGTTACAACAGAAATTTGAGAATCGTTTCAATGCCAGAAATATAAACGTGAGCACTTCAAATGACAAAAAGGCTTCATAATATGAGTTCTTTCAGGATGAGCCTTCTTCGAGTGTTTTCATGTTAAATAGTAACAAAACCATTATCTCAGTTTCGTTGTGCAACGGCGATATGAGTACTACACTAGAAAATATAATGTTCACGGCATTTCGTGGTGCTTCTTGTAGATACCTACATGCATGCGTACTCACATGCATAGTGTGAGGTCGGACGTAATAATATATGCAAGTATTGTACCTATTGTGCCGGTTGCATTTACTTCATGCTTCGCTACACTTTGAATATTGTCTTTCTTTTTTTCATATTTGTTGTGGCTTGACCCTTAGGAATAGAAAAGGAAATGTCTTTTAACATTATATGCATCTCTTGAGGGGCTTTCGACTAGTTTAGAATATTAATATTCTACCTGGTATAAGCGTATCTTCTTTGGATTAATTAAAAATAAAATAACTTATAGAGGAAATCAATCACAGAAAAAGGATGTTGACGACTAAACAAAAAAGACAGAATACGGAATTTTAGCATTCTAAGATTCCGCGAAAATTATTTTGTTGTTCACGTAGCTTTCTCAGTATCCCAGGACGCCGAGAATGTCTTTTAGAATATTTTTTAAGCGAAGGTAATGGATGTTGTTTGTTGTCCTTTTACATTCTTAGTAGCGACATAGAATATAAATGGTCGCTAACCATCCGAATGTAAGTGAGTGTTTAAGGGTTGAATGACGATAAACCGTTTGACCGATTTAAGTGGAGATATCTAATCCCGATAAAGAAATTTGGTTTGATTTATTTTCATCATAATAAGACAATCATTATTATTGAGGGGTTCGTTATGTTCGCTTATTTAGGCTTTGCAACGACTTGTTTGGAATTTGCTATGCGTTTATAATTTCAGACATCACAATGTTTTATTTTTATCAAGTGAAACTAAAATATGGGTCAAGTAAAAAGATAATCAAACCTCATATTAGTTCAAATTTTCGTGCGAAAAGCATTTGCAGAACATTAATCATACGTATTTTCAGAAGCATACTAAAGAAAAAGATTCGTGTGTAGACAATCTAGAACCAAACAGTTAATTCTATCAAACGAAAACAATTGTTAATTGAATTTTCCATAGGAAACACATGTGCTAACATAATCGAAGAACTACAGGTTTATATTTGCGGTCACATACGAGTCGCATGCCAAAAGTAAGTAATTGTTGAATTAAACCCTTAATTGCGCGATGCACCTTGTAATAAAAGCACGTTCTTGGACAAAAGGTTGGAACGACGAGGATTTTGAGGAAGGGCGATAGCATAGAATAAACCCATATGCACAAACCAAAGCGGATATGACCCTTGCAATTGTTTCTACACGAGTGATTTTCGTGAGTATTTGATTACATCTGCTATGCTGCCAAGAGGATACACATACTCGTCGTATACAGAGCAATGCGTGCATAAAATTGGTCGGTATTAGACTATCTGACATTATGTTGTCCAGCAATGTCATAAGAATATGTATGTTTTTCTTTTTACTTCAATTATTTAATCTAATATTGCTTGATGCAATTGAAAAGAAACTGGCGGGGAATTGACATAAGTAACCCTTTGTGTCTGATCCCAAAATAAATTGTGTTAGTGACAAAATGAATGAGAGTCTTGATCCTGATGCTTCCTGGTGCACTGTGCAGGAACTTGTTAAAGAATTTTACTGGCGATAAACTAATCAGTGTGCAGATACATTTTAAATTAATTTACGTGAATGTTATTTGATAGAAATAATATTTCAAACAAGGAAATTTTAACTTCCACAAGCAATTCGTTTATTAGTTGCATTTTTTCAAATGAATTACGCATAGCAAAAAAATTATTTGTAATACATATTTAATTCGAATGTGATTATAATTATTTACTTGTATGTGGCAGACATTCACATAAGGTTCAAAACAACAGAACTGAATAGTAATTTCTATTGAAAGGGGCAAAAATTTAGAATCATAATATGAGTAATCTTAATACATTCGAGAGCTTAGTAAGCATAATTTATTTTTTACTTTTATTGGGAAGACATAGAAGTATGAGATAAAATCTAAATTCATTTAAAAAAATACGAGAGCTCCCAAGATCCCTACCTACAACAGCTCAAAAATGAAATAGTAATAAAATAATAAAATAATTATTTGTGGTTGAAGGCGAAGTGCCCGAGTGTAGGACTCCCAGTTCTATAAGGCTTTTGCACACTAAACACCTCTACTGCCGTCTAGAAAACTTAACCTGATACTCTTTTGACAAATCGCTTTGCTCTAGTCCTCCGTCTGTTGTCTAATGGCACTTTCACGTTAGGGAAATATATTTTCCAGCTAGAAGGGGTGGTGCGGACAGAGGAACAGTCGAGGTTATTCCAATAGCCTTTCCCTTTCTGTGCTAAGAAGTGCTCGAGGATGACGCTTCTGAGCAGAATCGCCCGTGTATTATTTGATGCACAGCTCCATTTGTCCTTTGATCCCAGCTTCTTTTCCACTAAACTATCTGGCGAGGGCTCGCTTGTTCTTTTACCCAACTTTAGATGTTAACTGCCCAACTTTCGCATCTGCAGAGTCGGGAGAATACGATTTTCGAATTCCAATTTCCATATTTGTAATTAATCATCGTGGATTTCTTTAGATGGTGGCTAGATAGTTTTTGAAACTGCGTCCCTACTACGACTTCGCTCATATCTTAGTAGCATTGAAACCACATCTTCCTCGCATCCTGCATATCGCTATACTTTCAACTTTCCTATATACTTTTATCCTTTATAACTAATTTCTTGTTTCTTTCTACTCCCGAATAAATTTATTTCGGACTATTGGGGAAAAGATATTCAAACTAACTTAGTTAAAAACTCACTTTTTTTTTCATTTTTCGGTCGCAGGGATTGTTTAGATCAATTCGTACTATTGTTACGTTAGCAACCTCTTTAGAAACTGTTCGTCACGCTGGTATGGGTAGAAAATTATCAAAGTGGAACTCGTTAAACAGGCAGTTAAAATTCTTTATGGTTGAGTTACTTTGTATGTTTTCTCTACAATAACGAAGAATTTAGTTGAGTCGATTTCAGTTACAATTCAGTACAATATGAAAATAAGTTCAGTGCGTCAAACAATGTTATTGTTTGTTGCAATTAATCTAAGAATAAGAAGTTCTTTTCAAATTTATTGCTATCCTTTTTTCTGATTATGTTTGTGATTTATGCGAACACAGCAACGTGCTATTCTGCAAATAAAATAGAAGTTTTTGAGAGTGATTCGAACTTAGAAAGGCATATTTGCATAAAAGAAGAAAAAAAAAAACGAAACCATCATATCCGTTTAGATATGCATATTGCTCCTATTGTTTGAATAGATGAGTGTTATTTAGCAGAATAGTTAATACGATATCAGTTTTAAATGCCTACAACACTATTCAGATCATCTTTATCTTTACCAAAATCATGTTGTCATTTTATTCCTTAAATTAATTAAAAACTTTTTATATTTCCAGTAATTCATTGTGTGCGAATAACAAAAGTGTCGATCCCTGAATATTATGTTTTGGAAAAAAGTAGCAATCTGTTAGTTTTAGACTGTGAATATGAACTTCAACCAAGCGAAGAAAGTGGACTAGTCATAAAGTGGACATTTGAAGGAGAAATTATTTATCAATGGATACCAAGTCACAAGCCTCACGTACTAAGGGTAAGACTGTAGATTGATCTCTTTCTGAAAACAAAACTAGAATTAATTTTATTCGTTTGCAGGCTCACATGCGAGATAAAATTGATTTAACATACCAAGCTTCATCAGAACCATATCATCAATATCGAGCGCTTGCATTATTAAATCCGACATGGAATGCAACTGGAACGTATGCTTGTTTGGCGGATACATTCGAATCTAACGACAAAAAATCAGGATATTTACAAATTATTGATAGATCTAATGCAACGGTGGAAATTTGTCGAAATACAGTGAATGCTGTTGAGGAAATTTCTTGCATAGCAACTCAAATATATCCGCAACCAGTTTTAAATTTAACGTAAGGATATTAAATTAGTTAGTAGCCTTTAATTTAAGGGATTTTAAATTATTGACTTGTTCGTTAAAATTGAACTTCGATTTGCTTTATTGAGTATTTTGAATCAATGGAGATTTGATTAGAGAGGAGGTTCACTAGGACTTATTACTTATCGTTGAACTGTTATTTCTGTGTTGAGTGTTTTATATTTATCAAACTCATTTTCACCCTCGATCATTTAGCTTACAATTACGAAGTGGCATGTCCTTGAGAATCTTCTGTCTGATCATCTATTGCTAATTGTATAACCCTAAATTATCTTTAAAACAGTATCTTCGAACCCCACATAATTTAATCAGTTTGTCAAGCTCTGGCTTCGGAGGTTGTATCGTTGCTTCAATACCACTACAATTTTATTATTTTGGGAAAAGAATTGATCGATAGAGTTTCAAAAAAAGATAGCGTCGCTTAACTACCGTCACTAGTAGCCACACTTACAAAATTAAATACTAGATGCTAGGAAATGCTATTGACATGGTTCATTTTTTCTTCATTTCGTTATTTCATACAATAACCTTTTTTTCTGCATTGTCACACATGTCGATGTTTCTTTCTGAAAATTTGTTTTCACGTGTGCAACTTCACTTATATGAAGAAAAGAGCCGCAGTCACAGTGTCATCGTGTTTTAGAAGATGCTTTTAGTGAATAAACTCTATCTGAGCAAACATGCATAGCCTAGTTTGCGTGGCTTACAAAAATAATCATTAAGTTTGACGTGAAGGCAAAGAAGTCTTAAGGACACAAGAAAAAGAAACAAGCTGAAGAATTGACGACTAGCATCAATAAAAATGAATAACAACCACTTCAATTTTTGTCCTTTTTGCCAGTCGTTTACTTATTGATAATTTTAATGTTTTTCCAACACTTGAAACGGTGCAATAGCCGAAAACGTGGGTTCTACATGAAGCCAAGCGACTTTGATCGACGTTTAGTTACCTGATGTAGCAATTGTGGCCAAAAATAAGTAGGATCATGTAAGGACATCATCGACTCTTTTGACCAGGTATCCGTTTCCTGCTAGATAGATAATAGAAAATACTAGAAAGCCTTGGCTTATATTTTCTTAGACAATCAACCGTCAAATTTTGCAAAGAAAAGCTACTTATTAATCCCAATCCACAACTAATTTCGTTACTGAAATTAGCAAGAAGTTAATGGAAGTTAAGGTAGACTCCAATTTATTTTATGTTATTATTAATGAATTCAAAAAAATGGTTCTGATACTGATGAATTCGGAAAGATAAGGTTTGTTAGAAAATCATTCACCTTGTGGCCGAAAAACAACTGGCATGCGTGCAACATTGAAACATAATCACCACTAAAGTAACCACTTCTAAGTTCTAACACCACTTCTAACTACAGCGGTCCTGGCATTGTTTAAAGCATTCCGGGGAAGGCTCTTTCTGAATTGATCTCAAATTCGACCACAGTTGCAGTCATAATGTCTTTTCTTGGCAGCCAGAAGTAGAAGGAAGTATATCAGGATAGTCAGGAGCCTATGATTAACTAACCACTAGATCGCGCGATTTGATGCACTGTTATGATTAACTTCAAACCAGAGCCGACAATGGGCCACATAGCTCACATGAAGAATTAAATAACTAAAGAGTAACATTTCAATACTAGGGAATAGAGGAGTAATCATCAGCAAAATTGTTATGAATTGCTACGGCATCGCGAGAGGGGCTGAAGAGTTTCTAGAAGTTATACTTTGTAAGTGTGTAGCGTAGCTACACGAATTAGAATCAACAATGGCAGACGTATTCATTTATAATATTATAAATATTTGTATTTGTCCAAATTTGTTGGCTTCTTATTTTCTGGCTCCATCACATTTCGCACCCTTGCTAAATTGTGTGGAAGGAATCGAATATTTATATTGAACTTACAGTTGGTCTTCAATTACTTCAAATTTCCCATTTCAGCCTAAACGATGAACCAATTCCTAAGAAATCTGACAAAGTTCATTTACGATCGGATGGTTTATTTGATGTAACGACAGTAGCATCATCTCCACTTCTAGATGCAGAAACAGATGGTGAAATTGCATGTCACGTATATTTTCTAAAGACAAATTATACAATGGAGAAAATATTATCAATACCAGGTAATTCAATTTTTATGTTAAATACAAATTTTTACATGCATATAACTTTCCTTATTATTCCAGATAATAGTTACGCGATCACATCATCTTTTCGGCTATTATTCGTGGGAATATCTATAGTCGCAGTTTCCAATTTGCAAATGTATTTTATTTAACAAGTCGAAAAACAAAACGAATACAAACAAACAAAAAATGCAAAAAGCTTTAATAATTGCTATGCCGATGACTACTGCTTACTTAATCTTATACTACGAATTAATATAAATAATCGTCTAAACAAGTGTAAATACTAATCAATATCGTGACTACAAAATATATATCGAAGGAAAAAAAACAAAATATTCATTCACTGGACATATTCTGTAATTTATATTGATTTGTAGGATATGGAGCTGTGAACTCAAATATGCATAATACGTTAAATCTATAATATCAAAAGTGTACCAAAGAATTGTTATTTTTATTATCCTATCCTAACTTCTCTATCTAACATACAAGTACATATCTTAGCAAACTTTGCCAAATTTCAGATATATATTTTTTGATTATACACATTATTTAATTTATATAATACAGAGCAATTGCAAAGATTTTTTAAAATGCATCAGTAGAGCAATAAACGAATATTTAAAAAGAGTAGATTTAAAAAGGCAATGCAGGTAACTATTAGATGAACTAGTAATTAATAGGAATAAATCAAATTTTTTGTAAAATTTTAAGCTCGTTGTAAATAAAATTTTATAATTAAAATCGGTTCTGTTTTACACGATTGGTTTCAGAGAAATGGAATTTAACATGAAAATCAAATTATTCCTGATCTTCGATTACAAAACGATCCGTAAGACCGTGAACGATTTACATGTGTTACATTATTGATTTAGTTAGTTTTTTTTTAAATTTTTTACCAGTATTTCTCATAGATTCCATTAACCTTATATCGAATTCAACTTATAAATTCCACTAACCTTACTGTCACGAGATCGTTACCGTTTTCTTGGAATGTGTTAAAAGGCGGCGCATTTTTTAATTGTTCATCTTGCCAAATAGTAAAAATAATGCTGTTATTGAAGAATTTCTAATTAGATTATTGTTTTCTTCTTGATCAACTTTTTTTTTCAATTCTTCTACATCTTCTTCTCATCTTCTTATACTTAAAACACGGTCATTTTCTGGATCGACTTGGTTTCTCGATACCTTACATTACCTGTATTTATTAGGCTCTGTGTCACTTCTTCAATATTCAGAATCACTTTGCGGTGATACGATTTTGATGCTAGTTCAATATATTCCACTTTTTAAACGATTCTCTTTTCCTGCTCTTTGTTTCGTCTTAGGACGTATTTTATCGGCTTTCCGTGTCGTGAGTTCTTTCGTTGTGAGTTTTTCGGTAACAAATGTCCTTATTTATGTAGGTTGTGTCAGAACTTGTACCTTTCACTTAAAAAAATTTAAACGCAAACTTTAGAAAACAAACAAGAACTGCTTGTCAAGTCATCATGTAAAGATTGACGTTCAAAATCATGGTATATTATTAAAATTTCCTTTGTGTTAAGTTCGTCATAAATCGTCGGTTAATCTAATACTTTGAGAGAAATTTAGTTGCATATGACAATTAGACTTTGTCTCTATTACTTTGTGGTTCGTGGATTCTTTCTCAAAGAAGAGAACATCACAAATAGCAACCAGAGTAAGAAGGAAAACTTGAAAACTTGCAGAATTTTCCCAATGACCTCCAAGTTTCATGTTGCGTTGAAAAATTTGAACCTCCTTATTTTTCGATAGCGTGTTCGAATTTTCGAGTATGAGAGGTTTCGCACTGTCTTCGTTATTAAGTTCCCTAAGCGATTTTGATGTTTGTCTATTGGCTGTCGTCCTTTGGTCCCCGCGTTAAAAACCTTTTTTGATATCAGAGAGACGCCCACACGCTAACGTACAACTCATTCTTGTATCTGATTCATAATTAGTCTCAATCTGTTAAGTTTCCAATAATTCTTCTGAGTACTCGTCTTTCTAACGCGTTAAACATTCTTCATGCACTTATGTAAGAGTCCGTCTGATGTGAATTCGTCTGAGACAAGAGTTCTCCTGGAAAGTTGGCCTTTATCTCAAAACTGCTTTTCACTGTTTTATACTCTTTTCTTGTGCTAGCCAAATCCTTAGCAATTTTCTTCTATATTTGACATGATGTTTTACTTTTTTCTGTCATAATTCTATTCTTCTGATCTTTCTTCGTCTTTGTATTTTATTTTTCAATTCATTGTTTCCTTGCATAGCATCCCGAACAACTTTTTCGCTGGGTTGTGTTCAAGTTTCGTTCGCATATACGCAAGAAAACGCTAATAAAATCAAAGGTAGGGACTACCAAGCTTATTATTTATGATCTAGCTTTTTCCGCATGGACTTGCCGGTGTTGAACAATGATACTTTGTACGAATATGAGCTACTGAATACACAGGATATTGTTGCACTAGTTGATTTGGGGGTAGAAATACATAAAGTGGGATGGTGAATGGCAATTTCGTCGTTTAATGTGAGCCGTTTTCCAGATAATATTCATTTCAAATCCAGGTTGCGAGGCTTGCAAATCTACCGGAAAAATTCCTTGGAGGCTCAAAACACTCGTTTCGATTGGGATCAGGGTTTTGTCTACGATTACTTTAAAGAGGCACATAACAACTCGTTGCAATCCGCTCGGAGCGAATATGAACAAAAAACACTAGGATCTAGTGGAAGCAACACAAAACTTTTTGAAAATAAATCGAAAATGTATTCAGGATTACAGAAAATGAATACTTAACCAGTGTTTTCACTGGTTGGAGCCCGATCAGTTGCATCTACTGGACCGAGGGATATAAAAAAAGTCAAACAGAAATTAAATCCAAATATAAATTGAAAACACAAACAATGAGTTGTCAAACGAGGAGATCGTTCAAGGAACGGCCATGATTTTCTTGCAATTTTGAAAATGGAAAACGATGAATTGAAATTCTCTGGATTCGGGTACGCAAGCGTACAAAATGTTGGGGACCGACTGACGCAAGTACCCATATTAAATAGGGTAGCCATAGGGGATGGCAGTAAGGATAAAACGTTGCTGAAGTGCACACCCGGTTCCTTTTTGTCCTGTTGGGTTCAGCCATCCTTCGATCTTCGGTGAAAGGCTTGTTGACGACATAAAAGTGGAAGCGTAATTATGTGTTGAGCGAGAAGTACTCGTGGTAGCGTTACGATGGAGGAAGTAAAGAAATTCAGCTGATGCCAAGACGCCACAGAGGTCCCGATAAGATGAAAAAGAGAAAATTAAGTATATTTAAGTGTGGAAACTACATAAACAAGCTAAATACTTTCTTTCCTATATAAATTTCAACACACATGCACTTTGTTAGTTGCATAAAAATTGTGTAAAATATATAATAACGGAATGTGTGGATGTGAAATGCGGTGAAATGAGGACGAGTGTAACTTGCACTGGTGGAGAAGTGGCTGGATTCTAGGAAAGACTGATTCCCGGGGCGCTTTCTTTTTGTGGTTAGTGAGATTTTCCAATGGATCGTCTGGCTGTAAGCTCGCGCTTTAAGTGGTGCGCTTCAAGGATGCCAGTGGCGTAGGTAGTAAGCGTGTGGTGTCCCACAACCCGTTTGCGTCAGTTATCCAGCATGCCCCGCTGGACCCTTTGTACGCTTCCAATAACTTCAGGGTAGTTGGTCGTATAACGCTTGGGCTAAAAACCTTCGTTACCGTATATTGATAAATTAAGCAGAATTCTGGAAAAAACTGGCTCTCCTAGCCAGTCATACCATTGTATTGACAAATACGCTATTTGCAAGGCTGCTGCTACTTTCGTTTAGGTCAAGACGTTTTCCTTAACAGTAAGTTATCAAATTAACTTATTCCATTATGACAAACAAAAGATGTAAAAATCGCTGCTGGTAACACGAAATCGTAATATATTGGAATAAGGAATAACAATTTCAAAAGCATCCTGTAAAATTTACCATTTATGAAGGTACATAATTTAGAATCGTATTCCAAATTTATTGAGCAAATTCGCTCGACTGATTCCAAGCTAGATAGATTCCAAGCCGGGAGATCATCCTTAACACACGAAGACTAGAAAGATCCATGATCTTCATTCGATGTCCTCTTCCACAAAGTTCTGCCAAAATCCATAGAAATCAATAGAAAGTTCAAGGAGCGGAACATCTTGGCCACATTAATTTCAAATTGTTTCACGTGATACGTTAATAGTCAAAAGCGTGACTTCGTCAGGTTGTTGCTTCGCAAGCTGACACTGTATACAATTCCCTTTCTTTTCAGTATTCCAGAATCTTGCAAATCGACTCGATTCGATTGCTCTGTCACCGAGGCGTTCGCCAGTTCCACCTAGTAAAGTTAAATGTATATTTTGAGATTGATTTTATTTAAAAGGTTGTTTGCTTTCACCATTTCTACAAGACGTGGGTTAAGCTAAAACGATGCATTAGATACTAAATTGTTTGTGTTTGGAGGACTTAGTCACACATGTACATATGAATACAGCCACACGAAAATCGATTATTCAGTAGTTTGAAAATTTATTCCTTGTTGGCTGTTATCTGGTTAGGGATCGGTAAACTATTTCATCTGGTTCTAGTGTTCCTTTCTGTTTTCGTTCAGCTAATCTGAGTCGATTGATTGGATAGATGTGAGAACATTTGGGCGTGTTCGGTGTACGGGAAGGAAGCAGATTATATTTCTGCCAGTCGAAACTAAGTTTGGTTTTCTCCGTCCTTGTACCAGCACCCGCTGGGTACCGTATATTCATGTAACTACTACAGCTGCATGTCAAAATTTTTATCAAACTTGTTTGTCCGGTGGAGCCTAAAATTTTGCAATTGAATAAAACATTTGAGATATTGTACTTTTAAAACATGGCCACTTTTATTCATCAACTCCTTGGCCTACACCATCTTAAATTAAATGAAATCACGGTTGTTTAGCAATTGTTATTACCGTCGTAAGTTTTACAATAAAAATAAGATGTTTACATCCGCCGCTGTGCCAAAATGTCTCTTCGAAGGTTCTGAACGGTGACAATATGTTTTACCATGAAAAAGAACGAGACTCACTAGTACTGTCAACACATTCGAACCTAATGTGTAAAAATAGTTGGGTCCAAGGTATGTAATGTCTGAAAATACATTTTAGCCAAGGGAAGCATGATTTTCCCTTTATTGAGAGTCGATATTCAAATTAAATGGCTTTCATTGATCCATTCATCCGACTCGATCTCATTGAATATGTATTGAGCCCTAAATTATTTAAATATTTACTGAAACAAGATAATTTCCAATTTGTTCATGCGCTAATAGATGCTGACATGGAGGTGCATTTCCTCTAATAAAACGTTGATTGATCGAATTTCGAGACAATTTCATAGGCAATATTTGGTTCGGAACACAATTGTAGGTATCAGGATGCCTTGTTATATGTAGTGCAAGCTCACATGTGTTCATTGTCGAAGGACGCGCCCATTGTTGATAATTCATTTACGCATATAAATATTTAGACATTTGTACTCATATAAATTGATTTTGTTTTGATTGAGACTGTATATCATTCAGCGTGGAATCACTAACCTATTTATGCGTGCTAATTATTCAATAATCGATTAATCGTTCCATTCCTGATCGAGAGCGAATTATGTCTAATAAAACCAAACATGAAGATTTTTTTTTCCAGAAAACCAACTGTTATAGTTATCATCATCTTTCACAATTAATACGGGACATACGGACTTCACCATCCTTGTTTCTAGTAAACTGAAAATTTAGTTATTTGAGTGAAATTCGAAATTTAGTTATACATTAAAGCACCTCAGTGTATTATCTATTTCGGTCGAAACCCTTTTGTTTATTTATATTGGTTAATTTTATATATTTTCGGAGATTTTTTCCGCAGTTCTAGTCTACCAATGTGTTGTTCGTCTATTTCCTTCATCAGTTAAAGTGAAGCATCTCGCATGCAATTATCTAGTGTCTCGATCATGAGGTCCTTAAATTTGTCTTTGTTAATGATTACCTTGGAATGGAACCCACCTAGTGGTACTGCCCCCATTATGTGATTAAGCACCAATATTTAATTTTTGATATTTAGCTTGATCAACTTGAGAAATATAGGAAAGTAAGAATCTCCAGGTAATGGTGTCAATTTTTTCGAATGTGGTCTATCCGATGGTTGACAGTTGTAATTTTCTTAGCTGTTGTTGTCTTCGTCTTCTTATAGGTCTTGTCTTATCATAATCGATGGTCTTGTCTTTATTTCAGTTAATTTCCCACCTGCGAAAGTATTCCAATAGAACCTTGACGCATTGTTGCATAAATGGATAAATTGTTTTTGTCATGAAGAATAAAACACAAATCCATCTTTTATTTCCCTATCGAGTAGGTTTTTACTTTTTCAATTAACTCACTTGCTAATTCAATTATTTCTTTGTTGCTGAGGAGGTTGCAACTACTAGATTGCGGAAATCAGCAAAAGCGTTTCCCAAAGCTGATTAAATATATTGATATACTCGTATATGTATAGATATATAGGATTTAATTTCACATAGCGCTTTTTATTTCACGTTAAAGACAAAAAGTCTGGATCATTTATGTCGAGGTGGCAGTCGATCAAAATACACCTCCTCAACTTGTTCCTCTCTATCGTAACTCAACTTACTGTGCTACATGACGTCATGGAACTGTTGAGTAATGAGTTAAGTTAATTACATATTTATAAACAAATAAAAATGTTTATTAACTAAACAAGGTCGTTGCTACGTTGGGTCGAGCACAAGTTTTTCGCCCTTATGCAGACATACGTTGACTGCATTTAGTAATTTAATTCACGGTAGATTGCTGGCATCAAAACCAGTGAAATCAGGTCTTAATTTTCTCGACAATTTTCCCTAGAATATCTGTTTTTTCAGGTTGGAATCACAAGAAAATTCTTCATTTTCGTTCCAATACACGCTTTCTCAAAGGTGATATAAACAACTATTACCCAATTCCAAATTATTCTCAGTGGACCTTGTCTGCTCTCGTTTCAGTATTTTCACAAGTAATCGCAGGCCAGGTTCATTTCTTCTCGCCATTCGTCGGAAATCATGATTCATTTCAAATCATCATTTTCTTCGAATCTGGACCTTTATTCTAGTTTTGTTATATCTGTCTTTCACTTCTTTTTCCTCTGGTAAGACACTTGTGAGACGGATCGCACACATATAATGAATAACGTAAATAAGTCGTCCAGAAAGACCGAACGATCACGCTAGACATTCGATTCATTAACGTAATACTTATTTAAAAAAAATTAAAATAAAGTATAGATAAATATAGCTTTCTTACTTTCCTTTATTTTTAAAAAATAATGGCACGTCGAAATATTTTCGGCTTAGACTGTTTCTCTTGTTAGTTACTCGACACGCCAAAGTTGAAGTAATATTTGTTATAAGTTTTCATCTGAAAAGTGGAAGTGGACATCCGGAAACAAGACTGAACAGTGTTACAGGAAAAACAGTTAGTCATATAAGTGTGGACTCTTTTTTGCTGGATAGTACAGTTAGATTTTAGTAAGGATAGTACAGTTAAGATTTTTTTAGAATCAAATTCCATTAGAAGTTGAAACACGTTTTTGAAACTTATTGTTAACTACGTGAAGTAAAACTTATTTTTGACAAAGGATTTGGAGTTGGATAAATTAAATTTGCGAAACATAATAACATTTTTTTGTTAAGAACTAACAAATTAGGGTAATTTGCAGGCGACTTCATATAAATTCAAGCAATACAAACACTTTCGTAAGCTTTAAATAACAAGATTAACTTCTGGATTTCAAATTTATCAGAGTCCTTTCATAACCATTTGGTGCCTGTCGATTTTTCTTAGCTTTCGTTTGAGAAAACAGTTTTGAACGTTGGCAGAAATAAATTATAATGGAGAGAGCCGTTACTTTTAGCAAAAAATATTGGATAAAATTTTCTATTACCCATATACAATGGGACAAGTTACACTATTTGCCACCAGGCTGAAATCGAACTAGTCTATGTACAACTATAAGCTGATTTTTTTTTCCTGATAGAACAATGTCCATTCTTCCATACATTCCAGTACTATGGGTCCTAACAATGAATCAAAGTTCAAATAATTGTCCTCATCATGACCTATTCATCAGGGATGGCGCTCCCATCTAAATCATACATGCGTTGATCAAATGAAAATTTAATTTATTCACTTTGACGAGAATCGCTTAGGAACAAACCGTTGCAAATGTAGAAAGATGTGTGCAGGATTAAAATTGGAAACCTGTAGTTGCGAGCACATTTAAATCAAAGCATCGAATTTGAAATTCGATGCGTATGTGCAGAAATGTGTATGGAAGGATCACTGTCAAAGCATCCATTATCCGTCTATAGACAAAATACATATTTGGCTAAACCAATGCTAATTTATTGGAACACACTGCACTGGTTCTTTTTCAATTATTGATGAACTACCTGTTGCCTTTGCTTCCTATCTGGTGAGGCGCAAGTGTGGTTCTTGATCAATGTCATACTGACCTTTGGCAGGTTGTGCCAACTGAAATGGATTCAGGCTGGTTTAGAATGACAGTATTATCGGATGTTTCTGAATTAGAATGGTTTGCATTGACAACAAAAGGGGAAGCTGTGTTTTGCAGAGCTTCTCTATAATTTTCTTGAAGATCTGACTTAATTGGTAGATGGTTTAGTGAATGTTGAGATACTCCAAGGCGTGGTCACGATTGAATGGTTTGTGAAGGGATTCGTCAACACAGCCAAGAGTGGAAGTAAATGGATTTGTTTCTTCTGCTCATTGTTTTGCATACGCATATGTTGCAAGATTAAGTTGAAAATTGTGTAGCATGTGTGTATTTGAAATTCTAACTTTCATGTGCTTACGATTATTTTGCTCATTTGAATTCGATGTTGATTTAAAAAAGAGGCAA
Organism: Stratiomys singularior; assembly: GCA_954870665.1. Classification (NCBI taxonomy): domain Eukaryota; kingdom Metazoa; phylum Arthropoda; class Insecta; order Diptera; family Stratiomyidae; genus Stratiomys; species Stratiomys singularior. The sequence continues at coordinate 11,613,513 of OX940881.1, forward strand.
ATTTATTTGAATCAAATAGGCAAATTCGAATAGGCGTTGAAAAAATGCATTTATTAGATCATAGAATTTTTGCTGGTGGCTGAATTACTTGCTTAACTACAACTAAAATACTATTACAACAATTCATAAATGCAAGAAGCGTGAAGAACACTGAAAGCCACCTAAAAAAATTCAAAAAAAGAAACCATAAATTCTAACATAATTTCCGGAGAAAAATTGAGTCCGTGAGCTCAGGTCAATATGTAAACGATTGAGCATTATAAACATTAAGCATAGAATTCTATTCATACATGCACCAGCAAAAACGATTACTCATTTTTCCTTCCTACACCCAGAAATTTTAAATTTTGAATGAGGCGTCTAAAAAGAAAGCTCCAGATAAAAAATACAATAATTCAATTTCGCTTGTCTTCATACAAAAATTTAGTTGAGCATTCCTCAATCACGCGTATATGCCACACGTGATGAAATAACATTCAAAGGTTCATTTGACTATCGGCTTTCGTCAAGCAACGACCGCGTTCTTTAATATTTAAAAACAAAGTCAATGATGGACTCAGCCGATATTTGAAGAACTAACAGAAACACAGATCGCGTGAACGTCGTATGAATTATGAGGTTCCTGCCACCTCAATACTTTTCATTTCTTCTGGCGGAGAATACTTTGATAGGAATCGTATTGGGGCAGCATGTAAATCAGTAGTAAATTTGGATATAGGAGGTCGAACTGACTTTATTGAGATTGCTCAAGCTTACAAATTCGAATGAAACCAGGATTTAATTAGTTGAATTGATTTCGCTGAGAGCTTTTGCTAACGTCATCAAATCAATATCAAATCAAAATAGCAAAGCCAAGTTTTTTTCCCTTATATGTAGTCAATTCAAATAAATGCTCCTAATCTGTTTTCATGCATTCAAATAAATGGATGTACATCTTCCTTTCGATTCCAAACAGCCCGAATCAGGAAAAAAATGTCTTGGAAATAGGAAATAGTAACAGGCAGTTAAAAACGTTAACGCATAGATCCATTAGCACACTTTTGAATATTTTCTAAGGGCAACTGGGGGGCAAAAGTCGCGAAAATGATAAACTATAGGCTAACCAAAAGGTCGTAGCCTATGCTCTTCCTTGCTCTCCTTCAGTTCCTCTAGCTCCTTAACGGATGACAACATTGCATGACAAGATTGCCAATCGGTGGTTGGTAGGTTCAACATCAAAAATGAAGAATTTCCCGGGTTGTTCTCATCTCTTCACCGGAAAAAATCAGCCAATAAATTGGCTCCTTTAACAAGGCTCACATATGTTAATAATGTTTTCCCCTTTTTTTTGGCTAGCTTCAAAGTCAATCGATGTAGAATTTCAATTTCTTCGGCGATGAAAACGTAATCAAATGATTTTCAGACTTAGAGCTAGGGTTCTGTAGAAATTGAAGTAAGTATTCTCGACTCAGCCCACTTTTCATCATCCGTAATAATTGGAATGAAAAATGGAATGAAAAGATTTGAGAGAAAGTCATCTACCAGGACGATTGTTAGCGTAATTACGATAGTTTTTGAGCGTATTTATAAACGATTGAATGATAACTCGTATCCAAAAAAAAAAACATAGCCCCAGTGATTTTGTGCGAATCAAGTAAATTGTTAATCGTTTCTGCCATGCTGAAAATTAACAAAATCAAATATTTATCCTCTAAAAGAATCTCTCTTGGGATGTAAATGATCTTTCACACACTCAATGGCCCCTGATGTCAACTTAAATTATTCACAGATTGATTCGTTTAATAAATCTTACATGAAAAAACTATTGAGTATTTTAGTATTCGAAAATTATTAACGTCTCAATACTCACATATTACCCTATTGAAGTTTTTTTTACATCAAACTTATGACGTACGGAATATCAAATAGAGCCTTCATCGCGATCATGTCATTACCAAAAAGTGATATTTTGGACACAACCTCATTCTATGCCACTGGGCTCGCGAACACTGGGCGCCTTTAGTAACTTTTATTTCCTAGCAACACGTGAAAATTCAGTGTTTTGTTTATTTGCGCTTTTGCTCAGTGGGAAACGTCAAAATAGCCGCGTAATCCATGTGCGTGGTTCCTACACGTAGTGTCGCAATGTAATACCCGAATGACATAAACTGGACAATTCGTCTCTGCGTACATTATAATTAATTCTAGATTCGGTGAAAATGTTTTTTCATTAATAATTTAATAAAAAATTAATATAAAAATTCATTCAAATAATTGGAAAGTACATTACCCTGGGTTGGGTTGAGTGTTAAGCTGGGAACTTCTACGGTAGCTGTCATTGTATGTCTCGTCAGGTTTTCCTTTCCTTGTAAGCGTGTTGATTGAGACTGAGATTGTTCTGAGTTTTTCGTTCATTGAAATTTTTAGATTCTAAAAATAAAATCTTAGTCCTTTATTCTGTTAGTGTAGCATCTTCATTGAGTTGGATATGGATCCGGTTGCATAGTTAGATCAACCTCGTTGTGTCTGTCGATACTTTCTGCTGCTTCTTTTTTTAATTCAGTAAGTGGAAAAATCCAGTCCGCATTATCATCGCATTAAACTTTAGAATTTAGATTCCAAAACAGGACTAATTCTTCGTCAATTATCATAAGCTTTACACAATGAGTATGACTAACAGCTTTTTGAGCTAATATTTTGTATGCATCCATCCTGCCTAAATTTGATCATCCTTTTATTCATCCTAATTAATAAATTTAATGTTTAACCATCTTTCATCTGAAATTCTTAACTTTTCTTAATATCTTACTCATTTCGAAATTTGCTGAGAATTAGTAAGGAATCAATGCTGTTTCCGGAACATGTTATCTTAGTAATTATTTTTTTTTCTTAATTTTTTCTCCACTTGCCGTGCAGCATTTGATATGTTTGCTGAACTTTGGTACGTTCGTTTATTTAATTGTGATGGTTTAGCAAATAATGTTGCAACGCAACTGGTTCTCAACAACGCTAATTTGAGTGAATAATTTATTTTCTCTAGACTTAAAGCTTTTATTAATGTAGTAAATTGCTATTGTACAATAAGAGTATTCGCCAATAATAAACTTAATCAAAGCTTTATCTTATCTATCTAAAATTGCACTCGAACGTTGTCTGCGGCTACGAAACGGCCTAAAATATCTCAACTTAAAAGAACATTTCGTGACCATTTAGACGATTTATAGTCGATTTAGAAATGTTAAAGATCATTTGGTTAAGTGTTGGAGTGTTATTTTTGTTGCTTCAATGTTGGAATGTGCTCAGTGACCCGGAGATATTAGTAAATACAGTGAATGGAGTCATACGCGGAACAACGCGAAAAACCCGTACTGACGAGACTATTTTCGCGTTTTTCGGAGTTCGATATGCGGAGCCGCCTGTGGGAGAAAACCGATTTAGGCCTCCAATACCGGTGCGACCATGGGCAGGAGTTTACAATGCTACAAAGGAAAACATCGCGTGCCACCAGGGCATCGCACATCCTTCGTACGTTCTCACAGAAGATTGCTTAGTCCTGGATGTTTTCACGAAAGATTTAAGTAGCTCACGCCCCGTAATTGTTTTCATTCACGGCGGTGGATTCGCGTTTGGTGCAAAGTCAGATGTTAGTCCAACATATCTATTGGAAAGGGATGTGGTCCTTGTGTCTATAAACTATCGGTTACATGCTATGGGTTTCTTCAGTAGTGGCACTGCCGAAGCGCCCGGAAATTATGGACTCAAGGATCAAGTTCAAGCACTCAAATGGATACAAGATAACATTCATGCGTTTGGGGGTGATCCACAAAGGGTAACTCTGAATGGACATAGTGCGGGTGGAATGAGTGTAAGTTTGCATTTGGTATCACCCATGTCCAGAGGACTTTTTCATCGAGCGATTGTTATGAGTGGATCGTCGATGTCACATCAAAGGACTGCAACTCGCGAAAATTCCAAAACGCTATTGGAGCGGACGAATTGCGAGAGCGCAAATCTAACTCTAGCGTTGGATTGTTTGCGGAAATTGCCTGTGGAATTGATCTCAGAATATGCAATGGTTTATAACGAGTGCAGAATGCTGGCGTGGAATTATGATATCGAAACGGAAATTGTTCCCGAAAATGAAAGGTTTTTGTCGGAAAATCCTACAGTGGCTTTATTGGAAGGCAGAGCTTCAACGGTTCCAATTATTGCCGGCATTTCAACAAATGAATTCGAGCACTATGCGTATGGCAAGTAAAAAAATATAATTAAATCTTATGAGTCACAAACAATAAAAATCTATTAAATTAAGTTGTATATATAAACACGATCCCTGAAAAAAAATTTGCTTATGGTGCATGATTACCCGATTTGCTACCAGAGACAAGTGTTCTCGTCTATGTCAGTTGCTTTTATGACAAGACTAGTCACCTCGTTGCGATTTCAGTGTTTTCTTGAATACAGTCTAATGAGGATTGGAGAAATTTTCAACAAGAACGATCAAAACACAAATCTGTGAAATAGTTGGGAATAAAAAAATAAAATATTATGAATCGTTATTAATCTAGTAGTGGCTATTCCAATTCTATCCCCTGAACTTCAAAGTGAATACGATCATGATTGCTTTGGCAGATGTGCTCTTACTGAGATATCAAGTTAAAGGACTATTCTTCCGCTGTGTCCATCGATATAGGCTTCCTATTGGGGGTTAGTGCATAAGTGAGTCTGACCGACGCATTGCTTCGGGGGCTACTTAGATAAGTTCAATACCTGGAAAGCGTAGATCAGGTTCAAAGGATCTTTTCAAAACTACGATTAAAATCTCATTCCTGTGATCCCGGTGGATTTAGGTGCTTCTGCGATTATTATTTCACAGCGTTTAAACAGAATATTTTCTATTTCGCAACAAAGTCACTGAGCTCGCTGAACACTTACTTATGGATATAAGGACCGAAACTTTCTAGCTTACCGCGGGTAGATGGTAATTCCGTATTCGGATAATGGATGACGTTATTGAGTATGATTGAGTATTGAGTTAGGCATGTATAACTTTTGTGTACTAACTCGCTGTTAATTATTTAACTTGTTGATCTCGTTGAACATATTTTTAAAATTTTTTTTTTGTTTTAATGTTCAACTCATAAAGTGTTGGCTAGTTTTAACAAAATGTGTTCAATATATTTATTTTGTTTTGTTCTGTTTACGTGACATACAATTTTGTTTAATTTCTACGCCAACAATTGTATTGGAGTTCTTTGCAAAAATTATCAATGACTTTTCTAAATTTTGTAGTTTTGAAAAACAACCAGAAGCTGTTCAATAGTGTAAATCAAGACTTTTCACAGCACGCGCCTCATTGCTTTGTATACTACCACTATGCTAACAAGAAAGAAATCAGTAATACGCTTAAGGAATTCTATTTTAAAAATGAAAGTATCTCAGAAAATAACATACATAAGCTTGGCGAACTATATTCAGATAGTATCATTGGCTTCGGAATGTACAGGTTCTTAACCCTTATGAGCCTGTACACCAATGTTTACTTTTATCAATTCGACTATCTTGGACGGTACAGTCATCTCTACGATCCAGACGGGAAAACAATGGGTTAGCATTGGTTTTGATTATTTCGGTTTATGCTATATTTTATATTGCATCTTTTAAGGTGTTCTTCATGGTGATGAGCTTCAATATTTATACGTTTTTAAAAAAATCGCGCCGACTATTACAAAAGAGGACCCAGAAAATCTCATAATAGAACGGATGACAAGTTGGTGGGCACAATTTGCTGAAACTGGGTAAGAAACCTTTTCATAATCAAAATTTTCGTAATCTCGAATCAAGGAATTTCGTAATCGATGTAATTCATTCTACAGAAATCCAAACGGCTTGGAGGACGAATATGTTAAAGATATACAATGGTTCCCTACCAGACAGAATGAAAAAAGGACTCTGTATATAAATGTCAGTTGTCATATGGGTGATATGCCAAATCTTAATAGGTATCTTCTATGGGATAGCATGTTCTCACTATCGGTTGGTGATAGAGATAATGTACATCTGTCAGACGAATTGTAAATAAAACTCGTTATTTATTGTTGAATATAATATTGAATAGATATAAAAAATAAGTAAAATAACGTTGACTTTTCGTGGGAGGTGATATAAAATTTTATGTGAGTTGAATAAATATTTAGAATTTTTAACACAATTAATCTAGTTGCCTATTTATTGTACAGTCATCTGTTCGAATAATACATGAATGACTGACTGCATTTATATGATGATAATACTCTGCCCTTTCTTCCAAATCAAATCTGTGGTCGAGTTTCGGTGAATTTTTTTTGTAAATAGTTTTGTAAACGAAATCAAACGAACTGAGTCCTTTTCCTTAGTCAGTCTGAAAATTGTTAGCTTGTGCTTTTTTGATTTTTTTTTTCAAACTATTAGAGACAGAAAGCCAGAAATAGTTGAGAACCATGTTCTTCCGTTTGCGAACCATATAGCCTTTCATTCAAAACAAGTTATACTGTCTGTCATTTCAATATACTTCTTTCAAGTTTTGTGGTGAGGAATGACGAAGTAAATCTTCTAGAGCAGTATCTGAGAATAAAACAAACGTGGAGTCACTACAATGGTTTTAGCCCTGTTTTTCTCATCGTGGAAACAATATTTTGTCATGCAATTTTTCCAAACATTTTGTAACTCAACATGTGAGCGTAGATTGGGGAGATGCCAAAAGGATAATAACAAGGGAGAATCGAAGCATAATCTTAACCATCCCAACATATTTCCGTGTGCCAAAGAATCTTCAATACAATGTGCTCAATGATACGAAAAAGCCCGCCAAATATTACATAACCGATCCTTTCAGATCACGTGACTTGTACTTTGAAAATTCGTTAACGTGAACACAAAACTCAACGATGGCAATGAAGTCATAAACAAAAGAAAGAACAAGTGCGACAAATGAAGGTTCAAATAAATATTCTCAAGGGAAGCAGAACTGCGTAAATGCCACTTGAAAGTGAAATGAATGCAAAGGTCAAATCTTCATTTCCATATTGTGGATGGCAAAATGGTTCCAGCACTGCAATCTCCGAGCCCATCAGTAACGTGGATTGTCAAGCTGAAAGCTGAAGATGGTTGATGAAAATGCAGAAAAATGATAAAACACGAATGTGATGTTTAACAACAATATTCGCCTTGAAATACATTTGGCCCGATTTAAAATGCACAAAAGGAGCGCAGAATTCTTATAGAATACTTGCACATACGCATATGGTGGACGCAGTGGAACAGTGCGAAGGGAGTTCCTTCCGTTTCAATTGATTCTTTTATGAAGCGATCAACGTAGAGAATCCTCCTTGCGTGTGAGCTATTAAAATATGAAAAAGAACACAAACAATCAGAAATTATTCACACAGCCATGTCGAATTGGCGAATCGGTGGGCATACGTCTGTACGGTGCGGCCGATGGCGAAGCAAAACATCCTGCTGCCGTGGTCCAAGAGGAGACAGCAGGCCCAGAAGCGAGAAGGCCTAGAAGTTAAACAAGATAAGGTAACAATGCGTCCTGATCGCTAGCTAAAGTAAACAACGGCGGTAGGCAGGAGTGACAACAAATTGTAGTAAAAATCAACATTTGAAATTCAATCACAATAAATTCAATTCAGTCAAATTGTTGACGTGAATTTTCGACAAATCAAGCTGAAATTTTTATTGGTTTGAATCTGTGACTCCCTCCCTTAATGATTTGAAATTTCTAGCAAAAGGAAAGTTTGAAACTTGAACCGGTCTTGAAATGTTGCAAAAAAAAGGATTATATATTTGTGTTACAATTGACCGGAAGCGACAAAATATTACGGTTGCCGCCAACAATGTTACTATGAAACACATCGAAAGGAAGCTGGCTATTCTGGGAATGAGTAACATCTTCATTGAAGCACTCTTCACGTTACATTGAGCGATTTCATTGATTCAAATACTTGATTCAATACTTGTTGTGATATGTACTACACGAAATTGTTATATAGAGCAGGACTCTAGTACAGTGCAAAATGTATCCCATTAGGTATTCGTCACATTTTTACATTTGCCCCAACCCAACGTCTGGGATGCATCCACTTTTATACATTTTAATGAGATTGGCTTGAATTAACTCTCAGGTTAATAAAGATAAGTGGAGACGAGTGCAGACAGAGAGGCTTCAAAGGTACATTTTTATCGTCATATACAGATACGAGCACGTCGCCGTATGTTAACTTTCATCTATGAATCTTTAGTGGAGTGATGTAACACCACGTCCGAAATACGTTATATCGTGCACGTTTACCAAACAGCTCAATTAATAATTTTCGGCCAAACTTACAAAAGAGCAGATTTTCATGAATACCAAAAGGGACTGCCATGCTCCAGGAAAAATTTGAAAATAAAATGAAATCAAGTGATGTTATTTCGAATTCGAAATTCTTAGAAAAGAATAAAAAGTGTTCTCGTGGTAGCTTGGCATGTAATATGCATCACAAAGCAGTGTGGGGAGCGATAGTTTGACAGAATGTATCACAGCAGCCCTGTGAGGATGATCCTCGTAACGTTGCCGGATGATATAACTAACGAAAGTCCAACTGGTATTCTGCAAACAAAATAAATGTTTTAAAATGTTGATGCCACCATTAAGTATTTATTTAAAAGGATAACTGAAAACTTTGGAAACGTTGTATTTTAGTATTCGACTCAGATATTATAGAAAAGTCGGTTGTGTAACTCTTGTATAAGGGTTGAAAATTATAAACACGTTGACGGAAACAACGTGTTTGTATGAATAAGTTGAGCGAATTAAAAAAAAATTGTAGTTTTAGCTTATAAATATTCACACAAAATTTTTGTTCGACATTTTCTATTTGATTGGAATCCAATTAAAACAGGCGTCAAAGGAATACGTTGAAATAGTTTTCAAAGCAACCAAGTAAAAAGTAGATGGTAACAAGGAAACGACATGTTATTCGTGCATAAATATATGAGTAATTATATTAAACACTCAGACTATCACACCATTTCGGACAACATATCTTTGAAGAGAGAGACGAGTTTAGAAGACCTTATTACGCAATTGTTTTGCGACAAGCTTATACTTAGCTATACTTAAGTTACCACCACCCCGTGAAGTGTAGCAGAACAACAACACGCATGAATTAAAGAAAAAAGAAAAACCACAACTAATTGAGTCATGATAAACATTGGCTAAGACAGGAACTGAAATTGCTTGTGGAATTTTATTATAATAAATCAGAGAAATTGTCAAAGTGACAAACGCTCGTAATTATTTGAGAATCGCGGGGCGTAATGACACCAGTAATCAAATATGCTTGTGATAATTTTTCTTCAGCACTGAAGATCGAAACTACCTACGAAAACGTCCAAGCAAGTCAAAAGTACAAACCAAACTTTTATTTCGAGGTTTCAGTCCCTGGTCACACCCACAATGTAAAATGCGAAAGATTTCCTAGCTCAAACCGTCACAGCAAAGCGCTTATACAATAACTAGAAGTTTGCGCAGCACGAGCTGGGAAGAAGTTCCCAAACAAACAATTTGAAGTGCAACAATGTTCAAAAAACATAAGACCCCATCAGGTGATACGTCACTTTCGCGGCGAAACATTCATTAGAATCAGAAATCCTTTGCATTCGAGGGAGACAGTAATCATTTGGAGAGTTCGAACTGGATGTACGATTTTGTACCAGTGGTGTAAATTGTATTGGTTCATCGGCTCGATGTGGAAGGTCGTCCACTCATGTGATGGCCGTCAAACAGGACGAGCGAGTAACACACTTGTTTGGAACTATAAACCAGAAGACGATCACCCGGTTGTGGTCATTTCTGGAGAAAGAGAGTCGCAAACCCGGTCATGTGGGAAATAAACTGGAACTTTGTATCACCAATTCCAACAGGAGAAGGGTAGCAAACTAGATTGGTGAATAAGGCGAAATATTTGGTAGTAGCCTTTTAAAGCAAACAAACGTGGACTCCACATATAGGAGAAGTAAGAAAATGAGTAACGAAAGATAACTTATGTATTATGAGATCGACAGACTAAAATCAAACTCAACTACTGGATTTGCACAACGATACTGACCTAATGATCCACGAGGATGTGATGCGGCCGTCATTACAGAAAAATGTTCTACAAGGAAACTCGAAAAGAACCAGCGAATGCTTTATCTCATTCCGATGCGTCTTGATATACATGTTATACGAGCGGCATCACTTTTGATCACCAACGCTTCTTTCATACATGGAAACCTCCACTCATAACGAATTTGAGTAGAATCCAACAAAGACTGGATAATGAATCCCTACAACAACTCATCAACGTGTCACTGCTGTAATAGAATTGAATCACAATCTACGTAAACGGCTCAAAACCGTGTTAACAATACTAGAATCGGAGTCGATTTCAGTGGCGATCAGCAATTTAGAGCAGAAATCAAGACCATGATTTCCAGTCAAAATTTCCTACAACCAAGCTAGCCATGGAAACAGCAATGAACATCCTTTGGAAGGTAAGTCCGCATTGCCCAAAAAAGCGTTGCTGCATAACTGGTGCAGGTATAAGACATGCTGTAGGAATGTAGGAAACGAAGTTCTAGGATACAGTAGCAAAGAGGGAAAGAGTGGAACGGATGAGGATGGGATGAGCTGTGATCCATTAGCAACTATTTTCCAGGCCGAAATCGAGCAAATCATTTGTTGGGTGTTCTACTAATGCAACATTACACACAATATATGGCACACTTTTTATTTTGGTCACCAACGACGCAACGAAAGGGTAAATCTTTAAAAAAAGGATGTTGGAACGTAACTGTATCTGTAATTCTTCTTAATTTTCAGTTATTTTCAAAACGATGCGAATTCCCATTGTAAGCACAGGTCATAAGATGTTCTTCAAAAAAGGCTTCAAAGGTCAGTTGTCGAAAGTGTTATTGTACGATTTGTAATACCTGAGATAGGCATCCATGACGGCATATGTTGAGGAAAATTGACGAAATTTTGTCGCCAACATAATATAAAATCCGAAGCGATATTACCACCTCCACCGTTTACGATTAACATGATAAATTATCTTACAGAAATACTGCATCTCAAATTTCGGATTTTAAATGATAGTTCCGCTCTTAGAATGTATTATTTATCGATACCTTTCCCAATTTTTCCTCTGACTTTTTGCAGCAAATCTCTCGTAGAATGAAAAACTAAGTTTATAATCGAATTTGCCAAATAATTTATCATGAACAATTTGATTTGGGCATATCAGATCAAAAGCTAACAAGGACAGACTTCTGCATTAATTCGTATCCTATGCATAAGCACTTCGTATGCGCTGATCAATAACTAGCAACATAGTACGTACCAGCATTCAAATAATTCATTCCTGAATTGTTATCTGGACGAAATTTTGGCTAGTCCAACTCGAAAAATACAACTTGTATGTTAATGGGTTGCCTTGTGAATAGATCTTCTATGCATTCTCGGTGCATGCTGATTCTATTTCCTGTGTATAGCACGATATAGTCTTGGCTCTTGGGTCTTGGCTGTTGGCTTAGTAGCAGTTCGCTTGCAGCTGAATCCTTTAGTGCGCGCGCTGCAAATGTTCTTAAAATCCGATCGATCCAGATCCGACCAAAAATGACAACAATTCGTGAATGAAATTGAAATGAAAATTCTACCACTCGAGACATCACAACAAAACAATGTTCTTGCCACCCTGCCTGCTGATCTGCTCAGCCACCCCACAGCCCACACGGACCGCGAACCTCCGAGCCAACCAGTGTCCGTGGCTCCCCAATTCTTCAGCATCGCGGCTCAGCCACTCAACATTTCACATTTCCAAAACAGCTCATTTGACCCTTGCGCCGCATATTTCAATCGAAAATCTACAATTTTATGGGCCACTCGTCGAAAAGTTGGAGATTTAATGCTAGTACACAAAGTTAGACTCGGCGACAAGGTTAAATTTGAATTAAGTCAGAACCGCATGCTAGCCATCCAGGGAGGTTGTTATGCAAACGAAATCAATTCGCCTTACCTGGATCGGTTAGAATAACTGAAAAACAATAGGCTAGGCGACACCCAAGCCCCACTCGCGGCGTGCGGGGGTAAAGTCTAATCTGCTTCGCTTCTATCATATGTATCATAGTAAATCCTAAGGTGATTAGGATGGGGTGAATTACATACTCTAGTCACGGTGGACGGTCACCAAAACAACAGCATTAATTGTCCGTGGACGGTTTTGAACGAGAACGAAAAACATCCTGAGTGGCTCGAACCTTATAAATTAACAATTTCCGAAACAAAAACAAGCAAAAGGAAAGCTAACTTAAATATTGATCGACTTTGCCTTGATCCCCAAACGAACTTAATGCAAACGGAGCAAAAAGGATCGGATTTGGTGCACAATTTTCTGTTTCTTCACGAGGAGATTCTTCCTGTAGCATCCCTTTAGGAAACTCTAGGATATAGTACGCATGTTGGCCGGCAACAGTCTTTTCCAAGAATAGGATGCAAATAGATTTGATTCGGCGTTCCAGTGATTTATGTAACTTTCCATTCTTCACGCTACCACAGCCTCCGAAATGGCGAATGTTCTTCATTCGCAGGCTGTACCTCCGGCAAATATCTGACCTAAATTTCTTGTTCGATTCAATGTAGACTCGCGAATATTTTTTAATATGCAGACCCAATCTAAGTTGCAGCCCAATTTTTTGTTGCATAAGACCTAGATCTGCACTCCTTGAATCCTAGCATTTGCCAAGAATGTATTGGGGTCAAGCCTCGGCTGAAAAGATATTGTAACTGGGGCACGGCAAATATCAGTGAACTGGAAATTTCGTTTAATCAATTTACAAATAGTAAATTTGTGCGCCAGCCGGTGAATTTATTAAATCTGAATGCACTATTGCTGACCTACAGGTGAGCGAAATTTTATGCAGGCTTTGCTATAAAATTGAGTAACATCTGAATGTCATTCGGATTTCGTATTTAATTAAGTAATAAAAGTACATGAAGGACAATAGAATGTTATGTGAACCAAGCGTGATGCGATAGCGTGAAGGAAACATCTGTACTTGCCGTGGGCATATCACAATATGAGCGAAAGTTTTTTTTGTACAGCAACCTGCAAGTTTTAGAACCTTAAAATTTAAAACAATGGCAAAACTAGAACAAATGTAACAAATGCTTTTGCTTATTACTTTTGAAAAAGTGTCTGCCGGCTTCGCTAAACAAGGTCACCTATCTATGGTAACACTAGTTGTATCAAAACAGTTTTCCTGTAATCTGATAGCTGACATTTCAAAACTTACATGTTTCGATAAAACTTTTTAATCGGTGGTTTGATTTGAAAGTAAGAAGGGTTTCAAAATGAGCGAAGATTAAGGTGAAATTAAATACATTTTCAAAATTTCAAGAGAGGGAAAATGCATCAAAAATTTGCGCACCAAATGATGGTGATGCTGTGTTAGAAAAAACAATCTGTGATTCGTTCGTTTGCCCCTAGGCCCGAAAATTTTAATGTCATCACAAAACATTTTTCGGTCATTTTCACGGGCAGGATGAAGAAAAAAAATACGACTTTTGAGCGCCACACAACGTAACCATTAACCAACACTTAACAGACGGAATCTGACCACAAGGGAATCGTGCACAATGAGCAGGTGAAGCTAAACTTTGACAAAATTGTCCGGAAAAGCAAAAAAAAAATAAAGAAATCTTCGAAAGACGATGGAAACATCACGCTCGAATAACTGAGAAGTGCTGCACAGACGGAATCATTCCTTTGTCCCGAAAACAGCAAAGAAGCACATATTTAATTCAATTCAATTCATTTATTCAATAATAAAGAAACTGAGAATTGTCAAAAAATCTGTGGAAACTTTTCTGCCAGGCCTATACAATTTGTGAGCATAGATTTTGTTCTTCTTTTCCTTTGGGAACATTACGTTTTACTGCTAAAATTAGGTTAAGTGTCCTTTATACGTATTGGTACAAATGAGGGAAATGCTAGAAATTTATAACAAAAAAAAACCAATCGACTGCAGCCAAAAATTGTTTCGATACACATAAAACATTCATAATATCAAAATGAAGGTATTTTCTTAGGTTCAGGTTAAGTGTTTTTGAAGATGAAATCATTTACCAATATCAATATAAGTATCGTTTAAAAGGCTAACGTGGCGCCTCGTTTTGATCATTTATTCAATGCCTGCCCTTGCGATATTTTTGAAGTTTGCCAAAAGTTAAATATTGAAGTTTCCCATTAATATTCCTACTCATTTTAGTCAGATCTGCGTTGCCAACTAGAAGTCAACAAGTTGCTAGAATACTAGCAAAATGCAATTTTCTTGTGATAAGGGAGTAAAGGCTATTTATACCTGGGACTCAAAAACACGCAAGGCCACAGTGATTCCCTTATGAATCTGCCTTGCTAAACTAACAACTTTAATTGGAAGATTTGGACACATTACTTCCGATTAGGCGTGTCTTTTCTACGTCTCCAAAGAGGCATCAAATTTCAAGTATTCGTTTTCCAGCGGAAGGGACACAACGATGAGAAAATGCTATAAGACGGATTTGAACGTTTTTTGCTAGTTTGTGTCTGGTTTACTCGATCAATGGAACTAAATAACAACGAATGAACCATTTGACACGCTGTTTGAAACGTTTTATAAACAAAACCTTAAAAAAGAATCCTGAATAAAATAATATCAGTACTCAGCAATAAATGCAACATGGATTCAGTATTACACTTCGGAGTCACAGGGGAGATAGCCGCCAAGTGCAAGTAAGATAAAATAGCTGTCAGCACGCAAGGAAAAGGCCCCCTCTGTTAAGACACCCACGTAAATATACCTATTGACTTTTTTAACATAAGAACAGACGATCAAGCGTGCCTACTTCATTACAGTATAAGGTTGATTCAATGATGCAATCAACCAGGAAAATACACCAAATGTCAAAGTAATAACCATTGTTCCACTAACATAAGGAACCAAACAGGAAATCGACGCAAACGATGGTTAAGTAGAACGCTTTACGATTGCAGTTCTGTCCATACCTGCATGATCACCACATCAGGCTTCATCTTACTGTGGTGGAAAATATTGCTACAGAGAAGGAGATTTGAAATGAAAAGATTGTCTCGCATTGGACCAATCCTATATGGGACCTGAAGGCCTGAGAAGCGCTGTATCTCTGACAAAATGACGACCACTAGCTAAAAGCAAATCCTACTTGGACGTTTTTAAAAAGTTATTTTCAAACAGTTTTTATCATACGAAGCGTGTAGACCATCAGTACTTTACATAGTCAACATCAGTTTCTTTAAAATCCTGAATAGAATATATCCTTAATGTTTTGTAGATACATGTACCGACCTAGTATGAATAGGCTTGTCCACAAATATGAGTTTAATTTATCAATTTGTTTGGAATCCATTTAAATTGGAAAACGAACAAATAAACAGAAATGATACCTAAGCGGATTGAACTAAGCAAGTTCAACTTGAATGAAACTTTATTGAATAAAATTACAAAGAGAAGTTTGCATCGATATGAAATAATTTGCTGGAATAGAGATGATCTAGAATTCATAATACTTCTTTCACAAAATAAAACATTTTCGAAACCCTTCCCCTCACTTCATTCTCTTCAAAATCCCCGTTCCCAGTATTGTTATTGGATATCAAGGATAATAAACGTTCTAAGACTTTCAGATTTATGAACTATTGTATCTTTAGGATCGATTTTATAGCAGTGTCTTTCTTTGGTTGAAAAGAAAAAAACTGATGATGGGGAAGCTAACTTTAAAACACATACCAGACTCGAATACCTATTAAAACTAGTGATACAATTAGCGCAATGTCCTCTGCGCCAGTTCCATATTGTACCAAAATAGAATAGTCCAACTTGATTCTTACATTTGCTTTGGATGACTTCATATGCAGGTTGAGAAACGAATAGTTTTCTTGGACAGTTTCTGAAATCGTAACTAAAGTCCTGTCAACGAACCATCCCACTTGACCTTGTTGCATTTTCGAAATCTTGTTTTGAAAAAGATACGTTTCTCGTATTGCACATAGGCTAGTCGACTCTACTAGACACCCCATAAATTAAGCAACATTGTTTGCTTCATGAATAATTTGCGCTAAAAACAGAACAATCACTGCAAACGCCTCTACGCAGTATGTCTTCAAACATGCGTTCTTTGAAGGGCAATCATAAAATAGCGTCTGCAATCGACGATGCATTCACGTTAATAAAACAATCTCGATTCCTCAGGCAGATACAAGAAAAATAGGAATGCGCAATGAGTCCCAGTGAGAATAATTTACGGACTATATTTATGCATCCTGAACAGCTGAACTTGATCAGAAAACACAATTATCCAAATGATCTAACAATAAGTCTACGTCTAGTTGGTCCTGTGAACTTGAGGTCAGACCGTGTTCGCCGAGAGCAATAGAAAAGTTATAGAATCAATTGTAATGTAAACAGGTTGTGCAATGGTTGTTGTTGTGTGATTTGAGTAAACGCGGGTTCTATCTGTTTAGAAATTCTGGAACTTGACTACAACCTTTCCTCCTTCGAAAGGTTACACTCACGCACAGCGAGTGCTTCAGCCATTTCTTTCAATGTTATTCCGCCATTTGCATTGCGAGTACATAATGCTCCAGCACTGGCCACGGCTGTTTGTACGGACGAAAAATCGTACCTGTTTTGTTTATGGCCCGCCAAGTGCGAGAACCAAAATATCATCACTATGCAAATCAGCATTCAAATATATACTATAGCTATAGGCGAGATCCAAGCGGGAAAGCAACAGCATCTCCTTTTGAATGAATTGACAAATTTATAATTACAAATTCGCTCTATGTACCCCGGCATCAGGAAACACTCGAGATACCTATCTGTATATGTAAATAGCATTTCTGCACATGAGCGCGTATGTAAACGCTTACAACTCGGGACCAGGACAGACAGGCTCGGTATGTATGAATATCGAAGCAACCAATTAACGAAAGTCTAAGGCCGACCAACAAAATCCTCCCCGTTTTGGATTTTTTAATGTCAAATATAGAGTAGATACTTCCATGTATGGCCGACATGTACTTACTTTCCCAGCGGATGAGGAGCGAGATGTGTGCGTGATGGGTGGTTGGTGTAGTTTCGCGGTTCCACCGTAGCCTCACCCGTCTGGCCAGCGGCGATTCCTTATGAAAATTTCATGAATGCCTAAATAGTTAGAGACCGCGGTGGCAACTATAAAAGATCGTTTTCTTCAAAATCCCAATCAGATCAATCCAATCTGTCAAGCAGTTGAGCCCTACGGGTTTCTTTGCGTTGCTTCTTGAGAAAGTATCTAAAGTGCCAACAATAGAGCAAGATGCAGGCTTCTCTCTTATCCATCAGTTCCTATACCTTTTACATTCTTCTCGCTTGTGCAGCCTTGTCGCTGGTCGTGTTAGTTAGCGAGTTGGTGGCGAAAGTTTCGGTCAAAGTTAAGTGTTTGAAGGGTGACGGTCGTGCTAGCAAGAAGCAGCTCAAACGGGCGCCAGGACCTCGTCCGCTGCCCATCATTGGAAACCTCGCTGTTCTGGATGGCTACGAAGTTCCTTACCAGGCGTTCTCCGATCTCGCTGAGAAGTTCGGTCCGATCGTATCGTTGCAACTTGGCAAAGTTCCTGCCGTCGTTGTCAACGGGATCGACAATATTCGCGAAGTGCTCATCAACAAGACGGCCCATTTCGACAGCCGCCCCAACTTCCGGCGGTATCACCAGCTTTTTTCCGGAAACAAAGAAAACTGTAAGTAATGCACTTTTGGAGTGCAAAAGTGAAGTCGTTGTGACACCGATTTTTTTCCTTCAGCACTTGCATTTTGTGATTGGTCTGATGTTCACAAACAACGTCGGGAGATGCTAGTTCCTCATACGTTTCCACGCAATTTCTCAGAACGTTTTCAACAACTTGACTCAATCATCGTTAATGAACTCAACGGTATGCTCTCAACAATCGATCGGGCTGAGCAACCAGGCGTCCTGCCAATCAAGCAACTGATCTTGAAATACTGCTGCAACGTGTTCGCTCAGTACTTTTGCTCGAAACGATTCGAAAACAACGATCCGAAGTTTGATAAATTTGTCTCGAATTTCGACAAAATCTTCTACGAAGTCAATCAAGGTTACGCTGCCGACTTCCTGCCTTTCTTGATGCCTCTCCATACCAAGAACCTCAAGCAAATGGAAACTTGGTCACACGAAATCCGCTCTATTCTCCTTGAGAAAATCATTGCCAACCGTTTCGAAGAAACAGCTGAAGAACAAGACTACGTCGACTGCCTCATCACCCACGTCAAGAATGCAGGTCCCATAATGGATTGGAATACAGCCTTGTTTGCTCTTGAAGATATCGTCGGTGGACATTCGGCTGTAGGAAATTTCATTACCAAGGTGCTTGCTTACATTGTTGATCATCCGGAAGTTCAAGCCGGCATTCAATGTGAAATTGACGCCGCACTTTGTGAGTCAGGACAGGATGTAATCAGCTTGAACGACAGAAAAGATATGCCCTACACTGAAGCTGTCATCATGGAAGCATTGCGGATGATTGCATCCCCAATTGTTCCGCATGTTTCGAATCAGCAAAGCACCATTGGAGGTAGGTGTGACACATTCCGTGGCATTTTTTTCTTATTTTCATCAACTTATTAACAAATCAGACATCCATCTAACCAACACTTTCTCCTCTTTGCAGGCTACGATGTCGAAGCGAACACACTGATCTTTTTGAATAACTACGACCTTAGCATGTCGCCCAAACTATGGGACCAACCAGAAGCATTCAAGCCAGAGCGATTCTTACAGAACGGTCGTGTCACTAAGCCCGATTTCTTCCTGCCATTCGGTGGTGGCCGACGCTCATGCTTAGGCTACAAAATGGTGCAACTTATCAGTTTCTCCACTATCGCTAACATACTCAAAGACTTCAATATGTTGCCGATTAGTGGCCACGAATATAAAATACGTGCTGGTACACTTGCTGCTTCCGAGGATCCCTTCCGAATTCACTTTGCTCACAGAAACTCCCAGAAATCCTCACATTAGACGCTATTGCACATTCTTACGATCTATTCCATGGACGCATCGTTCTGCTAACTCTTGGACAAAATTTGACTGGCCATTTGGAGGACAAGGACGAATAGTATTAGCTTTGCTTGTCAGCTCCGAGCACGACAAGTGAATAGGACTTAAAGGATAGTAGGATAAGTTTAAGGGTATCTTGAATTTTGTATTAGAGTTTTCAGGATGCATGTGTAGTAACCGGATTGTATTATTTGAATGCAAGATTGTATTGTTCTCTTGCCTTGTATTAACCGCTATTTCTGTGATTGACTGAAATTTATTGTTATTTAAACATATTGTAAGATATTACCAAAGAATAAATGACTATCATTTGATAAGCTTATTTCTTTTATTTATTGAGAACTCCAAAAAACAAACAACTATTGTAGGATGTCGGTCTGGAACAGTGCGCATTTTGACCGGCTATTGTTTAACGTCATCATTTTACAACGAATGTAATTCACGTCCTAATTTTCACCGAAAACACCCATTTTTCCGCTGAATCATTCAAGCAAGAAGTGAATTATTGCGTTTAATCTGAGAAAACGGAATCCCGGTGTGATTCCGAGTGACATTGTAAAATAAAAAAGATGAACGTGATTGCTTAAGATTTTCAAGACTCGAAATTTTTCTCACGGAGCAGGGAAATATTATTGTGAAGCGTCTTTGAGAAAAAGGAATCGAATTGGTGTTCGAAAATTGATAAGATTTTTCGTAACATTTCGGCTGATTTCCGGAGATTGTTGTCTTTATATTTTCTTATTGAGAAGTTCAGCAGGTTCAGTGTTCGCATATTTTATTCAGCTAACGACACCTGCACGGTTTAACTCACAGGTCAGCAACAGGTAAATACGCAAGAGATCAACAGGTGTCTATGGACACATACATAACAATGCACTTATCGGAAAGGAGAGAATAATAAAAAGAGCAGTAGTATCTGGAAAGTAGGCAGACCAGTCTCAGATCTAAAAATAAGCGTTGTCCTTGGGTTCGGGATTTATTAAACACTTTCGCATTCAATCAGCTTTGGGAATTGTTTGCATAAAAGTTATGTTTATTACATAATATTTACTTGTAGTATAGTATATTCAACTTGACCTTGTACAACAGTGCGCTAGGATATGTGAAAAATTATTGTCTTCTTCACTGCGTGGCCTTTGATATAAGAACTAAATAGATGTTGTTTTTCAACTTCAAACTATCGATTTATGAGAATCTTTTAATGGTTCTATTTGATACTTCAACGTTCCTTTTATATGTTCGTTGCTTTCATTTTTTCTTCACTTTTCTCACTTGTATATTTTAATTTAGAATGAGGGTTATCATAGTTGGTATTGTTTTAATTTTATTCTTCTGTTTCGTAAATGCGGACGACTTCAGTAGGTCAGGTCTCCCTCCTGGTACAATTTTGACAAGCCTTAACTTGTTAACACTTGACCAATGGACTAAATCGTCTATGGGGGTAGCTAAACAACACCTCAACAACGTTTCTTCTTACAATGTTTATGGCCATAATCGAACGATCTTCCTTTTTTTTGGAAAGAGTCAGTCAGATGAGAGTTATGCTATAATAAAACAGTATTGAAATTAAAAATTACAAAATTCCGTCAAATTTTTTTTACAATTTCAGCGGGGCAATACGTAATCATAGGTCTGACTATTTCCAATGAAACCCATACTGCCATAAATAAGCCAAGTTTCCCTTCGTGGAAAGTTTTGGACATACCTGACATGTCGGACGGTTATTGCTGACTTTTCGTGAAAAACTTTTCACACGTGTATAACCGGAAACGTTGTATATTTTCTTGAAGATCGAGTCAAATTTCTGGTTTTCAAGGTTTAATATGAAAGGTATGTTAAGTTGGCACGATCTAACTCAGTATTAGAGAAATTTCATCATAGATATACTTCTCATTCATCTATGAAATTCTCATACAAAAGAACGACTTCTTAGTTACTGTGTTAGATTGTTTTATTTTTTGAAAATCAGTTGAGTGTCAACCGTTTCGTTACGGCAGTGTGCTCCGTTGGAGTGATACCGCTGTACGGGCCACCGTGCCGCCGGAGTAGCGGCACTGTACGGAGCACTACGCAGAAAAGTGTGTATCACGCTTAGGTAACCTGCTGTTAGAACCTACATTGTTGGGTGCATCTTCGTCTTTTCCTTGACCATACAATTCTGTAAGTGTTATACAAAAGCACTTGGAGATATTTCAATTGTTAACAATAAAAATGGTTTTTTATTAATCAAAAATTACACTTGACACAGGCTGGTACGCGGATGTCGTCTATAGGCGACACTCGTACACTCGGATCGTCATGCGGATGTCGTCTTTAGACGACGCTCGTAGCGAAAGGATGAAAATCTCAAGAATATTTTTCCAGACAAATCATCGTTCTACGGAGAATCACAGCGTTCCTTTTGTAGCATTTTCGTATCAGGTTTATTTTTTAATTTTTCAACTACAAGAATATCCAAATCTAATACCATCTTCCTTCAAATTTCATTGAAAATTTCAAAAAATCTGTGAACATATGTTCACCACAAATCTTTTGCGTAAACGTCTATTTGACCACTGTCCACACATCTGGAACATTCAGAGCTGTACCCCTATAACGTGACCGGCTTGGTATCACACATTCCCTGCATGAGGAGTTGCATTTTTACGAAAATTTTACCTAACGAAATATTCCTTGTCGGCAAGTGGAAAATTCCAGCGTCGTTAATGCAAACGAATCACTTGATTTTCCTGCTTTTCAAACACTCTGTGCCTAAACATACGTGTCTGCACCAATTCCCCAACCATCACGTTTCATCTGAACGCACTTGCACTGTTATTCTAGTCCAACTTGTGTACACTCTTACCTGACTTATTTATGAATTTTATTAAAAAGGATATCAACCTTTCAGCCTCAACTTCCACGTCTAATCTTTCGCACGTGTATCTGACTAACGTCGGGTACCTGATGAAAACTTGTTAATGGATTCCAGGAAATTTAGCCAAAGTTTTATTCCACGTATGCACTGGGAAGTAAATTTAACTGCCGCGCCAAATTATTCAAATTGCTGCAACAAGAAACTCAATGTGCAAGGACCTGTTAGATGTGTGTTGTTGATCTTTTAGTGTAGAACAGTTGCATTCACGTTTTTTGGGGCAATGCTAAGCAAGTGTGGTCCATAGAACGCATGTATTGAACAATGGAGTGAAAACCTGCATCGATGAATAATCCGCCGACAAACGGG
This sequence comes from Stratiomys singularior, assembly GCA_954870665.1. NCBI lineage: Eukaryota > Metazoa > Arthropoda > Insecta > Diptera > Stratiomyidae > Stratiomys > Stratiomys singularior. The sequence goes on from OX940881.1 coordinate 11,635,913, forward strand.
AGCTAAGCTCGTATGCTAATTTGTCTTTTCTATGCACCCGCTTGGTGAAAATTGATTTTACATAAAATACTAGGATCAAACCCCGTTCCATAAATAACAAAGTCCATATTACGGTTTTGTGCAACTAATGTGTTTATCGATTTGTTTACGACCATTGCAATCGTTATTCTTCTCGAATTGAATTAATATTTCAACAAAAAAAAAACAACGTTTGTGCAAAACTTGGTGTATGAAATATTTACAATATACATTTGTTCGGTAGTTTGTCGCCATCCTTAGAGAAACAATTCAAAATATGTTTTGTGGTCTTTCGACGCCCTTCACCTGCTTCGCACTAGTGATATTTTTTATGTAATCGTTACGTGGACACTATTATTCAAATGAATCCAAGATCCATTATTTAAGTGGAAAATCACAAGAGAAAAGTTAGCATTGGCAGTCTTTAGTTTTATTGAAATAATATTTTTAAAAGAATAAATTTAAATAAAATTCTGATCTTTTCGTCCTTATTGAAATGAAATTCAGGTCTTATTTAATTCTTAATCGATTTAGATAATTGAGTTATATCATTTTTAATATGTAATGCATTTCATCCATACGTTTTGCACTTAAGTTGAAAGGCCCAGTCGACTCAATAGCCGAGTCTGGTAGGGGTCAGCCTTTTCATGCTTTTCCCCGCTCACTCTTCCAGGATAGTTGCCGGTTGTGGTGACTGTGCAGTCCTTTCTTAAAGCTTTGTTACCCTCGTGCCTTCGCACCTTGCAACGCCAGCTTGAAAATTGGTAAAGTTTCGTCAGGGGCATCGAAAACATTAGTGAGTATCCCCTCCATAAGTATCCCGAGATTAATATAACAAATCAGCACGAGTTTAGGCGCTAAAAATCTGAGCAAAACTTTAAGGAAAAAGATAAATCAATAAGTGTACCATCAAGTCCTCAACTATTTTCGACTTCGAAAAAAGAACTATTAGTTTGAACTGTTCTTTCAAGAGGAATGTTCCGTGTTCTGACGTTTTGCGTTGCACATCTCCAAAAGGTGACAAAATGGGTAGGGAACAGAGCTCATCCTTTTCCCCTGCATGCGTGTGTACAATGGTGCCTAAAGAGCATCGAGCTTCAGCAGAGTTAGATATAATTGGAGACCCTATGGTTCGTAGTTCACATTGAGGTCCTGCCAGCAGTGGGCGTAACTTCAGCTGTCCAGTCTAAGTAAACGTGCTCTGACCGAACTATATACCACCATTTTGGTGCCATCTTCCTCTTGGTTTCCTTCCCTTTAATGTTCTCGCCGGACTCTTTAATACCTCCGTGGTATCTTAGTGATTCTAATTGATCATCAGGTTACTGGAAGCTTGAGGTGTCCGTGCCTCTGGCAAGGAATAGATGACTTAGAGCTAGACACGATTGTACTTATTGCAAGGCTTTCCCTGTCTTAAGTAGTCAGTGGTCGGGTCCAGAGTGTATACAAACTATTGGAGCCGGCTCGTAAGTATGCCGTGAACATTTCCTGGATCAATCTTCCAAGTATTTCACACGATATCCGAATGCTGAGTATTTGGACGATCAGAAATATTGTCGCGAGTATCGAATGATATTCGATAATGATCACCAGTCATATAGTCCTCAAGAATTTTCCCATTGAATGTTTTTAAGATGATGGTTTTGTGGTGAACTCAGAACCTGAGATAAAACTTTTAAGTTGCTGTATAACTAACATTAATTTAGAATTTTTCACCCTTGTCAGGTTTCTTATTTTGAATTTATATCATTGATACCAAAATAAGCATAGGATCAACGGATCATTAGTACAATGTCGTTGCGAATATATTAATCGTTACAATTTCCCGCATCATTTTCAAATTTTCTTAAGTCTCCTGCGATGAAGACCATATTAGTATGCCCTTCTCTGTTTCTAGATTCTATAAAAGGCATCTGTGTATTTATCCAATAAATTCTGAATAATACAACTGGAATAAACTACCACGACAAACCTTTACAAAAAGCATAATGATTCGTTACAGTGTGACAAATTTGAAATGGAAATGAAGAAAGTCCTCCATGGCTCATCTACAATTCAAACCGTCGAAATGATTTAGTTGACATTGAAAAAAGGCTTGCTTGAAAAAAAAGAGAGCTTCTGCAATTCAAATCATCTTGCTCCTACATCCTAAATTGTATTCCACCATTTCAGCAAGAGTCTCACTGCCAATAAAATCTGATGAGCCCGGAAATTTGGTTGGATTCGGTTCAATTTAGTCATCCAACCGGCAATAAACCAAAACAAATACATATTACGAAACCAGCGAACCGTACAAATGATTTCAAAGGGCGTGTTTCGATCAGCATGTGTAAACGGTTTTCATTTGAATTTAATAATTCTTCACAAATTTTAAGGAATCGACTGCTGACTACTTCGACTCTATGCAAGTAAAATGCGAAAAAATTCCGATCCTCAGCACGCGTAAATGTTAATTTTGAATAATAGCATATGCGCGGGCTGCTAATAATTAGAAAGAACTTTTTTGGGGTATTTTAATATCTTCGACGCCTTGGTTCGGAAGCTTACCTTGGAAATGGGGGTTTCTACGATCACCAGTTTTCAGATGCAATTAGCATAGTGGCCTATCGCTCTGCGATCTGCTGAATCTTCAGGTGAGACACATTATGCTGTCTGAGCGATTTCAAATTCTAAATAATTCAAAATTATCCGTTGGGGGCTGCTACTGTACATGCCCGAATTGGCTATGCAGTAGGCGTTCTAATCGGGATGCGTAGTTGAGGAAGAGCTTCAGTGGAAGGGAAGTAGAATTTTTTTGGAAATTATCAGCACCACACTGCTTGATGGGTTGGAAGTCAAAAGCATTTCCTTAAATATGCATCACGAATGTAGTTGGTGGTCGTTTTAGAATTTCAGAAAATGCAAATATGGCGTGCTTTTAACTGTTAATTGTTATTTGCAATTCTTGGCGACAGCCTGAAGTTTTCTAAGGAGTGGGTTGACTCAAATTTCATTAATTATTAATTCTTCTGCGACTACACAAGTCTTGGCCGGGTCAACTAATTCAGGAAGGAAGGAAGTTAAATCTTTCAGTCTCTAAATCGAATTCTCCGAACAAGATTGGCGCAGAGCTCTTTTGGGTTCGAGGACATTCAGTGTCGACGTCTATTAAGTCGTGGTGATGTAAGGTTTATACAAATATGAAATTTCGGAAATGTGTATAAAAGGATATTCCAAATGCATAATTACATTTATCGAAGCATGTTTCATCTGAAAAGAAAGAGGATCGAGCGAATCGTTTGATAGACTACAACCAAAAAAACTTTTGTCGCACGTAATGCCGAAACAACACTTCATAGGTACAGCTCTCCTGCTTTACTCAACGTTTCGCTTGGCAGCCTTCTACTGCAGTGAAATCGTATAATTTTCGTAATGAAAATGATAAATCTTTCCTGAGCATACTACACAGCGTTCAAAAGAAGGCTTTGCCAGCATATTTTGTGTATAGCTTAAATATATCATCAGATTTGGTATCAAAATCAATATCATCAATTATATTGAATCCATTTTAGCAAACCGACATGAGAACTGGATCACATTGATAAAATCTGACTTCCTAATTGAATGGAATTTTAGATTAGCTCAACGGCAGGTACTGACGCAACATTGCCATGTTCAATGTCAAAGCGAAGGACGCAATCGCCGCAGTCTCTAACAATAAGTTTAAATAGCATTTTCAGGAGCATAGATACAATACCTGGTTAATGTCTGACTTGAAAAAAGAATCGATTGAATGAAAATTTGTCGCCTGATTTTATCGGCAGCAAAAAAGGAAAACCAAGGAAAACGCCTAGACATTGATTTGGCCCAATTTTTAAGTAAAGGTTCGGGGCATGTGGCGAAAATGAGCGAAATAAATAAATGCTAAATGAAATAAGACGTCATGGATTATTGTGATTTGGAAGACGTGTGTTAGTTTGATCGTACGATCCGTAAGCATTGAGGAGACATTTTGAAAATCTTCCGGTAAATTTTGAAAAATTTGTTGCCATTCTATTGCGAAACTACAGCTGAAGGATTACATATTGAATGAGATGAAATAAGAAAATTTTTTGACGGCAAAGAGGCTCCGTCTGATCTCTTTTAAATTGATTTAAAGTTGTAACTCATGATTGTGTAAGTATAGGGATATATGCGCATATGCGAATAAAGGCGCGACCGAATCGTGATCCCATTGAATGTGGTCTTATGCTTTAAATTTGTTCTGCATGTTTGGAGATTTATTATTTTCTTATTAAAATAAAAGATATTAAAACCTGATCAATATCTTCACTGAGTTATAATAGTAATTCATCTATAAATGAATTCATTGCATGAAATATAGATTTACTCCACTGAAAAGGGACTTGTTTCCACTGAAGGGCGTATTTGACCAATATTTAAATAATATTACTATTATTATTTATTTTTGATGGCAGTTGGAATTGCGAGAATCAGGACGTGCGAATAGAGCTTTTATAGCGAAGGGCATCTTTGACCATTTATCGGCGCTGAGCGGAGAGAAATCACTCAATCAGTAATCCCTCTTCTTTCCATCTGTACCTCCTTGTAGAGAGATCACTCCTAACTGGAGGCGATGCACAACGAGGATAAAGAAACATACTCGAAGTAATGCCACAAACAGTTGTACGCTAGGATCACGGTGTGGCAGAGAGGTATTTAGCCGCTGGTTCAGTAATTTTATACCACTCAAAGCGTAAATAGCTTTCATCTCCTGACCACACAAAATAATTCATTGATATTGTATTAGATGAAAAAAGAGTTGAATAATTATTAGAAGAGTTGTCATCGAGTCGAACGAAGCGATTTAATACCTCGGCGGGGAGTTTGGCATGAAAATGCATCCGGGCAAATTCGCTGTAGAAGTGTCGGCACTTAGTCGTCCTCTACTTGAAACCGAAGGACTAACTTCGAGTAAAAGTCACCTGCTTATACTCGGTGACGTCTGTACTCGTGTATGGCTTGGAAGCTTGGGCTGACGCTGTAAGTATGGAATTATACCAAAAGCGATTGACACAGGAAGATACGTAAGGATCGTTGATGGTTGCGGGTACATGCCATAGTTAATCTGTGTGCCCGACGTCAGCGAAGAATCAAGAAGAATCTTTTCTGACAAGAACCCAGTGTGCTGTGATATTTTCGGTCTTAGCTAGATAAAGATGGAGTTTCATACTACAGTGATTATTTGCTCGCTAGGGGAACAAATTATTTTGAAAAATTTGACCGTCACAACTTCTTCTCATACAACTGAGGGTTCAGGTTGATATTGCGTTACGTGTTGTCGGTTCTTCTCATAAAGTCGTGCATCTTTTATCAAAAAGGCATGGGTAAAAATTTATTTTCCTTTCAAGTAGAATTCAAGTTTATTCGACAGAATTAGAAACAAACGCTACAGAAGACTAAGAACAGAAATCGACCTAAAAATATAAAAGAAATTGTAGCCAGAATTATAAATTGCTTTCCTGGGACAAACAGAAGTTGACTTATAGCTGACTAGAACCGGATCAGGAAATTTGAGTGAAATGACTTAATTAACACCTTTCAGCCAAGGAGAGGCGACTGAGCTTGAATTTCACTTGAAAAGCTCCGATGTGCTAACTACTTAGAAAACTCAATCCTTTAACTCTCTTATACAACATCGAGGTAACGAATACAGCAATTTACCCCCACGTCTACGTTCACAAAGAAATTTATAGAAATGTGAGGCTCAGAACAACTGAAGTTAATGTGCGGATGATACAAATCACAAAATTTGGTGTCCTCTCTGGAATTCAGTGCAGAGCTCAAGGGTTCAGTCTAAAACACTGCTAAAGGTGAAATCTGTTATTTCAAATCCGTCCAAAGCCTATTTAGATAGAAAAGCCATTACGTCAAATAATCTAAAGAAGCAGAAAAGACCATTAGGTAAACTTTTCTTGAGGCAACCAGGATGAAACAGTCACTGAAACATCTTCGATGAAATGAAAGAAGTAATCTCAAACATTGAAGCACGGATTCTTGCAAAGATGACTTCAATGCCAAAGCTTGTGGAATGAGGAATGCCTCATTTCGATTGCAGAGTTGAACTCATCCTAGGAATAGCAAACAAGACGGGAAATTTCGTACAACTAGCATTGAGCTTACTAGGCCAGTTCTACATTTACTTCCGCTGCTCTGTTTTATTTCTTACTTTTCATCAGGATTCCTTAAAACTAAATTTCGACAAAGATGAGTGGAGAAGAAAAACATCAATTCAATTTGTAGTCCTTATCGTATAGTAATGAACAATATCGAAGCTGTGTCTTACATGATTTAACAACTGGTAGAATTCGAGAAATTTCCTTCGTAAAATTCTTCATTTCTTTGATCATCTATATGAAAAAATAATCAAGCAAAGTGCAATTATTCGATACAGGCGTATATTAGCTTTTTCTTATTGTTGATCTTTCACGTATTTTCCACTTTTTTATTCTGCCTACGTAACCGCAAAACTGTATGACGAATATGGGTTACTTTGAAAACCAATGAATAATTGATGAAAGAAAAATTTCTGAATCTTATCCAATTGATTGGCAATATGGCAAAGTTAAAAGATTCTAGCATTTAAATTTTGATATTTGAGGCGAATTAAATTATTGCTTTTTGATCATAGCGCAGACGCTCGAATTGGAAGTCCAGTCATCCAACTTTTGGGCTTAGCAACTGAGACATGGTAGTTTAGTGAGCTGATTAGGGTTAAATGCATATGAAATCCAGGTTAATTCCATGTAAATATATACTCAACAACATTCAAAGGACTATTAGGACAATAGGTGAATTATACTCAGATTATCCATGCATTTATAATTGCCCACGGTAATTAAAACAAAATGACGCAAACACGTATAGTCCGAAAATAATTTAAGCCGTATTTTGAGTGCATGTTCGTTTTTATTTAGGTGAGGTTATAAATTAAGCAAATTATTTGAGTAAGCTTGACTTGTGAACTTTACGCATTGTTAGCAATTATTCCCATTATCTAAAAGCATAAATAGTATGTTAATAGATGGGAGAGAATATTTAGAAAAAAGAGGTGAATTTTGAGCCAGACGCAAAAATCAGTGTTAGTTCCATCATCTCTCATTTCATCAACCATAGACAGGAGAGTTTTCAATGCTAGCGGACCTTGAAGAATTTGAATTCGATTACTCTGATAGCTGCTGGAATCATCAACACGCTGTCAAGGAATGACGAAAAATCGAGACGGAAAAAAGTTTCCTCCGCGCTACGAATTGCCCTAGGCACATATATTTATAGTGACTCCGACGTGATATGAATAATTAGAAATATCAACGCCGGTGTCGACAAGGAATAAAATTTCAACAGCTTTATCCATGATGAGTTCAAGGTCCATAATCAAGTTTGTTCTTGGCGTCGGCGACAAACGTACAATCACAAGGACACTATTCATTTTGTATCTTCACTTGATTTTTAGGACGCAATCTTTCACCAAAGGGAACCACAATTTGGACACCTTGTGCCCCAATTTTAGATTGTGTACGGAATCGATACATGTTTCGATTCTCGATGGTAGAAAATACTCTATTCTACCTCGCGTTTCTGCTATGTTTTTGGTTATTGCTGCTCGTCACTTGCGCTTCTACACGTTATTTAATTTAATTTCACCAATCTATGGAGCTTGAAGATTGAAAAGGGGTTTTTACTTCAACAGTATAGCGAAAATATTTCCTAAATTTGACCATACAACCGATTCCATGAAGATCCATATTGGTAGTCTGTTTAGATCCGGGAATAACCGCTGTATGTCCTTTAGTGTGCGTTTGTGAGTACTATTTCTGGTAAATTCACTCATATAATTTCGCTGCAATTTGTCCCCATTTTTCGACAAGTATCTGATATGATACTCAGGAGTCCAGGAGGTTATACAGAAAATAACATTGCGTCTACATTTCAAAATACACAGTGAAAAGGAATAATTTGAGACGGTTATTTTCCATCAACTTACGGCGCTATATACACAAATCTAAAGTCTGATATGATAAGCTGGCTGGTATAATAGGAGGTAACAAAACACCAAGGACCTTCCTAAGTACTTGGTCTGTCAAATATAGAAAGAGGGTTCGAAATTTTAGGTTTTCTCTGCTAAGCATTGCAGAGAAAACACTCTATGAATTACAAACTTATCTAATATTACATAAATCTTTCACATTATAGCAAACCAGCAAGCCGTTTTGATGTTATATCAACGCCAGCAATTATTCATTCACAGAAGGACATACAGTTCCGGGAGACAAAGTCTAAATCAATGCGTAATATAAAATTTCATTCAGGCAATTTCTCTTACATCATATTCCAATCTGTTTAGCATTTCCGCTACAGTCACTACATTCATCTCATACGGATACGCATTGATCACGATAATTTGAAAATGGAATTTCCCACTAAGAACTGGGTGTTCAAGTTACATAGAAGTCCTCTGTAAGATTTCTTCCGTAAGACTCAACTCGCATTAAAACCGACGAAAAAAAAACATCCAAAAGCCACATGGCGTAGTGTTTTTACATTTCAAAGCAATTTCTTCCGAAATGTACTACTTTTATGCATTTTCCGTGGCGTTGTAGACACTCACTTTTTCACTCGTCGGCGAGACATCGAAAACAAGCGGGCAAATATCGATCTTTGTATCTTTCAATCACACTTTATCTGAGCTCTTGTGAGTGGTTGATTTTCCGTCAACAAATTGAATCCCAAATTTTTGCTTCGAGAATTTCTACGAGTTTGGTCGACTGACCTGGCCCACTTTTGCAGCAACACATCAACATTTCTCCGGAATTATCAAATTTAAATTACTTTCATACGAAACAGGCCATTCCGCAAATGAAAAAAAAACGATAAACTTTCTATAAAGTTCAGCTGAAAGTGGTCTTAGGGAATACCTTGCATTAAAGGAGATTTGGTAATTTTCTTGTTGCTTCATACATACGTAAATACTAGACAAACCTTTGTTTGGTTGCATTCAAAAAGGAGAACTGAATTGATTTCATCATGAACCCAATAAAGCAAACGCAACTTCCAGGAACAAAGTTTTCTTCGTCGGAACAACGCAAGCTTCAAACTCAATATTGAGAGCATCATCAGATTTAGATAACAATCAATTTACCACTACCGCAATCAACTCAAAGGTACAGCATCAAACGCGTAGGACAAAAAAGTTAAGCGTGAAAATGGCGCACAACGTGGGTAGGGCACCCACGTAGATAAAATTCTTTTAGTATTCTATTCAAACGCGATTCAGATTGAGGGCGGACGAAGTGCATTATGCAAATTATTTCTGTGTAACAAAACCTCATATCACACATACGTAACGTGCGATAGTTTTCCAAAAAATTCGGGGCTAATAGGACATGATGCTCACGTGCCCGAAGAGCAATTGAATAACTGATGTTTACCACGTATCCATCTCCTTAAGGCGCAGCGATCAATCGAGGAAATCAACTAAACAGAACGCATTGTGATCGGATCTATATCATTCTGACACATCAGCTTTCATAGTGCGACGGGTGGTATGATGATTTGTAAATTAGGTGTTTAGATTTCTGTGTAAATCCTAGATTTTGATGCCAAAGGAAATCTTTGAGTTAGCCAAGTTCTAGGTTTTGATTTTACATGAAAACAATCGCTGAATAATCATGAAAATGTGATCGAATCTTTATAAGATTTTCATATTCGTGATTAAATCGATCACGGAAGAATTTCGCCTCAAAGGGCCCTGACATTAAAGGAGTACCGTCAAAAAACGACAGAGGTTGGGTGATGTTCTCAAAAATTACACTAACTAAATAACACAAAAATAAGTTGGGTGATGTTCTCTTAGGGTAGAGGGTTGGAGAGTCTTTTGTTTGTGACCGTTCTCGGCCCACGACTGGATACTATTCCTTCTTGTCATGGTGAAAGGAACGCTTCACTAGTGCAATTTCGCGTATGGAAGACTTTGAGAACTCCTTAGAAAATCAACGAGACGAAAGTCAATCAGTGATGGAATGAAGACCTCAAAAGGAAAACCTTAAAAACACATCGTGGTAAACCTCTTAAGCTAACTAGAGAAATGTTTAAAAAGTGATCTGAACCGGAGATTGAATATGTCCCATTTTGTTCTTCTGAAAAATAATGTTTCACTTTTTATATGCGACGGGATTTGCTCGTTTGTTAGAGAGGGTACGTTTCAGATTCTTCTAGCTATCCTGAGCTTATTCTCATCGAAAACCAGCTGAATATCCTCTTTTAACCTGCCTTAAAATCAACAAACTTCCATAATATTTTGAAGGTGTTCGACAAGGAGAAGATCAAGGCTGTATATGCCAATCAATGCTTCGAAGATGTGCAAACTATTTCGGGCATATTCCCTTCCAGCAATATTAAGGAGTACGCTCTGAAGAATTGGTGTGTGGACGAAAAGTTTCGGCTTTAGCACACACACTGGCAAATAGAAGCAAGGATCTTTACCAGGAAAAGTAAAACAATCTTAAATCTCAGGATTCAGTCTTCGCCATTTTGATGGCCACCAACACACATTATATTCTAGTGCCAAGTTTCTAGGAACGATTCTAGATCCAAAACTCATCTAAAGGTTGGGTACAAAAGAATCACGAAAAGACGAAAAAGTCTTCTTTCTACGTGTGAATTAAAACTTCTGGTCTTAATTGGATTCAGTATTCAAAAATTTCGCTCGAGATCCCAGCTGTGATTCATTCGATTGACTTGCACGGGTCAAAGGCTTTCGGGTCTACTGCAGCCAAGAAAACTTATATAGCCAAAATATTTAGGGCGAAATGTTTTCGAGACATTTAATCTTTCTGAAAAATAAACCCTGAATAGTTTACTACGGAACGAAAGTGCACTGCGTAGGGTTTTTTGAGGCTTTGTTTAGGGATGTAATGAGAGCTGGCATCGCAATCACTTCGTTTCGTTACATTACTTCTTGTATGTGAATGCAGGAAGCGCATTGCTATTTTCTTGATTCATATAACTCTATGCATTGGACAGTCAAGCTGTCATCAAGGCTGTAGCTTGACTATCCCCTCTGCTAAGCTGGTAAAGCAATGTCGAGACAGGCAGATAGACCGTAGACAGGCAGCTTACTGAACTTCTTTTCGTAATTAGACGGAATTTAATAGATTGACCTGCTAGCCAAGAGATTGCAGCCCTTGATGCTTTATTTCAAGGAATCGCAAAAGGAGCAATCTTCGCACACAACGCTTCTTACGCGAGTACAAGTTTGGGGTGAGCTTACCACCGGCGTAAGCATCTTATTACAGCTCCAGAACGAATAAGGACCCGTTCTGGAGCTGTAGTAAGACCCTAAATATATTTTTTATAATATTATTAAGGAATAATGCTCATAAAATATTATTTAGAGTCAAAGCTGCTATTACACCGTTCTAAAGAATAAAAAGCAAGAGACATCGTTGAACCAATAAAAGACAGGTTAAGAAATTATGAAGAGAGTGATTTGGAAGGCCATGTTCTACATATGCTAAAATATGAATTAGGTGAGATATATATTCATGAGGATTTTTTGGGGCCAGTCTTCTACAAAAGGACAAGCTGAATATCGTTCAGAAGCGATGCATAACAATCCGCATAACAGTTCCTAAATTTTATTAAGATTAAAATAAATTTTTATTTGTTTTTCCATTTATTTCATATTCGAGGTAAGCGAATACTTTATCAATTCATGTCCTATTGGCATAGATCACAGTAAAATCCGCGGTATAATTTTGCCTGTCCACAAATTTCTACCCTGATGGTGCATTCAGACATGTGGTCCCAGTTTACAGAAGCAAAACAATCGTGAAGAAGTATCCAAATACATATTTCTTTTATTGCTTCATTGAAAATCAAACGTTCTGCACTTGGAAAACACGCTAGCCATGTTATCTTACATCTTAATAGCATATCTAGGAGCAGTAGATTTTAAGGTTATTGGTCGTTCTGTTTTGATCTGTTCAGTACGTTCCAATTTCAAGCCAGAAATCTAAATACTAAATTCTTATCAATCTGGATTGCAAGTCAGATAGTTATCAACCATTTTCATGGATACATCAAAACAATTTTATGTAGTAGATGTGAATATATTAACCTCGACTTTGACCACTAAACCTTACAACTTCGTATAAGTATTATAGCCATATGTGAAAATCGAAAAGACATCCAGGAGAAGTACAATAAAACGCACTAACCGTTGAGATGTATTCAATGTCCGAAAATTCAAAATAATACTCCAATGAAAACATCCATCGAATCGCCATCCAAGCGAAAGAACGAGAGGATCAGTCGAATCCCAATGATATTTGGCTGGATGTAACATTAGATGAAAGCAACAAGAGTTATCTAATTCAGTTCAAGCGAGCGCCGAGCTTAATCCATTTATTCTAGCGTGCTACAGACTGGATAGCAGAACCGTTAAGGAAATCTTTGACCTACATTTTAACCTCACGACTGAATTAAAAATAAACTTCCTAGCCGATAAGGATGGCGAGCAGTGCCGAGTGATATTAAGTATGCAAGCGGCAAGACGAACGGCGCCTCATTTTACGTCGTGTTAATTTCAGTTAAGATACTATCGTTTAGGGGTGATAGTACCCACTTGTCCTTTTTACCTCAATCAGCAGCTGGCCCGTATCGCTGATTTGTTCGACCAAGAGATAAACCTGCATAGTAGATAATTTGGCCAAAGAAACTTCTCAATTTGAACCTGTTGGCTCCCGTTTGAATTGATTACTCTTGAATTGACGCATGCATCTAATGCAAATTTCAGAGACATGTGATCCAAAAACGAACTAGGTTGCTGGAATTTATCATAGGAGAGAAAGTATAGACACCATTTTTATGAGCTCCAGTGAAAAGATGTCACGAAATGAACAATAAAGTCACATGGCTCCTAACTTTCTATCAGTTTAAGATGCTCAGTAAATGGTTCAGTACAGGAGCATCCCTTTGTCTCGAAATGGTGCACTAATTAGTGGCACAAGCAAGCAACCGCCATGAGTATGCATTTCAAATTCGTTACTTTGTTAGCGCAGAATAATCTGTTTTAGTTATTTAGCTGGTCTTCCCTCGATGTGGCAGTGTTCCAAGTGGGTCTTTACTCGCCGCATATATGACACGAAACACCTTTATAAACATGAGGGATGGGCTTGGTCTGCTTTCTTGCTGAGTTGCCTGTTGCTATCTTTCTGAGTTGCCTCGTTTTTTGCGCCTTTTCGTCGGCCCAGGCCTTCTAGATTGCAAATTATACAAAAAGAGCTCGGCCCGATACGCTGACCGATAAATACGTGGACTGCTTGAAACGTGTTAATCCAGTCGATTCCATCCCCAACTCAAGCAGAAACTTTTTTTTGCTAATATTGAAAACGAAATGGAAGTTGTCAATTCTAAGGATAGTTGGATAGTTTGGATTATGAATAAAAAGAAAGCCATTAACATTGAATGGTTAAAAAAAATGCATAGAATTGGCTGGAAGAGTGCCTTCAGTGATGAAGAAACTAAGAATAAATAATGTGGACATGAAGCAGAATCCACCAATTAGGAATTGGAGAGGGCTGAATTATAGTGCTTAATCGTCCAAACGTTGATGAACTATAAAACTCAATGGATTTATATATCATCTTTACAAGGACGCATGATCTATGTTGTGTCGTCTTGCTCCTGTTGTATTTTTCTACCATTGAAAGGATCTCCAGATTTCTCTAGAGATTGATAATTCATAATAGCATATAATACGAGTACAAACTGATCAAAAAGATAGGATGGTTCCATTTAATTTTGTGAAAGTTAAAAGGACGCATCGTATCTTATTGATTAGTTTGAGTATTTTGTTAAATGAAAACTATTACAAATAGAATACAAAGAAACATGCTCTATGCTTAGCGTTATCCTTTTTTAAAGACTCTCTGTTATATTTCTAGCGATTTAACGAAATAACGAGATAGAGAATTAAAAGGAATGTTTAGTTTTCGAAGGCTGTAATCGTAGAACTTAATAAATTTAACCTGCACGATTCTTCTTCCAACTCAAGAGTGGATTACGACCACATTTCCCTAGTAATGCTGTCTGATATTTCGTCGCCATCAAACATTGTGTTAGGTAAGAATGTCAGCCTTGTGTGAAAGCTCAACAAATTTATGCACTATCTATCTCGATTAACTGAACAGTTTTTAATGAAAGGATAATTTCGGTGTCGAAGATTTGCAAAATTGACAAACAGAAGGAGTAACACGTCTCCATGATTTTTTTTTAAACTTTGAATATTTGTCCAAAAGGGGCAATCGTCCCGTCGGGACGGGGCAAACGTCACTCAAACTAAGTGCTACGAAAAAGGTGAAAGACATCAACGAGGATTGTTTCAACAATTGGAATCACCATTGTAATGTGTGTGGAATGATGAAGAGAGTCAGATTCTAAGATTCTAAATTTTATTTCATTGCGTCAGTTTGCGTATGTTTTGAAAAAAGAATCGTATAGGATTATTTTAGAAGTTTTCACTTCGGTCCGTTCTTCGAAATATATATTAAAAGACCATAAACATAAATATAAAATGTATATTAAATAAACAAAAAATCAATGTGTGCACATTTGTGTACGTTTTAAATCAAATACATTATAAGCATTCATTGCAACTTTCGCGCCTCATAACATGAAGGAAGAAAGAAACAACATCAGAATATGAGCCTGGCGTCATTGAAAGTCAAGCAGTTAATTGATTGGGTACAATTCAAAAAGTTATCCCAGAATAAATAAGTTTTAGAATGTTTCAAATTCTTGATCGTCATTTTCCGGTCTATGTGTAGAATCGTCCTGTTTATTGAATCGTAACGATACCAGTTAACTCCCACCTTTGGACTCTGTGTATTGGCGTTCGGGTTCCTTTAATGGAAAAAAATTATGCTCAGAATAGTTAGCAACTTCATCAATCTAAAATAATAATAAAAAAATGTTCAAAATAGTCATAATAGCTACCCCGATTTAATGAAATTTGTCCAAACGCTGACAAATTGTGAAACCAATTTCCTGTTCAGTTGATTCATTCCTCCTGCTGTGTCGTTCCAAAATAAAAATTTCAAATCATCGCCATGCAATGCCCCCTTTTCATTTATAGCACAATCTCGCATTTTGTTGAAAGAGGAAGCAAATCGATAAAAATATAGAGGACTTTTTGCAGATTGAGAATATATTTCGGCAAATTTGATAATTCCGTGCTTCAAATCCGCCATGCGACGTAGATTAATGGCTAATTCTGATCCTTGTATGGTTTTCAAAGCATTCGTCATATTATTAAATAATCCAGATACCCTTAAATCCTTAATAAGAGGAGCATAATTTTTCATAGAAAATTCGTTATCATCTTCAGCATCACAGTTCTCTTCTAAAGATGTAAAGCCCAATAAGATTGGAATATCATTAACAGGTCTATTTAACACCAGATCGTACGGTTGGCGCGGAACAAATCCTTTGATACCATCGAGAGTGGGAAGGAAGCATGAATACATTACGCCGAAATAATAGAAATGTAAATCTTCTAAAAAGTAGGGTATCACGTTTTTAGTTTTAATACTTTGAAGTTTTCCTTTTGAACAAGGACTTATCCTGAGATGATTGCATAATTTTTCAATGCATTGCTCTACTTCGACATTAAATGCCCATGGATTGAGAAGTGTTCCGCTTAGGACTATAGCTTTGCTAAAAAGACCTTTCGAAACGTTTGAATATAGATGATAGGTAACTGCAGCACCTCCTGCGCTCCAACCAGCCAGTGTTACCTTATTCGGATCACCGTTGAAGTAAAAAATATTCATTTGAATCCATTCTAGAGCTAAACGTTGATCTTCTAGTCCCAAGTTGGGTATTATTGCATCATCTATTGAGTGAGCGAATCCAAAAATTCCTAGTCGGTAGTTAATCGTCACGAATATGATTCCCTGTGAAAAGCGCCAAAATTTTAGATAATGAATTATTCCACAGCGATAAAACATTGACTTTGAGTAAAGTTTAAATTTTAAAATTAAAATGAACAGCTCCACCGCCCCTCAAGAGGAAGGATAGCACTAGACTTAAGCGGAAGTTGTATGACAATGTTGAAGGCAAAAAAAGGGATTGTAGGCAGGGCTCAAACAAATCGAAAACATATAGGGGTGGCCCAAGCAAGCACAGGTGGGTGCCGCCGACATGACCCTAATTGAATAAAAATTACAAAGCTAATGAAAAGGCAATTGGAACCAGGGCAAAAGAATTTAAACTCTTCAGCAAAAATCCGTATTTGTATTGTTTGTGTTAAGAAAGTTAATTTCATTTTTCTTTAAGGATTCATCACAAGAGGGGGAACGGATTGTGAAATATAAATAGCATAGAACTCTTCGAACTTTTACTTGCCGGACTCAACAGATGAACAACTCGAACGGTAACTAATGTATCTCCTTATTCTGACAAACACTTAAAAAATTTCAAACGAGGAAAAACTTATTCTGGTATTAACGCCGTCGAAACATTCTAATCACAAGGAATTGATATAGTTTGCTCGATCGTGCTTTAGAAAAGGAATATCACTATCATACGGATCCTAGTGAAACTTTAAAGTACTTGCCTATCAAAACGACAGATCCCTGTGGACTATGGAGAGGTTAAAAATAGTTTTCGTATCAAAGCCAGGCACCACATGAGCTTTTACGCTGAAAACACTCAGACACGAGTGAAAAGGTGAAAACTGAAGTGAAAAATTCAAAATGTCACTAATATTCTTAAGACTAAAGACGCTTATTGGAATGACAGTAAAAATGACATAAAAAATTAAATATGCATTATTAAATCAGTTCTCCTTGTTTGAAATTTCCCAATTTTATGTATTTTGGCTGTTATTTTCGAACTACCCAAACTTACTGTATTTTTTTTGGCTGAATTGTAGAGATCTAACTTCCGAGGGATTAATTTTTTTTCTATTTACTATCAAAACCGAATAAACTGCTCAGAAAAGCTACGTCTAAAAGCTAAAATTTGCCTACAATCTTTAAAACGATTACTTACGATCACTTACGGCAAAAACACGGAATTATAATCAAATACCTTTAGCAAAAAAGTATCGAAATTCTTCAAGTCCTCTGCTGGTGCTCCAACATTAAATGATCCTCCATGCAAATAAGCAACAACTGGTTGCAAATCCTTAGTACCATTCTTTCCCCACGATGAGTAAATGTGCAAATACAGACAATCCTCTTGACCCGATATAAACTCCTGTGTTCCTTGAATACATTTTCTCGGAATTTTACGGTAGCGTTTGTTCACAATCTCATCGAGTGGTTTCGACCGGGAAAGCTGTGAAAATTCAAATTTATCAAACTCATCGGATTTAAATGGACTTTTACTTCAAATCTCGCTGGTTTATGTGCAAACGGAATATTTGTATATTCACAAATTATTGAACCATCACGAAGGGTTCTTACTGCACCATAAATACGTGCCGAATTTATGTCACTGAAACACACACTTTGTTCAGAGTTCCCCAAGTAAATACACGGAAGGACTATAAAGTGAATTTGAACTACCTTCAACGATTTCATGTCGGGTTTTAAGTAAAGTGCTATGAAATCAAGAAAAAATAAAACAACATTATCATCCTCAACTGAAAATAAAAATCGCTGAAACATTTTTATTGTAATTAGTATCAACATTCACTGGATTCTGTAAAGAAGTAGTAAGCTACGAGATAACATAATTTTACTCAGATATTTCAATAATTGCCATCAATCACTTATTTTTAGATGGAAATCGAACAGATGTATAATATTGTGTCAATCAACATACAAAGGGAAGGCTGATTAAATCTGTGAATTGTGTAGAAAAGTACAACTTTGATTTGATTTCTTATAATTTATTATTCAAACTACTACTGACTACCGGTATGAACACGTTCATGTGATCAAGCAGGCATCAGTTATTTGATTTTTTTGAATCTTTGAAATTTTTCGAAACATAATCAGAAAATGTTCCCTACATTCTAGCGAGTTGGTTGAGGATTATGCTTAGAGCTGTACCTGAATCATTATAACTTGACCTGAGTATTTTTAATGTCTTATCTGCCGTTAATTATACCCTAATCATCTTTGTACATAACTTTATGCATCTACTACTGGTAAAATGAGCAGAATTTATTTGTAAAAGTGAATTGCAAACGATAAGCCCGTTCGAAATCGCACCAGCGGAGGTGTCTAGTAGTCGACACCTGTTAACCCCTTTCGGTGTCGCCTACTAGACAATAGATAAATGGGTTAAACAGATTGTTGATCTGCTTAACGACTGCTAACCAATGAATAAAAATAATAACATTCAAACATTTCTCAGTAGCTGCTTTTATTTCTTATATAATACAAACATAATAGCAATAATTAAAGGAAAATTAATTCTAGATATGCTACTAGAATTTGAAGAATCATTTTAAAATTGTTAAGGCTTGTTGGCTTAAACCAAACGCCATTTGCAACTTTGTAGTGTTTCTTGTTAACGTAATCACATTTCTTGGGTAAGATTTCTTTTTGAATCCTATTTCGCCGTTTTACTTGCACTGTCATTGCTATTATTATGGCCTAAACTTTTCAATGTTTTTGCATGTCTTTTGCCGCTCAAATGCTGTTTCATGTGAGCCGGATCTATTAAAGTGAAATTGCACGTCCTACAATAATAGCTTCCGGTTGGAGTTCTATACATCGATATATCATCTTTGTCCACTGTATTCAGCTTAGCAAGAATGGTATCAGTCCGGGGCACGTATGACATGTTTTCTTCAAAACGAAAACGTATCTTTAAAAATCCATACATGACATTGTAAATAACTGAATTTATTTACCCAATAACTTTAATTTTTTAGCGTGTTTTGATCCTTTGAGATGATCCTGCATTTGTATTTCGGAGGAGAGACTTATATTGCAAATATTGCAATTCATTCCGGGATTTTCTTTTTTAGGTTTTTCTGGTTCAGGCTTTTTATCATCATTCGGTTTTTTGAAAGCTTCACCGATACCGCAACGAGGATCCGTATTGATTTTGGTTGGCCTACAAATATGGAAAGTTCAAGCGTGAAACCAAATCGTCAGAATCGATGGCACCAAACGCAAAGGTGAGATTGCAATATTTTCCCATGCTTTTAATAATATACTCACGTTCGTATCCACTTCCCAGTAGAATCGTAGTATCCGGACCCTGATGGTTTGGAAATATTAGCAACAACCCTACGAAAACACTTATTACAGCATTGAAACATTCTACAATCCCTTACATCTTGTGTCTTCTGCCGTTATAATGCTCATTTGCATGGTGTAAGGATGTTAATGGTAAATCGCACGCCTCGCAATGGAATGCATTCGGTCCACATTTTCTGTCTGCGATCAGCTTTAAATTGAAATGCTTATGAAAATTTCCGATTCATTGCATCGCATAATGTTTTATGATTTTGTTTAAAGCAAAGAAATTTGATAATTGAATCTGAATTTTCAACTAATTCAAGCGATGCACTGAAGCTTTAATAGACTCTATAAGTTTAAATTCCGATTTGCAATTACTTGTCCTTACGCATTCGTATTACTTGGAGATTGTATTAAGAAAATAATTAAGCGAATTCAAACACAAAACAAAACGTAAGTTCAACTATTGCGCAACACAATTTTGAAGGAGGAAATGAAAGGAAAGTATGTAACACTAAAAAAATTCTGTTTAGGTATGTTTACCTTAGGAATTTTTGGCATCGGTTGGCCCGTTTGACTAGTCCAGTCTGTTAACCAAGCTGTAATTTTTTTCAGATGCGACTTTGACTCATAATGCGATCCCGCAACTTTGATCGATGTGAAACGTGCAAAGCACAAATTGCATATAAGCGGCTGCAAAAGTTCATTTAATGCATCGGGAAATTCAGGACTTCGACCAGGCAGTTTCAAGGTAGGTGATTTAGGTTCTAATGGATGCATTTCCGAATTCGACGGCTGTGCTTCGTGTTTTCTCTTGCGATTTGATGTTTGCTCATTCGATAATTTTTCTTGCTCCTGAACGAGTTCGCTCAAGGATTCTTCCACGATTTGCAGAGGGGAGATATACTCATCACTTTCTTCTGCACATTCTTCAATATCAGCACATTCTTCAACATATTTCGTTAGATCTTTAAACTGTGTCCTTGTAGGAATCTTGAACTCTGCCGGCAATTTATGGCTGATTTCTCCTGAAATTACAATTTTAAGCATACATTTAATTTGTGACATTCAAGAGTTACCATTAAACTCTTCAGCATCCTTAGCCATTTCAAATAAGATCTGGATTTAAAAACTTAGCACAGTAAAAAAATTTAGAGGTGGTTACTAACACTAAACATTCTGCTGATGGAAATGTCAAATGTCTTCCTGACAAGGCGAATGTGCTCTCTCTTTACCCCAGTGACGAAAATTTCCTAGAGCTTTGCAGCGACAACCTATGAATACCTCGTAGGTCACCATATGAAATATTTCGAGTTTAAATATTAAAAAAAATTCATGCGTTAATTTGTTTAGCAATCTGACTCTAAGTGATGAAAGTAAAAAATTTTGATTTTTTTTGCTACGTTACATGCATATGTCAAAAGCAGAAACAAAAAGTGTTTTCTTTGAAAAACCAAAAACAACGATTAGATTAACGGAAAACTCTAAGCACGAAAACTGGAAGATTATTCAAAATAAATGATTAGAAAGGTAATATGGTCTTTAGCTACTTAGAAATTGCCATTTCTAATTTTCCAATCAAAATGCTAATCATCATTAGACAAGTAAATATACACTTCGCTTGTTCTATGAAATAATCATTTGTTCAATTTGAATTAATTTATTTCACACACTTGCCAATTGCAAGCAGCTATTTGCCACTGACTAACCATTATTTTACCGCCGATTAACCGGCCAAATATTATTGTTTTGATCGTTAGATTCCTCCCTCGGTCAAATTGAATTATGTATCTATAATGTATCAAATATCTAATGTGCAGATAATTTTATCCGGTTCTTGTCAATGCTTAATTTGATCTTGATCTGCGCATGACATTCGAACATAACGAAAACTGACATGCAGTGACAAGTCGGCTCGAATCAACCTTCGAATATCGAAAGATGTAGGGAAGAATAAAAAGTCAGACGTCTGTCAGAGATTTTTCGTAATTTTTGGATTAAGTTTCCTTTAGAGCCGATCGCCAATTAACGTAGAACTGCAATCTAGTTTGATCGAAACGAGAATGACTGGAATCGCTATTGAATAGTTGCGCGAGTTAGAACGGCAGACATTCGGCACGTATCATAGGTACAATAGCGCTTGCCGCAAAATGTCCAGTCGCGTTCGAAAATACTCTGAAGGTCTACCTCAGAAGGTAGGTCCTTTGAAAGCGACTTTGCCCATAACTTCAGTGCTGCGCGGACCGCTTCAGCAAAACAGTGGATGTTATTTAGGCAATTTCAATTTATTGCCGGCGTTATCTCCTCCGATGCGACACATATCGCCTGACTGCTCATTGTATGGACAGGGAAGTCCCAGTGCCAATGATTTCCACGGTATGCTGCGACAGGTTAAAATTAGATTTGATTTTGTTTAGTCTTATGCAGGCGCTGCAGACACCGCAATTAGGAGAACAGCTTCGTTAGAATCACTTTACACACGTCCCACGTGGAGTCTGGGGCATATCTCAACTATACTACACCTGGACAAAGCAACTCAAACCGATGAATCTTATGTTGAAAAACAGAAAAACTCGGGTGAATGGCTATCACCTAAGGGATCGGATACAGCTTCGTCGTCGCCTGATATCAAAATCGAGAAGGTCATAAGACAGCGGTGGCAGCGAGTGCAGCGTGGGGAACATTCAGTCAGCTCGCAAACTCTTAGTCCTGCTCATGGTAAGACGTTGTATGAGAATGAAGTTGGATTCTGAATATCAATCGATGCAAATTAGCAGGTGCCGCGGCAAGTCCGGTAATGATTCCGCAACACCATCTCCATGCAAACTCACAAATGCATATTCGCCCCATGCGTAGCTCCGTGGAGGGTTTAAATCAGGAAATAGAGAAATTGGTTTTGTACACAGGATCAAGCACTCATTCGGGACGCTCGGATTTAATGGTAAGAGAGAACGTCAGTCATCCTTGAATCTTAAGCTTGAATATGGTTTCTTGGGTTAGTTTTCTAGAGGCACTCCTGAAGGCCATAGGGCACCGCTCGCAGAACTATTTCATAATGACACTCGATCGGTTAATACACAGACACCTATTGGAGATGTGTCATCAGGTAAGTAATTGATATATATTTCGCGGTTAACGATTACAGTGGGAAAAGTTAAGCTCAGTATTCGCAACAGTTGAACGCATTTGTCTTGTTTAAGATACTATCCAACTTTTGGCGAGCAAAAATAGGAGCAATGTTGGGCTCAACTGTTCTACTATATAAAAACATTCAATTGTTCTAAGGCACTCTTAATGTCTTCAAGTATACAAAAAAAAGTATTTTATATTTCCGATTGCTAACAGCACCAGCCACCGTGTTGGTATATTCGTAGGAAATTAGCTTTACTTGTTCGCGTTCGTGGGTAATGGTGCGAAAATATGTACATTAACACAATAAATAGTCCTTTTTGCGTTTCTAAGGCATCATTAATTTCACGTGGAAGATATCCAAAAATTACGTCAAGACACCATGCGTGTCCAAGTGATGTTGACTGAGCATTTCTTGTTTGGCTTTTTGATTCGCTCCCTCAAAGCCTCTTTGTCCTACGTGTTCAAGGACCTTCTGATATTCCATTAGGATTTTTGTTCGTCATATTCCAGATATCTCTTTTTCTAAGTGTAGCTTGCATTCGATACATGCGACCGTCGCTGTTAATGTTATAGTTTCGGGACTCGGTTCGGTTTATTTTTTGTGCTTAGTAAGCGGGATGTTGATGTTAGTAATCGAAGGCGGGAATCATATTGTTTTCCATTTGAGCGCTCAGATTTTAAAACATTCCTGAATGTTGTTTGCTAATACTGTTGTCTAGGTTTGTTATTATAAATAACAAGTCAGTGAATTAATCGGATTACAGAATACTTTGCTTCTTACGTTTTAAGCAAAACACCAAAATAATGTCATATCTCAAACCCTACTTTAATTTCTACCACCTGCGGTGACTCCTTCCAATGTTTTCGACATTGTTTTTCTGTTCAATCTTGATCTGTTAGTTAGAAAGCAATCTCAAAAACTTTTCCTACTGTTGAATTTTTTCAACCCTTGTGTTTCAGACCTCGCCGTCAGCTTTGATTTCTACCAGAACGTAACGAGAGAATAACTGTAACGTTTCTAATATTTCTGTTAAATTATGATTAAAAGATGCTTTGTTTATGCCATAAAGCAAGAACTTTCAGGTGCTGATAGGGTGACTGGTTTTGGTGACTTAGTTTTGACTAGCGAATAAAAATTTGATATTTCGCTTAACAAGAATCCTCACTTCTGCCATTTTCTCAATCTGCTGCTATGTTGTAACTTGTGAACTTATGGTTAGTGTTAACACATTAACGTTCATTGTCGTATCATTTTCTTCAAGACTCACACGCTTCTTATTTCCGAATAACTGCTTTCAATAGTTTGTCTCTATATCTGTGTGGGCGTCTTGTTATGTCCAGTGGAGTTGTGTTTGATTATAGGTGTAAATTTTTTGTTTGTGGAACAACTTTAATAGCTTCCTGCGATTCTTTTGATTGCGATTTTTCTTTCGATTTAGGTAAATTCGTCGTAGCATTAAGCTGCATCTCAATAATTGTTAGCGTCATGTTTTTTGCTTTTGCCTTGCAGCTATTTGGTTAATCTTCAGCTAAAATCCTATTTTTGTTCTACACATTTTTGTCCTTGCATATCAAATTCCAATGTTCTAGCCCTCCATATATTTCTGCATTGCCACTTCGCGGGTAGTCGGTACCACTTATAGGGTGAAGGGTCTCCTTAGGCTTTGATTTTGAATGAATTGGTTATTATAAATTTGGTTGGATAATTTTTATCTCTTGTTGGAAGTCTATGTACATTTGGTATTTGATTATGTTCCATTTGTACAAACTCATATCTTGGTGCAGGGCTTAGCTATCGCTTAAAATGAATTCGATACTAAATTCCAACAGGATTTCCACTCTTCAATGATTTATCCTGGAATGAAGACATCTGAATCGATTGGTTCCATTAGTTCATTGACAATTGCCTAGCCCATGCTAATTTTACGGTTCGAGTACTGATAGTGTAGTATTACGAGTAGTGATAACTATTCGGGTAAAGGTAACCGCCTGCAGTGTGGTGCTGCTGTTCAAGTATACATGTTTTCTTCACCTAAGGCTGTTCGTTGCCGCTTCCGTTGCTGTTTCAATTTCAAAACCTTGGAACTAGAGCACTGTAGTATGGCGGATAGGATACTGTAGTATCAGCTGAGCCGAACGATCCAACCGATTTAACTATGCGAATCACCAATCGTTCTAACTTTGGGAATCTTTTTCTTCCTTCTGAGGATGACAACTTCAGTTTTCTGTAGTGCTTGATTAAATCTTTAACTGTTTTTCGAGCTCCAGCTGTACCTATAACAGCGCCTTTAATCTTAACCGTGGATCGTTCAATGTTATCTGCATAGCCGCTCATCATAGGAGATGTGTTGCTTCGGCGACAGGTGTTGGCCGAGGATAGAACCTTGTTTTGGTAATTACTTTGCTGGCCCACTGAAGGCGTTTGCAATTGTTCGTGGATTTTGTTCTGAAAGTATTTACAGCAGAAAAATGGACATAAACGAGACATCACATATTTATTATGCTTTACATTTTCCTCTAATCAGCGATTTACTGTTTTTTTTTTCATTTTTGTTTGTGTAAATTGTCTCATTTTAAATAATTTCAGATGAGAGCCATAGTACATCACCTGAAGACGGAGTGTCAATGGCAAGTGCTTCACCAAGAATAAATCGCTTTTTAGCAAGAGAACCTCCAGATGGTTGTGAAAAAGTAGTGTTATTTTTCTCGTATGAAAAAAGTTTGCGTTTTTAACGAATAGTCTCCAATTCAGGTATTTTTAAAGCTCACCGAAGCAGATCAAGGTACAACCACCCTGTTTAAGCCGTGTGTAGGATTTCAATTACGCCCATCTCTTGGCTCAGCCTTTCAGCCTTTACAACCTGTATCATCTGCTGCGATCGCCACATCAGCAGTCGATCCTGACAAGAGATCTGATGATGCCAATGAACAATAATTGTTTTAAGTAAAAAAAAAAAAAAAACACTAATATAAAAACTAATATTATCAAAGAGAAGATGAGAAGAGCAGTGTAGGAAGAAGAAGAAGAAAACACTAATGCATGTGCTTAACCGACTAACTGCTAGTTATAGTTCTTTATCCCTGATTTTGTTGTCGGATTTAGGAAAACGGAACAAGCATTCAAACAATTGCATACGAAAATCTCCTGTATGTTACCCCTAAAATTAGATTTTATTTGATGCCAATATGTAACCGGAAAGATGATTTTATGTTTATTCGAATGGACTGGTGAGAAGTCATGTAACTCTGATTTTTACAGCGTGGATTATCGAAATGATGTACGATAGAACTCAATGAACGTGTTTTCATATGGGAAACAAGAATATATTTGTTACTGTCAAAACTGAATTTGAAAATTTGATTAAGATGAAAATAAAAAAAAAAATATAAAACTGAATGATGGACTGATGAGATGCACTTAAAGTATATAATTGTAAGACAAAACAAAAACACTTAGAAATGATGTGATGTAATTTTTTATATTTTTATTGTAAAGTTAAGCGCTGTTTGATACCAAAATAAGATATGCATATAGGCAAGAAAGAAAGTGTGTTAGGTTGTAATTTTAATAAAGGAAAAGAAATCAAATTTGACGAGAAAGAAAAAATATTAATTCTCCCTTTTTTACGGCTATTAAATTCTTTGTAAATGTACAGAAACAAAAACGAAAAAAAACACTCAAAACACATTCAGAAATAGAAGTCTAAAAATCTGAACATACTATCAACCTGGTAGGGAGCTGGTGAAATAGTAGTTTAATGTATACATTTGAGAATGTAAAGTAAATCTTTGCTCAAGAGGCTGTTTTCTTCCTTGATAAATCGAATCGAATGGCTAAGCAACCGTTTAGTTGTTTGATAATCGATAACGTGTGGTCAGTTGGGAGACGAAATATATTGAATTCTCTTGGTGAGGCTCTATCACTCATTATGTCTGAAAGGCACAACTATCATGTCTTGGAACTTATGATCACTGTGATGATGATCGCAAACTAAGAGTATTATGAATCGTTTCAAAAGTCATCGAGCAAATGTCAACGCCGCGGATTAATTGTCCGATCTGTGATGGCAGCATCGATTAGCAGTCAAAGTTCACTAACTCCATCTCTATAAATTTACTAGATCTCTCTCATAAGGAAAACGTCGAGTGTAAACCCTTTATAACATTTAAATGCGCGCACCGGAGAAATAAAAGTGGAAGATTAACAAACATAAATTTAAAAATTTTCTCTAGTAATTATTGAAGAAAAGTAAATGAAGATACATGATAAATAATATAATTTTCCAAATATAAATGTACAAATAGGTTAATGTGTCGATAAGTAACCACATATAAACAAACATGAATTCGTATTCTTCTCAGCACATTTTTTAAATTTTTGATCGATTGTTTTTTTTTGCGTTGGTGATATTTGATTTCTATAATTTGAACAATTTATATATACATATTAATGTTGAAATAGAATGAAGAAACGAGAGATTGAATAACTTGTTGAATTTTCTTTTTGTTATAGCCGAATATTTGTTTGTTTTATTTCCATTTTATCTTTTCCCTAAGCCTGATGATGCGAATGAAAATGAATCTTTTGCATTCATAAGTAGTATTTTGAAATATTCAAATTTACTTTGGATAATGTCTCGACTGATATAAAAATAATCTATGGGCTTGATATTGCCTTATAGTCACAGTCTCATCGATTGGCAATCAAATTATTTAATTTCACGGTTGAGTGTTAAAATTAACCTCCATTGATATGAGTAAACAATTCCCTCGTTGTCGGAAGCAGGGAAAAACTGCAGATTTCAACATATTTAGCTATTCCTTCGTTGAGTAATCTCTAAACGATTGCAAAAGTTCTGCGCTCCCCTTTCAACATATCCATGACAATTAGCAATTAACTATTTTCTTGTCACCTTAAATTTGGTATGTGATGAAACTGTATGAGTTCGGAGACTATAATGCAATATCCGATTCTATGATTAATAATGCATTGTGATTTTAGAGGAAACACGATAAGAAATTTTCCAATTAAAAATTTATAATTGTAAGCGGGGTACTATTTCTCATACTTTGTGAACATTGAGTAGAATCTTTGGATACAAAACACATGAATTTAAATCAAATTTTTTTTCAGTCGAAATGCGAATTGATTGTGTCGATAAAAAATACTACAACCAAATTGTAATGTATATTTTTTATATATATGAGATAAAATTGTTAATTTTAAATCTTTAGAAAACCAAAATTAAAAGCAAACAAAAATATTTAAAGATATATAAACGTGCCTCGCCTTTGGCTAAACAAAATTGTTTAAAAAAAATGATGATGATGAAAAATTTTTAAAGTTAAAAAATGATTGATTAGAACAAAAAAAAACATAGAAAAAAGAATGAAAAATGCTTTAACGGCGAAAAAATCAATCAATGCGAATTTCGATGAAAACCAAAATTAAACGTTTTAGGAAACCAGACGAGATGATACGTACGATGATATGGTTTTTGTTTTTATTTTATAATTCAATGAATTATATTTGATTCGAGTTTTAAACAATTTTAATATAAATATGAGAAATTAATTTCCAATCATTTTTACTTCAAATTGTATTTTTACTAAAAAAAAAACAAGAAAACCCTCGGTAATAAGCGTATATTGTGTTTTCAAGTAAATATTGTAATAAAAAGAAAACAAAACGGTAAAATTTAAACAATAGGATCAAAGCTATCCATGAAAACAAATAAATTAAGAAGGTACACAAAGACAGTAAAAAAACTAAACTCTTTTCGCCGCGTTTTATTTGTCCGTGACGATAAATCAAATACACTAAACAAATTGCAGTAAATGAAAATTCAGAAATTTGCAATATTTTTTGTACGCGCATTGAATAATTAACTAGTATCTACATACAAAGAACAACATTAAAACCAAATAAATAATTTCTAATTTTATTCAACTTATATGTAACAAAATGATAAAAAAAAAAACAAATCAACAAAAAACATGAATCGATGAACACTTCATTGGAGTGAGTAAAATAAATGTAAACAAAAGAGAAGAAAAGAAAAAGAAAAAAAACGAAAATAAATATAAATTGAGACACGATATTTTCATATATGCAACAACAGACAAAAATAATACATTTAACAATTAATAACTATTGGATGAATTAAATGATTAACAATTATGTATCAACACAAAGACAAGAAAACAAAATGAAATACAAAATAGTGTAGAGTTCTTGTGTACTGACATATCTATACTGTAGTAAATGACTGAAAGGAATTTCGAAAAAGTATTTTGCATTTTTTTTGTTATTAAGAGATGAATTGATGTTTTCTCGTTATCTTAGATCCTCGTATAAGGTCTAGTCTTTGCAGAGATGGTCAATTCAGTCGCCCTACAGTCTACAAGAAATGTCGACGTTTATCTTTTCCCTTGTCATTTTTGTCAAGTCATTTTGGTAACTTGCTACCGAAGAGGATGTGTAGTTTTTCGTAGAGGTAACTACGAAAAGAAGAAAAACTGTGGCATTGCTCTACCTAGTGATTGGGCTTGAGTTGAAAGTTGTATGTCACAGAGGTAAACATCTACTCCATTGTCTCTTTCCTTAATAGAGCTGTCGGTATAGATTGCGACTTGACTCACTATTTGTTAAATATTTCTAGCTCATATATTTGGATGACTGCTGATATTCTTTCCGTGCTAAAATGATTGAATCTTCGTCCAATATCGACGGAGCCTGTCTGGGCTTAATATTTGTTGGCCTTGATCAGTGTGTAGTAGTGCGTGTAGTACTGCGTGTGATACTGCTTTTGTCGAGCGCTCTGGACGGCATGCGTGCTTGTTGCAACATAGCTCCGTTACGTTCATGGCGGTGTTCATGCTCCAGATGCTCTAGGATTTCCAATATTGATAGCGTTGGACTGATATGTCTGTAGTCCTTTGGGTTGCAAGCCAAAGGTACCCCCATTTCATTCATTCTTACTAACTTTGAGAAATTGTAAATTCCAGAACGACAATGAGAGATACGTTGAAAAGAACAGCAAATTATATAAATGGTAACTTGTTTGTCTATTCGAACAAGTTATAATTATGATTTTGTTACTCGTTCGGCAAGGAAAGGCTGTGAGCCACAGAGCTGGTTTGTGGTACATTGTGTCTTATGAGTCAATACACAATCGAAGTATGCAATGACGTCGTGCATGGAAAACAAGCCAATAAAGATCCCTAATGAATGATTGAGAAGTTTCTTGATTGCTAGATTCAGCATTTAAATTGAAACAGACTCGAGCATGTGATAGTCAAGAAGTGCTCTATAAACGGTGGAAAGTCCGTAGAAGATTAAGGAAACGAATTAAAGGTAGTGCGAAAAATTATTCGGAAGTAATTGCATTGCGAAAAGTGTGTGCCAAGTAGACGCGGTAAACAGTTTAGCAAGAACTGAATGTGACAACGAAAGTGGGGAAGGTGAAATGTTGACGCTGAAGAGTTTTAATTACACCAATCAACTCATTCAGCGTTTTGTTTTATTTTATAAGGAAGAGTTAAGGTACACATATACAACAAGTACACATAAAAAGAGTTAAGCAAACATAGGATCTGCGTCACTGGTTTTCGCATTGAAGCTTAAAATTTCAGACTTTATTAGTTGTTTTGTATGTGTTTTGCCATAAAACAAATTCTAATGAAAATAAGGAGGAATGGATATCCAGACAAACATTCGCAGGTGAGGACGAGGAACAAAAACCAATGAGAAATTCTACGAAACACTGGTACGTCTGGATCGACGAAAGGAGTGAAACGCGACTCGCATTTTTTAATTGAAGTTTGACCCAAGATTTTCTGGGATGTCACATTTTGGAGGAAATGGGCTCTGTAGGCTATACGACGCTATATGACCATGCTTAACAACGCTGACAGCCTTGCTAAAATAATGTTTAATGTGATTCAGACGTTCTATTCCTGCTTCCTGTGTGACGAGCCTTAAAACCACTTTGTTGGAAAACTTCTCATGACATGGAGTAACGATAGTAACTATTATAACTGTATTAAGGTAAGAAAAACTCCCATGTTTTGCTCCAGATTTTGACTCCAGAGACAATGAATAGAAAGATCAATCTCTCGCGGAGACACTGCAAGGATTACTGCAGCCCCAAATGAACTTACTCAAAGTACGAGCATTTTGTCTTATTATTCTATGTTTTTTATGTTTTTGTAGCTGTTTAACCTGATAATTATCAGGTCTGATAATTATCAGGCACCCAAGTTGATTTTTGATGCAAAGCTTTTAAAGTGTGCACATTGTTAACAAATAAAATGATTTGCATTTTAGCATATACACTATATGTTTATTGTAACAATGATATTATTCATTAAACAATTAAAAAATACACGTTATTCATCCAACACAGCATCCGTACAAATTGAAATTTTGCATATTAATTGCATCAGCATTCGTTTATAATAAGTATATCGGCTTAATGAAGCATTTCAAAGTGAACACTGGGGCATGTTAATTGGCGATCAAAGAAAATGATATGATTTAACTCCATTAATGCCACAAACTACCTTGGCATAATAGTAGGTTATTGTCTGAGAAACTCGAATGAATGATTAATAAAGTTGACCGATTACCCACCGAGATATACTTTTATAATATGTACGCGATGAATCTCAGCAAAGATCATTGCATCAAAAGTATAAAAAAGTTTTTAGATTAAATACCTTTTTGACTCTGCTTAGCGTCCTACTTCAGCTGAACAGAAGACACTTGTCACGAATCCCAAGCGCGTGTTACAGTGGTGATGCATCCAACTTTACGTCCCAATTTCTTTCCCTATGATTTTCAGCACGTATGCAAGTAGCACATATTTCAAGAATCATCACGGCATACTCATAATCAGGTCCAAGACAGCTTTCATTTAGATCCCACGTTGCATACTCCAACATGAGAACGTGCCAATCCACACAGGAGCACTGGACATCCTTCGCTTGCTTGGACTTGCGTCTGATCCGAATTTTCGTCAATTAATCTATCGCTTGACTAAGCATATGTGCTAGAAACATGCAAAGCTAAAGCGCTGCTGCATCTCAGGTCATAGGTATACGACATTAGCGTAAGTATTGCAGTCTTACTACCGATGGCAGTCTGCTCCGCCATGGTATCCGTTCAAATTCCATTTGACTAGGGAAAGATTAATGGTAATGACACAAGCTCGAGATGCAATGATGGTTCCACCAAGTCTGGATTGGTTCAGGATTGCTGCAAGCGTTAATCACAGATATCATGCAATCTAGACATTCGATCTCGTCGTTTGTGGTTCGCTGTCTACTCGGTGAAATTGCAATGCGATCATTCATTCATACGTATCTCGTACGAAGATACTTGTGACTATCCACATATCAGTCTCGGCATCGGAGTACAAGCAAATTGAGGTGATTTTTAACGGTTGCATGATTTGCACACCTGTAAGTAAAATGCACAGCAGAAAACTACGTTGACGTATCATTTATCAATTGGCATATTTAATGAACTAGCCAATCCAAATGCGGATTTCCCTTAAAAATCCAATGCTATAATTACTGATATGAAGTATAGTCTTGAAGGTGGATGTTATTCCGAGGCGATATCAGTCTCCTCTTCGATTAAAATAAGAAGATTTAACAAAAATGAAATGTGAGCTTTTATTGGCAACGTTTAAGTCATTGTTCTTTTTTGTATAGCATTCATTTAGAAGAAAAAAACAAACAACTTTTTTATAAGCGTGATCAAACATTTTATTGCTAGCTCTTCACATTACACCAACAAAACCGCCATTAAATATGTAACGGTACGTTTACATTAAGATATCTTATCAATTAAATTGTGTTGCATTCTCGACGATTCAAAAATTACATAAAGTCTTTTGTCGCCAATTAGTCTGCCGATTCATCAGAGTCTGAGAAAAAAGGTGGCAGATTGTGTACCTGCTCATTTTCAGCGACATGTGAATGCAAAATTAACGAAATGATTGCCAAGTGAAATGGTTGCTGCTATAATGGATATTTCTTAGAATGGGCACCATTCCAACATTATAGCAGAGTAATGCAGAAATGATGCAATAAACTCTTTGATTGTCATGATACTGAATCACGAGATGATTATAAGAAAAGTTAATTATCTTTTTCAAACTAAACTGCAATTTGGACTATGGATCCTTCGCTTATTGCAATTAATAAAAATTCACGTTTATTTAACATGAGTACGAAGAGAATGAATAATCCGAACGAAAATGTCGAAAATATGACATTTCTTTTGATAAGGTAAGTAAAATATAACCTTTCTTTTATTGAAATAATTTACAAGTTACTAAATTAAAATTTTGTACAAATCAAGTGTTATAATGGCTGATAATCTTACTACAAAGAATAATATTTAATCGAATTAGCTTTTACTTTAATAATCCAAGCAATCATTTGGTTCAGGCATAGTCTAAAACACAGCACGCAATTCAGCAGGGATATTTAATCCCAGCGGCAAAAATGCAGCAAATAAATATTCCAATCTGACTATTGCTGATTAATAAGAGAGCGTTGTTTCTGTGCCGTGGCCATCGCTTGCCACGGTGCAGGCGTTGGCAGGCGCTGGGCCTATAAACTCTCCTCCAAACTGATAAGCCATACTCTGGCCCTGTTCTTTGTCAGAATGACCACCTGGGATTTTCCTATTGCCAACCCTAACCCGTGAGTTCTTAGCCAGTTCCTTAATCCGCGCACTATCATACCTAGATAGAGTTGCGGATACTCCACTTTGTGTTTGACTGAAGCATATTCATTATTCCAGCATAGATGATGCTCCATAGATCGGAGTAGATCATGATGTGCTGAACGGTACTTTACGTAAGTACAATCCTGACGCTACCTCATTTCGAGTGCGCTTATTGCTAGATTCCTTTGCATACTATATCAGATGTTTCAGTACTTGGAAACAATTTTCAAGCGATTCCAGAGTATACACCCATCCATTATTACATGCAGGGTAACTTGAAGAACAATCAGTTGTGAGAAACTGCTTTGTACATCCGCACTTTACGCTCCAATTACCATTTAACTGATTGTATCGATGATAGAATAATAGACTTAGAAGCCAGTAGCCGTAAAGATAGCTCCGCAGTAACATTAACTGTGGATTATCAACCTTCCCAGGACGAATTCTTCGAGAAATTTGAAACTGGATCTCTGGTCAGGTTTGTATTAGAGCTTGGAAGACTTACGGGTAGACATTATTTTTTTTTACGTAGCTAAATTCACTATATCATCAGCGACATGTCACTAGCGCTCGTGTCACGACGATTTCAATAAATTTCACTTACCAGTTTTTCGTAAGAGCGCGGAAGGCTGTACGTATGCGTGTCCACAAGTCGAGAAGAAGTAGCCAGTGCTTTGTCCTCGGGTATCAACAGCCAACAAATCTTCTACCGCACTCCAATTTTCTTCACGCTACACACTGTGTTAAGTGTGACGAACCCAGTTTTGGGTGCCATGCCAAGGGTTAGTTTGTCCTGCCCATCTGATTTAGACAAGCCCCATTTGATTCTTTTAGTCCTCGGCACTTGAAACAGCGTCCTATCCTATAGGGTAGGGAGATGATAAAGATTTTTTGGCGTTCGACCGAACCCTAAACGAGACGTTTGTCTCATTTGTAGACTGTTCTGCACTGTTCAAGCAGATCTTAGGTAGTTGTATTTCAACACAAATTAATTTGACGGAAACGAATCGTTGCAGATGCGCTTCGGCCTTGAGCCGTGGGGTGTTTGGCGAGCCCGACTCGTATATGCTGAGATGTGTACTGTGTCGGCTGGGATATATTTCAAAGCGTGTGGTTTTAATCAAATTCTTGGCAAAGGACATGATACCACATGAGACTTATATTGGTCTCCCACCTGTGGATCATTTCCGTATCCAAAGGATTTGAAATACTGGAGAAGAATTGCTGTACCGAATATCTTGGCCAATTCTGATATCAACACTTCCTTGCTAGCTGTTTAGCCTTCCTTTATTTGAGGCAACTCTGGCGAAGCGTTGACTTTTGCGCTTGGTACAGCGAACTGTATTTTAAGGCGTCTTCTTACTTAAGGGT
Source organism: Stratiomys singularior (assembly GCA_954870665.1). NCBI lineage: Eukaryota > Metazoa > Arthropoda > Insecta > Diptera > Stratiomyidae > Stratiomys > Stratiomys singularior. The sequence goes on from OX940881.1 coordinate 11,670,422, forward strand.
AGATCCGCAACACTTCAGCGAACGCATTTTCGTTTGTTGCTTCTGGTCGGAATTCTACATATAAGTCGCCTGACCAAGTTTGCCGTAAAGCTGTGATTGCAGTTTGGATGCTTTTTAATTTCACCATTCCCTGATTTCTCGCAAGATATGTACGCAGTATCCACTATTAGCGGTTTTGACCAGCAGTGCTGGTCTTATGATCTTTTTCTTGACTTTTTAAGTTATTTACGATGATCCTCCGTAGTTCGGTTCCTGTGAATGTTTATTGATTTTCGACCTTAAGGATTGGTTTTGTCTTCAAGTTGAAAATCTCTGTTAAATAATATCCGCTAGTCTGGCACGGATTTATTGGTTTGATGTAATTGGCGTTGCGGATTAGGAAAATACTACAGGTAAATAAAATAAGTAATACGGATGTTATATCCACTCCGTTAATGTGTATGTCCCCAATAACAATGTAAGCACCCTTTCACCAACACTTTCTGAGAGTATTTTGTTACAACGCAAAAAATAGACACCGTTAATACTGAGAAATAAATTTTGTGTCTTAAGTACAAACGTTTCTACTGCATATATAAATGTATGAAACACAATGCAGACAATTAAAGCAACAATAATACCATTTCAGACCCTCAAGTTTATGGTCTCAGTTCTACCAAAACTGCATTCAACCATCACTCAGCAAACTGAAACGTCTTGCATGAATATTACAAACGCATAATTCGAAAGAATTATTCAGTCGTTCGTTTCGAAGATTTTATGCTCAGTTTTATTGCTCCAAGGAACAGAACCGAAAAACCTTTTCCACTAACTGGTACTAACGAAAAAAATCAATGAGTCGCTTTCGTGCTTTCTTGAACTCAACACCGTGCTCTCTTCTATCCAAATTTTATGTTTTATGTTCTTTAAGTAATGGTCCATCAATCTTAATTAAACTTTTTAATAAGCTTGAATCAGGTGTATCCATATATGTGTGGATATGTTTATAAACGCAAGTGCATGTCCGAGCGTTGACTTGCAAACTAAATGGTATTTGAATCCAATATGATTTATTACCCTCTTTAAATGCACTTTTTATTTGGAAAGCAAAATGAAATTGCATTTTGTGAAATTAGTTATTAACATGGAACGTTGCTTAAAATGTTTTTGGCCGTTAGTATGGCTGCTGTGCTAGGAAATTTAGTTGCTTGTGTGTGTTTCTAGCGATTGATTTATTCGAAATTTTCAATATTCTCAAGGAATGAGTAACTATTGGTATGATGGGGTTAGAGAAAAGCCTTTTCCTTAAAATAAACATCTGTTTCTCTGAAAATTTATCAATTTTTCAGTCCGACTAATGGCCGCTCCACCACTTCTTTGCATCTTCTGCATTTCATTCAACTGAAATTTGTTTGTGTTGTTTATGATGAACATGAAAATCCAAATTTTCCACGTCCGACATGGTCGCAGTTCTTATACGTTTGGTGTCTGATTCGGAAATTGCTCTAAGCGAATTAAGCCTCAAGGAATTGTAGCAAGGGAATTGTAAACATGTTTACAACTTACACTGATTCATAAATATTCATTACGATAGAAAGTCAAGATGGTCTAGTGTTGGAAACGTGAGATGGTTCACGACGATGAATGAAATGAATGGATGGTTGCCTCCTTACGCAACAGACACATTCGCCAATCACACGATCAAAATAATAACATTTATTGAAATTAATTGATATGAGAATGGTCACATGTTTTGGTTCCGATGAACAAACGCAAATGGAAAAAATAGCGCTATTTGTGGTCAGTTTGTCATAAATACTGCCATATAAAATGCTCATAACTAAGGAAGCATCCAAGATGTGAATAGGCAGAGGCCAATGCGTCAAACGACTTGTTTTTATGAATGAACAAGATCGAGGGGCTCGGCTCGTTCTGACGAATTGGAATTTGAATTGATTTTGACCTCTTTAAAGCGACGATTAATTATCACAATGGCTTGGAAATTCCAATGCTAGCAAAATTTATGTTCAACTGAAGACAATAAGACGCAATCAATTGGATTTGTATGTGAATGTTATGTTAGGCGAAAGCATACGATCATTAAATTTATGTCCGACACATGGAACTAATAATGTTGTTTACCAAAGTTTTGCAAGAAGTTTTTGCTTTCATCAATTCAAATGTTCATTGGAAATAAAGAAAAATTGATATAAATTGATACTGCTCACGAACAAGTTTTATTTATTCGTCCAACGAGTGTTAATAATTACACAGACCCAAAACGAATTTCTATTTTGGAGTAAAAGTAGTATTTCTCATAGATATTTGCATGCGAATTACTAGAAAAGAGCAGGATTATGCATCTGGCACCCGTAGAGCTTAGACGTGTTTTTCAATTATTTAGCAAAACAAATAAGTTTTTCATTAACGTCAAATGGAAATTGACTTTACCGCAAATGGAAATTTGCGATTATTAGATGTACTATATATCGAATAGAAAAATTTATCAAGCTGCTATCATGACAACAATCGACACCTTCAATTGAAATGACTTCAAAATCATATCGCAAGGTCTCTACTCTCTCTATTTTTAAAGACGGTTATATTGGCCCTTGTCTTGTTACTTTGCGCTCTAGCGACCAAACATTTTAATGGAGATACTCATTTGCTATTATTTAGTTGTGATGTTAAAATTTAAAGTGTAAAGTGGCTCATTCAGTTTCTTTCGACTATCAATCACAGATATATCAATCACATTAACTCGATACATTGTCAGCTGTGGTCATATGGAGTGATATGCTACGAATCTTTGCAGTTTTCAAAGTTTTCAATGAAAAAATGTATTTAAGTGACGTGATTAGGTTTCTCATTTTGATACCGAGTGTAAATTTTGTATCAGTTTAGCGTCAAGTCATTTGAATGTCTTTATCGAAAGTCATCCCTTAAGACGTTCAAAATTGTATCCGGATATGTCTTAAATAGATTGTCTTTAAGAAAAAAGTAGTGCAATTGTTTATTCTACATAAATAGAATAAACAAGATAAAAAAATTCTTGGAATAAACTGCCCAACGCGAAAAAAAAACAGAATAAAGCGTTTACCGGATTATGTGTATTCACCCGTGAACCGTAGGCGCAGTGAACTGAATTACAGTGTGCATTAACGTCAATCGATTCAATGATGCAATCTAATTTCAAATGTAACGTGTGGCCTAATTGATACTCTCTAACATACAATTTTCAAGCCAATCAGCACACTGAACGCCCCTTTGAACTTGAGCAATTACAACAGTTCGTCGGCTTTCCCAACTACAAAGTACTCCTCTGTGATGCTGCAAGCCCCAATCACTTTTGTGATTCTGATGTAACCTCAATAATAATTTACGTAGAAATCATTCTTACTAGAATTTCCTTCACACGACATCGCGCACATCAGCACTTTTCATGGAAATTTCTTTTTGAAATAAATTTTATGGCCGACACAATGACCTCCCAGCATACGACGTACAACTTTTTAAATGCTGCGTAGATTCATGCGGCAAAAAACCATTCGCTTAATACTCTAAATACTAAATAGATGATAAATTTCAACATAAATCAATGTACAATTTGAGTTTGAATGTCACGTGACATACAACACAAATATGTAATCACACAATATATGCACTAATAGCGAAATCATTCATGTAAGAAATTTTCGCCTGGCGAACGTATCACTTCCGACGGGCAGTCGATATTTCTGGATCCGGTAAATCATGTAACAGCGCCAATATCGGTGCACCAACGAACCGTCATCATCGTCGTCGATGTCGTCCGTCCCGTCCGTATCGGATAATTTCGTGCTGAAGATCGACGGCTCCAGACGAATTCGCCGCGCATCAATTCACAATGGCCATCATTTAAGTCGCGTTCAGCTTGTAGCCCGCGTTAAATAACGGTCATGAAGACTATTGTCGACGCTTCGAATTGCGAATCTCTTGGAAAAAATTGAGCGCGGCGGCGACTCAACTCACGAAGTAACACGAATAGGTCTGCGCGCGCCAACCATTTATAAATACAACGGCTACAATCCCCGTTCGTTCATTAAACAAGAAAACGTTCTCGAGTTAAGTCGAAGTAACCAGATATCAAGTGGACAAATCCCGTTTGTTAGGTTCAGTTAAAAACTCGCGAAGACAGTGATTGAATTCTTAATTGTAACAAAAGTGGATTTGAATCTTCCCGCCCGAAAGACATCGTAAATATTTTTATCTAATATTTACTAACTGCTACGAATATACTTGGCGGTCAAGACGTTTACGTGCGATTCTAAGGATTATTTAAATTGCATCAAACCAAAGAAGATCATAATGGTGAACGTTAAAGTGATTTTATTTGGCCTTTTGAGTGCTTGCTTGATTGTAGCGGTCTTCGTGTCCACACCAGCGCGAGCGGCTTCACTCAACAAAAAAGTGAGTCGATGTAACAGTGCTTTATTTTCCCCTCTCTAACGCTATGTCCTTTTTATAACTTTGTCGGTTATCTGTATGACTATATAGTTGTTTAGTCATATATCTGTAAATATGATCCAGTTTTACCACATCATGTAAATTTGCCGTTCTAGTTATCAAATTGTCAGAATCCATTTTCCGCTTGGATGGTTCCAAACAGATTAAAGTATTCTGATGACGATATCTAGAATACTAAGGCAACAATATTGTCATGTGGAAACTGTTAAGACGTTTCAGCCAGTCAGAATACTTTTTTAATGGATTATGGTCTGGCCTATTCTTAAGACCAGATTAAATCATCATTGTGGTGGGAGAAAGTGATTATTGGCTGCTAAGTGATATGGTCTGGGAATTAAAAAAACAAAAACCTTTTAAAATTGTTCAACGGATAGAACCATGTAATGGAATTCTGAAAACCTTTTTGTATGAAACGGTCTTATGAAACTATGAAAGCTTAAGTGCCACAATAACGTATTTTTCTCTAGTTTTGAATTAAATTGAGAAACGTGTCAAATTAACCAAGCGAGCAATACTAAGATAATATTAGACTTGAATCAGCTCAAAAATTCATTGACTAAGTTAGAAGCCAATTCCTCTTTCCAACAAGAGCTGACAAAATTCACATTGCACGACGTTAAAGTTTGCAGCTTGAAGATGCTGTTCAGTCAACAAAAGTTAGTGAAGTGAAAGGTTGAAAGATTTAAGGGAACAACTTTTACACAATTCAACAATTAGCGACCACACACAATTAACAACAATTAGATTGTTCTCCGTCATATCATTTAAAACTATAATTGTTTGCAATTATTGCATGTAGTTTCTAATGACCATAAGTAAATAAAATGGTAATAAAAGTTCGAGACTTTGCGTTTTCCGAAACAATCTATGGTCTTTAAAATATTTCGATGCAACAAATGGGAAATTGTACGAAACGAAAACCATTTTCTTCTTAAATTTATGTTGCTATTAGCCCTTTAAATGCATTAAAATCGATTCCAGCATCTGGAAAGCTTATTGGTTATACGTTCCAGATCAGTGCAACCGTAGCATTTAAGACGTTGTGGTTACTGGTTCTTCACCGCACAATGGATCATAAAACTTCCCACTAATGAATGTGTAGAACCATTTGAGAAACAGAACAGGAGTCAAAGGGCTATTGAGTCTACACTGAACCGAATTTATGTGGCGTGTTTATAGTAATTTATTGATAGTTACCTAAATTGGATTAGTTACCTGAAACTCAGAAAATTTTTACAGATCTTGTATCAAAAACTGATTTTAAAACTCTGTCTCTGAAAACCATTAGATAGCGCAAAGTTACGTATGAGGGACATATATTCGCGCGGACTGCGTACTATCTACATAAAGTCCTATTTATTTATGTTCACATAAGACGGAAAAATATTGTTTATATTTAATTGCTTTGCCAAGCAGGTACAGACTAAATTATGTCACATGATTGTTCGTCTTTCAGTGCTTCTTTTGGAACAAAATTTATAACATCATCTGTGATTGCTTTTGTTTGTACCCATTATACCCAACATTTTGCACATGGCCTGGTGTATACGGTTTACTTCCACAGGAGTTCAACTTCCAATCGCAATGAGATCTTCTGCAACTCTAACTAGAAATTCTATGATCGGAATTTTTATACGCAATTTTCGTGTATAATATCCAATATTTCTCAGGGTAGGTACTCTACAAATTCTCATGATCATAGATCAAAATCATATAACGTGGAAAACTGGTATGTGAGATTCACTCCCTGCATTTCCTCAAAGCGCTGGTTTGCTCATTGGAGCGGAAGTTACTTAGAGTCAGTACCTATTTTGTGTCTTGTCATATTATAACAATCATTCCATGCGATTTCGGAATCGTTTATCCCTTTTTTAATTTGTCTGGTAATTTTAGCATATTTCTACAATTTCGCATAAATGTGTCAAATCTATTTCTAGTTATTGCGGAGCATTTCACTTTGTTATGTACAGAACGTCCCAATGCATTTGCAATCCTGGTACTTGATTGTAACGACCGTCGGGGAGCCAGTAAATATCATAATTTCACGCAAATCTGTTGCGTTCATCCTTTTCTTAACTTAAACCGCTTATTGGTGTATGGTGTAATCTTTTCGAGAATAACGTTAACTATCCAACCATCTTAGCGCTACCATGGCTTGGATCTGCATTATTGATTCAGTTTCGATTTTCTGGTTTCAAACTTGGAATAAGATTACTATCTACATAATTTCATAAATTCATCCCATTATTCAGTGCTCTAAAATTAGTAATCTTAAAAATGTTTAAATTCACTTATTTAACCTGCTTTTTTTATTTGAACTATCTTCCGAGAAATGCTCTGCCAAAAGCATGATGGCGCGGTAATTCTTAACAGTTCCCACAGAATAAACTCTGTTGTCATCCTAATTGTTCGCAGGAGACTATGAAAGCTGCAAATTCAACGGTGCAGTTCGTACAACGGGTGCATATGAAATGCCTCTAGCACTTATATGCTGATCACACTCGAATTCCACATATACCCGTTCTCGCGATTACAACATGGAACATCCAAAGTAAATCGAAGAAGTTTTACTGGAATTATTACGTCAAGATCCCAGAAGAGTTCTAAAATCTGATCTTCAACTGTGTAGATCGACGAGAGTCACTTCATCAAAGATATAGTGACGTACTTTCATTTTTCGAAGTCAGAAAATCGTCATCGAATCGGCAAACGAAAACTATATACTCTTTAATTATATATATATACTATGTATATAGTCACTATAAAGCATTGTCTTCTAACCAATGCTTAAACGGGAGTTATTTGAAAATATTTTGGCACACTTTATTCATTGCTTTGCCCAAGCTCATGCCTGATGAAGAAGTGGCAATATCCTTTGTACAACGAAAATAAAAATAAAAGAATTTTTCTGTTGCGCAAGTTTTCCTTCAGTTAAAGGCACTGTTCACCACATTTCAGTCTTTTACTCTTTTATTTAAATTCCCTATAAGTTACATAATTTTGGCTATCAAAAGATAAATAATTTTAAAAAATGATATAAATGCATGTTGTTGTTCTCTTTTTTTTTGTGATTGAAACATTAAGAGGCGAGTGGTAGCAAAACCTAATATCAGATGCTGTTATGCAAAAGTGGGAGTATTTGGGGTAAAACTTTGTTCACCTCTGCTTTTAAAAGTAATCTATTCAAAAGAAAATTTTCCAACAGTTAAGCGAAGAGAGAAGACTTATAGATATTTAATTATCAGGAAATATTAGGTGGAAACCTGAATATACATAAGATGACTATAACAAGAACAGAATTCTACGTTTCAATATACTCTTATCGACGGATTATTGCGTTTCAATGTCCATTATTGTGTGAAATAGGTTAAACTGCTTTTCAGTCGTTAGGTCCTTTTTCATATTTCATGCAGCCCTGTTCGCCATATCTCTCAAAAATAATCAGTTTCGCTACTCCTTCCACTCCACACCGAATCTCCTCCTGTTCAATTCATCAAATCCCTCCACCCTTACATTGTTTTTCTTGAACAAATGTTTATATCAGACGCGGTAAATGTATGAGAGAAAAACATTCTTTGCTTAAGAATCGTACTTCCAACTACAGGAGGAGGTAGTTAATTCACATCTCGAGTACAAAACATGCCAACGCTCCAGTGTATTACATTTATAATAAAAAACGCTATCGTACATATACAGTCTTTAAAAAATTAATTTTGCATTTGGTTTTAGTCGTCATTTATTGCTACCAACACCAGAATGTTCAAAATTAATTTGTTCCGAGCGAACTATTATGTCATGTAATAAAATGAAACATATTATGTCTATGTCTATGCCATGTGATCATAACGATTGACGTAAATGATCACCGTGTGGCTATCAAATTCATGATACCATTTCCTCTTAATCCTCTGCAGAAAAAAAATATCGCGTAGATTTGAGTAACTAATAACAATTTCAATTCAGTTTACTTTCTAATAGCGCTGCCGAGCCATTAACACATTTTGTTGTGACCCCGCATACGAAAATTATGCGTAAATTGTCAAAAAAATCGAGACAACATATAAATCACAAAAGCATATTCGTCTAGTAGCTTTTCACTAGAATTTCCTTGAATTTTCGCCAAGATTTAAGCATATCTAGACGTCTGAACGTCTAGCTGACTAATCAGTTATATCTGTTTTTTTCGCTTCAATGTATCTAACCTACAGTCTGAATCTTGCTCAAGATTTCAAGAGTAATCTTAGGAAAAATCGGGGATTTAGCATTTCCGCTATTATTTTATGTATTAATAATTTGAGGGTATTTTGAAATCTTATGAAATATAACATTTGATGACGTAAACAATTTGAATGGATATAAAATTAGAATTGGGTGCTAGACAATCGTATGTGGACATACTCATCGATAAAAATATTTTTTATCTTCGTAGTATAGTACTATTACAACCTTGTCTGCACATATGATTGAGTTGGCTTCTCGATCTCTTATGTTTTATTTTTAATCCGAGTAAAAGCTGTTTGGCACCGATTACAATTCAGCCAGACATTTGGTCACCATTACAATTTTGAAACCAAGTGAATCTAACGCTTGATTCAATCGATTTTGATGCTAAGAGTGGAAAGGGTTCTTATCAATATTCACTACGTCTTAGGTATTCGTTTGAGTGCTAAATAAAAGTTGCGTACTTATTCCTAAAATGCAAATCTTTGAATATATAGAAAGAAAATAATAATAAAAAAGAGACCAAATTTTTAAAATTGAATCGATCAATTAATTCAAATATTTCTATACAAAAAGAGAAGCGAGTTTTAAGGGTGTACTCATGTGAGATAGAAGGAGGAAAATATTTTTTTAATAGAAAAATTGAATTTCATCAGGGGAACTTGCATCAGTGCTTTAAAAGCACTGCAGGAAACAGATCATTAAGAAATTTCTTAAATTGTGTGTCAAGTCGCGTCCTTGAAGTATGTCTTTCGCCAGCAGTACAGTTAAGACGCAATAACACTAATAATCTAAGGAGGTATTCCTTCGTTGAGAAACCCGCGTTAAATGTGTTAATCGCTTTTTATTTTCTATTCCTTAGAAGTCTCTGTTGTTCCCAATAGTCTCAGTTTAACCTACACATCAATACCTGTAGTGTCATGAATTTTTTGTACCATAGTTTTGTCTTACAATCCAAAATACTTACAACACTCTCGAGAAACCAACAGGCATAGACTCAAAATATTGTAGGAAGCCATTCTATTGTTCATTCTGGAATACTTTTATGGTCGTTGTTTACTAACCAAATTGTCATTAGCAAAAGCAAAACGCAAAAAATTTTAATTATGGTTTTAAAGAAAAAGGTTTATCAGAACCAAAAAATCCGTTTTCAAATTAGTTGAAGATCTAAGTCGAGATTCGAAGTCCTGCAAAAGAAAACTCTTGAAATTTTCAAAGGAAACTTACCAACTCATTTATTATGTTAATAGATTGCACCAAATGTTGTTTGGAAAAATGGTGAACATAAAACTAACCAAAATGTTATCCAATACTAATGTATCCTGAATGAATTTCTCATTTTCATATTCATTTTCTTATCTTTTCTTCTAGCTCCGTTTTCATTTTGAAACCCGAAACGGCCACTATTCATTTTCCTTTCTCAAATCACGGTTAACTCTTATCTCCAACATAATTCGTCTAAATGTACTTCAATTGGATTGCATCAGAAATCAGAAAATCCCACCAAAGCTAGTTTTCCCTGGTGTAGTGTTTCTAACTCATCAATGAGACCAGCAAAAAAAATAATTTGTGTCGTTCGTATATGAAATATCCTTGAAATATTTTTGCAAACTATCGAAATTCAATTGCTTAGCGTAAATTTGCATAGTTTTGCTAAGATATTTCATTGATTTGCCGAAGTTTAGTCAACCGCACTCAATCAAAAGATTAATTCAAACGTAAGCGATAAGATTTTCTGTTGAATGAAGCTCAAAGGAATATTAATGAGACACAGGAAATTCCCCGAAATTCAGTTGATTGACTATAGCACGACAGCACTTAAAAATGCAAATCTCCCAAAATTAGGCTTAGTTAAATTTCAAAATCAAAGCATATAGGTACGCACCTCAAATAAAGCGTGTGACTTATATCTGATGCTAATGTGAATTTTATCAAGTTCCAATTGGCATATTTCCAATAATGTCTCATTATCCTTTTATGTCGGATGATCTATAATACATGATTTGAATTCACAAAGTGATTCTAATCATGCTTGTCAAGCATTTTTGCATTAGTTGGTTAGTAATGATATGAATTCTTTTTGTTACAGCGAGCCACGAGCAATATTTGCACACCTGGTGCTAGATGTGGATGGTACGTGTACAATAAAGTAACAAGGAACTTAGAAGATCCACATAAAGCGTAAGTAATTTTATTTTATTTTTAAATATATATATTGAACTTCTGCGAAGAACGTTTTCAAGTATTTAGGAGCTTTCTTAATATTACATAAATCGGTGACAACCCGGCGTTAATAGTATAGAAATCTATATAAGGATTAGTGTTTTATTATAATTTTACCATCTCTACTACAAATTTATTGAAGCGAACAATCCTTAGTCCCTTCTGCCTAGCAATAAATAAAGTATCAGAATGGCCTCCGTAAATATCAGGAACCTACGGTTTGTTCTACTGCTTCGTAGGCCACACGCTTAGAACGGTTGTAGCTCGACGATGATGTTATTGCACGTTTAAGACTCATAAGATCCTTTCGAAGATTGACATCAATCAATAAGTCCAAACCCGTCCACATATCTATCGCATACGATTTGAAAAATTGGAACACATATATTGGTTTAACAAAAGTTTCTGCTATTCGTGGTGGATTTTCCCGTTTGGGTCCTAGAACCGTGCATCATTTTACCGACTCTAAATTGGTTTTCGCCACGGCGAGTATTTAATCAACAAGAATAAACGTGAAATTCGAAGAAACGTTCTTTTTAGACCAGCAATCTTTTCCGACGGCGTACTTGCAACTCCTTTATCATTCATTTAAATACTGTCGTGAATATCAGTTATTATCAGGTATATCAGTTATTATCACATATAAACAAGCCTTCGTAAAAGGATCTGTTGAGTTTATTCAACTTTTTCCTTTAACTTATTGTAATTATTTTCAATCGGTGTTGATGTACATTACGATCAGAGAAAAACTTTCTATATAGCTACTGAAGTTTCGCCTGATAAACCTCACCTCATGTTCGTGTCAAAGCTGGGAGAAGAAAAGAAAATTACCACTACAATTTTTCTTTCTTCTTCAGTATTTAAGATCCACCGAGGATCGTTAAAATACAACAAGCGGAAAGATTTTGAGAAAAATTTTGCTAAAAAGTTATGAAAAAAGTTGCTAAGGAATATATTACCTCAAAAGAAATTTCCCAGTAACTGTTCCCGCAGTAGCAGTGGAATGTTGAGACCAACAGTAAATAATGTTTCGGGAAGAACAGTATGATTGTTCAAATGTCACTCGATTGCTCAACAGTTCTTAGTTAAATGTTATCCCGTGAATTGTACGGAGCTAGACAATACTTGGATAAATGGAATAGTTTTGTTAATTACGTTAAGTTTATTCTGAAATAAGTTGACGATCAAATAAATTTTATTAAGTTTTCATAGCGAATGTTCGAATCCAGTGGTGCAAATCCTAAGCAAAAGTGGAAAGGCCATATCAGCTGGTGAGGCCTAAACAATGCGTCCCAATATGTAATTGGGACTATTTTGTAGAAAAGATTTGTTGAAATATTTTTGAACTATTCTTTGCATCTTTCGTAGCTGTGAATCTACACAGAACTCTTCCTTTCTATATGATATACATACCCAAATTTTAAATACATCGGCGTTAAAGTATCTTTAATTACCATCGCAGTTTTTTCATTGCATTTTTAAACATTTTTTAGTTGATTTTCATTGCTAAATCCATTCTATAGGACTAATATCATATTCGTTTGTTACACAGATGCGACTGTCCAGAAAACGAAAAGTGCGTTAAGGCCGGAGATGATGTAAGCATTTCAGCGTACGAATACAGATGCGTTAACATCACCGGTGAAAACCAAATGTAGCGTCAGGAATGACTGACAAATTGCAAGAAAGAAATGAAACACATAGGAGCCCTCTCATAATAGTTCAAAATATTCTAAGCTAATCTGAAACGATAGTATTATAACAGACAACCGACTTGACTTTTTTTATTAAGGTTTGCACAAACCGTTTTATAGTATCATTTGACAACAAACAGTTCTGGCGAAACAAAACAATTTTTGATTGCTGATTCTCCATGTACAGGTACAAAACCATGTTATGCATACAAAAAGGATGCAAATTTTGTGTGTCCCACAGTTTTTCTTGGAGTGTTTTCAGTGTTTCTTGGGCTTTTATTTTTTTCGGTTAGCGATACCTTCTGGAATTTCTTAGAAAACCAGATGGAAAGTGCTTAACAAATACTATATGTAAATGAAAGAAAAAATGTTTTATTTACTAACATACTGTTTGTACACTGTCTGTTTTCTTGGTGTTTGTTACTATTTGCAATTCTTTCTATTATCTAGTTAACGGTTATTGTATACATTTGAATTTGCCGGGTGATAATGGGGTTTCGACACTGACAATTTGCTAAGGATGTTTTCTACATTTTAAATAATTTGATCATCATTGTCAGGGTTTTTTTTTCAGTTGTTTGTTGTATGTTTCTTAAATATAAATTCATACTAGCTAAAAAAGATAATTACTACTCTTAATTTATTTTGCAGATGCGATTGTCCAAAAGATGAATTGTGCGTTCGCACTGAAGATGATATATCAGTCTCAGCGTTCATTTATCGGTGTAAACCCAACCCCAAATCAGACGGCACGAACTTTTCGTGAAAGCACATCCGGACAAACAAAAACGCGCGCCGAACTGAACGTACTCTATTTAATCGTTAATAACTAGATTTAATTTTTTAATACCAGAACGACTCCTATTACTTTAGGCTTACTTTTTTTAATAACTTTTATTTCACTTTTATATTGGGAATGTGAGTGTAGTACTGTTTCATGTGTAAATGGATAAATTGATAGATAGGAATTATTTTCACAATGCGAAACAATTTTGCATAACCATAAACCATTTTAGTTGATGAAAAAGCGATTTGATTTCGAAAATTTAATCAAACATTTGTTGTTCATTTTTCGGTTTCAAGCTTCTGCCAAATTGATCCAGGTAATCTTTATAAAACAAATGTAAATCTGTCTGTATGTCGATTCACGCGAACACCTCATGAAACCTACAAATATTTAAACTATTTGATTTAAATGAAAACAACTTAATAGCAATAAGGTAGATTTTAATAATTCCGGGATGATTCATCTTACTTATTTGGTGAGTTGTACATAACTGCAATTTTAAGTGGGAATGGGAGATTCACTCAATATCTCAAATAATCAAATCTACAAACGTACAATAAATAGGTAGAAATAACTTATGAAAATAGATTCTGCACATCTTTGTTATTGACAAAATCTACAGAAAACAAAAGACTGGTTCAAAAAGTTTGCAGTACTAATTGAAATAAAAAAAAAAAGTATCTATTGGGGACTTGCATAGGTTCTCGCTATTTTCAATGCCCTACAGCGTAATTTTTAAATCAAGCTTACCTTTAAGAAACTCCAAATCAAACTATGTATGCTGTCTCCGTCGATTCTATATGCAGCGAAAACAGAAATTTGACATTTACAACTATGAGTAAAACAAGGCTATTTGCTACGATTTAAAGACTAGAATCAAAGCTACGTTAACCCTAAACATGAACAGGAAATAGTGAGAACTCATTACAGTCCCCAATACCATTCAGTGTTAAGACTAAAACTGCATAATACAAAATAATTACAACGCTGAATAAAGTTAACACAAACCTACGCCCATACAATCGTACTTACATACAACAATATCATTAAAACCGTCAAAATAATTTATTACCGATTTACTCGCACCAACATACACATGACATTGAAACTTTCTGTTTTCAGTAGCACTTAGTGGTAGTTTATGGATCAGAATCCTTTTAATTAACTCAATTATAGGTAGGTTAGTTTTTGCAAATTCAGTATTGAAATCCCAGAATCCCAATGTAAGGTTGTATTAAATAAATGGTTTGAAAATATACGTGAACAAGTAGATTTTTTGAAATGTATTGAAATATTTTAAACAAGTTGAACGCCGTTTCAAACCGTTGGGAAAATAAAATAAATGGCATATTGTATTGTATGTTTTTTAAATAAATTTTGGAAAATATTCAGAGGTCTTGTCATTTTTTTAGTAATGATGATCACAAAGTTATGAAATTGAAACAGGCCAACAACAGTTTCCCAAGCTTTATTGAAGGATTTGGTAGTCGGTCCGGCAAACTAGATTTGGCCTGGAAGAAAACATTGAAACCCCGCATATTTCCCATGAGCAACCGTCAACATCAAAGAGTGCTTCAAACGATTATGCTGTAACGTAGCATGAAAAACAATAATCCCAAGCAACAATATTTTGCTCCGATTAGTAATTTGCTGGCTGTTCCACCCCAACGTCAACGAAGCTATCCATCGCTATTACATCCCTTTTTTTAGAATTACTTATGAAATTTTCTTTTATTTTAATTGAATTTTTTCGATACTTATTTTTGTTTTGTTTCTGCCCTTTACGGCATATTGCTTATTGAAGAGCTCATCATCGGAAGTCACTATTCTGTATATATATTCTCTCTATACGTTGCTTTCGGCTTTTCGCAATTCCTACGTTTTCACAAGTCTGACTTTAATCTATTGATTGAAGAAGATGTTCTACTCCGTGATTATAAAAGCCTCCAGGTTTGACTAAACCTTTAATTACTTTTTGACTCAGCAAGCCGCCGCCGAGGGCCTTTTCGACGGTGTCCGGAAAGCAAAATGCATGATGTCCTGATACGACGCGGGACCACCTTTTGCTTTCATTTGCATTCATTTTGCGCTCATCAAGCTACTTTGCAATGAAATGAGATTTCTGCGTATGAGGTTGGAATTCAGTCATAGATGTGGTTGACTTTTCACATGCTAGTCGTAAACAAATATGATAAATATGTTGCCATCGTTCCATGGGTCTGAGTCAACTTGTCCGCAAGAGCTTACCACTTCACGTGTTTGTTTCTCGTGATAGCATTGCTCAGCTCCTTTTAAGCCATCTTCCACATCTATCTATGGTCTTCGCCGGGATACTGTGTCTTAAATTCAGCAACTTGTATATTCCATTCCATATTATGAAATGTGATATCTCCGTAATTCACCCACGAGAGACGAATGAATGAAGGTATCTATTTGTCTTCAATGCTTAACCACCACATACCTTTTAAAGGGCTCACCGATCAGTAGAATTGTATTCCTATTTGCTCTGACGACTTTCCTGACAAGATCATCCTTTTATCTGCAGCCCTGCATGGTTGCTTAGAGATACCCCATTTCTCATCTAACTTTTCTTGGGCTTCTATTGCATTTCACGAGGCAATAGTATTTCGACCTCAAATAGTGTTTAGCCCACCGTGCTTTCTGTACATAAATTTCTTGAAGCCGGGCCAGAAAAATCAATTGAAATTACGTTTCTTCCATTTGTTACTTTGACATGAACCGTTACAGTTGCGACTTGGTGTACAGTAAGGCATGACAGTCGAGATTGCACAATCTAATTTTGACTTTGCAATTTAGGAGTCGCATCTCTCCTTAACCGGTTACAAAATCAAATAAAATCCTACAGCTTCATGTAATTTGTTCAATTGTCCAGGAGAAAGACATCTTTAAAAATTTGCTCAAAATGTTGCCCTCCCTTCATGTTAACTACGGGAGGACTCTTTCACTCCAACATGGTATCGGTTACAGCATCGTCCTTTTCAAGCTGCTTAATGGAGTATTTTTTGATGGTTTTGTCATTTGTGATGTCTCGGTCATTTGATGCACTGCCTCATGGGGAACACATGCATTAGCAGGAGCCGCTGCAATGCTCCTGCTGATACAAAGATGCTCAACAAGGAGTGTGCCCCTGATTACTACCTTATCATCCGCCACTATGACATCCGACTTTAGATGCTGGCGCATAACACGTTAAAACAAAAACTAACATTTTTATTATCACAGAACTATACGTATTAATAATCCGTTTAATTTCAATCACCTTATCAAGAATTAAAATTCTTCATCTCATTTCAAATACTAATTGTACAACATAAAATTAGTAGCACATTAATTTGTAGCGAAATGAATAACGTACTTATCAGTGATTGGCGTAGAAACGCACTTTGTCCGAAATTGCGCGTCAACTATTAGTAAATAATCTGTTAAAAATATTGTAATTAATGTTTTAGATGATAGAGTTTGATCGTTTTAATAATAAATAAATAGAATTCACTTCAGTAACTACTTGCGAAACTATTGAAACATTGAATCGTCCATTGGCCGTTCATGTTTTGTTTAGTTTAGATTTAATTTTAAATTTGATTAACTAATAAATATTTATAGTATACTACCATGGAAAAACAATACTTGTTATGAGATTACTATATTCTTTACGTAACAAAGACGATATAAGAGAGTCTAATAAATATGAAATATTGGCTCAACTACATTGTACAGAGTAATTGACCACTTCATCACTACAAAAGATATCAACGTATATTTAACGATATTCAATCGATATTTCCTATTTCAAAATCGATAACAGATGGCTTGATACATCACACTTGGCTGGCTGGCTGGCTTTGTGATCATAAAGATATTTTGACTATAAGTTAAACAAAAGAACATATAATTAAACTAACCAACTAGAATAGTATAAGCAGGTCTTATGAAATACAGAAAAATTTTTGGAGGCAGATTTTTAAATACTAAAAACATAATAACGAGGTTTCTAAATAAATAAGTATAAATTCATCCATAAATATATGTGTGGAGTAATTATCAACAACTACATTCAGAAAAGCTACGAGGTGGTAACATGTTAGTTGTTCGATTTATTTCGATTAATTTTGCTTTTCAATTGATTAAATGAGATACATTTCAATTGACTAAATGAGTTTAAATATGGTGGCCTGTCAGAGACTCTGAAAAAAATTCAAAAATGGTGAATATTGTGAAATTGTCCATCAACAATGAAAATGTTTATGGAAAATGATTGAAAATAATTTTGAAGTCTAACTGATGGTTTGTTATGTATTTTCAAAGGGAAATTGTACATATATATATATATATAATTAATAATAAAATAATAATTGGGCAACCGATAGGTCGCACCTGCAGCGAAAGAAAGGAACAAGATTATAGGGTTAGTTGAGAATACAAAGGCCGCATAATGGCGGCCGAAGAAAGTTAATTTTCCACCGACTAGTTCACCGCGTGGGCGTGGGGGTTAGGACTTCATTTAAGCCCTGATCCTTCCATGCAAATCACACACACCCACACAGGGAAAGATATATAAGATATCATATTATATTAAATAAAAATTATAAAAAAATCAAACAACCTGTGAATTGTGCTGCGCTCAATGGTGCTGCGCTGATTGTGAACACCTCCTCCTCTACTGGTTGTGTATCTTCAACTGATTGAGTGTCTTCTATGGTTGAATGTCCTCTACTGGTTGGTGGTTGGTGTTCCTTGGCAGAATTTTCTCTGTGGTTGAGTGTCATTCACTGGCAGATTGGCCTCTACTGGTTAGCGGTTAGTGGTCCTTGGCAGAATGTCCTCTGTGGTTGAGTGTCATCCACTGGCAGATCTACTGTTTGGTGTTCCTCGGCAGAATGTCCTCTGTGGTTGGACCTCTACTGGCTTCAACTGGTTGAGTGTCCTATACTGGCTGCTGCAACTGGTATTATCGGCTATCGGCTAATCGGCTGAATCTCTTCACTTGTTAAGTATCTTCTATCGGCTGTCGTCTATCGGCTGAATCTCTTCACTTGTTAAGTATCTTCTATCGGCTGTCGTCTATCGGCTGAATATCTTCTTCCTCACAATTTCCACTCCTTTTATATCGATACGAACACAACAACCCAGTGAATCGTATCGATCTTAAAAATAACTTCCAAGAAATTTTTTTTTGGGGTTTTTTTTGTTTTTTTGGGTTTTTTTTTGCTACTTGGAATTTTTTTTTTGGACTTTTTTTTTTGTTTTTTTGTTTTTAATAACGAATTATTATTTTACTAATATTATTTACTAAATATTATACTTATATTATTTTACTAAATCTAACTTTAAATATTTTTATTTTAATTTCTTAATTTATTTATTTACATATATATATTTTTGTTTGTTTGCGTAATGTCGCCTACACATCGAAATACGTAACAGGTTTGGTCATAGCTTTATTCATTATGTGCAATATTTTGCGAACATACCTGAAGCTGTGACATAAATTACGGAACTCTCTGTTATATACTTTTAAAAAGTTAGAGCAAATTCATTTTATTCATCTTCTCCTCATTGTCTTTTGTAATAAAACATTCATTTCTTGGTTTATTCTCACTGCATATGCGGTGATTTTGGTTGTTGGTATATCCAGTTAACCAAACTGCAGTCTCATTACTGAACAAAAAGTTTTAAAGTTTAGATCTGGAACAATATTCAATTTTCAAGGTAAAACCACCTTTAAAATCGAAATAGCAAACCTTTCTGAACACATACAGGTATGTCCCCATATCTATCCATCTATCCACATCTATCCATGTCAAAGAATCGCTAATGTTGACTTGTACAATATGAAACTGAAAAAAATCTGAACCTGATCTGAAAAAAAACACCTTATAAGGATATTTACGCGTGACCTTTGACACTATGCAAATCTGATTATAATTTGCAGGTTGTTTACGAAATTACTTGAGACATAAAATGTTCTAAATAATCCTTATCAATCAGTGAATATTTACATATAATCATATTTTATTTTATTCCGCTTTGATGAGGAATTTCGAAAGCAAGAAATTTGATAACGTTTTCAGCAACTAACCGCAAAACATGATGAGAACCAAACAGATGTTAACAAATGATGTCAGCTGGCTTATAGTTATATGCAATCGGGTAATTTCTGGCAGCAGCAATAATAGAGGGTAGAAAGCTATAAATACGTGTGCCTTCTTTGACTCTTGATCTTCAGAAATCTAAATGAGTAGGAAGCTATTAAAATAAATGTTAGAATGATTTTTGTAGCATAACAATTGGACGATTGCGAATATCTATCTTTTGTTTTTATTTGTTTAAAATTCAAATAGGTAACACAGAGACAAGTGATGAGCAATGAAAGCATTGCACTGCAAATATATATTGGCTAGAAGTTCATACAATAAGAAAAGTACTATCAAATCTAATAATATTTGAAGCTGGAAAAAAACTCTTTCTGTTGAAAAAATGGAAATGAATTTTTTTTTATACAAATTTTTTTTTTTTTTTTTTTTTGATTTATATGACATATTTCCCGAAAATGAATAATGACCATTTGAATAGATTTAGCGATTGAAAATTCTTCTGAAAGGCTCGCATGTGTTTTTATGTATTTCTTATTTCTTATGTATTCTTTGCATTGATGAAGCTCTTAACTTCCAATGCTTTATCAACGTAGAATTATGTACACATTAATTAAGTAACCTCAGCTCCACATACACAAAATTAAAATTTGATTTTATGATTTCCCAGTAATTGCATTTATTTTCCAGTGATTTTATTTCTCATAAAGTAACGAAGAAAAGAAAAATCATAAATCCAAATACTCATTCATCCTGCCCACATTAAAATTTCAAAAATTGGTCCACAGAGTTGATTTTTTTTTTGTTTGCCAAAGCATTAATAGTAAATATTTTATATTCAGATTATAAACGAAAATAATGAAAATAGATCAAAGTGACTGCAGAGTGAATTTCTCGTCTGGTTTAATTTTAAAATTTGTCAGACAGATTGCGAGAAATTTGTCTTATGTTTTTACCTTGGATGTGGCCAATGAAAATTATTTCTCATTTGAAAGTTTGTATTTAATTACGCATTGAAACAAAGATTTATTGAACCGTTTCGATAGAAATTAATTTGCTTACTTTTTTAGTGAGTCAATTATTTCCTGGAAGAAATCTTTGAATATGTTCGGACATGTATAACATATTAACTACTTATATGCCTACGAATAACTCAAAATAAAACTTAGTTAATAATAACGAATCACTATTACAAATAAAATTTAAACAAAGAAGAATTGAATAGGAATAGGGATGAGAATAGAATGTCCTCCTTATTAACTGTATTTTGGACTTTGATAGTTTTATTTATGCCGTTTGTTTGTATTTTCTTTTCAGTTTTTTTTTCAGTTTTTGTGAAAAAACACATATGCTTAATGCAAAAGCCGTACAATCACATCACCGTACATTAACATAAGTCTTCAAAATAACTTTGAGATAATAAATTCAATGGATGAAGAACGAATTTCAAATGGTATTTGTGTGAGAAATGAAATGCTTGCAATTCAAAAAAATTGTTAAAACGTAAACAAATTAAGCTAGATTTTTCGTTGAGGTCACTTAATATTGATAGTGTGTTGTTTACAATATAAGATTATGACTATTTATTAATTTGGAGTTGACATTGCGTTCATTACTCATTGAGAAGTTCATCTTGAAAACTTTCCGAGTCAAGCATTTACCTCGGAAACACTGAAGAGATTTTACCTATCGATGAAATGTTTTGCTACCCTATTTGTATTTAGGAAAAAGTACAATTATTTAAAATCGACAAGGAGACGTCTATAAATGACGACCAATTTTTGGATAAAAAAAAATTTCACTCCTCAAACTCCAGTTTCGAACTGCAAAACTCATTCCAAATACCAGAATAGAATGGATTCTTCACAATAGAATCTGATGTGGATTGGCGGAAGAAAATGTCTGATCTAAGACACGAAGCAAGGACAGAAGATATCAGTCAAATCATAGTGTGAATATTATTATTATTCGCAACCTGGTACGCTGTTTGATATCCCTTTGACTTGGATATCGTGTAAAATTCGACTATGGTTTTCGGGAACTTTTCATAGATTTGGAATGCATTAAGGTCAGAGTACGCTTTTATTCTGAAGGCATAAAACAAAGCCAACCTGGGTACTTCTGTTTCTTCAAGTCTACGACATTTTCGGCGCCTTTTATTTTTCATTTCAATAGTAACATGGTAATTAATTTTTTCAAATATTGATCTATTTAGTACTTTTCGATGGCTGCCACTTTTGCGTTATACAAAGCTCTTTCATTATAAATGACGGCAGTCAATGTATAATCTTCGATAGGAAGGATCCTATCTAATTTCATATTACATCGTATAGTACTGTCTCCGTTAAACGCTTTGCAAGGATGCACGTTGGCTGGAATAAACTCCGTAATATTCATGTGAAGTGTCGTCAGGATCGTTATCGTGAAATTTCCTTCCAAAAGCATGATCGAATATCGTCTTTTGGTTTTGTTAATTGTTCATAAGATTATGTTTGCGTTTCGATTCTCCTCGGCGAATTGTATAGAGTTACATGGGTTAATCGTCCGAACTCTTCATCCGTTGAGTCCAGAAAGTCGTGGTTAAATAAAAGTTCGAGGAGTTCTCAGCTGTGTGTCTCAGCTGTGTGTGAGCCTATGAGTTTTTCGTTTTTTTGAAACCTCACAGCCTAGAAGTCTCGGTTTCGAAAACTATCTTTTCATTCTTCCAGAAGCGACTTTGAAGATTACATATGTCGCGTTATATACTCGCAATCCTTATCTTGGTTTATAAGGCGAGTATTTCTAAATAACCACCATCTCTTCCAGTTCTATGTTCCAGCACCTTACCGTCTTATGTATTAATGGTATATATGTGTGTGCAGGAAGTATCGCTTGAATGCCATTCCAATTCAAATCGCAGCAGACCAGATTTCTTTTTACGTCTCCTCACTTCAAAGATGATCCAGTTGTGGTCTAACAAACTGTGTGAATCAGACACCCTCAATCTACCCAGATCCTTCAGTTCTTCCATTGTTATTAGAATTATGTCAATCACTTCGTCTCTCTCGTTCTTTTTTAATTGGTTGAATAATTAAAAAATATATTAAAACACACAAAGTAAAATTATTGACTAAAATAAATGACAATAATGGCGTGCTAAAGTATTAAAATGCTACCCAATAATAAACAACAAAAATTTAAAAAGAAAAAAAAAACTGTTTTAGAAATGATGTATGAACGTTTAAATTTTTAAGTTGTTTGAATTTTCATAACAGCTCTTAGATACATATGAAAATAGTACCGCACAGATGGGTAGTTCACAAAGTCTTCCATCTACTTAATTTCAAGATAATGCTGATTCCGCTTGACAAGCATATAATGTCCTTAATAATACCTAGAAAGCATGAGTTCGTTAACTTAAAATTAGATTTGGCATATGAGTAGATGAAATGAGAGAAAATGAGACTTTTCATTTTTCAGGCCGACATATTTTGTTGATCATTTACAGATTGTGTTGATTTTAGAGAGTTGCCATGGAACATGTCCTATGTGTTTATGGTACTTATAAAGGATACTGTTGTTTAGTTAAACATCCTCTTTCCATTAGAAATTCGATTTCTAATTGGGCCTTATCTATAAAATGAATGCTAATGCGCAGCATTATTATGAAGAAGGTAGATGGCCGTTCCATATATACCTCAGAAAAATCTACTTTGTAATACCAATGCTTGACGTACTTCCGATTATCAACAAATTGCATGCAATTGAATTCATTGAAATAATGCAAATTTAAAAGCACATCAAAACATCCTGCCCAGATAAGATATGGTGCATGGCATGATGGCCGATTGACTTATTGGTGAATTTTCCACTTTTTCTTTCCCAATATTATTTTTATTAATGCTTCTTGCTCTGCGATCCAGTCTGGTTTATATTGCCAATAAATATATGAATGATGTTTCGCAATTTAATGAATGGACATGTATGATTTACATACTACACTTTTATCAGCAATGATTTATTCAAGTCATAATAAAAAGTTGATTTTGATTGAACTTAAGAAGATAGTGAACTTGAAATGTTCACTGCTCTAATGAAACGCGAATCGTCGTATTGATAGATGCAGTGAATATGGAAAGGGTGCTTGCATGTTACTTTTAACGATCACGTGCTACTCAACGATAATTAGTTCGTAATGTTTAAAAGTAATCGAATGATAAAGATTTTGTCAAGAGCGCATCTTATAATCACTTTCAGACACAACATGCATATTACACAGTACACAGCCTTTATATCACGAGTTTTACGTAAAAAAAAAACCCACGCTCCGAAATTTATTGCTCATAATCTAGTGAATGTCACTATCACTAATTTTTGCATAGCGCTGAATGACACGCACCAACATTTGCACATACAATACAGTGGTACAGTTCAACTTTATAATTCGAACAAGACAGCATTTCGTCTTAGGATGAGAAATTGCTTTTTAATGAATGCAGTTCCAAATAGTCTTTCTCAATCCTTATACTTTTAAATCCATAAGTTTCTTAATAATACGTGTGACTAATATGGTGGCGATTTGTGATTATAATTCCACAAATGTTATCAGCAAAAGTTCAACTTTCTGCACTTTTTAGTCTTATCATCGAAATTAAGAAAATAATTTTGCCAAATAAATTTGACCAAAATGCCACTAGAATAGACACAATTAAAGTGCCACTAGCAACGGTAAAAAGGGGATTAGACGAAATCTTCTGGAATGAGACAGATACGGCTTGGAGTGACAGGAACAACTGCAGGATAAGCCGAGCTCTTTGGTCTCACCCTAATAAAACGAGGACAAAACAACTCCTGGGGAAAAACAGAAATGGCGTTAGAAGATTGGTGGCAGTATTAACGGGCCATAATCTTCTAGGTCAACACGCCAAACGGAATCTAAACGGATGACACCTGCCGAGCTTGCGGCGAGGAGGAAGAAAGTACAGAACACTTCCTCTTCGATTGCCTGAGTCTGACCAACAAACGCCTTATTTGGCTGAGGTGTACTGGCGTAACACAATTGGAACACTTGGCGACCACAGAACTAGGGATGCTCCTTGGTTTCTATAGGACGACAGGATGGACCATCTGTAAGCAATAGTACTACATATAGGGAGCTAAGGGCCGATGCTGGCCTATGCTATTTTCCAGCAAGTGGACCCCAGTGCAAATAAAAATAATAGTACTATCATCAAAATTAAGAAAATAATTTTGCATTCCAGAAATGTTTTGCACCAATGTCCTACGTGCATTCAAGTCAAGTCAAAAAGCGCTTTATTAAAAATTTTAACATATTATATATAAAAACATGAAGCAAATTTTAAACTATAACAATATTTAAAAACTTAATGGCACAAACGGCACTCTAAATTTAAACATATTAATAATTCAAGAACAATCTCTAACATAAGATAAATATAAACATCATTTATGGTACATTAATTGGAAAAAGGGGAAAAAACCAACCAACGCTATTAAAAAAAATTAAAAAATTAAAAAAAACCAAAAAATGAACTTTTCGCTTAAATTTAACTTGTATTACTTAACTATTAACTTAATAAATCTTCTCAAACTATTATCTTAATAATATATATAACTACAATAATATCCCTATTCTAAATGCTATACTTATCGCTAGTTATTAACACATACAATCATAAACAATTACAGAACACAAACGTAGCAATAATGAGCCAATACTGGGAATTTTGTTAATTGCCATTCAGCCACCAATACCTAGACTCCTGCGTCCTAGCTCGATCAATTTCGACAAACCTTACAACAGAGTACCTCCATCGCAAATGTTGAACCCTCAAACTCAAATTCGGAGGATATTCTATCTTCTTATCGGTGGCCCGTCTGTATACATGGTATATAATCGGGACACCGTCGGAATCAAAAATATATCGATTCATGTCTAAATATACGAATGCTTCGGGAGGTATGAAGCCAGTATTGAGACAAAGTCTCAATGTATCCATCAGTAGGGTGGAACGGCTGCGAAGTCCAGGGATTCTCACACAGTCACAGAATTCGCGATGTGATTTCGAACTAGTTTCATAAGCATAAGATAGTCCATTAAAATCCATTTCGATGGATTTTACACCTTTCCCTATATGAATAACAGTCTGAAATGTGTTTTATTTTAATTATATATCCTTTTTCATTAATTTAATCGATACAGCAGCAAGTTCGCTCAACCTATGAACAAATGCCCGGAGGATAGATGCCTTGACTTTATTGATATTTATTTACTAAATTAAATTTATCTGTTACTCGAGTTTTATACTCGGAAAACAATTTTCAGTGCCCATGGGAGACCTGAAAAAATGCATTTATTCTAGACTTTGTTCTTTTCAAATTGTTAAACAAAGACAAGGATTCTTAATAAACTTTGCCGACATGAACAACGGATTATGTAGATAAATAGCCTGGATTTGATATTACTTGCTAAAATAAAAACACAATCAAACTTATCCACATTTTCAACCTAACAGGAGGTCAAAGCAATAAACTTTAAAACCAACTGTGATTACATCTATCAAATTGAAGCGCGGGTGAATATCGCTCCAGTTGATTCTTCGACTGGCTTGGATCTGAGAAGAGCAAATGAATATATCAAGAAATAAACTCCTAGTTAAGCCCTACATTTTTTGTCGCAGTGCTTGAAGATTTGCCGGCCACCAATCTGGTAATTTCAGTTCGCAGGGAACACCATCAATCATTAGTCGCAAGGCTTTAATAGCATCTTCGACTCGAAGGATTGCTAACCCATGTCTTCCCTCGCGTCCTAACAGCTTTCCTATTTGTTTCCCGTTCGGTAAATGCACATTCGAGTTGTTCAAACCGATGCGACCGTTAGTTATTAAAGGCATTAATCGTCTTTTGATATTTAAAGGATAAGCTTGCGATGTAATATCTTGCCCAATAAATCCAGACTTCATGAAACAAAAGCCATTCATAAAATCGCAATTCGTTTCGATGGGAAACAGTTTTCCAGGCACATGATCCTCCACACCTTCGCCAATGCCCATACTATATCGAAATCGTTTATAATCATTTTTGCTACCGGGCGAGTCCAGCAAGCAATGTGGAAATAATCGACTGACATCTTTCGTACTGAAATCCTGAGGGAGTATAACTCGCGCTCCTAAATTCTTAACCCTCGGATCTCGACACAAAAGAATTTCTTCATTTATATCTTCTAACATCATCGGAGCTAGATCCGCTCTTAGTTTCAATCCAATGGATCCGCCATTTTTGTAGTGCGCAAAAGCCAATGGGTCATAAATCTTCCCAGTGTTTAGATCACTGAACACTGCCCATACTCGAAAATCGCCATCCAATAACTCAACATCCAAATCTCCTGCACCATCGTTTTGCATTCTTATACTCCTTTTTAATTCATTTCTAAGACTTCGATCGCATTCCAGGAGGAAGGTTTTCTTGTCAGCCGTCGAATATACAATCGTATCCGCAAAAACTTTTCCGTTTTTCTTTAGCAACATTGCATATATCGATTGATATCCTTTTTGTAATTTTGTAACATCATTCGTTAGTAAGTATTGCAACACAGGAAGGACATCTTTCCCGTGCAAGCGTAACAAACTACGATTATGAAGGCTCTCAGCCAAGAGAACTGTCTTCTTCTGATCAGAAGATGTCGTCGTTGACAAAGTTGACTGGTAACGTCTGACTAAAAGGTAAATTAAATTTTCACGTTGTGCTAAACACCTTAAGTTATGCATTCTGATTGATCCTTGTGTTGACGATATCAAATATCGTCGAATTTTTTGTGATATTTGAGCTAGATTTTATTGCGAATAAGTAAGATTATAAATCAGCAAATCGGATTTTGAAATTTAACACACAATCACGTAGACACTTTTAATTTCTATGAAATGACAGCATACACTAATTTTGGAGCAGCTGCCGCCTTTGTTTGTATGGAAAATGAAATGAAACGAGCACAGAGTACAAAACGAGCTACTTTGTACCAACTCGTAAATGTTTGCATCTTGCACTAGTGAACAAATCCTATGCTGATGTTGGGAAAAGTGTAGATTTTTCGCCTGTACATTTAACTTGAGACTTAGATAAACATCACGGTTCTCATCAGGACTTCTGAGCGATTTCGCCATACTAATGTAATTATGCCTTAATTAATCATGCAATTATAATTACTCTCAAAGATATATTCTGCAAGACTTGGTGCTTTTCTTTCATCTATTCTGTAGGTAAGGAGCAAAGCTGCTATATAGCAATCAGCTACTGTTTATTTATGATATTTTCGTTTCGAGGATTCAGGGAAAGAATGCAATGAAATGAAATGAATTGAAGCGAATTCCATTCAGGGTTTCGGGCCCTCATCTAAAGAAGAAAGAACACTTTCATCGAAAGACCAATGGGGAATAACATTCCACACGCGAACCAAAAAAGAGCCATAGTATTCACAACTCTCTGAATGTAACAAATGCTCAGAAACCTAGAAAGTTTGCTCGAATAGGATTGATTAAACTCCTCAACAAAATACGAGCTATGAATTCGGAACTTGCTCTCCTTGTACAGACGTAGAGCTATATAAGAGTTTCTTTGTAAATCCTCTTGCTTAAAATCGTTGTGTAGTGTGCACATGATACTAACCATGGTACTGTTGTACTATTTGTCGACGACAAATAGTACATACACTTCAAATAAATAAGCAAACGATTTCACCTTCTCCACCGACGACCATTTACGTTGAATGCTGAACCGAACAGTGAAACTCCAAATATTGGAATGACAACAAAACAATAAGACTACCGGGAACCATTGAAGGCTTCAAACATTAAACTTTTCGTTTAGCTTATATCGGCATGAACATGTCGAATAAATAGGCTCGGAAATGAACATTTAGTGCACGAATCGTCATTTTACAGAAGAGGTGCCGTACCTTAAATGAGACAACCTGCTAAACTTTTCCGTTCTCGAATAAGATATGGGACGCCTTACGCAGAAACAGATAATTGATTTTTAATTAGTTTGAATTGCTCTGGGAACATAGTTCCAATAGAACAAAACAGACCTCTGAACGTTCACTTGTACCAAGGATGCTTGCACAATTTAGCTCTGATGAGATTTTTCAAAAAAAATTTCTAACATTTGTTATTCAAGCTAACATTTTGTTATTCAAAATATTCAAGCTCAGTTCCAGCTTCGATTGTGATGTTATTACTGTTGCTGATTGCACTATTGCAATCTCAATAGTATTATCAACCCTTTTACGGTTCAAACACAATACATGAATTTGTCTTACAAATGTTCATTTAATACACGATGAGATAAAATATGTTTTTCTATTATTATTAATGAAAACCATTCTATCAAACTTCTGTTTACAAATATAAATTTATAATTAGTATTGAATCGCATTGTGTGGTAGAATGCGATACAAGTTTTAAATAGGATAGCTGTGTTGCGATTGAATATCCTCAGAATAGTATTTATATCGAAGAAAATAAAATGACTTCTATACGTGAACAACAAGCAACTGCACTTATTAATTCCGACTATTTGTTTTCTGTTAAAAACGCATATACAGGATGAGTGTTGTTAATTTAAATATGATAGAAACCGAGTTCCTTGAATAAAATCAACAAAAATAATCATACAAAAACTTAATTCAATTTGTTCTCGTTGGATTCGGCTGTTTCGACGGTTTTGCTAGATATTTTCGCGTTTGAATGCCAGAACGATTTGTAAGACTAATGGCGATCCTCCCCGATAGGATATTAACTCTCCGTTGGTTTAAATGATCAAGTACAACTAAGAAGAACCGCACAGACTTAGTGAAAGAGACAGCTTTTTATCTGACTACTCGAGAACGGTGACTTCTTCTTTAACCAAAAATTCAACGACTTCTTCTTCAACATCTTCTGTATCTAAGTTATCAGTGTCGATATCTGGAAAAGAATTCAATCCGATAGTTAATATTTTTCTCATACACACGACTGTCGGAACTTACGATTTCTCAACTGCAAACGCCTGTTCTTCTGTCCCGTCCATTCAGCTATTCTCTTATTGCGGTATTCCATGAATTGGTTGCGCAGTTGTGCTCTCTTCTCCAGCAGCTCCTTCGATGCTCTAGTCATTCGCATGCGATCCTTGGTTTCGAATTGTGGGTAGTATTTCTTAAGATTCTTCTTAATTTCTTTCTGTTGGGCGTCCGATAGCAACGATACTGGTCTTGGACGCCATAAGTATTGAACGAAGTTTTTAAGCATCGTTCGTCTTAGCAGACGACCTTGAAACGAGTACATGTTGTAGCCCGTATCTTCTTTGAATACTGAGACACCCGTCACAACATATCGTCCAGTTGGATCCCACTCAACTTCAGAAGCACGATAGTGGTCAGCCGTGCTCATCACTACAAAATCATTGTTTGTATCAACGAACTCAAAGGTGCCCGGATTTAAGTTGCCCAAAACGATGAACTGGCCGCGCGGCGACCAGAACAAATGCGTACACACTTTCTTCTCCAACTTCTTCACTAAAATTGGTTTCTGCCCCTTCTTCACCTCGTAGAAACTTACATTTGAACTACTCGGTTCACCGTGAATTATTGCAAATTTCGTGCCCACTGGTTCCCACGCGAACGCCAAGATCAAGTCTTTAATTTCTACAGAGTCCACTGGAATGTCTTTCTCGCGCATGTGGAATATTTCAAAGTTGTAGAACATTCCCAAGAATTTTACGTCAGCATCCTTCTTGTCCTTCTTCGATTTTGAAAACCGATCGACTTTTACGCACAAATAGTCGCCCGACTTTTGCCAATGGATCTTACAATCAGCCACATTGAACAAATTCTTATTTCGAATTTCCCGCTTCTTCGGGATCTCCATCAGAGTTACCTTGGCAGGAACATCAGTTTCTTCTGCCACCCAATAAGCAATTATATTATCCGTTGGCGACCAGCTAAAGCTTCGGATCCCTGTGATCTTTATTGACTTCATGTCGAGTAAATAAAAGCTCGGCGTTTCATATACTTGAATCGAGTTCTCGCACATCCTAGCCACATATTTGTCGTCGTGCGACCATCGGAACATTGACATACTGGGCATGTTGTCCGAAACGAAGCTACGTTTCTCCTGCCCACTACGAATATCCCAAATAATAATTTTCTGACCGGTTTGGGTCGGCCCGTATGTCACTAAGTAGTTCTCGCATGGTGAGAAGTCCACAAATTGCGTTCCAGGATGCGGGAACTTGTTGATTTTGTTGAAACTAGTACCACCCCAAATAGCCACACCAGGTTTATGAAAGGTTACAATGTACGTGCCGAGTGGTGACCATTTCACAAACGTATCCGTGAAACGCTAATATGAAAATATCACAAATTTCAAGAGAATTATGCAAAATGAAAATTTAATTCAATAAACATTCACAAATCACCTCTCTCGTCTCCAAGTCGGTGGGCTCAGGCAAGGTATTCTGCCAAAATTGCACCTGCACTGAATTGTGTCCAGTTTCGGCTGCCACACAGTATTGATCATATGCGTCCGGTTCAGTTAAGAAATTGTATAAGTCCTCTTGCACTTTGTATGGTTGTGGAGTGGGCGGTTCCCATTTTTCTGGGATATTTTCGTACCTGCAGAGGATTAAACATATTATCAATAAATTAAAATAAGTTTGATGGAAAGTCTGTTTGAAAAAAAGGTTCTTATTTCTGTTATAATTTAAATTAAAAGTATCCGATCAATTTAAAATTCAAGAGCATATTTTACTCATGCTTTTGCATAAAATGGGCCATGGATACCAATTTTGAAATTGGTATGTCAGCCTGAAGCTGTTAGACACTCAACCATCTTCCTTATAACTCTGTCATTTTATCATTTTGCCTTATTTCCAAAATCACTATTTGATTCGATTTGCCTTAAGACAGCTTGAAAAATTTCACCTCAAAATTAATGTAAATTATAATAAAGATGCTACGATCTATAAAATTACTGATTCAACAAACTAAATTGTCAAAATAATCGAAGGAAACAAAATAACAATTAGGAAGAAAATGTTAGGAAATTAAAATCTTTCGAATGCATCAACAAACTTCCAGTGCTATAATCTGGATCCAGCACATTGTAAGGAAAAGTGTGCGTAAGATGCAATGCATTTTTAGTTTGAAATAACAACGCTGACTATATATAAGTTCTATTTTGAGTTACCAGAGATGAGCCAATTAGCACTAACCCGCATGCTAAAAGAAAAAATGTTAAATCCTATAAACGTATTTCAAAACGGTTAACCGCGGACTGAATTCATGATGCACTTTGCGCCGAGTAGGGTTTAATAAACTCATCATCGTTTAGAAACGTATCACATTGCATGCCAACTCATATTCCACATTTTTTAATTAATTGAGCTTTTCGAGCTAACAACAAATGCCAAGTGGCGAATACATTTGCTACCCCAATTGCGATGTAAACCTTCATTGTTTCCGCCGCATTTCTGCTTAATCTAAATAAATCGGATAAAAAAGTTCACGTGTCACATACTTTTGAAAGTCCGTAAACAAGTTTACTGCAAACGTATGCGACTTATCCAGCCGATGATTATTTAACGCCTTCACCGCCTCCTCAGCCTGTGCAGAGTTCTTGTATTCGAGGAATGCGTAGCCTTTCGTTGTTTCTTCTTCATCCAAAGGATAATAGACACTGACGATTTCGCCGAAATTCGAAAACAACTTTTCGATGACAGTTTTCAATTTCTCTTGACGCGAGGTTCCAACTTTGGGAATGTTATCCACAACGACAACATTTTCCACTCCATCCGTTTCGCATGGCTTTTGCTTAAGCAGGTCGCCGAGCAGTTCTGAAAAGATCAAAACAATTCCTTCAAATCATGCTTATCACCGTTGGGAATTTTGTGAAAGGAGTCCCCTTCATGGAGGTTATGTTCGCGAATGCAAGCCATGCTGGCATCAGCGGCCGCAAGAGTCGATGCGATGACCGATCACTCGCACTCACCATCGTCAGTTACATCATCAACAAACCCCTCAGGATCATCGAAATTTGGCTCCTCGCCATATTCGCCGTCGCCATCACAATCACCACTATATTCCTCGCTTTTCTTCTTCGCCATTTTTTCAACTTTTATTCGCGAAATTCACGCAGTCACTTCGCAAATGTCATCAGAAGTACGCACCCCGCGCCGGAAAGAATTCACAATCGATAAGTCACCTGCTTTCTCGTGTTCACAACTTCTCGTAGCAGTCAATCGCTGTCAAAACTGGGCCGGAGTGACTTTTGGTTCTTCACGTTGGTTAACCTGGTTAACAATTATGAATTTTCCGTACCTATGTAGTAATTTGAGAGTCTACAGCGTTCAAATACTTCATCTAATTTTTCGCCTAGTTAAAATTCAAAATCATACGTTTCCCAATCGAAAATCTTCACTTCTATCGAACATTTGCAAATTCATTCATAACTCTCAAGGTGAGATTCACATTCATTCATAAATCCCACCATTCATGCTCTATTTCAATTCAATGTCATCGTCTGTCAAAAGCTCACTCAAGGCCCGAAAACCTCTGGCAATTCGACTCTCGTCAGCCCGTTTCGCGGTTCATCAGCCGAACATGACTCGTTCGACCCCGACTTTCGCCTTCGCCTTTGCCTTTCCGTCAACGAACACACCCGACCCAAACGACCGCCACACGAAACAAATTCATTGAAGAAAAATCCCATGCTCGCTCGCCAGGGAGTATGCGCGCCGCCTCCCCGGAACGCTCCCCTTTCACTTATACTCGAGCAACAACTCCACTTTTCCCTATTCGCGCACCCTACCGTCTAAACTAAAATTCAATCGCGAAAATCCGACTGTCCGACTGTGCCTGGCTCTGTCCACACAATCGCACAATCACTGAATCGCAGAATCGGAAAAACGGGACAATCGCACGGAAAGGTGGTAAGGAGCCAGGCAGCGCCAGCGACCAGGCTCATCTCGGTGTAGTTCGCGGCGACGACGTTGGCAAACAAGCAAAACGAAAAATCATGAAAAACGTCGCGACGGAAATGTCGTCGCTGCTGGAAAAATGAAGTGGAAAATCTTAGGTCGGCCGCGGTGTGAAAACTGGGTGATTCGATTGGGACTCCTGTCGATCCGCAAGCGCTGAAAAGTGAGTGAAAAGTGAAAAGCAAACGCAACATCGAGTCGCTGCGAGCAGAAAGAAAAGTTGTGCCGAGTAACAGTGTCGAAAATCGCGTGAAAAGTAAAAGTCGGTGTATTGTGGTTCATTCACTGGATCGCTCGTTCACGGGCGGCTCAGCGAATAGATTTTTCGTGCGTTGCGGGCACTTTGCATTGCGTTTTCTCGCTTTTCGCGTCCACCAAGTGTCAGGACGGAAGTCGCGTCATTCTCAGTAGTTCTGCAACAGTCGGGCAAACGCGAAAATTGAGTGTTTCACCAACCGCGCAACCATTGCCAGCGAAGCACTAGCGTTCCACCAACGTCCAGACAGATGCACCCTTTGATTTCCACCAACTGCCAGCCAACCACTCGGAAAACGGGAAAACGCAACGCGCCCTCCATCACAACCGTCGACAAATCGCTCCACAAAACCAAAACAGCAGCGAATCTAACAACTGGGAATTAGCTAGCTGATGTCTTTATGCTTTAAAAATGGTGAAATCGGTCGTCCAACGCTACAAAATTAGGATTTATGTGATTACAAATCATGACAGAGGGACATGAAAGGTGAGTGGCAAGTTCAATTTTTCCCCGCAAGGACAGTGTCCTTCATCGGTTGCAAATCCCTTCGCCCGTTTGTGTGATCTCATTCAGGGCACGTTGCACAAGGGCCGGAAACGGCTGTCGTCACAGACGTTTAAATATACTCTCTCATCGAAGCTATCCTTAAAGAAAATGCCCAACTGCCTAGTGTCGCTTCTTCAAGCTTCGCTCAAAAGAAGACAGTAGCCAGC
Organism: Stratiomys singularior; assembly: GCA_954870665.1. Taxonomy (NCBI): domain Eukaryota; kingdom Metazoa; phylum Arthropoda; class Insecta; order Diptera; family Stratiomyidae; genus Stratiomys; species Stratiomys singularior. The sequence continues at coordinate 11,704,921 of OX940881.1, forward strand.
GCACAAAGAGCCAACTGCGCTCCTTTAGGCGAATAAACAGGTCAAAATTGCCAGGTGCTGTGTGCGGAAACAACATCTCCAATTTCCACACCTCCGCATATGCAAAGTGCTGTGCGCACATTTCCATGACGACTTTCTTTAGTTTTTGTCATTCATTCATTAGAACCCAATCCGTTTCCCTCCTCCAATCCCATTGCCGAGTACTTTTCCGTTGTCACAGTCATTTGCCTTTGAATCTGAGATGAAAGTTAGACTCGCGTGAACTAATAGCATTTGCAGCAGCAAATAAGCCGCTGAGTGCTATCGTGTTTGCAATCAAAAAATGTTTTCTATAGTATTCTGGAGATCTGCTTGGAACTTTTATCAAAAAAATCTCAACCATTAGCAGCACCGACCATTAATCCACACAATTCATGCCCAGAACAAATTGCATACAGCAAAACAGATAGAGCAACACTTTTCCTCTTTGAATCCACCGAATCAGAGTGGAGCTCCCCTGCTGAATCTCGCACGTCCTTCGGTACCATTGCTGCCATATCAACAACAGCATCATCATCACATCAACCATCAACTATCCACTCCTGGAAAGCTACTCCCAAGAGCAATGTTTGTGGATGCTGTGAACGACTGAAGAGTCTTTGAAAGTGTGTCAATATTTGAAGGAGATATGCGGCTGCTTCTGCCACATCTATATCCTCTATTCTATTGTGTCATCCTTGTTGAGTCCACATTTTCCACTTTTCATAGATGTGGAGAAGTTAAACGCTGCAAGATAAACGAGTGTTGGAGCGCTTCGAACGGATGCTGCTGCTCCTCCTTCTTGGACTTGAGCCTCAATCGTGGCACAACAAAATCTGCTATTAACAAAGACAACAGCGAAATGTGAGATGTTGTTGGTTGATGGGGATGAAAGTGGTTGTGAACTCACCAGCAGCGATGAGAAGAGAATTTCTATTTCGATTCACAGGGAGTCGAAACTTGGGAAATTTATAGTGGTTGCCTAAATAGATGTGGAGATTGTTTGGAGGCTCTCAAAGCTTGTATCAAGAATCAATGAAAGCGTAGACCACACGGGACGGCATGAAATGCTGTGAATGAAATGTTTGTAAAATATAAAATATCGAATACATTGTCTGATTCCGATGCTACTCGCTCTTGAATATGTTTTAAATTTTCTGATCATCGTAATCTCTCTGGTAGGATTAATTGTTAACTGAGAAAATGCATTCTTAACACTTGATACGTCGGAGAGGCTGCACATCTCTCTTCTGAGTATCTGGAATTTGCATCGTTGCGGATGAATTTGATTTATTCCTTTTTTTCGGATAATTAAACTGAAATTTCTGTAAATTTTTACGCAATGTTGAACTGTTTGCACTATACTAATTTTTTCATTGACAAATCAAAATGTAAAAAGCTGAAAATCATTCAAATACTATCTTAGTTTACGTTCACCAGCGTCTCGCATGATACATCCAAATTTCCGATAAAATATTTAAATTTTGGGAAACAGTCAAAAGAGGAAAGTTTAAGTGCTCACATAAAACACAATACTTTAGATGACTTTAGATGCAAAAATATAACTTTTGCAACTCGAACGATTAAAAGGCCTTACTTGACGCATCTACTTCAGTTTCCAGTGCAGGATATGTAGTCTAATTACCATAAATTACCAATTTTGTTCAGATTGAACTGAACAAATCCGTTTCGGAACACACAAATCTGTCCGATCACACTTTCAACAACCGTAGAGGGAGCCAAACTCTTCGATATGTTGGTCTAGTCCGCAGTACTATTCGTCTGGTGTTGCAGTTCGTTGCTGAAGACCTTCACTCCATACCTCTGTTAAATATTGAACCATAGATCTCATCAAGAGTGGCGTCAAAGTTGGGCTTTGTCCCTTTACAGTGCCAATCAAACGCAATTTCCTTTGCGGTCTTATCAAACATCGCCCCCTGATTTGCTCTGCGAAACTTACCTTTTTCTTTTCTTCTTCTTTGCTTCAGGTAAAAATAAAGTCAACCTAAGATTTTGTGATTCTAAAAATCTTAAAAAACAAAAATCGAATCCACAACTTTTATCATAAGCACTATTACTTACACAGTGGCTAATGTCTTTAGATTTGCAAGAGGTTAGAGTGAGGAGAGCTCGTATTCAGTGATAGGACTAGTCAGACGGCATATCATAGCATAACCCGAGCCACTCTCGGGTCAAAGAGAGTATCAAAGATATTACTTTTGTAAGTTAGTAACACGTTGCGTAAATTGTGCAGTGTTGAAAAAGACTTAATTGCTTTTATAAAATTTTTGTATGCTGAAACATTTTAAATGCAACGAATGACTTCTAAACATCGAATAAACACGAAAAAAAACTTCAAGCTTTTCTCTGGCATGGGTAAGCCTTGGTTAGTCCCAAATTTACTTTGTTTTACTTAGTAAACGATATGGAAAAAAATATTTTTTTTACGGACCTGAAATCGTCTCCCGTGCAAATGTGAGGTAAGTTGTTTGTATTCCACGGGTTGTCGTGGTTAAATATTAATATATCGTAATTGTTTTACAGTTTTGCACGTTTTTGGCTCAGTTCAAAGGATCAAAGGATCAGTTCTGGGTAGCTGTCTGACTTCTTAGTCTGAAACATAGAAAATTTTTGATATAGTTCACTTCGTTAGCATGGCGGCCACCGTTTTTGCCACCGCCGGGTTGAGGCCATGCGCGACAATCTACCAATTGTTCCCTTGTAAAACAATAACTTCAGTTCATTTAATTTACTTTTAGTTCATTTAATTTATTATGAAGATGTTATGTATGTTATGTATTATGGGGTATACAGCCCATCTATTTGTATTTTTGATGAATACTATAACTCTTACGTATCTGAAGCCTAAATCTGGTTATACTTCATGATAGTATACATTATATGTTACTCTCTGTGGATTTAAAAGTCAGTTCCTGTTATATGCCAATGTTAATATGAAAACATTACAGAATGATATTATTCAACACTGTGTGCGTGTTTAGATTGTTCCAAGATATTCCCGTTTCGTGATAAGTTCGATATGCGTGCACCTATCAAGCTTAAAATTTGTGTGGGATCGTAATATGTGAAAAATTGCAATATCATTAGGTAAAAAATGGATTTTTATTCAAGACTCACAGCAGCTAATCTATTTTTGTTTTATTGCTATCCGTTCGAATCAGTTTTTTCCTGATCATCATTAATCAATAAATAATAAATACACTTTCATCTATTTGTAAATTAAAATATTAAAACCAGATGGTATCGATGTCAATTGCATAAATTAATAATCAAATACTAAAGCTATACCGCACTATTGTCTCGTTCTTCGTATTCTTTCCATTCATGTTCGCTTCACTTATCTAAGATTGTGCATAACATTCTACAATGTCTTACAATTACTACATCCCATTCGAATTGAATAACTGAAATCGAAATCGACTCAATAATTCAAATCCACACACATTAAGATGCGTCAACAACATGCCTTGTTTGCTTCATTCATTCATCAGAACAACTGATACATTAGAATTTGCTTTTATCTACATTTTTTTTAATACTGAGTACTTATTTTTCATTCACTTGAATCATTGTTTATTCAATCGGAAGCGTAATTTCAATTGATTCCATCTTAATTGCTTTATGAATGAAGTGGAACGACGTTAGAGATGTGTAATGGATATAATTGCTCAACTCGAGAAGAATTAAAATAATTCTGGAAGAAAGTTGAAAAGCGGTAAATGAAAAAATGTTAACCCATGTGCCTAATAATTATATAAGCAACAAGGACATTATTACCTGAAACCCTCATCTAAATAACCTTCACTGACTCACTGCCGTATCGAATTCAACTTTGGTCCCAAAATATCACTTGTGCGAATTACCATCCAAAATTATAATAGTGTGTCCGAAAATAGAATTTCACAGTTGTCCAATACAACCTTCATGTTCCGGAGTTGAATGGTTCTACCTTGAGCAATACGCCACAACCTGCACCTTTGTAAAAATTAGTCAACCCCAAATCTGAATAATAACACTATGAATAGGTACTTGTTTTCCATGACCTAATTTCCACTCCTATCACACAATCATAAGCGCTACTGCCGTTCCGTTGTCGTCCTGAAATTTCCGATTCCTCAATCAATCCACTTTACAGGTCTGATCGCATATCGATCATCGTGGTGTCGTCCTTTTACTGTATGACTGTTACAAGTCCCCAACATTATTTCATCGACATCATTCATACCTCTCTTATGAATGAAATTAATATTTGTTGGGAATAAAGGGAAAGAAGAAAACTGAAAATGGGAAAACAGCCAATAACATTTCACTCGCTTACTTCTATATCCGTTACATCTGTATAAAAATATATTTCCCATCAAAACTATCCTTGAGAAGATAAAATGTTTGAGAACGCTATTTCACTCCAAGTATAAACGAAATCGTATACACCCAGAAAATGTTTCTATATATGTGCGAATATATCCTTGCACTCCATACATTCGCTTTGCTTTTATGCTTTTTAGAGCGCTTATGGTGCCCCAATTTATGGATTTATGTACACAAATGTACGAAGAGTCGAACGAAGAGTGAAAAAAAGTTATCCTTGCATGGGACCAACCCAGGTACAATAGAGCACACAAATATTTGGTCGTAAAAATAGCCTGTAATGATTTATTATCAGCAAAAGGGTTTGAATATTCTGAGAATCATCATTTAACAGTAGTGTAGTTTCCCCCTCTATTACTTCAAAATGGCTTAAGTTATTTCCAGGTTATTAATAGCATTATTGCGAATTGTATAATCTGAATGCTTGAAAACATGTGCCAAAATATATTTTTGAACCACTAATTGGAACCGTATTGTAAGCATGACTTAAATTGAATTTCTTTCTTTTTAAGGTCAACTAAAAAAAAACTTACAAAGCAACAATTCTATTTAGATAAATATAATTGTTAACACTAGAAATAAACTCACACAGAATTCCTTGAAAATTTTTGAAATGTAACGTTAGCTTTTTACTATCATTAGACAGCAAACTGATTTAGTTATTGAATTTGTATGATCAGAACTTGGGTTTCAGATTGTTAGTCGAATCAATATTTTGATAATGTCCACTAAATGCAAAAAAAAACGTGGAATGACAAGAACATCTTTAATAACAATCTAACAACAAGATACCAAGCCCGTTTCAAACTTGTATGCTCTTTGATTGATGAAGCTGTAGAATATACATTTATATGCGAAGCTTCGTTTTCATGAGTATGGAACTGGATTTAAGAACCATCCGAACCGAATAAAACGTCTTTCTCGTGTTCGTTCATTCTGATGTTTTGCCTATTGGATGTCAAGGAATGCGAAGCTGTCCACAAGTTTTTATACTTCGATGGATCCTCTTGTGGGTGATAGTTTTTTGTAGTCAGAAATTGTCCAGAAATTTGTATGTCAACTTCATGACTGCTGATTCGGGGTTCAAGAAGATTTCTTTTGCAGATTCAAAAGAGTGCGACATGATATGGATGTCCTCTTCGTAGGCAACTTGATATTGAACCTATAAACCGATCGGCCTCTGGTGTGCACTTGGAGCTTTCTTATGACATGTTCCATTGCCTTAATAAATAAAAGAGGTGCCAGACCGTCGTAATGCTTCTTTCTTTCCTTACTTTCATTTCAAAAGCTTCTGTCAGGTTGCGGTTGAGTCTGTCTCGCGTTGTTTACTTGAACAAACTGACTTTGATACATACGAGGTTTGTTGAAGAAGTATCGCGAATTTTGAATTTTCGCGGGCTACGTATGTTCGATTTTTGATCTTTTGGTGGCGTTATGTTGGAACTCATGACCCTCACTTATGTTGACGATTCCGGCCATTTTGAATGTCCAGTCAGTTTTTGACAGTTATTGTGCCTGAACGTGTTTTAGCTTGTCTTCGGTTTTCGGCTATCCCAAAAAAATGGATCAAAGAATTTGTATTAAATTTTGTGTGAAGAACAACTTGAAGTGCGCGGATGAATTCAGAATGTTGACTGTTGCATACGGCGAAGCTACTTTGCACAAAAGCAAGATTTATCGGTGGTACAAAATGTTCTCAGAGGTACCGAAAAAAGCACGCCAAGTTCGGTCGAATATGAAGGTTTTGCTAACAGTTTTCTTCGATTGCAGGGGCGTGGTGAATTATGAGTTTTTGCCGCAGGGTAGAACGGTCAATAAGGAATATGACCTTCAAGTAATGCGCAATTTGCGAGAAGCAATCCGCCAGAAACGCACGGATTTTTGGAAGAACAAAAATCGGCTTTTGTACCATGATAACGCCCCTGCTCACACATCGTTACTTGTGCGCGAATTTTTGGCCAAAAACAACACTCTAATAATGTCGCAGCCACCGTATTCCCCAGACCTGGCCCCCTGTGACTTTTTCTTGTTCCTGAAACTGAAAATACCCATGAAGTGACGACGCTACGCCACGATTGAGGAAATAAAGACGGCATCGAAGGAGGAATTGAACAAGATCATAAAAAATGATTTTTAAAAATGCTTCGAGGATTGGAAAAAACGTTTTCGCAAGTGTATAATGTCTGACGGGGATTACTTTGATGGGGACAAAATAGATATTTATGAATAAATAAATAATTCTTGAAAAAACACGAAACTCGCGAAACTTTTTGAATAAACCTCGTATTGTCGTATTGTCAGCTTGAAGTCTAAAAATATTTAATAAAAATCAATTTGCCAGGAAAATCAATCAAAACGATTAACATGCTTCTTACGAACAGAGCCTACAACACGGAAAGACTCTACAAAACCAAGCAAACAACTTCGGAAATCAGGGCAAAATATAAGCTTTTCAAAAATTACAACAAAATCCACAACCTATTAACCACAAATAACATGAACCTCCTGCGGGAACTGGATTCCTTCCTATCAGAAACGAACATCATCATCTAAAACCCCCATATTCCTATAATTTAGTCGTTCTTTCAACAAACTTCCTCCAACGTAAAAAAAATTAAAGAAATAGCAAATGCACGAAAATAATATTCAACATCAACTATAACCATACAAAGAACGATAAACGCTGACAAGTGCTACAGTGACAGGGCCAATATCATCGGTTGTTTTTAACCGATCTTAAGGGGGAAAAAAATATTGACTTCCCAACATTTTTCAACGCCTGCTTGTGAGTTAAAAAATTACCGAATTCTTAATCGTCCTGTCCTGAAACCTCCTTGGTATTCATTAGAGTAAGCTTTGCTCTTGCTTTCAAACAGTTTTTTAAAAATACGAAGAAAACATTTTTAATATATCTCCATACTTCTCACATTGCATCCTGCCCCCGATTTTGTACATATGACAAATTACCTTTTTTTGAACGATATTCTTGTCTTATGTTTCGACGGTCTAATTTTTCTTCATAATATTTCCTTTTGGCATCCATGATCCTACTTTACTATATAGATAAGAATGAGCTATCTTGATCTAGATGAAGGATATTGGTAGATCAGACTGTAATCGATCCGGCTGAATGTGAGGTGTGTGAAGTTTACACCGTTGCAAATGCAACGGTCTATCATTTGTTCACATTCTTAACTTTCTTTTGAATAATTTGACTGAAATTTTTGTTAATTATGCTTGGTAACTTGAATTATTTGTATCGAAATAATTTTTGGTTGCAGTTCAATCATCGCCGAAAGTCAAAAAGTGTAAAATATCGAGACCGTAGTATTTGCAACAATGCAAACTTCAGACACCTCTGAATGTGCTGCCCTCTGGGCAATATCATGTCTGTACGTGGCAACTATGTCGATGATATCACGTGATTCCGGCTATATGCAATATAAAGGAGATGTTGGCAGCTTCCGTTTGATATTACGTGGACAAAGGACCCATAATAGTTTTATCTGACTTCATTGTTGTCCTTTTCTTCAGTCGGGGCGAACGAACAACACAGAAAAATTCCGAACATTTGAATACAATTATCAGACAAATGTGGAATGTAGACTGCACATTTTTTCGTCCATTCTCGAAGACTAAGATGGAAATCCTGAGATTCTTGTCATGATACTATCATCCGATTAATCGAACGATCGAATCTGATGCAAAATATTCCACCAAAGATAGATTCTAGGATTAGAATATAATATACTCAATAAAATAGCCTTTATAGAATGTATAGAATCTTTGAACGTTAGTTTTGTAATTCCTTAGGATACAAAATATCCTTCCCATGTGACGAAATAATATTTTCATAATCGCCTAGTGTTACACATTCACTTTCCACTCAACGTCAACCACTCTAAATATTCAAAATGTGCAGTTGAGACTAGAAACTTGCCAAGGTAAAATTCATTCACCACTTAGAGCTTACAATCATTGTTGACTACGGATACTAACACATACAAAAACGTACTTATAACATTTAATTCACGAAATGAGGCAATCGTTGGTAAAAGATTCTCAGTGAATAATGCGCAGGACAGAGAGAGAAAGCCATGTCCTACACAATAAACTCCGTACACTAACATCGCGGAATAGCAGTTGGAACTAGGCAAACAGCACATTGCCGTCCCTAATATTGACAGGAATCAGCAGCGCCGAAACGAATCAAACTCGCTTTATCCTTCTAGGGTAGTTGTAATTGTTTGTGCAAATGTATACGAGTGGATGGATATTCGCTTGCGCCACCCATTCTCACAGCTTTTAATCAATGAACTGTCTCCATTCATTCCTTGCATGGCCTTTAACTAAAACCGGGCGCAAGTGGCAATACATTATGCTAGTATACATATACTAAGATGTTTGTGTTGCCGCGTCTGCAAAACAGGATCATATGAAACGAAAGTGTTGGGTTGGAACAGCAGAGCGCCCTTCTTGAAGGTTGCGCGGTTCAACAAAATAGTGAAAGAAGAGAAACAGGCACATGGCCAAAGCAAATGGTATGTTGGCGGGTTGACAGGGTGTTTTCATAAACAATGACAACGCCTCCACAATGGTGTTATGCGATAGATTGTGTAAGCTTTTCCAGTCAAACTTTTCAATATAGCAAACAGATAATTGTAGAAATTAGTTGATCCCACGACAGCGCCCATTCCTCCAAGCTGGCGCCTATTTTTCGATTTATACTACAGACAAATAGTCGCTTGTTGGCATTTGTACAAGTATGTATTTTGTTGCAATTGTATGTCCTTACGGTTGTTTTTCAAGACGATTCTCTCTTTTTCGTTTATTGGATGAATAAAAAGTTGTAACATGCTTCTTACACAGCAGTCGAATCAAACTATTCCAGAAAATGAAATTTTGCTTTTTAACTAATTTAATCAAAAATAAACTTGAAAGCACTTAAAACGAGACAAAGATTTCCAAGGAGAGAAACACACGTCAAAAAGCTTAAACATATCTGTTAGTATAAGTTACTCCGAAATTTGATAAATTGGAATTCGCATTGCTCGCTTACAGAGTTTTTGTTGTCTAGTAGACACTAAAATTTTAAAGTATTTTTAATATTCTTCAAAATTTAAGTCAACGCCTGTTGGTTTAATATTGAAACTTAAGTTTGAAAATTTATTTTACATTATTTAATTAAACCAATTTAAATATCGCGCTCATAATTTCCTTTCTGAAGGCCATGGACCAACTCAGGCTCTCGCACGATTGATGATCATTGTTGCTCTAGAAAGCGGCTTCCTTAATAATAGATATGAATCATAGATAACTTAATAATAGACAGAGTCGCACGACCAGAAAAGACTGCACTTCAAAACGCACTGATACTCGTCTTTCCATTATATGAAAACTGCGAAGACCCGTTTTAACCCCTTTTTAGAAAACGTTGATCGTCCTTTACGTTGATCCTCAACTATATACCAAAGATTAATTGAAAATTTTGCGTAAAACACTCGAATTTTGTATTTAGATTATCCGATCAAAATGAATATGCTCTACGGAAAAAATTTTCACAGGACAAAGAATGAAGTTGGTGTGATTCTGATGACACATTCGTCTGCTTTTTCCGAAAGTGAACGGAGAAGTATCAACGCAAAGAAAGCTTCACTTTGTAAAGAAGCACTTATGCGAATACTAAGAATCAAGTATATCTGCTAAATACTACATTTTTAAAAATTTTGATTGAATCCACCTCAAAAAGCTTTCAGATAGCATACTCAGCCTAAACAGTAGTAGGTAGCTAGGCAGATCTAGCAAACACGTAGAAGTCGCATAGCGCAAAATTCGACGCTCACGGCGGATGGTCTTATACTAGCATAACGTCTTATACAGCAAAAAGGTGTAGGTAGCATTTTTCAGCATTTTCGGTTTTCAGGAACCGAATTTTGGTCCAATACTGCTCGAAATATGAAAAGGGAAAACGGTTCCATTTTAAGGATTGTCCCTGAAGTAGCATGCTTTCTTTAGAGAGAAGTAAAATTTGACTGCGAAGAGAGAAGACTGCAAGTTAGGCGTTTTCCATGACTTTCATACTTGTACTAATCTGCAATTCCAGCCGTTTGACTTTTAGAGTGATACCACTCCTTGTTCCATGGCTTAGCTGGCAACATGGAGAAATAAATGTTAAATGTTAACACATGAAGATCTCTGATAGAGCACTAGAATTTCGGAAAATATTTTTGTAAGTTCGGGCAGGTACTCAATATTTTGCAAATACTCTCCAATGAGTTTCAAAGACTCATTCCAAAACCGTTTTCGAATGCAGGCAGTTTTTCGGAACCGAAGCGATGCTCGAGTCTATGATCGATCCATCTTTGCGTGATCATTGACAAAATACTATGGGCGACAACAATAGAAAGAGTTCGTTCAATGAATTCATAATTTAAATAGAGTAGAGAATTTCTTTAAAAAAATCCTCTACGCCATTCACAATAAGGAATACAAAAATATAAGGGACCTTGACACATCAAATATAATAAAAATAACACATATAATATAATAAAGTTTCAAGAATAATATATTCAGAGGCAAATATTTGTTGCTTATTGCCTGTTCCTACATTTTATCAGGGAAGCAATTACAAATCCTCCGGTAAGATTCGATCAAGCCCTCGTTAACTTGTGCAAATCGAAAATCAATTTTCCACTCAGACACCAATCAGTAAGTTAGCACATACTTTTTACTTGTTACAACCTTTAGTACATTTTTCTATGCTATTTTGATGATGGAATCATAAGCTGTAAACATTAAAATTTATGATTTGGTGCCCATATAAATTTGCCGAACGCCCTATTCAAAATTCGAATTATTAATCATTCGAAATTGAAAAAAAATGAAAAAACACATTGATATAAACAAAATAATTTTTATAGGTGTCGCAAAAAGAAAGATGGTGAAAAAAACTACCATTCAATTGTGAGGAGGACGAAAAAGCAAATTCACAGAATATTAAGAGAGAGAAAGTCTCTAGAAAAAGTGACGTAGTGATGACGACAATATTGAACTTGAAGAAAATCAAAATGCCTACGAATACCAGTAACCACAATATGACTCATCTTGAATATGCAGTCTTGGTGACTAGTATGAAATAAAACACAAAAATAAATGTGAAATAGAATAAAGCGAGATCTAACGATTTTAACCCTCCTCCATTTTGATCCAAGCGAAAGACACCATCATACACAATTTGAAAATCTTTTCAAATTGATTCCAATCTTTAACCAATTCAATTCTTTACCTCAAAATGAAATTCAAAAATGCAAACATTGAAAAGGTTATTCCGCTCAGCAAAGAATTTTCTCGATAAAATTTTAATTGAAATTGATTACTTGATGAAAATCAGTCTATTTATCAAAAAAATTATTGAAGCTAACTTGTTGGTATTTTTTATATTTCAGTGACTTCCTAGTAAGAGTACGTGCACAGGTTATGACGAGAGACGAAAGTACGGAAGGCTGGCTTCCATTGGCTGGGGGCGGTCTAGCAAATGTATCAATACGACGTCGTGCCAGGCTGCCCACAGGTAATGGTGAACATGAGTACATCATCTATGGTCAAAGGATATCGGATCAAAATGTAAGTTAATATGAATATTCGCGTATTTCCAATACATATGAGAATGTAAGGCTAACACTAGAATTTTATTCTCCTGCTCATTTAAGGTTATTTTAAGTTGTGTCATAAACAGTGAATTAAAATACTACAAAGTTATGCCAACATTTCATCATTGGCATGCTGGTAAGCAGCGCAATGGGCTCACATTTCAAACAGCAGCTGATGCGCGGGCATTTGATAAAGGAGTTGTGAAAGCTTATAATGAGCTTATTGACGGTAATTAAATAAATTCATGTGTTACTACAGTAAGAAAGTTAAATTTCAAACATAAAGAATAACAGAAAAAATGTAAATAATTTTGAAGCACTTAAACTAAAATGCTATAATTGATGTTGTAAATATGTAATAATATTATTGTATTTGATTTTTTAAGATTTCTTGGTTTTCATTTTTGCTTTTTAATTTTTTATGAAATTACCTTCAGCATTATTTGTCGTTCGAATTCCATGCTTATAGGTAATTATTTGTGCTTAATATAGACATCCGTCATACTCCATTCAAACATATTTGATTTGTAGGCAATATGTTACATAGTAGAAAAAATGAAAAAAAAATCAATATCATCTCGAACATACAACTATTTCATCCTCTTATCTTTTATTTTTGTACGGATGAAGCCATTATACCAAATATAGTTGAATTTCTTGTCTGTTGAACAAGGATGCATCTTGATAACCTGTCTAGTCTCGCTCATACAATGTCATTAGAAATGCCTAATTGATTCTAACTTGTAGGCAGTTCAAATCTGGCGATTAATGATCGAAATCTTATTGTTAAAAATCATGAAAAGAGCAGCAGTCTATAGGATTGGAAACTGGGATGGCGTTAAGTTGATTGGGAAGGTCATTGGTATCGATGGCATTAGTAAAAATAAAACCACCATCAATAAAAATCAAATCGCTACTTGAGGGTCAATATTGTATCCAAAAGTGGAGTCCAAATGATCAATGATTGAAAATGATTTTGTTTGGTATGACCGTAAACTAGCTTGATTCAGCTCTCAAACAAGCTTTAAGACAAACATTGTCGAATATCACAGGATTCCCTTAATCATTATGATATCTCTTATTTAATTCTACACTACACTTCCACAAGTTTACACTTATGCTCGTTCACCTGGCGCCTATCAACTTTACTGACAATTCTAAGATAAAGCGCTGATTCAGTTATAAATTTTCGAAACACAACGTGAACGCAGATCTGTGAACGCCATCGAAATCACAATGATACACCAAAAAATACGCCAAAGAGCTTTCGTGAGCGCTACATTAAACTCTTTCAAGAAAATTGGCCGAAGGATATTGAAATGAGAGAAGAATATCTGGTTGACAAAATAAATTTTCACGAATGAAAAATTTCGCTCATTTTTAGCAAAAATAACTGCAGAATTTTTCCGAAACCTAACTCACTTATTTTTATTAATTTGCTAATTTGATCTCTCTTGTAAAATTTGTGTGATTTCTAGGAACAAATCCTTTAATGCCTCCTACGAGATTCTTTTGTCCTTTTGTGAAATTGTTTTGGAGAGAACTTAAAAGATAGAAATCCGTTGCTTTGACGTCTGAGGAGTGGGGGGCTTATGTCAAACCGTGCAATCTAAGCTCGATGGTGTGTGGTTTGCAAGGCCATAGAAGAGGAATGTAGCCAGATTTTATTGTGACGCTACAGTACTCATTGCAATTCACAAAATCTATTCCGTAATGTACTACTTTTTGGTCTTCTATAAAATTTTACTCGAGCGCACTCCTTCTTTCGATATTAGTAATGAAAGTTCTCCACGTTTTCATTTCATTTGTCGACTCTCATCACGATTTATCTTTAAACATGAGGTACTCATTGTTTACCCCCTTGTCAAAATCCTCATCGGTAAATGTTTATATTCACCGCTCCGATCTTTGTGGGAAGTGGAACGATAAAAGGAGAATATGTTGATAATTCAGATGAGGCTTCAATTGAAATCACGAAGAATCGATATTATAAAAATTTATCTATTTTAATCAGTAAATTTTGGAAATAGCAGTCTAGTGATCATTAAAAAAAACTCGTGCTAATATTTGGTTAATTAACCACAGTGAATCCGTAGCGTTAGTTTAAATCGTCCGTTTGCGTAAATTCCCTGCTATTTCAGTGGAATTGTCAATCACGGAAACACGAAAGTTGTAGTTGAGACAGTTTAGAGTTTGGCAAAGTACTGTTTTTTAGGAAACTAGCACGGGGTTTGATGGTTGCACGCGCATTAATCGGCAACGCAGAGTTTTGAACGCAACTTGGTTAACTTTCGAGGAAACCATGCCTCTGCGTTTGATTAAATTGGTACAAACTTCATGCTCAGATTGTCTTTTTCTTATCAACTCTGTTTAATCTGGATATTTCACGGAAATTATACTAAACTTACAAAGGGCTATAATAGATATTTCTATATGAACTGAACATTTATGCTTCAACTTTTGTTTTTAATGTGGTCTAGTAAAATTTTTTCGGTGACTGTCGTTTATCATCGACTGTCGTTCGATCATTTTAAAATGGATGTTCATCGCTCATGAGCTAATATACAATAACTTACTTTCATATCATGTTGAACTCAACAGCTAATAATGAAAATCCATGATATGCGACAAGAATTTCGTGTGCTACTTTTCATTTACGTTACTTTTTTGTTTTGTTACGATTTATGTGTAAAATACTATTGGAAACATATTGTGACGCATTCAATGCTTTCCGTTTAGTGCTTCTTACTCAAATAAACGCTTATTTAAAAATAATTTCGTTTGATATATACTGTTGTTGCTATTATTTTCTAAACTTAATCTATAAATTTAATTTTCATATCTAAATCATATGCTCTTCTTTGTTTTGCCTCATAAAATTGGACATCTTTAAAACAAATCAATTTTGGTAAGTGCAATCGGAGATTAGGTGAGCGAGACGAGCACAGTATAATATTCAAAAGAATTTAAAACAACTCAATTGGAATATTTACCGAAAAGGGATATACTTCGATATTAATTTGAAAAAAAAAAATTTAAATATTGAAATATTGAATGGCAACTTTCATTTTAATTTCAATGTTTTGCTATTTGAGTTTCATTTATTTATCTCTCTTACTATTCTTTGATGAATTGATAAAATATTAAGTGCTTGTTTCGAATTGAATATACGATAATAGGTTTTCTTTTGGTTTTAGGTATGGCTGAAAATAATGCATGGCCACGACCAGTTAAAAAATACGATTCCGTTGGGGAAGACGATGTATTCATGGTGAGATATTTAGTTTTAGAGTTTTTTTGAGTCCGTAATTTGTTTTAATTGCCAAAGTTAATTTCAAATTAATATTGCTTGGAAGTGAAACTGGCGGAGAGACTTTGACGTGCGAAAAAAGTATGTTTAAAAGTGGAGATTTTGTGTTATTTCCGACGCCAATTCGTCGTCCTCATTGTTTCGCATATCTCAGCTTAAAGGGTTTTCTTTGATGTATCCATATTACGCTGCTCCCATTTTATAGAGAGATAATAAATGGCTACCTTGGAGAGTGTCGTTCATGGCTGAATTGGCTTTGATATTTTCTTTGATCCTTTTTAAGGCAAACCTCATCCGCAGCCTTGCTGAAGTCTCGAAATTTTTACGTAGCACATCAACTCATAGCACTAATCAAACTTCATTTATCGAATTTCATGTCTTTCAGTAAACTTAATGTATTAATTTACTTAATTATTTAATTAATACTTATTTAATTATGTATTAATTTACGAAAAACGTATTCATGATCATATCATCTACATCGACATCTTGTCTCAACTTCGATAATTTTTTAAGGGTGCCTTTGAATTTATGTACCACCTTATGGATATAATTCAATATTTTGTGCTCATGTCTTTCCACGTGTCATATAAGTGTTCCACTGAGAAACAATCAGAAAGTTCTCCTGTATTTCTCCAGGCAAAGATGGTATCTATTGATTATACATCAATCGTTTTCTATGCAATATCCAGTTTGCAACGTTTCCTCGGGAATTTTATAAATTAAACTAAGTAGTTATTTTGTTGAAATATGAATGATATTTTTGCATAAATAATTGATATCAAAAATAATCGGATAATAATAAAAATTTCGCATTTTTTAAATAAAAGTACCATTTGACTCATTTACAGACGCTTGATCTCCCTCGCTCTGATTTATCAGACGAACATAAATCTAGTCCCGAAGGAAGTGGAAGTCAAAGTAAGAACATTTATTTAATCATTATCATATGTAATAAGAAAATCAACCCTTAAAAAAATTCTAGAAAGTGGAGATAAGCCAAGCATTCACTACATATCGTGCGACAAACCACCGCCACTTCCTCCAACAACAACCGCTGAACAGATAACAATAGCACCAGGAGATAATTACTCCTACGTTCAACTAACAGCAGTAATCATTTCATATCCAGTATCAATAAGATTTTTAGCAATGTTGATTATCGCTTACAGGTCCATGACTACAACTATCCGGTTGTTGATGAACCAGTGAGCACAGTAATTACAAGTGCACGCCGCGATTCAACATGTAGTCTGAAGAAACGTACGGCTATCGATGTTCCTGGTGGTCTATTGAAAGAACATCCTGGCTTATTAAAGAATCGCATCCGATGTCGATTTTGCCATGATATATATGCTGAAGAATGGAATAAGCGAGGAGCATGCGAATTTGCTCCCGATTATTTCAAAAGCGGCTTGGAATGTATATCGGGGATGGGATGCGCACGATGCATGCTTTACCATTGTATGAGTGATGCTGAGGGCGAAACGCCTGCACATCCATGTGAATGTACAAATGAAGGCGGTTGCACAAAAAGGTAAAACGATATTTGAATATATTTGCGGAGTGCGGAGCTGTTTGAATTTGATATTTTATAAATTTGACCACCATAATTAATTGAACTAATATTTATTTATTTTTTAATTACAGATGGATTGGTTTGGCACTCCTTTCTCTTGTCGTACCGTGCTTATGGTGTTATCCACCACTGCGTGCATGCCATTTGGTTGGTGTCTCGTGCGGTATCTGCGGTGGAAAGCATAAACCACAAGTTTGACAATTAACGGAACCACGCAATTTCAAAGATTTTGATAAAATCGTTTTTTGATAGCGAGTCGAATTTTCGATTAATTTTCGCGCGGTAAGTGTTATAGCAATACTTGCCTAGCATATTTTACAGCAATAATATTATATTAAATAAAATATATATTAAGTAAAGATATATACGAGATGTATGTCCAAACCGTACGGATATACGTACGATCGTACGGATCTATAAATTGACAATTTTTTTCGAAAGAAATTTAGTTTGGTTAGGAGTATATTTTTTCCCTCGCTCAACTACATTTGATTTCACAGAAATATGTTTTACGAAATAATTTTCAATTTTCAGACCATTTACCTCAATCATCACATGTCAAATGAACTATTTCGACCACATCTCAACATTAATCGCGAAGGAAAGATGCCGATAAAAAATAAAGGAGAAGAACATCAGCGAAAACGCACAGTTGAAAAGAAGAAAATTCAGATAAAATAACTAGGACAGACGGTTTTACAAAGCAAACTAATTATTTCGTTACCAAAAATATTTGATGAAAGGATATTCTGGGAATGTAGTCCTCGTTTAGCGAACATATAAATGAAAACACGCCATTTCAGACGGAACCATTCGCACAACTTTATGTTTAACATTTTGGTTGGTCATTTACTGTTAGTTGCCGTTGGGACTAAGTAAACAAAACTGATGTTATATAGAATATGCACAACTTTTATATCGCATAAACTTACGTTTATGTTTTTATTTTCTTTTGTCGTACAAATTTTCACAATATCAGCATTAAAAGATTGACATTAAAAAAATACTGTAAAACTGAAAATTGATAGCAACTGCATTTAACACTGAAAGCTAGCAAACGAGCGAACTATAAGGATAATTCAGAATGCTACACGTAAAACGCGGCAGTAGACGCTTTATAACGAACACTAAAAACAAAATTCAAAAGAATATCAATTCCCGAAATCGATCACTAAAGAATTCAATAGATCGGTGAATTGCTTCTAACGAACATGTTTACAATTAATTTGAATACAATGAATAGTAAAAGAATAATCAACATAAATAACATTGAAAAGTTAAAGTGTGAAATACTACCAAATATTCAGAAATCCAAGTATTCCGCATAAGTATTCATCTTAATAAATTGACGCAACGGTGAAAAGCTCCATCTTGCAAAAAAAAAGACCTTTCAACCGATGAAAAATAATTGCAAAATAATTACTAAAATCCTTAAATGCAATGACAACCTAGATGTCTTAAATGAGTGCGAAAGAATAAAATTTTAATAATTTCACACTTAACCAGATCCTTACAAATCAAATTTGAAAACTTGAAGAAAAACTGAATGTGTAAATTAGAATTCGAAATTTATTTTATATAGTTTTTTTTTATTTAATTTATTGACAAAACGTACCTTCATCTAGAAAATTTCTTTTGGATAACTATAGACGTGGAGATCTGTTTGTAAAGAAAAGTGGAGTTTAAGACTTATTCGTTTGATTTGGAAAAAATCCGATTGATTTTCCTTAGGGCTCATGGAAAGTCAATACCAATTTTTTCCCTTTATAATTTGTTGATTTTCTTTTACTTCTGTTATTTGATGTGCCACCCTTGTTTTCATATGTGTTCGATGTTAAGAATAAATATTCCGTTTGATTGATACCTTCAAAGGGGAATCAATGGAACGGACTAGACTATTTTTTTTAAGATATTTGTTCGGGAAAATATTCAGGCAATGTTTTTTCACTATTGTTTATAACTTAAATTAACAATTTTAAGAAATGTACAAAATATTTGCACAACCATACTATATACGCAACAAATCTCCATGTATATAATTATGTATACTCAAAGTAACCAGGCTAGTTAAGATGATCTTTTTTTAACAAAAGCATTAATTTTTTTCTAAGAAAAAAAAAAGTAAAAACAAACCTTACAAATATATTTAAATTAATATGTCACATCTATGATAAAAAAAGATTAATTTAAATTCAAAAATAAATATCAAAAAATATATATATCGATTTGGGAATATGCATTATAGAACGTCAACCATCATAAACTACCATTACTTATTATCTACTTGTTTTATTAAACTAATCGTATATGATAACCTTTGACACCTATAATGCTTTTTCCCCAGAGAAAAAAAATATTTCGATGCAGCTATTTAAAAGTAATTATGTATTAAAAGGAAGGAATAAATTTAATGTATTAATTAATATTAAGGGAATTATCAAAGAAAAATGTTCAAATAAATTGAAATGGATGAAAAAGAACAGTATAGTAAAACTTATTGTCGTAACAAATTACAATCAAAAGAAAAGTAATTACAATAAAACATCATTATGAAAATGGAACACGATTTTGCTTATTGCCAATCAGTTTTTTAAATTTATGGATGACCACTTGTAGAGTATTTTCCTCTGAGTACTCGCTGCTTCAATGTAACTCATATACATACTTTGATATAAAACAATACTCAAATTCATTAAAGCTTTTCGGCGCTGGGGAAACCTCAAAATCTAAAATTAGATTGCTTCAAAGGTTAATATGCAAAGAATGGGACTGAAATAAAAGCCATGTGCAAAGAATGTTACTCTGCTTGCCCAATAATAGAATATCCACTTAATTTTACGCCATTTTCGAAATTCCATTTCTTTTCTTACAGTCTTGCAATATACAACTGTCGGCGCTTATCTAAACAACGATATAATTTATATGATAACCCATTACGATATGGGTGTGTTTACGGTTAAACATTAACTGAGTATTAATTTGTATTCTCACATGCACTTTCACATTCTTGACTATCACTGTCCAATTTACTACTCGGTGACTTGTTAATTGCTTCTATTTCGCATATTTTTACCCTCACTATAAGACGATCAATCGATAGTTAATGATAGAATAATAGTTATGGATAACTAGAACCTATAGAGTAGCTCACGCACTGCCCGCCGCGTCATTATTCTCTGAAATCTTGTTGCCGCTGAAATATTTAATCCGGCAATCAAGAAACATCAATCTTCTATTTTAGGTTATTCCTGTGATCTGTAATGAATAATTCGTTGTCATAATGCTCAATGCATTTAATCCTACTCCTATTGTTTTCGAGTAATTTGGTGAAAAAGTAACATTGGGTTGGTAATTAAATTATGAAGTAATTGCATGGCCACCTTGACCTTGGCAAATAGGGAACCCCATTTTCGTCACCGTAACAATTAAGGAAAAGTGTTTTATATGTAACATATTTTTTCTTTGCTCTTATATTACATATATTTCATCTTTTATCATCTGGACCACGGTCCCTCCTAATAAGGTTGTGGTTTCGAGGATTTGTCCTTCCAACGTCTTGGATATATAACCACACAAGGTCGTGCCGCTGGAAGCCGGATGAGTCTTCGCATGGTATGGTATGGTCCTCGCATGGTATATATTTGATTGAGGGTATTTTTCACTCCGTCTTCATATCACATATCAAGTACATCGAGGATAGTACGGTGTCAATGCAGCTTGGCTTATTAGGGCAAGTATTAACGCAGTTGTATGCTGCTGCTCATGGCAATGGTTTCATTCATACATCAAATAACCGCGCTTCACGATGTATGTTGTGCTGTAGTGCTTATCTTTAATCAATAATTTGAGAAAAAAACGCAAGTTTTAAATTTATCAAATTTTATCTACACAATTAAACAATTACTTTCACTTAGATCTGTCAGCTAAAGAAACAATGTACTACTTAAACTATTAAGTCTTCTTATCAGTTTAAACATAAAAATCTACGCATTTATTGAGGCTACGACTAATTCATTTTCAAGTTTAATCCTTATAAAAACTTTGCTACATTCTTGCTACTAATAATAATAATCTCGATCTCCCGATAAATCGATCGCACATAAAAATTTATGTCGCCGATAAAAATTATGCATGCGTAAAATCGTGCTCGTTGATTTGTATCCTTTTCATGAGTATGTCAACGTTTCGTGTGCCTTTGATTTCTGTCGTACGGTCTATTATGTTGTCTGGATTTCATGTGATGATATCGTGAACTTGATTGTTTGTTCGCTGCTTCGCTATTTGCTAATTTATTATACTGATATTTTTGTATGAGAGGTACCTCTTCGGCTATTGTTTTGTTTATTTCGAAATCATCTTTCTTGTTTTCAAGCATTTTTAATTTGGCTTCAATAGCTTGAATTGCTACTTCTTTACTAATTGCACGATCTTTTGATGATCCTGCTGCAAGGACGGGAATTTCAACTTTCGGCTTTGGTCGCTCCAGTTCGTCCTATGAGAATACGAATAAGTTTTACTTGCACTTTTATTAAGAGTTGAAACTTACATAATTTATATTTTTCGCTAAACGAACTACAACGTGTTTGTTACCAATTAACTTGCCGTTTAACTTTTCTAATGCTACGGAGGATTCCTTGGCCTAAAAACAAATATTAAAAATAATTGTTGCTGCGGGTTAATGTAAAATGGAAATTATTTCAAATTTTCGAAAAATGAAGACATAAAATTATTTCATTAGTTCAATATAGCTTTTGGACCCCCTCTTAACCCCTTAAAAATGGTCTGTTAAACGTATAGCAGAAGAAAATTTGTTTTAGTTTTTCACTATAAGAACAAATATGTGGAAGAAAGCTGAATAGGCTTCGAGTTCTCTCTTCCACATGTTCTTTATATGGAAAAAAGAGTAGTCTTAAACATATATGAGCGTGCAAATGATATTTAAGGAAAAGCAGTAGAGCACCACACAATCTCAATGTAAAAAATTGTGTACGGGGTGTGCATAGGCTTGTGATAGAGGTTCCACTTTGTGACACTCTCTTACAACAGAAAAGTGAACAATTTGTGACTTATAAGTAAAACCCCGATTTCAAAATATGTACAGGATTACTATATGGTTTCAAAGAACGAAACAAAATTTTTGAAAAATATGATGTTGACCAGAAGTAGCCACTGGAAGCTTCTGAATAGACACACGGACTACATCTGGCAAACAGGAACGATTATAATTGTTATATCAAACTTTTCAGATTTCTTGCTACTGCGGCTTCTTGCTATGCTATACTTACACTTTGGTACGTGACGAAGGCGTAGCCCCGCGGCGTTCCAACTTGTGGGCCGCTTTTGTGAAACAGCATGTCGAACTTTTCGATATTACCGCATTTTTGCACAATTTTCAGTAGTTGATACCGGTAAAGAGAAAAGTAGAATAAGTTAGTAAGCACAAAACCAATCTATGTTTCGTTTTCAATTTTAATCTGAATTAATCGATAATTGTTTACTTACTCAGTCAACCTTGTGTCTAAGTTGCCAATCCACAATCGACGTTCATCCAAATTCGACCCCTACAATACGAAATCGAGATCGTCAAGAATTATATTTTGCGTATGCAATATATACAAAAATACTTACATCATTTGCCATTTATATTTTACACAAAAACCTACTCCAGCCAGTGGATATGGAATTCCCTAGATCCGTACAATTCGCAATGACAGATGTCTAAAAATAAGACGCGAAAGTATGCATACTGAAGTTCGTGCTTGTTCCACGGATTGTCAAAATTTGTAAGTGTATGGGGGCTGTATGATTATATATTTATTTAGTGTGCTATGGAAATTTCTCGATTTTTCATTCGTAAGAGCATTGATTCCATGTTAATGGATAAATTCGTTTTCATGATGATTCCAGTATTCATATACATCGAGCAAAAATAGAATTGGGAAAGCAATTAAATTTTAGCAGCATCGGGCACTACTTTTTTTACACACTTATACCAACCATACGCGCTCTAAACACCTATCGCAGGCTCAAATTGTGTCCTGTCATTTTCATAGTGGGGCTATAGGTTCTTGCTTGTTCATAAATTCGCATCCGCATCTGTGTGTCCTGTGAGCTATTGACTGAAATAAATTACAAAATGCCCACCGGCGAAGTAAATGTTAGCAAAGTCATCGTACATCCGCTTGTTTTACTAAGCGTTGTCGACCACTTTAATCGTATGGGTAAAATTGGAAACCAAAAACGAGTCGTTGGCGTTTTATTGGGTTGTTGGCGATCAAAAGGCGTTTTGGATGTTTCGAATAGTTTTGCAGGTTGAACATGAATGACGAATCCAAAAGTTTGCGCTGAACAAACGATTCTTTTGTTTTTCAGTTCCGTTCGACGAAGATGACAAAGAGAAGTCAGTATGGTTTTTGGATCACGACTACTTGGAGAACATGTATGGCATGTTCAAGAAGGTAAACGCTCGGGAAAGAGTTGTTGGCTGGTACCACACAGGGCCCAAACTTCATCAAAACGATATTGCAATCAACGAGCTCATTAGGAGATACTGTCCCAACTCGGTATTGGTTATAATTGATGCAAAGCCAAAGGATCTCGGTCTTCCAACCGAAGCTTACATAGCGGTAGAGGAGGTGCATGATGACGGGACTCCAACATCAAAGACCTTTGAACATGTCCCTAGCGAAATAGGTGCTGAAGAAGCGGAGGAAGTGGGCGTGGAGCATCTACTACGTGATATTAAGGATACAACTGTGGGGAGTTTATCACAGAAAATTACAAACCAATTACAAGGATTGAAAGGTCTTAAGGCACAACTGAAAGATATAAAGAACTATTTGCAAAAAGTCGGAAACGGTCAATTGCCATTGAATCATCAAATTGTCTATCAACTGCAAGATATATTTAATCTTCTGCCCGACATAACAGATGAAAACTTCACCGATACGATGTATGTGAAAACAAACGATCAAATGCTAGTTGTTTACTTGGCCTCAATGGTGCGTTCGATAATTGCTTTGCACAACTTAATTAACAATAAGCTTACGAATCGAGATGCAGAAGAAGGTAAGAAGGAAGAGAGCAAAGACAAAAAGGACAAGGATAATAAAGATATTAAAGATAAGGATAGCAAGAAGGAGGATAAGGATGGCAAAAAAGAAGAAAAAGGAGACAAGGGAAAAGACGACAAGTCTAGTAAAAAATAAAAATGATTGAAAACTTCAATGATAGAGTACTAAAATACTTGAGTCGCCTTTTTGAATCGTTTACTAAAATAAGCATTTGAAAAATAATATAATTTAAAATAAATATTTTCTTTGTCGTTTTTCCATACATTTCCTTTTTAGACGTAAATTTTTGTAGTTTCCCTAAATTTTTTGTGCATATGTTTACTGGTACGAATATATTAGAAGCTAGGAGATTGTCCTTGCAAAACTGGGTAATAATGGAATAATAATGGAAATGAAAGCAAGCAAACAACTGTCATAGCTCCACTTATGTCGCAGTTTTTTTCACCATTGTGGTGACTGGAAGATTTGAGCTCATGCGTCAAATACATGTTTCCCCGTGTTTCAATCGTCATTTAATCCGACCCGTCATCTTGCCAGCTGACCCTGCGATCATGCGTGAATCAAGTCTACATAGTTTTTTATTGGACAAATGCAATGGTCATAACAGTCCGAATAGGTGCCTAGCGTATGCTAGGAATATTGCACATAATTCGGTATTTGTTCAATGTTAAATATGTAATAGTAGGTGAAGACGGGAGAAAAGTTGAAAAAATTGTGTATTTTCATGGCGTAGTAAATTTTATGAAGCTTCAATTTTATTTGCTAAGAATAATATCAAGGCCCCGGTATGAATACCTTCGTTCCCGAGCTGGCACACTGCTGGGCATCGGGGTACCTTTCGGTAAGAAGTCTCAAACAATTAGTGGTTTCGTCGAGCAGAAGAACTACAGGTATAAATAATCAACAAACATCTTACAGAGAAAGCTTTCAAGCTATTTGACAAAGTCGAAAACTCCCACAAAATATTGTAATCTTGGCAACAAAGATCTCAACTGATCGAAAGAGACTAACTTACCAACCACTAAGGCTAATAATAAACACTGAAGCAAAGGTTGCATCACTAGCATTACACAACCCTCATCCCCAGTGTTTCGCAGCCGGGAATAGTACACCAAAGTTAACATACTAGATATATATATATATTGGAGTAATAAGCATTCTGTATATCAACGTTATATAAATTAGTCGCTGTGGAAAGAGGAACGATCAAAATTAAAAATCGATTTCTTAGAGTAATAAGAACTGATTTAAATAAGGAGTTTTTCTCTTATTTTGTGCGGATGTTTGTCAAAACAAATATAGGCATAACTTGATATCCCGGCTTCAACAACAAACTAGTGTATTTCCTCGTCTTTAAGCCAAGCTAGGCTTACGCTTGCATCCAGGATTGGAGCAGCAGTGTAAGATCACAATAGCAATATGGAAATTTCTCTCGTAGTAATAACAACGTAGTAAACACTTTCCATAAGTTAGATCCTTTTCATTCAAGATTTATACGGGTATTAGTGACACAGAACGGAATTGGGAATGAAAATTGAATTTTTTGAAATAAAAAACCCATTGTATATAGTACTAGTTTTCATATTTTCGGATACATGATTAAAACTTAATTTTACAATACACGTGCAACTCAATCAGAATAAACTAATATTTGAATTCAAAAATATATATACTCAAATATTCTATTCAGTAACAGCTGGTACCTCTTCAAACCAGCTCCACTGAATTTCTTAACTACAATGCATTGATAAATCAGTTTTCTAACTTATTGATACTAAAATATAAAGGAAAACTATGTAGAAACCAACCAATCATTTTTAACATCATATTATTTTGTTTTGTATATTATTGTTACTTATTGCCACTCATCAGGCACAAATTTAATTGTTGAACAATGAACAAGCCACGCTTAATTAACACTTTTGTGTAGTTTGTTAAGTTTTTAGAGGAGTATAGAGATCAGTTATTCAAAGACAGTTACTAATGAACTATATAAAGGTTAGGTCACAAGATAATTGACTGACTTCCAAATCAATGTCATTTTATTTAATTAAAAATAGATAAAAGCACAATTATAAGCTTTAAATTTTGGAAATTTTAGATAGTCTAAAGCTCTAGTATTGAAGAACGGCTAAAAGATGGATGTGTAGTGTAGTACAGTAGATATCACATGAAAGTAAATAAGTAACATTTATTCTATTGGAAGATATTTTCATTTCATTTTCATTTGACTTATTTCTGTATCTTAACATCTCTATAAAATATTGAGTATTTCCAATAATTAAATTTTTTTTTATCAGTTGTTCGTTGTAGTTTTGTTTTTATTATCTATTTTTCGTTTCGAATCAAAATCGTTCCGTAATTGGCTTATGTATGAGTTGACGGAATGTTAGTAATGAATGTATAGTGTTAAGTAACTAAATAATGTCGTTTTCTTTATAAAAATCAAACAACTGAATTAGACAACTAACTGGGTTTTGAAGTGTATCACTGATATTTAAATTTTAAAGATATTTTCTGGACGAACTGAGCTTGGCAAGTTTATATGCAGTTTTCCGTAATACTTGGATTAATCACACAATTATATTTTTCGTACATATCAATTCTTAACTAGTTTAACATATAAGCAGTTAAGTAATATATAACAATAAGGAACATTTCAATTTTCCTAAGTCAAATTTTCAATAAAACTCTATTATTATAATAATATCCTAATTAGATTTCTTCACAGATATGGTGTTTTTAAAAACCAGTGGAAAGCCAAGCACATATCATTACACCGTCCGTAATGTGACTAACCACATATGAGACTCATCAAAATGAAGCTTTATTCACTTGCATCATCGATCAATTCAAGAAAAGCTCTTGGAACTAGTCCTTTCAGCAATCCTTGCTTGCCGTACATATAATCACTGTGCGGTGGAGAACATTCTGCAACTAAAATTACCTAGAAAACAGGGAATCAGTTTGTTTCATTGTTTTATATGCACAATTTCACCTCATTGGCTGTTAAATTTAATTCGGTGTGATCTTTTGCATCGTAATCACACAAAACTCGAGCACGTTTCATATCGTCACTTCCTGATGCCTTTGGCTGATTCGATTCAGCTTCGATGCCTACCGGAATGTATGGTGTCGGTCCACCCAAGCTAAATTAAATGTTAACAATGACGCGAATAAGTATTTAATGTTAAGAATGTCATGAAGAGAAGCGTTTATTCCAACATAAGTTACATTTGTAGAATGAATGCTATATGTGTTCACATGTTGAAAATAAGTTAGAAGTGTTAAAAAGAAAACGAAACCCAATTATAAATCGCAAAGCCTTTTGTTAGGTACTCAACTTATGCTTTATCAATCAATTCATGTCTTTAGTTATAAAATTGCAAATACTGTCGTTTTATAATACAACACACTAACCTTTTACTGAGCAGTTATTTGGTTATAATAAATGTCCTGTATATTTTACCATAATAAGTCTAACTGAATCCAGGGCGAACGAGTGTGATAAAGAATTTTTCTGGATTTTATCTTCATTAAACATCCAATCATTTGCCTTAGCCGAAGTAAATTCCTTCGATCGCTACATTTTTTGACCAAATCATACATTTTGTCCCCAAAGAATGATTCATTTTGTGCACTACACGTTAAATGTTTTTTTTTTCAATTTGAAGCGATCAAGAAGTTGCATCCCATCAAGACATTCGGCACTGAAGGGAACTCGAGAGAGGAAAATATCTAGTGAATATTACGAATATATATTTATATATATTCGAATATATATTAATATCCGACATTCACTATGAACCAACCAGTTTTTGACTACTTGCAGCATATATGTCCGAAAGGTATCGGGGTGTATAATAATATCGCTTTGTTCGTTTCGTATGAGTCTCATCGTCCGTTTTGAATACATCAGCTGTTTGCAGTACAATTCGCCGGTGATAGTGTCGCAGCACAGCTATATCTCGTTGTACAAAATACCTTCAAAATCGCACTTAAGACATTTCATTACACTCATGACCTTTCAGTGTCAGAGGTGTAATGCATGTTATCCCACCCTCCCATATGACCCTTTACGGCTGGCGTTCAGGATTTGGGTGCTTCAGATGGGGTACACTTTTTGATATGGGGTATCGGAAGGCTTCAGCTCATATTTGAATCCAGTTTCCAAGCTTCTTGATCATACTCACTAACTTAAATATAGTGCAATGTATTGAATCATCTCGGGTATCCTGTTTTTATTTGTAGCAGCAAATACTTTTTCGAATGAGATTCGGACAAACCCAATTTGGCAAAATAATCGATTACACTATGTGATCTTCACTATTACTGCATTGCGAAGTATCATACGACGAGTACCATAACACGCACGCCCCAAAATACGCTTATGTTGATCATGCCAGACCATTGTCACTGGCTGTTGTCTACTAAGGTCTTTTTAATTCAAGAGAGTAATAATGGAATCTATGTTTCATCCATTGCCATTCGTTTTAATCATAATTTTGAATTTGAAAGCGATGTTATTTTTCATTGACTGTGAGCAAATGTATAACTCAATTTTCGATTGACAAATGTTCAAAAAATAATGGAATACACTGCACTCTGATGTCTTCACCGCCTCTTCTTTCCTACACAACTTCAAATTACGCTAGACCGAAACCATTTAATAGATATAAACAACTGCCCAATATATGCTATGATTCCGGGTGACATGAGCATTTAGCATCATTTGTTGAAGAAATATCTCTTAACCGTTGTTGCCAATGGGTTATATGGCAAAGGATTCACTGGGATCACTGATTGAGATGGAGGACATCTCAAAACGATGGGCTGGGAAGCGAAGGTTGGGCGCCAGTTCTACAATATTGCAGAACACAACAGTGAATCTATTTTCATTCAGCGGAGAATTGTCCTAGATGAGAAATGATAACCTATGTTGGTACTTCCTTTTCGAAGTGAAATTGGGACGTCTGAAGCCCAAGCATTGATTGTTTGATTTACTGATTTTTCAGGACGATCCAATTACTTGAAGTGTTATAGGTTTTGGCTCGCTAGCAACGGAAATGAGGCTACAATTACCCTCTGAATACTGACGTGCACTACTTCTGATTACCCAATCTACTTTAGAGAAAAATTGTTTTTAGTCAAGTTGCGCACACCTTCACTCACTTTTGGCCGCTTTGCAATTTCTTCTACGCGATTTGAATTCTGTGATCGGTTCTAAAACGTGATTCCTTTTTTCATTTTTGTTATCTCATTGAATTTAAGCCGACGGAATTGGATTTCGAAAGTGATTATTGGGTCATCATAGAATTAGTAGCGAATCACAACTGTATACCGAGCAACCACAATCGAAAAACGACAACCACAAGTAAACTATAGTAAAATAACACAAAATTAAAAGGAGAGTTTTTCATGATGTTTTCAACAGAAATGTTTTGTAACGATTGAAACAATTCAAGTCTCTATTCTTTTTAATATTTGAAAGAAACCAATTTGCAAGGCTATAATAGTAATAAAAATAACAATTCAAACACAAATGAGATTGCAAACAATTATAAAAAATTAGAATGGAAGAAGATGGCAGGAAATCGTAGCGAAATCTATTTGTTATCTGAAAAACTATAGAAATGTTCAACATAATAATAAAATTTAATTGCTTAAATTATTCAAAGTAAATAAAAAAATGTAAGTATTTTTTTAATATTATGCAATACTATAAGAACATAAGCGATTATCCACATTCCAACATTATATGCATAACTATAATGTAAATGCTAATGTTCGTAGATTGTGCCCTTTTCACAATAGTCGATCAAGGGAACAGCTTGTTTCGCTATTTATGATTGCTAAAAGCATTATATAAATCAACAAATTTACCATCGTTTCATATAATCTAGTCTATTTAAATTCTAAGGGAACAATGAAAAAGCACCAACACCAAAGTATAATTAGTGATTGAAACTAGAGAACTACAACCACATGTCCTACAAATAATGATTCAATATAAGTGAATTTTGATTTATGTATATTGAGTTAAAGTCAATTGTTCCTATCTCATTTTATTAAACAAACAAAATGAAACGCCAACAAGTACAGTTGAATAGTAAGTTTTATTTTTTCGAAGATAAATTATTTGCATTCTTTGGACATTTCAAATATTTATAAATTGACTGTTTTTGAAATAACGTAGTTGAAATTTCCGAGCGTAACATCAAAATTCGCTTGAGATTGATATCGAAGGAGGCAAAATGACTAGATTCTATATTTCTATCGTTCTGTAATAATATTGTTATAATAATATGTAAGGCATTATTAATGAGTATTGACAAGTCCTTAAAACCAGCGCTATTTTAGTGCTTACAATTGTTTGATTGCTATTCAATACTGAAAACCATATTATTAAGTTTGATGACAGGATGCTTTGATTCAAAGTTGAATTTTGCCAATTCCTCTGTTCAAAATGGAAGCTCAAGGAGTGTGTTTCGTTCGATATGCTTTTACTTTTAATTTTCTAAAAATGTGGATGCTAAGTGGCATACAGGTCTTCACTCATGAATAGCAACCAACTCGTTATTTCATAATTTAAAACTAGTCAACAACATCAGTTTAACATATTGCTCCATTTTTACAATTACATTCATAAATCAATGTATCCATTAGTCTATAAAAGCCGAAGCGTATATAGACACAAATGTATACGATTATAAGTATTATAACGCATTTATAATATCCATATTCATCGAATGTCTTATCGAACGTACAAGCAATAAATTTGCCAAAAACTGCGAGCGAATGTGAATAATAAACAAAAGGACATAAGAATGGCACATTCATAGCACGGTGATATCACTTGTATCATATTTGATATTCATTGAAGCAAGGACATTTTCATGAGCATTTTCGACACTTGTTTCATTCGTTTCTATTATAGCCGGACCAGATTGATCGTTATCAATATCTTCGCTATTTATACGCAAGCGTGGTGTTTCTGGCCTCATGCTGTGAACCGACAATATAAAGAATAAAATATTTGTGTGAACCAAAGATTCGAATTGTAAGAATTGTAAAGATAATTTTGAACGAAACATTTAAATGATGAATATAGAAAAAGTGGCACGAGATGATGCAATTTGGGGGGTGCCAAATATAATGTTTGGAATGATAAATTCAGCAGTTGAGAAAAATATCACCTCATGCTTTTGGAAGAATCCATGGTCGAATTAGATAATCCTCCTTTGATTTTATGTTTGAATAAAAATCATGCGTTATAATTTGTTCAAACAAAGGATACAGTAAAGACGCTTAAGTTGTTTTGGAACTTGTTTGGGAAAAAAACTGACGATATGATGATTAGCAACGCTGTTTCAGATTAATATGATTTTTTCATCCGTTCCACTTGGGTTTGATTGTTAAACATCGAAAACCTGCCATTGATATATTGACATTAATCAACTCTGTTTAATTGATGTTGTTATGAAGTGCACGACATGTTTCAAGTCGTATGAATGGTCAATATCCGATTGAGGACGATCAGCGTTCTGGATATCCACGTCAACTTATGACCAGAATGTCGACAATATATAAATGGAGTCCAACTGACATCTGATCGTCAGGAAGCTTGTTGAAGAGCGTGAAAAACGAAACAAATTTTAATCGCCATAGTTGTGGGTGCCCCAAGCAAGTCTTCCGAATTTCGTTCAATGCCCAGATGATTCTGACATTTTTCTTTAAACAAGTCTCTATCGTTAGCCAAAGGTTGCACAGCTAGCCTACTTTGAAGTTCTGCGATGTCTGTGTGAAACTTCAAAATTTGTCAGTGAAATTTACTTAAATTCATTCATGATACTCCTTATCATTCAAAATAAGTAGAAAAATTCTTGGCGACGATCCCGGTCGAAGAATATGACGTCAATTACTTTATTGTTTGAACAATCCGCTTTTGAGAGACACAAAGAAGAAAACATGATGGCCAGAAGAGATTTCGTAACAGACATACAGACTACATGCAATATATTTTGCTATACTAGAATTTTAGTAATTCAAGATGAACAGGTAAAAGTTGCGCAAACATAGCCGTGCGAAATAAAGTGATGGAATTGAAATTATATGGTAATAATTCTTGGGGTTAGTGGATCCCAATTAAATATTGGTTGATATTTGTAAATGATTAAAAAGTCTAGCTAGGAATTAACTTTGCATCTGACAAATTACTTTAAAACAGCGATAAATCGTGTATGAAATGCCTGTGCTTTGCTTTGAATACGCAAGATTGATAAACTTTGTGCGCCGCTTTTTTTACATGACTTAGTTGAAACGTATAATAATAGTAGTACACGCATCAATCATGGAGGCTATAGCAGTCTATCAATAAACCTAATTCATTTGAATAAGTCGGGTATAATAACATTAGTTCGGCCCTATTGAAGGATGAGTTTTACCCTTTAACAATCGGAAAACTTCACGTTGCAATTGCTAAAATATGTCAAAAAGGCATTTTCTTATAAATAGATCACCGATTATAAGTTACACGAATAGGTTAATTATTTATTTATATCATAACACAGGGACTGAACTGTTGAAAAGGAGAAATGGATAGTTTGACCCGATCAGGCTACAACTAATCGATTCCTATACTGTTGCCATTGACAAAGTAAGAATCTTTGAGAACAAGAATCAGAATTCATAACTTCATTTTGACCTCTTTGAAAATGCTTTACTCGCAGTTTTGAATTGTCAAAATTATACGTCTCTTCAATACAAAAAAAATATCTACCGTTCCTTTTTTTCATTAGAAATATTCGGTCCACCAGTTCAGCGTGAAATATCGAAATATTCCACAGGAGAAGGAATCGCATGTACTTCCAAAACATTATCATTTCATCAATTTCAGTGGAATGTGCTATGTCTTCCCCATTTTCTCCTCTATTACTTGTAGGAAACTTCTATATAAATTCAGTTCTCGGAATATTTCGTCTTATTACAGGGTAAGATCAATGTCAATTCAATCGAACTCATAGTTTATGCTATTAGTCGTGGCAATACGCGTCTGTATTATTATTTTTGCTGCCACCAAAAACGCCGCTACTACTATCAATGTCACAATTAATGCCACAATCGAGGAACTGAAGTTTGAAAATAAGAAAAATAAAATTCTATACATGGACCATGGTTAGTAAATTTGAAGTCAGAATATTAAAATAACAGGTAAAACCGAATCGAAAATATTCTTCTAATGATTAACAAAGACTAACATGAAATGTGATTATAAATATTTGTTCCGGAATGGAAATAAATTCTGAATGGAAATAAAGTTTTATCAGTAGAACTTGGAAAAGAATTTTAACAGAAAAAGTAAAGCTATTGTGACATTTTTAAATGAAAATTACTTGCAGTGTCTCCGCAGTGGAGGCATTGAGTGTGAAAATAAATTTTAGATGGCTCTCCACCGGAACCATTGTTTTCATAGCGCTGGCGATGATGTAAAGTCAATAAGTCAGGAGAAATGTAACAGTCGTTTCCATCTATTGTATTTATTATTTTGCACGGTTTAAAAAAACATTCTTTTTCATTCATAATGACTTTTGCAAGAGTGTGAAAAATGTAGGATAAAGATATTTTTCTTCAAACTATAAAGACAATTTAAGTTTGAAACATACTACAGCAAATCAAATCGAAAATCGATTATGCTGTTGCCCATGGTGCATATTTTCAAACGATTCGAATGCATATCACATTAAGTTTTTGCCCGCATATTTAATAACTCAATTTGAAAACACTCCACAAGATTGAGTTTATTATGGATTCAAACAAAGCGTATGCTAATTTCGCTCCCTGTCCCAATAAAAGCAACGAAAAAAATATTCTCAAAAGATATTTACCATTTCCGAGTGAAATCATAAATTAAAATCAATGTTAAGTGTAGAATAAAATTAAACTAAAGATATTCTATTTAATTCAATTCAACATTTTCAGCCAATTCTAGGTGCCAATCAGTGCCTTTAAAATCCTACATTTCTACAATGCTAAATGCAACTGACTAAAATCTTATTTACACTGACATCGATAAACAACAATGACGTTAAATTTGTTCAATCGCAACATGCGTTTTTATTTATGTACATTTTATTGAATTGAAATAGAACAAATAAATAAAAGCTAAACAAATATAAATGTTTTTGTTTTTCCTTTACGTGCACATAAATCTTCACTTACCTAGCTAACTCCTTCTGTAAATCATCCATTATTTGGCTGCATTGCTTATAGTATCGAGCCTGTGTTTCAACCAGCGAATGCAAATGTCTCAAATGACTAGCTTGCGATGAACCAATGCCTTCTAGCAAAAGTTTTGTTATTTCAGCTTGACGGTCGAATTCCGCTTGAGCTATACGTAAATCTCGTTCAGCCTGTAAAAGATTAATTGATCTCATTTATTAGCTCTTGTTCTTATTAAAATTTATAAACTATTACACAACTATCTACAGCATACATTATGTTTGCACGTCTACATCTTATGAGGAAGATATACTCATCTACAATAGCTTTGCTACTAAATATATATGATAAGACACTAACTAAATTTCAAATAAACTCCTATCATAAGCATATTGACAAAACTTTTTATTCGTTTTTAATACCTGTTCCAGCACGGCTTCTGGACTAAGACCATCTTTCTATTGATGATAACCCACAGTCGGATGTTTTATTAAATAGAGGCAGCATAAATTAATAGATATTATTTTGTTTAGAATGAAACCCAACGAAATTATTGTAACATGACCTATATATATGATGGAGACCATCGAAAAATGGAATGGACAACATTTTTTGAATGATTGTATAGATGTTTGCTTACCGATTGTTGTCCAAGCATGCTCCTTGCTTTTCGCACGCGATTTTTACATGAATCTAAATCCAATCTGAAATGAGAATAACAATGAATAGTTGACACTTGTAATGTTAAACACATTTCGAAGCTACAAAAGAAAGTTCGAAACATTTTTGTATTTTGTTCCACAGTACTACTTTAACTTAAAAAGGCTTTAAGAATAACGAAAAGAAGACCCATAACAGTATGAAAAGTGTTAATATACTTATATAATACCATAATTTGCCGCATTTTTTTGTTGACAAATAGAACAGGCTGGACTTTTTAAAAATCAAATACGTACTGAAAAATTTTATTTTAAATCATAAGACTAACATCCTTCGTAACCAAATGTATGGCAAGAAAAAATTCATCGTACCTTTTCGTCTCAAGGATTCCTTTCTCTTTGGTTATTGTCTTCATTTCCCCGTCAAGGAACTTCCGCAATGGCTGTGTGAAACATATTCCAACCGATCCAATGAAGTCGCGCTCACACTGCCCTAACTTCTGTTCGGTATGCCCTACCTTGATTAGAGCACTACCATATGGGCTATCTTGTCCAAACTCGCCACCAGCCTCAATCATATCCAAGCCCAGATATTCCAAATTACTCAGACGCGTAGGTTTCTTCTTTTCAATTTTCTCAAAAATATAGTCTTCCATGCGATTGCCCGGATTGGGAACCATCACAGCCTCGGCATTTCGGACAATTTTTTCTGTCCAATTGCGTGTGCATTCTGCTCGCTCCGCCAAATGTTCAAAATGTGAATCGAGCTCAGTTTTTTCGGCTGTGCCGAGCTTTTCTTCAGTCAGCTGGAATGTTAGGAAGAGATAATTATCTTATGATTCATTCATACAATAAGATCAAGCATTCGAGAGACGCTGCCGCGCCGCTTTTTCGCACGTTAAACGGAGTGGCAAGTGGGAAACAAAGCGGCGAAGGCGTGGATTTTAATGAATGGAATTAATCGAATTTACTATCGATTTATAGCTGACATACCTGTACAACTCTGGACAATGTACTTCCAGCTTCTTTTACGAACTTTTTAACGTTTATGTCAGGCAATTTCATATTCATTTTGGGGTCAACTTTTTTTATTGAACTTAAGAGCTCGATTTAAAGTACGATAGCTACGATTGCCGTTTGTTATTCACAAAAAGAAATGACGACTGCGGCAAATATTTGCTATTTAAAAAAATTATTCACTGATCCAAAATAACTTTATAAACTTTATCAGATTTTATTTTGAAAGAGACTACGAACAAATATGTGTTTGCATCACACAATTGACAGATTACTTGCAAGTGAGAGACGAGTATTTTGTCAATCAATTTTTTCACAACAACAAATTTTCTCTCTGCATCTGCATTGAGTATTTACGACATAATTTGACAGCATTAAATGTCATTGCCAGATATACTGATATGTTAGGCATTGTTCGTTTCCGAATGAACGATAGTTCAAGCTTTGATTCTATGAAAAGGAAAACGAACTAAATTAAAATATATCGGGAACTACACAGATTCATAGAGTATAGGAATAGATTAGCAAGTGTTCAGGTGTATAACGATAATTCAATAATTATTTACTTCAATATATTCTTCCTCTGATTAATTTTCTTTCGCACGACGATCAAACGAATCTTAGATTTTAAATTTCTCCATTTCAAAATGAAGTTACATTAATATCCCATTTACATTAATTCTCCATTTCAAAATGAAGTTACATTAATATCCCATTTATTCTGTTAATTTGAAGCAAAATATCGGCAATACAGCATTTTTAAATTTTTTGATTTTCATGGCGTCCAAGTATTGAAGAGAGGAATAAAATGTCCATGGAAAATGTAATTACAGTTAATAAAATGGTTTATAGAAGAGTAGCTGCATTTAAATATCAGCTTGTAGCTGTCGAATAATTTATGTGTGTAATCGATCTTTGGTGAAATGGTTCATTGATGGATCAAAAACTGAGTCGAAAATGTCGCGTAAAACAAATGGCACCTTTACAGTGTTCTTCTAATGAAAGCTTGCCAATTTTCGTAACATTTTCAACAGATGGAGAATCGATGAAGTTACTAAGGAATTTAACGCATAGACCGAATCAATATAGATCGACCCCCCTTCAACATCGAACGAGCAATATATGTTTTCTTGACTTTCGTTTCAAAACAACCATTCCTAAAATGTCCCACTAACAATCACAACACATTCTTGTCAATTTTTTCTTGGTTTATTGTATTAAAATTAATAAATCCCAATCAAATGGAACAGACGTCGAAATGTATACACAGAAGCACTTTATTTTTTCTTTGATACACCGACAGTACGTCCACGACGACCGGTTGTTTTGGTATGTTGACCACGGACACGGAGACCCCAGTAGTGGCGCATACCTCTATGTGCGCGAATTTTCTTCAACCTTTCCAAATCTTCACGGAGTTTTGAGTCCAAATTCGAAGAAGTCAACTGAGTGTATTTGCCATCAATGATATCCTTCTGCCTATTCAAGAACCAGTTTGGAATTTTATACTGTCTTGGATTGAGGATGATGGTGACGATCTTCTCGACCTACGATGAATACAAGCGACAACCAACCACATTGGAACATTTGACTTCACGATTTAATCTCATATTTACCTCTTCCTCGGTGCATTCTCCGGCGCGTTTGGTTAGATCAACATCTGCTTTTTTCAACACAATGTTGGCGTACCGGCGACCAACACCTTTGATAGCTGTCATAGCGATGGGTACCTTGCGTTTACCATCGATATTCGTACCCATGATACGCAAAATGTGTTGAAACTTTTCTGGAATCACCAGCGACTAAATTGAAACGAAACAGAAAACATTGGTTAGCTCTGATGTTGATATGGAATCGATTCATTGATTTTGACACTTTTGGTCGGCAGTGCAAATATTCGTGAAACCGACATAGCGATTGCAAATATTATGCATCGACGATTATAACGAACACTTTTGTTGGTAATTTGCACAACCGATGACCAAAATTATTCGCGATTTAATGTCCACATACCATTTTGACGTCTTCTTACTTTACGAAAGTAAACCGAAAAGAACTCTACACGGATGTTGTAGAGCTGTCAAACCTAAGAATAACTGTTAAACGCTTGCAGCGTCATCTACAGCAAGCTTCTGAGCCAAATTTAAATTATTTGATGGAAAACGTCTGTATGTAATTCATTTCAATCTACACCGAGATATGAAATGCTGTAGACTACCATTCTGTATTGATTGAATTGAATTAAATTTAAAAACATTTAAAATTGGAAAACAAGACAAAGTCATACAATTTAAGTTTTCTCATCTGTCTCAGTATATCCTGAAAGTTTCATTAAATATAAGGCATGGATTTTGGTGCAAGAAATACTATCATAGTTTAAAAATGTTTTTTCCAGTGCTTTTTAGGGCATTGAAGTTTTTTTCGATCTCATTTACTCTTAAGACTAAATTGAAGTGAAAAATAGAGAAAAACGCTTTCTTCACATGTCCCTTTCGACTAATATTGACCTTTAAGCGTTGACTTTTGGCTATAAACGTTCGGTACAAATTATTTTAAAAATTCAGTCAAGAAATATTTCTGTTTGTCTTTTATCTGAAAAGATTTCATGACCATGGGAGTATCGACCGTTTATTTTATTTTGATTTGTTCTAGTGACTCTTAATTATATGGAGTGTTTTTTTTTTTTGCTTTTTATCAGGGCGCTGATCACGTTTTGCTCACAGATTTTAAATATTGGCAAAATTGTTCAGCCGATTTTAAGAAAAATCAATTATTTTGTAACCTAATGCGGAGTCATGTGTCAATCTATTTTGAAATATTGTAATCGTGTCACATGTGATGGTCAATGTGTTCATAAATTTAAGGAATGAAAATTCCTCATGTATAAAATAAATCTATGTATTAAGTTACATAAAAGAGTCTAAAATTGTTTGTATTAGAATTGAAATTATGTATAAATCTTGAAATTTAATAAACAAGTATCAATTTTAGAATCAAATTATCAGTTTCTATTATTAATTTTGAGTTCCAATGAGTCGAATGAACTAAAGCTTCTGCTATGACAGAAAATCTTTCACTACCCACTTAATTATTAAAACGGATCATTTTCTTACACATAATTTCTTTCTGCAAATAAAACTTCATTGTAGTTTCAATGTTTTCTCCTATGCATGTCCATTTACGGCCTCTTTTTCCGCATTAAAGCCGCTGTATTTGCACAATTGGCAAACTAATAGGTAAAGAGAGCTGCTGATCAGAACTTGTGTCAAAATTCTTGTGTTTTGACATTTGAATTTTATCTTTTGTTCAGCTGTTGGCCGTGGTAAACTGCTTACTGACAGAAAGTAGTTGAACATATTCGTGTATAATGCAAAAAACGATTGTCCAATATTTAGGTGAACAAAATCGTTCGCGATGTGGTTATTGTCGAAATACTAACACGAGTAATTCACATGGTGAGTGCATATAATTCGATTGACACATGGTGAATAATTTGACGACAGCTTCACTTAAAATTTTGTCAATACTCTGCAAAAGTAATCATCACTTTATGGTTTACATCATTCAGGTATGCATGCCTATGTGATGACACCGCAAGATTATCAAGACCTCATAGATCGGGGATGGAGACGTTCCGGTGATTATTGCTACAAACCAAATAATCCATCGACGTGCTGTCCAAGTTATACAATTCGGTAAAGTGGTTTGTTTAGAGTTTAGTCTGTTTAATGTTGTTGCTTTTTTTTTAATTGGTTGTAAACAAATTGTATTTGCAGTTGTGATGTACACGATTTCAAGCTATCAAAGTCACAAAAGAAAGTGTTGAAACGTATGAGTCGTTTTCTGCAAAACGGAATTAAAGAGAAGGACGATGTACCATTGGCACTGAATGAAAGTTGTGAAAATGTAGAACAGCCAGCAAATTCATCTGACCAAGATTTAAATGCGCGAGGGATTTCACGAGAAGAGCCTGATATCCCAAAAATGATACTGAAGGATATTGAGGTAACTGGGGTGAAAGAGGAAGCACCGTTCGCCGAAAGTTCATCAGCTGCATTGAGTCAAGCACGAGATACAGAACCGAACTTGCTGAGGAATCAGCAATCTGGGGATAAGCGACGCGATGAGAGAAAAAGTGAGTCCAGTTAAAAAGTTGCACACAATAGCGCTCTGAAAAGAAATAAACGTGCTTATTGTTTCCGAAATTTGCATATAAAAGTTCTCATTAGTTCCATTATTCTACACAGTATCAATTCGAAACCTGTATTAATAAAATATTTTTGAGATTGCTAATATAGCAGCATATATAGCCTCATAATCCACAACAGATGCCGTACAACTTTATCGCGAAAATATTACCTTATCTGTTGCAAAAATTGAGTGGCTTTGACTGATTTCAATAATGTACGATTATCAGTTGATAATCGGGTCGAGCTAAATTTTAATTAAAGCAAAATATTATATCAGATAACGGCAATAAAAATGATAAAAATATTCTTCCAAATCTAGACACGTTTAGGATTGAAGATGGCATGATTGATTTAGAACACGTTTCACAAATAATTAGGATTGATATAAGCAAATGAGGTAGCAAAAAGCAAAAAGGTATGTTTTAGTCATGCTAAGAAAAAAACTGACTCTGACTTGGCTCTCATTAAATATCTTTTTGAAGAAGAATTAGACTAAGTAAATCAAAAGTGAGTTAGTTGCTGTGTGTGGGATCTGAAATTCATTTACGGCCGTGCAGTTTTAGGCTACTGACTTTTTACAAGGCTATACCAGTTTGCTGCTGGATGAAAATTTAGGACTTCTAAAAGCTTTCTACTTTCCACTTTCCTGCGAAGCACTAAGAATGCCAAACGGCGATAAATGATTGTTAAGTAGTGAGATGAGTAATGAGAACTATAGCAGAGGCACTGAATATAACTAAAGGAGTCGTTTTTCACATATTGGAACAAGATTTAAACGTGAAATAGCCGTTTACAACGCCGTTAAATGAGAACGTATCTTATTGATCGTAATCAACGGAAAAAAAGACAGTACATTGGTCCCGATTTATCGCAGTTGATTAAATTTAGAATTTTTGTACGCAAATACAAAAATTTAATCAAAACAAAGCCTTCAAACAAAGCAAATACTTTTAGTTCAGTCGTCAAATTTATCGTGACTTAATCTTAATTGTTAAACTTCAAACATCAATCCCGGTATAGAAGCATACTACGGATCTTTACTCGACAAGTTGCTGAAAGAAATTGCAGAAAAACTTCAAGATTTGCAGAGAAATAATCGGCTTCAACACGATAATACGACGTCTACCACCTCAGCGATTGCTCTAGCGAAAATCCATTAATTACCCTTTGATCTTCTTGGAAATCCTTCTTACTCGCACCTAATAGACTCGCGCAGTTATTTTGGTTGCCTTACCTTAAAATCCCATTCAATTAATCTCTGTTGTAAATTTAAGGTCACCAATTTTCATGAAATATTGAGGCCATAATTTTGTATCCATTAATGTTGCAGAAAAACGCGGAGTACTATTTAACAGCTGTAACAGCATTACTGAATTACGTTTATTTAAAACGAGACCTTGTAGAAAATAAAAATAATTTTATAGAGAAAATTTCTTTTTCATTTCAATTTACACTTTCAAAAAGCGATTACTGATTGTTTTTTTTATTATTATTTTATTATTACTGCTTACTATCCAATATGATTTCGAAGTAACCTTCTCTGCAGCAAGCGTCGTGGGTTGTGTGTATGCTCTAAGCGGTTAATATACCATACCCATCACATTTTATAAAGTTTTGCGACGACATAGGAAATAAAATGTGAACAACGCAGTGTTACACCTTATTCCCCTTTTGTTGTCTTCTGTTACTGGATCGAGGATTAGTTTGAGGACTTTCCGTTCATAGGCGTTAGTTTAATTTTTAGCCGCCTGTCCATGATCAAATAAGATCCAAAAATTTGGCTTATCGACAAAGTACAAACGAAGTAGGATATCGTTTGACATGTTGAACTGGACGTACTGGACATCCGCTAGGTGCTGCAATAGAGCGATCAGGGCCAACAAATTGGGCCACAGCTACCGACGATAGACTGGTAGTCAAACCGATCGGAAAAGTGTGTCAAAAGGACGCAATTTGCATGAATTTTATTCAAACATAACCAAATAGATAATAAAGAAGATTTAAAACGCATTTTCGTATCTTTAATATAATTTCTTTTCGAATTAGAGATTATACATCATTTCATGACCGAAATGAATGGTTAGAGTGTGTAGATATTATGGACATAACATAATAATATTAAATAAACGTCAGCTTTCTCATAATTATTCATTGGATATTCATTGCAGGTAA
Source organism: Stratiomys singularior (assembly GCA_954870665.1). Taxonomy (NCBI): domain Eukaryota; kingdom Metazoa; phylum Arthropoda; class Insecta; order Diptera; family Stratiomyidae; genus Stratiomys; species Stratiomys singularior. The sequence goes on from OX940881.1 coordinate 11,747,195, forward strand.
TGATTCACAAGAAATTAATCGGCCTCCCTGCAAGAAGGCAAAACAAATGCGATTAGAACGACGACAAGCAAAACTTGTAGCAAAAGGAATAACCGAAGACGTAAATAAAACAACGAAAAATGTTAGTAATCAAGAGAAAAGTCTTAGTGAATATATCGATGAAGTACATGATAATCCACGCCATAAGCTAACTGTAAGTACGATCCACAGTGTTCTAGTTTACGATTTTTTGAGAGAACGATTACATAAGATTGATTTGAAAACTTAGTTTTATTAAAAAATAATATTTAATATATTCGCTGACCTCCTTATTGTAGGTTATGATAGTGCCATCCAATAAGGGGGTCACCAAGCCTGTACTTGAACTGTATCGTAAATATCAATGTGTCGTACATAAAGATCCACCACAGAAGATCACACAGAAATCCTATGAACGCTTTCTAGTGCGAACGCCATTACAGGTTAATATAATTTATTATTTCTATTTCATTTTATATCGTTTTGGATGCACGTTTTGGCTGAACAATTGCGCATGGATGTCATTGCGATATGATCATTAAAAAGCTGAAGTTGGTTGAAGTAAATAGTGACGAATTTAAAAGTAGTTTAAATACAACATTTGGTTTGTATAAAAAGTATCAAACAATTATTCACAAAGATCCTCCCGAAAATGTTGAGGATTACTTGTACTTTTTACAGAATTCACCATTACAGGTATATTAATTTATAGAAGAATAGTAACTGAAAATTTCAGAGTAAGGATTAGATGTTAAATTGATATGAAATTTATACTCGTTGAAAAGATTGAATGTGTAGAAAAATGTTTGTTTGTGAATTCGATATTTTGGCTTGTATGAATGATCCAAAATTTTTGTTTGATGTACCTTTTTTTTATAGTACACTAAAACGTCAGATGGACCTGAACAGGGATATGGATCTTTCCATCAGCAATATTGGCTTGATGATCGGTTAATAGCTGTAGGTGTAATCGACATATTGCCGTATTGTGTTAGTTCAGTTTATTTTTTCTACGATCCCGAATATAATTTTCTATCATTAGGTACATACGGATCGTTGAGGTAATTTTCCATATGAAATAATTTCAGGTTATCGGGATATTTCTTATTACAGGGAAGTTCATCTGACGAAACAATTGTCTCAAAAAACTCCAGCGCTCAGATATTACTATATGGGATTTTATATTCATACTTGTCCTAAAATGATTTATAAAGGACGATTGTCAGCATCTCATTTGCTATGTCCAGAAGTTTATTCGTGGCACCTTTTGACTGACGGTAGGCATTCATTTCTAATGTGCTTTATATATTAAAATATTAGAAATTTTTCGATTTGATTGATTTGGTAGCAAACTATTTGTTTATCATGGAAATTATGCGAGAAGAATTCTCGTTAAAATTAAATGTCTAAAAAGTCAAGCAAGATATGGCTAAGCGAAAAGCGGGTCACATTCATAATATATAGTTTACAGCACTCCCGATTACAATATTTACAATTCAAACAGGACTGGAGTGCTCTCTCTCTCTGTCTCGGTCTTTTTCGTTTGGTAGAAAGCGATGTCAACAAGAAGTAAGGTCGATCGTATCATCTGTTTGTAAATGAACAACATATTTTTACTGCTGTCTTCGGAATTTGATGAGGTGTGATCAAGACGTACAGTTAGAACAGAATTTCGCCGCGAATATGATACCTTTTCATATCGTCATCGTGTTTTAAAATTCAGTACCTAGTTGCATTTGCCTGCAGACTGCAGAGCGTCAAAGTTCATGAGGTTATTCTTTTTTAGCCCGAAAGTGTTTTGAAAAGCGTTGACCCGGATGCTAATAACACGGTGGTTATGTAATCGAAGATCCTCTAAAGATCTGCACATCGGTATCTGTTAGTTGTAAACACATCAATAAACACTGATAATTGTTATTTTATTTTACTGATAATCTTTTTCGCATTAATTTAACTTTTCAGAAATTCGAGAAAAGTTGAATAAGTCAAAGTATCAAAGATTGAATCCAGATCTTGATGCGATTGACGTGAATCATTTTCGCGAAGAGGATCTGGGTGCTGTTTTAATTTTATTTAATAGCAGCTCGTATATGACGTACAGAAACTATGTACAGGTAAGTATTTAGCTTCTAATTTTTTCGTATGTTTTTTTCCTTTTGCAGTTTTAAAATAGAAAATAATAAACGCCTATTGCTAACAGCAAAAAAGTGTACATATTTAAAAAAATTTACGTGTATAAAAATGCAAAAGCTTAGTATAACGGCATAATCACTCTCTTCAATTGTATGCATGCATTAAATTTGAAATGATATCCTTTCATACTGTACATATAATTTATATTACAGTCAATGTGCTTAGAGAGTGTAGATCAAGTAATGGATTTTCTGAGAAGGACATTGAATCTCGAGGTAAACATATATCATATACATATGTAGCAATTGATATGAGGAAATAGTAGCTGTTATAGCTATTACGTCCACAACTTTCGTCGGGAGAAAAGGGAACACGCGTGATGCGAAATGACAAAGAAAAGAATAAGTGATTTCCACATCGGGTGTTCAATGTTTTTTCAAGAAAATAACTTCGCGTTAAGTTTTCATAAATATTCTTTTTTGTTCAAAAATCCATTTCAAGTACACCGTCAACGTAATACTAAACGTTTTCTATAATTTATGCAAACTTATTGATAATTTTCTCTAAAATTTCTAATGAAAATTTTGCTCCCAATATTTTAACAACAATAAGCAACCCCGTGATAAAATCCATTCTTATATTCGTTAAATTTCTGTTCAAAAATCTTTGCAGGCGACTGGTCCAGATGTGAAACGATCTGAAATACTTGAGTATGGTCAATTGGTGGGCCGTGCTTGTGCGCATCGAATGCTCTACGTTCGTTAAAGTGCTATTTTAGTTGGTTGTTCTGCTTCCTTGTTTTGTTGCAGTTTTACTCAGATGTATACATCGATTTATGGCACCACGTTTAAACAATTTAAGGCTGTAATAAAAGAAAAAAGATAATTGATTAGCAATATTATCAATCTAAAAAAACAACATAATATCGTTATGCGTAGACTAGACAAAGTGCTTCGAATTGTTAAAGATATTGTGCGATTCATGATAAAATAAATTATTTTAATTGTGACTTTTGGTTTTACTTGAAAACGGAATTGAGATTTGGTTTACTTGTTGACTTCTTGAGAGACTGCGAAAGACTGATGGTAATGATTGTGTATTTTACACATTGGATATTTGAAATTATTTATTGCTATTATTTGAATGGTAAAAACTGAGATAATTATATTATTGACTACATAAGAAGGTTTCGCAATTTGTGCATTGAAATTAATGTTTAACAAAAAATCATTTTAAGTAACGAAAAAGAGGCAAACTGGTTTTATTTCTTAGTTGTCATTAAAAAACACATCAAGGAATAATTGAAATCGCATGGGAGATGTGTTTTTCATGTCCCAAACAGTCGGATGTAAAACTACATCGTATTTCGTAGAGTTCACACTCCTAGCTGTGTGAATTCTTAAGAAAAGATAGTTATAAGTTGGAAGGATAATTTGGATGTGTATTTGAATATTGCGTAATGTTATTATATAGGAAATTGCAGTTTAAGCATCTGCAGGCTGAATGCATGACAATGCATGCTGAAACAAAAGAAGAACCGAATCATGAATACTGCTCAACAGGATTCGAAAGTTGATACAAGTGGCAGAAAGGGATTGCCTTAAAAAATTCCAAAACTTATAATGACACTAGCTAAAATGCTAGTGAAAACAGCCTGCGTAGATTTGTTATATAACTTTTTCAGAAAAATTATTGAAAACAAAATTGTGATTTAGCCTGATTTAGGTCTGTCATAACTAACGACTCAACATTATGATTAACAAATATATCCGATGCCTGAAAAGAATTGAAGAACATTCAATGTCTATGCAATCCTTAATCGTTACATCCTGTTTAATTGAAATATATTTATATTCAATCAAGCTATTTCGGAAACGGGTTCGATTGAATCAAAATTATGCATATAGCCGAGATGGCACGTGCTTCATATTACTTTCCTCACGTAATTACGACGCCGCTGATGCTCATCTTTAGCGTAATTTCTCGAAGATCGGCATACAAAAGATTTCATCTTAAGATACTCTTCAAACGACTTTATCCACAAGCATAACCAGAATTGTGAAATCCATTACTGCGGTTATGTACTTGGCGCCACTTGATACGCGAAAAAGCTCGGTGCTATCTATGCACGTAGCAACCTAAAGCTCGATCACCTGGCGGAACAGTTGATTGCAATTTTAAAGGTAAAATAGTGACATAGTGGTACGAACGATGATATTGTGGCTGGTTGAGGTAGCGCCAAAGTTGCTCTTAAGCGATGCATCCGGGGGTGGTGGGGGATCGTTCGACTTAAGAAAAACGAAAAGCCGAAAGTTTTTTTGGTTGTTGGCGTTCACCAGACACCATACAATGGTAGCAGACGAATTAAATTGAATTTACATATGAGATCGGAAAATACTCATATGTAGCGTGAGGCTTATCTATGCAGGTTGGTCATTAAGTGGATCTTCGTCGCTCTTGAGGTGAATTTTACAGGTACGCGTAAATGTATGCTGGTACATTTGTGCAAATCTACCATTGACTTGTTGAATGTGTTGCTATTTTACACATTTTCGCGATAGAAGGCTGTTAACTGGCTGTTGATGATTTTTGTTGCTCTGTTATTACTTTTGCTCTTATTAAAGCCATCCGAGTTTACTACTTCGCGATTGCGGTCGAGAAATTCAGTGTGATATTAGATCTGAGGGCTTTTCGTTGACGGTTTTTAGTAACGGCGTCTTATAATTGTTCACAAGGAAATCGCTTTATACGGACTGGATGATTTCTTAGAAAAATCCTTTTGGATACTTTATAGTTTCCAGAAACATGTTAAAAAAGATTTTAAACTTTTTAAATCTGAAATAAATTTATTTATAACTTCATAATTATAACAAAAAGTGCTGAAAGTGATTTCATATTTTATACGGAACAGTTGACGACAGCGATTTCGTTGTGGAGTTTTATTTAAATTGTCGGCGGAATTTAAATAAGGTTTGTTCTTATGTCAATATTTACTATTGAATTTAAAATAGTTATGCGTTTTTCACCTTCTTCCGTTGTCTTCAATTGAATTGTTGTGGCGAGTTTTCTTGCTTAGTATGGTAGTGCGATATGCAACAAGTTTAATATAGTAAATAGTAGAAACGAAAATCATTTCGTAAAATTTAACACAATGAAACGACAATTGCAATTGGACATGGTTTGAAATTGTATACAATATTATAATTTTAAAATTGTTTGATTTGTGCGTTTGTGAATGTGAAGGCATATCGAATGTTTGATGCATTCGTACCACCTTCTGGATACGTACAAGTGCTTCGAAGTGGTTCAAATGAACATATTTTGTTTGGAGTATTGATCTGAAGAAGAAATTTGATTGAATTGTAAGCTAATTATCCGGCTTGAGCATATAATTTGACGGGTTCCTTTCAATTTAGTGACTGGTTTAATTTTCTTCGAAAGAAGGACAACCGTCCCCTAAGAAACTCGAAATATAACGATCAAAAAATGGCTTCGAAGAAAAATAAACCAGTCATAAATTAAAAGGACGCCATTTGTTTCAATTGCTTAGATTATTTGCTTTCGGAGCAGATATTTGGATTTGTTGAAAAGTTTTCATTTTAAAGGCGAGTCATTCGAGATAAATTCGTCGTTACGAATCAAAATACAAAGTAATCCATCTATAAGGAATATAAATTTTGGAACAAAATTTCATGCACTGTATATTGAGTATTCCTGACCAGGCGGTACAATATTGTATAATAAAATTATCAGTCTGTAGATGTTCAAATCACCGGAGTAAAATAATCTTTTAAGTCCCGAAAAAAATCAGCACGTTTCACGTTCAGATTCAATAATGTGTTCATCTATTTGGTATTCCCTAAGAAAAACTTTATTTTAGTCAAAAATTAGCCAAAATTAGGAATGCAAGTCACTTCGTTGATTCTACTATTTTTTGCTGCTTTTTTTCTTGAAACCTAATTGTAAATGCAACTGCATTCATCTTAGTGGACTCAATCAATTTTGAACGAATTAAATTAAATATTGTCGGCAATTGTACTAGTTTCCTTTCACAAATTTATTTGGAATTTGAATCGATAAGACTTAAAAAATGTTTTACTGGAACTTAATTCTAATTTCATTTAAAGTGAACTCTAATACATAAGCAATTTTTTGGGGAACACTTTTGAAAGCCGTACTGAATGGTTTTGAGGATCATTTCCTATCTCATTTCAAGTCGATTTGAAATTGATTGAACATTTTCAAAAATTTTACAAATTTGAAAAGTTGTTCAAGATATTCAACTGAATTCATTCATATTCATGATATTCATTGAATAAATCTATACAAATTGAATTGGCTCTAAATTGAAATTATAAACAAATCTAACCAAATACATAATACTTAAATTATGGTGTGGGTTTTCCCTGAGCACTTTTTACTTGGTGTATGTGTGTAGTCCGGAAGCAAGTTAATTTTTAGTTTCGTCCAGCATATTTTAATGTCTGTTTGTAATTTTTTAAGTTATCGTTAAATCGCGGCCTCTGTTGCGAATATTCTAGGTCAGCTTTAAGCAAGTGTCGTCCGTTTAGATTCCTACCCGTTTGGCGAGTTTATCTAAGGCATTTTAGCCTTTTTTGGAAAGATTTTTTGGATCCGGATCTACCCGGAGTTGTTTTGTCTTCTTATTGTAAGGTGAGGTTAAACAGGTTGGCTTATCCTGTATTTGCTCTTTTCATTCCAGACAGTTATTATGTCTTCTGCTTATAGTAGAGGGTGGAGGATTGTTTTGTAGATTTTTGGCGCTTTGTGTGAAGCATAAGTACGGGTTATGTCAACTTTGACTGGGCTGTTGGAAAAGTGAAAGAGTAATTTGCATAAGGGTTAATAAATTTTGCGAAAACTTACCCCTGTGCCACTGAGCGTACATTATCGTTTTGAAGACTATTCAATCCAATCTAATGGAATGTTTATTGTTATTGTTGCGACATCCACTTTCAATAGCATTATTGGATATACTTTTCCAGTTCCTGGTTATACGTTATACGCCGATAACGCCGATTTCATGGCTCTTGAATGAAATCAACTGATGGTAATCATATCAATTTTAGAACTACACTGGAAAACTTCCAGTCGGAAAACTTGTACAGCTTCAAATGAGCTGTAGCATGAAATCCCGCCTTTGATTTTATTTTCGAGGTAAATTTCCGAAATTAATGACATTGTTGATTTGAAAACAGAATTTCTAATTAATTGAAAGCAGCTTAAATGTTTGCAATTATATTCTTAGTATTCTGTATTTTATTATTACTAAATTAAATTTATTGAAGTAGTATCGCACACCTCAGTTTGAAAAACTTTATTGCATCAAATATAATCTTCTGTACATGTTCGACAAGTAACTAAACATATTAGAGCTCACTATTGTGGTGTTTGAAGGAAATTTTCCACGTTTGTCTTCATCTAAGTTGCTTCTAAATATATGAGTGATCGCTAAGTCTAGTTCCCTTGATAGTTATTAATGCGAATGATATGAATGACCCTAAAACAATAAGTTTTAAATATGTATTACAAGCGATTACTAGCAGACTTATGCATGACATAACGGCTAAAATAACAATTATTTATTCTGCAATCTTCAAAAGAAAAAGAAAATGGCAAAATGTCTCCGTATTGCCGTATATTTTTCATTTTCATATCAGCACAAATCATTTATTTCACTGAAAATCAATTAATCAATCAAAAGTCAGACACCTTTTATGGATGTTAGGTAAGAAAGAATAATAAAATAAGAATCATATGAATCTTATTAATTCAATCTATGAATAATAGAAATCAATGCTGTGAACTATGATACTCGTCTGGTTTTATGGAAATATTTTGTAATATCCGTACAATTGTTTGAATGTGACCATATTTTGTTTATACTTTTAAAACATTTTAAGCATGACTGGCAAATGTGAATAAGATTAATGTTATTGCTTGCCAGTTGTTAATTATTAAATACGTGCATTTAATTACCAAATGGACGGTTTAAGTTTTTAAACAATATCAAGAGCATTTCACAGTAAAACAGTCAAGAAATGTTTTTGTCGACAGGCTCATGAAGGTAGAAAGAGTTTCAAGATAAAGTAAGCAATATAGGAATTTGATACTCTCCATCATAGATAAATTCTAAGATCCTAAGGTTGATTATCCAACTGGATCCTGGAGGAATATAGTAGATCAATTTTCTTTGCCTAGTGAAACTACATTGCTGGAGATTATACGATAATTGTTGGAATATGCTGAAAAGCTGCTGAAAAATAATCACATAAAAACTATATTAGAGAACTAAAATCCTTACAACGAATTTGCTGTATGCTTGCTTTTTCGGATGTGATGTTAAACTAATTTCTCATTGATCTTAATAGTTTGAAGTACTCTATGACTTTCTATATATCTTATAGTATAGGATATATATTCTTGAACGCTAGTATCTTTGCTGCAACTGGAATCCATTCTGTAAATCCGCGGGTGGTAATAATTTTATGTTAGGACGCGATTCGGCTCCAGGGGCAATATTTCTATTAAGGCTTGATAAAGCCAGCCTATTCCTTAACAATCACTCTGATTAATACATCGGTGTTGATATTTGGGTGCAAGAATCGGATTTTCACAAGCAGTTTCAAAAAGGTTCTGAAAGTGACAAGATACACATGATTCAGTCAGTCGTAGGATAGAATAGAAATAATGTTGTGTTTTATAGAGTTCTGACTACTTTATGTATGTAGGTAAATAGTAATTTGATAGAAAATATGACAATGCGAAGTACTCAATTTAAATTACGGACACATTGTTGCTAACAATAAACGATTCTGAAATGCAAGCTTAGTTCCCAGGAAAGATACAAAGAAGATATGAAAGACAGAATTGTAATGAGAAACATCATTTTATATCTTCGGTTTGAAGGGTGAGGGATAAGCATTGGTATTATCAGATTTTTTTTTTGTTTGGAAGGTGAAGGCTGTTTACGCCCTGAGTGTCGGATTCCCGCTACCGGACTACCGACTATACACCTCCCCTGTCACGCCGATAACCTAGCCTGGAACTGTTTGTCACATTACTTCGGACTAGGCCTCATGAATCATCGCCCAGCGGTGCCTTCAGGTTAAGGGAAATCCCTCTTACTACCTGGATGGATTGCTGTTAATTGCTGTTACAGAGATCCCCCCTCCCTGACTAAGCGATCCATCATGCCCTTCTGGGGAGAGCACGCCTATTTTCTCCGAGAGATGCGAACGGAGTCTTGTCCATCTGATACACGTAAAGAACGTGTGGCAGGCGTCATCCGTCATCGCCGGGCAGAACACGCAAGTTGGGGATGGTGACTTTCCCATCTTATACAGGTAAGACTGAAAATACCCGTGACCACTGAGTAGTTGCGTCATGCGTCAGGTAATAATCAGTCTCACCATGCATTCTGTAGAACCACGGCCCCAAGTCAGGTATAATCAGATTTTGCTGAAGGGTTAAAAATAGGCGTCCGTATGCATGGACGTGAAAAAGATTATCAAAGATCAGGCCCGACAGCTAGCAAAATTTTAATTATTTTGATTATTTTATTTGATTATAATTTGAACTAGAAATGACTCAAACGTTTTCATGTAAAACCTTAGCCTAAAAATATGGCAAGGTCTTCCGGAACCCTCACATGCTACTGAAAATCTGCTGCATATACAGAAAAATAAAGCTTCGAGTGTGAGAGAACATAAAATGCATGTTTAATCTATAGGTACCCATCATGGATCTTTACGAAAGCACCTGGCAGAATAGAGGATTCTAACAAGAATCAGCAAAACGAAATTAATACTAAAGGCGACTCAGATACAATAAAACGTTAGAAGACCTATTCGACGAATTGAATTTCCCCAAAAAAATGGAGCTCTAGTAACTTTTAAGGGCTGGCTATTTCCAGCGCAAGTCCGACCATGAGCAACCATGAAAATTACTTAAATGGATGGCTGAGGAACGAAGGCTAGTAGTTAAGATATTACAATCGCCATTACCAATGAGAGTGTCGGTTTTGTAAAAAATGAAAAGACTAATCCTTTTTAGAAAAAAGAATTAACTTAAATGAATAGCTTTTCATAACTATACTATATTGGGTACATAGAGACATTTATGAGGACATATGCTGGTAAACTACATATTTGAAGTATTAATGAATAAGAAGGCTATTTAAAATAAAACGATCTAAAACGATATGAGGTCTTGAGGTTTACAGAGTCTTGAGAGTTACATCCAAGTTGACGATAAACTTAAATGAATAAAGAAATTAAAAAATATATAAACTCATACACAACACGCTACTAATGAGGAATGAAGGCGTTCAATGCTCGCAGACAGGATTGAAATTCAGGTCTCCAATCGCATCAGATTCCAGGAAAATTCTAAAACACATTTTCTATCTATTCTAACGGATATCCATGACTCTAACTGAGCAACATATTGATGATCATATATTAATGACAATATACATAGCGATGCATGAAGTTAACAATAAAAATATACAGAAATAATTTATAATTTTGAAGTTTAACACCGTGAAGATTTTTCACACATGCAAAAGTTTGTTTTGAAGGATAACTGGAATTGAAAAGCAAACATTGTAGTCAAATTGATAAATTGATTCTAAATTTTTGCTTAAATATATAAATTGTGTATATTTAAATAAATTCCGGACATATTCGCAGCAAATTAAAATTAATATGTTTGCTTTTATTTTGTCATTGAATTTATCATTAACATGGAATTTCATTTATATTGTAATATTCTGCTTTAGTGAAAGTTATGTCAGCAAATATAATGATTTGACTTTCTCTTTTTCATTGCTGAGTAGTATTAAGTTATATAATTATTACAAATTCAGCTATTTTTACGATCATAATTTAGAATTATGACGGGTAGTTATTGGGAAATTCAGTTGTACAGCGGTTCGCGGGATTTTAAGTTTATTTTCAAGGGTGTTTTGAACGAATGTTTCCTAAGGACAACTGATTTCGTACGTTTCAGACTGGTTAAATATCTGTTAATAATATTTAACCTATATCGCTTTGAGTTTCCAAGTAAAACTTTTTTTTAACAGTGTTGGATATGTCAAATTTTGTGTTACCTAAGGAGCGATTGAGAAATGTTTAAATTTGCAAATTTAATTGCAAGGCAAACGCTGTGAGAGGGCATCAAATATTTGTAGATGTTTATCGATGGTCTAAATTTAAAGTTATTCGCAAGTAAGGAGGTTGGGAAGCTTTTGGGGGGGGGGGGTTGTAATGAACAAACTGATAAGTTATTGGAAGGGGATTTCTCGCTTGCAAGTATGTGGTTTGAAGGCAACAAAGAGGGATTGTGATTGCCGAGGAGGAATGTTGAAACTGAATTTTACAATAAATCTAGAAGTAAAAATACTGCACTCCTATCGTTGTCACCAACCACGATATTACACCTATAATTTATATTTTGGTACAAACAGTCTACAGACGATCTTATTATAGTTTTAGATTTTTCTAAGATATTATAACACAAAAAATGTAGACTGATTTGGTGCCAATTTACAAAATGCAAACAGTTTGTGATTACTGACTCTTCTCAGAAAGGATGCGTGCAATAACATATTACTCATATTCCGAACCTGAAAAAGGTGAACAGTTTTTTTTAAGAATTCCAACTTTGTTGTTTTTTTAGAATTTCAACTTTGTTGATCTATAACCTTTTTACCGGACGTCTTTTGCAAAACTTGTGTTTGAGTTTCACTATTTTAATATTATTTTTCATCATAGCATAAGAGGATATGAAGTCTAGGAAATCCATTTCATGTCTAGAATTTAAACAAGAAAGTATTCTCATCTCACCAGTTATGAATCTGAGCATCCTATTTTCTTGATTTTCCTTCCCATTTTGAAAAACTTGAAAGTCTAGATAAATAATCTAGACTTATAAAATATCATCATAAATTAGTTCTATTCTTACCAGTAAATCCGCAACATCCAAATATAGAAAGACTAAATCGTATCGCAACAGTCCTTGACACAGATAGAGATCCCGAAATCAAATCAAACCGTATGATTATAAATGTCTTCAAATGGGTATTCGGTCGAAAACCAGATTGAAATTTAAAATTTTCATAGTTTTTCTTCCAAAGTCTAAAGACATCTTGAAACGGATCGCTATAAATTATCCGACAAAAATCATAAATTGGGGATCTATTCATTATAATTATAGAACGCAGTAAAATCTGTACAACAACAATGAAATACCTAATCATGAATAGGAAGATTTAAATTAAAAACTTAAAAAAAAAATTCAGGTTCAGGTTTGCTGCGTCACTATATTAAGTGGTTCTTCAAGTTCTCAACAAAACCATCAAATGCTTAGCCGGCATTGAAAATCATAAATGATTAAATAATTATAATAGTTTATGTTCAAGAATGCGGATTCATATTGTAGGACGAGACAGGCAAAACAAAGTTTGCAAAATTCTTCACGTCGATTGAAGGAGAAGAAACCGGTAAAGTGGAGGAGAAAAGAAGGAAAATTACTACGCTGAATAAATTATGCTGAAAGCTCACATTATCCAAAGATTGATAGCAAGTTATTTATGTTATGACTTATTTTGGGTCAAGATGTTAAGTTTAGTCTGGTAAGGAGAAAACAATCATTTTATAAAAGGCAAGAAATAGCATAGATTTTTGAATGTCACGAAATTCTTAGATTTGCACTCAGTTCTCAATGGTTTTTCTTCGAGGGATTTCACATTGAAGGCTGCCTTCATTATGAACACTGATTTAGCTTCCAGTTCTTTGACCCGAAACTTGAATGGAAGTCCAAACGAAAAAAAAACGCGACGTTAGTCTAAATTCGATACATGAAAAAAATTATGTTTGATGAAATGAATTTTTTGATTCATTTGAATTGATTAACAAAATGAATTTTCAATTCAATTAACATCGACAGAAATATTTATGTTGTTGAAATGTTTGCATTTAGTCGATAATTTAACGCGCTTTTCAAATCAATGATTCTGTGCTCTGTCAATAAGATTTCGCAAATGTTTAGCAAAAAGCTTCTCGTTGCTTTGTGAATTCATACTTGACAATGCGTAGCAAATACTAAAACATTAAAATATATTTTAAAGCTATTTTTCTACATACCCTTTACCCTTCTTAATAATACTTTTTCCCAACAAAGGGTCATTTTTTTATTACGTTCCCAAAGAAATACTTGGGGGAGGCATCAAACCTGTGCGCAAATTGTTGATTTTATGGAAAACACCCTCTTTCATATCCCCCCATAAAGGAGGGAAGGTGTGGAAATTAAATTGAATCATGCAAATTGGGGTTGTAAATAGAGTGCCAAAGCGCATCCCGATGAATTTCACCAAATTCGAGGTAAAGCTAAAGCTACAGTGTGCGGTCTTGCACAATGACGCGGAAATAGGAAGTCTTAGATGAATCGATGATATTTTTTTGACTCATAAGGGATTTGAATCTGGTCAAGTAGGCCAAAAAGTTCACACCGTGTATTGAGTAACGATCGTGAAGAGAATTAAGGAGTAAAACTTCTTGAGAGTCTCACCATTGACATAAACTTCTGAAAAGCATTTTTTGGCTTTTGATGGTCCTGGTTTTCCCCTTTTCGGCTCTCTGTATTAATCCTTCCACTTACTCATTCTGTCACTTGGGATCATGAAACTGACATTTTTTCAAACAGTACAAGCAATCAATTCAAAATTTCAGTTGGCTTTATGTCTTCATTCCTTAAAAATGTCGACTCGGGGCCAAAACGATGGCTCGACTAGTTTTTTTAGTTATCTTAAAAAATGAACGAAAGAAAAGTTTATCCTTTAAATATAGTTCTAGTTCATGCTATACATTTCGAGGACATCGTTAAACGATGGTTTTGTAAGAGGTTATCAGAGGCACCCGCGGCAAACATGCTTCGGAACAATTCCCAAAGGAGAAGGGAACACCTGGGAAGTTATTTCTTGAAGATAAATGGGGAATTAAGTGATCAATGTGCGACAGGATCGAGAGCATGACAAATCTCCGGAGTTTAACGTGGAGCACCTCCGGGTACAAAATTAAAATAATCTACTAAATTTAGATTACTACTTGTGGTGTAGAGCCGATTTCAATCTGAAAGGATAAAGGAACCTGTTCAACTCCGAAAAGGAATGTGACAATACATGTCTAAGCGATAGATGTGCCATGTAAAATAAATTCATAATTCAACGGTTGGCACTAGAATATTGCAGTTTTTTCTGATTAATAATTATCATTTCCATGATAATCATAAACGGAATAATAGTTCACTACAATTTGTGGACCAATTGAAATCTTTGGGTGGCGGATTGTAGTGCATTAGGGGAACATCAAAGCTTTCCAAATAGTAGCATAATCTATTTGTTGCATAACATTCGATGCATACATTAAGATAGTTAAAGTTCAATAATCGCCAACTTTCCTTCCAATTCATATAACATAACAAGTCTCGCATGAATAACAAAATAGCTTGTTCAGAAATTACCTGTGTTTCGTGTTAGTATCAAACAATTTATCTTTTGTCAACAAACTGTTGAGTTCAATATATCATTTGAATTGTCCTCGATTTTGATCGAATTTTCTCGAACCTTTGTGGTCAAAAGTTTGTACATAAACCGTCACGTGATAAACTAAACAGACATTAACAATTTCTCCAGAAAATTTCCACTGCAAGTTTTTTGAATGTTGCTTTGATTTTTTCACCAAAAGGCATCGCAAATTGTATTCAGAAAAAATTGCATCATAATTGTTCATATTTATTCATCCGGTTGTGAATGCGAAGATGAATGTTTCCATGGCAACCGAGTTGAATTTTTCGACGAAAATGATTTGAAAATTGCGTTGAGCAAAAAACACAATTCAAATATAATTTGGATAATAGTTTATGGCAGTGTTGAACAAGTCTAAATTAATCGGCTTCGTTTTTCGTTGTGAATAGCTTCGCACAATGGAGGATCAGCAAATTTTTTCATTTGGGATTTACTCTAAAATTACGGATAATAAGATGCCTGAAACGAAATGAAGGTACGTTGACGTTAGTGGACTCGAGTTAACTGATGGATGCCATTGACTTTGAAGTATTTTTACGCTCGAACATGTAAAATATGCCTAGATCTATTACTTGATATTTCAGAGAAATTTAAGCCCGTGGGCTACTGTCAGCTACATATGTGCATACTTTAAGAGAAATTATTTGATCGATTTAACAACTCATGCATCATTTGATCTGGTGATTGGTGGACTAGCACATGATATAAGAGTTTTGGATTCTTGCATGAACTGTCTTCCAAATGATGTATATATCTTCAAAATATTGATGATAATACTAAAAGTTTCAATTACTCAAAAAGAGGAAATAGTCTTGCGTTGAAAAGTACGCAATAAGCATACAAAGAATGCATGAAAACGCAGTGAAAAGTGAAAGCTGTTGTCAGTTTTACCTCACCATAATTCACCATTCCTACAATCCGAGCAGCGACCATGATAATGTACCGCGATACATTAAGCACGTACGTGATATAGGTGTTGTACTGCTCAAAATTGCTATTTTTTGTTGCGATGGGTTTGTGTTAAACTTTTCCATTACGACTCGACCATTTCTATTAACCGACGCTAATTATCACTCAGTGCTTGCCAGTGATAAGTGATAAACGGATCTACTTGATCCGTTTTGAAATGGAAGCTGCTGAAAATGGAGTATTTTGGGAAATATTACAATTTTTATTCATCTAATTGGCCCTTATTTCTGGTTATTAAATAGTGCCTTCATTCCATGTGTATCATAAAGCTTTCTTTCTTTTCCTTATTGTAATAAGTTCTATGAAGACTCATCTTTATCAAAGGAGAAAATATATCCCAAAGCCTACAACATAAATATATGACGGGAATTTACCTCAAATAAAATAATGGTTTTGAGAGTACATTACTGAAGTTTTTATAAAAGACTTGCATTTGAGCAAAAAATAACAATAATGTATTCCTCATTAATTTTTACGACGTCCCCTCCTATCGTAAATTTTTTATCACATTCGAAGGTTTTTGATCATTCAAGTTAACCACTTTTAATGAGTAAAGAATAGGGTAGTCAGTTGGCACAAGGTTCGACAACGTTCCAGTTGTCTTAAAGCAGAGCGTAACAACTAAACAATGCGAACCCTTCGCAAAAAAACTAAGTATTCAGTATTTCAAACGTAAACGTATTCGACTCAAGTTTTTCCGATGTTGTGTTACTTGTATTTTTTCTAGATAGAAAATAGAGACGGCGGTTCGTAAACATACGCATCAACATTCTTGTAAACTTTGTATTCATATACAATGATTCACAAATTAGCCATCACCATCGTTCTACTCACCTACGTCGTTTAATTTGTAAGCTCTCTATCAGGCAAAGCTCACGTATCTCTCTCTTTGTTATGTCGAATAACGTTAGGTCAGTAGTTTGTTTGTTTGTCAGCGGTCTTTAGTGGGTACGTTATGGTGCTTACGCTGTGGTAATAGAATCTGTTAAAGTGTGAAATTTCGTGTTTTTGGTGTTGAAAACTTTCTCCCCAGATTGGTTTGAGTCGTTTTAATGGATTGTTACCTATCTATATAAAACTTTGTATCTATACGCGAGTATGCAACTACAATTCAACAATATACAGCTAGCATAGGTAAAAAATAGAGAACCTGCCCTCTAACATACGCCTCGTTCCCAGAGTTTTTTGGCAAGCCCTGTTACAAGATTGTAATGGCAGGTGACCAGAAAAATGGGTAGCATTGAACAAACAGAAAATTGAAGGTATTCAGAACGCACTTAAGGATTTTTACAGAATTCTTTGTGCAAAGAAGAACTGTTTATTGGCAATATTACTTTCAATGATTTACTATACTTAGTGTTTTGTTGTTTATAAAAATGTTAAATAAATTATTTTATATCTTTACAGGGAATACTCATCGCAACATGAAAATTTGTTGAATACATTCACTGAGCATCCTAGCAAACAATTTGTATTTGACTGATTCAGCTGTGTCACATCATAGTGTCATTGCTAGGAAATTGTAATTTAGATAATTACTTGTTTATTTTATATTCATATTGACACTTTTTGCCAAACTTGAATAAGCCATTAACAGAAATAAAGTTGAATCGATTGACAATCGACCAGTTTAAGACAACATAAATTATAAAATCACAATATTTAAAGGCAAATGAAACAGTGTGTTGTTTGAAAATCGCCATATGTTGACTTAGAGAGTGTTGTGAACAGTATGCTCCTTAAAGTCGTTGTGAATTTTTTAAACAGTTAGAGTGTATTCAGCGATAAAAGTTGTTAGTTTGAGTATCGAGTGTTTTGTAATAAGTGTTTGGAATTCAAAAATCAAGAATGGAGTTGGAGAAGGTGCCGAAAGTGTTGGCGAAAATCCGTAAGTATCAAATATTGTCCACATTGATTATCCTTTTGTTTCAGCTGAATATAAGCTCAATTATGAACATAAGCTAAATCTTTTTTACTTAATGTACGTTAAATGTTTCTGATTTTTTTAAATATAATCAAAGATCAAATATAAAGATAAAACAGAGTTGAAAGCCATGTCAAGGTCCCTCTGTCAACAAAGTTTCCACAGTGCAAAGGTACATGAAATTATACGATGCACATGATATTATATATTCATATTGTGATCGCAATAAATTCTACAATAATAAAAATTGCAATTCTAATGAAGGTTTCTAATTTTAATAAAGTGTTAGGTTTTGCCTAACAACTTTCATAATAATTTTCTTCAATGCTACAACTTTTTCCTATTTACTTGCTCACATAGGAACGATATTTGTGATTGTAGATATTTGCGATATATTCGATTGTTAATACTGTGGCACAACAAATGCTCTTCCTCACTGGCAAGTGCAAAATGGGTGGTACGAGCAAGAGAATTATTTTCAGGAATACTTGAAGACATCCTCGATACCAAACCCATTACGTTTATTTCAATTTAATTGGAATGACCGAACGACATGAGCTTCTCGATAGTGGCGAACGTCTTTCAAATTATGCTGCTCCACATGCAGCAATTTTAGCCAGAGAAAAATTTGAGTAATTAATCTGAGTAATAGTATTAGTCTGAGTCCTCTGCCCCTTTCACATGTTAAGGCTGAGTCTTCTTTCCACGAGAAATTAATTGTATTCTGGGGGAAAAAATGTTTTTAAATCAGTACACAAAATTCAAAAATAATTTGTACACAAAATGTTTACAAAATGTTCACAAAAAATAATGTATCCTTTTTTCTTGAAGTTCAAATTGAAAATTCACATCATGTCTTATTTGCATTTGATTCACAGCAATCAATTTATAATCGAGATGAATTTTTTGAATGAAATTCAAATTCCGCACAATTTCTGCTGTTAGTAAAGAAATATAATTTTTTCAAGTGCAACAAAAAAAAAACAGTCCGCTGAGAATCCGCTAATTCATTCGCGATTGTGGTTTAAAATGTAGCAAGATCCGGGTAGAATAAATACAAAAAAAAACATGATATGGCGAAGAAATAAATTACAAGTAAAATCCTCCATAGAAATGAAATCGTTTGTCATGTTATCTTCAGGTAATTCCCCAAGGAGATATTAACCTCAAATCAAAGATAAAGTGCATCATCAATGTTATTCACAAACGAAGAACAGCATAATCTTGAGCGTAGCCTCAATTATATTATTTAGTGCTATCATGCTAATAACGAACCGATACCATGAAAAATGAATAAATTTCACGTCTTACTTTTAAAAAAATGCAATATTCCATGCAAATAATTAAATATTCCAATTAGATACATTAGTTTTTCATTCTCACTCGTTAAATTTATATGTATGAATCGAGCAAACTAAACCACAAAAAGATATTTAAATTTTAATTTGCTTGTGTAACATCGAAAATTCGAATATTTCCTCAAATATCCATACAAATGACGAAGAACTTACAATGAAAATAAATTTTAAACAAACACGAGAATAATTCAATCACGAGATTTCTATTTTTTATATGCGATAAATAAACTAGATAAAATAAAATAAACTTAGAATATGTATGTATGCATCCTACATCATAATTAAGAACTTACTAAATAGTTATAAACTATCAAACTAATTGAATAAATAAATAAGTTTGGCACGTTTCATGCCATGCCTTCATCTCAAAGAATAAAATTTCATATTAAAGTGTTTATTGAATTGTCAGGTTTGCGCTTTCTCGGTTGATACATATGTGTAACAAAAAATTCCTTTAAACAAAATGAATAAGTCTACTTTCAACGAAATGTGCAAATAGCTTTAACAAATAGATAAAATAAATTTTTGCATTGAAAAATTTCAGTGTAGAAGATAACTAAGCAAGTTCGTACAATTTTACCGAGTATTCATTTGTAGGAAAATATGGAATTCGATCGTAGTGTGAAATAAAGGTTATGACGATCTGCGGAAATAATGACGTTACTTTGTTAAATTTATAATAAATAAGTAAATTAGGGGATGTTTGTTTTTCCAAGGAATCTACTGAGAAGGTCAGATTTCTGCGAATGTTGTCAGGTGTCAATTGTGAAGACAAACATTGCGCTAATTAAAGTAGAGATATTCGCGGATGACCATGTTTTTAAATTAATATACTTCTGGGCATTTGTTTTCAATTTATTTCGAAACAAAAAACAAATACATCTTGTATGCGTCTAGAAGTACAAAGATTTTACGCGATTTAGAACCTAACTTTTTAAACAGTTGAATAAAAAATTAATTGCAAAAACCTTGTAGAATATTTATGTGAGGTAGACAGTCTTGTTTTGTTAGTTGCTCTGTAAATGAATCTATATATTGCGGGTTATATGGTCGAGATTTATTAAGACCAAGTCTGTCAATGAGTAAGTCTGTCGATGCCCCTCGATAGGGTCATGTTTGGACCAAAACCTTGGTTTCCTCCATTCGCTTTTGTTCGAATGCATCCATTTGGGCAGATATTTACCAATTCACCTCTTAATGGTTAGCCCGATGGCTCCTTTGGTTGGTAACAACCGCTTTCCTTGGTTTCCACGGTTCAATCCCTGGGGTTCCCTGGTATGATTTTCTTCTGGGTCCAAGCTTATGTGACAGCTTGAGCTTTGGCGTTGGCACACATAGAAGTTTGGTTTTATAAGGCTTCTTCCCTTTACTTTTCTGATGAGGATTTCCTTTTTTCAGTTTCCTTTTTCGAATTTAGTCAGACGTTTCAGTACCTACTCTTCTTGTGCTTTTTTATTGGGTAAGATACTTAGATCTTACTGAAGTGGTCGTTGGTTGCATAACCGCTAAATTCAGTGCTGATAATATCGCTGTCTCTATTTGATAATAAAATAAAATTTATAAATTAATTTACAATAATTTTGAAATAATTTGGTACTTTAAATGTTATTAAATGAGCAAACTGTCCTATTGGTTTAGATTGATTATTATTAAATGATTGATGAATATGCAGCAGAATTATCAGCGTCGATTTGAACAAGAAATAAGGATTATTATATATTCGGGTAATTACTTAGAAGTTAGGGCTTAGCTTTTTATCTTGTGGCCCATCAAGGCCGATTAAAAACGAAGAGTTTCGTTAGTGCTGATGTAAGATTCATTGAATACAGGAAATGCAGAAATCGGGATAATTAACAAGCTAATAAGCTTTCAAAAATGAAGAGAATTCGAATCGGGTATCTAATCGTTTTGATGAGTACTCTTTCTCGGCTGAGTGTTTCTGTTTAGGTCGTTGAAGCTTGGCTTAAACTGAAGGACGCGGTAGGGAGAAATCTTTCCTGATGAAACTGCCAAATCTTTCTGGGCGAAATCAGACACTTAGTAGCAGGGAAAAATGAGATGCTTGTCAAGAACAAATGGCAGGAAAGTGACATGAAAACAATTGGGGTCTTTTAATATAACAATAAAATGTTCACTCGAAAGAGAATGAAACTACTCGAAATGATAAGCTTCGGTCAGAGTGAGGTATCCAAATGTGGTATGAGGAGAATCCTAGACTTGCCGATCTTCTTTGGTTCGTTCAAGCTGAACAGAGAAATCTCTGCTGTGGAAAAATCGCAGACTCTGTTACCATGGCATAAAGTGACGTAGATGTGGACATTTGGACTCTATGTGTGGTGCGAGCTGTCATTAAAACCTAATTTAACCTAATATGGAAGTTTTGAAGCGATGATGTGATGCAAGATTTTAACATAGTGTAAGCTCTTCTCGAACGACTCCTTTTTTGCACAAATTTGTTTGGTCAGTATCACGTTTAAATTCCCATTTATCATATAGATAACCTATGAAATTTCTGATTTTAAAATCACTCTCAAAAGAAAATTTTCATGCTTGTTTGCAAGGACTTTTATAAGTACTCATGTTTTCGGTGGTCAGGTAATCTACATTATAATTTTAATGTAAAAAATCTCATTTTAATGAACAAAAGAACGTTTCCAATGTTAGCACGCACATAGAACAGCTCGAACGATCTCATTACGACAATTATTATCGTCTTAATTGATCAAAGCGATTGCAGTTTATGTAAGACGTATGTTTAGTTTTAGATACATTTCCCAATCGCCAATTGCGATATTATTCCAATGCAGTCGTCTTATAATTTTTTCCTCAAATTTTTATTTCTCTACTGCACGGAAGAGATACTCAGCTGATGCTACGCAAAATAAAGTTTGATAATAAAAATAAATTTTAGTATTACCTAATTCAAAATAGCTACATTAAATGATTTAAAGTCTTCTTTATTTATTGAAAATAAATTGCTGCTTTATTAGCGTCTTCTCTTTTTGTTTTAACCTTAAACACACCATAAAAATGTTTAATGCTACGATAGTAGTAAAACTACGTATGGTCAAAGACCTCTGAGAGTTTTTACCTTGCAATTCAAGTTCATGCGTATGTAAACCAGTAAACAGGTCGATATGTACATCTTCTATCTAAGATCTAAACAAAATGCTTATTCATTCCATAAGGGCATATCATGGGGATTTACCAATTATCGCTAACAACTTAATCAAGTACTTCTTAGAAAATGATTTCTTAAACAATTTAATAGTTAATGCAATACACTGAGCCTCGAAATAAGTTGAAATATTCAACGTCTGGTATCGGTATCTGCTAATTGAAACTTAATGAAACACCTCAACGATTTTGTCACTATTCGCTCACCTACCAACATGTAATTTCAATATAATATGGTGTTAATGCGTTTACTGGTATGTTCACATATTCTTTGATATCAACAATTTGTGT
Source organism: Stratiomys singularior (assembly GCA_954870665.1). NCBI lineage: Eukaryota > Metazoa > Arthropoda > Insecta > Diptera > Stratiomyidae > Stratiomys > Stratiomys singularior. The sequence goes on from OX940881.1 coordinate 11,769,672, forward strand.
GTTAAATTGTGTGCGCATAGCATTCAATTGAATGTGTTCCAATAAAATCATTGAATTAAAACGTGAACATTGTATTCCATATGAATGAGTAATATATACATGTGTTTCATAATCAGATTGTTCATTAAATGTTTAAGCCAATTGTTTGCTGGCTCTGCGTCCAATTTTATCAAAATCGAGCGAAGAAGAAAACGATGGGATTTGTTGGACTTGCTAGAGATTGGAGGAAGGCAGGCTACACAGCACAAGATCGCAACACCTTCACTTTAGCGTAAACACAAAACATTTATTTTTCCAAAATAAATTTAGTCATAATTTAATAAATTTATGAATTTTGATTTATCCAAAATACGTAGAATATTATTTGTACTGGTTAATTGCTTCTCATTAATTCGTTTAACAAGTGTAAAGCTTTCAAAACGCCCGAGTAAAGCCTCATAATACATTTGAACCATTATTGCTTGTTCTATGTTTCTGCCAGTAGCCGTCCAAGAGTTTTCTCGCTGTTTTGTGCTTACGTTTTTCTTTCACTTTCCAAATAGCTGAGCGAAACCAGGACAGCATGGTTTTTTTTGTAAGCTACTAGGAATAATGCTAAGGACTGCACGGACTCGACCGTCATGCAAAAAGAAACCTTTCAATCCACTCTACATTTAAACTTTATTTTGCAAACGAATTGTGTAATAAGAAAGCAAATAAGTATCAACTTTAAGAATTTTTCCAGAATCAACAACTAAGTTTCGCACTTTTCTGACTTCTGACTTTCTGCAATTTCAGGATGCGGAATACTAAAAAATTCAGCCTAGAATGTCGGGAATATTAAGTTTTTTATTCCGAAAACATTGTAGTGACCAATTAAGGTGTCTTAACATCCCTCATTTCAAAATCAAGTGTGGCTCCTGCTAGCTTTGCATTCCTTAATGACTTTTATATAACATGCAGACTGGGAAGTAATCATGGCGCCATCAGCTATTTTCATTTGATGATCGTTTACATTTATTTATAATTTTACTTGTATTTCTTCATTTCATTCCAACCGTTGCAAACTAAATGGAAGATCTATCATCTTATCTCGATTTTATAACCTCCAATCCAGCCTCATATCCAGTACAAATATGACGCACTCTTCCTTACTATCGTGTAGTAGACTCATGATTTTGTTATTTGTGTTCAAATAAATTAAAGAAACATTCGTTTTTAACCATTTACGAGCAATCAGTTTAAATTTAAACTCGTACTCGAGTTATATATCTATAAATAGCGTCGATTTGAATTTTCAATTACCAGTTTTATCGGAATAGATAAATTTCCTGCCCTATCAACGTCTCAGCAAGACTGAATAACTTTGGCCGAAGAAAAGAGAAATTCTCGTGGGTCTGAAACTGGAACTGCTTGGAATCATTAAACACGCTTCAATGGACGCGATAGTTTTAACCAATCGTTGTGCGACCAAAAGGATTATTTAATTAAGTCGTCAAAATGGAAATCAACCATTATTGGTATCAGCTGGAGATCAGATGCTAAGTACGCTGATAGAGTAATTTGAGGTTGCGCTAAGTCAGTGAGTGCGTCGTGGAATTGTGAAACCAGAAAAGGAATCTTCCGAACCAGTTTGAATTCGATACTTAAACCTGCTTCGAGCTGCTAAGAGCTACAGGGCATGCAATTCTTGACATGTGCTATGCATCCCAGAGCAATGGGAATTCCATAAATACTTCTTTTCTGCTTCACACTAGAGGAGCTGAATAACGACATTCAGTTACGGTCACTAATCGCTTCAAAACGTACTTTTCGTATGTAGACATATCAATGTGCGATCTGACAACGAACATTTGATACCAACAAAGTATCCGATGGTCATTGTCAACCTTGATTGGAATCTCATATACTTACTGCGTTCCGGTGGGTGGGCAAGCATGCTGTTCACGATTTTATAATATCAATGTCATGGTCGGAAGTTGATTTTTGTTCGTACGTGCAAATTTTTTTTTGAGAACATGAAATGCATATGAGTTTTCTGGTATATTTTGATTGATCGATGCATCAATGGATGGTTTTCTCTTTCTGTGCAAATATTTTATTTTCAAACAGAACTAGAAGACTTGCCCTGAATAAACTTATTTATGCCAAAAGTTCTGGCATGAAGCTCGTCGATATGTGCAATTGATCTATAACCCGCAAGATCAACTGCTACTAGTTTTGCTACTCTCAATACTACCACTTGTACGTAGGTAGGTATCTTCAGCATAGTCGACTCCGTCCTGGCAATATGAGGTTCATATCCGCAAAAAATCTCACATAGTTCCAGCGGTATTGAAGCCCATCCTGGAATCGCTCATGTGCTATTCAGTGGAGTGTCTTCAACGACATTTCAGACAATCTCAAGCAATTGTAACAAATCACATTCAAACCACTCTAATAAGCGGGGCACATCTGGTTTCCTTCAGGGCACTGTTTGAGGAAAACTAGCCACTCTGATTTCGTTCACCATGGCGGCAAAGAGTAGAGGACATAATTAAAAACCCAGAAGTAGTAAGTAGAAGAAGAAGTAAGTTAGGATATCAAACGTTCTCCTCAGTTTTCCAATTCTAAAGTCAAGCTGAATGCGAAGGGGAATAAAGCCCCATATAAACAAGAAGGATGATAAGGCCTGCATTATGTTACCTATATGAGACGGGAATCCGAAGAAAATAAAGTCCATCAGAAAGCAGGTCCTTAGAAAAATTTCAGGATTAGAATAGAAAGAGATCAATGGAAAATAAAATTTGACTTCCTGCTGTATGTATGTTTTTTTGACAACCCAGAGATCTCGAATTGTCAAACTGTGGAAAATGCAGTGATTGAGGAACGAATACTTGAATATTGAAAATCAGTGGAGAGGACACAGGAAGAACCAATAGCACTCGGACAAATACGTTACTTGGCGTTTATTTGTTCTTTTTCCCTTCCTCCTGCGTCATTCAAATAAGCAAGATCAATCTTCATAACGTGTCAGTTGTTCCTTGAAACAATTGATTGAGTTTTGGATGAAGTGGAACCCATGGATAGAGGAAGCTGGCAACCAGAAATACATTTGTCGTATGTGCTAATTGAGTATCCTGGCATTCATGTTCTTTTTCTAAAACGAATATTTTAGAATATACTCTTTTTGTTCGGAAATTCAACTCTTAACTCATAATTGGGAAATGGGAAAGCCAGTTTCAAGGGCTTCACACTATGTTTGGTGTATGATTATAAGGAAAACTTTCCCCGCGATTAAATTGCTTAAGTAAATAGTTCAAACAATTTAAACAACTAAAATAACTCTCCCAGACCAGGAAGCTTATGTGAAAATTTTCTTTTCACTGATTTTCATTCTTTCTTGAATAGTATCTCATATCGTGTACTGCAAGCAAACAAGTATCTTCCGATTTAAATCTTAGTTTGACGCTATGCATGATACTTGTTTTTTATTTGTTAGAATTGATGTTATGTCAACAAAAGTTTTATGAACATATAGAAAGTATTTCGTTATTTAATCACGAAAGTGTGTTATTTTAATTATTCATACAATAACGTCAAATTATCGTTGTAAGGTAGCTCAGTGAATAATTGCAAAAAACAAACTACGATATTAAATGATTAATTTATACTGAGATATGTAAAATGATATGCATTTGATGAATACAGATAAAAAAATTTGATGAGTAGTTATGGAAAATATTTAACATGCATGTGAAGGGTGATGGACAGTGATAAAATTGATATGCATTGCTTGAACTTAGACTAATTACACTAAATTTAATGGAGGCAATCGTTGAATTGACCCGTTGATTTATTGCCATTTATACCAATTTATCATTAGAGTTTTTTATCATTACTAGCAGCAGATAGATTCGAGTTGTTAGAAGTTTTCCGTAGGTTGGAAGTAATTTCCATCATGAATTGATAACATCTACGTTTTCAATAATAACTGTCTTACAACATACGATTACAATGCGTCTGTTTGAAACTCTCATCTAGTTACATAAGTTGAATAACTACATCCAAAATTAATAAATAATTAAAGGTCTCATGACCCATCGAACTCAGACTTAACCAACTCATAAGAAGAGTGCCAAATAGCCAAATATGGTCTCCACTTGAAGAAAGTCGTAATGTAGGCGAACGAAGGATGCTAATGATGATCTTCATAAAAGAAGGCGCTGTTGAGATTCAGAATTAGTACGCTGCTGATGAATATGGGTGGCCTATGATAAACAAAGTGAATGGCAATAATAAACTGGTGTCACAACCCGGGGAAGCATCATGGAACGGAAACCAAAAACACAGAGTTAGGCTAGCAAGCGTACAATGGTAGGAGGAGCTAAGGATCTGCTCCAGCTACTAAACTTTCTCTGAATAATGTTTGTTCTGACAGGTATGCTTTCAATAGACCTGATGGCACTTGTGTCTGAAGAAAAAGCTATTATCAGTTCGGTAAACGGCGGTAAAGATGTCGGTTTTTAGGTCCAAGCGATGATAATTCAAAGTTAACAGCAACTCTGTGGTGAAAGTGCTTTCGTTCTTTGTAGAACTAGACTCAATGTCTACTGTCTTCGAATGTCTTACGCCAAATAACGACTAGAAACGTGAATTCCACAGGTGATTCGTTTGTAAACTCTATTCCACATAGAGGAATGTTCTTGCTTCTATGATAGGGTAGGTTATTCCTGATTCAATCTAGGTAGCGATCTAAAGGTACTTGTTATATAAAGCTCAGTTCAGTTCCCTAAACAGAACAAGTCCTGTCTATGGGGCTGTTTAAATAGGAACATTTGTGTCATAGTGTGGAATGGTCAAAAGGTTTTTGTCGACTTCTTTAAATTACCTAGACAATGCGATTCAAACAACCATATTCTTCTGTAGAGAGGAGCATATCTGCCTACTTATACGAAATAAAGTAAGACTTGACAAGCAATAAATATTAGATTTAGAAAAAAGACAGAGATAAGTTCAGCGTCTTTAACTTACTTTATAGCAGCGGTAAAATCTCTAAGAAACAAACTATTATTACTTAGAAGTTTTGTCCGCAATTATTATATCAACCTTTGCATATTTTGGAAGATTTGAGTTTCAAATGTGGTTTGGAGCTTATCTAAAATTTGTAAAAAAAATATTTGTTTCAAAATTGTATGACAATTTAAAAAATTAATGCTTAGGCATGCGTATGTATTCAATGAAACATATGTTTTCATATGTTTCCTACCAAATTATGTTAATTGCCAGAGCGTAATGCTACTAAACAGTAGAAAATATTTAAATCAACATCACATGCCATTTAATTTCTGTTAAATATGATTAAAATAAAAATTTAAAACAATACCCGCTGTCGGTTTAGTTACTAAAATTTAATGTATCTTTATCAACATCCAACAAAATATATTAGAATCTAGTTAGAAAGATAAAACAAATAATAGATAGTGTTATCTGAAGTTTTGAGCGTATGTGTCGTTACATTCTCAAGAATGTGAGGTTAATTACATGGAATTAAATACAATAAGTCTATGTACATAATCATAAATAACAGAGACATGATTGTCTTGTCTCTATAAGTAGAAAAGTTTGTATATCTGAATTTAACTTAGCCGAAGCTAACATGATTCAGTAATTTTTTATTTATATAAAAAAACGTTTTATTGATTTTCCATTTCTTCATTCTTCACAGGAAGACCACCGACACGAATGGGTGTTGCAATTATGATGTTTCTATCATGTCTTGTATCATATATGATGCGTGTAAATCTTTCAATTAACATAATAGCAATGGTAGCATCGAACGATCCAAATGTTACAAAAGCCGACGTAAGTTTTAAATTGATTTGTTATAATTTAATTTATACGTTTTTGTTGCATTTACTGTGTTACTAGGTTATTGCTTGTTAATATGATTTATTCTTTGGCATGCATGTATGAGAACTTGCACAATAAAATAATAAATGAATGAATTAAAAACGAACGATTGGACGATTTTTTAAATGCTTACGGTAGCGAGCAAGAAATTTTAAAATAACATTAGGAAGCACTATTTTGTCCCGCGAGTTTTGTCATTTTTTTCGGAACACTTTTTTGTAGATTTTCTGAGTCTAACCAACTGGTACTACAATCCTTATACGTATCGGCCACAAAGTTAGGAACCCAGCTTGCTTTCTGTATGACGACCGGATGAACGAGGAAATAATAATAAGTAAATAAAAGTACTACACGTGAAAGCTAAGGACCTATGCTTGGTAATATTTCACCCAAGTGTAAATAATAAAAAATAAAAATATAAATTGGAACATACATTCAGATTGCACTGCATAATCCTTTATTTTCGACTGTTGTCATTTTTTTGTTTCTTGCACTATCTTGATTTCGAAGGAATGAAATATGAGATCAAGCTACAAAATCTGCCTTGGTCCGAACCCTCACGTGGGTGATTTATATCAGAAACTGAAGACCAAAACTTAAGGATCCATTTACAAATCAGCTTTTTGCTTGGTTAATCTCCGAAATGACTGATATTGTGGAGAGAACCAATCTCCCACCGATTCCTGTCCCTTCGAAACGACTTTGATAGCGTACTCCAAACTGCTCCGACTATTGTGACCTCGTTGCTGAAGAATCTGCACACGTAAACCATTTAATTCGAATAGTATCTAAAATATTCAAAATGAAAATCCAAAATGAAAACGTATTTTATTTAAGAATAAATGTATTCAATACTTTCATTCTCACCTTTGCTCTGAAGGTGCTTTATAATGGTTTAATAATTCAAGTTAATGTCAAAAAACTTGCCTGATTAATGCTTGCTGCTTTGCATGGCGTATGTGATTGGTTTTCGCTAAGCGACTCAGCGGGAGATTCTACCCTAAACTCTTCGTGGATAGTGATATAGATTTGACAAGTTTGCAAGTTTCCTGAATTTTTTTTACTGATATTCAGTTGCTTTCTCCTGGTCAGGTGTTTTTTTTTCGTTTTTTATTTCTAAGTAGGAAATATTTTCATTGTTTATTTGACATTTATTTTTTATTCCACAGTACGGACCCCGATTTAATTGGACACCGCAAGACCAAAGTTGGGCGTTAGGAGCATATTTCTATGGATACATGATAACATGTTTATTTGGAGGCATTGCAGCCTCGTGGGCAGGAGGACGCGATCTTGCTGGATACACAACAATAGCCAGTTCACTTCTGACTATACTAGTACCATACTGTCCATTGTGGAACTTTTGGTTGCTGTTCTGTTTGCGATTGCTGATTGGGTTGCTTGGGGTAAGTAAATTAAATTATTTTCAAAATCCATCTATGAAATAGCTTGACAAACTAAAGCAGGAAACGAATTCGTGCAAATAATTAAATAATTAGAAATCATTAAATCTATTTATCTGACATCATAACCAAAACCCAAACAAGTATTTGTGCATATATCCAACTGTTCAAATACTATCTTTCCGCGAATGGTGCTGTAACTTTGTGAATGAGATTCAAAGCAAAACAATTTATTTCTGGTACATGAGTGTGGAATTTACGCGAAAAGTTTAAAGCAGATTGTAACCGATTTCAATAATAACACGATTGGCGCAGTGTCAAGAAACAAGAAACTTACAAATGAGTTTATTCGTTCTACGCACTCGTCAGGCAAAAAAAATACTTTCGCTTTCGTTGAAAGATCATTACTGAAGGCTATACGAGTCTTCCATAATAATGAGGACAAAAACCAAGATATGTAACTCGGTTTCCTTGCGACACTCATCACATGTTGCTTTCAATGCAAGTGAATATTCATATGTGGCACGACGATGCATTCAGAGAAAATTGCATTATACATTCAGTATAATGCATTTTGGTGAAATTAGCGGTTTAATTGAGCATGCTAAAGGCGCTGTTGGCAATATGTATGTGTACAGAGAGGACACGTAAATCCAATTTAAGGTTATCAATTAACATGGCGTTAATGATGGGCTGTAAAAATCGTTAATCATTCGTTTTGTGGGTAATCGTTTTTATGATTTTGTTACTGTGCCAAGTTCAACTGAACAGAGGTGATATCTTATCAATAATTTTGTGTGGGAGACATCCTTAAACTTGGAAGATTGAGAAAATATTAAAAACAAGGTTAGTAGCCGGTTTATTATGAAGGAATAAGAATATTCTATACTTGTCATTGAATCTGATTTAGCAACTGGAAACTTACTCCTTTATCCTTTATCCTTTTTGAAGTGAAGCCGGGAAATGTTGAACGCTGGGTTTGTATATACCAAATCAAGGCCACGTGCTATGGCGCTGAATCAATCCTACGTAGAGGTATTCAGTTCAGAGATCCTATCCCGAACGCTTTCTTCCGAACATAATTTGTTCAAAACGAGGCAATATATGAAGATACCAAGAGGAGAGTGGATTTGAATAGCCTTAAAAACTGAAACACTCTTTCGACGCAGCATGCACATGCTAAGAGAAAGGTGGATAGCGATGGAAAATACTTTAAATAAAACATAATGCATCGTTCATTCTCAATAAATACCTGAATATTCATTCAGAATAGTTTCCTATTACGGATAATATTATTGGAATTACGATTTTTAACATTTGCTCCCAGTTGTTATCAGTCAGACCAGCCATTTCATCTTGAATGATTTTAAGATTAGTGGAAACTTACATACATAGAATACATCGATAGTTTGGATAATCGATTCTAAGGGCGTTTTATCTCAGGATGCTTCGTCTCCAACTTTCTCGACCTTTTGACTCCGTTCAGCTATGGAGTCTAAGCAGCTTCACACTGCTTTCGTGAAAAGAAATATTCTTGTGCTTTCTTTCCAGGTTTCGCTGTAGGTCTGCATCTGGTGGTCCTTCCGTGAAACACAATCACCGGTTGATTATTTTTCAGACATTTTGTTCAGCGAATGTTTCGCCAAACTCATTGTTGTAATAAAATATAATTCAATATAATATAATCCAATCGAAATATAATCTACTCAGAACATCCAGTTTTCTTTTGTTGTGAAGTTTCCATTTCTGAAGCTCTGGGTGTATTTTCTATAGCATATTTTGTTCTCCATCCTTATTTTCTCTAAGGCCTTTGTAAACAAACTTGTTTAATTTGTGCTAAAAGTGGTCCAATGCATGAGGAAGAAGTTTCGTTTTTCGCTGGTTCATTCGGTTACTCATTACCTCCACATTCTATCTACTTTATCACTCAGGATTGTTTTATTCCACTGTCTGCAATCCCTTTAATGAGTGCGTTACAACAATCGTAAGCCATTCTGCTTGTGGTCATCACTAGTTCTAGCGCAGAGATAGATAGATAGATATTATAGCGATATATATTCCTTTTCGAATTTTCCATAGATCCAACATTTCAATGATTGAAGACTGAAGGATCTGAAGTCTTTTGAATATACTGCAAGCGTTTTCATATTTTCTAACCTGGAGTATCCTTCCAAGTGTATTCAAAGCGAAAAAGATAAATTTAATTTTTGCAGAATAATTTAAGCACGGTTTTGTTTATTTTAGGGTTTCCTCTATCCAACTCTTCATCATTTGATATCGAAATGGTCGCCACCAGATGAAAAAGGTAAATTTGTATCAGCTTTAATGGGCGGAACCTTTGGTACTGTTGTAACATGGCCACTATGTGGTGCGCTAACTGAACACTTTGGATATGTATGGTCGTTCCATGCAACAGCAATAATAGGTACAGCTGTTGGAATCGTCTGGCTTTTTATTGTTGCAGATACACCTGACAAACATCCGCGCATTAGCCAAGAAGAACGTGATTATATCAATGGTTCCTTGAAAGATGTGATTTCAAAAACTTCGGTGAGTTTTATTATTTTAATTTATAGAAGAATCCTTTTGAATTATTTTTATTTGATAATTTTAGAAATGGCCTCCGTGCAAACATTTGTTGCTTTCACTTCCATTCTGGGGTCTTTTGATTCTGCACTATGGTAATATGTGGGGGTTATTCTTCTTATTGACAGCCGCACCAAAATTCATGGGAGAGGTAAGTTTACTAGTTGCAGGATACTAATTGATTGTATAATTTAGACAAAGCTATCAAAACTCGGCATTATTTCGATAATTTTGAATTTTGGACATTATTTTCAATTTCAGGTTTTGGGTTTCAAACTAGCAGAAGCAGGATTTTTGTCAAGTTTGCCTTATTTAGCAAGATTGATCATGGCTTTGATGTTTGGGCAAATCGGTGATATGCTTCGCAAAAAACAGTGGATGTCTGTCACAGCAATACGAAAGATTTTCACGATTTTCTGTAAGTCTTCTTTGTAATTTTTTGAGCGGATAACTTAAAATCTATTTGATTTGACATATGATTGGTTTTTGGTGAATCCATAAAAATCAGTTTGATTTTTATGTATAATACTTGGAAACGTCTCCTACATTGAATTGTTTGCTTTCGTTTTAGCTCATATTTTGCCTGGCATCCTGTTGGTGATTATGGCTTTCTTCGGTAAATCGTCAGCAATATGCGTTATACTCATAACCTTATCTCTTGGCTTTAATGGTGCGGCAACAATCACTAACTTACAAAACTCGCAGGACTTATCACCAAACTACGCCGGAACTCTTTATGGTCTTATAAACTTCGTTGGAACAACGCCTGGATTTTTCTCACCAATGATTGTTGCTTATTTCACGAAGGATAAAGTAAGTATTTTTTACTTTTGATAAATCCTGTTTTTTTTTGAGAACTGAGGAAATAATAACTACTTCGTATAGAACACGATAGCAGAGTGGATGTACATCTTTTTGACGGGTGCCGGAGCATATATCGTTCCTGCCCTTATTTTCATCGTTATTGGAAGTGGCGCGGTTCAATATTGGAATGATTTAGCCCTTGCAGAAGCAGAAACTAAAAAAGAACCTGTAAAGGATGCATAGATGATTCATAAAGCAATCTTCATGAAAGTATTTGTAATAAGAAGTATTAGAGATCAATGTACTTAATTGTATTTTACTGAGATTTACTTCTAAGGGTGTATGATAGGAAAATTTTGTTGTTAAGCCACGCTCGTGCTTAAAAACTTTTGTAGTTTATAAGTGTATAAATCCAGATATTGCTTGTCAGTTTTGTACAATTACAAACAATTGAATTGTCCTACAAATAAATGGTTGCCATTTGAAAAGTCATATCACTTTATAGAACAATGTGTGTTGGGTTCATTCCGGGAATATTTAAGCCAGGAATATCTGGTATGAGTGCAAATGTTAACGTATCTGTGGTGTAAACATTCCAAAAAATAGTGAAAAATAAACCGATTACACATTGTAGCAATTGTATAATACAAAATATTTATTTCAAACAAAACATAGGATAATATTTCATTATTGTACTATATTAGGTAGCGAAAATAAAAAATTTTACTAATCATTTCTTTTATTAGATCTTTTTAAAACTAAACTTATCTTCGGAATTGTCCACAGAAGGGGCTGCAGACGAGTGCTTTATTGAGAAATCTTACTGAAATTAAAGCTTCCAGTAAGAATTTTCATTTCGGATGGAGTTGGCACATGGCGTATCGTACGTCAATAACTTTAGAATGATGCAGGCAAAGGTGTAGATCATGTTTGAGCAGTGTTTGTTGTACTTATCTTTTCTAATGAAGTTCTAAGAAAAAAATTTGAGGAGATAGACAATTGGATAGAAAATTGTCTAGTTTTTGGTCTTAGACCCCCCACCTAGCTGAAATTTTAAAGATTCTCTCTCCATTTTGTCACATGATTGAACGCCAAAAGAGGCCCTAGGTCAACAGTCCTAGCTGTGTTGATCAATTCTTTTCCATGCTGAAGTTTTTCAATTCTCGCCACTAGTTCACCATGTGTTGTCCGTTTTGATGACTGTTCGGTCGTGATGTTGGCCCAGTAGGCTCCGTCCTCATGACAGCTAGTATATGATGCGCTTGCATTATTCAAAGTTACCTCTAGGTGTTGATAGATTATCGATTTATTCGAGCAAAGTCAGAAAAATCGAAAAACACTACGTTCGTTTCTGTCTAAATTGAAGCCAAGGTAGTTCCTTACAGAGGATTTCGTCTGTTTTCGCCTAGCTCTTCCTAACATATCCAAGCTTTCATTTTCTATAGCACTTTTGTGTTAATTCATCATCAGTTAGCTGCAGTTTTGAGTATCTCAATTTAGTCAAATATGGATCAATTCAATATCTTTGAATGCATTTGCGTCCGGAGACATGCGGCTAGCATTTGTAACGCTCCTTCGCTTTTCAGTCGCTTTAGGTGAAGAATTTTTACATATGGGGGGAAACCTAGGAGGGCCTTGGAGAGGCATGGGAGACTTGGAGGCAACCGTAATGACTTTCATAGTTGAGTCCAATATATCTTTAGCAATAAGTCCAATGAAGAAATCTCTCAAGAAACTTTCAATGCAATGAAATTACTCAAACATGTATACGAGATCAATATTATAAATATTTACTTACACATATAATTGCATGGACCGTACCATAAATGGCTACATATTTAGTTTTAAAGATTGCTTGGTAGGAATAAACACTTTTAAGTTCTGAGCAAAGCTTGATTTATGCTGGGAAATGAAAGTGTTCTACAGGTGGCAGAAAGGTTAGGTATCTGGATTAAATGATAGTCTCTAACCAGTCGAATGTATTAGCCTGGATGTTTTCGGTGTAATTTGCAGAAAGTAACCGTGTCCAGATAACAGTGGAGAGAGGAGCGATTCCCCCCATATTTTCATGCACTAGATGAGAGGGATAGGACGGTGAGATGATCGATAATTTGAAGACTTGATTTGAACAAATGCTCTATGTGACTAGAGCCTGAAATAGTTTGAAATATCGAACCAGGTGTTACCTTACGATCAAGCTTTCCGATCAAAAAAATAAAAGTATACTCGACTGTTTGGACCCTTTGAGGGTAGAAATATCTTAAATATGATAATATGATAAGATAAGATATGATAAATCATATCTTGCAATTCTCAATATTGCTTCATGGAGGAAGGTAGCCCCAGTAACACGTAGCCTCTATATGGCGTACAAATAAAGAGGTTCTCCCTAAAGTAATCTGTTAAACGTTTATACAGGGTGGGGCATATAACGTTTGCATTTTGAATCGGCTATAAAAAAAGACTAATGGTTATTCTTCCAAACTTTTTTTTATTGGAAAGCTTGAACTTTGTTATTTATGAATGAAAAACGATATCGTTCATATGACTGCCACGACTGGCTTTACAGTACGCCATTCGGTCAATCCAATTTTCAAGCACTTTTTCGATTGTTTCGGCTCGAATTTCATTAATGGCAACTTCGATTTCGTGTTTCAAGGCATTAATCGTCTCTGGATGATTAGCGTAACACTTGTCCTTGACAGCTCCCCACAAAAAATAGTCCAACGGGGTTAAATCGCAGCTCCGAGGCGGCCAATTGACTTCAGAATTTCGGCTGATTATTCGATTTTCGAAAACGGTGCGCAAAAGTTCGACTGTCATGTTGGCTGTGTGGCATGTTGCGCCATCCTGTTGAAACCAAATGTCGTGCATGTCATACTCTTCAACTTTTGGAAACAAAAATTCGTTGAGGATGGCACGGTAACGCTCGCCATTGACCGTAACGGCGGCTCCTTGCTCATTTTCGAAGAAAAATGGCCCAATGATGCCGCCGGACCAAAACCCACACCGAACCGTAACTCTTTGTGGGTGCATTGGCTTCTCAATGGTGACGTGTGGATTTTCCGATTCCCAGATGGGACAATTTTGCCTATTGACATAGCCTCCGAGGTGAAAATGGGCTTCATCTAAAAAGACGATTTTTCGGTGAAAATGCTCATCTTCGGCCAAACGATCTTCTGCCCATTGGGCGAACCGAAAACGCAACGGATGGCCATTATGCTTAAGTTCTTGGACTAATTGAACTTTGTAAGCCTTCATACCGAGGTCTTTATGCAAAATTCTGCTCAGGGAGGTGCGTGAAATGTTCAATTCGTGAGAACGATGACGAGTTGAAGTTGATGGATGTTCACGGACATTTTCGGCTACAGCAGCAATGTTTTCGGCGGTGCGTACTGCACGAGAACAGAAATGGGTTGTATTGTCCACCAACGATCCAGTTTCTCGAACACGATTCACAAATTGATCCACAAACTGCCTTGAAGGCCACTCATTTTTATGGAATTTTTTTTTCAAATTTCTTACAGTTTGCACTGAAGACTCACCACTTTGGAAGTAAGTTTTCAATATTTCCCAATTTTGTTCAAGCTTATAGCGTCCCATTTCGTAAATGACAAACCTTTAACTAAATTATGAATACAAATTGAATGACATTTGAGCTGTCATTCTCTAAATAAACAGTAGTTCAAAATGCAAACGTTAGATGGCCCACCCTGTAGACTAGGTGTTGGCTTTGTTTGGCAGGGAATGATTTTGCTTAAAAATGGAAGTTCTGAATTTACGACTGCCATTTTTACTATCAGAATGAGATTCATTCTTTTATGGCCTTTCTATTAGAGAGACAATGTCTTTTGTCGGCGTCTACATTAAGTTAATCAGATGACAATATGCGATATCAGGTTGATTCCTAGTCACCAGGCATGATAAGAATCTTTTGAAAATTATTCTTACAATAATTATTCTCATATTTCATAGCTCAATGAAGAAATTCGCGTCGAAAAATTCCATATTCATTCTATCTATTACGTCTGTATTAATGAGAAAAGCTTCTAATCAATAAATTTTCATTAAATAACTGTTGTTGTAGATATCACTTTATATTTAACCTGTCAATCTCCAGGATATGCAAAATGAATAACTATTTTACTCGTTGGTCTTATGCATTCCACATGTTATGTGAGCTTATATGTCGTTTTTCTCATAAAATTTATGATTTTATTCACTAGAAACAATGTCTAGTTGTTTAACAGGTTAAGCTGGTATGCTCAATTCATTCACTTTTTCCTCTATAACATCAACAAACATTATAATTTTTTTTTTATTTTCATAAACAAATATTTTTAATTGCTCATTTTGCCTCGAAAATTTTTATTTCCTAAAGAATTTCAGTTTGAAAATGTTGCGGGTAGTTGCAACAGTGCGAATGCCTTTAAATAAGGAAGACGATTGTGCTGCAGATTTAATACTGAAAATTTAACGATATGAATGGTCATAAACAGTTATAGATGTTGGGAAGCGTGTTAACGCGTGTTTCTAGATATCATATTTGTGTGCAAGAACTAGTTAGTAAGAATAGTAACCTCTTGGTTTTATTACATCAGCAACTTATTCACAATAACAAACAAAGAGCTGATGCCAGAGTCTGAATTTTTATGAAAGTATGAAAACAAAACACAATCTCATAGCACAGCTTTTAGTATTTTGTTAAAACATGTCTCTAAAGGACATGTCTCTAAAGGAGGATGACTGTAAATAAGAATATTCGTTCTTATTGTTCGTTTTCAGTTTCACATTTTTTTAGCCAAAAAATTTTGTAAGATATTCATATGTTCATATTCAGTGTTCTGCATATGTTAACTAAATAAAGTTTTGTTATTGCTCCGAAAAATTCCCGCTTAGGTAAACACTCGATGACGTTGATGTTTCTTCAACTATTTTTTTGCAGTGTGTGTCTCTTTTGGGTCGTTGTTGTCGATTTTGAGCCAAAATGAACCTCAGGGTTACCACAGGCTTTGAACCGATATGGGAATTGATATGAGATAACGTTTAGAATCTGATTTTCAGCTTGGCTAAGAGATACAATCAAATATTTTTTTGATTGCATATCAAGGGTATATTAGCGTAAGTTAATAATTTCATTAAAAATCATAAATCACAAGTAAAATGTTGTTGGAAATTTAGTTGAAAAGTTCATGCCCATTCCAGATGCTTCAAAATCTATAAACATATGCACATTTCCCACATGTTTTAAGAAGAATGCAATCAAACAAGTGCATAGCGATTATTTTCACATTTCTAACAGTGGTGGCATAATCATTTGAAGGTTTAAAATGCCATTAGTAGTTTGCACAGAGTATTGTTTCCTACAACCAAGAGTAAGATATATAGACAAAATTGTCCCAGCAATAGTAGAATTTTCTTTTGGTTCGTTTTTATTGATATGATAAATATAAAACATAGCAACAAGGTTATAATCAATGTTTATTTTTTCAATAATTAACTGATAATCTTAAAAGCGATTGCTTGCATAAATTATTGGTATCTGCAACATTTATATGGAATTCAATTCAATTTTCCCGCATGAAGTATTTGCATTAAGAAACGAACAGATATGGTTCATATTATTAAGGAAGGCCTAAATACTACCAAATGGGTTGATTGAAGGTAAAGTAGTGAAGGTAGATGCGGTGTTAAAACCATTATTTTTATTTCCACTGTATTTTAATAAGCTAATAATACTGGTTGAGTATGGCGTACATTAAATACTGTCAAGACTCAAATTTCGACACCCACAATCATTGAATTTCTTTGTTGCGAATCTGATTGCACTAGCAAATCCTTGGAAAAGGCACATTCGGAAAGATTTTACTTGATAATAATCGATAACCTAAAACAATACCTTTTAAAAATACGATAAACATCTATGAGCGTCATCTGATTTGAGAATCGAGAAGGTAGTTTGTTTAAAATGTGTAGATCGTTGGGGACGTGATGAGAACCTTCTGTTACACATCGGAACACAGGTTGGTTCAATGCTTATTTATGCAACTCGACAAATCGATTGCCCGAATTGTAAATCAGCAACTGACTTTCTGCAACACACCACGAAAAGAAATACTAAAGAAATACTAAAGAAATACTAAACGAACAAGCTTCTCATAGGAGCTATGATGACTTATTCATTCCGGCCAAGAAAATGACCCGAACGGACCAATAACGAACGCCGTTTCTCCAATCAGAAAAACAAACACGCTTCCTCATTTCTTCAATCTAAATATCATAATCAGTAAATCAATTTCTTAGCTATTTTAACAAAATAGCTTAGATAGATATAATTATCTATGTCGCGGCGCTGCAGATTTTTTCAGTCCTAATTTTGCTTTTGTGACACAACAATCTCGTGCTATCAATCACAAAATCTGAGCAGTAATTTACTAATTTACTAAACTTATAAAGGCTTCCTCATTGTTCTTCTTTACTTTCTAGGTATGCACTCATCGTTAATTCAATGCACATGAGGTAACTTCCGCAGCCTAACAATTTCGACAAACCCTTGTTCATCAAACCTTTATGCAGATCGTGGTTGAACCTTCTTTTATTATATACCTTTTTTGATGGTTTGCTCCCATAATGAACCCTATCATCCGATTTTAAAGTCAGGGTATTTCAGCTTGTGATGCTTTTGACGTTAGTGTCATTTTACATAGACAGACTAGTCTTATTTGTAGTCCAAAATCTCGCCATATTTGGGTAGCATGTTCCAGTCGATACTTATTTCAAGTTCATGAAAATTTAGTGGACATCGATGTTGGACTCCTACCATTTCTCCAGGTCTTGGTTGATTTTTGATATTCTCACAGAATGTTTAGCGAACAGTGATTTTGTTGTAGAAGCTATGTAAATGCTTTGGAAGTTGTGAAATGAATCTACAATTCTTTAACTCCACAGATTGTTTCCCTTCGAAGATCGAAAAGATTCCTGTTCGTTATACTAGATATTGCGTCATATATTAGATAAGTTTTTGGATGAGATTTGGAGCATTGTTGCTTCCATATTTAATAAGTTCTGCTGGCATCTCATCATAACCAAATTCTTTGTTATTTTACTGGTTTTTAATGATGGAGCTAACTCCTTACGGCGTCATAAGTCTAATAGACTTATAGACACGATGAGAAAAAGCTGTCGTTTTCGATGTAGGATGTCATCGATGCGTAATACTTCATCATTTTATGGTTATTCATTCTAGAATGAACCATTAAATTTTTCGTAATTTTCTTCCAGTGGAGATTAAACGTTGAGCACATTTTCCACCGTAGAGCGACGCCAGATTCTCGGTTTGATTAGGTTTCCCACATTTAAATAACGCTTATGACCTCATAATGTATCCACGTTTCATGGATTACCATTACATTTGGTTTGTATCTCCTGTTGTTATTTCAAAATCAATGAACAACATCAGGTTGTTTGAGTGATCTTACACTATGATCAATAAGTACCGGGACTGTGTCAAAAAAACAAAATTATTTTATTCTTCTGGTAAATTTATTTTATCCCCTTCAAAATAAGCCCCAGCTGAAGCAATAGACATATGCCAACGCTTAATCCAATCGTCCATGCACTTCTGGTAAGCCAAAGCAGGTATGGCCTTCAGTTCTCGCGTCGCATTTTCTTTTATGACCTCTATGGACTCAAATCTCTTTCCACGAAGCGGTAACTTAAGTCGGGAGAACAGGAAGATGTCACATGGTGCCATATCTTGAGAATAGGGAGCCTGATCGATGGTATTCACACTGTGCATGTTCAAATTATCGCGAATAATGTGTGCTTTGTGAGACGGCGCATTATCGTGGTGCAAAATCCAGCTGTTATCGGCCCACAAATCCGGTCGTTTTCTACGAATAGCATCTCTCAAACGCCTTAATACTTCAAGGTAATACTCTTTATTAACGTTTTGACCGGTCGGAACGTATTCATAATGCACCACACCACGATAATCGTAAAAACAATGAGCATAACCTTGATTTTCGATCGACTTTGGCGCACTTTATTTGGTTTTGGCTCGCCTTCAGCACGCCATTTGGATGATTGCTGGCTAGTTGTCACGTCGAATTCATAGTCCCATGTCTCATTGCCAGTAATTATGCGTTTCATGAACGTTGGGTCCTTCTTAGCTTCGGAAATCATGTCTTCAGCCACTTGCTTTCGATGATCTTTTTGGACGAAATTCAAGTCTTGAGGAACAAGCCGTGCGGCGACGCGTTTCATGCGCAAAATATCGACAACAATGTGTTGTGCACTTCCATAAGAGATGTTAAGATTGTTAAAAATCTCTCTGAGGCTCACATGACGATTTTCAAGCACGATTTTCTTCACAATTTCAACATTTTCGTCGGTATTCGATGTTGAAGGACGTCCAGAACGAGGAAAGTCTACGACCACTTCGCGACCACTTTTGAACATTTTATACCACTCGAATGCTCTGGTTCTTGATAGAGCAGACTCCCCTTTCTGCAACATTTTAAGCGCATCGGCACAAGGAATTTCGTTCTTAAGACAAAATTTCAAACAAATACGTTGATCAACAAAATTATCCATTGTAAAATGGGACGAAGTATAAAAATTTGACTGACGCTAACAGCTGCAAAACAAAACCTGCATCGTTTACCTGCATCGAACAACGGTGGAAAATTTAAAATACACAGTCCCGTTATTTATTGATCATAGTGTATATCAGGATGTTATTGGAAAACCAATTTTTCATTGTCAGGATCGTTTTTGTTATTCAAATTCTATAAGCACACTCATTTTGAATGTTGTACAGAGGGCTGGTTATTACTTTTCAGTTGATACTGATGAAGGTTCTGAAGATTTTGAAGGAGCTTTACGACACAGCTTATCCTCAACGGCGGAAACGAGACGGTAAACGAAAAAACATTTTTCTCGTTTACTTCATTCTGATGCAGGGATCTTAAGGATCTCACTTTTCACCACATGAAACATCCAGCAACGATCAAATATATCGGGTAGGATTAACGTGTGTCGAAGCAAAGGCGGTATGTCCAAGGAACGAGATGTGCACCGTTTAAACCCAACCAGCAGTGATAGAATAGATCTCCTATAGGGTAAATCTACCAACTGGGGACGAGAGGGAAATGGCGGAGAAGAAATAAAGTGAAATCATAATTTAAGATAGTAGCCCGGTGTGACGGCCGAAATTTCGACGTTTTTTCGTGAATTTTTTTTAGCAGGAAAATAATATGCGATCGTTTTGTATTTTTTTGCATGTTTTGATTACTACTTTCAAGCATACAAAAAATTTTTTTTTACTCAATTTTACATTGATTTATTCATAATTTTTTGTGTTGAAGTGGAGTCCTCGGAGGAACGTTGAGTGGTTTCGGGGAAGCACACAGCCTTTCGTAGTCATCAGAAATAAAAAAATCGACGAGATTATTATTGTTTATAGTTCACTCTAGTGAACTAACCAATAACATGCATACAAAAAAAAAAAGAAAAAAAATAAATAGTGGACTTGTGAAATAAAAGTACTGAAAATCGAATTTTTTTTTGCTAAAAAATTGTTAAAAAAATTAATAAATTATGAAAAAAAATAAATGTTTCAAAGGTTTGGTATTTAGCTATATATATCTAGAATAACGAGTTGAATTTTCAGTCAAATCGGTTAAATACTTTCTAGTCAGTGTTTCCCCGAAATTTTAAAAACATAGTTTTGAGAAAAACACGTTCAAAGTTTTGACAACAAATAATACTTACATAAATCAATCAGCTATGCCTGGTGCATAGATTAATCTTTCTGTTATCTCAAAATTATCATTTTCAGCGGCTTTCAGAGCCCTGTGTAAAGTTCTGGCCTCTTTACTGTTGGTTTGAATGCAGAATGGCTTCTGCAGTTTTCTCCGCCCGTAAAACTCGTGCATTGTCTACGGTGTCTACAGTTGACCAATTGTGACCCCCATTACCTCCATAATTTTGAGTACAGGTAGAAAACCCTCATTAAAGATACAGGCAGCTGTATTGGTAGCAATTTCCAGAACGTTTTCCCCAGTAAAAATGTGCACTCGTCGAGCGAAAAATGGTAACTGATGAACTACTTCGAAATCTTTCTGTTATACTGTAAAAAATTCTTATATTTCGTCTTTGTCAATCGGAAATGCTTGATTTATTAAGTATACCTGCGTGTTTTTGAATAATAAAGGTCGGAAAGACAATATAAGAGGGGCCGGGCAGAGCAGCTGCCGCTGGCGTAGCCACTACTTTCATACACACTACGGTGCGCTCTCCTTTTGTGGCTATAACTTCGAAAAGATTGATAATTTCGGTCTAGAAATTTTACAGTATATTTTTGAAAGCTTTTCCTATTAAAAAATGTAAAAGAAAAAAAAAAATGATTTTTTGAACCCATCACACCGGACCTTAAGTCAACAGCTTGAAAACAGATGAGTGAACCTTGATTCATTTTCACGATAATTTGCAACGAAACTGAAGCAACAGGCTAATTGGTAATCTGTAATAATTGAATCTAAGCAAGGAGCTAAGGGCCAATGCTGTAGTATGAGATGTCAAAAATTGAGTTCTGATGAACAAAAACAAAAAGATAAACGCTTCCTTCACGTCCAAACAATGGGGGCTGTAGATCTTTTCATCGGAGATCGTTGTTATTGAAAGACAATTGAAACCATCTGTCACATTATGTTAGGGTAGTTTTTCTGTTACCCAATTCCATCTCTTATACCTTGCCTTCGCCGAGACGATGGTGATAATTTTCTCTGTAATTCCACGTCCACCCATACATTTGTACGAAAATGGACAGACGAAAGAAGTCTTGTCTTCCGGATGCACTGTTACATACAACTGTAGAAGGTCTCTTGGATATTCCAGGATAATGCTTCGAAGAATTCTGCTCGGTTCTGCTCTCATGGCGATTCTCGGGCTGATCTGTTTGAAACTCGTTAGATACTTAAGTGCACTAGCTAGTTACCTTGAGGTGTAATTTTCTGTGATTTTACAATCAATTTGTATAATATTTTTACTGAATTAGAATATCCAGTCAAAGCTCTCAGGTCAAAATCACAGCGGACCAAGTATTTTCTTTTGATACAATGAAAAAATTGTTCAGACAAATGTTTAAAAGTACCATTTATGTTTTCAAAACCTTGAAAAAAAGGTAAATTGAGATAAGAGTTAAGTTTCCAGTCCGAAATCAAGAATAGCCTTCAATAGATACAGACACGTATGCAAATTAATCAATGAGTGCTAAGCTCAGTTCTGGATCGGATCCTCTCAAAAGTCTAAATACATTGCCGAAAATCCCCAAACCACTTTGCTCAAATTTTTTTCTGTGTCTCAGCTACCACGTTCTATTTAGAAAAAAAGTTGACGTGCCATTTTATATTTCCAGTGATGTTTAGTGTAAAGAACAACTTGCAAATCTGTTAGCTGTGTTCTACAGGTCGTTGGACATAAATATATACGCAGTTATAGCTCCACTGGATACTTAAGTCCGCGCATTCCTGCGAAGAAGGTGTATAAAAAACTTATCAGACCATTGAGTTGATCGCGTGCTTTGTCATTGTCGTTGCCATGTAATTTAATTCAAATCAAATGATTTCTTCTCAGTACGTTCGATATAGCATTCATGGAATGTAATGGTTTACATTTTCACGAAGATTCATGGAAATAAATAATAACAGTCGAGTTATCGTTGGACTTTGCCGTAGTATACTAGCATGGGATCATCCATTTGTTGTTGTGTTATTTGCACTTGACAATGGCAATTGTTATATAACAATATCGTAGAAATTATCCGTGGTTGGAGCACGTACAAATGCACCTTCATTTGCCATGCAGACTTTTCCCGCGTATTAGTGCGTGCGATCGTGCGAATGCCACTAGATTACAAGATCTTGATTTTTTACGGGCATAGAATAATTAAGACCACGGAAATGGTTTGAGTTGCCTCGTTGAGAAGCTGCCTCGCCTATGAACCGGTCAATAAACTATGCGTCAAGAAAAATTCATAAAAAATTAATTAAACCATTTGGACAAAATACTAATAGGCGATGGTCTGTCGCCGTGCGTTGTTGCGCATCTGAATACTAAAGCCGTGTCTATTTTCTTCACTTGCTAAGCAACTAGCACTCAAGTTTTCAGTGTTTCATTCTGAAACTCTACACCAACACCTGATGACGCGGTCAAACTGAAACTGGAAAGGATGTTGCTAGATGACTTTGATTGTAATTGCAAATTCGATTTGAAATCGGTTCCCGCCCGACGACAGTTTATAAATTCAGAAGTTATTTGCGCTCGCGCTAGTGCAGAAGGAGGCTCGATACCGCGTGGTTGTGATCAAGGCTAAAGTTTCACGCGCGCTTCCCTTTGATCGCGTTGAGCCGTGAAGCTCGGCAATTTCCGCGCGTTTTCTATCGAGAATTTTTTTGAGAGATTTTTATAGCATTCTGTGCACAATTACATTTAATAATTGCCTGTTCACATAAACTGACATGAATGCTAGTAAATCGAGTTAATTGAAGTTAAATCATTGAAGTCACGTGAGCTAATGATAGAGGGATCAACCATCAGTGCTTAAAAAGATCGTTGAGATACAGTTGTTTCAGTCGAATCGACCGATTTGA
Organism: Stratiomys singularior; assembly: GCA_954870665.1. Classification (NCBI taxonomy): domain Eukaryota; kingdom Metazoa; phylum Arthropoda; class Insecta; order Diptera; family Stratiomyidae; genus Stratiomys; species Stratiomys singularior. The sequence goes on from OX940881.1 coordinate 11,792,989, forward strand.
GGGCATATTCTGCCAATATTACTGTGGAATCATTTTAAAAGGGTCATAAATATTGCTCACTGAGAATATTGTAAAGCTTCAAAGTGGTAATCATGTTTCGACCGTTGTTTGGTATGTGCTTTAGAGGAAGAGTACCTTGCTTCGTGATTCGTTATTCGTTAGTGATTCGTGAATGATCACAAATGCTACTAGTGAAAAATGTCCTTTATTTTTGTTGATTTCAGGTGCGATTCCAACTCGAGTTAGTGTAGGTGTGATGATTTTCATGTCATGTTTGATTTCATATATGATGCGAGTGAATCTTTCGATAAATATTATCGCGATGGTCAAACATAAAAATGGAGAAACCGGGAATGCAACAGAACCATTGATCGATGTAAGTTTTATTTGAAATGTACAGTAGCAGAACATAAATCTTTCGAAGACGAGGCCAAGTGACACAAAGTAGTGCATTAAATATTCATCCAGTCCAATGACATTAATGCATAACCACATAATTAAAACACAATCTTCAAATGGGATACAATAATTGTTGGAATATATGAGTGACCTGTAAACTTTCTATCGTGATATCGTTACTAATCAATTATTCATTTTGAAAAGCCTATTCATTAGATTTAGACCGAAAGTAGGCGATGTAAATAATTTGAGTGAAAGTTTACGGTGGCCCTTTTTTATAATCTAAAAAGGTCGATGCTAGTTTATTTGAATTGTTATACTGAAAACGGCATATTTTGTGGATTAATCCCTAAAATTGACTGGTTTATCATTCAATAGCCTTCAATGGGCATTTTATTTGAAGACAAGTTTGAAGATTTTAGTTTTGTTATAATTCTAAGCCAAGTTGCTGGATATTCATAGAATCAACTTATTATACTATTGACTTATAATCAACAATTAATTCATATTAAATGATTTAATTTAAATTAATTATGAATATATCTGCTTTGGGAATGTTTCTTGTTTGAATGCATATTCTCTCTTGAATGTAATTAATTTCCATATTCTCTCCCTTCATCCAAAAGTGCAACTTGGAATCAATCTTGAAAACATCTATAATACTTTCCAGTTATGGAGACTTTTCCTTCCTTGTAATAAATTAAAGAGTGAAAAATTCCTTATCATAAATTAAAAGGACATCTCGTTTTTCTTGAAAAATTGTTGTCGTTCTCTTTGCATAATTCTTTAAAAATAGGGAGTGTTCCTTCATACTACTGTTAGAATTTGACTTTGACTTCGGGTTATTATTGTAAAATTAGAATTCAATACCAGTGATAACCCAAACTATAATTTGTGATGTGTCCCATTTACTCAGGGCAGCATTCCATGCATTGTGCGTGTTTTTCACCTACTTTATTCAACGTTATAATATTAATGTGGGATGTTTGAACTGGTTGGTTTTCATAGTCCAAGATTCTGATAGCTGTAAGTAGTCTCATCTTTCGTCGCCTTCGAATGCTGGTTTTGTACTTGTATGATGATCAGCAACTACAACCGTCACGTTTCAGGTAATTAGACTCATCTCGTAGAGGATAACAGCGACCTGCATCTTGACTCCTGTGAGTAGTTGAACCTCTCAGAGTCAATCACCATGGTTCATGTATTAAAGGAAGAGATTCAAGAAAGGAGCATTTCCTAAGGACCGGAGAGTAGGTGTTCTTCTTTTGTAGAGAATCAGCTTGTATTGAAGGAGCTCTCCACGCATATGAGTAGGAATCAAATGTTAAGAGTTTGTACGGTATTGTGTAAGACAACATTTTGTGTTTTTTCTCGTGAGTATTACGAGAGGCTGTCAGCCTTGAAGCATGGCCTCAAGGTCTCCAAAATTTATTGTTTGTAGATGTGGTGGAAGAGTGCATTTTTCATCATCAGTGACTAAACGATGCCGAAAATCGTATTTTTATGCCTTGCAATCAGAATTTCAAATTTGCAAGCTCAGCGTTGTTTCTTGGGTTTCATGTTTCTGGGTTTCAATTCACGCGAACGACACTGCCTTGTATTCGAATCAATCTTAGTAATTTTCAACAAGCTGAAATTACTGTTTTGGGTCACGTTTAATGTAAATGCAAGTGTTTTTGGCACAAACTTTCTTGAAATAATGCGTCTAACTCTCGTACCTCTGTGCACTTTACACGAGACTACGTTTCTTGTCTTCTATGTCAAACTCAGCGCACTTAAGTGTTTTTTTTCTTCAACATGTTGTTGTGAAATTCTCGCACTTTCGACAACCTGGGTGCTCCTACAACCTAACGATACAGCTCAGCTGAAGCTCTCTTCAAAATAAAATGGTAAACGAACAGTTTAAGAGAGTAACGGAGTAACGTTATCGAAACTTGACATTTTTGCACAGAAAAAAATGACGTAATGCTGACAAAAACTCGCTAAAACATGAAGTGAATGGTGTTGCCAAATGTCTAAGATTCTGATATGAACTGGAAATTTCAATCAGCAAAAATCGTTTAACTTTAAAAAATTTGGCTAAAAGGGTTTTTAGTTTTTCATCTTTTTAATGTAGTAATAGTACAATAAGTAGTATAGTAATAGGCTGTCAAAATTTTAATGTAACTGACAAAATCAGCCCCAACTGTGTATTTCCAAACTCTGTTTATATTTTCAATATTCAAAAAACATTTTGTCAAGGTGCTAGCTTTTTATTGTTTGACCCTGGATGTTCGACCCAAAAGTCAATTCATATATAATTAGCAGTCTATGGTTAGGCTGATATGCTTTTAACTGCAAATTATTTGAACAGATGATTATAATCTTGAATTGGTTTCTTTAGGTTTCATATACGAAGACTTCGTTCTTAGATACAATGTGAAAGTTTATTTACAAACAAATTTGTGTGTCAATATATCGAAATTGGCAAATTTTAGTAAGTATTTAACAATTTTTAGGCATGCCCATTATAAATGTTATTTTATTTACGCCTTGTAGAGCTGCTCTTGATTGAGGTAGTGATATTATGACTGAAGTATGCGTTTTTCATCTGGCGCATCGTGTTAGTTTAGGGGTATTATCCGTTGATTATAATGCATGGTGGACATGGGAATCAAATCACCAATTAGAGTTAGATTGATTTGAAAGTGTTTTTTTGAGAAAATTTCATCAGGTGATGTGGAAGTATAGGTGAATGTTTTTGACAAAGAAGAAGAAGTATTTTAATTTGATACATTGTTGGAGAAAATTAGAGTTCTTGTGGATTTTTTGGGCAGAATAAGCACTGTTTTGGTGAATACTTCTTTGGTGATCGTGATGCTCTACAAAATTACAAATGAACAAAGAAATGGGACTGTCCAGTACAACGCACATTACTTCGGAATCTCATTTGAGAAAATGAGAAGGTTGTTGATTTTTCCTATTTCCTTTGAACAAGTGCAAACTTGTGTCGTTGTTGGGAAAAAATCCCGAACAATATTGTTTTTTGTGTATTTCGCACTTGAGTTAAATCGAAGTACCATCTTTCTATACTTGCTGTCCGCCATCAAGGGATGCAAAATCAACTATATAAGGTTGTTTTAAACGATACCTTGACGTGATACGACGTATGGACCCGTAGCCATCGTTTTTTCCATATTTTTAGGATAAGAATTGCCACTTGCGTTGCTGGTGGAATTGATATTGAGTTTTGAAGAAGGTTTTCAAATTAGACTTACAAGTTCTCAGACTCATCACCGCTTGCTTGAAAATGATGTTGAAATGCTGATGCAAGAAGTTAAGAAGAAGATTAGCAGCGAGGAATTTCCAAACATTTTAACAACATTTCCAAGCTTGACTGATTTGACAACTCACAAAAAGAAAAACAGGATTTGAATTTAGTTTGTCCGGGATCACTTTAATTCGACAACAGAACTATGAAAAGTGGGTCTAATATCTAGTCCTGATGGACACTAGGACGTATATAAACGCCATGGTGGTATATAAATGCCATGGCTTACGATAGTGACTCAATCATGATATTTGACAGGGGTAACATTAATGATTACAGGTATTAAATGGAAGCCCCAGAATCCAGTATGATACCTTTTCCAGTATGATTGATGCATTTATTCCAACGTATGGCAGTGCTCGTATACAAATGTTAAGAATTGACACTGCATACCTGGATGAGGTACTCAATGGATAACCAGCTGTTGTGGTCTGAGCTTAATTGTTCTTGTCCCAGACGATTCGCTGCATAGCTGTCGTCAAAATAAAGTTGGTGCATAATAATTGAGTCTCTTAATTGATTTAGTGTCAATCCTTTATTCCCTCGGTTTCTTACCTTATAGAAAATGTATGCATTTGGCAAGTAGAGTTCAAAGTATTGGAGCCTGAGTATATTATCAATGCATGGTTCTTCTGAGAATTAAAAGTACAGGGTACGTTGATGGGAGTGATGAAAACCTTTATCAACACCGAAAATTCTGCAACGACTAACCCATATGCGATCAGAATTTTTTGTAATTGCGGTTTAACTTAAGTTCAGATGTATTATGTTCATGAGTTATTAAACAAAAATTTAATGGTCCCTACGCTCCATTCATTATAAGCAGAAGAAGCAATTACGTTTGTTATTAGTCAATTTGTTGTAAAACGTGTAATAAAATAAAGTTTTTATGAAACTCTTGACATATTTCAAGTACAAAATGGAAAAAATACTCATTGCATTGCATGTAATGTGAATGTGAAATACTGTGCAAGATTTGCACTGCACTCTTGTCTAATGTGTCTTTGGCTTATGTTACAAAAAATTAATTAGTTATGTGAATCCCTAATCTAATCAAAAGATTTTATAATTTAAAAGATTTGAAATCAATTTTTGAGCAAATATTAAGTTTCTTCAACCATTTTGTTTAGTCATTTATTTGTCGTTACCTCATTTCGTTCTCTTTTTTTAGTTCTGGAATATAAAAAGTCACCGTAGGACATAAACGCTTGCCAGATTCGAATGGGTCTTTGAGCCTTGAGAACTTCTAATTGTGTAAGAACTTGTGAAAATCACACTTGTCGAACATTCGGAAACACGTTAAATCTTCTCAATTACCGAAAATTGTCTAAATAGTTGATATCTATGAAAGTTGATAAACAAAATTTGCTCCCACAAACAATTTTCACAGACAATCCGAACCACAAATCAAAAATTCATCAAAATCCGGTAACCAAGGCCCATATTTGAATGTAACGCCATCTGCAATGATAAAAGATAGATTTACTTCAATAATCTAAACTTTCTAGTATCTTCTAGGATCATTTTCTAGATCCCAGTTTCCCGTTGTGTGGACAGATTCCAGATCAATTTCATTTTCTTTCGAAACACTTATCGAAAGGTTACTAGCAGTATGCTAATTGCTACCTGTTCAACGAGAATTTTGTTTTTAGTGTCCTTCCACCTCCGGAACGCTATAATATGCTTTCTTAATCAAAATTCGTGATGATTAAACGTCTAAAGCTGGTAAGCAATTAGAATTTGAAACCACTTTCTTTCAAACTAAATTTAAATAAAATGGCCAAACGTCGTTATTATTCCAATTCATTAGCATTTCAAATTTAACAGATGGCTTGTAAATTTAATAATGCATCGACTGTGTGTGTGTGTGTGAGAATAAATTAATTACATCAGGAGAATTAATGCAAGAAAATATACAAATTCCGTTTTGAAATCTTGTTTCGTATTTTATGACGCAAATAACGAGAATATCTAATCAATTAACATTACACAATACTACAAAAAAAAGCGCAAAAAAAATGGAAAACATAGTTTGTAGTATTTTCTTAGAATAATGAAGGGATCTAGGTCTCTATGGTATTCTATATGAGACGATTAGTTAAAATTTAAATCTCTTTTTAACTTTTCCATGAAAATACTTTACAAGGACTGAATATTTTAATAAATAATGGAAGACTAATGCCTGTTTTGACTCAATTGTGGCATCAATGATGACACATAAAAAAGTAGGGAAATCGCTCAATCGTTATTCAGCAAATTTTCGTTATATTTGACTAAATTTAGAGGTAGAACAAGATTCTGATATAGTATTGAATACAGCAAATTGATTCTTCAAAATGATTCCTGTTCATCTTTTTCGCGCAAGTTGACGTCGCGGCGCTACAGTCGTCTCAAGCCTGTACCTGCTTATAGTCGTCTTAAGCCTGAATGTGTACCTCGTTATATCTCGTTCTATAGACATGTCCTTAAATTGGAACTAACATCGTTTATCTGGTCCGAATAGTGCGCCTTTTCTTTGCCAACAAGTCGTTGTGTCTTAACCTCTTGTGGGAATACTTTATTAGGTATCCACTCGTAATACATCCCTTGGCCATAGCGAGCACATTGCAGCCTCATTGATTTTAAAATCTTACGAGATCTCTGGTTCTGAAATAATGTAGGATTGGAGTATTCTTGTCTGGACCATGCATTTTATTTCCATCTCGTTTGTTAGTAGCGTAGCAAGCTTTGCTTCTTCTTGCAGAATTGAGGTTATTGCTACTGTTGCTGTATAGAGGTCTGATATGGCAGTTAAAAAGGAATAACAGGCTTATTCACAAACATACTTAAGTTTATTAAATAATTGAATTAATTCACGTTTATTAATTGAATTAGTAGTAATGATTGAAACATAATACTTTCAGTATGGACCGCGTTATGATTGGACAAATAAACAACAAAGTATTCTCTTGGGAATATATTTCTGGGGCTATCTGGTTTCATCACTACCCGGTGGAATAATTGCTGAAAGGTTTGGCGGACGAGCGGCTGGAGGATATAGTTTATTTCTTAGTGCAATATTAACAGCCCTTACACCTTTGGCTGCATCACTTCACTTCTGGATAATATGTGGCTTACGTTTTTTTATTGGATTACTTGCGGTTGGAATAATTTATGGAAAAATGTTATGATCAATTCAAGGATAGTTTTCAATTTGTAGGGCGTATTGTATCCTGCAAATCACTATTTGATAGCTCGATGGGCACCGGCAAATGAAAAAGGCAAATTTATATCAGCTTTGATGGGTGGCACGTTTGGAACAGTGGTAACTTGGCCACTATCAGGATTACTTGTTGAATCCCTCGGATGGATGTGGGCGTTTTATGTAACAGCAATCATTAGTGGTGCGGTAGTTGTCCTTTGGTTTTTTTGCATAATGGACACCCCCATGGAGCATAGGCATATAAGTCGTAAGGAGGTCGATTATATTGAAGCGAACTTAGGGAATGTGACCGGTGGTGGAAAGGTAAGCTGATTAAAAACTTGAACCAGGAATCACTGAATCAGATCTTGTTATCCTTTCCCAGAAATGGCCACCATTCAAAGGAGTACTTACATCTTTACCATTCTGGGCTCTGCTGATATTACACTACGGCAGTACTTGGGGATTACACTTTTCGTTGACAGTCATGCCAAAGTTTTTGAGTGAGGTAGGTCACAAAAACCTTGGATTATTTAAATTGGTGACTTATTTATACTCGAAAATAATTGCAGGTTCTTCAATTCAACTTGACCAAGGCTGGTTTTCTTTCAAGTGCTCCTCATTTAGCACGTATAACGTTCGGGTTTGTCTTTGGAACGCTCGGTGACATGGCAAGAAGGAAGAATCTCATTTCAGTGACAAATATCCGAAAATCTTTTTGTTTGTTTTGTAAGTAAAAAAAAAAATTCATGTATTCTATATTTATTGACACATTTGTTTTTTATAATTCAGCGCATATATTGCCGGGGATATGTTTAATTTTATTGGTGTATTTGGTCCGTGATCCGTACATATGTGTTGGCATAATCACTTTATCGCTGGGATTGAATGGCGCCACGACTGTAACTAATCTTCAAAATTCACAAGATCTTGCTCCAAACTATGCTGGAACGATTTACGGTGCGATTAATTTCATAGGAATAACTCCAGGATTTTTTGCACCATTGCTTGTTGCATATTTTACAGAAGAGGGGGTAAGTTTTTTTGTAGATTTTTCAAACGAACAGCGACTGAGTCTCTAAATCATGAGTTTTGTTATGAAATTTTTATTTAGTGGTTATTTGCACTAAATAAACATTTCATGACAGAGTCCGCAGAGGCCTGAACTAGAAAGTTTAAATGTAAGGAAGCGACTAATATTCAACTATTTCCACCCTTGCAGAATACACTAGATCAATGGCTTAAGGTCTTCCTTATTGGCGCGATTGTTTATATAGCTCCCGCTTTTGTTTTTGCAATATTTGGCAGTGGTGAGATACAACCATGGAATGGAAGTCCTCCTCCAACCGTTAAACCCGAACCAATAAGAACAATTGAATCGCACAATAAGCCAGAGAAAGTGCCATCAGTTGAATCAGAAACAAATAATACTAAATTCTAGCATGAAAAATATTTATAAGATTAGAAGATAAAATATTTCTAAGGTAACAATATAAGAGTATGATAGTAGATTTTATGAATGATGAATAGATGTCATGAGTGAGAAATATTGCGTAAGCAATAATATGAATTACATGCATAAATTAAAAGAAAATGCCATGTGTGTGGAGTATGCGCGTGGATTACTGAAAAAAAAAACAAACAAAACAAGATTTTTTATCAAGCTTTTAATTTATTCTTGAATAGCGTTTGTAGTTCTGAAGTATTGTATAATTAAACAGTAGACATTAAAACTATTAATTAAGCCGAGATACTATTCGTATACTAGAAAGGTCAATGTTGTATTTAGAATAGAAGAAGGAAATAAATAGAAAAGACTAGTTATTTAACTAGAAACATATATCTTGTCGATATTTTTGTTTTGTATGGAATATTTTTAAGTTCAAATATGGATGTCCATGTTGGACTGTAAGGACGTTAAAAAAAGAAATTTGGATGTATTTCGCGAGAAATCCTGGCCGGTGATCTGTCTTTTTTGTTCATCATCAATTCAATCAAATATATTTAATGCTTTGTGACCTATATCGTTCTCAAAAGTGTTTTTATAGGCCTTGCAAATATATATACACCTAATATACCGGGCGTTCAAATGATTTTTGTAATTTTTCTGTTCTGAAAGAACTGGAGTACTTACTAGAGTTTACTAGAAGGAAAAGATATCCATCGAGCAACATCGGTCGTCTTATCTATTCATAAATGAATGATCTATTTTGAACAACTTTTGGATTTAATGGGAGCAAAAAGATTGGAGATTTTCTTTCTCAAATCGCATTGCATTAATTTCACTTCTCGTTTTCAAATATGTTGCACTCCTGGTGGATTGGTAGTTGGGAAATTCACTTTCTGTGTAACAGATGCCGGATTAGAGGTCTACAGGAGGAAGTTATATTTAATTTGGGCTTTTTAATCATCGTGGCTAAGTATGATTGTAATCAGATAACCTTTTGTACATCTGATATTGAAATTAGTAGATGTAGTCTTGAAATTAGTGGCTTTAACGCGCCACATAACCCAAGTATAGCAGTCAACAGTTGCGCTACAAACATAATCAAATATATCGGGAAAAGAAACTTAGAAAAATCTTTTGTAAATGTTTTCTAAATATCCAAAAAGTGATCCGCGTGACGCGGCAGCTCTTTGTTATTTTTCGGTTTTGTGGCTCTTCAGCAAGGAATAATCCAACTCGCGTCGACGAAGATTGCCCATTATTTCAGTCACTTTGCTTCAGATTTTGTCTTGTTCCAGTTTTCAGAATCACTTGCCAGCCCAAGATCCCTATTGGGTTCTTCTCTCTGATTTCAGCATAAGAATTTCTCAAAATTCGGAGGAAATTGATCGATTGTCGGGCTCATTTTTGGTTTCAAACCATGGCTAGTGTGGTGAAAGTCAGATATTCCATGTTGGTTAACGCTCAAATGTAACATCCACAACTCAAAGGATATGCTCTATTGATGGGGATCAGATGGTTTGAATTTAAAAATTCAAAAAAAAAACTGCTCCTAAAACTGTTAGAAATGTAGAGTATGTATGATACAGATTCCATGAGTGTAGCTGACACGATTGCATCGAGTTCTGAAGGTAAAAGGCGAAACGTTAACGCCAGACTCCATGAAACAAAATCGATCCGAAAATATTTGGAAGGGGTGAATTGGGAGAACTTAAACGTGTCTCTCAATCAACAAAGTATAAGTATCCAAACGGATGACACCTGCCGAGCTTGCGGCGAGGAGGAGGAAAGTACAGAACACTTCCTCCTAGACTGCCCGAGTCTGGCCAACAAACGCCTTACTTGGCTGAGGTGTACTGGCGTAACAGAATTGGAACACTTGGCGACCACCCAGCTGGGGGAACTCCTTGGCTTCTGTAGGACGACAGGATGGACCATCTGTAAACAATAGTACTACACATGGGGAGCTAAGGGCCGAGTTCTGGCCTATGATAATTTTAGGCAAGTGAACCCCAGTACAATAATAATAATAATAATAATAATAATAATAATAATAAAATAAGTATATATAGTGTATAAAGTATACGAGCGACAAATAATCGAGCATTTATGAACTCCATTCCTTCGAATCTGAATCCTCGAAAATTTGAAAAAGATTATAAAGTGCCAGCAAAGAACATCACAAATATAAACTAATAAACTTATTTGTGTAAAATATTTTTAAAGTATTTCCGTGAAATATGTTTAGAATGTTTAATATGTTAAGAATTGCTACTCAATAGATTTTGCCTTGGAAGGAAGCTTGATTCTCTCTCCCCAACAGATAAGCCCGTTATTTGCATAACAAGAATGGTAACCCATCCTGTAGCCATTTCAAAAATATTTTTAAAAATCAGAGATGATTTTGCCAGCGCTTAAAAAACTAAATAGATCTTAGTTCATTAACTCAAAAACAAACCCCAAAAACAATTCTTTTCTACAACTTTATTCTCTTACATATAAAACCATTTCAACTTAACTTATGATTGTGTTGATTCTGGCGTATTCCAAGATTGCAGTTCACCTGAACCAAAAATAACAAATGCAATGCCCGGCACCATGTACATAAATGCATTGATCACAAATACTATCTTCCAATCTGTTAGTTTATCCTGAAACCAATTGAAACACATCATTGAAACAATGCATTTTTGAAAAATAATTTTAATAAAACCTGTATTTGGAGTTTTGACTTTAACTTGAAAAAATTGTCAAAAATACTCATTAAAATATTTTGGAGTATTAAATTAAATAAATGTTAAATTAATTTCAATAATTACTCTGAAGAAAATTAAATTTAACGATACTTGTACACGCTTCAATGTGCTCATGTGTCCTTATTGGCATCTTGGTTTTAACGTTCTATGTTTTATTCTATCTGATTTCTTAGTTCTATATCGGGTCCTTGAAGATTGACCCTAAGACTGTCGACGATTTTCTATGTTTGGAATTTTCGCTACAGACCCACTAAGACCCACCCGTAAGTCACAAATCAACAAAGAAATGACTATCTTCTGAACCTGTAACTTTTTGGTCCACCTGCTTCCTACCTTTTATCGGATCTATGTTTGATTAATTTCCTTAGCTTACGAATTTTGACTCATGCTTTTAATCATACGGATATGCTTTGCAATGCATGCGATTTCATGTGTTCAAAAGTTTCCGGAATTCTACTGCGTTCTGCGCTTACCACGTCAAAATGACATTTCTCAAATTTTTTCGAACCACGTCGATAGAATGCTCACCGAAAATTATAAATGTAAGATACCAAACAAATTTCTTAACGTATGAAGCACCTTACGTTACGGCAAAATTTAACTGGAAAATGTCAAAATAATATTTAAAAATAACTAAGTAAGTTTGTACTTAACGCTGCCTTCATGTGAATCCCTGTTTTATATTTAGTCACTTAATGTAGGCATATCGGTTTTGGTAACATGGAACTAAATATCTCAATACTTCTACTTTACAGTACCATCGCGTAGCGACAAACAGTGATAACACTCCGAAAAAACTCTGTTCTAAGTTTCTAGCAGGATTCAAACAAAACTATTAGGACTTACTAGAGTATAACGCATCATAAGTCGAACTTCCGAAAATGTTTAAATTTTAATGGCGAGATTGTCACGAAAATTTTCTTTTTTGGCTTTACCAGCAAATCCTTTCGACGTGGTACGCCGACAGTAACACAAATTCGTGGGTAGTCTACCATATACGTCTACGGTCTGTTTTCTAGCTGACTATATTAAAACTCTCATGACAGTTTGTTTCATTATTTTCAGTTTTTGTTGCGTAACACAATCAGCTCTAATGAAAATAGAGATTCGTTCAATTAATTTTTTAATTATTAATAATTCTTATTAAGGTAAGTTACCTCAAAGAACAAACTGCAATCAATTTCATCAAATTGAAATTAGTTAACATGTATATAATAAAATAAATATATAAAATCCGCTTGTAATTTTCCTTGTTGATTTACAGTGGTAGTACTGGTCAAAATAAATGAACTCTATACGTCGGAAATACAAAATAGGCATCTGTCAACTTAGCTTCATCGATACCAATTAATTGGTGATTGTATTGTAAAGTTATTCTCGATTGAAAATGTGATTTTGCGAATTAAATTCAGGTAACTTACAAAGGGATTTAACTTTTCTCTTTACAATTAAGAATGTTCGTCTGTGGCCCGTTGAATGCTCCACAACATTTAGAGCGAGATCTTTCTTAATAAAAATAGTTCTGAAGATAATGCATTTTGAAAGAACGCATGGCGATTTCGATTCGTGGAGCATCGTGGTGAGCATGACAGAGATTGAAGACACTTATTCATGGATGCTTGTGAAAATGGTGGAAAGGATCAGCAGGAGCATTAGAAGAATTATTATTATTATTATTATTATTATTATTGTACTGGGGTCCACTTGCTGGAAATCAGCATAGGCCAGAACTCGGCCCTTAGCTCCCCATGTGTAGTACTATTGTTTACAGATGGTCCATCCTGTCGTCCTACAGAAGCCAAGGAGTTCCCCCAGCTCGGTGGTCGCCAAGTGTTCCAATTCTGTTACGCTAGTACACCTCAGCCAAGTAAGGCGTTTGTTGGCCAGACTCGGGCAAACTAGAAGGAAGTGTTCTGTACTTTCCTCCTCCTCGCCGCAAGCTCGACAGGTGTCATCCGTTTGGATTCCCATTCGTTTGGCGTGTTGATATATATATATGTGTATATGTGTTGATATATAATACTGCCACCAATGTTCTAACGCCATTTCGGTTTTTTCCTAGGAGTTGTTTTGTCCTCATTTGATTAGGGTGAGACCAAAGAGCCCGGCTTATCCTGCAGTCGTTCCTGTCATTCCAAGCCGAATCTGTCTCTTTCCAGAGGATTTCGTCTAGTTCCCTTTTTACCGTTGCTAGTGGCACTTTAATTGTGTCTATTCTAGTGGCATTTTGGTCGGCTGATCCAGCTTTCGCTAGCTCATCCGCTCTTTCGTTTCCCTCTACACCGCTGTGTCCAGGAACCCATGTTAGTTTTACATTTGCTTGGGTTGTTGCGATTTTAAGAGCCTGCCTACAATTCTGCACCACTTGTGAAACTACGCGGTTAGAGGCAAGCGTCTGCAGTTCCGACTTACTGTCCGAGAGTATTTGTATTCTTCCATTAAGGTTGTTTGTTGCTGCTTCTATATGTGATTTTATTGCAAACACTTCCGACTGGAAAAATGTGGTGGGGCTCTCCAGTTTATAACTTCGGTTGAGTTACGGGTGATCTGGGAAAAAGATTCCGGCGCCGCTTCCCTCATCCGTTTTGGAACCATCGGTGTAGATCATAATCTCACTTCCAGATGTGCAATCCTGCACCGTTTTTCACGCTTCTCTGATCGGAATGCTGATCTTGTATGGAATTGTTGTGTCCAATATTGGTTGAATTCTATCCAGCTCCCTTTTACTTGACGGGGCCATTCTCTCCATTTTTTCAAAAATTTATACGTGCCCCGTTTGAGTGTGGTCAAGTCAAGTCAAGTCAAAAAGCGCTTTATTAAAAATTTTAACATATTATATATAAAAACATAAAGCAAATTTTAAACTATAACAATATTTAAAAACTTAATGGCACAAACGGCACTCTAAATTTAAACATATTAATAATTCAAGAACAATCTCTAACATAAGACAAATATAAACATTATTTATGGTACATTAATTGGAAAAAGGGGGAAAAACCAACCAACGCTATTAAAAATTAAAAAAATTAAAACACCCAAAAAATGAACTTTTCGCTTAAATTTAACTTGTATTACTTAACTCTAATAAATCTTCTCAAACCTTTATCTTAATAATATATATAACTACAATAATATCCCTATTCTAAATGCTATACTTATCGCTAGTTATTAACACATACAATCAGAAACAATTACAGAACACAAACGTAGCAATAATGAGCTAATACTGGGAATTTTGTTAATTGCCATTCAGCCACCAATAACTAGACTCCTGCGTCCTAGCTCGATCAATTTCGACAAACCTTGCAACAGAGTACCTCCATCGCAAATGTTGAACCCTCGAACTCAAATTCGGAGGATATTCTATCTTCTTATCGGTGGCCCGTCTGTATACATGGTATATATTCGGGACACCGTCGGAATCAAAAATATATCGATTCATGTCTAAATATACGAATGCTTCGGGAGGTATGAAGCCAGTATTGAGATAAGTCTCAATGTATCCATCAGTAGGGTCGAACGGCTGCGAAATCCAGGGATTCTCGCACACAGTCACAGAATTCGCGATGTGATTTCGAACTAGTTTCAATATGAAAATATCAACCCTCGTCACTTTGACAGCTCGATAAAGTCTCCGATTTGATATGTAATGCTTCCAATCCGTTTCAGGTTTTCTGTACAGACAAGTACATGCGCGAAGGCATTTTCTTTCGAAAACTCGTAACATTTCCATCATACTAGCACTCTGGTTATACCAGATCTGACATCCATATGTCAAGACTGGTCTAACCAGAGCCTTGTAGCAAATAATTTTGACCTTTTGATCAATGTATCTGGAATGAAAGAGTCTCCGGAGGGACATGAATACTTTTCGCGCTTTAGTTAGCGCGATTTTTACATGTTCATTATAGTACAAATACTGATCCAGATGAACACCGAGGTATCTTACACAGGATTTATGCGAAACCCTTTCTGAACTTCCCTCACCAGCCATAATGTGGAAATCTTTCCAATTCTTTTTTAGATCTTGACTGGCCACACTCAGCTTTGTGCGAAACAAAATAGTTTATAAAAATATAAAATAGCCAATTGTTCGTGTAGAACAGTACGTCATTAAACATTTCTTGAAGATTTTTTTGAACAACTGAAGCTTTTCTGTCTGCCGTATAAATAATCAGATCATCAGAAAACGCTACTAATGATCGTGTTGGTGATACGTTAAGATCAAAGCCGTTCAAAAAGTTGCAAATGAATATGGAGAAGTGTTTTGGTGCAGTTACTGTTCCTTGCTGCAGACCATTCAAGACCTTAAAATCGCGCATCGTTATCAGATTTCCAACAGTCACAAGAAAAGGTGGTGGTGGTGGATTTTAATCGGGTGCTTGTAAGTGATGCCTCTCTGAAGATGAATTTGTCGAGTGGCATGCATTAGAAATGACTCACCAAGCTTTTCTATTACGATCGTAAATCGTGCGAATTATCCAGAAGTTAGAAAATTGGATAGTTCATGTCGAAAGCTGGTTGAGACTGATTTACTTGTCGTGAACAGCTGTTTGGAAGCTTCATGGACTTTTTGCATTACACACTGCATTATAAATTCAGCATTCCATTTATAATTTCATTCAGTGACTGAGGTGACAGGGAACTTATAATGGTAGCTATAAGATTAGAAAAACTTCGAAGCCTCAAATATTTTCAGCACCAATTTGACACTTTGTGTTTAGAAGGACCATATTCGATCAGTTCAATATCAGTCCAAAAAAACCCATTGGAAAATCATAGATGATCCGTTTTGAAAGGTATCGATATGCTCAATGTAAATATTGGAAGACAATATTTAAAATATATAAAATTTCAAGTGGCAAAACTCTTGGAACAAAACGTTGAAAATTTCTAAATGGGAGCTCCCGTCAATCGATTTCATCGGAAGATGTTTCTACTCTGTTTCACTAGTTTTGATAAAAAGTACGCGATCAGGTTTATCAACTGACCGTTCTTACAAAGAAGTTACTGATTGAATACGTTCACAGATCACTTCAAAGGATAACTTGCTTTCACGGTGCAGTGCCCTTGCATTTTTACTGATGAAAATTAGTTTATTTCACAGAATGCACATAAATCGGTCATAAAATAAAAAAGGATATCAATTTTTACGCAAAGACTACTTGTTTTTTGATGATTGTCAAATGTTATCAAGTAATGAAAATCTTTTAAGTGAAAAATAACTTAATAAAGTTATTAATGGAGTATGGTTTTCGATTTATTTTGTTACGGTTTGATTTTTTGACTTTGGTAAAATAAAAACGTGTGGTATATGCTATTATATTTGATTTCTTACCTCACTTCCAACAATCTTAGCTACCATAATCGGTGCGAAAAATCCCGAGGTATTTGCGAAAAAATTCATTATGCCATACAGAGATCCAGCATAGTTGGGTGCCAAATCCTGTACATTTATTAAGTTGGTTGCTACAGCAGCTGCATTGAAACCCATACAAACGCATAGAAGTGACACGCATACATTCGGATATTCAACAAAAGCTGCTACAAGCAACAGAAGAAACGCTGGAGTTATATGAGCTGAAAAATAAATTTCTAAAGAGTTTACAGGTTTTTTGAACGAACAAAAAAATAAAATAATAAATAACAAATAATTAAATAAACCCTCAAATTTGATAGACGGAAGGAGCAAACCTATTTAGTAAGCAAATGCAAAGCGATGATTACTTATATATTCTGAAAAAATAATCCTCCGACAACATTTTACTTACAGAATGTAGTAAGCATTTTTCTTGTTAACGTCACAGGTAAAAAGTTATGACGTCTTATTAGGTCTACAGCAGCAGCAAATCCAAATACTGTAATAGACCGTATAATATATGGCGCTCCAGCGAATGCTGCGGCTGCAACAATTTTAAATTTGAGCGCCTGAACCAAAAAAAAATTATAAAATGGTTACGTAAATTCGATGTGAAGGATATCAACTTAAAGAACTCGAATGATCATCTGTTTACCTTGAGAAAAAATCTTGGAGCTGATGTTAATTGAAAATAGAGGTTCCACATATGTCCATAATGCAAAAGGATAGTTGCGTAAAAGGGTAAGCTTAACAAGACACGCTTATACGGTGGGCAGCCCTGAAAGTAAAGAACAATCGAATAAACAATCTCTTGAATACGAACCCCGAACTAATTTAAGGAGTATGTAGAGTAATATTCTGCGACCAAAAGACATGTCGACTTTGGATATGATTTTGAACAATGGCTAATTTACATGCTGAAGACTTAACACAGCAGAATACATAATATGGTTACAAAGAACCAACGCTGGTTTCAGCAAAATTCAAATCAAACTTGTGAAAGAGTTTACTTAACATGATTTCAAAAATATTTTTTTTTGTGGTAGGAAGATGTAGACTACTCCCAGCCTAAGTGTTCGGGTACCCGTTGGACAAAGACACTTGACTACTTAAACACCTCTTCTGTGACATCGAGAATCTTTCATGGAGCTGTTCGCCACATTGTTTCGGGCAAGGCTTTCTAGGTTCATTATGCGATGCCGTTGCACAAAAAAAGCCTTCATCCAGTAGGGCCGGGTAGAAGGAAAAATCCTTTTGCGCTTACGAGTTACCAAGGGCTACTTCTTTGGATTGTCAGTATTGACCAACGGGCGACTAAGAATCAATATTCTGGCCACTGCCTTGTGCGCCGTCAACATGATTTAGTTAAAGAAACTCTTTTTCTATTCTGTTATCACAAGAAAGTATTTGATCGATTCGACGATTACTTGTCCAATCAGGATGTGAATAACTATAGGGATCTGCTACTTGGGCAGAATTTCAGTCTTGACTTTGCTCCAGCGCTAGACTGAGCACACGCATTGTTACTTACTAGCTCTCTCGACGTTCTATTATAAGTAGTTCGAATTGTGCCTGCACAACTCTGCGTTTAGTAGCTGAAAGATAATCCAGGCTGGAGGCTGAAGCCTCAAACGTTTGTCATACTTCACCTTCAGAAGTCCAATAAGTTTGACCATCCAAGAAACTGAAGCACTTGCGTTGTAGCGTAAGTAACACTTTGCATTGTTTGGGTATAGGCCTGAGTGGTGATGGGTGACATATAGCGAATTGTATGGAGGTAACTGCCACTCACCACCAAAGAGCATGCATACCTCTCCGAGTTCCAGTGCCAGAAGATCTATATAAATGCTCGCATGGTTTGGTTACCTTAATAGCTTCAAAATTGACAACGATAATTGAATTCCTTTTTCAAGAGCAATGTTGATATCTTGCAAATAGGCCACCTTTACCTTTCATTCATGCGTGTCGCGTAGATCCAATCAGTGCTTCCACGGAATGTCCTTGCTGTGTCTAACATAAACTATGTGACGGCGGTACTGTATGAGGAAAGATGGTTTTCTCTTTCTGTTATCACTGAGTGTAACACAAGCCAGTTTTCTTCGTAAAATAGAGGTCCACTGATTAAAAAGCATCATAGATGCATAGTAGCCTACCTATGATTCAGTTTCTCGACGATGCTCGCTAACTAGAAAGATGAGATTTTAAATATTGTTCAGCCTTCCGCCGCTTCCCTTCGTTAATTTATCAAACATATTTTCAATCGCCGCTGAACTAATTCCAATTCTACATCACAATGTCCCAAGTTTGTAGATCAAAAACTGTTGAACTTGCATCCACGGATCCCAGTCGTAGAAAATTCCGTGTCCGTTTTATAGCAGTTGTAATATCTTTTGATACTTGTAAGGACTGTAATAGTCTCGGATGTCCCTCATGTGTTTCTATGCAGTTCAAACCTTTGGTCTTGTATGTCCTCACAAATTTCGCACAAGTGTACGAAACACTTTCATTGAGTGGCATTTTGTTAGATGATAGCTGCATCGTAAGCTAACTTTCCTTTACAAGAATTAAATGTTTCGGTCAAGGGAACATATTTGATTTGAAGCCCTAGATACGCTGATCGACGGATAGATCAACAGTATGCCAGCCCTTAAATACTTGACTTTTGCAAGATTATTGGTTACGCGGAATTTTAAGTGGCTGTGGGTAAAATTGCTGCCAATTCATGTGTCTTCCTTTATAATATTCCAACCCTGAATCCAGCTCTTAAGTCTTTCTGAAATAATACTTACACAAAGAATCAGTACTCCACAAATGGGCCATTTGTATGCTGGAGTTCACTAGTCGAACCACTTGGCCATTTTGTGCTGTATTAGATTAATGTTACAGCAGTCTCCACTTCAACGCTGTTGCTAAAAAATTTCCAACGACGACCAGGTATGTACTCAACTGTGTTGAACGTTTCCTTTCATTGAGTTATAAGAGGTGCGATACGAGCTCACATAGACGACGCTTCGATCCTTGGACAGCTCCCACACTTGATCTGATATAATCATATTTTGTAGATCTGTTAGCCAGATTACTACGTACTTATTCGTATGAAAGCTGGCGAGCTGGCTCGCGGCAAAGATCGCCGGCAGTCCTATTTGTTTGTAGTTTGCTCTGTGGGAGGGTGTCCTGTTTTCTGCCTTAGCACATTTTGCTGAAGAAGCGCTTCTGCATGAGCTTTGAGTGCTCTGGAAAATGAAACATGCTTAACTTGTTGTGCGCCGATGATTTTTTAGTAGCCAATGCAGTAGTGCCATGAATGTCCCATGCCCTACCTCTCCACATCTTCAGTAGTTATCATTGCGATCGGATCCTTTGTTACTTTGCGTCAAATGAATGATCGAACCAGCGCCTGTGTATATTATCGATTCCAGAAGTTTAAGAAAGGCATTGAAAGGGAAACATCAGCATAGGGAGACTGAACGTTTAGGTCACAAAAACGAGTTAACCGGCGATCTTTTTCCAGACTAGACCGTCAGAATAAGGCTCTAATAGTGCTAATACAGGAGTTCAGTATGAAAGTGTAAAGTTACAAAATCGAAATATTTTGGACTCACCTTTGGACGCATGGTTAAGTCTCTGACAGAATTCTGAATGAAATTTCGCTCATCGTCTCTTATGTACCAATGACTTTCAGGACTGTCAGCTACAATAATGAACCATGCAATAGTTATTATAAGGCAAATAAACCCAGATGCATAGAATGCCCAATCCCAACCAGCGTGTTCAGATATCACGCTACTAATTAGCCATGTAAGCATTGTACCGATACTACTTCCTATTATGGTCGCTACAAATATTGCTCTTTCATTTGGTGGTGCCCATTTAGCAATTAGCGTTTGGTTCCCAGGAATCGCTATACCCTGAAGCAGATTAAAAGAAAATTTCATATTAATTTTTCTTACTTTATTGTTTGCATACCGCTAGCATTCCGTTGAAAAATCGACAAAAGAATAGCGCCCAAATATGAAGTCCTGTTGAGAACGGAGTCAAAAAAGTGAATGCTACATTCATTGCGAGGCAAAGGCCAGCTATTAATCGTGGACCATAAGTTTCACAAATAACTCCACCAAAAAGAGAGGTTGATACGTAGCCATAGTAATAGGCTCCTAAAAGCTTACTTTCTTCATTCGGACTCCAGTCATAGTGGGAATAATACTAAGATATAACGGTAGTACGTTTAATAAATAACGGTACTAACAATCCATCCCTAGATAATTTTTAAAGATTCAAATATAAGATTGAATATACCTTATTAGGACGAACTTCCGACACTCTTGATACGTTTTTTTGCGGTCGTGTTATTGCATCTTTTCGCATTGCCAAAATATTCACGGACATATTTACGCGTATCATATAAATTGCGAAACAATGCCAAAACAACATCATTGCAATGTGGAAACGAACTGGAAAACAAGCTGAAAAATAGCTGGTTAAAATCATCTAAAATGGAATTGTCACCAAAAATTATGTACCCATGCTCGACAAACTTATCAAATTACTATATAATAAATTTCCGTTTTAATCATAATTGACAAAAAAAATTTGAAAAATTTAGTTTTTACTTAAATTTTACCGAGAAGTCATCACGACTTTTGACATGAAGAATGGCCATACAATGACATTTCTATTCTCGGTTAATGAGTCCTGAGATGTTCTCTTAGTGCTATGGAATAAAATCATGTTTTTAGAACAACAAATATAAATTTTATTTGTTTTTTAAATTGAAGATAAAATTAGTCCTTTGAGCTGTATCGCGCGTCAATTTTCCAAGGTGTATTGGGTCACCTTTTCACCTGATGCATTGGTTTGTTGCGCCTCAAAACCGTTAAGCAGATTCATCTTCTTAGAAAGCTTCTTTATAATCTTCTTTACAATCTGCTTTGGTTTCAACTGAGTAAACCCCTCTTTGACTAGAGAGTGGCGACAGCTTTAAGATTACCAAAAGAGCTATTGTAGGGCTGTTTGTCTTCGGCACACAGACATGTCCTTAGCTCGAAACTTGTTTAATAATGAAATCCATGCCCGTAGCCTCCGATTGATTACTCTCTTCCCTTCATACAATTCAACTCCCTTTCAAGTGGTTACCTTTGAGACGGACGACCCAAGTTATCCACACGTGTTCTAATCTCAGACTATTAAGAAAATGTCTAGT
Source organism: Stratiomys singularior (assembly GCA_954870665.1). Lineage (NCBI taxonomy): Eukaryota > Metazoa > Arthropoda > Insecta > Diptera > Stratiomyidae > Stratiomys > Stratiomys singularior. The sequence goes on from OX940881.1 coordinate 11,814,644, forward strand.
CTGGAATACAGACCTTCGAAGTGGAGGTTGTCATTGTTGCATTTCCCAGGAAATTTGTTACATAGTTAAGTAGGTGAGTAAGTTCTTCATATGTAAATGCTCACGCTGCTTACTTTTGGCTCCGATACTGTTTTGATCTTTAACTAAAGGAGGGAGTTTGGTCCTTTTAGTCAGCAGATTCATTTTGCTAATTCTCATCTTTATTTAAAATTATTTAGGGTTAACTTCCCTGTGCCAAGAATTGCTTCCCACCCATACAAATGTGTTCCTTTCTAAGTGAAACGTTTCGTCTCAAATAATTCAGAAAATAATTGACACTAAAGAAGGGAGCAACTTACTCCCAAAAAATATATCTGTCAAAATGAAAACACGAAATAGCAAAGCATAGCATTGGAATGGAAATCAAACATAGGATAGTTTGGAAGTGCTAAACATGGGAAAATACACACAATATTTCGTCTGACTGGTTGTCTTTGCGACGGTAGCCGAATTTTTTTCGAACTGCATTTGTCCAAGGCAGATGCTGTGGCTTGAGGTTCCCCTGTCGTACCAAAAAGTGAGAACTCGGGAGATGGGTAGGGATATTACCAGTTTTGTCATTTGAGGCTTCGTCTTAGAATTTTCCTTTTAGGTTGCGTCGTTCTGGTTCCTCTTTATATAGGTATACTTGCTATGCTAGGGTACGTTTCAAAAGGATGGGTGGTTCATATTGTTCTCGTTTCGGGTTTTAGCGAAGGTTTCCTGCACCTTACGGAAATTCGCGTCAGCTTGCGTTCACCCTGATTAGAATCCACCATCCCATTTTCACTCATTTCTTCGTAATTGTAGTTTGGTTTCATTTTCACTATCCAAAGAGTTCATCCGGAATGTCATATCCATCCCGGCAGAGCCATGCAGAAGGAAACCGAAGTAAGGGCATTATTTGAATTCGGAGATGCCCACGATATCTGCACCTAGCATAGCACACATGCTATTCTTTTCATGCGCTTCTACCTTCGCTGGGGGTCATTTGGTATCTTTTACAATAGTCCTCGAGCTGTTGCTTCATTTCATGAGACGGTAAGTTATTGCTCACCTCTGAAACTTCAGTGTATAGAGGCATACATGTCTGGTGAACTTTTTTAACGCGACTAGCACATCTGCTAGTAAAACCTAGTATAAACCTGGACTTGACCACAGAAAAACCTGAATCCTGCCTTGCATTCGCATCATTTTGTAGTGCAAGTGGACAATAAACAACAAGAGCTGAAGATTGTATGCTCTGCTCGGCGATGAAAGTTATATTCATCTTTACAAAGATGTAGATGAAAGGGAGGTTATTAGCCATCATAGTTTTCTATTATATTCCAAGTTAAATTATCTAATCCTTTGCTCGCCTTGGGACGGTTCTGATGAATCCACGCACTCATCTTCTGCCGTCGAAGCACAGTCCTTGATAAAAAAAAAATCCAATTGTATATGATTTAAAAACAATTCTGTATTTGAACAATTAAAGGTAACCAATGCATGTTGTTTTAATGTCGTAGGTACAAATACATTTTTTCTTATAAAATTATCACCCAAAAAAATGTACAAACTGAAATGCATTAAAAATTACTTCCGACTTAATAATGAAAAACCTTTGCTACATTGAATCATACACCTATCATTGGAATAATGCTCCCGGTCTTGTTAAAGCTTAGATTCGGTGAGCCAATTGAATGCCTGCGGTTTCCGGTCGGCTGAGGGATTGATGGCAACATTTATTATGACCGGGCGGTCAGTTAAAGCCAAGCTTTCATTCAATGCAGCTTGGAGTTCCTCGATTTCTCGGGCGAAATAACCTTTCATTCCAAACATTTCCATCATACGTTCATACCGTGCCTCTACTGTTAAGGCCGAAGGAGGAGTTCTGAAATAGAGAATATCCAAACAGATTAGACAATTATCCTGCAAACACATTCGAGTCCAGTCTTACACTTGGGACAGGTCTCCGTCACTTCGTATCGCGTCAAACGTATCTTTATCGAAACCGCCGTAGATGCCATTGTTATTTACTATAACAATTATAATAGGTAATTTGTAGCGGACCATTGTTTCGATTTCCATTCCGGAAAAGCCAAAGGCCGAGTCTCCTTCAACGCAAATCACTCGTTTGCCCGGAAAGCGATCGCGACAAAGCAAAGCTGCAGCTATCGCAAAACCAGGCCCTACCTATGTATTAAGAGAAGTTAAATCTGTTCCTTACTCAATTCGATGATGCTTACCCCCATTGTACCGAAAGTTCCTGCATCCAAACGATGTCGAGGTAAAGTGTTGAGCAAGATTGAGCGGCCAATGTCCATTGTGTTGGCTCCTTCACTAACAATAATGGCATCGTTGGGAATGATTTCTTGCATGTGATGAAAAACGGTGTAATAGTTTAGCGGTGGAGCAACGTTATGCGACATGCTTCTGATGGTCGTTTTATTTTTATAGCATTGCTCCTTTAGAGCCTTCCACCAGTCTGAGTTTGAGGAAAACTGGAAGTTCACCGCATTTAATTGCTCGAACAAATGTTCCACGAACGGATTAATATCAGATTGAACGGCAACAGTGCTTTTCACACTGTTGTGGAGCTCTTCAGCACATATGTCCACCTGAATGATTTTCACATCTGCCGAGAATCGAGGCGGCCGCCCGAAGTGAAGGATCCAATTCAAACGAGCTCCGAGTAGTAGAATCACATCGGCCTTTTGCAGCGCCATTGTCCTAGCAGGCGCCACGCATTGTTTCGCGGTGTCCGAAACCACACCTTTACCCATCGGAGTGGCAAGGAATGGTATATTCGTGTTTTCTACCAAATGGCGTAGAATGTTCTCGGAATGTGCATATGCCGCTCCTTTGCCGATTATAATCAGAGGGCGTTGAGCGTGTGTTAGCAAGTTGAAAGTTTGGCGTACATCTTGCGGATTAGGATAAGCAAGCGGTGGCGGTGGGTGTGACAGTGATAAGTTTAGCTTTTCTTCTGGAGCATGGGATTGGAGTAGGGTTGCCGGGAAGTCAAGATAACTTACACCAGGGCGACCGTAAGTAGCATAACGAACGGCTTTCTCAATGTGTAGCGGTATCAGACTGGCGCTGGGCGGACGAACAGCATATTTGCAGTATGGACGACTAGCTTCGACTTGATTATATTCTTGGAATCCACCAATACCTTCGTGATCTTCGGCCGTAGCACCGGCGATTACGAGGAGCGGCCAACAGTTGACTTGAGCATTTGCCATTCCACCTAAACATGTGACACGTGAAATTAAAGAAATATTTTGCGACCTTGTTGGTGTTCGTACCAGTTACGTGTAAGAGACCCGGTCCAGACACAACCAAGCACACTCCTGGCTTCCCCGTCAAATATCCAATAGCCTGGGCGGCATAGCATGCTGCTTGCTCATTTCGCATTCCTATATATTTCAGTCCGGCTGCTTGCATGGCCATGGACAGCTCGATAACAGGAATCCCAATAATGCCAAAGACATATTCGATGCCCTATGATAAAAGTATACGAGAATCAATTATTTTCCAATTACTCTTCCTAATGTTCACGAAAATCTGGTGAGATGGAGTTTATTAGCGTGTTTCATCCGAATGTAGTCGGACCGTTTTTTCTGCGCATAACGTGTTCGAAATTCCTAAGCTTTCTGCATAGATTATTCAAAATAATAATTTACACATTTTCTAATTAATATTCAACGAATGCGACATCATTTTGGCTGGTTTTTAAGGATAGTGCCGAGAGCGGAGCCATTATGGTCACATTGCACGGTGTAGGAGCATGAACCATATAAACTACTTATCAAATACTACCTTAGATTACAAATCAATTGCGCTGACCAAAGTTTAAACTTCATTTTATTCCTTATCTTCCCACTGTTTTTATGGTGGAAACGTCAAACTTTCTTCAAATCCCACTGAATTTCGCACATTCACCGTGTTATTTGCGCGATCGTTTGTGGCCACTAAGTGCATAATTCTTATTACCTGTGCTTTGAGACTCCTTGCAATTATCGTATTTGCATCCATTGCCCTCGTACTTGATCTACTTTCCTAATCTTCTGCAACTAATGATAATCTACGAGGCGCCACACACCCGAGGTTTCTTTTGACAATCAACAAGTGCTCAGCTGCTGTAGGAAGCAAGGTACAAAGCCACCGGTGAAATGTCAAATTGTGCCAAGACGATAAGAAATTTTCTAGCACAAACTGCGAGAATATGAATTGTGGTTAATATTTATTACAGGAGATGGCATTGCGGGCGATTAAGTGATACGGAAGCGTGGTTGTTTTTACGATGTGTTAAGTTTCAAATTGGCGGATGATGTGGGCGACTGATAACTACTCTATACCACGAAATTAGACTTTTCTGGGAAATTGAACGTGTGTAGAATACACTTCAAGTTACATGTCTAATGGGAAAATACAATGCATTTTGTTTATATTGTGTTGTTGTCGAAGACGCTGTTTGGCAACTGATAAGAAGAATTCTTGTGCGGACTTCACATTCACACGTATGAACTTTGGAAATCCAAATATGCAGTCATAATTCATTTCGTTTGACAATATTTCCCTTTCCCCAACCTACACGCATACCTCCCAGGGCGCTGAACCGAGATGGCACTACACGAAGTCGTAAGTAGAATAGAGAGGAACCTTACCATCAAAGATTACACCATGGCGGCCTTCATTGATATCGAGGGAGCCTTCAACAATGTAAAAACTGAGAGCATAGTAGCAGCCATCCAAAGATATGCAATAGACCCATATCTCACTAAATGGATGACGGAACTAGTAGCTAAAAGGAAGATTACAGCCGAAGAAAACGGCGTAACCTTGAATAAATGGACTAACAGGGGTACACCACAAGGCGGCAGAGTATCACCACTTGCCAGGGTACTCACAGTTAACGAAAAGAAGACCTCAACGGGAAGGGTTTCAAAACGATAGCGTACGCTGACGATATCGTTATACTGATAAGTGGAAAGTTCCCGGAAACCATGTCGGAATTGATGCAGACCGCACTCTCACATTTTTTTGAGTGGGCGAAGCTAAACGGGCTGCGCATCAATGCCGACAAAACGGAGCTTATGCTTTACACAAAGCGCCGTAAACCGGAGACATTTACACCCCCAACCATTGACGGAAAACATATCAGCTTAGTAAACAAGGTGAAATACTTAGGAGTAACCTTGGATAGTAAGTTCACTTGGACTCCACACATAGGAGCAGTCCGACGGAGAGCTACAGTGGCACTCTTCACAATGAAAAGACTAGTGGGGAAAACCTGGAGAATAGAACTCAAAATTGCCCACTGGATCTACACAACAGTAGTGAGGCCTGTAACCACCTACCATTGGTTTGGTGGCAGGCACTACAAAAGAAATCCATTGCAAAAGAGCTAGAGAAAATCCAGCGAATGGCCTGCCTTGGCATCACAGGTGCCATTAGGACTACGCCAACTGCTACAATGGAGATAATGCTTAATCTCATGCCACTCAACAAATTCATCTTCAGAGAGGCATCACTTTCGAGCATCAGATTAAAATCCACATATGGGTTATCTAACCATACTCAAACGGGGCACGTATGCATTTTGAAAAAAATGGAGAGAATGGCCTCGTCAAGTAAAAGATAGCTGGATAGAATTCAAACAATAGTAGGACACAGTACAACAACCGTAATGGAAGTATACAAAAACTCTCGGATAGTAAGTCGGCACTGCAGGCGCTTGTCTCTAACCGCGTTGTTTCACAACTGGTGCAGGATTGTAGGCAGGCTCTTAAAACCGCAACAACCCGAGTAAATGTAAACCTGACATGGGTCCCTGGACACAGCGGTGTAGAGGGAAACGAAAGAGCGGATGGGCTAGCGAGAGCTGGATCAGCCGACCAAAATGCCACTAGAATAGACACAATTAAAGTGCCACTAGCAACGGTAAAAAGGGAATTAGACGAAATCCTCTGGAAAGAGACAGATACGGCTTGGAATGACAGGAACGACTGCAGGATAAGCCGAGCTCTTTGGCCTCACCCTAATCTAATGAGGACAAAACAACTCCTAGGCAAAAACCGAAATGGCGTTAGAACATTGGTGGCAGTATTAACGGGCCATAATCTTCTAGGTCAATACGCCAAACGAATAGGAATCCAATCGGATGACACCTGCCAAGCTTGCAGCGAGGAGGAAGAAAGTACAGAAAACTTCCTCCTAGACTGCCCGAGTCTGGCCAACAAACGACTTATTTGGCTGAGGTGTACTGGCGCAACAGAATTGGAGCACTTGGCGACCACAGAGCTGGGGGAACTCCTTGGCTTTTGTAGGACGACAGGATGGACCATCTGTAAACAATAGAACTACACATGGGGCGCTAAGGGCCGAGTTCTGGCCTATGCTAAATTCCAGCAAGTTGACCCCAGTACAATAATAATAATAGAAAATATTTCACGTTATAAGCACCTTTGATTTTTCGGAGATTTGTCTTTGTTTCGATGCAGACAGATTACAGCAGTACTTCACATATAATACATTTTTCCTAATTGGGACTTCACACGATATTGTCTTGAATCCTTTTCTCACGAGTTTAATGGGCGCATCAACTACAATAAATCTTGCGGCTATCCTATATGAGTTCACTACAGAAGGCTTATTGGGGTCTAGAGCTCAGTGACAGCCACAACAAAATATCGAAGAGAATAGTGAAAGTATTTTGTGAGTATTCTGCAATTATGGGGGAACTATTTAGAGGAGCAGACAGATAAAGCGAACAAAAACACAAGTATCGGCTACCATATTTATAGGACATACGAAACAATCTGTCAGGACGTTAAAAAAATGGCCCAAAGAAAATACAAGCACCAATAATGTTGAAATTGAAAGAGGCTTTTAACGAATTCTAGACTCATAAAAAGCCACAACCCAACGAAATTGTTTGTTCCGGTGATTGTTGTAGTCAAAGTACACTTTCACACCAGCCATTGTAAAAATCCGGTCAAATCAGATGTGTCGACATTGAATGAGTATCCTTGAGACATGACAAAGTTACCGAAACGCGTGGCCAGCGCACTACCATTAGCAATAAGCTTGATCTTGTAAACAGCAAGTTGAAGAGGATCTGACCTATCAGCCTAAGGTCTAGTGGATGGGTATTTGGATGCCAAAATAATATCAAGGAACTATAAAGCAATCAACATGGTGCTTAACAGAGGCAGCACTGTACGAGGTGTTGGTCGCAAAGGATAAAGCTCTAACCCTCAAAGAATACATATTCCTATGTACAGAGACATACGATCGATTTATGTTTATCCTGAATTATTTCTGAACCCTATCCAGGAGCTAGTTTAAAATATTGAAATGATTTGAGTGGCCATTTTAACGTGCTCCAATAATAAACTTATGTAAGGTTGTAAGAAATAAATTGGATCGGTGACGTTAGATCGTATGTTGAAATGCTGTGCGTCCAAAATAGAACTGAAAGGATGTATTGAATTAACATCACAATAACATCCAAGCAGGTATTATTGAGTCTTTTCACAGGCTGCCTAGAAAATCTTATTCTATGTTCCATAAGAAAATATTGGGAGCCACTATGTTGGGCGTGTTATCATAATAAAAAAACTATTAACTCAGCGGAGCGTGATTAATTCAATTATTTCGAATGTGACGTTTTAGACAGTCAGCGAGTCAATGATTAACTACGTATCAGACGTAGTGCCAAGTCGTCAACACCAGTGAAAGTGCGAGAAAGCGTCTGAATAGCGAAAACACTCCAAACAAACTTGACATCTGATGAGATTCAAACGACTTAGTAGAATTTTATGAGTATTTGTGAATAATTTCTCATTCCATTCTCACTCTTGCGTTCAACAAGAATAACTTTCTCAAAATGTTGCTTCCAATGGTTTGAACTATTCTGCTATCCAAAAGTTGCAGGCATTTTTATCGCTGTTTTGTGCCTAAAATATGCTGTTTGTAAGTAAACGATGTCAATAAACTGAAAGGTGACAGTCAGTAGAGACTGTGGGAGACAGTGTCAAGAGGGAATTGAAGTTCTTAAGTAAAGAGTTTTTCGAAGTTTATTTAAAGTCTGAAGTTAGTGTTTCACTTAACAAGAAAAAAAAAACGCTCCACATCTCCGATCATCAACAGTTTTGAATGATAAATGTCAATGGGGGACTAAGGAATTAAGTACCACAGCTCGGAGAAAAGCTTCGGATTCAACAGGCTCATGAACTGTTGCACTCTTGATGACAATTAACTTATCAATCATTTACCTACACAAAGTCCCTCAAAACACTTCCTATAAGCATTCGTCATGCTGTTCAAGCTTATGCAATATTTTGCTAATAATCTGTTGTAAACATTTTCAAATAACATCAATATGATTGTTGAAAATATCCATAGAGCTTTTAAAATATTGACAATGTATTATTTCATGGAAAAATGCTTTCGTATTTTGCAAACGACATTTTTATCATCTCATACATCATTTGAAGGGAGACAAGTACATTAAAATCTTTATAGCGACCGTGATCGTGCAAGATGTGCACGAATATCGATTTCAATGTAACATCTTACAAGACAATATTCAGAATGCAAATAACTTCGTATGCGTATTTTCTCTACCACACATAGACTAGCATCCTTGCATTGTCACCAAGCATTCAACTGGAAACAACCTGAGCCAATATCCGTGAACGAAATCGAGAATTTAATATCTAATACGAATACGGGGGGATGGGAGTGGAGGAGCTTTCGATAAATGCTTCGTCAGGATTTTAGTGAGGATGGTTAGAAGCTATTACACAGCTTCTAGTTAGAGTTAAATGGAAAAGAAAAGGATTGTAAAGTTGGAATTTATTGAAAGGTGATACGCATGATATGAATTGAGACTACTCCACGGTTTAGATCAAAGCGCCATAGGATCTGGTACTCTCTGTGGGGAAATCAACACCTACCAAATATTTCAAATACATATTGGCTAACATCCCTCAGTTTTTTTCGCCTCCTTCATGACCTTTGTCATTCTGCAGGATTTCAGGAAAACTTTTAAGGATATTGAAGTTTGATTTTGTAAAAGTTTTCCACTAACACTTTACACCATAATTTTATTTGCTTCATTGACTGTCTGAAAAGTCTACACGAAAGGGTTTTGTGGCTTCACCGAGTCAGGATGAAATTCGGAGCGAATTTGATTTAATGAGTTGATTCATTTCATTTAGAGGATAGCGTGGATGGATAAGCCGATAAGATTGCATAAACAGATATACAGAAGTTTCCAAGCAGAGACTGTGAAACGTGTTAAGTAGTTATCCTTGTTTTTCCCATTTGCTTGTTTGCTGGTTAATTATCGTAAATGGAATGATTTAGAGATTTTTCGGAGTGGTCTTAGTTAATTACTTAATATTATACGTTTATTATTTCAAGTCTTGAATTTAATTGTCTGGTAATAAGCACTCGACAGGTACTTCACAAGCTTTTCTATATATTCTAGTTTAGTTTTCAATATTCAGCTATTATTCGTCCTTTATGTGGTTCAATGGAGCGTAAATTAGGGGATCTGAATGTGATTCATTTAATCTTTCATTCACAATTGCTGGCGTACATATATTTATTTTGATTTCTAGGCACTGAAAGGTATTTTTAAATAACATGAAAATGTCCTAAAAGTAAGTTCATCAGCTCAGTGGTTACGGTTGCCCAATCTATTTCAATTGTTACTACATATTTGTTAGATTAGTTATTAATGGGTTGGTTGCTGCGCTAGCACTGGCCATTATTTTCAACCTACGATCCTGTGAGGAATTTTGAACGCTGTGCATTCCGACAACCTGATGGAGCTCCACAGTGGAGAAAAAGTTTTTGTTGAGAATAATTGGAAGGCATCTATTTTGCATGACCTGGAGCTTAGGTTTCCAGCAATGCACACATTGCTCCCAAACAGGGTCTTCATAGTGGATTACAGGCAGCCTTACCATTTTTCGGACAATAATTTAATTTCTCATACCAGGTTTAGACTTCTGGTTTCTCAAGGGATATAATGGTAACAATGTTTCGGAGACTTCGTTGCATGTTGCTCAGTCGTAAATAATCGTCGTTTTTCATTCGACCAGAAGATTTCATGACTTAAGAAATTCATCCCTCGAGTAGATAACAAGTTGTATTTCCTTTTCTTTCTAATGGGGATCGGCCGATTTTCAAAAAAACTTGATTTTGAATTGCAAAAAGTATTGATATAGCTGGCTAAGTATGCAAAAACTCGCTCGGACCTAAGGACGGAGTATCTGATCATAGATCATCAGCAAAAAGAATATGTTCAGTGCGAAGGTATGCCCCTCGTATATTTCTGGAAAGAAGTGGCCTTAGGCAAGACTCCTGGGGAACACCGGATTGTGTATTTTTACATGTAGATCAGGTGTCTTGTATTTTGACCGAATTTTTTACGTTCGTTCAGAAAGAAGTAAATAATATTTATGAAGTAATGCGGAAATCAAATTGAATCAATTTAAAGACCAGGCCACTGTGTTATACAGAATAAAATAATTTTTTCAATCTCTGCATATATCAACTCGAAAGAATTTTTTTCCTTGAGTAAGCTTTTTATGACCTTGTTGGCATGGCATAGTCGGTGTACAGGCAAATATGGTGCCTGAAACCAAATTGGTAGTTAGGAAGGATCCTGTCATTTGTGTGTGCTAATTCATCCACTTCAGTGTTAGTTTTCAAGCAATGCACGTGGCTTATGGAGGATATTGAGGTCTATAGTTGCTAGGGAGTTGTCTATTTTTATCTAGTTTGTGAATGAGTGGGACTAATGCGTGTTTTCATCCTGTAGGGAATTAAGAAATTTTTGCGGTGCTTTGTTTTCTTTTATTCTTCTGTTTTTTAAGCAATTTGATTAGCTCTCTCTTCTTAACTTTCTACAGACGGGTTCGAGAGTCTGCTGAACAATTGAGCAAAGTGTTTGTCCAACCAATAATTCTATACCCTGGCTCAACATAGAGCAGGATTTATTGTTGTTAATGTGAAATGTACCAGCAAATAACTCGCTTGTGCCTTCTAAGAATATTCTGCGTCACAATTGCGTTTCTTTAGTGGTGGTGGAACAGCAATATGGTTAGCCTTAAAGGTTTTATTAATTCCATATTCCATTTTCTGTGAATTACATTCGAGTTCAATGAGCATAAAATCATAAATCAGGTTGCGCTTGTAAGTTTTATCCGAATAGATGTTGTGAGTTTGTTATGTTCGCTGCTAGTCTTAGTTGTCTTCTTTGTTCGTTCCGTATTTGAATGAACTTAAAGGCTTCAGGAACAAGCTCTCCGGTTTTCATTGAGATATTTTCCTGGGTGTGTTACGCTCAATACAACTCCACATGGTCATGCGAGGCTCTTGGATTTGCTGCGACAATAAAGGTTTTGTATGTGATACATATTAATTTTCTGAAGTCTAAGGGACAAAACCGACAAAATCCTTTGTTTTTGGAGTCGTCAATTCATACACTGATCTTCGTGCAAAGATTTGTTTTTCAGGCCGTGTCAAATAAGAAGGATAGTAATCAATTTTTGATTTTTTAAACAGAAAGTCTGCAGAATATGGGTCTCAAAATTCATGGTTTTCTTATGCAAACATATTATCCTTTTTTAAACGCTACTGATTATGTCCGTTAACTCTACCAGCCAATCATACTGATCTGCTATCGTTGTTATCGTAATTGCTGTTTAGCCTATTGTTTCTCTTTCTGTTCAGCTTGATTCTTACAATCCAGTAAATTTAATTTCTCCTTCGTCCTCGACATCATTCGATATGCTGGTGTGATGATATCAACAACGCATTCTATGGGTACTTTCCACTACACATCTCGCTGAAATAGACTTTAAGCTCCTTTTTCATGTCATATCATTCTCAATTCAGCTTTCCTATTGTTTTCCTGGAACATGATTTTAACCACATTTTTGGTCCGTTCAATGTGACAATGAGAGAGGCTCATACGACTCCATACTGACCATTTTTCCGTCTTTCTCCTTCAGCTTCTCCATAGATCCTTGTTAGTGAAAAAGCGCGCCTTGCCTGGAAGGTGGGACTGCAGTGGTTCTTGCTGTTTCAGGAGCATCTGTAGTTTTTGGTATAACGAAAAGTGCTTACGGCTGTGGTGCTCAACTTCCAGTAAAAGTAGAGGACTGTTTTCTTAATTCTATGCTTTTTTTTAACAAAATAAAAATTTAAAAAAAAAAAATTAACGATGTATTTCTTTTCTCGTTGCGTGCTTGCCGTTGTGTGATCAAATAGCATTTTTGAAAGTCTAGAGATATTTTGTGTATCGTCCTTTACGCTTTTCAGTCGACATTGAAGTCAGCTGTACCGTTATCTCTATCGGTATCTAAGTACGAGAATTGTTAAACTACATTGACTTCCTTCACTGTAGTGAATACGATTTTTTCGAGGATTTTGTTGAGTTTTTTTTTGGGCCGGGTATCTGTTCTTTTGCTTGGCAACAGCAGTTACCATCTTTCGGCAAGATCGTTCTTACTTCAATCTTTCCTCGATCTCATTCAAAAACAAGTAACTTAAGAAATAGGAACAAAAGATTCAATTTTGCTACGCCTGATTTAGTTTTTTAAAACATAAAATAGATTTAAAGCTATAGAATAAAATTTGATCTATTTCAATCTTTAGGAATGTTTTGAGGTGTATCGCACTATGGCAGTGAATATTTTCCTCTAAAATAACAGATTTCATAGTATACGATTAAAAGGACTCAATTCAACCGCAGAATTTTCTTTGTAAAGTCAAAAGACTGTGAAAGAAATTCCACATACTCTAAACTCTCATTAGTGAGCCTCAGAGAATGTTCCTAATAAGCACGAGTAAAGTTTGAATAGTAACTCGTTATCCTTAAGTTTTCTATAGAAGCGTTGAATTCCATATCAGCGTTGTCTGCATCATAGTTACGAAGAAGATGAAATGGCAAAAGTATTTTCCTCTTTTATTCCCTTCGTATTTACTAAATAACGTTGTGCTAACAATAAGGTACTTTGTATTCCCTTCAGAGCAGAACTCAATGTTGTAGGGCTTCATTTAATACACTCATATCGAGAGTTATCCCTAAGGAAGCACATGACAAACAACTCGGGTCAATCACATCATTTCCTTCGAGGACAATTTACGAAGCAACGAAACTCAGGGATTTCCAACAAAATGAAACACTTCATTGCTTTTTCTCGTGGCAGTGCTCATGTATCAACAACAGGTTACCGAAATTGGCGTTAGTTTAAGGATGCTATACAACAGTCGTCCATTGATTATATACACCGAGAGAAAGAAAATTTCACCGTATTTTTGGAGCTTTGTGGCTTTACACTCGCGTTTCTAAGAATGGAAAACCAAAAAAAAATTCAAGTTGCTATTGATTTGCCGCTTTTGCGTTCAGGATATAAAAACAAATTGATTACGTTTAAATTTGATATTGAAACAAATGTCTGTTGGGTATCAATGCTTGCTCCAAGGCATTCATATTTGCGGAAGGATGAAAAATGTAGAACGGAAACGTAATGGAATTTTCGGTCTGTTGTTTGGGATGAAGAACAAAGATGTGGAATTTCACTGCCAGCTTGTCCGCAAACAGAAAGTGATAAATTGGACAACATCTCGTTGAGCAAGTGGATTATCTCCTTATTCGGGTACTTGGGAGACATAAAAAAGTGGATGTGCTGAAAATAAGGACGATAGAAACATCTCGTTCTATAACATCTGTCTTTGAGTTGAACGAGTAGGTGATGGCTTTCTTTGCTTATATTATGTTGGACAACTCATTGAAGCGAAAACGAGGAGAAGTTCAGCACATGATTGTTTACTGGGAAGCACCTCCTAAATGATGGGCTTTGCAGTTAAGTACAACTTGTCAAGGAAACAATAAAAGTAATTTTATGTTGTTTGTATTCAATACCATACCAATGAAATATTTTCGTGTGTTTTCATTGAATATTTTGCGGTCAGTTTGTCTTTAATATTTTAGGCCAACTCCGAATCCGATCATTTTAAGGATCGCTGATGTGCGTTTGATGCTTGCAATTATATCTCGCAATTCACCGTTTTACGGTAAAAGGACTCATATCTAGATATCACTGAATATCATTCTACAGTGATTGTTTTTTTTTTGTATGTAAGCTCGGCATTCACTTCATGGTTTTTGTTATTTGATTCAATTAATTTAAATGGAAATTGGACTTTGGCATCATTAAAACTAAATTCTACGCAATGAAATTGAAATCCTTTCCCGGATCCCGAGTGGATTTTAAGTAAATCATACTGAGTCCTAGCCAGTAGAATACGACATCCTACAACGAATGGTGGATTCAAATGGATAATGTTGCAATACTACGAATTACTATTCAGAGCAGTGGACAAATCCCAGCTACTACGTTGGCGATGTGGGCGAAATGGGGCGAGACGAAATTCTAGCATACACAGCCACAAACCACGCATCCCCCGAGGGTGATTCTTTAGCGTTGAATTGCATCGTAAAAATGAGAAAAATGTTTCTTTTTTTTCACTTTGAATCTCTCATTTAGCCAATTATGACGCTGTACTTGTTTCATGTTGGTGATCTATTGGACACGATTTTAAATATGATTGAATTATGTTTTGTCTAAAGAGGATCATGATTTTGAATCGAAGGATTTCCGATGAAATGAGGGTTTTGTTTGAACATTGTGAACTGAGTATTATTAGTGCGATCAATGTAAAGATGTGATAACGATTAAGTTGGTGATTTTTGGTACGAAAAAAGTTGTAAAGTACAATTGAGTGATGCATGCAGCTTTTATTACCCAAGAATGACATATGAGAATCAGTGGCGCTACAGTGCAAATTCACAATCAAGGTCTGGAGATGTGTTAAGGCTATTTAATTGTAGGGAAATGCGCTCGGAGGGATTTGGTCGGAATTACATTTGAATTTAATTTTTACCCTGAAGGTGTCTATCACAGAAGTGCTGATCGTCCAGCAGTAGAAACACAAAGTGTAACTTGGAAACCACAAACGAGTGTTATTTGACTCCAGAATTGATTACCTAAAAGTTATATATATTCTAGCCCTTTGCATAAAATGGAAATTACAAGAGAAAGTTGAAAAAGAGCCATTCTTAAGAATATTAAGTCAAAACTTTCACTATCAAAGATTTCCCAGCCCAACAAGATTTTACAGATATACTTTGAAAACGGATGAAAACTGATCATACTATCCTTGGAGAAATTACATTTCCTTGTTCGGAAATTACCCTGGAATATACTATACTTTAGTTTGAAGTAAGGACATCAGCTGCAAAGTTACCAGGTTACATAGTCTACCAGGCTAGCAAGCTAAACAATTAGGCATTCAATAGGATGGTGTAGGTGTAAGGCACCTCCGACCAGATTGTCCAATCCGAGCTTATAAGCAAATGTCTGACATGGAATGCGGCAGCAGCTATGCAGAACCTGGTCATCATAGAAACATGGGTTTTTACTTCGATGAAAGTTTAGGAAGGACAAACCATGTGTTGAAAGCCTATTCTCAAGCTTATTCTCAAGCCTATTTTCAAGTTACTTATTTCCGTAGTGACCTGCTTTGTTGTTCGCCCACCTCAGTAGCACGTAACATTTTCCAGACACATACGGATAATGTGGTCTTGATTTATATTGAACAATGTCAACCTCGAACAAGTATAAATTTAGTGTGATATATTTTTTCTGAATGACAAAGATTTGGTAATGAACATGTTGAAGACTAAAGGAATTAAGTTTTTTGCTCAGATTATGATAAGGTTGGGAGTCGTATAATTTTATTGGGGTTGTATTTCAAGGTTACAATATGTTTTGTTTGTTTTTATTTTATGTTTCGACAAAAGCTAATTAGGCATCTTAGCATGATATGCAAGCTAACATTTAATTCCATATCAGATCAGATTCAGTCATGGTCATTTGTTAGTTATTGTAAAAAGGGATTTCTTGTATGGTTGAGTTTTGGGAATTGTCGAATTTGTGTTTGATCTCTTTTGCACTTCTCTAGGCCGTGTATTATTTTCTTCACAGGTTTTTGTGATCAGAAAATGTAGAACGATAGAAGTGAACGTGCAGAACTTGTTAAACGATCGCTATCGAACCAGTTCCTGCAGACGTAAAGTCATCCTAGAATATGTGCATTGAAGGCGCTTAACTCCAGCTCCAAGTTAAATGCTTGGCTAACTCAGACAAGTATTGACCTTCCTCGGTTTCATTGGATGAATTAGGTGGTCGAAGGCTGACCCTGTACGGAATGTTGCGCTAGTACTAGCTCAAGCTTTCACTTCATTTTCAATTTCTATTACATTAAATAGAATTTAATTTAATTCAATACTTTTATGGCAGCAATAATGTCCTTAAGGAATTATTGTAGCCATCTTTTAAAGAATCAAAGTTTTCAAAAAAATCAAAAATGATTTTTCGATGAAATAAATGCTAGCACCTTAAATTTATTAATTCCTTGAATGCCAACTCTTCAACAATTTGTAGATAACAAATTACTCGCAAGAAACGAAATGGAAGAAACGTCGTGACTTCAAGTATCTAAAATGAAGTCCAAACCTCAGTTATTCGATGAAAATAAAAACGAAAAAAAAATTGTCAAAATGCTACTTATTAGCGTGAATGAAATTTGCTCCCAGGGGCAATCAATTTCGAAGTTATCAACTGACTCCAGCATGCGACATTGATTTATGGGCGAGCAATGGAATGTGGCTGTAGTATTAAATCAGGATGGTCTTCCACTCTCATCATTTTCCTTAAACGATTGTTTTGGCTAGTGAGTGTGCAAGAAAAGCTGACCGAGAAGGATATTGCTTAGGCATGATGAAAAGGTTGTCTCCGTATCACGTTGATACGAGCATAACAAAAATTTAATGGTGTGGTAAGATAGACGCGAAGGACATTCATAGTGATTTATCAGCTTTGTAGGGTTTTTATTGAGTATCATTTAATTAGGACTTTTGGCGGAGCGCAGCAATACGAAAAAAAACCCCACTTGCATAATTTGAATATTAAAAACTGCGCAAACAAGGGGGTGTTGCCGAACGTGATTGCAGACGTGTTAGATTATTTCAATATTTGTTAGTTGAATTTTTCTGTTTGATTGTCCTGCGAAAATTGGGTACAGCTTTTGTTGTTATGAAGTACGAAAAATCAATTGAATATTCAATGGGGGTTAGAGGAATATCACAGGGAAAACACAAGTGTAAATAAAACACAAAGCACATTTTGATATTTTTAAAATCTTTAGACTGTTCCCGGGAATTTCTTTTGAAATCAAGTGTGTAGGCTGACATGTCTTTGTAATTTTCAAAGTAATGATATTACTGATTTAAAACATTCCATGTGTTAACACTTTTGATGAGCTGGTTCACTTATATTAACGTGAAATCTCGAAATTTTTTATTAAGGATACTTAGCAACGCTATGGTGTAAGTATTTGTGACTTTTCATATTTGTCGTAGGCAGGTTTACATGAAAGGAAGATAATGTCGAACGAATAATTCAGGCTTCAACTTCTGAGCACGTTTTTATGTATCACACGTCTCACCAAATATTGATTAAACAGGATAATTTAATGGAATCTTTGTCAATAATTAGTAGTTTTTTTTATGTAATGGGATTTGAGGACTGTTTGGACTTTAATTCTAAATTGACATACAAAAGGTTTATAAAGTATTCATTAGAAGTTAAGTGGTGTCTCTTCAGAATTTATCTGTCCAACGGAAGATTCAATGAGCTGATGACCATGTGATGTGGGGTCCAGCGATCATATTCACTGTAATATGATCATAAATTATTGTTCTTCTAGATGAAGTAAAGAAATAAAAGCAGTTGTGGATAGAATCATTTTCGTTGACGCTATTGTGACGCTATTTGTCTTTCAGAACATAGCGTCCCATATGTCCCTTCACGCCTTCTGATTCGAAAATCCGGGGAGCGATTCCATTCTTTGCGAATTGAGTTCAATTTAGCAAACCTGTGATTTCTAGGTTCTCTGCCTAGTTTTCGTGCCCGAGCCTTGTCTGCGAATATTCTCCTATGTATTCTCCCATGTGTCGTCCGCTCCTTGTTGCATAATAGACTGGGTGTCTTCAGGCAGGTGTAGAAGACTGTGATATGATGTTAATTGTAACTTGCGCAGACTACAATTTGGTTCAATTATTAGAGCAGGCTATTCCGAGTTTCCTAACGACCTTTTCTAGAGCGAGAGTAACAAGCAGCTGGCTTAGTTCGTCTTGCCGCTAGATTCCATCCTTAGTTTCAATGGAATCATTCAAGTTGATGGTCCTTTGTGACTCGATATGGCATTTTGGTCAGATGAAGAAGAATGTCGAGAAGGTCCGAGATGAAGAAGGTCCGAGATGAAGAAATTAACCCGTTGCCTTTGTATAGCATATTCCGATCGAAACTGCCGTATGCTTGCTTAAAGTTCATGAGCGTTTGGTGGACATCAATGTTTCTTTTCCACAATTTCTCCAAGGGGCTCTTCGTCGTAAAGGTTTTTGATCTTCCAGCTCTTAAACTTATTTCATGTTTCCAAATAATGTCTCCGGCGTGGACGATGATTTTGAACTCGAGTTGCATAGCAAAAATTGTATAAGCTGCGCAGATAAGTGATATGCTTCTATTATTTTCTCAATTTAGATTGTCTCCTTTTCGTGTGGAAAGGGATTATAATTGATTGGCAGAGTTCCTGTTGCATCTATTCTTGATTTCAAATCAGTTTATGAATGATACTTTTAGCATTGCTGCCACCATATTTATTGAGTTATTTTTCTGGCCTTTGTTAGTGGAATTTATTTCCACCAAAGAGGACCAACAGAAGGTCAAACGACCCAACAAACTAGTGTCAGATATTATTTAGGTGACCGACAAAGTGACTGATGAGGCGGCGTTTAAAAAAGTTAGCTCACGTCTCCATGATTCTTTCCATGTCGTGCTGTTTTCTTTGTTGAATGGTGTAATTCTGGGCTGGTACCCGTGTCTTAAACTACTTTGTTTAGTTATCTGATGTTATAGGTATATTCCGTTAATTATCTTTATCTTTCAGTTTAAAAGAGTCTGCTTTTTACATTTACATTTTTACATTTACATTTTTACATTTAATCATCTTTTTTTTGTTACTATTGGAGGTTCTCATAGCTTTCCCGCTTTGTCAGTATTCCTGTTAATCCTTCTGTGCATCGACGAGACAACCATTCCCGTAGGATATCCAAAATCTTATAGCTGTCACTTCAGCTACCACTGCCGCTTTTTTGAACGGGTTCCAACCCCCCCCCCCCCTTCTTCCTATCCAACTTATTTTTTCACGTTTTTAGGTATGACCGTATCGACAGGCCGCTCCGGTCTCGGAGCGTCTGCAAACTATTGCATGTCTATTCTGAAAATTAAAGAAAGCCTTTACTTTCCCATTACAGGAATAATTTTATGTACCCTTGCGTACATGACAAGCATGCAAACAACAACAAAGTCCTTCATGGAAAACACACAAATGTGTGTGCTGTAAAATTTGTCCGAGAAACAATGAATAATTAGAAAATTGCAATTACAAAGTCGAAGATAAAGAATAAGAAGTCTAATCGAAAGATTCCAATCGAAAGCTATTCTAGAACAACGAATCAACTTTGCTGAATTGGAAATTTTTTTTTGAGACGAAATAGAAGTCCTGAAAAAATCAGTAGTGTTCTGCGACTTTAGTGCTAATTTTATTTATTGAAAAAAAAGAACATTTAAACACGGCAACCTTATCTTCAATCACGTATACAACGGAAAAAAATTGTTCAGTACTGCGTCGAAGGATGTTTAGTTCAAATTAAGTTCCCTTTTCCTCTACAGGACTGTTTGCGCATGTACTCCACCAGAACGTGCAACACGTTCGTCAGCATAGATGGCGAGCTTGATAAAAAGGATACTAGAACATTTACCGCCTTTAGATATCATTGCTTTGCCTAAAGCACTCCTATAAGAATCCAGCAATTGTTGCTTCTCACCTTAGTATCCTTTTAGCTGCCGGAGGCAAACAATCATATACCATTCAAAGACACTAAGCTTCGAGCATAGCAAGTGAAATTTTCCGTTAGAATATAATCGTGTTGAATGTCTGCATCCTTAACTTATACGTCGTTATATCGTTTATTTTAAGGACTTCAATTAGTGCTCCCGTTGCTTAATTGGCCTTTTGTCAACACTCTCTTGACAATAACAAATATTCTCCAGCAAGTGTTGTGTCCTTCGTGTCCGTTCGTAGCGTGAGAGTGTAGATTGTGTGTGAACGTTAACGGGTTGTAAAATATATAAATTAATTTGTTGGTGACGCTAAGGACAATAAACGGACAATAAAATGGGTGGAAGTGCTTTGTACCAACGAAGATTATTCCTGAAAGCTTGGATCTTTTTGTGCATGCTTGTGAATGCAGTAAGTGTATTATCCGTTATAATTGAAAAGAAAATTTATTTTCAATGATGGTGAAAATAAGAAAAGAAAAATTGTTTGGATTCTGTGTAGGATGGATGCAAGGATGCGTAAATTTCAGGGAAATTTTAAAAATTTATCCAACCCAAAATTATTAGACTGACGAATTTCAAAACCAAAGTTTGAAAGAATTGTCGGACGAATTTTCAAGCTTGGTGGTACGAAAACACATTTACATAATTTAGGATCATACTTTTATGTAGGGATCGGTATAGTTATGTGCGTGCATCGCATGATTATATGATCTTTATAATAACGCTTCTAGCAGATTTTTACTGATGTGAGTTCCATACTTATATCGTGAAATTTTAATGAGTAAAACATATTCTTTCGTTTTTGAAACAGAGTTTAGTTTTGGTAAGCATACTAAAGTTTCCATTCAAATGCTAACTAACAACAATTTTAAAAGAAAAGCTTCCAGCTAGTTTTCAATGTTTGCATCTTTCATTTGAAGTCAGTTTTTGACTACTATCGCTTTTTCGACTGCCATTGAAAAGTAGAACAGCCAAAATCAAAGAGAAAGTTTATGATAGGATGCCAATCTTTTAAAATTAAATTTCATTCAAAATAGTATCCAGATGTCCTTTCAACGAGACACAATTTATTCAAAGGCTTCTTTGATGAAATTAGATGATCAAATTCAATCTACATTTGAATAATACATTTATTACATATTATTAATCTGCATTTTGAATAAAAACACGGGGATGCCAAAATCTATACAGGATCAAAAGGAGAACCGACGGACTTGTTTTGAAACACTATTTAAGGGATCAGTCATAAATTGAAGGCCTTTATTTAAATCAAAATCCAAAAATGAGCGGGAGTACCTGAAATTTTAAGCAAAGGACATAATTTCGTAAATATTGCGTTAACGTTTAAAAGTCTGTTTTTCGTCTGCCCTGCCATGCTGTTAAGTGAGGACCCGTTTCGGCTACTTGGAGCCGTCTTTAGCGAATTGATTCCCAACTAGACTCCTAATGCAATGTTAATTAAAAATCCATGGTCAAAATTTGATTATCCCTGTTTAAAGCAAGGATTTTGGAAGAATTTGTGGAGGCAACAAGTTTCGGTAGTGATCTTTGAGCGTTAGCTGGAACACTTTTTCGATCAATTTAACAAAAAAACCAAATTTAACAATATCCAATGAGTTTAAAAAACAACAACTCCTTATTGATTAATTCCTTGTATTTATTCTAAGGGTGAATTTTCTCATCATTGTCCTGTTGTCTTATAGAGTTTAAGACTTTAAGAATTCCATTCCAGGCAAAGTTTCCTGAGTTGATATTGCTGCGGCAAGCCCATAACGAACTTAAGAGGTATAATTTATTGCTGTTTCGAGAATATCCATTCACGGTCGCTATTATACTTTGTCCTCTACAGCAGGGTATTTTATTTGATACTACAGAAAAGTACGAAGACATCCTGTGGAAATTTGCATACGCAAATTAAGTTTTTCAATCATTTTCCAGTTTGCACTAAAAGAAATTATTATTGATAGCATTCTAGTGCAGCACTTATGGTGAAAGTAAGCTGTACACATTCACATTAATTATATCCTGAGAATATCCTTACATATATCTTTCTAAGTCTACTGTACACCGTGTGTTATTTGAATACGTTATTCATAGAACCATTTAGCTTAACTTCTCTTTGATTCATTTGCAATGTACGAAACGAATTGAATTGTTCATTAGCGAGTCCTTACTCAATTGCAGCATTGGAAAATTATGTGGGTTATGTGGTGAGCTTGTGTAAACCAAAACTAATGAGGTATAATACTTATTACAATTAAAATAATTATACGTATCTCATAATTTAGCTCATACTTCTAGCGTTTGATGAGGCTCATAGGGGAGATGCTTCTACCTACAAATTAAATTCAACACTTATTTATTTTTACCTAAGGCTTAATCCAAAAAGATGGCGCTTGACTAATGATTGATCTTTTTAGGCTCATAGCGCGAAGTTATACTTGCTGTAGCATGTTTTCTTCATTCCATGAAATATGTCAATAGGAATAGATTTTATATGGCAAATGTCAAGGCCGAAATTCTATTTTTTATCATTTTTTAAGGTAACTTTTGCCATTTAATTACGGGTCGTTTTGTAATACGATATGTTTATTTTCAAAGTCAAAGATCAATTTGCGAACCCTATACAGCTCTGTACTCATTGCATGATCGACAAAAACGTCCATCGGGGCAAGTTTTCATGCAGTAATGGATAACTACTGAACGAGGTTTTGATTGCATGATGTTAACTGTACGCAACAAAGAAATGTGCGTACCAATGAATATATTACTTCTGTTAGTAAGAGCTGTATCACCAAGGCAGAAATGTCAGTTCGTCAACGTTGACAGTAATTTGGGGTTTGTCCAAACAACACATGGAAAATTTTGACGTATAGTCCTTACAAGATTCAAATGGTGAAAAGTTACTTTTGTTTACGTTGCACATTTGTAGAACGGGCTCAAAGTCAATTAGACATTGATTAGAATTTTCAACGGAAAATTATATTCATTCTGACTTTTAGTTTTCGTTATCTGGATATCTGAACTAGTAAAATTGTCGAATATGAAGTGAGAAAATTCATTGGAACACCATAAGATCCATAAAATCAGCTGTGTGTGGTGTTGTATAGACTGATGGCGTGATTAGTCAACCTTTCGTTCGAATGCGAGACTGTTACTGTTAATATAGGCATGTTGTGGTGGAAATGGTGGAGGTCATGAGACTATGCTCAATGAGCTTTTTGTTTCTAAGCATCCATCAGATGGCTATAAAGAAAATTTAGTCCCAACAGGATGCCAATTTTCGCCATAAAGCTATTGATGTAGCAAATTTTGACAACGAAATTTGGAGAAAATATTATTTCCCAAAATGGCTCAGTCCATCGCCTCTAAAGATTATGTGATTTGACAACTGTGGCTTATTCCCTTAAGGGCTATTACAAGTTTTTGGACAAACTGACAAACCAGCCAAACCATTGGAAGTATTAGAAGTCTAATATCCAAGATATTGTGACGACTTTCTTCTAGAATTTTTCATTTCAATGGTGTTGGTGTCCTTTTCCTCAAAAGTTGGTCCATTTTCATAAGCGTGTAAATTATATGGTGACAAAATAGGAAGATATCCGTGCCTACTATTCACCTAGGAGCTGAACAGGCACGGTTTTACCTCTTGGTTTTACAACTAATATGTTTATGGCATTATGATTGTCTCTGAGTGGTTTTGTCATAGTTCAAATCGTTTTCGAAATCGAGATAATCTTTTCGAGCAGAAATTATATTTTGTTTTTAGTGGCAAGTGAAAAGGAAGCGTAGCGCATAAAATTGGTATTTTGCTATGCAGAATATTGACGAATTGATTGTTTGTTAGCATCTTCCATGGTCAATAGCGTCATCTTTTTACAGCTTATGAGTCTTTGTTGGTGAGTAAGAAAATATGCAAAAACTGTTCTACAATATCTTTTGCAATCGTAAAACAAGGATCATATATGAATAATGATTCGGGACTCTAAATTTTGATTGAAAGGGCTACAAAGAAAGATAACTTCAAGAAATGCTAACGAGGTCCGATTTCACACCATTTGAGGGGTCCGGGAATTCTAAAACAGAAATGTTAACCATGTTTATGGCATTTTTTCAAATCAAGCAACAATTCTTAGTTTAATTTAATTTTTAACTTAATTTTTATTCATTCTTCGTTTCGTTTGCATTATCCCTCAGAAACTACGTTTATTGCTTCGGACAAGGAATGTTTTTACACGAGTTGGTAATGTATGCAGTTACCGTGCACAGGCTTGCAGGGAGTTTACAAATAAGAATCTTTCATCAGATTTTTATCACCATTTGATTTTTTTCATCTTTAAATTCATTTAATGGCTATAAATTCAGCTTTAGTACAAACGAGAATAATTTTTTTTTCTTGGGAATGACGTACCACATACTCAATGTAGTGATCCATAGAAAGTTTAAAGGGAGTAAAGACAGTGATTTCTACTTTATGGTGTGTTAACAATCGGTGACAAGAGATTGAACACTGAACGCTAAGTAAGTTACAAATCCTTCAAATATTTGCTATATATTGGAGTTCTATCTATCGAGGAAACATATTCTGAAATTCCTTGCGTTTCTTTTTGAGATAGAATTCGTTAATGAACAAAACAAATGTAAAAAAGATAAACAAATAACAGATAAACAGCAGTTTACGACCAGTCAAATGTATCCTGAATCTTTGGAAATTTGATAAAAAAAAGTCAATCGGGAAATCTCAATGCATTAGTCCAATGAATGTCCTGTAAAAGGTTAAGTATTGTTTTCTTTCAAATCAGCAATAACTACACATAATAAAGTATGACTGTATATTTTCCCATCGGCAATCCATCAAAACTTCGTTGTTTCCTATATTCTGACAGGGTGGCAGTCAATTTTGTTTGATATTCTCAATTCAACGGAACTATAAATTGACTTTTGTTTCATAGTCAATTCAACGGACAACGATCGATGCTTTTTATGTTTAATTTTTCACTCGAGTAAGAAATGTGTGGAAAAGAATAATGTTAACATTTAACGTGATCCTGTTATTGTTTGTTTGGGAGGGGGAACCTAACATTTCCGAAGAGGCACTAGAAGTTTTTGTTTTCACACCAATAAGCTGTTTAATGAACGACTTAAACCTTTCCAATCCTGATAGCAAATTTAACTATGATAAATTGAACACTGTGCAATTTTCAGATAATTTTAATATTCCACTCAAACACGACGTGCTAGCTAAAAGGATAAAATAATTTTCTTAGTGTTCTGTGTCGTGTTATTCGGATTTCACGTTGGGGGCTTGTCCTTGTGGTTTGTTTCGAGTCACTTGTCTATCCTTCTCTACATTCAACCATTACCTAAAAGTTATTTTATTTTAGTACACGAATCTGCTTGGAATAATACCAACAATCCCCAACTTCTAAGAGGCTTATATTTTCCACCTTGTTTCTATCCTTCAAATGACAGTCTATTGACAATCCTCTTATTAGGGATCCTTCTTATATATTTTTCCTGTACTCCTGATTTGCATAATACTTTATTTATGAAAATCTGCATTTTAAGATATTCCTCGATGACGAAATATAAATCAATTTGTTAGCACAAATTCTTATCGGAAGGATAGCATGGCAAAGAAAAAAAAACAACTTAAATTGCTCTTTTCATCGTGAAAAGGCCAAGACATCATGACTTCTGCTTTGAAAATACAACATTGATTCTTATTCAAATAAAAAAGTAAATGTGTTCATCATATTATTATCAAACGACACATTGAATTGTATCCATATCGATTTCAGAAAGGATTCGACGAAGGAGAAAAGAAGATAAATGTTAGTCAAGCTTAACTGGTCCGCCAACAAATGGTTCTTGGGATTCATCACGAAAAAAATTGGTTATTCATAGTTTTGAATTGGGGCTAACAGAAAGAAGATATGTATGAAAATGTCACGTATTGAATAGACAGGAAAAGGATACTGCAAATTTAAAAATAGAAATCACATTGTTTCGATCGGAGAGGTACTTGCGTGTGTATTCCTGTATTTTGTATAGAATTTTCAATTCTCTAACAGAGAGTAAGCTCTTCGAGGGTCGATAATTATTTCCATAAGAGTTTTTTCAAATAGAAACTTTTTTTGGAATTGTTTGCTTTTGCTATGGTTCGACGGATTAGATTAAAATATGTAAATACTTTGTCATTAAAATGTTAATCTAGAGTAGAGGTTTGGCTGGAAAAATGTATTCAATGTAGCATTTAGTCTTTTAAATGAAAAATATCATACAGTCACGGAAGCATCAATAGAGGATTCTAGTAGATTTTAAACCTCGTAGGATTCGTAACTGATTGACTTGAATTCAAATGAATTTTTCATAGAGCTCGCCATTTTCGCCATTCCTTTTTGCGAGTGTATCGGGGACTCAGATGAACGATAGAGTTAGTTTTTGTCGAGTGGATATTTTATTGTAGGGTAATACAGAACTTTTACAGTACCTAGAACAGGATGTCTAAGTGATTCCATTTAAAAGTATTTTTCCCTATTATGCCAAAATGTTTTAATCTCTTGTCCAGGATATTTTTGTTAATTATCTGATTTATTTTATTGTAGATATCAGTGATTCCAAAGTCTTATGAAATTGAAAATATTTTTCTAATAGGTCTCTGCGATGTGTGCAATAGTGTGTGGAGAAAGATAACAATGCAGATAGGCTATGGACAGGAATAAGCAAATCATTCTACCGAGTCCAATGGTTGACTTTTGAGTTTTCAAGGATCAAACTAGTGAATCCCGTCAACTTCACTTTTATTTTTATTAATAAAACGAAACACAACATATTGAAATCATTCCCTGTAGGCATTTCGATTTTCAAGCAAGTGTAAACGTTATGCCAGGAGTCGTTTCCATTAGTTTTTCACATATGGCGTAGCAGTTGATTCAATTTGACCGATGGCGATATAGTGTTACTACAGAAATATGACTCCGCACTTCAACTCCACCTTTCAGTGTTTCAATCCTTTGCATAGTATGAATGGGGTTTGCTAAAGTTCCTGACGCTCTCCTGGTACGATGGGCTCAACTGCGAATAAATTTGAAGTCAAGCGTTCAAGCTTTCGGCACATTCAATACAAGAAAAGAAAAAATCCTGTTCGTTGCAAGCTGGATTGCTTTATAATTGATGAATACCTGCTGAAAAAAGAATCATTTTGAATGTGCGCATTTGAACACTCCAACAGTTGGAATCATTACTTTCCTGACCAAGATTTGCAGAATAAAAATAACTTATCATTTTAAAAATAACATGCATGTGTTATCAAAATAGCAAATTTTTAAGCATAAAATAAAACCAAAGTAAATTGCAAAACCAAATCATGTATAGAATGGAATTTTTATGAGTTGACGAAAAATTGCTTGCTTAAATGTTCCTACATGATACCACTAAAGCTCCTGAAATCCTCATACATGTAGAAAAACTCCAAGGCAAATACCATATGCTGTAAATGATTGTGAAAGCCATAAAAATTCCTTTGAATCCTTGCATTGAAAACGATAAATTGCCATCAAAGAGAGCATCTGTTCTTAACGAAAAATAACATTTCCAAACGAATTGTACTGTGTATAAGGATCATCGATATTTTCAAAGTAAGCGTCGTACCAACTGTTTTTTTGTTGTTGTTGTATTGATAGATTTAAGTATGTGTTTTAGTAGGTAAAGTTGAAAAAATTCTTCTAAAGCCGAATAATATCCCATTTGGAAAAATGTTGTATACGATTCAATACACCAAAATACCACACGGATGGTCCCTAATGTGTCTATCAAATCAAGTTCAACAGTGCTTTCGACTTGTTTTGATATTTTAAAGAAATTGGAAACAAGCATCTAGGAAGGAGATTAAGGACTTTTCAAGTGGGTTGTTTCACGTGTATGTGAAAAACTCAAATGATGATGTATGTGTATATTTTTGGTTGAAAGACGAAATTAATAGCATCGGGTATTGCTTTTGTGTAAGGAAACACCCTTCCCCCTCCCCACCTTTCTACTTTGAATAAACGAATAATATGCCATGTCAACCCGACAATGCTCGTGTTTTTGAAGAATGAATGTAAATTTTAACACCGGTTTGATGGAAAATAATTTACGGATCCAGTTTTTGTTAATGTTAGATATGAAGTTTTTGGTTTGTGAATTTCAGTAGTTCGTTATTATTGTCATTCTCATTCTTCCGGATCCATTTCAGGCTTTATCATCTAAGGCTATATCACGTCTTTAACCTAGCGTTAGAGAAAACCGAAGTGGTCATCCAGACCTAGAAGAGGATCCCCAGAGTAAGAATGGTCCAAGACGGGGACACATTAGTAGAGTCGAAACTATCAGTCAAGTATCTGGGCTTGCTGATAGACTCTAAACTGAGTTTCTCGGAGCAAATTAAGGCAACGACAAAGAAGGCCGCAGCAGGGGTCTCGGAAATTAGTCGACTAATGGCGAACCATGGGGGACCAAGTCCAAGAAAAAGGCATCTGCTAATGAGTGTAGTGCAATCTACGCTTCTTTATGGAGCAGAGATATGGAATGAAGCTCTCAACAAGGAACACCGAAAACGGCTGGCACAGGTGCAGAGACGAGGAGCACTGCGGATTGCATCAGCATACCGTAAAGTCTCTGAGCCAGCGGTGTTGGTAATTGCAGGGGTGATACCCATCGCTCTCCTTGCTAGAGTGCGCAATAGAGTCTACCTCCGAAGGCACGAGGGTAATAAAGAAAAAGTTGATCGCGACGAAAGACGATGCACTCTCGATGAATGGCAACAATCATGGGAACGTGAGCTAAAAGGAAGATGGACCGCGCGGCTCATCAAAGACTTGAGATCGTGGCTCAGTCGAACGCATGGTGAGACTGACCTACCTGACCCAGCTACTGAGCGTACTGAGATTTTTCAGTCTTACCTGTGCAAGATAGGTAAGTCACGGTCTCCAGATTGCATATTCTGCATTGGTGTGAAGGATGACGCCTGTTATACTTTCTTTTCATGCAGAAGATGGGACAAAGAGCGTGGTGATCTTGCCGAAAAAGTGGGAGTGCTCCAATCAGATAGCCTAATCGAAGAGATGCTGAAATCCGAATTACGCTCGGGTAATCTTAGTAATGAAAAAAGGCATACTTGATCGGCTGGAGGCGTCGAGGGTGGAGGGTTTCCTTCTCTAGCAATCCTACTCCTCTTTCCCATCCAACTGGAGAAGGGATCCCTGTAACCCGAAGGCGCAAAAAGGCGTAAAATTGGAAGGCCTAGCCCGAAGTAATGTGTCAAACGGTTCCAGGCTAGGCGCTTCGGTTAACAGGGGAGGTGTTTAGTCGGTAGCTCAGCAGGTCCACTGGGAGTCCGACACTCAGGGCTTAAATAGCCTTAAATATATACCCAAAAAAAAACAAAGGCTATATGATAGGATAACATTTAACTTCTTGCATATCGAGGAAAGTGTAGCTTTTGTGTCTGGAAATGGAACGAAATGGACGCATGTTGAATATAAGCCAAGTGATATAATTTCTTTTGTTACAATGATAAAAACAGGAATCTGTATATTTTATTATTTATTATTATTTTATTATCTTTATTATTTATTCGAGTTCAACTGTTGAATATATCCTAAGTCACTGCTGGGCTTTAGGTTCTCGGATTTGGTTGACATTTATTTTTAAGTTCCGTGGCCGCCAGTTGTCCTAACTGGATTTCAATGGATTATTTCACCTTAAAATTTTGAGGCTTTGGCGTCCAAAAAGAAAATGCTCCATTGCTCCTTAACTTGACAGTCAGTTTAGTAGTTTTCATTCGTATTAAGGAG
The DNA here is from genome assembly GCA_954870665.1 of Stratiomys singularior. Classification (NCBI taxonomy): domain Eukaryota; kingdom Metazoa; phylum Arthropoda; class Insecta; order Diptera; family Stratiomyidae; genus Stratiomys; species Stratiomys singularior. Next base: position 11,844,540 of record OX940881.1, read on the forward strand.
CGTGTGTTAAACATGCTGTCCAAAGAGGCTTTGACGTTCAAGAAGAAAATTCATATTGCCACTTTGATATATGAATTTTTTTTATGCTATGCTATTTTTTTTATGCTAATTCTGTTCTTGTCTAGAAAATGTTTGTTTCTCATTTGTTGAGTCGAAGGATCTATTCCCTATCAGAAGCATTCAAATATTGCCAATGACACAGATGCTAGTGGCCCCTTTTTGTTTTTTTGTTTTTGTTTGGGAGGTGAAGGCTATTTCACCTTGTGGCCCCTTGAGTGGGTCTATCCTTACCGCATTTCGGCTGCCAGACCCGAACTTCAGAGGTCATTTACATCATTATCCGCATATTCGTTCCCTATCCACCGTTAGGTCCAAGGACTCACTTTCATTTTAGTTCTATTTGATTAGCTGAATGTTGATATAACGAGAACTGTCTGCACTAGCTGTGACGTAATGTGATTAAAATTAGGCATTTGTAGTAAGGACGCGCTGTTAATACCTTCTCGTTGGCTGTCTTGGCTGCAAGGATTTGCGATGAGAAACTGCTGAATTAGATCTATAGTTTTTAAACTTCTGTTCAGCTTAGTTATTGTGGAAAAAGAGATCAGGTGTGGTTTGAGCGCATTTTGCAACCGTTGATGAATATTTTTCCCTTTGTCATTGCACACTGGTCCCCACTATATAAGTAGATTTACCTGATTGGAGATCTTTCTATCCACTTATTATTCGATTCAATCGTATTTCCTTCCGATCCGAAGAGGCAATCTCTGCATGGATTTAACAAAAGTCCGTTTTTCAGTTTAGTTTTTTTTTTTAGAAAAATATGAACGATTTGAATCCTTAAGATCACTCTTGTTTCTTTTCTGATGTACATTAATATATTGTTGGCCAGCTGAACTAAAATAGAGGAGTATTTCCTGATGTCTGAGTCCTCGGCCTCTAAAATAAAAAAAATAGAGCGCTTTTAGATAGCCATCTCCTCTTTCTTCACGTCCAAAAGCATATTTTCCCCTTTCCCAGACTTTACCAGCACCGGGACAACAAACAGTAACTGATGTATTTTGCCAAGGTACAAGGATCTATCATTCTTGCACTATTCCTGCCAACACAGAAGAATTACAAAATTCAAACTATCTGCCATCCCATAGTTTGCTTCAACCCAAATAACTTCCGGAATACCTTCATCAAATGGTATTTCGCCTAATTTCCACTAAATTATACAAAGGCTAAAGGACAACTTGCATAAAACGATTCACGATAATGCATGAGCAATTGTTGTTATTTTCAATTGCTCTATCAACTAATCGTAAGTGTATATATCGTTACGTCTTTTGCGTTCATCCTCTCGAAAGTTTGTATGAGACAGTAACATCCACCCTAGCTTGTCGTCGAAAGGATTAAATGGAATTTTGTGGAAAATTGAAAACTGAAAAACCACACGGAATAATTTCAATTCTCTCGTTGAATGCCACAGCATTGGTAACTTGTGGAATGCATCCTCCTCTGCATATTACATCTCAACACATGCGGAAGGTGTCGGGCGTGTTGAAGCTCGTGTAGTGGAGAGGATATCATTTTTGCCTTGTCCACGATAGAGATATTAGTGAAAATCCAGTCGAATGGAAATGATATGAGGTTATATTAGCTATGTCTATTCTATATTTTAGTGGAGTATTGGAGATATTTAAAATAGAGTCGCAATGGCAGGAGCTTGGAAAATTTGCGCAGTTGGCGAAAAGGGCACAAAAGTTTTTAAATGTATGTATGTGAGTGTGTGGGCTTGTGAACATTAAATTCAGCAGATGCTTTAACATGGTTTTGAAACTTATCGACATGGAATAGGTGTTGAATGTCACCCGGATGAATAAGTTGTATGTTATCTCTTGTAAGCAGATGCTATAAGGCAAAAAGCCTTGATCTAGCGACGTGAGTTTAGGGTTGATAAATTTTTGACGCGTTTGCTGTATCCTTGTGATATTTGTCCGCTCACTGGTGTGTGCTTCTGTCTAATAAAAGAATACCTGTAAGCATTTATATTCTATGTTCCATGCAAATTCTTTGCCTGGCGTCGAAAGATGGCGAAAGATGCCTGGCGTTGAGTATGATTTTGATTTTCACCGAAAGGAATATACATAGGTTTTAGAGCTTGAATTATTATGATCCTTTATCAATAAACCCACCCCCTTCCCCCTCCCCCTCTCTTTCTCGCTCTTTCTTTCCCTATCCCTACGTCGCAGTTCGTAGGTATTGATTGTTTGTGCTAGAGTTGGAGCTGGATTGCGAGAGATCCAAATCATATTGCTGACCTACCATACAGGTGCACTTTCATGATAAACCTTATAAATGGCAAATGAAAAGCCAAACAAAGTAAAGCAATGCATTTCACATAATGCAGAGCAAAGAGGAGATTAGTCACTATTTGACCGACAGAAGAAAAGACAGATGAATTTGGTCTGAATCACATTCATGTATTATGTATTACATTGAATGAATGAGCCGAGATGTACGCTGTGAGGACATGTAGGAAGGAATACTGACTTGCTGTTGTTAATATATGTGTTATTTGACATTAATCCTATGGACCATACGCTTCAAGTGAAGTATAGAGACATTGCGAACATACATAGCAAACCTACGACCCCTTTCCATAATTTCAATGATGTTTGCATTGATATTTTCCTTTTATATCGAATGTATGCTTGTGAATGGTTTATGAATGTAGTTCATACAATATAGAGCTTTTTAGATGCTGGGCCTTGAGGAGAAACCTTGATCCATTCTACCGAAATTTTCCATTTGATCTACTCAGTTTTCTTCTGTATTTTTTCAGGAAAATCAGTTTTAGTTGATTTGAGTATGAAACTAACATTTAATTTGTACGTCTCAAACTAACTACAATATTGATTCAAGTCATTGCCCTTAGTTCGAAAATGAGCTATTGAAAAATTTCCGGGATTCTCAGAACAAGGAAGATGAAGTTTTATTTCATGACACTTGGAGTTTAGCCTCAAACTTAAAAAAAAAACTTTGAAGGAACGAAGTAAACGCCCCCCCCCCCCCAGATATTTGGCTGGGAATTAATAAAACTCTCGTTTCACCTATTGGATCGTGCACTGTCAGATTTCCTCCTTTCTAAGGCATTTTCAGACCATTTAGATTGGAACACACTTTGATTCTGTTGAAAACCAAATAATTGACCATTTCGTGATGTAAAACAGAAAGAAATTTAGAAGAAACTTGTTCAAAGGAACGTGGAGTTTTTTTGTTGATTATAAAAAAATGCAAAATAAATTTTGAAAACTGAAAAATGTGTTTGATGTATGGCGCAAAAAGTGCAGAGCTATTTCTGCAACATGTGTAGCTGATGATAAACATGGAATAAAAGAGAGGAAATATTGACAGAAGAAAAAGCGAATAAAGAAAAAATACAATCGATACACAAATACTGAGGAAGAATTGAGTTCATCTTAACTAAATTAAGTAAATAAAGAAAAAAAGTTCTAAATGATCCAGATATTGAACTACAAACCAGGAAGGACGAGACGAGGCGAGGTGTTCGGCAATGCAGCAGTGAAAAAATTCAAAACCTAAAAAGGGAACTCTAAAGCTGGAGTAACAAAGTGATTTATCAATATCAACACACTTTTCAATCCATAACTAAAGCATAATAAATTTTTTAACCTTTTGTAGAATTTTTTCGTGGGGTAACTAACGGTTTTTCCCATTAAATCAGACTTACCCCAAACTCTTCGTCGTATAGGTCGTCTAATCATTAATTAAATGACTACGAAATTCATTCGTTGATAGTTATGTAATCAAAACCATTCAAAAAAACATTCTCAAAATAAATTCGCGAAAAAAGTAGATAGACAATTTTCAAGCTGCTATTTAGGAAGATTGTATTAATAAGTTTACAATACCCTGGAAAATGGTTCCTCCTATGTCACTGATTGGATTTTGAATGCTGTGAAAACGAATAAACGGTTCAGTGAATTTTATGCTGTGTGGGAATACTGTGAGAATTATGAGAAAAGATGAGAAGACAACGCTAGCATACACAAGATATGCCAAGGAAACCAATTTTTCTTGTTTCAGGATCTATAATTACAATTCTAGAAGATATAAAAATAGACGTACTCCGTTTCCCAATCACATAAATAAGAGCATAATATGTCTATTGCAAAGTAGCCGTAATATGACACCCTCTACTTGTTTACTCCAACCATACAAAACAAATTATTTGGTCATGACATTCATGTCCTTGTTTACCTCCATTTTACTCTTTCCCTGTTGCTGATACAAGCAAACAAAATTTTCTTTCATATCATCCTACAACCCATAAAAGTATTAAAGTGCCAAATACATATACGTGTACATAAAGGAGTTCGTGGAAAGGCAATAGTTGTTACACGATGTGCTAACATACCAGAGAAGCGACCAAGAAAGTGGGCCATTATCTTAAGCTTTTATGCTCCATTGCGGCATCTCATTTCGAGAAGGTCGTCTTCCGTAAACTTTGAAAAGATGCGAAGTCATTCGATGGAAGGTCTTTTTGAAATTGAAAGAACGAAATCCTATTCGGTGTTGTTGTGGTGTTTTAGTGAAGATAGTGAAGCATGAAATCTGAAAGACGAATTTTCTGATTTGATATCCCAAGGGTGATGTTAGATCAGAATCAACTAGGACTAAATTGTCTTTTCTTTGAAAAATCCGCTAAGTGGATTTTAAGTGTTTGACTTTGAATTTATTATTTGTTCAGTAGCAATCCAAAGGAGCGCCTTCACTAGACCTCGGCAGGATAATTTTCGTAACTGTTATTTACGTGTAGTGAATACAGAAAAAATTCATTACGAAGTCCGAAATTTCAAACATCATTAACTACTGAAAAGTTTCATGCCAATACAAATACTAATACTACCTCACTAGTATTCATTATTACGCGCTCCATTCGTACGAATCGATATTTAATTACACGCATTATTGCAGTCATTTTTACTTCTCTTTAATCCTTCAATTCTCGCTTTATTGCCATGACGGAGGACGATCCCACAGTCAAAAAGTTACTGTAGTTGATAAAGGTTGAAAAAGTTATGGAGGACGTGGAAGTTGTTGAGGCTTGAAAAGGTATTGCAAGGCTGAACGACAACATGGTACCAGTTGATAGGCTTTATATATGGCATGTGTAGCTGTAGAACAAATGCTTCCAGGATACAGACGAGCGTTGCTTGTTGTTTAGTTAGACTGTTTATTTGCGCCTCATGTCCAATGTTTTATTTGCAAAGCAAAGTGTTCTCACTAGGAGATTGTTAATTGGTCAAACAACTTATGGTGCAACATATTGCTCTAATGACGCAGGAATATGTCGTTAACAGTGCGATGAGCAAAGAAAATATTTTCAATATTTGATTAAATTTTTACTGATTACTGAGAATTTAAGTATATTAGAAATTTTTTAAAAAGGGACAACTTACCAAATATCCTCATATTTAATGAAGAGGAAAAAAGACGGACAAGTCATTTAAATCGTTCTTTCCTAGGTATTTTGTTATTCAAGGCAGGAAAACGGGCCTCAACATAGATTTGAGTTGTTCGACTGTTACCGTTCAATCTTTCTCAGCGATTAGTTTTGATGAAAGACGTGGATGGTTGATCTTCATTACGTTCAATTCCGTTGATGTCCTGATCAATTTACAATCGTTGGCATTGTGTATCACGGTAGAATGGAGGAGTTGAGGTTTTCAGAGCTTCTGGTGAGTTAGGTTGCATGGTTACCTTTAACAGACATTTTGTTTTGTTTCAAGGAGACGGAGTTAACCCTCGTTCAGACTTAATCGTATCGGCTATTATCCATTTAAGGGGTTATACCTATGTGAATTATTTTTTTTCGATTTTTTTTTTATTGGCTAAAAGTATGCTAACACATCCCTTGAATTGAAATCAAAAAGGTCCAAATACTAATATACTTCAGAAAATTTTTGAGAATCAATTTTCTGAAGCAACTCCAATGCTCGAAAAACGTAAAATTTGCTCGCTTTATACTATATAGTAATTAATATACACTGTATAGGGCACGTTCCTTCGTATACGACGCTAGGAGAGCTTCTGTTTACTCGATCGACTACACGCTGCATTTGAGGTTAAAGTATGTACTATAATAAATCGTTCAATGCAGTCGTGTGGTCCATCGCGCCGAAACGTGTGTCGAGCGGCAAAGCGGTGCTCGATATCGCGACGGATATCGCAGTTATTTTATTTAATGATGGACTGTCGGGCCTTCTCGCCATCTAAGACTCATAAGGATTGAGCGCAGGACCTAATTTTTACAATTTATGCTTAGAAACAGACGCCGAGCGAATAAAGGCTGCTGAGCGCTCAATTTCCGACGTTGTAAAAGAGGCGAGACGCGGCCTTTTAGTATCAAGAAAGGAAGAGGAGGAGAAATCCACGGTCTTGGAAGGCCAACTGTATGGTGCTGGGATAGCAGAGTAAAGGTAAAAAAATTTGTATAAAGTAAAATTTTGAAAATTTACAACTTTATCAGGTTTTGAAACTTTAAACGCGTTTATCTCGAAAGTGTATTTTTTAAATTTGCCGGAAACGAAATTCTTTCAGTTTTCATCCGATTGATTTGCCGTTATAACTGTAGCTGCTTGATATGATTATCTAGTGAAGTACACACGATTTTAGCGATTGGTTTTGTTTAAAAAAAGTTATAAACAATTGAAGTCATGTTTTTGGGTCGAAAATGCCATTTTTTTGTTAAATGCTCGCCATTTTGCAAAAAATCCATATTAAACTATTATCTTGTGTACTTCACTAGCAAAACTCATGGAGCTTATGAAAATATTTTTAATTGTTCCAGATGCAGATGGGGCTGAGAAACTTGCCCGGCCGCGGAACGTCTTTTGTAAATACTAGTGACTTTGACGTGCACTACAGCCGCCATTTTGTATTGAATTTAAAATAAAAAATATTTTTTGCACTTCCGAAAAGTTGCCCGTTTTATTGATATATTATTTATAAAAGCTTTATTTCAAAATCCTTGAAAATAAAAATCCTGGAAAAAGGCTCGTTGTTAAGCCTTCACATAGGTATAACCCCTTAAGCGTTATCATTGTAGTTTTTCTTAATAGAATGAATGATTCTCTCAGAATAGATCTAATCTCTTCTGTTTTCCCAAGACATTATGATCGTGCGGTAATGAGAGCTCGAAGAAACTGAATTTTTTTTTTTAACTTTTGGTTTGTATTAGAATCTGATTTCCATTGTTTTTGGATGACCTCCGTAATGAAGAATGTACAATTTGAGGCAACATAGTTCTAGCGATAGAAGCATGACACATAACGAACAACTTTACTTTTTGATATCCGTTTCTACTTCCACCATATTTTGATCCTCATATATCGCCTTGTGGTTTTCCAGGACTTATTCTTTCTCACTCTTTTCTCTTATTTATTGCTAACATGCTTTGATGTTTCATTAGTTTCAGTTTCCTTCTTGGTTCTCTCAGTTCGAGTTCATCTTCAACCCTCAGCAACTCATTGCAGAAGATTTTGCTTTGGTTTTGGCCGATGGTAGCGCCGTGAATCTCTTCAAATGTGACTTATTATGTGCTGACAGTAGCTTCTGTCAGCCGTGCTTCGGATCGTATATAAGAGTGCTATCAATCAACTAGTTCCTTAGAATCCGCATCCGATATTCTGGTACATGAACTGCGATTTCTGGGGTCTACAATCTATTCGTATCTATGGAAACTTGGATTTCAGTTGCTGATCAGCACGAGTCTTGCCATCTTCCATTGCTTCATGTGTTCATTGTCCGATTAAAACACGCAGGTTGAAGCTAAATTACTTTAGGAATGTCTACAGAATTAATTAGATTACAGAATATATTTTAATTTGTACATAATTTTTCTGTTGAACTTCTATTGAAATCTGTGAAATCGTTCTTTTTACGCATACTGCAATGGTATTGCGAGCCATTCTTATGAAAGCAGCACTCTTGCAAATAACTAAAACGAATGAGCAGTGCAATGCAATCAAAGTTGACCTTAGAACAATTAATTGCAATGTCCTTTGCAGCGTACCGTATTTTATAGATGCCCGGAAAAATAGCACCGATGTGTATGCACACAGATTGTACGCACTTGCTGTGATGTTGTTGATGCACAATAGTTTGCACTTGCAATCACTATGATTTCAGGATGAATGGTGAGAAACATAAAACGTTGAAATCATTGGAAAATAATAGAAAATTTATTACTGCAAACAAGATTGTTGTGTAAATAATTGCACGATAAACAATATCAATTTGAACGTGAGTTGCATTTGGAAGGATACACGAATATTTATTTAAAACAAACGTTGAATTGATTTTGATAATGAAAATATTTGCAATTAAAATTTTCTATAATGCACTTAGCAAAATCTATAAAAATCCAAGTGCTGTTAACATGAACAACATTATGTTAAATAGAAACATTTTTATTTGGGTGGGTGAGTAGCTGGTTAAGTTCCTTGTGTTTGTTGTGGACTGGACTTGAATTACAGATTTACTGCAAATATAAATAGGTTATAAATCAAACGGAAGGCATGGAACATGCCCGATTTCTGACGAATTCTGAAAATTCTATAATTAATAACAATTTGAAAGGAATACATGCTTTTGTTGTTTTCCCAAAGTGTTTGAGTTAAATTTTTTCCACTATTTAAATTGCTCATGCATTCTCATCCTTTTCATCTCATCCTGTTGATAATTCAAAGCGAGACATTATGGAATTTTGTATTTGCGAATATCCTTTTGATTTTGTCGAACATAAAGCTTAATTTTCATTTCATAAATTGAATCAAACTGCATAAATTTTCCATTTAATTTTGGCTGATTGGAATACTCTATTTAATTGAGTTTGTCAATTGCATGGACTATTTTGGTATGTCTCCTCCAGTGTACTGCAAACGTTTGGTATAGCTCTAACAATAGTGAAATAGCTGTGAAAAGCTCCAAATAAATGACTAGAGTCACAGCAATTGATTTTATATCCATTATTACACGTTCGTACTGTATACATACATATGAAATCATGCTCGTACTGTAACAGTCAGAAAAAAGCAATTCATAAGCATTAGCCTCGATTGAATACTCAACATTCATTGCATCATTTCCTTTCAAATAATTGAACAATTCCAATCCATATGTTGAAATGCAATTAAAATTTTAATTACTCCATCAAAAGTCGGTAAAATATTCTTCGATAAAATGAAAATACCGAACCAAATAGCCTCCAAGTCTTCGCAAGAGGTGTGATTGAGTCTCGCACGAGGATAATTCAATGGTTCATGGTAGATTTTCAAAATTGGTACAATACCGTACTAATACCAATGCGAACGATCCGCTGTGAGGATTTAGTAACTCTACATTCCTGTTGTTAATGCAATCTTTCGTTCATTTTGTGAAAAGCATACGAATTTGCCAGGGTTATAAATGTGTCGAACGAGCAGCAGTCGAAATCGACTATAAATTTACATAGACATGGACAACAATTGGAGTTCGGTGATGGCTACTTCATTGCAAATATGCAATAGTCGAGAAGATTGGGATGGAAGTGCACAGAAAGAGGATACGTCCATATCCGTCAGCGTCAATCTAATCAGTATGCCTTCAGTTCTGTATATAGCATAGATGTTACTTCCTTCATTGTAGAGGCAAGAAATATTTTTCTGTTCCTTACAGACTTGTGCATTTTTTCATTGTTTTGAAGGATTTTCATTATCGCCGTAAATCAGCAGTAAAACTTTGGTAGAAAAGCTGGCCAAGATATTGAAGCAAACGAACAAGTTTACAGACATTAACTCCTTTTCTCTCAACTCTTCCTTCTCTTTTATTTTCGTCATTTTCATTCCTTTTCTTATCAGGTTCACAAAAAAAAATTATCTTAGTAAAAACTTTCGAATTTTTGTGGTAATGAACGCTTCTTTAAAGCTTTCGAATGATAAACGAGTACAAAACAAAGGAATACTCTCCTATTGAAAATAAGTTAAGAGTATTTTAAAATTTTATATTAAGATTATTTTACAAGGTCATTATGCTTTGCAAATCACGGAGAGAGCAGACGTGGCTATCTTGTCAGTATACTGACACTACACTTGAGGCAGTCCCTTCCCAACAAATCCCGTCTATGTTGAAGCTGCGCACAAAAAAAATAAAGAGAATTTTTAACTTTAACTTTAAGTTAACAGAGAATCACAAGCTGACTGACCACTGACAGAAAATGTGAACATGATCAGCTATGGAAATGATATTCTGACACTGTTCGTTGGGCAAACCTAGACTGGTTGGTAGAAAACCTTGTATCCATCGCTGGATGAGCCATTAGACCCTTAAATCTTTTCGAAAAAACTACGAATCCTTCATACAAACTGTCATATAACAGCGCAGACGAAAACTAATCTACGAGTCATGGAGTATGTCGCATTAGAAAATATCTCGGAAGGAGCGACAGGTGTGCCTCTGTTTCTCTCCACCAAATCTGTAATCTCCTTTGTAACCTCCTGCAACTATACCTAACAAGACTCCTACATCAGACTTAAAATGCTGGCTCTTCGAACCTTTGCTAATTATGAGGCGTTCTTCCGCTTTTTCAATGCTTTTCCGGTGTAATCACTACTCATCCCTTGTGCCATAACACTTAATGTAGCGTCGATCTGTTAGCCTCTATTTTAAATAGCATAAAAACTAGGATACAAACTTTGAACCAAATGATTGGAAAATCAGTGCGCATACTGCTGGAAGATATTCATAACCAGTTACAGTATTCCATCAAGGAGCAATTGACTTATTGACGCTCATCAATCATTAACCTAATACGATTAGAACTCTACTCTATAGACTCATTTTCATTATGCGTAATACTTTATTCAACAAAATAATTTTGAATACACTGCTCATCAGTTCTATTAGCATTTTTTTTTGTCAATATATTATAGCGTATCCTATCTGTTCAACTCTATACAACTTAGCGAGTATATCGAAGAACTCGTTGTTAATATGAAGATAAAATTAGATTAAATTTTGTATGATGAAGGATGAGGTGCCTTTTCATTCGAGTTTTCCCGGCAACGTCTCGAGGGCAACAAGATGACAGCTCATGATACATACTGCTGCTAGTTCATGATCCTTTGAAAAGTACTATATGCATACGTTCATATGAATGCCGAAGTATTATAGCGTATCTGTTATACAATTCCCGCGTGACATTTCATTAGCAGCGCTTTCGTCTGGGTGCTTACAATAAGGACTTGCATGCCAAAGCAAGAAGAAAAATCAACTACAGAACATGTGAATCAGGTACAACGTCAGGATGAAGAATGTTTTAGCATGGGTAACGCTTTATCATTCTGAAATTTTTAAGCAAAGCAACTACTGGCAAAGTCTGAATTGAATTTGAAAAAGGTTCAGACTCCTCCACTGACTCTGTGATAATTACATTAAGCTCTTCTTTTCTTTGTCTCTTTCTCTCTCTTTCTCTCCAGTTATTCATTAAACACACATTACTCCCACTTTTCCACGGTGTCGACATCAGTTGATGTCATTTGCATGTCAGGTGAAAAATGTCTTAAGCATCCTGCAATGACTTTCCGGCATTTCACGCAGGAAATGCTAAATGCTAAGTAAACTGAAAAATTGTTTGAATTAAAATCAAGTGAGTTTCTGTCGAGTGAGATATGTGAGAAGACGAAAGAATGATTTCATATACACGGCATGGAAGCATGTTAGAGAATAATTTCAATTCGCTATGCCAAATTTAGTCATGAACTGTCAAAACTGGCACACACTTCTTGATTAAAGGTGAAGCTTCGTATCTGCGAGGGTTCTGTAATTGAAATATAACCAGAAAACTTTTATCATCCGTGTTTTTTTCTTAATTCTGAGCAACATCAATTTATATCCTTCGTTATTGTCTGGTGAAGAATTTATAGAAACGACGCAAGCAAATCAGCGTTAGGTTTGATGAAAACTGAAAATTTGCTTCAGGGTAGTTGGCATTAACTTTATTCATTTAATCTGCCTTATGTAAGAATAGACTGTAAAATTGAATATATATTTATAATTAGACGATTATTAGGTAATGCAAAGAGCATTCCATGCTTTCTTCGCTTGTTCTGTTTCAACTTTTGTATGGATGTATAAGAACTCCCAAAACAGATCTTTAGGAACCTCTATTGCAACTCACAGCCTAGGTGTATTTTTAATACTATTTATAGCACGAATAAAATTAATTCAGATTAATTTTCACTTATCCTGTAGTGCACTACACTCGTCTAAGTTATACAAAACTTACTTACAGATAATCCAGGACAGAATTCATTGCCTAGTTTTCTTCTTGTACAAATCCTCCTCAATATAAGTTCGTAGTCGTTATCCAACTAAATGATATTCCTAGGCTTCTAGTTAAAACTATAAACATTGTATGGATTTCAGTGGATTTCATGTAGACGCATACCTCCCCTGTACTGTCAACTTTTTCAGGTTTTCAGCTATCTATCCCGATGACAACAGCTTGATTGGATGTGCCCACGTGGTTTTCAGGATTAAAAGACTAAATAGATTAGACTCAGCCGATATATCCAGTGTAGCAACGAATAGAAGTTTTTGAAGTGGATTCTTAGTTGTCCTTCTTTCTCAGTTAGTGTTCTATAGGTAAGACATTTATTGAATTCCATACTTCGACATTTATCGACGTTAACTTGGCCGGTTTGTCAGGTAATTAGGTATGAGGTGAATCCAATGAATTCGGATCGGTAGTGAAAATCGAATATTTTTATGGTGAAGGAGCTAGTGTCGGTGTTCCCGAGCGAACTCGTCGAAGCTTCGAAGTCCTTTGTACATATGGTACAGAAACTGAGCTTGTTGGATAGATGAACTTTCGAAGGGTGCAACTCAAGCTACGTCTAATACATCGTCGATAATCCAGGGGATGATTGATCATGGGTTCCATCGACTTCATCGAAAAAATGGTCATAGTACCGATCAAGAAAGTGAATCCAAAAGGTTCATTTCTATATGATAGGGGTAGTGACCACTGAGTCGCCGCAGTGGGAGAGTCGACCCTCATGTGGCTTATGGTTAACTAGAGAACCGATTACACGCAAATATGATCTGTTTTGGCTGCAACTTACACTCTTGGACGCCCTTTAAAATTCTTCGGCGAGTCCTTGAAAAGTGACACTCTTAGTGATGCATCTCAATGAAAGAGATCAAGGGCTGAAGAACCGAGATGAATTTTGCAAATAAGCTGAACACCAAACTGATTTCGAGTGGTCTGTCTATACGAGGTGTGTACAAGAGTGCTCCTTTTCATCCATCTTACTCAGGAGCGAGGGAGAGACTTTTTAACTAAGGTGGCTTCAAGGGAGACGTTGCTATTCGAGCCGAGAGTAGAAATACCAAAACTTTGTGGTAGGAAAAACGGGTTAGCAAAGCGCTAGTTAGGTAGATCGTAGGCATCATCAGTGTTTAATACCGTAGCTTAGTAGACAGAATAGTGAAACTGATTCTTATGTGACACCACTGCTTAGCGGTTATCAATACTTCATTGGCAATCTTCAAAAAATGTAAGTTTTGCCTGTGGAAACAAGTGATATATTTTGAACTTTCATTTCATGCGAATGATCATGAACAATGCAACTGAAAGACGTGAAATGAAATAACGAGCGGTTACCTTTTCCCATCAAGCAGATTAACTTATACCACTTGCTGATACAGAAAGATAAGGCGAGCACTGACCTGCAGGCAAAGGTCAGTGCCTAACATGATGGCATCGCTTGGCGGGATAAAAGACGCTTCGTCAAATGTAATTTGACGAACAATTTACACTAGAGCCAAAGGTGTGCCAAAGGACGTATTTTGTTTGGAATCCAGTCTTAGTGTCAGTTATTCTCCTACAGCTAAAAAGAAAACTTGTAACTATTATTTTGAACGTTTCTTTGTCTAGTTTGTGTACAATTTTAACACGAATTAATTTTTGAAAACCTACGTTGTTCGTGCTTCCGCTTACTCAATCCAAGGATGTCTTATGATGTCAATGAAAAATTTAAATGATCCAGAAAAAGAATTACATTTCACAATGAAATTTACTGAATTGTTTTTATTATAGAAACGCATTTTGATTTCTTTCATAGGTCACACCACAAGCAGCTGAAGATGGCCTATCTCAATGCGATATCGAAACTATATTTAAGGAACTGACAAATCCGAATCCTGTATATCAAATGCATGTAAGATTTAAGTCCTGTTTCTTGCTGTTTTCAATTGTTTTTATGCATTTTGCTTGGCTTAGGTTGCTAGTCTCCGAAATCAACTACGATCTTTACTTGGACGCAAATTGCCGGAGGACAACATGTTAGGCTCTGACGATGATTCTATAGAATCTGACAAACGTTCGATTGGCTCATTAGCTCGAAGTGGAATGCTAAATAATGGTAAACGCTACGTCGGCTCGTTAGCACGTTCCAACTCATTGCGTTCACAATTGGACTCGATCAAACGGAGTATCGCCACACTCGCCAAAAACGGACAGCTTCCATCTCGTGAGCCTGACTATAACGACAACAGCCAACAATGGGGCGAGAAGAGGAATCTGGGCTCATTGGCCAGATCTGGTTATTTGGCTGGCAAGCGAAATATTGGCTCGCTGGCTCGCGATTTCCAACTTCCTGCATCATCATCAGGAAAGCGCAATCTTGCTTCTTTGGCTCGAGATGGACTTGTTCCAAATGCCACCCCCAAACGGACTATGGCTTCGTTAGCTAGAACAGGATCATTTCCTTCTTACAAGCGTGATTCAGGAAACGATTATTGGTCGGATAGTTGGGAAAGTGGTGAGGTAGCCAAAAGGAATCTCGGAGCATTGAAAAGCTCGCCCGTGCATGGCAGTCGACAAAGGAGAGATATCGGCGATGACTATGAAATTGCTGATCCTGTTCTGCAAAACTCCGCTCCCGTCGATTACGATGAATTGAAAAATGCCATAAATCACATTTACAATTCCTACTACGACACCCATGACGAGGGCAAACGCTTTTTGGGTAAGTAATCCTGCGTTTAAGTTGGCTTCAAAGTTCTGCTTACCGAGCTTCCAAAGGGAAATTGAAATGCATGCAGATTTATGAGACAATGTATTATCATGCAATATTCGATATATCCACTTTGAATTCAGCATGCATTACCAGTTTCACCTTAACTTATTCAGTAGCTTATCGAAAACATATTTATCCTTGTAACTATAAGGTTCGGTAGCACGAAGTGGGTGGTATCAGTATCGGCCGTCGTCAATTGAAAAACGTAATCTACAGTCCTTAGCTCGCAACGGGATGCTTCGATATGATTTATCCAAGTATGTGAGCTCAATAAATGGACGCGACCAATATCGACAACAAGAGCAGAAACGACACATAGGATCCGTTGCAAGATCAGGATGGTTGCCAGCTTTTCGGCCTGTACGAAGCGGGAGGTTTAGTCGTTCGGGCAGGGCGAGGTCTCAAACAGTAGGAAGTTGAAATTGCTTGTAGTCTCGGTGTTAGATGATCTAGAATTGTGCAGTAGATGGAATGAAAACGAATGGAATGGATGAATGGGCACATGATTAGATTTAGATTGATGTGTGTCTAGAGAATGTCGGAATGGTAAGGATTTGTGTGTGAAAGTAAAGAAAGAAGATAAACAATCACTCAAAACTCCCACGATCTTCATGTTTGAGGGTAGCAAGGTGGTTTTCGTGGTAAGGAAAGTGTACAGCTCTCGCCTGCAAAACACTGCTTCCGAAACGAAATATTAAAATGTGTTAGCCTTTGAGCTCATCGTGGGGATATGGTTTGAATTTAGTTCAGAGATCAAATTCGGGGAAGAGTTCATTGTTCAAATTCACTTTAGCATTTGAAGATGCATGGTTGTGGTAATGGATCTTATCGAAAATGTCGAAATTTACAACCAACATGGAAGAACATTTAATTCACACTTACATACACTTTTACCTAGTACACTATCAATTGTTGTTTAACGAAACGAATATACTTCTGTCTTAAAGTTCGTTCTGTGTAATCGTTTATGTTTACTTTAACACTTCTTCATTCTATCCTTACAGAATTGTTAGCAATGTGTTCTAATCCCAATGTTAAATTTAAATTGGAACTATTATCATTATAAGTAGATACATGTAAAGACTGAATTCACATGGGGACAGTGAATTTATTGCATGAGCGGTTCTATTCGGTGTTTTTATTGATTGATTTTCGACAAATTAATGTTTCTTCGGTTGTTTACTAAACTATTAGTGAATTGATGGTGTAACATTGGATGGTTTTTCAAATCCAATAACGATGTTTAAGGTCTGTCAAATATAATTGAACAAAAACATTGTGTTCAAAACACAATAAATGTGCAATTTAATGTGCGTATTCGTTAATTATAACATTTTAAAAATTATCTTAATACTGTAAAAAATATTGAATGTGAGTTTTGATATCAGGTCAAAACACTGGTCAACTATGAAATCACTTGAGACCATTTTCACACTTTATTTATCATTTTCTATCAGTAAACTCTTAAGGCGACATGGTACTATATTTTACTTTATTTAAGGTTTTAGATAGTTCCCTTTGATTGCAAAAAATCACTTGCGTCAAACTATTAAGAGGATTCTATCATAATCTATAGTATTCCCCTTCTTTATTATATTTTTTTTTCAAGGAAGAGTTGATTTCCTGGAGACTAGTGATCATGATATATGAAGAGATTATGGAGAGGAGGGGGGATGGACGAGAGACAAGAGTGGTCAAGCAATGTTTTGGGCTCTGTGTCAAGGAGGTTGAGTTTTGGTCATACCGCAAGCAACTGAAGATAGCCTTTTCAACGCGATATCGGTACTATATTCAAGGAATTGACTAAACAGAATCTTGTATGCATGCAAGGTTTGGACTGCAAGATTTTGATCCTACTTTGCTTGGCGTAAGTTTCTGCCCTTCGAAATCAGCAACGATCTTTGTTTGGACGGGATTGCTGGAGGAAAGCATGTTAGACTCTAACGAGGTTTACACAGAATCTGATGAGCGTTCGATTCCGACTTTATTAAGATTACATTAAAATATTCCAAAACTTTTAAACAACTCTCGTGCCCAATGCACACACTTATCTCAACGCTGCTTGCACTCGCTTGTAACCTCCTGCATACCAATTATATTAACTTTGGGAACTGCCATAAACGTTCTTCCTTTCAAGTATTTTCAAAGCGTGCGGGAAAAGACTAGTAGCAAGGATTATGGTAAGGTGAGAATGATATCGCGAGGAAAGCTACTCAGATAAGAGATAGGGGGCTTGGTTAAAAACTCGTGTACAAATTCGATACAGATTGCACAGTAAAGCAATGCATCCAAAATTTTCGGATCATAATCTCGTAATACGAAATATGAGACCTTCCTGACTCTTAAGCAAGCTCATTGGTAATTGGACGTCAATTTCATCAGAGTATTGATTTGTCTGACACTAAAACATGTGCATACAGTAGAAATCCCCGATTTAGATCTGAATTCTTGCTTTACCAATGCATGTGATGCTTCCCTCATTTCGATCTTTATCGCTTTTGGTCAAAGATGTTCATGCTGAACATAATTAAAAATGTCAGCAAATTTGGTCGACGAAAGTGAAAATTATGTTTGACGTCTAAATTACTAGAAAAATAGCTAGATACAAATAGTCATAAGGGCTGAGTGGTGTCTTATTCCCCAGAATATTGAGCTTCTAATATTTCGATTCATCAATTTTATCTTCCAGTTTTTAATTGGCTCGTAGAGATTCGGCCAAGCTTTCCTGGTTTCCTTGATCTTTCACTTGTTCTAAATTGACGTAATCTGTACTAGGGAGGGGGAAGATATTTTCACATGAAGCGCGAGACTCCTAACAGCACACGGATTTTAGACTATGCACTGAAATAGTGTCGATTATCTTGCAAGACGTGTGAAAAATGCCCTGCGTTGGTGAAAGTAAACATTGCTTATGTGAAAGCTGCCCAATAGGGGACAGAAATATTCTTTACCAGATGTCTATAATGCTCAAGACTGCATCATAATAGAGCCCAAAAACCCCACCAAAAAGTTGTTGCTTCCTTCAACTTTGGTAGTAAAGGAGGCACATGAATCTTAATGGCGATATTTGATGTTATCATCAAATAACCCTAAGCCGTTTCCAGGGTTAGGATGTTGTTTTAAATAGTTAACGCATCTCTCTATGTTCTTAGTATTGTCAGAGATGATACTGCCGTCCTCTGATATGTATAATGTGGGGCTTGGCGGGTAAATCAACCTTTTCAATACACTAAACTTTGCCTGGTGTTATTGCTTGTCATATTATCGTCCAATACCATTAATTTTTCTTCAAAATATACTTTTCCCCACGGTTTGTTATGTCATAAAAAAAGTTAGAACACTCTTTATAGAAAATATTATTACCAAGATTGAGGATTTCTGCATTGTCAACAAGATGCAAATTTTAAACCCCATGACATGTGCTCCACAATCAAAGGAATTTGATATGTGATTCTCAGTACTAAAACAAGGGTAACCGAAAATCCCCGTGAGGAAACAAGTCAGAGTAAATCTGGTATGTGTGACTCAGGATATACCCGGAAAAATACCCTGTTTGTCATCTCAAGACTATATAATGATTCAGGAATATACCAATGACAATAGTTGACGGAAATCAATGAGGACAAATATTATTTTGAACTTTTTGAATCCAATCCAGCTTATAGGAATGAGAGTTTCAATAAAAAGCCTATGCCAAATAATTCAAATTGAAGTGTTTTAAAATGACTAGTGTAAATTTGATATTTCCATTAAAAAACTAATATTTATTTAAAATTAATACTTCCATACTTTTTGTGTCCCAAACTGTGGGTGCCGGACCTGAAAGGTTTGAAAACGTTTGGGAATATTTTCGGGGAATTGATATATATCTCTCCTGTGTGCTTCGCGATGAACGAATAGATCCTGTCGCTTGATAATGTTTAGAAGCTTTGAAAAATACGAAATCTATTCCGAAGTTATGCGCTGTTAAGGGCTGGGCTTTCAGGTTTGCAGGGAGGTTATCAAGTGGGTAGTCTAGCAGTCTTGTGGTACTCAGAGTCTCACACTCTAGGCCTTAGTAACTTGCACGTTTCTACTATGAAAAGTTATTGCATTTTTGAGCGCGTAGTGTGATTCATTTTGTGTTCGGCTGCTGGAGATGCTGGCTCCTGAATTCTAATAAAATACTGCGCTAAAAACCAAACGAGCTTAGAAAATAATAACGTCGCTTTTTGCGAAATAGACTATGTATTTAACCGATTGATAATCCATTTTGTCCTTAGTAAAATTTACTTTCTGTTAGTTTTTTCCCTGATTTTTGGCATGTTTGCATACATAGATTATATAATAAAATTTATAAAAAAAAACCATTTGTTGACCAGTGTTTAAATTCATTTATGGTTTGATATTGATGTTCTAGTTAAATGTTATTTATAGTTTCGATGCTTTTCAACATGATATTAGAAAGTCGTAATAAAAAGCTAAATATCAATTTTAAAACTTTTCATCTAAAGGACGGATTTTACCTCCCACAAGAGCGACTTCGACAACCCATCGTGGGCGATTGTAGACGATGCGACATTGGATCACGGGTACTCTCAAATACCTTTAGTTGGGGTGCACCCGGACTACAATCTACATGGGGTACACCCCCACGACTTACAGCATTACATTGGCGAAGTTTACGACGTACCGAACCTTATTATTAATCCTTTGCATGCTAACAATTATTATTATGATAGTAGTAGTAGTAGTAGTCATCCCGTTGATCTACAATTGCAACAACTTCAACAATATAACAATAACGAACGGGCAATGAATCAGAATCAGGATGAGGACTATGAACAGGAAATACAAGATGGTTATACTGAAAACAATTCTATGGATTATTATGATGTATATAATATAGAAAACAATAATAGAATTAATAGTGTAAACAATGAGGATTATTCAAATTTTGATGACCACAACTTAAATTTCAATTATTTGTATTAATCGAATTGAGGTGTTTCCCTGTTCTAGTATATCAACCCTTCATCTATTTGGTTATGTAAAAAAAGCTTGATTTTGAGATCTCAACTCGGAACATAATCATTTCCATATCAAGGAACATTTTCATATCCAATAGCATATCTGGAACTTATCAAACATATACATACATAGTATATCTAAATAAGATTGTTGTATTGAGACGCAACCGAACGAAATTGAGATAGAAACAAATCCATGATATATCTTTTAATTTAAGGACCAAATCGACATATACATAGACAAGATATGTAGACAGCAACATTATGTTTAAAAATCAATATTGTGTTGACCAGACAGAGTTACAGATGCGTAGAAGACCTGGTAAAAAATATCCTTAAGAGCACATGAAACCGCCTTTTGCTAAACTAAATGGAAATGACTGTAAAATCGTGATCGGTCACGGCGATAACATTTTCACAAAATTGGCTGGCTTTGTGATAATGTTAAGCACTAGAACAAAAGAAAATCCTTTTCAACACTTTCACATTTTCCTATATCAGATATAATAACAAGAAGACAATAATAATTTTGAATGAAATTATATAAGACCTATTCAATATAGTATATTATAAATGTAAATGAGATGTTTTGTAAATTGTTTTTTCAAATATTTTGATTTCATATTTTGAAGAAAAAAAAAACATGCTCGACAATAACTATACTTAATGTTAATGGAAGACAATACAACATTTCAATACTATTTACCAAGTAGATTGAACATAAGTAACAATTGCTGTGGACGACAATTTTGTGAATCCAAATGTAAGTAAATCTGAGTGTAGGGTGAAACATAGAGTCCTGATATCCAAAACGTGTGTTACCTGTAAAACATATTGCTATTTCGATTTTTCAGCTAAAAAAGAATATTCTACAAAAAAAAAAAAAACAATGTAATCTTTAAATTTCATGTTTTGTAAACGATTCCCTTAACAAAGGAAATTAAAAGAAATTATTAAGATGACAATAATTTACTTAGCGTTGAATAGATAAAATACCTAATGTATAGATTAAAAAAAATTCCATGTAAACTAGAAAAAAAAGTGAGATTTTCTCATTTAAAAAATTTTGAAAACTTGAAACTGCTATTTTTTCGACAATAACATTTACATAACTATCAAAAATATTCTACATATATAAAGCATATATAAATGTAAGATAAATCAAAAGTAAACTTCGCTCAGAGTAAACAATTACTATGTGTATTAAATTGTTATCCTTATATATACATGGATCAAATATAAAAAATTAACAAGATATCCCAGTGTTAGAAGAGAGTTCTTCTAATTTATTTAAACAGTTTTTATTTAAAGTTTCCAATTTATTTAATGATTCTTTTTAACTTTTTGTAGAACTCATAAACGGTTGTTATTTTAAAAATTTACATACACTTGAAATAAATGATTGAAATCAAAGGATATTTATTGTTTAATGTAAACTAACGCGATAATTTACGGAAAATAAATACCCTATATTTTAACTCATCAATTATCGAATTGAATTGAAGTTGTTTTACTGATTGGATTTTCAATTAATTTGTGATTGTGAAGGTAAGTTTATATATTTATAGTTAAATGGTTGATAAATCAAACGTAAATAGTTTTGCTTCTTGGGCAAGTAAGATTTTTCTTCAAGAACGTTCTTTTATAATCTGCATTTCATACACAATCCTTGCTCGAAACAATCACACCCGTAAAGAGTGTTCACACCCGTACCGAAATGCATGTGATCGTTCAAAAAGATCATTGAAATGATTTGTATGAGACAAACGTCAAAATAGACAATTCAGTAAATTTGTGTTTGAGAGAGCTTGCATTTTGCATTGTGGTTAATAGAGTTCTTCATTTTGATTGAGGTTAGCGAGATTGCATTCATTATCATTCGGAAACCGATGCAGATTGGTGAAATCTAAGTGAGCAACAAAAAATACCATGAAGCTCCATTCCATACATTAAAATGACCTGTGCTGTGTTGTGTACACTGCTAATCGCACCGACGGTCAATATTTCTTTCCAAATGCCAAAGTAGCTCCCGTTACAGTAAATGGTGGACGTCATCGCATCATGCTCAATGAATTTTTACTTGAAAAAGCCAATTAGATGCATATCAAAAAGATTTGATTCCAACAGGACGGCCCAAAATGCCACCAAAATTTGGAAACAATCGACTGATTGAAAAGGGAGCTTGGAAATAATATTTTTTCATGAAATGGTCCAGTCGATTGCTATCCAAGATTTGACGTTTCCAGATTATGTACAAAACGTGTTTGCGAACTCGTTGGCTTGTGCTGCGACAACAACAACGTACGTAACGTTCGAGGAAAATATTTGACAGTCGATTGAGGAAATAAACAAAGTGCATTGGAAAAGGTAGTCAAAAATCGTGTTAATGGAACGAGCTTAGTAACTGCTTTGCCATTATGTATATATTACTGTGTCCAAAAAATAAGGTGTCATTGTATTTATTTTGAAAATCCTTTATTTATTCATACAAATAAATTTCACCCCCTTCAAAGTAATCCCCTCCCGATGCAATGTACTTATGCCAACGGATTTTCCAATCTTCGAAACACTGATTGTAATCACTTTCCGGGATGGCCTTTAGTTCCGTCTTCTCTGCGGCTTGAATCTCCTCTATCGTATCAAAACGGTGTCCCCGGAGCGGTCTTTTGAGCTTACTGAACAGCCAGAAGTCGCACAGCGTCAGATCAGGTGAATACGTTGGTTGCGGAACGATATGGGTTGAGTTTTTGGCGAAACGATCACGAATTACGAGTGCAGTATGGGATGGTGCATTATCGCGGTGTAAAAACCAAGAATTGTCTTTCCACAATTCCGGCCTTTTTAGGCGGATAGCGTTACGCAAATGACGCATAACGTTCAAATAATATTCCTTGTTGACTGTTTTGCCCGGCGGAAGGAATTCATAATGCACAACACCACGATAATCGAAGAAAACAATCAACCTGACCTTGATTTTTGAGCGACTTTGGCGCGATTTTTTTGGTTTCTTTGGCGCGATTTTTTTGGTTTTTGGCGCGATTTTTGATCGGTTTTTTCGGGGTCGTAAGCATAGATCCAAGTCTCGTCTCCAGTGATAGTGCGTCCCATCTTGTCCTGATAGTCAGAAAGCGTCGCTTCACACACTTCAACGCGACGCCTTTTTTCCAAAAAAAATCAATGTTTTCGGTACCAGTCGAGATTTGACGCGCTTGAGGCCCAAAATATCCTTTAAAATGGTATTGACCGAGCCTTTCGATATGCCAAACTCATCAGCAAGGTCTCTAATCATTAATCGACGGTTTCTCAATACCAAATCTTTGATTTGTTGGACGTGAGCTTCGTCGGTTGAGGTTGATCGGACGGTCACCTAGGACGCTCTTCGTCTTCGACACGTTCACGGCCGGCTTGGAACTCACTTTAACACTTGTAAACATTTTTTTTAGACATAGCCTAATCACCAAAGTCTTTCTGCACAATACTCAACGTATCCGCAGCAGAAAATTGATTCTGCAAACAAAATTTAATGCAAATTCTTTGCTCAACAAATTTCGGCATCGCAAAAAAACGAAAAACTCACTTTTAGCAGCTCACAAAACGACGCGTATCTCAAACAAATATGAATATTTTGACATGTAAATTTGACATCGATGTCACTGACAGTACTACCAACCTAAAAAAAAAACAATTCTCCAAATCCTGCGACGCGCGCAGTTTAAATTCAAATGTCACCTTATTTTCTGGACACAGAAGTATACCAGAAAATCTTATTAAATGTTTGGTTAGATTTGATATACTTACATGGAAAAATTTAAATATTAGTAATTTTTTTTTTAATGCCAAGCGGTCAAGTTCTTAAGAAACTCCATATATGCAAGTCAATATTTCTTAGAAACGATACAACTGGCCATGTAATACCAAGAAAGATAACGAAAGTTCGTTTCTTCATTGATCTGTCTTCATTGATAATCTTCAAGATAAGGGCCGAATCAGAAAACAACAGAGAGGACCTGAATTATATAAAACAAAAGCTTACAAACGAAGGTGTTAATGTATCGAAGCTGATATTGCGCAGGAAGTTATAAGAATGCACTTGAAACTCCGATTTTTGGCAAAGAATTTAAAAGAAATAATAAAAAAAAGAGTGATTCATTTGGACACAGACTCAACAACATCTTACATTGGAGATTCGGTTATCCATGGTGATACATACAATTTTTTAAAAAGGCTTAGACGTAAACGGACGCCAAAGTTTCAAAGTTGGATTTTTGCATATACTCATTAGGATGGACTAATGAACTTAGACTAACGGATGCGAAATGGGGGACTCTGATGGAATAAAGCAATTTTAAGAGAGGAAAATCAGGGGTTAGGCAACATACTGTCCCCGCATAAAACGAAGAGAAGCATCCCCTATTGGTGATGTGGACATTCATTAGCTGTGAGAGTCCTGGGTCTCTAAGTTTTCCACAAGAAATGCAGTATAAAGAAATACTATCCAACGTTTCGTTACCGCACAAAATTCCAAACTTTTTACTCAGTTAATTATCAGTTCAGGTTAAAGGACCAAACCATATTTCGACATCAGTTATAGATTTTTTAAGTTTTTAAAGGGGGGAAAAAATAGCAGGAATGTACTGCTAACATGGCTAGGGAATCCTCCGAACATAAATCGGAACGCATATTTATTGGCACAACTCAAATCGAGAGTTTGCAGAAGAAACAATTCCTCAAATTTAAAATTTTAGATGAAAAAATTGATTCGCTCGTCCAAGCACCAATTGCGCAAAGAATTTTATGCAAAAAAATGATGCAAGGATGCCAAAATATTTGATTCAATCTTTGATTTTTATCAGAACTTAAACCCACTTTTTAGGCTTCGTTTTAGGCTTTGTCGTAAGTAGAAAGATACATTTGTTCGTCATGTGTGAAAAAAAATTATGTCACACTTATGAAAAAATCATGATTATTTGCTATTTGTGTGACTATTAATGTTAGTGCCTTGATTCCATGCAGCATGCTGTCGTTGTAAGATTTTGCAGGCTCTTGTAGTTTTAAACGGTATTCCTACATTTGGTTGATTTTTTCAATGGCTATGCTTTAGTTATGATCGGGTCTTTCTACAATTCTCTCATCATTGGTGTCAAAACCTTTTCGATTGGGTTTATGTCAGGATAATAGAAAGGCCATTTGCAAACAGATTCTCACATATCAGGCTGTTTGCAAGGAGCTCCATGCAAGAAGCTGTTTCCATTTGCGTGAACTTTTCTTTGACTTTTATAAGCAGTTTACTTTGTAGGATTTGATTGTTTAGGTCCTTTGTCATTATGCCATTAGCTACGTAGAGGCATCCAGTGTCCTTTCTAATAGTAGTGGATAAAATAATGATTTTTCCAGCATACATTGCCATCCACACAATGCGATCGGGATGAATTTTCTGTCCTCGACGTTCCCCTGGAAATTTCGTCCTTCACTGAAAAAGACCTCTAAAAATGTGACGAGAGCAGCCATAGTTCAGGAGAAAGTAAAAAATTAATTGCTTTTATCCTTATCAGACCACGCAGTGGCACAATTTATGCTTTTGCTTACATCGAAGCTTTTAACTTGGGATTCTTGGCGGGTCTTTGAACGAATATCTTTCAACTTTCTGCGTACAGCGCTCTTGGAAACGCTAATAATCGCGTTTTCTAATTGACAATTTATCATTTTCTCATGTTATTATTTTATGATTTATTATTGTTTATTTTATATATAATATGTTATCGTTTTCTTACTATTTGTCACAAATCTGCTTACAAATAAAATGTTGGTGAGACATCTTTCTGCATTTGGAATGAAAACATGTTGCCATTGACACTTTTCTTTCTTTTTTTTGGTATCAATTCTTAACCTGATTGAGGTTTTTGCTAACAGGTGAAGACTACGTTTAGAGTTCACTAATCAATGTGTATTTCCCCATTTGAATAGATTTTCTTATTAATAAAGACTCAAATTTTATTTCTGCAAAGTTTTGGAACCAAAGACCTTTCATATTTTTTTGTAGGTAGAAATTTGGATCAACATCGCGAATTGTGCCCCATTTGGTATAATTTTGATTTGTCAAAAGCATTTATGTGAAAACGGAGCTTGCTATGAGAATCTTGCAGAAAATCTATCATATTTACTTTTCAACCATAAAGTGTTTAGCATAAATCATGAAATTAATTTCCAAAAAGTAAGAATGAGTTCTTTGGGACTCTAAAGGATCATTACTCATTGATTTTTTCCTCGATCACTACCCAAAAACGCTGTCTACTAATGTGGCCTTGGTGACCAGGTTCGCGCCGTATGTCGGTGATAAAAGTGCTTTCAGTCTATCCGAAGAGTCCTGATCCTGCATGGCAATACAAAACCGAACCCCGTATGAACGAACAAGCCCAAAATTATCAAAAATGCACTGAACTCCACTTGAACATCCACCCCAAGTTCCCAAGTTCCTTCAAAGCGTTTGGGCATCCTATGAAAACCGAAAAACAATAGCAGAAAGAACAAAGATACTATCTATGAGATCTATTATAACTGTATTAGAATTCGCCCCCAATGCTGCTGATGCATCTTCAAAAATAGACAAAAGCATCTTGTTTTGCTTCCTGTTTATTAAGATGAACGACATACCTGGCGAGAGGCTCATTTCGTAATTTTGTACTTTCCTTATTTGTAGTGGGTATTCTCGAGAAACAAATAAAAACTTAGTACAAGGTCAAATTGTCTCTACGTCACGCGACTCAATACTATGACGTAATCTGTTTGCATAAGTGTTTAGTCTTGACATTTAGATACACTTCAACTATCAGAAAGTTATTTTTTTTTCCAAGTTTTTCAGTTGTTCTGAAACGAAACTGAGAACAAGCGACTCATATGTTGGTGGCTTTGTGCGTCAAATGTCTAGTGATTATTTGCATGATTTAATTAAAGCTCAAGGAGCCATCTGATCATGCATGATTAGATAACGTAAAAGTGGGAGACAAGAAGCGTGTCTGGGTGTGTTGGTCAAGCTTCTAGGAGGGTGAAGATGAAGTTCTTCAGGAAATTTTGCTAATATTCATAGCAATCGCTCACTGATGTGAAAATTTCAACTTCGCAACAGGAGGGAATTGGTGGTAGAGAAATCCTTTTCTCTCATATGAGTCAACATCCGCTCGAGTAATCCTTAATGAATTGTTGATTGCCAAATAATTTCATTTGTTTCTAAAATTCTGTGTAGAATTCAAAACTTCTTAAAACAGATTCAAAGCAAATAAAACTTTTTTTTCGTTACTGGAATACAATTGCTGCGATTCTAACGAAAAGCGAAGCGAAAATCCAAGAGTAAGCTCTTTCTGATAAGAATAGCGCAAAAACCAATGGTTGAAGATAGTGGTTCCTCGCGAAAAGAATTACGCATCTGATTCAACGGTATGTTTGGTTAACGCACCGTGGTATCCGGATGGATTCTATGCGTAAATATAAATGGAAACAAATGGCAGAGGTGGAGCATTCGTAGCTGCAGTCTATTCCGGGAAAAGATGGTGAACAGTCAAGTGAAAGTTTCGTTCTTCCTATTCGGTCTGGTAAGGATCAACGCGTGTAGTTTGGATTGTAACTATTGTACTGAGTGTAATTGGACTTTACATCTCTTAGGTTCTACCAGCCGTACTCGCACAAGCTCCTGACGCTGCTGCTCCTGCTGCAGCTGCTGGAGCTGCTGGAGCTGCTGCTCCTGCAGCGCCCGCCGATACAGCTCTCGATGCAGGCAAACTCGTTGCCAAAATCCCTGGATCAAAGTCTTTGGGTTCTGTCGATTGTGCTGGTGAATATATGTTCAAGTGCGCTGATTGCAGAAGTATCGCGGTAAGTTGCAGATTTAAATGCGTATTCGGAAATCGAAGAAATGCATGATGTCATTTCCAAGTTATTAAAGCTAGTTCGAATACATTATTTCAATAGTTCAATATGATTATTCGCAGGTTTGCGCAGGAGAAAAAACTCCATTGAGCATCCAATCTTGTGCCAGTTTCAACCCTGCAGCACCATATTGCGTCAATGGAGCCTGCTCAAGCTCAGTTGCTCCTGAAGATGGAATTTGTGGTGCAGAGTTCCGGTGCAGTAGCGAAGGCTACTTCCCTCATCCGAACGATTGCTCCAAATACTTTTTCTGTGATAGAGTCAATGGTGCTGCCTACGAATATAGTTGCGGAGAGAATCGCGTGTACTTGTCGCGTCAGAAGAGTTGTGCTAACCGAACGGCTGACACCGGATGTGAGACCATCAACTGCAGAGACTCTGCCAACACCTTTGTCCAATACAGTTCCCACCTGGCCTACTATGCCTATTGCGCTGAAACGAATGGCCGCAAGGAAACCATATTGTACAAGTGTCCTGATGAAGACACTTCCGAATTCGATCTGGAGACATTGTCCTGCATTTATCGGTGCCCTGGTGAAGGCCGTTATTACAATCCTAGTCAATGTTCAAGCTTCTACGAGTGCTACCGTTTCGGTCTAACCTATCAAGCCATCAAATGGTCATGCCCGGAAGGTTTCCACTATAATACCGGACTGCAGCGATGCGAATTGGGCAGATGTTAAGAGGCGACTGCCCTACAAGAAGAACTGGGTTAAAATAATTATGAATAGAACCGTCGAAGATATTTCATCTATAAGTATTTAGTAATACGATATTTTATTCTTAGCTTCGAAGAATTTTTTGGTGCTTTTTAGGAAGAGAAAATGTTAACAAAAAAATTATCGAAACAAAATAAAAGGAGATTATATGAAATTTATCTTTGAGTTTTTCACTTCAACTAGTCAATGGATAATCATTACTGAACGTAATCAAAATATTCTGCCTGACACCATATTTCCCGACGGACACAAAACGCAAGCCGTAAATCCGCAATCTCTGAAATATGGTAATTTTTGGAAGGCAACAACAACAATATTTGAATGTTTAAGGGAACTGAAAATAAATTACATACACCACCACCAAAATAAGCGGGAAAGCTTTCAATTATAAGGAGCTGTAAGGACTCCTAGCAGACGCTTGGAATCTACACTGCTCATGAGCTCTATGAGCCTGAGACCTGAAGTCATGTAACATGTCAACATTGCATTATACATGCTAAAATCTCAAAGTGTCATAGAGTTTCATGGACCCGTCTACCAGCAGAAAAGTCAGACCGAGGAAAAAGTTATGTTGCAGAAGTTGCTAGATAGCTCAACACCCCATATTCTGTTTTTAACACAATGCCATACGTCCAAAGGAGAGGAGGATCATCAAGGAGTTTAACGCTAAATTTATTATAAAAATGTGAATCTTACCAAATAAATGATCCCAAATCCATGTTCAGATTTTATAAAAATTTAGTATTACTTCGAGTGAGGATGGAGTAACAGCAGATATTCTTGAATGTCTCACGCATAAGAAAGGGTTTCAGGAATAAACTGGTATTCTCCGATAAGATTTTCGTATCGGAAAAACTTTGCTCTGTAGTTTCAATTTTTGACTGAATTCAATGAAAAATTTTGTAAGAATTCAATGTT
Organism: Stratiomys singularior; assembly: GCA_954870665.1. Taxonomy (NCBI): domain Eukaryota; kingdom Metazoa; phylum Arthropoda; class Insecta; order Diptera; family Stratiomyidae; genus Stratiomys; species Stratiomys singularior. Next base: position 11,874,240 of record OX940881.1, read on the forward strand.
TGAGTGCTTGATAAGAACGGATGTGTCCCAAAGCTTGATTAGCCAGGATATGTGCCATTAACGGAATCAACTTCTAGTAAAAAGAAGTGATACCTTAAGATCTTGCCGTGTGGAGTTGGACTTCTGATTTCAACTATTTGAAGTACGAGAGTTTTCAAGCCAATTGGAGCCTGTTGCCTCAGAGGGATTTTAAAGTTGATGGAGTATAATGTCAGGATTAAACTGGTATTTTATTCAATAGATCCTCTGAAATAAATTGATTCTGCAAGAGAAAAAGAGACAGCTTTCTTTCAATTTTTTAAAACGATTATCCGCTTAGGAAGACCGAACGATACCAATTGAAAATCGATTACGGGGAAATAAGAATTTTAAATGCAAAATTATAAGGATGGTGTTTCCTACTTTATTCATCATTTAGCGAAGATGATATCAATAATGCTGTTTGTCAAAACTCGTTTGAAAGCAGCACTCCTGCTTTCATATCATAAAGTCTTATACTGCCAGACAGGATAAAACTTGTGCCCAAAATGACATATACCATTGGAAAAGTTTTGATCCCTAATCACTGGTTGCCTTAGCCACTGGTATTAGCTCTCTTGGGAAATTTACGAGACAGTTATGAATAAATATTCTAATAAATATAAAAAATGGGTGAGATTGGGTACGGAAAAAATGGTTGTTTTTTCACTGCAAAAAAACAATCAATGAATCCAATCAGTTTTCTTTGTAGCATGAAGATGAATTCATTTTCTCTTAAGTACTGCAGAGATTGCGACTTTTGCTAATACCGTCTCTGAATAGGGACTACATAGTTATGATTTCTCATTGCAAGCTCTGGTTTTAAAACCATGCAAAGGTCTACTCCCAAAGGTGACAATGATAATACCTGGGCATTTTTTGCTATTCTACATTACCCATGTATACCTTGAACATCAATATATCCTTTGATATCGAACCTATCGACCTTACTTGTCCACCAACGTTTTTTCTTTCTGAACTTCAATTTCCTGCGTTATCAATCTTGTCATATTAATACACGAAGTACTTTCATGTCCCCGAAGGTCCCTGAAGCTCACATGAAATTTAAAACAACGTCAAAAACACAAGAAACTAAGAAAGCGTTCAGGACCGATTGAAATTTTCGAGAACAAGTGGAGTGCAAAACATTTAGCCAAAAAATGCACCCTGGATGCAGTTGCATGTTGTTTTGTAGTAGATATGCGGTTTTCAAGAAGAGTTGGAGAGAGTGTGCTTGCTTTCACAAATGGTCGAAAACTTAGTGCAAACGTAACGAAAAACTTGGGAATAATTAACATCGGGCTAAGAGTATCTTAATAATGAGTACCGATAGTGAAGTGGTTGTGTGGTTATGTTCTAGTAGGTTAATCCAGGAAAGGATTTGGCAACTGGAAGATGGTTACGTATGAATAAAACTTCACCGCACCTACATAAACAGATGAAATACAAATTTCAAGAAATGTTGCAAAGTTTATGTAAAGGACGCAAATGTTTCACAATTCAAAAATCATTTCTAGCATTTTCTACGCTTGGGCAAACAAGTGAGAGAAACATCAAACTAAAGCAGAAGGACGAGGAAAACGAGAAGCGTTCGCACAAATGAGTATTTTGTTGATGAATGATGGATATGAAAATGGTTGTGGAAAAATCGGAAATAAGTAGTTCTGCCCAAACTAAATTTTCCAACGACAGGATCATGATGATTTCCACCATACTTTCTCCAATGATATATAAGAAAACCATAATTCCTAATAGAGAGAAAGTTGAAACAATATTTCAGGCAATGTGGGTATCTCCTTGTGTCCTTCAAACGAAAAAAATGGACGAGATTGTTCGAGCGCTCTTCCCTATGCATCCTATTCGTCCCGATGATGCAGATGTTGAATGTCCTGGAGAATGCCTACTTTTTACCACCATCGAGCTGGATGATGCGGTGAAAGCTTTAAAATCGAAAAAGGTCCCAGGGCCAGACAGTATACCAGCGGAAATGATACAGCTTACACATCAACTTTGTCCTGACAAGCTGCTCACCACTTTCAATGCCTGTTTGCAGCAGGGCGCGTTTCCAAATTGCTGGCAAGAGGCGAGGCTCGTGCTGATCCACAAGGGGAAGGGGAACGCGGAGTAACCATCTTCGTATCGGCCCCTATGTACGCCGAACGCCGCTGGGAAAGTGCTCGAGAGGCTCATTAGAGAAAGACTTGGAGATGCCATTCGGACTGCCGGGGATCTGTCTCCTCGGCAGTACGGCTTCAGGGCTGGTCGATCCACAATCGTTGCAATAGCAGAGGTAGTGACCGCGGTCCAGAAGGCAGAAGCCCACAATTACCACTCGAGACGAATAGTACTGCTCATAACACTAGATGTGAGAAATGCCTTCAACTCTGCTAGATGGACAGATATTCCTGATGCTCTGGAAGATTTCAGGGTGCCGAGGTATCTGATGCGGATATTGAAGGACTACCTCAAAAACCGGAAACTCATCTATGACACATTGGGAGGCCGGCGAAGAATTGATTTGACATCAGGGGTCGCGCAAGGTTCCGTTCTGGGCCCGGACCTCTGGAATGTCTCGTACGATGAGTTTTGAGGCTGCATTTACCGGGGGAGTCGCGCCTAGTTGGCTACGCAGATGACGTAGCAGAACTAGTCGCCAGACGTACTGTCGGACAGACGCAGCTCAAACTGGGTGCGGTAATACGCCGAGTGAGCGAGTGGATGACAGACCGTGGGCTCAGCTTAGCGCTGGAAAAGACCGAGGTTGTCGTCCTCACCAAGAAGCGGATCCCTCGTGTTATCCTCGTTCGGGTGAGGGAAATGATCATCGAACCAAAAGAATCAATCAGATACCTTGGCTTGATGATTAACTAGAAGATGAGTTTTTTCGAGCAGGTTCGAGCGTCAGCAGATAAGGTTTCCGTGCGAGTATCGGCGCTCAATCGCATTATGGCCAACACGCAGGGGCAAACCTCGAACAAAAGACGTCTACTGATGAGTGCAATGGAGTCAGTGCTCTTGTATGGCTCCGAAGTTTGGGCTGACGCTCTTAGTAAAGAGACGTACCGAAGGCGTCTGGCACAGGTGCAGAGGCAAGGAGCTTTGCGGATAGCGGCTGCATACCGCACTGTCTCTGAACTTGCAGTGCTGGTGATCTCGAGGGTGGTTCCTATTAAGTTACTTGCAGACAAACGGAAACGTGTATACATACGTAGGGGGGAGTCGGCGAGAGAAACCGTCAGCCGAGAGGAACGGAGAAGAACCCTTACCTTGTGGCAGCAAACATGGGAAAACGAAACGCGAGGCAGGTGGACCGCACGGCTGATAAGTGACTTGGGGTCGTGGTTCTAAAGAATGCATGGTGAGACTGATTATTACCTGACGCAACTACTCAGTGATCACGGGTATTTTCAGTCTTACCTGTATAAGATGGGAAAGACACCATCCCCAACTTGCGTGTTCTGCCCGGGGATGACGGATGACGCCTGCCATACGTTCTTTACGTGTAATAGATTTACAAGATTCCGTTCGCATCTCTCGGAAAAACGATGCAATCAAAAGACAACTGGAACTGTGTGTCGCATTACGTACGGACAGTACTTTTTATAAAGAAGGGCATGATGCATCGCTTGGCGAGGGAGGGGGGATCTCTGTAACGCAATTCTCTAATAATCGCAATTCTCTCTAATCGCAATTCCTTCCTATCTATCCGTGCAGATAGAGGGATTTCCTTGAACCTGAAGGCACCGCTAAGCGATGATTAATGAGGCCTAGTCCGAAGTAATTTGACAAACAGTTCCAGGCTAGGTTCTCGGTGTGACAGGGGAGGTGTTTAGTCGGTAGTCCGGTAGCGGGGGAGTCCGACACTCAGGGCGTGAATAAGCTTCACCTCCCAAACAAAAAAAAGTGGGTATCTCGGTAATCAGAATATCTTCGAGTCATTTCAGCTGGGTCCAAGAAAGAATTTTTCTTGAAGAAAGAGTCTATAGAAGTGTTCAAATAGAAGAACAACTATATCTATTGTACCCTTAATACAGGTTTCGAAAAAGAGGACTGCAGAGTTCAGTTCTGCTAGTACGGTACAGTGATAAGGATCTTTTATGAAATTCAACGTATTTCTCTTTTTGGTGGACGTAAATTTTGAGGACATTACCATCCGATTTGAATGGAGGACTAGAACATTATACGGTGACATAGAGAGAGAGAGAGAGAAAGTCAAGAGAGTCTGTACGTCGTCTCCTATTTTGGAACAGAATATACGAAGGGATGGAGAACTTACGCTTACCCAGTGGGCAGTAAAGTGGCATGAAGCAATGGGATTTAAAAAGCCGCGAAATCGTATGCTTTGCTTAAATTTATTTCTTTTCAGGTTGCATGGAGCTAAGGTGATTAGTTTTGGTAGAGCCACCTAATTTAAAAAACGGTTATATGTATATATATATATTTTGTCAGAGACTCATTTTCTACAATCCTGGCAAAACTGATGGCATTAAACTAGAAACAATCTCTATGTTCCGTAGAAAGTCTGGTCGTAGAAAATGGTCTTCCAAGTATAGGATCTATGCGTCATGCAGTATATTGCATCATTTAAGACGATTTGCTTCATTTTGGGAAAATTTGAATGAGCCTGCAGGTGTTAATGTGGCAATTAAAATGTTATATGTCATAAAAAACAATAAATAAAGTGATAAAATATCAGAAAAACAAACAGCGTAAAGAAAAAAACAAAAAAAAGCACAATTTAAATCACAATATAACAAATTCTAAAATATCCTGATGTGCTAAAAGTGTAAAGAACTTGAAGATTTATTACACTTATTTTCGCAATTGTGATAATTCATCGTATTTAGTCTCAACTGCATTTCTTTTTTTTAATAATTTGCTATTTGTTAAATACAACACATTTTCCCAAAACTGCACAAACACAATGTGATTGCAAAGGACTTTAAAAGCTTAAATAAAAATCAGTGTTCAAACAATGTATACCGGCATGTCACCTGAATGCAGTTTCGATAACAGAATAGCAATAAATGTTAAGTAAATTATCATCATTTAGAGCAGGCAAATTCAAAACGAAACACCTATATCAAAAACTTGCAGCGACAATATGGTAGAAGATTTTCTTATCTAGAGTAAACAATTATTGAGTTATTTAATAGAATGATTTGACTATAGAAAAGTCAGTCCCATCATATAATATGCAAAATTATCTAATAATATAATTCTTTCGACTAAACACACAAACAAACTATGGTTGTAAATAAAAAGTGCAATAATGAGTTAAATGTCATATAGGTGTTAAAAATTTGTTAGATAAAATATGAAATGATTCATAAACATTTATTTCCAAGTGATTTGTGTGGATTCAAAAATATTTTGTTTTTATTAAATTTTTATTATTGTTATTGTTTTATTTGTTTATGTTAAAATCATTAATTTAAGCCAGTCGTAATGAATAATTGTGGGAAGGATATTTTATTATTTTATAGATTTCCCATTTGATCTTTGCTGAAGTTTGTAGTTGTGTGAAATGTTTTTGGATATTATTTATTTGGTTTATGCTCATTTCAGAAAACAGATACGGCTTAGGCGGTTAAACCGAGGCCTTATTCTTATGATATTGTTGAAAGAGATTAAGATTTATTGGTAGCTAAGTCACAAATTTTTTGAAACAACACAGACTTTGGTTAAATTTTTAGGAATAAACCAAGTTATTGTTGATATTTGTTATAATATTGTCGCAGAGCAATGCTGTTGTACGAGTATCTAATAATCAAGTCAAACATACGCCTACTTCCAATCACCCGATGGATACGAGACCCGTTCCCAAATAACACGGACTGTGATCAGTAACCATTGTAATTTTTTTTTAGAATCGACTTCTTTGGAATCCATTTATAGTGCTCTTCTCTCTTCCCAAAAAAATCAGAAACTCATCCAATCTTCTCCCCTTTTTTGTATGTGCTGAGCTTCGTTTCTTTCTTCTTTCTAGAAATCATCCTTTGAATTGAGGGAATCAAGGTGTGGCCACATACTATTATACCTGACTCACAAATCTTTTAACATATTCATTTTCGTGGAAATAGCTATCCTTAATCTTATTCTACCAGCGATTAATGCCTAAAACTGCCGATCGCTTTTCGTTGGAGCGCAGAGTACATTGTATAGCAGTCTGAAGCTAAGGATGTCCAATAACAACATGCGGATTCGTACAATGGCGTTCGAGTTCGGTCGAAGGAGTGACTTCACGTGGAAGTTCATGGTTGCTGATATCATCAAACCTACTCTTGAAATATATTTTCATAGGATGAACTCGTGCACGAGAGGGATCATCATCACATCGAAGAAATAGCACAACACAGCGCTGCCAGAGAAAGCTGGAAAAATGTGGAGGCGATCAACGGATCAACCAGGTATAATAACCTTTTCTCAGACATTACCTGTCCCAATGAGGCAACCACGTTGAAATACAAGATTATCCATTTTACCAACAACGTACCAGAACTGCCAGTCGCGCGTAAACCCTGGCGTTTAGGCCGAAATACAATACTGCGTGACGACGATGCGTGAGCGCGATGCGATTCTCCCTCGTCGTCGCGCAACGCATTCACTTTACAATGTACGCGATGCGGAGAACATTAATATTCATATGACAAATGTCAAATAGGTGACGTTTTAAATAAAATTGTGTTTGATTTTTGAAAATTTTTGAATTTGGAATATTCCTTCGTTTAGCAAATAAAAGCCTTAACTAGGATGCATGAAATTAATAAATCGTTACTCAGTGAGGTAGACTCACGAATTTTCGTAACGCGTAAAATTATTTGCCAACGAAACAGCCATATGTAAAATAGCGACTACGACGTCCTTCGGCTTATTCGATTTGCCTTTTATGACCTTTGAACAGCAGCTTTCTGCTCAAATATTTGAAAAAGACTAGGCAATGTGTTCCAAGATTTCAATTTTTGCTCGGCATGTATTGATGATCATCGTTTTTTGAGAAGCACCCGGAGATCCATTTTTTCCAGAAAGGTATGGAGTGATTCAACTTAGGCCGATTAAGTATCAAGTTGTTGTGCAAGCCACGTGAATAGCCAAGATTCCTTATCCAAAACTTTTGTAGTTCAAGTCAACTGTTTGTGAGTATGATTAATATCCACTGTCAATTTATACCCAATGGTGTTAAGAAGCAAACATTTCCTCTAGGAAGCGGCAAAATCAAAGAAAAAAAAAACACAATGCAGCAGTGAACTCTCTGGAAGGATTTGATTGAGAAACAATCAATTTGAGATAAATGGCAGCAGCTCAGAAAGAAAACGATTAACCCGCGCTAGAAAGAGATACATCATCAGAGTCGCAGGGGGAACTGTCAAAAAAAAAAGCCGGAACCTGAAATGTCTTTCATCTGCTATGTCACGATCGACGCGAAAGAAATACATACCCATAAAGCAATGTCTACCCGATTTCAACAAGATGTACGTAGTTGTAAGTAGTAGATGTAAGATATATGTAGTTGTTCCAACGCATACTGAATGCCACGATGTCAAAAGCAAGGTTATTGACTTACGTCAACGGAACGATGAACTGTCATAATTGGCCTTTTCTTCTTCATATTTAATTTGAAAACTTTTCATTTTTATAGATCGGTGAAGTATAACAAAGGCATACCATATCATTGCTTACTTCTATTGTTTATTTTCAATTAGAGCAGAAACTACCATAAAGATAGTTGATTAAATAAACACCGTTATGATTGATGACGCCTGTCATACTTGATGACGCCTGACATACTTTCTTTTCATGCAGAAGATGGGACAAACAGCGCGGTGATCTTGCCGAAAAAGCCCAGCCCGAAGTAATGTGTCAAACGGTGCCAGGTTAGGCGCTCCGGTTGGCAGGGGAGGTGTGTGGTAGGTAATCCAGCAGGTCCGTTGTGTCACTGGGAGTCCGGCACACAGAGCGTAAATAGCCTTCACCTCCCTACCCAAAAAAAAACACCCTTATGATTACTTGTTATTCGTGCAACTCAGCGGCTCGCAACATATTTTGGGACACGTAACCATATTTTGAAGAGGGTACATTAGCATACATTTAAATTAAATTTGAATAATAACAAAACAACTAAATAAAATAAGTTGAAGGGGTCAAATAAGCCATCAAAAATATTGTACACACATGAATTCAATGTAGACAAGGAATTAATGAGTTTAATTCGTTCTAAAGAATCGCCAACGAGTTGCATGTGAACGTTTCAAAATTTAAACGAAAACGGGGTAATGAAATCATGAATGAAACGCTTCATTCAAAAGTATGATAAACTATTAGTTTAGAGTTATCTTTATGCAAACGTTATTTATTTATAAATTGTTTAAATTAACGTGTGTCATAAGATTGCCTCTGACTGATTTGAATTCCAAGACGAATTTAAGTGAAAATGCTAACAAATATTATTTTCTAAATTATATAATACAGTAATATGTGAGGTATGCGTTCATACGTGTTGCTGTTTGCTTGATTGTTGTTCATATGAATTTTCCGCAATCTGCAAAGACAGCTGAGCACACGTGCTATGTACGCTCGCAACAAAGCTACGAGCATTCTCAGTAAGTTTAATTTCGTAAATATATAAAATCCTACAATAAATATTTTAAATGCTACGGATTTCACAGAAATAGATAAAAAATTTATATCTTGTAGATCTGCTGAAGGCAATAAACAAAGATTAGATGAAATGTTGTAGTCAGGCCCTAATTAATGACAATCACAACTCATTTGTCAATTTTTCTGGTATTTTATTTCTGGTGTAGCAGACGCGAAATTTTGTTTTCGAATGATTTTGGCTAAACATATTATCTTACACACGCTATTTGTCCTGGAGCGCCATTCTTTATCGTCATCAGAAGTTGATTTTTTTCGGCTATCTCATCTGCAATTTACGCTTCCGGATAAAATGCTGTCAACTTCCGAGTATGTAATTTTGGCTTTACGAAGCATCCTATCTGTGATTGCATGCATTAAATCTTTTATCTGCATTTTCGTATTTGTAGAATCAGTGTGTTGTATAAAAGACTTCTTCCTTTAACAATTTCAAATCATTTTCTTTTGCCTGTTGGATTGCATTGGAGTCATGGGAGTATATACAAATTTCTGTTTGATTCTCATTGTGTCGGTAAGTTATAATTCAAATTGATCCAAATCCAAACTGATATCCTTTCATTTCTCAAGAGTTGCATAAATGATGTAATAAGTCAACGGTATGCAATTGGCAAACCTTTGGGTCCAGTAGGCGTTTCACGGAGTAAAAGGGCAGCCAAAACTTGTGGTCCCAACGATTCGGGTCCAAAATGTGCTGATTGCAACACTTTACTGGTAAGGATTAAATCAATACCTGACTAAATAAATATTACATACGATGGAACTCTTTCAGGGATCGCTGTAGTGACACTGATTATTCGGAATAGTGAAGAAATTAAATACTTATTTGTTCGTTTTTCGAACGAAGCTCTGTCATTTCTGTCGTTCCCCTCTTTTTATTTGTAACGACCACATATGCGTTTCCGCGTGAGCCATCCTCTGTGGTTTCGTTCTGGTTTCGAGAACCGTTTTATGTGATCGTTACAGAAATATAAACGGAGAACGACGGAATGTCGTTCGCGAAACAAACAAATAACATTTCCATGAGTATCGGGAAAAACAAGGAATATAGCGAAATTAAATATCGTTATTCGCGTCATCTTGTGTAACACAGAAGTGAAACGCAGTCGAAATTACCAGTGATGCGCTCAATTTTCGTAATCATTTTGAATCGGAGTTGACCATCATGTCATCTCCTGTAGTTTAAATTAAAGCTTTTCCGGTGTAAATGAAATCGAAATATTTAGAGCATATCCACTCAAAGTCATCTACCTTGATGACGTTCTAGTAATCGGATTAGTTTCTGGTTCTATCAGAGATAAGGTTGGGGTACCTAAAGGTTCTAACGTTTGACTTATTATTCACAATTATGGCAGTTCAATTTCGGCCTTTAACAAAACTCAAACAATCTCAGTGCAAAAATTGCCTCTTTCGGGTAGGTAGTTTTTTGCGCTATTATAAAATATATATGAACCAAATTTTTCAAATGCTGGTGTTGCGGTCCAAAACCCTGAGAACTTCGGGCTTGTTATTCAACTTTGACTCGTTAATATGACACGGCCAGCCGTTGTATTCCATTCAAAAACTCTTTTGAAATGAGGCTCATTAAAATGCATTTTTGCCATCGATTTCTGAGTAGCAAAAAAATCAAATCAAAAATGCAATGAAAAGATCTCATATTGAACATGTATCTTCTTCAATGTTCCAAGAATCCCTGTTGAGTTCTGACACATCTCGTGGTTTTCTAAATTTTTGACTGTAAATTATATTCATGGTGTTTCAGTAATTTTTCTTATCGTTGGTTCAGCGAGACAATTCATTTTCTGAACTTTTCTGCACGATTAGGATTTCTCAAAATGTAATGAAAAGAATTTCATGACACCTCTCTGTATCTTTCATGCTGTCTGCGTAAACTCTTATCACCTGGTATGCACTTCAGTCTGGGCAGATGGCTCAGCTTGTTACTCTACAGAAGTTGAGAAGAACCTCTAGTTGACAGTCGACAGGTGTTCCAACTCTGCTGCTGGACTCTGCCTCAGCTCGAATTAGGCTCGGAAAATTCACTCTCACTCTCCCTTCCTCTACACGTGTCGCGGCATGTGGTGTAAGATGCAATAAACAGTCACTAGGTGTTTTCTCTGATAAAATCATGGACCATAACCGGTGACACTAGGGTACTTAGTTCACCGTTTCGTGATGGTAAAGTCATAAGGACCTGTCATTCTCAACCGAGTCTATCAAACTTTCCGAGGTTTCTGTTCAATCTCTCTTTGACTGTTGCTTATGGCACTTTCGTTGAGTCAACTCACACTGTGTTTTGACTGGCTAAACCAGCCCTTACAAGTTCGTGCATTTTTATCATTTTCCGCTACGTTTCTATATCCACGGAACCACATTTGAGGCCAGAAACGCAACTGGAGGAAAGTCAAATGACTAAGAGATATACAGTGACGTGTATTCACAAATGATAGTCTTATGGAGATTCTAGACAAAAAAAAGTCCTGAAGGCGGAACTAAGAACTAGACCGACAGAACTTGTCATGGTCAATACTGGCAATCCATGTACCTTCCACTTTTGAAGCTATTCGAAAGTGATACCATATTTTATAGATTCAGCTGAGTCCGGATGATCAACGGTCAAAAGAGGAGAATTTTTAAAGATTTTTGTCTTATTTTATTAGTATTTAGTATTAAGTATTTAGTAGTATTTTCATTTAAGAAGACTACAATGTATTTTTAATTTAACAGACTTGTGTTCAGAGCCAGGAAGTATTCAGTCAATCCTGCAGTACAATAGAGTCGCAGAGACCTTATTGTGTAAATGATGCTTGTTCAGCAACAACAACGGAATTATGCGTTTCGTCATCGTTCAGATGTACCAGCGAGGGTCAATTCCCGGATCCATATGATTGCTCCAGATACTTTTTATGTGATAGCGTAGGCGGAAATGCTTATGCATATGAATGTCCTACAGGATTTTCATACGATTCAAAAAGTGCACAATGTAAACGCGGACCGTGCCAAACAATTGATTGTTCCAAATCACCTAATCAATATGTTATTTTTACTGCTGATCCTTCAATTATGGCATATTGTCTGAATACTCCTACCCAAAAGGAAGTGATTCTATTTAGATGCAATGATCCGCAAAATTTACAATACAGCAAAGCTACGTTGAAATGCTCCTACAAATGTTCAAGCGAAGGACGATTTGCCGATCGTTTGGATTGTCATAGTTACTATGAATGCTATCGAAATGGATCATCCCTTTTTGCGGATCGGCAAACGTGCCCAATAGGATACTCATACGATCAAAAGTCGCAAATTTGTGTGAAATGGCCAAATTGTACCAATGAAATAGGTGGAAGCGGAAATGAGGAAATAGTCGCGAGTGGTGGTGGAGCAGATAATTTGCTATTCTACTGAAATATAATTTGAAAAAGGAAATGTTGTTAATTCGAAACAATATTGTGATTTGCGATATCCTTATGAAATGAAGCTACTGTTAGCTTTCTTATTTGATGCATAATTTCGTGAAATAAATGTAATAGATAAATATTTTAGATTGGAGTCCTTTTTTTGGTCATATTCATTGCATAAATCTAGATTATTTCCCGTATTGTTTTTGTTGAAATTACCCTTAATATTGTCTGAATCATCTGAAATAAGAGTTCTCTCTGTTCTAATACTCTTGAGAATATTTTAAAAATTTTTCCTTATAAAACTCACGATGTGACACTTTACGGAGTTTCTTACTCACCCATGATAAATTCCAGCCAAAACGTGGTCAAATAGCTCCAGCAACGAGGAAATCATTTTTTGACATCACCTTTTGACATGAACATTTGACATTACCCTTTGACATTTTTCTGCTTGTGTGTATTGAATATTTTTGAATTCCGATTGCTGAAATGTAATTCAAACAGCAAGGTCGGTATGATCGACATTTTTTAATTGCCATAACTTTGTCTTGTCACCTTGTATCTCGAAAGATGTGAGATAAATACGCCCAAGTAGCCCCAATTTACGTATGTGTTGTTGGCTGTAGCTTAAGGCTTTTGCAAGGATACAATCCGCAGCACAGCGTCTTCCGATGAGTAGCCTAATGATATTAGTAGTACTGATATTGTCTTGCTGGTTGTGGAGTTTCCGAGGTACCGAGCATTTGAGAGTACCAAGCATTTGGGACATTAGAAGCCCTGCCTGGAAGAGTTTCTGGCGGGGTGTACTGGAATCGGTGGTCCATATTGGACATATGGTGTCCAATATGCACCACCGATTTCAGACCCTTCAAGTTTCACCACTTTTGATTGAAGACATTAAAACAATTCCCAAAGTGACAATTTTTCTTATTTTTATAATTGCGCCAATAGCAAATGGATTAAAATTGAAAAAAAAAAAAATTATGTCTGTGTTATCTAAATCTATGTTATGTCTAGTCAAGTGAACGTTGTGTTGAGCTTGCTTCCATAGCGATACTCAGTCCAAATAATTGTTTTCTTTTAAGATAAATATTTGGAAATAATTTTTTAAAAAATTTAAAAAATTTAATTAAATATTAAATTAAATATTTTATAATATAATATATTATAAAATATTAAAATATCAAATTTCTTAGTTTCAATTATTTCAATTTTGATAAAACTTTTGTAAGACGTAATTTTGCCGTATATTTTTTTAAGCGTTTTAAGGTTAATTTCCCCAGAAAATTTAACGGGAAAAATGATGAAATCAAGGGACAATTGGAACTGTGTGTCGCATTACGTACGGACAGTACTCATTATAAAGAAGAACATAATTGATCGCTTGGCGAGGGAGGGAACATCTCTGTAACGCAATATTATAGTTACTCATCGCAATTCCTTCCTATCCATCCGTGAAGAGAGATTTCCTTTAACCTGAAGACATCGCTAAGCGATGATTAATGAGGCCTAGTCCGAAGTGATGTGACAAACGGTTCCAGGCTAGGTTCTCGGTGTGACAGGGGAGGTGTTTAGTCGGTAGTCCGGTAGCGGGGGAGTCCGACACTCAGGGCGTAAATTGCCTTCACCTCCCAAACAAAAAAAAGTTAGCTCAATAAAGATTCGTTTGAGCCTTTAAAGAAAAACTGTGTTTGTAAACATACGGCAAAGGAGCACAAATAGTTCGAATGTGATTTTGTTATACTAACAAGTACCAACCAAAAGTTTACATTTTATTTTCACAAGAAACTTATATTCATAGTTGTCAGCAACTACGTCTATCACCTTTATCGTTTATAACAATAAAAACTACAATAAAACATAGATTCAAATGAAATTTGCTGGTATTTGTTTCTAAATATCTTAATATATAAGGAAATTAAGTTCAGTTCTAGCAACCACCTTCATTTGACTCAGAAAACAATGGAAATTTCGCTGCAATATTTCTCAGAATTCCTATTAAATGGATAATAATCTTATCAGCCGAGGCCAAACAATTATAAATATTATGTCCGTATTCAACGTATCCTCTAAGATAAATGATGGAAGTACTTCCACTTGATATATAAAGTTAATTCGCATTGACCACTGTTCACATGGAAATGGGATTGGATACAGTCACAATTCCACTAATATTAATTCTTGCTTCGGTAAGTAATAAACCAAAAACGTTTTATAAAACCATATTTCAAAAGTAATATTTTAAAAACTTCTTAGATTGCATTTTCTGCAATAAGTAGTCAGGATGTAGTGCGTGGTCGATTGGTTCAGCTACGTGACACCGAAACTAGTGCTCCGAAATGCCCCGCTAATGCTGTAGGCCCGACATGTGTCAAGTGTGGTATTCTATTGGTAAATGTTAAATATTTGGAAAATTGGTTAAAAACTCTGATACGTAGATATGATTGCATTTCTAAGGACAATTTTTTCCATACCATTGATTGAGGTTTATAATGGGTTTCCTATTTCTTAGACATGCTTACCAGGCAATACCGAACCAGTGGGTAATATGACATGCAGCGCAATTGACGCAAGCTACAACTCCTGTGATGCGAATTCTTGTGCTTCAAATGCTGACCCGTCTTGCAACAACATTGAATACACTTGCACGAGCAAAGGTCAATTTCCGGACGTGGTCAATTGCAGACGCTATTATGTTTGTAGCGCTGCAGGAGCTTCACCTGTTGTTCTGGATTGTCCAATCAACTATGCATACAATTCGCAGAGTGGCCTTTGTACACGTTCATCTTGTCAAACTGTTGATTGCTCCAGATCACTCAATAAATATCTGCTGTATCCACAGGATCCATCAATTCTTGTGTATTGTTCCAGCGAAGGCAACGCATATCTCTTCCGCTGCGTCGATCCTCAAAACATGCAATACAGTTTGAGTACTTTAAAGTGTTCATTTCATTGCCAGAGGGAGGGTAGATTCCCCGATGCAACATCATGTCGGAATTACTATGAGTGTTATCGGAGCAATCGTGGATATGAATCTAAACTGAGTGCTTGTCCTTCTGGATTCGGCTTCAATTCTACAACCCAACAATGTGTTTTGGATTCAAAATGCAGCGAGAGTACTTCAGGTAATAGCGCAACTGGCAACCAAACATGAATATCCTGGAGGTGACTTGCTTCATTTTAAGTATCTCAATGTTTGAACAATACAATAAATGTTTAGCATTTGAATATTAGTTGATTTTATTCGTGTACGAATAAAAATCCTAGATTAGTATAAGCAGTCAGATTTGTGAATTTTTAAGACAACTGGAAAGGATCCTTAAAATTTCTGAGTTTAATCTAAAATATCGATAGACAAAGACCACAGTCCCCATTGTTGGTCATCTTACCTGTATTTCCTTTGAAAATACTGTAAAATATAGAGCAAAATCCTTTTAAGCAGTCCAAAATCCGGTTACAACTATATTCAAGGAACTAAGGAAAATGGAATTTGTATAACCAGAAATGTCTATATCCGAAATCAAGCTGTTGAAACTTCATGCCTACATTTTGGGGTTTTCTCGAATGAAAGGCGGGTGAGGCTATTCACGTTGTGAGTGTCCGACTTCCTGTGGTCTTACCTGTTGCACGAACCACCAAATAACTCCTCTGTAAAGCAAAGAGTCTAGCCTGAACCTTTTTGAAGCAACGTATCGAGTTGAGATTAAGATAAGGGTGCGTCTTATATTGGACATCTGATGATTATTTTTATTGTAACACCTTTTTCTTACCTTATATCGTGTCTTAATACACATATTATTTGATCGACTTGAAAGTTGTTCAGACAAAACACTTTTATTTTTGTTTGCTTAATTTTTTGAACTATGTGTAAATTTTGGTTTGAGTTTGCTAAAGACAATTTTTACGTTTGAAAATGTCTTCTTCAGTCTCGTCAATTTAAGCCTTGTCCACGTCCTCATTTCAGCATGATTTCTGCAAAAGACTGTGAAAAACATCGCCATGAAATTAATTATCGAAACTTTGCCCCTTTGATAGCAATTTTTTATAGAGGCTTCCTTTGGATTCATACAAGCTTCATCTACATTTCCAAAGGTATGACTGAAGCAAATATGAAACTTTTTGGAGTCATGTTTCAAAAATCAGAAATCATTAAGCATCCAATTGTGACAGTAGTGAATTTTCAAACTGGTCCAAAATTTTCTAGACCCAACGCTTACAAAGATTCAGTTTGAGGAAGTATAGAATTCTCTAGTCCAAAAGCTCAACCACACAGACTTGGTTCTCTCTGTAAAAGAAGAGATATTTTGTATAGTTAAGAATGACAGATCATAAGGACAAAAGTCCACGGTAAGAAAAATGTTCCCTTTCTTCCTATCAACCCTCTCGTTTCATTTTCTTATCCAGTAGAAAAAAAAACGATTGTCATCCGCGGATTCTTTCAGTCGATATAATCGATTTTACGAATTTCCGACTTTCATGGAATGTTTTCCTATCCGATCCTGTCATATTGCTGGCAACAATAAATCGTAGCCTTGAATGTTTTCTTCCGTAGGATGTAACTATTTTAAACCAAAATGATTTCTCTGATTGCTAATGGTCTTTTGAAGCCAGTTTTCGGTTACATTTATATTCAGATATTCGATGATTCATCATTTATCTGACAGAATACCATGGAATCTACCTCTCTTTCTATCTCTCTCTTCACCTGTCAATCTTCACCTCTGGGTCACAGACTCAACTTTTTGTTTTTGCAACAAAGCAGCAAATTGGTTGATTTTTTTCTGAAGAACCGTCAGGTTGATTGGTCTGAATCTGGTTCCTTTGACTTGAAACCATTTCAGTTTCTATTATTGTACTGGCGTCCACTTGCTGGTAATTAGCATAGGCCAGAAATCGGCCCTTAGCTCCCAGTTCTTGCTTCGGCAGAACATATACTAAAATTGGAACGATTTCAGTTTCTAAGACCGTCGCCTAAATCATTGTGTTGGTTGCTTCTTAGGTTGTTCTCATAGTGACAACTCATTGAAACGTTTCTTTGATTTCTTCTCTGGCTTTGCAAATTGTCAATGTTGTAAAAATTGCTTTAGAGTTTTGCCTTTTCAAGCCAATCTATGTTTTGGATTTTTCTTCAGTCGAAAAAAACGCACAAAACTGTTTTGAGGTCATTTTCATAGCGCTTATAAACTGACACAATCCCGGCAGGTGCAAAAAATGACCAAACTGACTAACTAACAGACTAACGAAGAGAATTGGTTGTGGTCATGGTGCACGTAGCAATCATTTTCCCTAGAATATAAGTGCCCTGACTCAAAACACAATTATCTGGGAAAATTGGTCGACCGAAACGGACTTTCGACGATGGAGTGCAAAATTTATGTGGCTATTGTAGCATTACGCTTTACTCTGGAGTTTGAACGGACCTTGAACGGGCTAGAGCCGACCCATTTCAAAACCAAAGGTTCACGAGTCCTGTCAGAATTACATTCAGTATTGATAAATATCCCGAAAGCGGCTATCAAAGCAAAGTTTGTAACTGTTTGTACATACGAGGTTTGTTCAGAAAGTATCGTGAATTTCATGTTTCTTCAAGAATTATTTATTTATTCATGAATATCTATTTTGTCCCCTTCAAAGTAATCACCGTCAGATATTATACACTTATGATAACGCTTTTTCCAATCCTCGAAGCATTTTGAAAAATCATTTTTTGTGATCTTGTTCAGCTCCTCCTTCGATGCCGTCTTTATTTCCTCAATCGTGGCGTGGTGTCGTCCTTTCATGGGCCTCTTCAGTTTCGGGAACAAGAAAAAGTGACAGAGGGCCATTTTTGGGGAATACGGTGGCTGCGGCATTATTAGAGTGTTGTTTTTGGCCAAAAATTCGCGCACATGTAACGATGTATGAGCAGGGGCGTTATCATGGTGCAAAAGCCAAAATTTATTCCTCCACAAATCTGTGTGTTTCAGACGGATTGCTTCTCGCAAATTGCGCATTACTTGAAGGTAATATTCCTTATTGACCGTTCTACCCTGCGGCAAGAACTCATAACGCACCACTCCCCTGCAATCGAAGAAAACTGTCAGCAAAACCTTCACATTCGACCGAACTTGGCGTGCTTTTTTCGGTACCTCTGAGAACATTTTGTATCACCGATAAACCTTGCTTTTGTCCAAAGTAGCTTCGCCGTATGCAACTGTCAACATTCTTAATGCATCCATGCACTTTAAGTTGTTCTTCACACAAAATTTAATACAAACTCTTTGATCCATTTTTTGAGATAGACGAAAATCGAAGACAAGCTAAAACACGTCCACGCACAATAACTGTCAAAAACTGACTGGACATTCAAAATGGCCGGAATTGTCAATATAAGTGAGGGTCATGAGTATAAACACAACGCCATTAAAAGATCACAAATCGAACATACGTAGCCCACGAAAATTCAAAATTCGCGATACTTTTTGAACGGACCTCGTATATCGTTGTAAATGGAATAAAATATAAAAAAAAATTCGTAGGCTTTAGATGGGTTCATACCATCGATGATATCGATATGAGATGCATGGTTGCATCCTGTTTACTTCTTTATTTCTAAATTACCGAGAAAACTAAAAGCGAAGTTGACACTGTTGAATCTGGAAAATCGGGAATCCTTGTAGACAGATTCTCTTGATTATATCAAATCTGAACACTTAACACACATAAACACTACGGTCAGAGAAAACATTTTCAACTTAAGAGTATAAAAAGCATCCTTCACTTGAATGTTCTGTCACAACTGCTAAGGTTACTGGCTTCTTTTCAACTCATACCTCTGTCGAAAGTGTAGAAGGTTTCAATCTATCATTTTGTTATGTCAATCAAAGATTTAATTTTTAATCCTGGAGAAAATTTTGAGTACACTAGTTGTTAACTTAATAAAACAACATTTCGACTGAGTTTCATTTATTTTATTATATAATCAAATACTTCACTTAATAAACATACATAAAACATAAAAATACTTAATAAACCTCGTTCATGTCTGCAATGAACCAACTGGCTGGTCAACGTCTCACACACAGAACCAAGCTGCCTTCAGTTGCTTGCGATGAGAAACTCCCAATCATAGCCGAAAGGGTACATACACCCTTAGCAGGACACTGTAAACACGCAAAAAATCACAGCAACGAAACATTCGAAGCTTTTTATCAGAGATTTGACGGGTATGATTATTCAATTTACAGACCATACTTTACACATCAGTTTAGATCGGTTATATCCTTGGATCTCATGAGGGTTCCAATACCATATGCACTGAACCATGTACATAGCACCTCATATGCATCACACTCAAACAGCACTCTGTGCAAATCTTCAACAAGAGTATCATAGAGAGGATACCTTGGCGTGACTCTGACAGACGCTGTCAAACAGCCATACCCATAAAATACCATGATCAATCAGCAAGAAACTTAACCCAAGGAAATGTCAAAGGGCGGTTTCTTTTAGACATAGTTGACTTGAGGAAGAAACCATATACGTTCACTTCCATTAGTGAACACGGTCATGCCCTTTTCCAGAAGTATTTCCAGCATCAGAAAGGGTCGTCATCTGAAGTTCTTCATAAACTCAAAACGTCTCCCTCAGGCCAAAAGGTAAATTCACACGAAGACCTCTCCATAATCAATTCAGTGCTCTCCCGATTAAGCGAAGATGCTTCAGTAAAAGCCGGCTTAGCTCTTTCGAAACATTTAGTCAGCACAAAAGTCTGACTGACAAAATAAAAGAAAGGATATCCACACTCCGAGAAGGCTGGAGCAGCATACGTTGAATAGGCTGAAAACACTGACTCTAACTCTAAAAGTCCGTTTGCTCAGTCTGCAAACCTTCTTACGTACTCACCTTCATATTGGTGCTATTAAAATAAGATGCCCCATCGGATCTCTAAAAGGTTGGGAAGATTGTTTTACTCTTACAAGGACTCCCAGGCACTTAATCATGATCGCACACGCTAAGTTCCCTCCCCTCCCCCTGATATGCCTCACTAGAATGCACTTTTAACATCAATCAAATAGTTTTCTTGGCTAGTACTGTCAAACCAACGCGTTTATACTAATCATTGACAGTATACATGTCAATGCTAGCTTTCGACGCCGTTTCTGTTACGTTGCTTTCCTCCATCAATAATAATAAAGCATCTATCTAGTCATTTAGTCATAGTCAATTCTAGGCAAATGGACCAGAAAAGGATCCCATGGAACCCTTCTCAACACCGAGATTCTGACAGATGAGAAGCCCCTCCAAAACCATTACTCCACCACCGCCAGTTCGGTTGGTTAGCAACTAATGATTTAGTCAGTTGATTGGTTTGTTGGTTAGTCAGAAAGTCACTTCTGTTGTCCAGCTCAGTTAAATATCAGTGGTGGCCCCTGAGACCTTTAAATCCATAGAATCCAGCCGATATATTAAGGGCAAATAAGGTACTTCTTCTCCCGAAAATACGATGAAATAGGACCTGAGGTGGAAGTGCAAAACTTCACTGATATCGTTCTAAAGTCTGAGTTGTCTGACTAGACTTTCTTTACTGGAAGTGGGCGATTCTAATGGAAATGGACGTGGAAGACCGAAGACCATTCTGACGTCGAAATGATACCAGAAAACTACAATCTAAACTCATTTTGAATTTTCCAGCTATGGCTATCGTTTCAGGGTCCTTGTTAAAGTACACCGCTTGGATCATATCCTTATACGTTGCCTCAATTAGGCAATTGCAATTTCATTTTTTGATTTAGATATTTTCCCCAGCTGACTTTTAACTATATTGAGTCTTAATATAGAAAAAAAATATTCTTCTAGCTTATCTTCTTCTATGGGAATAGAAAAGAGTGATATGGAATATAGAGATTTATTGAACATTTTCAGATTACATAATACACAACTAGTATATGAGTTCTCTGTTGTCCTACTATTTAACCTGATTTGCAGCAAAGTTTGCTTGATGTCTAATCAAAATTATTATCCCACTTATTTACAATAATGAAAGGCAAAACAAAGGATGTAAATATCAACACTATTTCCGTGAAAATGCATCCACAGACTGATATCGTCATTAACTATGTGGTGGTGATATGGATAAAATGCAATAAATCATACACAAGAGTATATTTGATTTAATCAGTGTTTATTGATGGAAGAATTTATCTCGTGTATATAAGATTCCCTACCCTATAGAGTTGCAGCTTTATGTGACAATGGCACCTCGAGGGAGTATCGTCATGAAAATAATTTCAGTCATTTTCGTAAGTTTGAGGTGCACTCTAGTGCCTTTGATGTAAATCAGGGAAAATTTCCTAACCGTACTACCCACAGACGCTTTTTACCATCGTCAACAGTCAACAAGAAGTTCCTGGACAACCGATCGTCCTTCCGGCGTCGCAACAAGCTCGCCAACTAACAACTGAAACATGTCCAACTGGAGTTATAGGACCAACATGCGTTGGCTGCGGTACGCTATTGGTAAGTAGACTTGCCTTCTCAACTAATCACATTCAATATTCACACACAATTTATTGTAGACATGCGATGGAGTTTCTGCTGAGCCGTTGGCATCTATACCTTGCAATTCAATCAATTCAAACTTCATATCCTGTAAAGATCAATTATGTTCTACTGATTCACCCAGCGATTCAACATGCGTAACCAATAGTTATGCATGCACCAGAGCCGGACAATTTCCCGATCCCACTGACTGCAGACGTTACTTTATATGTAGTGCTGCTGGCGCATCTGCAACTGCTTTCGAGTGTCCACCGGGCTACGTATATAACTCGCAAACAGGACTCTGCCGAATTTGGTTTTGTCAGAATGTCGATTGTGCGAAGTCGCCAAACAAATACATACTCTATCCTCCCGATCCTTCGGTGATGATATTTTGTTCGGCTCAAGGATCAGTGATTAAACCTTATGTCTATCAGTGCCCAGATCCACAAAACATGCAATACAACTTGAGCACGTTGCAATGCTCGTTAGTATGCCGCAGTCAAGGACGATTTGTCGATAAGACAAATTGTCGAAGATACTACGAGTGTTATATAAGTGGTTGGACTTTCCAGTCTCGGCTTCAAACATGTCCTTCCGGATTCGCCTACAATGGAACAAATCAAGTGTGTGTGAAACAGCAGAATTGCATAAATGAGATAGATGGAACTCAAGTGGATACGTCAGCGACATAACAAATCACTCAGTGAATAAACTATTGTCCTTCTTTGTTATCTTGTACACGTTTAAATAAAATCTTGCAATGCAATTTTTGTTCATTTGGATCAAAACGCAGGAGGAATATATGATAAAATGACTTTTCCACGTATTGCTCCCGACAATAATATAACTTTCAACTTTTCTGATCAATTAAAAAGCTCTCATTGCTTCCAATTATTAATTAACGAAATTAGAAGAAAGCACAACTGCTTATTTTAATTTAAAGAAAAATTTAATTGTTTCCACTTTATATTACTAAGTACATAGAATAAAATTTCCAAGCACAATTTCATCATATACTAACGGAATTTCGCTAAACAAAAAAGAAAAAAAAATCTACTTATCCTATTTTAATTTAATTTTAAAACTAATTTAAATAATATTTCGATCTTATGTTCAATAATTTTCATGACCAATATTTGACTTGGCTAGCAGCAGGATTCGGATACACGCTTACAGCGGCATTTGCCTGATGTAGATGAGCAGCGGCTGCATAATCATTGCTAGTTGGATGCGTATAAGCTTGAGCAGGATGCACTCCATATGGCTGAGACCAATTCATTTCTGCTATTCCTTTGGCATATGCATCCGATGCTGGTGTTGGTGCCATTTTCGATGCATTATCAACAGCTAATTTGGAAAAATCTTCGACTGATAATTTCGAATAGTCTGCAAATATAAACAAAAATATAAGTCATATCCAGACAAATCAAATCCTTGGCCAAACATCAAACACATTCTGCATTTAATTTATTTGTGAAAACTATGATACTAATCATAAGAACTCAGAGGAATAATTTTATCAACGCATGGATTTGAATTTATCTTTTGTTCGTTTAAATTTAGCTGAGTTTAATTTGAATTAAGAATAAAACAATTTTCAACGCATTCCAGAGAATCTTCAACGTGAAAACTAGATATTTTCAACGTAACATTATGTTGGATGAAGAAGGCAAAGAAAAGGACAAATAAGAAGACAAGAGAAGGACTCTCTTCGAAGCTCTTCGCATGACGGCGAACACTCCCTCGAAGAGGTGACTTCAGTTTAGATTAGATACCGAAGTCAGATGGATTCAGATTCTTCAGATTCAGATTCAAAACTGTCACCAGGATTGCGGAGCTGCGATTTTCAAGAATTTTGATGATCCGCTGACGTATGTGTAGATGTTCATTGATGAACACGCCATACAGTAAAAGCATTCAAATGCAATACAACAATTTTTAACATTAACATTCTGGATGGAATTCAAGGATGCAAGCTATCAGACGAATATAAGTCCTAAATGCAAGATAATCTCACCTTTGAAGTAAGAAATGTAACGGTATCCACATTGGTTCTTGCGATTCAAAGAAAATGGATTGGAAAAGATTTTGCGATGGTTATAAGCTGCAAATGTATTACAATATCTTGAGAAGGAAGTGCAGAATATTTCAGAATTAGTTTAGACAATAGCTTTAGGTGATTGTGTCCAACTGCTGCCGTACACAACTACCAACAAAAGAAGGTAAGCTGGAGTAACGGTGAACTAGAGAAGACAAAAAACAACTCACAAAAACTATTAAGAGTGGCTCGCATCAGAAACCGAGATACGCATTAGGAAGGTTATCAGTGGAGTCTGAATACGTTCGAGGCAGCTATAGGCAAAGAGAAAAGGAAATTCTGAAGCTCCTTTAACAGTGAAGTCGAAGAACAGGATGTAGCTTTCCGGCAAAGTGGAGCACCGAAAAGGATCATCGTGTATGGACATGCTACTCAATTCGGTGGCCCAAAAAATGGAAAAAAAGCATAAAACTCTTACTGGACAAGCTCATTCCAAGCTTGACGGAGGAGCAAATTGGAACCCAGAGCTTCTGCTAAATAAATTATTAATTAATAATCATAGAAAATGTCCTACAGACCTTTAGCATTTTCAAACCGCTATCAATCGAAACCGAAAGCGGATATGAGACAAATAATGATTGTGATAAAATTATAACGAGCCTCTGTATGAAAGGGATATAATCCTATAACGAAAATACAGAAGCAAGCATATTGAAGCAAGAAAATCTTTAATATCAAAACAAGCCAAAGCCAGCCACTGCAATGCTAAGGACTTCAGACCAACGTTATTTCATTTGCAATTGCTAAGACGCATTGCAGATGAGAGCATAACAAACGTAGTCGTTACACTTCCACGTATATCTGCCAGGATCTTCAACTTAGACGCACGATAGGAAGCCATGAGAATAGCAAAGACGAGAGATAACACGCCATACGCAAGAATACAACCTGGTAGTCTTAAGCGACACCGTAGGAGCCGTCAAACTGTGGGAGCGGAAAGCACAATAGCAGTCATCCAACAAAATTAAATCCACCAATATTCAAATAAATGACTGGCGCTACCACTATCTGTCAAAAAAAAAATTAAAGCTGAAGACGGATGTTGACTTTACAAATACTGGGCAAATAACATCCCGGGGCGGAATAGTATTCACTACGCTAGCAAGGGTACTCATGGTTAATCAGACAGTCGCAGACTAAGTCTGAAGGGGGGTTGAAACTGAATGACGGCTTATGAGAATAGCATTGTGAAACCAATTAGCGTAAGATGGTCAGAAAAAGTGTCTTGTACCAAAGTTATTCGCCTTCACTGGGTTTTGTCTAGCTTTTCATCATTCCTAGTGGCACTTTCATTGAGACCAATCTTATTTCATTTTGACCGCCTAAACAGTAGGGATATTCCAAAGATGTCCTGCCCTGCCAGTGAAGACATCTGGGCGTGTTTTGTGTAGATTACTGGAAACAAAGCTCTGAAGGAATTTCTTCTAGGTTTAACCAAACTATTTCAAAAGCGTTTTATATGGAGGCTTTTACTGGTTGACTTTGGAAGGAATTTTTGTGCGTCTGGGAGTCTTCTACGCAGGACGAAAACAGTCTTCATCTCTTTATGACAAACAAGAACAGACTAATAGGAAGATTTATGTGGTCTGATCAAGAAACGATGCTAGACAGGGAGCAGTCAAAGTTTCAAATTGCGTAAGGAATAACACAATCGGGATCATGTCAACATATAACATGTCGTCTGTTAATTATTACATTTTTTTCAAAGTTCCAGTTTAAAACTCATGGTTTTTTTCTTATTAAGCCAAAGGTGCAAACAATCAACTCAACTTACCTTGGTGATAGTAGTTCTGTCCACCGAAATGGGGATGCTGAAAACTGCTGGCCGTAAAGCCATGTTGTGTTTGAGCTGCGACTAGATCATAGCCAGCCATTTGATGGTGTGGATCCGAGCTTGGAGCCGAAGGAGAATATTGAGCCATACTTGTTATAGGTAGACCTCCTAACGCACTTAGTGGTGGTCCCATTGCTGTCATACCGGCACCAGTATGCTTGCGCAATCGCGCTCGTCTATTACTAAACCAAACTTGTATCCTAGCCTCTGTCAACCCAGTCGATTGGGCAAGCTCCTCGCGAGTATAAACATCAGGATATTGTGTTCGACTGAAAGCTCGTTCCAATGCTTCCAATTGCTCGGCGGTGAACGTTGTTCGCGAACGCCTCTGTTTTCGTTTCAGTTGAATTCCAGGCTCTGATTCGGTGTCGCTGGAGTCTGAGCTACGTCCTGCAAAGAATCGAATATTCCCCATTAGATTTCATTGGCAATGAATGCTTACTCGATTGAATAATGTCTTCAGACCATTCGACAAGAAAGTGTTTTTCATTGAAGAAAAAAATTTAATAAATCATTAAACAAGGTCCTTTCGAGCAGCTTAATTGCTTCCATAAATCGCCATAAATCAAACTCTTCATCAGCAAATCATGTCTTACGAACGGTCATTAACGAACTAAATGATCCGATCATGTGGTTTAAACGTTTCGGCACCCATCATTAAACTTTTGGAATTTTTCAAACAACACGCTAGCCTTGCAATAAAGGATCTGTCGCTCATTCCATAAAACACCTGACTGGCAATGCATTGAATGAAAACACCAACGAAAAATCAACTCAACTTCAAAGTAGCATGGATTGTCTCCTTTGTTGCACATTTTGACACTTTTACAATCCACCCGACCACAAATAAAGCCTCAATTTTACGACCGATCATATTTTCAAGTGTTTGCGATTCTTTTCTTCGAAACTGTTTGCCATTCATTCTCTTTAGCGCGTCACCATTAAACGTTTTCATTCTCCTGACACATTCACAAGCGTTTTTAATGACCGATGGCCACAAATATCGGAATCCGAGTCTTTTCAAGGATGGAAATTTATTGGCAGATTTTGTGTCAACGTGTTGCTTCATCAGGAAAAAAACGAAATTAAAAAGTATAATCGGGGTCATGAATCAAGGAATGATGATGCGGGGGTCACAGTTGACATTTATGGATGCCATCGTGTAACGGCACAACGCAGCCATTTGCGATCACGTGTGCATATTTTTGCCACGAGAAATCCATAACATTGCGTTATTTACACTACACCATCGAAACCATACTCAATTAAAAAAAGAAAAACCCCAGAAAAATGAAATCAGAATAATCAATGTTGTACTCAGATTCTTAACAATGGGAATAAGAACGATCTGGCTGTCTGCCTTGACAGGCGGATCGTCACTGATTCCATGCGTTTGATCTTTTATCCGTAATTCAATATTAAATGGCTTCATCAACGAATGTTGGCTTCGAAAACGAGAATAGATGTCTTTTAATCAAAACCCCCAACAAGAGCCGCGCGGATCAAAGCCGTCCGCTCCAGCGCAGCCAGAGGTGTTATCAATCAGACTTAGCCGTGACATTGGCATCTGTCATTTCAGATGAAAGTAGAGCTACTAGACGCAAATTTATTAACATTTTGATGAACGACATACACGATTATGTATTGGACCCTACACTAAGTTTGGTTGAAGATAGTTTTCTTGCCGGGACGTTCTCAATTGAAATGTTAATGAAATAGTTTGAATTTAAGTCAATTTTATCATTTCGGATGATAGCAGTTGACTCCTATTTGCACTCCACTGATGGAACAGATTTATGAGCAGGAATGCGGTTTCAATCTGTTGGTAAATTTGCTATGGACTGCGAATCAAAACTGCATTGATTCAATTTTATTAGTCAAGTTACAAACATGGATATATGATATTAACTTCCAGTTATCCAGCAATTGATTATTTGAATTTTTTCAATTTCAATTTACCAATATTCGCCCGAAAAAAGGCTTTATTTTTCAATTGTATCTTATTTCATTTTTTCATTCGCAAGGATCCATACTTCTAATAATAGATTTTGTGGGGTGATGATCTCGGTAATTTAGAACCTTCTTTGTGGCAGGAAAGTAAGCACTACTTACTCTAAGTGTAGGGCTTTTGGTTCAAGTCTTTTGAGGCACTCACTGGACGGTTCTCTTTTCGACCAGTGAACCCAGCCTGGAATCGTTTGGCGCACGCTTCGTTTTAGTAAATTTGGTTCTACATCTGCAGGCAGTAGACTACGATTTACCAATCTTGTGCAGATAAAACTGAAAAATCCATCCCAGGTCAAAAGATGTGACTGATTGATTTGAGACTCTCCCTCTTGAATGCTACAATTTAGACCTTTGACGAAGTGTTCCGCCAAAGAGTTGACTGAATATATGCTATATAACATCACGAGGAATGGCTTCGCAATTGACAACATTTCATTTCGATTTTCCAAACAGACGTCGCTCATTTTATCGAGAAGGCAGGCAAGATGTTGCCAAAAGTTTCCCCAGACTAGTTGACAGATAGTTGATTTCTCTGTTCCAGCGAAGATCGATAGAGATCATACCTGCGATCATCAACGCTGCCAGCGCAGACATTTTTCGTTAGACAGATACCACGTGTAGTATTCCCTACGTCCGTACTTGTATCGACCCTTTTCTCGTATTTGACCCTTTTCCATGTTTTCATTTGTATTGTCTTCCGAACCACTTCTACGTTATAATTTCTTCTCTTCTTCTTAAAACCTTCGATAAGTCTATCGGGGAGCCTGTTGGTATTTGTTGGTACAAAAGCATTGATATTTTTGGCTCTGACGTACGAGCTTCGCTAGACCTAACCTTTAGGTTTATTTTCGGCTCAGAAATTCCAGCAGGCCATTACGAACATCCTTGCTTATGCTTTTTTCTGCCACATGTGATATTTATTGCATCTTTCCCGATCGATCGTGATTGTAAGAATTACATCCAACGGTACGCGTCTCAGTCCCTTGATACACTGTTCTCCAGCACAAACTGACATCCAAGCTACTGATTTTTCAGTTCAGATCTGCACCTTGGTTTCCATCTTCACGTAAAATCAGCAAGTCTCTCCGGTTGCAACATGATCCTGCCTTACTCTGACCGTGGATTTCAAAACTTGGGCTACTGTTCAAGTCACTCTTTTCGATCCTAATCATATATGCGCTTGATCAGTCCCATAGTTGGCTTTGAAAAGCAGGGACTTCGTGTGAGGGTCATGAAGTTTAGCCGCTATGTGATTGGAAGCATGCGGTGGGAAGAATATGCTCAGAGGCCAACAGAAGTTCATACCAACCAAACCTGCATAACCGGCTCAATTGTGCACACTCCGATCATACTCTGATGCTTGTTAAGATTTCACCAAGATGAAATTGTCATGAAACTTACAACTGAGGCGTTTAATCCGTTTTTTGCATCGTAATTCTTCGGTTCAAAATATGCTATAAGCTAGCTTAAGTCGTGTTAAAAGCTAGAAGCTTTAAAAGTGTACGCTTGTAGTGAAAGACTTGGTTTGCAATAGCAGGACTGCAGAATGAGCCGAACTGCACCCTCAACGAAATGAAGTGGAGACTGAGCAACACGAAATTGCGGAAGAATCTTAGTGGCATTGCAAATAAGCTTCAATATTTTGGGCCAATACGCAGCACCTGGGAAAATGAGGAAGAAAGAGAGAATTGCAGTATTTCGCTCATTTGTTAAACCGGCAACTCCTGCGTCATCACATCTTACACCGTTATGTACTGCATGAACAACTGGTATTCGTATTGTAAGGATGACTGACAAATAATGATTGATTGAAGCCTCAACTGGGTCTACAAACGTCAACTGACAGTTCACATGTAGACAAAAACAACACACTGGTGCGACCATATTGACGTGTGCCCATCAGGGAGTATGTTGCAGAGAATGAGATATCAAGTGGATTTTGTTACAAGGTTTGAAATTACTGAGTCTGATAACGTATTCTTGCACATTTGAGAACGGTTCATCTCATTTATAACCAGGCATACTTCCAGTTTAAGCCCAGGCAAGTGGTATATTTTGGTGCGTTAGGGCGTTCATCCTTGGTTTAAACGATCGGAGCAACCGTCTTTGCTGTAGAAAGTAGTCGTTATGTGAACTTCTACTGTAGAACATCTAAATATTGATTCTTTAAAAGGAAATCCGCAGAATAACTGATCAAAGTTTGCCCTGAATATACCACTTAGAAAGAGGAACTTGCTCTGAGCTTCATTCTTAACCGGAACCACAAACTTTCAACAAAATAATTAATAAAGAAATGGAATACGGATTGAAAGACAGCTCCTTAGGACTTCCGGCAAACTGAAACACACAAAAAGACAGAGAATACAAAACCTCTGCAATTAATGTTCAGAAGAGGATAATGAATCATACATTCGGAAATACAAATCTCTGAGATGCCGAACCTCCGGATTCTTGACATGGAAATTCATCTGGAAAGGGATCCTGTGGTTCTCTTATTTCATCTATCTTATGACAGTCTTATCTTGCGGTTATCCTGAGGTAGCTTTTGTGTCGAGTGAACCATTTCAAATTAGCATGATCAATAAAACGGTTAAGGATCCTTGATTCACCTTAACGAAATGAAGCTGAAAAGTTTCTTCAGTAAAACATTTCTTAAGGAGTACAAACACTAGAATCACCTTTTTAATTTCTCGATTAATTCTCCACCGATGTTTTGAAAATGTCTGCTTAGGTGTCCAATTAGCATAAAATATACATGCCTACGATTTCTTAACGAAGGATCCTAGAAGCCCACTTCACTTATTAAGGTCACAACTTCAATGTTCTTTCCAACTTTAAATGCGAAACACTAAAGTTCAAAGGACAACTGGACCCTCAATCCATTTGAACTAATACCCTGTTCCGAGCCAAAGTGAAACTAATTTTTAAAAAAATTAAACGAGGAATATGATCTGTTTTTGTACATATAACGTAAAATCAATCGACTTCAAAATACTGCGAAACTTTGCGAGGACGTGATGGAGAATAAAAACTTTATTAGTTTAGACGCATTGGACATCATATCCTTCGGGAATTAGTAAAAAACAAGCATGCAATACAAATAGTATGAAATTTTTTCGTAAATCATTTCAACGTTTCCGCGAAAATTGAGTATGTATAGAAGGACAAGGATATGCAAAACGCGGACTAGTTTTTTCGTCATGTTCTGTTGTTGATCAATAACTGCAATATGTGATGTTGTATATCTAATAGTTTATATTGTATCCTCCGGGAAAATTTTCACATAGTTTGTTGCTCGTACATGGAGAAACCGATTGAATTTGGTAGGCGTTATTGACCTTTATCATCCCCTACGTTTCATAGAATACGATTAGAATTCATCCAGTATTTTATTCGAGTGTATTCTACAGGATTTATTCTCATGCATTCTACAGGATGTATTCTCGTGCAGCCCAATTAGATTTACATGTCAGGCTTTATTAAAGCATTTTGCACCGAGCCCTGATAGAAGAATTGATTTTCGAATTCAAAATTAATTCCAACAGCAAGGATGCTTGCTAATACACAGGTTTTTCAAATAAGTTTTTGTTTGATTTCAGTAGCTATCGAAGCCATAGTTAACATGAATATGTGAGAACTGACAGGTTTTCAGCCTTCATATGTGTTAGATGACATTGAAGTTTTTTCTCCTCAGTATGTGAATTATTGTGTTGGTGACAATATAAGCACTATCCTTAAACTAGCGCAATGACAATGAACAATAATCGAGTACAAAATTACAGAATTACGTAACCAATAGATGTCATCTTATCATACCCTGGTAGGTGTCATCATTGACTTAATAACTTTGAATTATTGAGTCCATTACAGTGCCTGGTCATATGAACATCATTAGGTCCTCTGACAGTCAAAATATAAAATAAACTGAAATAATTAAAACCCCAAAATTTAATCTCAGCATAAATATTGTCACACCTACATATTTCCTGGAAAAAATGTAAAAGTTTTGACGTTGTTTAGACATTTGTCAAAAAACATTGGTTTGGGAACGATAAAGTCCTGTCGAAAATGCTCGATTGTCTAAAATGTTGAACTCAAATTCGAGACCTCAAAAACTCTTCTAGATAAAACATTGGAGACTACGTTTATAATTCGTCCCTAGCAGAAAGAGCCGCTGATCAGAAAAGCTGAAAAAAAATCTTTAAAATCATCAAAAATTCATGTGGTGTACAAGAAAAGCTACCTGGTACGTTCGGAACGGACTCTTAGCGTTAGAGGAGGTTTTACACCGTACTGAAAATTAGATGCAGTTGGCGTAATTCAGACCTAAAATCAATGGCTAACCCCAAAACTGAAACACCAATATCAATAATTATAAGTTTAACCTCAAAATTGGACCACACTTAACTAGAAATGACCAAGAGATAAAGAAGAAAGATGCGGCTTTCAATATTCTCCAATGATTTCAAAGCAGTAGAGCTTCAGGAGGTTTCCGTGGAGACAGATAAAAGTCCCCTTTTCCTTGATAAACAGACTTCCTCTAAAAGTGCATCAGGACAAGCTTCATGAGCAACATAAAACTAAGGAAGTAGCATACTTGTCACATTAAGTCCTTTCAGTGAAGCAACAGATAACAAGAGCTCTGCATGCACACTACGAGGAATCAACGAAGCTAACAAGGTTGAAACATCTGGTCAGTGATTAAAGCTCCGCCCAACGACCTACTCATTTTAATGAATATCTCTGTGGCGAATCTACTTTGGCGAACCTACTTTGGCGAATCTACAATTCGAATTTTTAGTCCTTTTTTTCTTTCCACAAGTCAATAAAAATAAAAATAAAGGAATAACTACTATTAATGAAAAATTGACAGGAGAACAGAAAAACAATACACGCGTTTTATTCCAGCGAATATAATTTCAGTTTTTGACTTTATATTCGGAACCATCTCTTCTAGAGGATCCAATTCGGGATCCTTACACTCCGTCAGCTATACCTCCAACTCATTAAATTAAATTGAAGATATTTATGGAATACGGAGTAGAGAGGCTTCAAACAAGAAACTATACCTCAATACAGTTTAAAGGGTCCTAGACGAGAGTAAACTGAGGGCTAATAATATCTTTTCAAACTAAGGACATCGACGGCGCCGTCGACGTAATTGAGGTCGAACAGGCAATCAAAATGTAGTTTCCAAGTTTAAGCCTTGGCTTTAATTAAAGCAAACTTAACAACCACCCTCTCATCCACTGAACAAAAACTACAACAAAATGTAACGCATACTTTTGAGCTCGTTTCCTTACAGAGAAGCCGAACAAACCATAATCAAGAGCAGAATAATAAATGCCTTAGGTAAGCTGCAGAATACAATACTAGAGGCTGTAATCTGTGTGACAGTTTTAACTGGTGATACTGCTCAAGATTACGAAGGTCCTGATGGGAATGGAATAAATGCACTAAACATGGACAGAAAACAAGAAGAATATTCTGATACGAGACGTACTAACACTGTTGTACAAATGGAACATTACGGAAAACTTGACTTCAACTGTGGTTGAAAGGGTATCTTTTTGTTACATTACATAGGGAGCTGCAGTGATCTGAAAACTCCTATTCCACTGTCCTAACGCTAGAAGAAGAACCCCTCTAGCTCCATGGCACATAGTAAAAATGAGGCTTAGTCTGATTTAATTGGCAAATAGTTGCAGACTGGGCAGACAGATTGACGGGAGTGATGTCCAGCAGGTAGTCCATAAGCCTTGTGCCGCTAAAATTTATAAAATTAGGCCGTATATGTCCAGACTTACCAAAAGAACAAAAATATAAGACAACCGTTACAATCAGATAATAACCTGGAAGCCAAGTTAAGAATCTTTTGAAACCAACCTTAAGAGTCCTTTTTGAATATCAAACAAGTCGGTCTTTTCAGTAGATGTAACTACTAAATTAGCTCCGGTGTGACGATGACAGATTGAGGGGTTGAAAAGAAAAGAAGAACAAGAACAGCCTTTAATTGAAGCTGGAGAGGTACACATGTAGGTTTAATGTCACTGTTCATTATGTTCCTACCAACCGCAGGAGACAAAAATGGTGAAGGTAGAGTTCACCGCAACCTGTGAGTAAGTTTTTATGTAAGAGAAACAATTATTCTTTCCTACAACACCGAAACAAAATGAATGAGGGAGGAAGTAATAAGTGACGAACTGGCATTCCTTGATAAGGCAAGGTTTGTAACAGAGAACAGTTGTCTCTTTTAAAAATTTGATGACAACTACAAACAGCTGTTTGATTTTCTAATAAGAGAGCCTTTTTAATCACGACGTGGGTTAACTTCAGTACCTGGTTATCAGAGGAATTTAACGATATTCCCAGACCAAGGAATTGGAGGAATATAACGATATTCCCAGACGAAATTTCTACATCAAACACCTCTTCTGCACCACATCAGTGCTTCGCCGAAGGATTCTAACATGAGGATTGGTATCCCTCCGAGGACCTGAGCACATTTGGCTTCTGCTTAACGGTATGGAGCCTTTGAAATAGCGTATGGAGCCTTTGAAATGGAATGAATGGGAAACGAGAGGCTCTTTGTAATACACGAGCATGTCAGTGATCAGTCATGGAGATCGGACTTGATAGGTTGCCCATCTTGCAAATTCAATCTTGTACAGTTTCAATGATGCTCTAGGAATACGTGGAAGTAGTAATATAAAGTATGAAAACAAAGATATGCAGGAAGTGCATAAAATAAAGAAAATGAGGACGTAGATGAAGCAGTCAAAGGGTTGAGTGAGGTGGAATTGTGAAAGCAGTTTAAGTGAATAGCTAAGAAGGGGTGGAGGTATAAGGTCACTAAGATGATTGAGGAAATGAAAGGGCAGGAGGGGGGAGCATGAAGTACATGAAGTAGCGATTGGTGATGCAGAAGAACCGGATGATGCGTGTGGAAATACAGGAATAAGATGAAGTGGCATATTTAGAGAAAGTAATAGATGTAGAGGTGGTACTTAACTTTGATTCGCTATTGTATGGTAGAGAATAGTTCAATTTCCAATGTCGATGTATTGTGGGCCCGAAATCATTGGTGATGACGTTGTTGATTATGCTTTCTAAGAACCATCAAGTAAATGTTGTCAGAATAATAAACCTAGAAGTTATAACAACTGATGCTTTAATCTTGGTGTGTCTGTCTAAAATGTCAAGCCAAACGTAGACATTTTTGATGGCCGGGTTTTTTATGCGGCCAGATAATCAGTTGATACAGGACTCCCAAATATAACAGTGCAGAGCCGTATAGCAATACCTGTAATACGACAATGTTACGTTCCTCAGCACTATTACATTCAGATATATAAAAATTTCTGACTGAAATATTTTTTCCTTATATTTTCGAGATCCTAAAAAGAGAAAGTGAGAAAAGCTGGTCCCACCATTTTCTCGAAAAGTGGAAAACCGCAACCTCGTATGAAATTCACTTGAACCACGGATTTAGGTGTTGGGGTAGGTGTTTCAAATCAGCTCAGCGGAAAAACGCAAGCAAAAAATTTATAATAGACCAACAAAATTACAGACCGTGCTTAAAAAAAAAATTAATCTTAACCAAAATTAATGATCATTATTTTATACTAAGGAAAATTATTTGTAGCATAATCAAAAATTTTGAACAAATTTTGTGAATAAATTTGGTTTTGAAGGCTTTTCCGAGTATGATTGAGTCCTTACTATGACTTAAACAATAGGTTACAATAATTGATTTTGCGCAATCGGAAGAATCTTATAGATGAATGCAAATGCTTTGCTTACCAATTTTATCGACAGCTATTCTAGGTGCTCCAGTGTTGCCTTGAAATATAAGAAATTTTGGTTGTTTACAAAATTTTACCGACATTAAAAAGCTATTTTAACATTTCATCGGTCAAAACCATAGTTTTATAACAAATAGAATGCAATGAAAATTTTGCCAAGACTAAACATTCACCATTTATAAGCATTAATAATCATTTCATACTTCCGATCAACT
Organism: Stratiomys singularior; assembly: GCA_954870665.1. Taxonomy (NCBI): domain Eukaryota; kingdom Metazoa; phylum Arthropoda; class Insecta; order Diptera; family Stratiomyidae; genus Stratiomys; species Stratiomys singularior. Next base: position 11,909,792 of record OX940881.1, read on the forward strand.
TAATTTGGACTTGAAACCAATCACACAATCGTGTGAGTAAAACAAAACAAACGGATGTGAAACAAATTTGTACAAAGTGCACCCCCAAAGGCTAATCCCATGTCATTTTCAAGCTGATACATATGTAAATCAGCAAAGAGCTCAAAGTTCTGAGTATTATCACAGCTGACACATTAAAGCTGACCGACAATTCCGACGGCCAAGTTTCGAGCAATTTTAACTTATCGGCTGGCTGGTCGGCCTTGCTTTAAGGCGTTAAAGAAATCAGTTGAGATCTTTTTCCTTTTTGTGTAAAACAAGCTGAAAACCTGATATAGGAATCAGCTCGGCTCTATCTCTTGTTTGAATTTTTTTCGGTTGAAAAACTACCAGCGGGAAATCGGAAGATGTTCTTTGCATAACAACAAGTGTTGTTACTCCGATTTCCAATGTCTTCCATAAGATGAGAATATTTCCACAAGTTCTTATTAGTGCTGATCATGCTTTAAGAACGCAATTGATCTACTACAAAATCTATTACCTACAGAATGCCTCTAATTGCAAAATACCTTCGCATCCTCTCCACAAAGCCTGCCCACATCTGAAATGCAAACGTAATTTTTCATTGTATCTATTATTCGTTAATACGATCCTCAGAAATTTCGGCGTTTTTGATGTTGATCCTTTACAAGATTGCAATATCGACTCCGCCAATAATATCAAAGCAATTTCTCATCTGATTTGAAATAATGATTCCTGAAAAACGGTTTGAGCGAACATAATTGTCACCGTTGTCAACATGATCCAAGTCACATTACCGTACTAATTCAGAACCAAAGTGACAAAGTCACTGTTTGAAAACAACACCATTGTCCTGCAAAACACTTAACGAAGGGCGTGCAAACTTCAAAAACCATCTACCGATTTTCTCATCTATACTCAGCGATCCTGCAATATTGGATTGTACAATGACCGAGGCACATTATATATGATGTATTCCGGATCGTATTCTATTGTATAAGGACGTGTCAGGAACAAGTACAGCACACAAGAATTCTTCTAACCGAGGTGTCAACTGTACAAAAGCGCCGCTATTGCCGATCAAAGGTGCCGATTGTTGGCGGTGTGTTTGATACACACCAGGGTGTCCTGTAGATATCTACCGAAATGAAAATCGAAATATGAAAATCATCCGCTTAAAGTCAGCAATGTCGCTTGATCCATTTATCATTTTTGTTGCGGGGACGATCCTTTCAGTGCAAGGGCCCAACAAATAAAATTATGAGGGAGTGTCGTGTTGCAGAATCGTTTAATGCCCTGTAATCCGATAGGATGCTGTGGTCATTGGAAGGATTTAAATGCTACAAGCAACAATCGGATTTTAAGGAATCAAATAAATTGTTATAAATACCGTAGGTGGCACATTTTCAGAAAGTGAGAGGATTAAATTTGACCTACGTCGATGATGAGGAATTACAGGAAATATAAAGGAAACGAGAGGAAAATGTTATCGTTTAATCACTTCCATACGTTGCAGAATTCCTGTATATTGTGCACGTTTTTTTTTCGAACAGGAAATGTAGCCCCGGAAAGTATTAGCCGATAATTTTGCAATAAATTGTTTCAACAATGTTAAGAATAAAACGAGAATAAGTCGCTTTATATTCATCTCTAACAATCTGATCGATGTGGCTGCATTGATATTTATCTGATAATTTTTAATAAAGAATTTTTCAAGTTTCTTCTGTTCTTAGTTCTTTAATTTTTTTCAAGTTGCTTTCGAGGCTTACATCAAACTCGAAATAACTTTTTGGGGTTTTATAAGATTTTTACGCATTTCTTTTTATATTTCCATAAAATGTTTTTTGTATTTGTTGTTTGAAGTTGAGTTAGAACAATAAAAAAGTTAAAGTTAGAAAAGTACTAAGAAGTCGTCTCCTTTTAACAAAAGAGGGTCCTTTTACGGTCGCCATCGCAGGAGCAGAGTTCATCGTATACTGCATCCAAACGCTCTTTGATTTCGCTACGCGATTAGTCTTACAAAAAAAAAGAATCGACGCGTTGACTGATATTTCTCTTTCTACATTTTTCTCAAATGCGCAGACACGCCCGCTTCAACACGCGCTTAAGCAAAACGACGAATCCAATTCGGCTGAAATTTTGACAGAAGCTGTCAAAGATAATGCACTGCACGATAGTGAGTCTCTTTTGCGATAATGGCGCCCATCCAGCGGTGAGGCTTAGTACTGATTGGACCGCCCTCGTATTTGACTGAAGGACAGTCAAAGACGCACGCAGTGCAAAATTGCTAGTCATCCGAAATTTTTGGGTGAAACAAATTAATTAGAAAATAGTGTTCGTCCTGTAGAGGAACTAAGATCAATATTTAAACGTATTTATTGAAACTTTGTGCTCTTTCTTCTTCGGCTTCACTGGTTGATTCACTAATTATGGCAGCGTTTTTGTCACTGTTCGATTTCATCGATTGTGGATTGTCTACTGGGTCACTGGGTATTTTTAACCCTAAATTTTCACGTTTCAACTGGACTGATTGTCGCAGTCCACTTATGTGTCACTTTTGTAAAACTTTTAACTGTCAACTGTGTTTGTTACAAAGTGATTTAGTACTTTATCGCCGGTTAAATAAATGTGCCAGCAATTTCGAGCCTTCCCGACCGTCTGTCTGGAATCATTTTTGTTATTCCGTATAAATAACTGTATTTCTCCTTCCTACTCTTCTTCTTCTTCCTTTACTTTTTCTTCTTCTTCTTCTTATTTACTCATAAAATTGGGTATAGGTCAACGAGAGACTACAGAAACATTCTTATTGGCTTGATTGAATGCACAACATCATTCCCTGATATTTTTATTTAATCAGTGATAATTCGATAAGGTACCGCTGTCCTTGTATTTTCATTATGATTAACCACTTGTATATTCATACAGCGCAGAAACTCGCAACAGTTTTCGGGACAAATACGTGTTCCACTTAAAAAGGAAGCCACGAACTTTTTATCATACGATTAGCGCAACACATATGCAAGTATGGATCGAGTACAATTTCATTTGACACCCTTCTCTCTGCAAGCAGACCTATTGAGTACTGCGGCAGACCTTACCGAATTAGGTCATATGTTTTCTTAAGAGAAAGGCCTTAAGACTATCTGGTATTGATTGACTTGCAAGTCTTTCTTCTCCTACGGCTCCTGAGTATAATAATAATATTGTGATCTTTTTTGAGCCCTTTTTTAGTTACGTTTTAACATTCTTTTAATAATTCTTTTTATATTTTCTGATTAATTTCGAGCAGCCGGCCCTGAATTCGTCCTTTTTTTGGGATATTCATATTATTTGTTTCGTTAGGTGATTATTGAAATGATATTGGGCATTGGTGAACGAAAGAGCCTATCCTCTAAAGGATCCTATTATTTCTTCACAAAATTGATGGCTTCGAGTTCGAGGCTTGCTGAACAATAAGGATGCTACTGTAAAATCATTGTTTCTCATCCATACACACTTTTGAATCTCGGTTTTTTGGATCTTTGTTCTCGATTACATCACAATCGGGGTTCATGTTGAGCGCCATTGAAGCAACGTCTTCGCTTCACTTTACTTATCCTGTCGGCTGAACTGACGATGTGATATGATATGTGATGAACCTGACGATATTAAGTTCCCGAACCCAGAAACAGGCTTAAGTCCTGTAGATTTACTTGACTGAATTCAAGAGAAATGTAAACGGAAAGCTGAAAACTCAGTGGAACAGTTAGAACAAAGTTTCTCTTACGCATGGGTAATATATAATAATTATAACTAAATAATTATTATAATTTAATTGTTCAAATGGTCAGAAACTGCTCCTTGTAGGGAACATAAATGAAATACATTAAGAAAAACAGATTCAAATCTGTTGCTAACCACGTCTGTCTTCAGCCATTCTAATTTTCCAGTATCTCATTGACATGTTTTTCCTTTCCGAATTACTTGTGGAGTAGTTTATTTGCTGAATTCGTTACCTACCAACATTATGAGTTGTTATGTTTGGATGAGTGTTTTTAATGTTCTTGTAGATTCCTAGTTTCCTGAGTATGTGTGTAGTGATTACTATTTTATCAACAAAACAACACTCTTAGGAGAAAGATAAATCTGTTTTCCATGCCCTAAGTGAAATGCTGGCCGTTTATCTAATTGATTATTTAGATTTTCTGGGTCTTACGAAGAAGAGGAGATTTGGACTGCTAGTTCTTGAAAACAACAATCCACTTCGCTCATTCCTTCCAAATGATCTATGACCATTAGCCTCCGAAAACAATTTGATGAAAAAACCAGTAAGTAAACTTTCACCAGCAAGTTCAGTGCTCATTTTTAATTGGGTTTTGCAACGAGAAGTTTCCTATGATAAATGCTTCTAATTTGTGGCAATTTGTGTAACATCATCATCAGTCATCGAAAAGTGATATCTAAGTTTGTAGCTATCGTTGTTAAAAGCACAAATCACTCACAATCACACACCAATGGGAAGGATATCACCAATTTTTCAACTTTTCAAAGACAATAAGTTTTATTATTAGCTTTTCATGTTCATCTTCTTTATATTTAACATGTTCACATTTGCCAACATTCCATTACTCTCCAATATTTTAAATTCATTAAAATTTAAAGATTCAAGTCCTCCAATCGCCCTGAAAAAAATTACACTTAAAGTTCGGCGGTAGTCCTTTGAAAATTTATGAGAAAATTGTGTGAGTTCAATTTCCTTGAGTACAATAATTCTTTAGGCGAATGATATCAACAGTACCACGCCTTTCAATACCGCCTAGCAGTTACTAGTGAGATGGATTCTTGCTCAAAAACAACAAAGAGACTCGAATCAACTATAAAATCTCAAAGTCTTTAATCCTTTCTGTCTTGTCATTTACATTCTGCTCCATTTCTTTTGTCCCCATCTGTTTAAATAATAAAATTTAGTTTGAGTTAATGAGCTACGTATTTCCTCATCGTTTCGTTCCTCCGCGGCGATAATTTGTTTTCAGCACCAATTAGTATCTAGGACGAGCGTGAGGAAAGAACGTAAATTTCCAAACGACTTGTAAACACTTGTTTTAATGATTGACTAGTTTCAACTCTCAACATCAGGTCCTGATGTTCTCCTTGCGTGTTACCAATCCTACGATTCAAACAATGGAAGCCGCAGACTAGATTTACGGTTGGTATCTGTTCGATTGAAATATTATCTTTCTTATTATTTAATTTACTACATTCTCCGGTTGAAGGATCTATGATACGTTTCCGAGTCAGGCAACTCTTGCTGAATCCCATTCTTCACTTTAATCAATTTCCTCAATATATTTTCCGTTGACCTGGGTGCCTGGTAGTCTGCACGGGTAACCGAAATACTCCTTGAGAACAGTAACTTTCATGCAGAAAGATGATGCGCTTGAGTTCAAAGAACGCCGCCGCAAGGCATAACGACCTGTTTCTCGCATTCTACGGCCAAACAAAAGCGACAAAAAAAAGCCACACCGAAAATACAGAACGGACTCCACCTGAGGAAAGAAGTCCATTACCATAATATCTTGACTCGGAACATTCAAGACGACACTTTACCTGAGCAATCATGAAAATCAAGACACTAATTCCGTTGTTGCAATGTTGAGAGACAACACCAGTGTTAGGCTCTTGTATCTGCTGAATGTTGTGGGTGGGACTGCTACTTTTTAATTATCATTGATATACAACAGATACAAACGAGGGGGATGTAGGTAGGCTCGCTATTTTGTTTTATGTCGAGCAACTTCATCGTCGAACATCCCTTTTCCCAATTATTAATTCAGTGACAAACAAGGAGTCTAAGGAATGTTTCACTACAGTGGCAAGGAACTTCGGGACCGTTGCGGGAAAAGAAAAAAGAGATTCTTGCGGCACTACGTCGATGCCTCCTACATGGATCAAGACACGGAATTTTTAATATTGCAGGTATATCTTCGAAATATCATCACGGTCGCGACCAGGCTACGATTTATCTTTAGAAATTTGTTGTGTTGTAAGGATAAGGTGGAAAGAATGTCTGAGCTTCACATGATGTGGCATTCATCAAGCGAATTACTGTTTTGTATCGTAGTACGCGACTGAACTTGGCGATAAGTCCACGACTAAAGCTCTTTAATAAGCGAACTTAAGGACATTTATCGAACTTTCTGTCCATTGACATCAAATTATTCATTCAACTCAACACAAGTACATTGAGTGTACACAAATTATTGAAACCTAGTGATTTAGCCTTGTGGCGATTAAAATTCTTGACGCATTATTGCAGGAGCGAGGAGGGAGACTTTCACTTAAACTTGGAACACTTTCCGTCACGATATTTTTAAATATCTGCAAACATCCTCCGTTTGTTTAGGAAAATGTAAACAGTATTTCAAATTCAAAGATTGCTCAGGCTGTTATAGATTCTATGGATTATTATTGTTGATTGTTGATTGTCTCAAGAAAATGAAGCGAGAGTTATAGCATGAGTTCGTACTTGTGTTTCTATGCTTTTCCTTCAGCACACAATATTCACACTAAAGGTTGTGAACGTAGAGGTTTTTTTCAGCAAAATGTATCATTAAAAAAATTTATTTTTTCAATAATTATGTAAATGGTTATGAATAGAATGGTTCTTTTCAGAAATAATTTACCGGGGACGGATCACGTGTTTTAATTCCTGAAGAAATGGAGCAAGCAAGAAAAAGGAGAAGGAGAAAATACCAACTGAATGTTGTAGAATTTTTTTAATATACTTCTTTTCATTTGCCTTTATTAGCGCTTTCACAGCATAGCTAAACAAAAGTATAAAGTTTCTCCAAAAATGCTTGAGAAAATGACTACTGCGTTGAAAGCGAACAAAGAAAAGTTATCAGTTGTTAATAGATAAGGAGCGCTACGATAAATAGATCATAAGTAATATTAGAAATTGACACTTTCCAGACGAACGCAAGGACTCACTACCTGATTGGACTTTAAATCGCGATTCATGCAAATACAGGCCGCCTCACATAGGAGTCAATTGAATTGGAATTTTAAAATTATCATATCTGGCACTGCATTTCGAAGTACAATCAACACTTTCATCTGTAAGATGCCCACAGCCAATAAGAGAGCTTATAAACGGAAACGTATAAGCCACGATAAAATTTTTTTTTAATCTTTCCTTCACAAATATTATAGTCACCTACATACACAGGACAAACAAAGTAGGAAATACACAAGATGGTAACAAGGTCTGCATTATTTTTTGGCTGTGTCCTGCAGGTCCAGACGCAAACATCCACGAAAAGAATGAACAAACCTGAAAGACGGATGCTAAGACGTAGACTAGACGAAAACACAAAACAAATTTATGATGAATGAGGTTCCACCGCGTGCTAAACGAACTTTTTAGGAGGTCTCGAAAATTCTATTGTTACGGACGATGAATTGAAGAGACCAGGTGCAACGAATGCTTAAAAACGGATACCGAGAAGTGTATTCGCCATGAGGGAGCCGAGTCAAATACCTGTTGAAAAAATCACAACTGAAATCGAAATGTAGTCTTAGCGGAAAGCCTTAAAATGAACATAGTCGTGAAAGCAAATTGGCCTCCAGAGTGTAGGTCTTCTAGCAGTACTATCCCTTTGGAACATCCGCTCAATATATCCTTTTCTCCTTGGGAATCAGCCTTAAGATTTTATTTGCCACGTCACTTTGATTTTCGCAGTACAAATACTGCTTTTTCAGCTGGCAGTTATTCAGAAGATACTGATTCCTGTGAAAGGAAAAGGAGTCACTTCTCTTCATTTCTGATTGGTTCCTCGATAGTACCATATTTCCAACTATTCTGTATTTTATTCTCTCAGGAAAATGCTAACAATATTTAACCCACCCCTTAAATGAAAGGAAGGTGTAGCTCGGGTAGTCTGGAGATCGATTGTTTCCAATATTGTCCTAAAAACACTGAACACACTTTGGTCTGCTCCGTAATCACATAAAGTAATATTCAGGTTTCGGTTCTGTGAAAATTCTAAGCCATGATTTAAACACGAAGTCCAGTGTTTCATTCACAACTTTTCTTGCAACTGAGACGGAATCTCTCATCTTCAAGTACTCATTCAATCTAGTTCTCTCTTCTCCTATTCAGATAGATCTCTCTTTCGATACCTCCTTCTATACCTAGCGCCCCACTCCTGCATGTGCATCAATCTCTTGTGGCATGTAATTTTGTTAGAACTGCAGCTCAACTCGCTTATGCCTGGAACTGACGGCATCGTTTGAACTAGTTCTTGACGCCATAATGACGCGTACGTCAGAAGAACTTCCCATAAATCCCAAATCTTGTCAGTCCATATGATGTCAAGAACTAGTTCAAATGGCGCCGTATGTCCCAAGCATTAGTACTATATACTAATCTAGTCTAGTCTACTTACAGACTCAACTGTCAACTCTCAGTATTTGGCAATTACTGGAGATTAGTCCTCCAGTGATTGCCTCAAGTCATGACAATCAAGACACTAATTCGGTTGTTACAATGCTGAGAGACAACACCAGTGTTAGACTCTTCACTGGTTGACGCTACTGAGTCGACTGAATTCCAGCACTCCCGCAACAACCATGACCCTTTTCGCTCTAATGTGATTGAAAAATCGTATCACCACTCAATCTTTAGGATAAGATTTATCTAAATGCAGTGACTTTACGTGAGCAGCTTTCATCCTAGATCATAGGAGTCTCTGGTAACATTTCCGGCGAGGTTCTGTTAGCAGTTGACTTTGTTGGTTAGCCTTCAGAGAAGTTCCTTAGCTAATCTCTATTTCATAATTTCGATGTGCAGCTTCTCCTGATTCCTTAAAAGTCGCGAAGGAGCTGGTGGCATTCTGTTTTTCTTTCAGCAACTTTTCATTTTCCGCGTGGACAGGAAGCGTGAGCACAGACGACTTACAGGCAAAAATCTCCAGCGGTATCCTTCATTTCCTCATCAACGTCTCGCACGCGTATACCGGTGAACTTTGTTCCGATTTCAGTTCGGTATTTTTTCAACGTTCTAGTGTATCGACCGAGATCGGGTCCCTGCAGGTCTAATATCGAATTCTGTATACTGATGATTATATGCCACATAATTTTCCAGGACCCTCCAATTATGTGCTACTGTAACTAAAAATTTCACATCCAGAATGTTTGGCAATGAAAAGTGTAATTTTTTCGTGGCTCGATATCAAAAGCTATTTACCCCCTGAGTGTCGGACCCCAGAGCAACTGCACTGCCGACTAAATATCTCTCCTGTCGCACCGAAAACCTAGTCTGGCACTGTTTGTCATATTACTTCGAACAAAACCTCAAATAATGACAATAAAGCATGTAGTAAATATAAACATAATGCAGACTTACTCACTACCCCATTCAGACCTATGACTGAGGGTAAGATTGTGACTTTCACAATATCGAATCAGCAGAAAATTGCATCAATTCATAAGCGTGCTTAGCATTTCTGTGAGATTTTTCTTAGTTTCGAGACAATACTGCTTTAACATTTCAGTTAATAATTGAAAAATTTTTAGAAATTCCAACTATCTCCACCTTTTTTCGTTTTTCTAGCATTTTTTCTTACTTTTGTTTACAAGAAGTTCTGATTGGCTACTAAATCACTTATTTGCGCACCCCTAAACCTTTAACCCTTTGAAAATTATAGTACAGTTTTATTGTGATAAGAATTAAATGTTGACTCAATTGAATTATATGTTGAAATTCTTTAGGCCTTTATAAGACTTCCAAGGATAAGGAAATCGTCGACCATCTATCTCATATTTGTTGCAAGCTATTCAGTGATAGTTTCGCAGCTTCCATAGTCAGCTTCCCCATTTGCCATCAGTACCACGATACAACATCTGCAACGTGCATGAAAATTAGAAAAGATGCCGCCATGCAACCGCCAATTAAAATCAATTTCAAATATTTAACGCTGCTGATTTTCACAACGCTCCCATTTTCCTTTTACACCACAAACTAGTTCACACTTTTTCTTCCTGATCATCCAACTGTATCCGGCACTTCGGCTAAATAATTGGTCGGCATCGTATGTCCTTCGAGCCCAACACAGGATTCCATGTGACACCTAATTTAGCCACGAAATTTGAGACTGAGCTCTAACATAGGAATACATACATGGTCCCATAAGTGTTGTTTGTCAATTTCTGAATGAAACGAGATGATGTCGACTGTGAACGGTAGTTAAGAATATGCTGGACTATGTGAGTTTAAATGTGCGTTCACACAGGTTGGAATTCGACTCGGGTCCTTGGTTAGTGATAGTTCTGATCAGCTATTTAGATTCTGAATGCTCCGTTTCCGCCCTGATTTCCAGCTTCGTATTAGTCTGCACGTACCTTCAGCACTGCATCCGAAATGACCGTATGCGTGCTCAATTAACGCCCAAACTTTGGTCACCGTCTCGTTGAAGGAATCGCTGATTTCTTGCGGGATGACGTAGCACATAAAATTTTCTCGCCCGGACTGTGAAAGGGTCCATTAGAGGATGACCATTGATATCGAAACTTGGATGGTCGGCTCTTTTCAAGATCCAGAAAAGCCATTGATGCGAGAACAAGGGGTTGTAAATTTGGACATAAAACCCTGGTGGTGGCATTCGTGGCCATCGACGGTGGTCGGCCAGGTTCGGATTACAATCCCGTGGACAGGGTGATGAGAAGATAATAAAATTCATTTTCATGGTGTCAATGTCGGTCGGCGTAGATTGAAAGTGATGAGGTCATAAAATGCAAGTGCTAACACTTGGTGGACGATGAGTAGTGGAGAGTAACGCCTGGCCTTAAGGTCAAGAGGTTTCCCACGAGTTCCATCCACAAACTTGCAAAGCGATACGCGCCAAGGTATTCAATCGTTGGCTTCTTTGAATGTTGAATCCGAAGGTGTCGAATGGTATCGTTTTTGGGATCTTTTTTAACGTGCTATATGTTGGTTCCGTGCGTTGGATGATTCTTAAATGGAGCATGACTTGATAAATTTTGCACACTGATTTCTCCATCGTTCGAAAGCATTTCAGATATCGTATTAGAAAAGATGATTCCACAACGGACGACGATGACTTGTGACTTGATGACAGATTAAGGAAGTGGCAACGAAGAATCAGAATGAATCTGCAACAATTTGGCGGATTTTTCAATTATCGATCACTTGTTCGGTGGACAATAAAAATTACAATTTTATGATAAATTCTACCGATTTTTTGGGTATATTTATCATCAATCGGATTGTAAGTGTGTGAATCTTTCCGGTATTTACTTTTGTATGAGGAGGATTAGACGGTCATTTAACGAAGAGTGTACTGAAGACATGTGAGTAGCTGGTTGTAAGTGAATTAGGACATACTGGTTTGTGACCTTCGAAATGAAGTCGATGTTCTTTCAAATCTTCATTAAGTAGAATTAATATAAATTAAGATTTTCAGCTCTTGCTTCGTTCCTGCAATGCTGAAACCCCGAAAGAGAAATTGATCGTACGACACATTAACTCAGTGATTATGTTTATCTAGAAAAAGTCGATGAGAGTAAGATTGCGGTCATGGGGTAGAAATAATTTTATCGGACAGCATTCTCTGTCACATGAAGGGTTGAAAATGCAATGTGTTTCAGAGGAAATATGTCCTCATATCAAGCATAAAAACATTTTGAATCTCTCAAAGTAGACAAATATAATATGATTTAATGTATTGAAATATATTTTACATATGGTTTTGAAACTTTGACTCATTTTCAGTGTGTATTCCAGATAAAGGAGGTGGAACTTTCTGTTGAAAGTCAACACGTGACCTGCGATGTGTTATTATATTTTAGCATTTTAGCTTATTCTTACTTCCCCTCTAAATATGAATATATCGGGTTCCCGTCTGCACTTTGTCATGGCGAATGTAAGGATGTAACATCCATGTTTAGGAGCCCTATCCTGTCGCAGAATCCAATCGCGATCGTCGCCTCCATTTAAATCGTCAGTTGAGAGGCAAGTCGGGTAAGCAGTTTGATCAGGTTTAGTTATAAATTGAATGCTCAGGCTTCTTGCTTAGGATTTAAGGATTGCTAAGGATTTAATCCGTGAAATTTATGTTGTTCAGGAATTTATTTCCTAAAGTTATTATGTATAGGAGCCCAATGTTTGAAACTAAGTACACTTTTTTGCTAGTCTTTCCAGGAAAAAATATAGTTTTGCCTCGCTGAACGTTTCTCTCCAACATACAAATGGTGATCTTGAGATTTAAGAAAGGTCTCTCACCAAATTTAATGATCTTGTTCGAATCGCTGAAAATAAGCGCTGCGATTCTATCTTTTCTGGATAAAAGTTGGGCAAATGTCATTGTTCTGTACAGAGTGCGTGCGTGCTCTATTGCCTTCTCCTTGGTAGCCCACAGAATTTGCACAACCATGTATAGCGACTGAGAATCTGCAGGCATCTGCATTGAAACCACAGTAATCAGTGTGGATCCCTACGTGCAGTAAAAACAATGATTTTAGGAGCAGGATAAGTTTCCTTCGTGCTCTTTCTTTAGGGTTTTTTGTGTTTATTAGCCATAACTAATTCTCGGCTAGTTCATCCCTCCAGGATCCTGCATATGCTAAAGGCTCTTACTGTTGTCGCAAAGACTCGCATGCATCGAAAATTTTGCATTATTTTCGATTTGATATGAAACATTAGCAGTTTCTTAATTAATGACTGGATATCTGATTATATCTTTATCTTTAACTGCCATTGGCATCGCAGAAAAACGTGATCGGAAATATGACAATGGAAAGTTTACGTAAGACCAATGTTGATTCTCAGTTCAGGTGATTGTACTACATCTGGTCTTATGTTTGCAGCCATCTGTATACAAAACTGACACCTTCTGCAGATTATCTTCATACTTAATCCTGTAATTTCGAATTATTGTCGAAAATCTCCAGGAAAACAGTCGCTTCCACATCATATACACGGAGTTGTTATATCCACAAGAATAGACTATGAGCTGCATTTCAAGACAAAGTTTCATCCCGCATCTACTTCAAATGTTGTTTTTGCCTGAGGCCACACCAGCATGACACATGAATATTCCAAGAACATGATCACTGTCAAATATTATTTTCTTCGAACTTTTTCAATTTTTAGAATAGGCAGAAATAAACTACCATAGAAAGAAATGGCGCTCATGACAGCTTTCTAAATTTAGAGCCATATCGAAAGTCTCATGCCCTATATCCTGCCTTATGGGATCATTTATCCTCGTGAAGGATAAATGCAATTGTGGTTGATGGTTTCATGCTTCATGATTGAAAAAATGGTTTCAAAGTATGATTTCAACTTGACATTTTGATAACGTGGCAATTTCCCATCCGAGCAATACATAAATAGTTTTCCTGGCTCGTTAATGTAAATGTTTTTTTAAGTCGACTCCTGGATCTCATCTCATATTTGTTGGAATTTTTGTTTTGAAACGCCAAGTTTAATGGATAAAGTAATTTGTTTGTTTTAATTGGTCTACCATGAACAACATTCTTTGTACTTTGGATCATGTAGTTGTTTTCAGATGGAGGCTTATCGGTTTTCATAATAATTCCCAGACTCTGAAGTAAAACATATTCTCGCTTACGCTGGTAGAGATACTATTTCACTCATGATGAGTGATCACTCAGGATTTCTTTGAAATCGAGTTGTAGTACTTGCGCGGGTTCCCTGTAAGAGTTGCAGATAGCACCAAGCTGGTTCTACAAAATCTGCACTAAAAATAAACTCATTCTCTGATTGAGAAGTGATTTGAAAATCAATATTAGGAAGTTTCCTGAAAATTTCTGTCTAAAAATCAATTTTAATATGTGTCTATCATCGAGTCCGTGTAGATATTTGTGCAGTTGCTGGCCTCAAAAGTGCAGGCAGTTAAAATGAAGTCAGATGAAACTGAAAGTGCCATCAGCATCTGTGAGAAAATGGAACCCCATAATGGGATATAGACCTGGTTTAAAATGGCAGACATTTTTACATGATAAGCACGACTTTTCGGTAGCATATACTAAAACGAGGACCAAACAAGTTATAGGCAAGAACAAGCATGACGAAATAATCATAGTTGTATCGATAAGCCTTCTAGGACAAAAGTAAAAAACAATCAAATTGTATAAGTCTTGCCAAACTGGGAAAGAATTGGAGCACATTCGTTTGGTATTCAACCTCAATTTACATTCGCCTCGAATGGGAGAGATACAATCAAAAAAACGAGTCAGAATATATGACGAACAATAAGCCAGCGACTTTCCGTGGTTTCTGAAGGGTAACAGAAACAGTTGTTCATGCCGCAATGATCCTTGTTATAGAGTCAATTTAATTTTATCTGTATTCAAAATACGTCTGCACTTATATTTATTATATTTCCTACTTTATCATAGCTAATTCCGCAAACAATCAATTCCGTTTTCCCAAAATATTTTTAATCGATTAAGTTACATACACATAAATATATATCCATATGTATGTTAACCAGCAAGGCATCTGTCCTTAAATGCAATTTGTTTTACAATAGTCTCAGCAATTCAATATAGCTAGCACTTAGCGTCAACTAGAAATTATGAATTCACTGTGAGGAAAATTTTGTTTTAATTTAGGTAAAAATAGGTCTTTTCCCATAAAATCACATATTATTTATTATTTTGGAGACTGATGGTTGCGGATACTTCAAATAAGGAATGAAAACCAGGCACTTATCAAACATAACCCTCCAATCCATAAGAGCGGTCTCGCAGCATAGACATTTTTCTTGCTAAAGGATCGATAGTATTGTGTGCCACAGAAAAAGACAATGCCCGTGGCCAGAAGTGCGGTTGTCTGAAATAGAAATTCAGCTTTTCATACGATGATCCATCTTTAGTTTATTGGAACACTGAGCACATATTACCAATCTCTCCAGTGTTCCAGATGCATCAAATGAATAGAGAACTAACTCACCACAACAGGAGCTCTTGCGGTATACGGAACACTCATCAGCGCAAGGGAATGGTAGAAGTGTTGTTGATTCCCCGAATAAAAGAAGCGTTCATGATCGGTTAAAATCCAGGCATCCTTATCACTTTTTCTATATCCGTTTGATCTACCAGAGAACGAAGCATCCCCACTCTGAACTTCCATCTCGGAGTCTTTATCGTTACCCAATCCAAAAATCCTTTTACGTTTTGCATAGCCTGCTATTAGCAACGCTAGAGCTCCACTCGCCGCACCCAAACGTCCTGCGAATCGAGCCTTAGCTAAAGCACCTCCCGGCCGAGCGGTAAATCTACTCCCTGAACAATTGTACGGATCGCAAGCACGGTATGAGGACATAATTGTTTCACCTGTTTTGATCTCAACGTCGTTATATAAACTTCACAAAATGTTTTCAAAAATGCAGTTGGAGCAAAAGATTTAAAAACGCACTGAAAGAAAGTTGATTGTCAAAAATAAATAGATTCACGAATTATTATACAGCAAATAATTTTCTTTTTGTTAAAAGCCGCTGAATATCGTAAGTAATGACACGACCCAAAACTATTTATATTCGGATAACGTGCAGACATTCAGCGTTCTATTGCTGTTGTTCACACTCCGGGCCAGGTTTACTTATTTGCAACAAATTGAATCACTAAAATTTTTCCACCAAATATTTAGCTTTGAACAGTGGTGAACACATTTGACAGAATCCTTGAATTATTTTTAGGTGACTTTTGCTTGTCAAGTGATAAATAGTTTGCTAAGATTTTTTCAAACTCTCGTATTCGAGTTTAAAACAATGTACCAGGACTTTATGCCAGTTTATGAACATTTCCGTCCCAGGGAGGCCAGAAATTATGTCCTACAATGGCCGTTGAGAGAATTGTATTTGTATCACTTGTTAACTCATTAATGACTAAGAGCGCTATCTTCAGTGTTAAACATCTTCCATGTAAGCAGAAGTAATAAATATTACATTTGAAATAAAGACCATGTAAGGCTAGTCAAGCAGTCTCTATTTATTCCCGCACCGTCGGTTGATATGAGTACGAAGTTTGCGATGGCAAAAAATTTTGTACAGTGCTGAATCAGAAGAGAGGAACCGTAAATATCACATGTATCGGGTAAGTTAAATTAAGATAAGGACAACCCGATGCTATACGGACTTATCCAAGACATCAGAACTCACACGGAAGTAGAATCATTGGCATTGGACTAAATTTTTCCAACCATGTTTGCCATGTATTTTGCTGACTGCAGTCTTGGCTACCGATATAAGTGTATAACTGAGCATTGAAAACAATTATGTCTTCGAGTAAAGGGTCCTGAGATTGATAATTGGGGCGAAACTAGACTGGGACTCAACTAGGCGGGGACGAATGGTTTCATTACATGGGGTCCAAGCGTCATTACATGCCCATGATGGAACAATTTGCTAAGCTTTTGGTCAGCACCACAATGTCTATGATAAGAGTGTAAAAATCCAAAATATTGAAAGAGGCACAACAGTGATTGTCTTAAGGGCGGAAATCACTTGAGACGATTTAAAGAATCGGCTTTTTTATTATTTTATTTATTTTTTAAAGTTTAGCTACTCAAGAGTATGCTCAAAAAGTGTTAGACCGATATCCGAAGTCCTTATATTTTCAGGGCAAGAAGCGAGGGACAGTCGAGTATACCGCCCGGTCGGTACATGCCTAATAATTCGAGCGACTACAGACTAGCTGGGTTGGGTCGCGCCACTGTCTTTCTGTGAATCAACCTTACTTTGTAATATTTTGGGGCAGCTATTACAAACAAGAATATGTATTATTGCTGATATCCCTTGTGTATATAGAAGTAAAGAACGAGGGTTTTAACTCGAAGTTTTGACGTTTGGCTCCAAAGCAATTATATTGCGACTTGCAAGTCATCGAAGTAGTCATCACATATAGCTGCCACCCTATTCAGCGAAGGTAATTCAGCTCAGAGTTGGATCACAAATTTTCATTTTTGCTCAAAAAAAAAAGGACCAGCAACGCTTCAAGTGACAACACCGACGTAGCACTGTCAAGGCGATGGAAGCGAGGAATGAGGAGATGAGGATGCAAAATGAGGCTTATGAAGAAGATGAAGCATTGCTATATGGTTGTGGAATAGCTGTTTAATACGTTAAAACTTCCACAGAAGTTATTACTCACTTTAATACTCAGTTTTTGGGATTTTTTTTAAATGCGTTTTTCTCGGGACGCGGTTTTTGCGGCTTTTGTACTTGTATCTTAGCAAATTTTTAACCGATCTCCAAAAACTAAAAATTCTCTGAGTCCTTTTAAAATTTCCGTATATATGAATCAAATCGGGAAACACTTTTTGATTTAAAGTTACTTTTTTTATCATAAAAGCGCGAAAAAACTAAAAAAATTTTCAATTTATTATTTCTAACGCGTCACAAATTTTCAATTTTCAAAATGTTCACTCAGAATTTGGTTCATCGAGAAGTCATACATATGAAAAATTTACTTGAACTGCAACTGGGTGAAAATTGTGGACTCCAGCCTGCACGGCAATGAGAGACTCGGATGATGAACCTCCATGAAGAGCAGCTTCTAAGTTTGTGAGTTTTGATGAAAATCATTTTTAAAAATTATGAAATGCTGTATAAAGTATTTAAGGTATTAAAATTATTATTATTGTTATTATTATTATTTAAAGTATAAATTAAACAGCCCAGCAATTTTAATAAGTTATCATTATTTCAGCCCCTTTAAAACAAAAAAGTCACGAAAAAAGCGTTAAAACACGCCTTCTAATGTGATATCCCAGCAATTCGTTGGTATTTTCACATGTGTATAAATTAGCTGATGATTTACATTCCTCCCGAAAAGAATTGCCGAGTCAAAAAATCAAAATTATTATCAAATCGCTTTCAGTTTAATCGCTTTCATACCACCACTAATTTCCATTACATCTTTTCTAGGAGGTGTTCTTATAAAAATGCTGTCTAAAATAGTAAAAACATAGTAAAGAAGAATAAATGATTTAGTAATTCATCTAAAAAGGTTCTATTTGACAATAATCTCGGTAATTATCGTCTTTGCAACCGGAGCTGAAATTGGATACTACTCTTAATAGCAAAGAATCATCCATTCAAAGAAACGGTTTCAGCGTGATATTCACTTTGTTTACATAGTAAATCCGTACAAATATATCCTCCATTAAATATGAATTTTAAATTTGTTCTGGTTTTTTTTTTCGAGGCACTGGTTGTCAAGACAAATATACGATCATTTTCGATGTAGGTAGCCCCAAATATGAAATTGATGATCACTCAGCGGTGTATTGATCACCTGCTGAAATGCATTTTAATGTGTCTACAAAACGAAATTAGAAAAATATGAGAACGATCCTTTACGATCAATTCAAACGCGATTGAAATTTATACAGGTTTGAATCCTCAGATCGACGATGATCACTGATCGCTGTCTTGACCGTCTTTTGTATGACCAGGTTTGTATTCAAATTCGAACAATTCTATGCGTTTCAAAATTTAACATTGTATGCCAGCCGTTCAACCGTTCAGACTCATCCTTTGATAATAGTTATATTGATTGTCGGCACCTTTGATTGCTAAACTGATCGTTTAGAAAAAAAAACCAGCGATTGCCACACTTTGTGAAATTAATGCAGTTGGAAAGTGAGCGTAAGCGGAATGTTCGCGGCTAATGGATTTGTGTTGATTAAAAAAAAATATTTAATCCCTAAAAAAGATTTGGAAGACTGTATTGAATGGATTAGACGAAGCTTTTTCTTCTATTTTCAATTAAATTAAAACATATTGTTAACGTACCCTGAAAATCGCGCACATTATTTACTCTAAACATTCTGCGTTAATTGCTTGAAAGCTTTTCATTGGAAACACACATTTTCCGCGATCATAGTATCTAAATACCCGAAACGATCTCCCGCTACGAGCAAACCACCCAAAACGATTTTTAACATCCATTGACCGGGGATTATGATCCTATCGTCATCAAAATTATGGTAGAGTTTGACCAAATCAATGCAATATTATGATTAGGCATTTTATTTCTTTTCACCAAATCGAAATACTCTTTCAATTTTGTTTTTCTCGAACATTTGGTTGGCTCAAGAATTGTAGAACAAATCCACGAATAAAAAAACTTTTTTTTGAAAATCATTGCACGGTCCAAAGTAGGCGAGCGTCGAAGTAAGTTAAGAAGATCAAGCAGATAATGATGAATGATGGATGTTGAGTGATGATTTTGGTGAATAGAATCAATGGTTCCATTCGTTTGGAGAATTTTGTTGAAACAGGTTGCCGTGACTTGATAGTTATCAAAATGAAATACAACAATTACCCTCCATGGAAGCTTCCATCATGCAAATAATTGTTGGATTTCGAAAAGGGTAAGCGTAAAGGACAATTAAGCAGTAATTTGTGAATTAACAACGAAGCCACTGTGTTCCGAGCTGATTATTTTAAAAGACTTAAACAAAATTTTGTATATTCTAGCAAATGCATATTCTAGGAAATGCGCATTGTTTCGTTGCTGCAGGCAAGATCATTTTCATTCTATAAATCCGTGGGGCCAAGCTCGTAAAAACCGCAAGCAAAGGATCAATGCATCTGCATCCCAGAAGTATTCGTACTCGATTTTCATTTTTGCTTCTTTGAAACTTTCACAACTGAACCGAACTTTAGTTTTTTTATTTTTTCCATATTTATGGTTTCACTATGGACTTTCTTTGGTTGTTACGTTAATTTGAAGAATCGATAATACTTTTCGCTGCATCTTTAATACAATGAGTTTCAACGAGGTTGCTTTTGTGCTAAACCACGTGAAGTCGATAAGTCACTATTAGACGGAAATGGCTGTTAGATACGCAAACTACAGATTAAGTTTCATACGAGTTAAGTGCGACCTAGTAACAAGGATTTGTGCTGAAACGTAAACATGTTGTACTTTAAAATTGCCGATTAGTATAATTCACGTTTCTTTTTTGTATTGGATTTAATGTCACTCTGCAAAGAAATCCTAATAAGCCAATGCAGTAAAAGCCGGAAGAACTAAAAGATTGGTCGCTTGGCACAGTCCTATTTGGTACATCGTTTGACGAAGTGGTCAACTTGTCATATCGTCTATGTTAAAAATGAGATAAGTAGTTTCAATATACAATCGGACATGAGGAAAATCTCGACATTAATACTACACCGTAGGCCATATTTTTTCTGCAGAGCAAAACAAATTAAGGAAGCTATGTTCACATCGTTTGAGCCCCTTTAGCCTCTGTACTCTGTGATAGAATAAGTTACGTTTAGAAGTTAATTTGCAGTGGAGGGGGGTCGTGATTATATGCATGGGAAAGTGTGAACCTTGAACTTATTTCGGCTCTTCCAAACATGGGAGCAGTTGGGTCGTATCGAGCCCATCCCAAGAAAGACTAGAATCTTCTTATGTTGCATTTTATACACCTGAAGCTACATACCTTGCCAAGCAACCCGTTCCATATAAACAATGACCAGCGACTATTAATAAAGTGTTGCAAACGGCTACAATCAGGACGCTGATGAGTTAGCGCAACGTAGTCTTGATCAGACTGTCAGAAGCTGGGGAAATATTTCAAACGTGCGTGATATCGCTACTTCTACCAAAGAAATGTAAAATGAGGAGAGATTGTGGAGTGCAATTGATATTCCTAAATAACTGATCCAAATGGTCCAGTATGACTGGATAGTAGAAATAGTAGCAGGCGAAAAACGAACGAAGATCAGGGTCGGAAATTAAAAAAACTAACTCAAAAGAATGATAAATCGAAGACTTACGTAGAAGAGATAAATTTCCACAAAATGAACATAAAATTCTGTGGTGGAGATGTGTCGTCACTGATTAAGTATGTACAACTACAGCTGTAGTATCTAATCAGCCTTGAACCTGCAACCTTGCAACCCTGTGAAACGCTCTTGAGTCACTACAGACCATATTGAGAAGGATATGACTTTATTTTTTGCGAATAACAACGTTACCCTAGACTGGCTGCTAGACCAATCACAAATCTCCACAAAGCTGGAGAAACGGACACTCTAATCTTAGCAGCTTGATATCATCTGCCCACTGGCAAGCAAAAATAGGATGTCTACCTGTCAAAGGGAACACTGTATCAAAATTGAGCCATAGAAACAATAGCAAGCAGTAGATTCCAACTTAAAAGCTGGGAGCTTTCACGAGTAAGAATTCAAGGTTTTGTAGAGAGTCTCAAGTGCCAGAACCAAATGTTAGAACCACAAAGATTGACAGAAGAATGTCCTTGTATGATAAATCAAAACACGTATCGGTGAGTTCAAAAAAGTGATTTATATTGTAGCGAAAAAACTAAAGTAGATGAACTGGGGTACTCTAAAAAAGCAAGCACTTACCAGTCGCAGTTGGGGACCAGAGCAGGCTCTATGCAAAGATGAGTTGATACAGGGAGGAATCTATGCACAAAAGCATCCTGAGAGTACATGGATACCAAGCCGCATCGGCCTAAGATTACTTTCAATGCAACGGCATGGTTGGAACCAGTTTATTTTAGCGATGTATCCCAAACAGGACTGAAATTCTCTAAACTTGATCTGAGATACTTGTGGAATGCTGATTAACTAATGGAATTCTTGAGGATACCGCATTGGCAGAACACATGCATAGATAACTAAAGGATGCTAAAGGATAACAAACCGAGAATTGCTTAATAATGACCTGAACTCATTTTCAAATCAACAAAAAGACGGAAACAAAACATGATCTTCATTCGAATATGTAAAATTGCTGTGGGAAGTCTACGCGCACCTCAGTCTTAACCGTCATGAGAAGAGGGATGGCAATGAAAGTAATCAGGATGAATAAAATACTAATGAAATAATAAAATAAAGGACCTACAGTAGGCTAAAGATTTTCCGTCAGTTCGCATAGAGATTAGGAATGTGAAAAGCAATGAGGTCGTAGAAAATTTAGGTATTGCCACTATCCCATGATAGGGCTTATTACACTTAGCCAAAAAGTAAAGCCTGCAAGCACTACATATCAACCCACAAAATAGCAAGATTGCTTCGGCTGCGTAGCTACCCAATCCCGAGGAGGGTAACTGTAATGTGGCATTAATTGAGGAACTCTGGTAAACCGAACGAGAAACTGAGGATCCAGCGCCTCGATTAGATGAAAAGGAAAAGGTCTACCATTTTCGTGAAAAGAAACCTTAACAAATTGCTTAAACCTACTTGGATTACCAAAATCTTGCATGTTGAGTGCAAAGTTGGCTTTGACTGGATCGGTTCTGTCTACTTGGGCTCATACTTCGTCGGTATCTATATTAGAAGTAAAAGAACTTCCCCACGTAGTTCCGAAGAAAAGTTGGGGATCATAATCTATTTAAACAGATACCAGGCGCAGATTTAAGTCGTTGCTATCCTTTGCGAACTCAGAACAAGTTGTTAATATAATCTTACATAGCTTTTAAATTAATGGGCTCGATATGCGGTTTCAGGAGAGGACTGAAAAAATTAGAAACTCTGACCAGTATACTTTGGTCTGATTCGAAAACTATTACAAGTATACTAAATCATAGCAGCCAGAATTTTGTTAGATACTATAGTATTGATTATAAACGGGGAGTATGATTTCTGATGACCACGTTGAAAATGATCTTGGAAGCAACGAACCTGTTCTGAATCTGGCTCCACCGTCATGATGGATCTGGAAGCGTAAGAACGTTCAAACAGATTCTCCCATTATAAGATACAGCGAACACCAAGAGACGGCACAGCCCCGTAAGGTAAAGAAAAAGAAAAAATGTTCAACTTTACCATCCCTATTGCAAAATACGAGGTCTGGCTATTAAATAACGAGACTATGCGCCTAGAGGGCGCCGTAGAGGGGTGGGGAAAAAACGAGTTTTGCGTTGGGTATCTAGATATCTTGTCTATGCACGTACCAAAACACGTTCTCGTCACTATTATTGTATTGGTGCAGTAGCGGTTTGAAACGAACGTGTTTTTTTCTCGTGCCGAAAACCATGTGTGACGAAAAACAGGAGCAACGTATCAATCTCAAATTTCTCGTTAATTTGAAAAAAAAACTCTGACTGAGTTCTATAAATTATTGCAAGAGGCCTATGGGGACAATTCTCTATCTTGTGCGCGTGTTTTTGAGTGGTGTAAGCGCTTCAGTGAGGGCCGAGAGAGCACTGAAGATGACCAACGCTCAGGTTGCCCTGTCACTGTTTCAACTCCGGAAATGGTGACCAAAATCAACCAAATTGTGCGTGCAGAGCGTCGAATGAGCATCCGGATGATTGCCGAGGCTGTAAACGCCGATACAGAAACGGTTAGACAAATTTTACACGAGGAATTACACATGTCAAAAGTCTGTGCGAAGTTGATGCCAAAAAACTTGACTCTTGACCAAAAGCTCTTGCGTCAACAGGTCTGCTCAGATTTCCTTGAAAGGTTAAAAAAAGATTCCGGACTGATGAAAAACATTTTTATTTGCGACGAAACGTGGATTTTTCAATACGATGTTGAAACAAAGCGGCAATCGATGCATTGGAAGACGCCTGAATCGCCCAGAATCAAAAAAACCAGGATGTCCAAATCAAAATTCAAGGCAATGTTAATCGTTTTTTTCGACATTTACGGTATCGTGATAACTTAATGGGTTCCAGAGGGTCAGACTGTCAACCACACTTACTATTTGTCAGTTTTGGCAACACTGCGTGAACGAGTTCGTAAGAAACGGCCCGAATTGTGGAAGAACAACCAGTGGATTTTGCATCAGGACAACGCACCTGCCTATAACGCGCTATCTGCGAAGCAGTATTTGGCCGGTAAGCGCACTCTAGTGCTCAAACACGCGCCGTACTCGCCAGATTTGGCACTGTGCGACTTTTTTTTGTTTCCGAAGATAAAATCTGCTTTGAAAGGGACCCGATTTGAGTCGATAGAAGCGGTAAAGCAAAAAACGGCAGAGCTCCTAAAGGCCTCACCAAAGAAGACTTCTAGCACTGCTTCGATCAATGGAAAAAACGTATGGAAAGGTGTGTGGCGCGGAAAGGCGAGTATATTGAAGGGGGGCATTCGAATGTAGAATAATTCATACAATAAAACCCTTTTTCGTAACCAGTCTCGTTATTTAGTAGCCAGACCTCGTATAAGACAAGTTGTAGTAGTAAGAGCAGCGAAAAAAACATATAGGAGGCAATACTTTGTACCAGCTTTTTCAGGTTAGCGAACGTACGAGCCCGGTAATTTTTTTCGAGGTGAAATGTAGATTAGATAATGGTAAACCTTAAGCAATTCAGTTCGTAAAAGTTACCAGATCTAGATGGAATATTTCTGGTAATGTTAGAAGAACTAATAGAGATTATCGTTCTTTATCTTGCGATGGGTTTAATGGTTATGTGCAATATTTTTGTGCCCGGAACATTCCGTCGTTGCCCATCACTTCCTTTTATTGATCCTTCGGTTCGGTTATGTAAAGCTCAACTTAGCACCAGATCCTTAGAACGAACTAAGGTTCTCCCAAGATGATCAGGAGCACTAAAAGCAACTATCTACTCCTTGTCTCCTTGACATGCATACACGTTGACTGGGAATTGCAACAAGTGGCTTGCATAGCAAAATAGGACCTCGTCTCACACTTCATACCTTGGCCAAAATAGTTTCAGGTACTAGGCATGTAAAAATATCAGAAATGTAAGAAGAAGATGAGGAAGGCTTTAATAACCATCTCTGAATAAAAACGATATAAATTACAATCTGAAAAGCTCAAAGCATAAGCAGTACCTAGATCGAAAACAACCTCAGCTGAATCTGATTTCCGATTAATTTGTAAGAAATTCTCTAAGGGAGAACTTTAAATGAAACACTTCAAATTCTAAAGACTTTAAGCTGATAAATAAACCCCTCAAAATCAATAGGCTGCTAACAGGCCAACGAGCAGTTTTGGTCAAGTTTGAAAACTCTATGGTTGCGATATTCAAAGTGGATCCATCCATCAATGCTACATATCCTGTAGCTCCGCTATACCAATTAGTGCAATTAAAAGGAGAACTTTTCTATATGAGATCTCTATCCATATGTTATTCAAAGTACTATTGAGTATGAGCTTACAGTGAGAAATGATTTGAGCTAATGTCTCACTAGGCCTTTCACTTATTCCTACATTATTCTCAGAGAAAGGCATCACACTTTCTCTCATTCAATTGAAGTTATCATAGCAGCAAGGATTGCATGTCGCTCCCCGAAAAATTAATCAACAACCGCAAATCAATCAACACACAACAAAGTCTTTGATATTCCACATAATAATACCATTAAGACTACTTACCACCTAAAATTCCATGAATACTATAATCCTTGCGACCATCATCATCGCGCCGTTCTGAGCCCCGAAGCAATCGGCTGATGGACGATGTGGATGGCGGATCAGTTACGCCTTCCTGTAAAATATTTGAAAAGACAAATTTCTTATTACTGTTATTAGCTTTACTTAAATCTTAACTAATGAGTATGTTAAACTGTCTTCAAATAGTGATCAACATTCAGGTGATTCGTCTACAATCTATCGCACTAATGATAATGACCTGGAGGTTTCCGTGGTTACCCAAACTAAATCTACATTATGCTCATACGTCTGAGAAAATGCGTGGCGCAAGATGTTGATGTTAAGCAAGGTGTGCGTGTGTGTAGATGATGACGATCGCGATATCATATATGAAAAGTATCTACAGATCGGGATCACTTTCGATATTCATTTTAACGCTCAAAGAGATGATGGTGATGATGAAAACATGAGTATCAGTTTTGTATTAGCTTGGGGTTGTACACATGCCAGGAATTCACACGACGTGTGCGCATTGTCATGTCCCAGCAGGAAAGAAACCACATAAATTTCATGGATTGTTATTGATTTGATATTGAACATGTGATGATGAAATAAAAATTGGAAGTTTTTGTCGGATATGAATTTTATTTGTGTGGAAATAATTTAATAGGCGGATATTATCATCTCGTGATGACCGAACAAAATTGAATATTTGGATACTGCCGGCAACCGACTCAAATGATAGAACAGGACGAAGTTAGGATGTAGTCCCTCAGCTCGCGAGTAACCGATGAAACAAAAAATCTTTCTATCATCCAGTTAAAATTAACAAAATGCTTTACTTAATGTAGAAGAAATTGAAAGAATTAACGTACTGCGACTGGACACTAACAGACTGCGACTAACAAATTTGGATTCATAACAGGAAAGAGTGGTTGAAAAGAATGCTTTATCCAATTAAAGAGAGCAAAACTCAGCGAGCCCCACATTTTCAGTTTTATTAGTATATTGCCAAATGTGCACGGTACTTGCTAACTTCCTACGTGTAGCTCGAATAAGGAAAGAAGTCAAATACCATCCTTGTAATATCCGTGAGTGTGAGCGTTATTTTTTAAATTAACTTTGGAAGACAAGCCCAGATCCGATTCAAACAAATTTGATTGAGCGCATAATTTAGCAAGAACATCGCATTTATAAGCAGTAACTTTATCTAACAACTACAGCAAAGAATAATCGCATCAGCATAAGAACGTCTAATAAATTTAGCAGGATAAAAATATTGGAGAGTGAAAAAATTACACCCAGCATCAGGGCCCAGAGAAAAACTATAGCTGAACAGTGAAAGCATAGGAGATTCATATTAGATGGTGAGAGCTTATGGAATCTCTTTTGTTAATGAAAAAAAGTAAAGCAGCTGAAGAACGATGAAAGGAAAGGACGAAGAAAATCTTAGGAAAAAAATGTAGGAACCTTTTAAATCAGTAAAATAATTCATAATAAATCCGTGATTACATACAATAAGGAAACATCAAATGAGTCTACTTAATAAAAGACTAATTCATTTCATCTGAAGTAAACTAGATGTCCAGCAACCCGGCATGAAAGTAAAATGGGGGTTCAATACGTATTAGCAGCGAGGCAGCGTATTTTTCCTTAACAGCGGGGCAGAAGTAATGCGTCATAGATACGATCTCTAAATCTGGGAACTCAAAACAATATAGAAATAAATGTTTGAGAAAAAAACTGGCAAAGGAACTAAGACAAAGGACGCGAACTAAACCCATAACCAGTATTTCTAAGCAAACGAAGGAAACGGATTGGTGTTTTTGGATTATAAAGACTATTCCAATAGGCACAATGTTAAGATCAAATAAGGACCATATATAACCCTCAGGAAAATCCCAGTTCTAGATCCCATCATAGGAACAGCTAAAATTTGTCAACACAGAAAATCTTTCATTACGGAGTATGGTGCTCGCGAGTACTATGCTAAACGAATAAGCCAGATTGTGACATGAAGGAAATCGACTCAGTGAAAATACCAGCAGGATATCGGTTAGCTAAATTGTTAGTTTGGCAATTCAAGAATAAAGTAACAATTTGAATTTTTATCACTGAAAAATATCATCATGCTAATCATCTAGCAACAATTAGATAAATTAAAGAGGACGAAGTCATGATTTCATTTGATGTCAAGTCATCCTTATTTAGCCACCAAGTAGGGAAGACATCCACTTTATAGAGTTTTGGACATAGTAGTTCTGTCTTCAGCAGCGGACAGTACTCCAATCCAGGGAAAGTATGTGACTACATCAGGTTTTCCTGGCTTTCAATAGAAGAAAATGACTTCAAGTTTGGAGAAGAGTTCTATGAAAGATCTCAAGATGCACCAATGAGCAATACTTAATCCTTTCCCCTTATTATTAACGAAACCTTTATAGCTTAATAGGAATTGGATCCAGAAATATAGGCGTTATACCAACTTTTTGAAAATGATATGTAGACATATTTATCACATCAAAAAGAAAAGTTCTGGAACGAACTCTGATTACCCTTATTTGACATCTTGAAGACATAAGCTTCAACATCGCGATGGAAAGTAAAGAAGGATGACATTTTTTATCCAAATTACAAAACTCTGTTCAGAACATCACAAGAAGCCACTGAAGTAAAGATCTATAAAGTCTTAATCACAGCCAAAATATTATTCTTTAGGATTTTATACCTTTGTCTGAATAGATCTGTCATTGTTATAAGCATCGTTAAAAAGTTTTTTTTTGGAAATAATTTCAATTCTGCTTTCATTGAAGCCATAATTTCCCTTCTTGTCTGAAATATCCTTGCATGAATTGTTTAGTTTTAAGGCAGCAAGGCTTTAATAGCAATATTTTTTAGTCGAAGGTTAGGAGGACCAAGGAGTTAATTGGATTACTACAGTCTGGGTTTTCTCAAAAACAGGCAGAAATACATGGAAGCACTGGTTGGAGCACTGACGAAAATGAGACGCCGATTCTTCGCTAACGACCACTGGGGTTTTCGTCACTTTAATCTCATGACTGAGAACGTACATAAAGATCTCTTTGGCGCTCTTTTGACTCTGTTTCGCGAGCTCGTATTGTGCCAGGCTATGGTTGTCAAAAAAAGCGTTCCCTCTTTAATCTTGGTGACCACATCTTAATCGAAGTGTTGACCAAAAACATTCCCACGATAAGCCATCAGAACCTCAATATTTTCATTCACCTGAAAAGCAAACGAGAGGACTTCGATTTTTTCACTAAATCGCTTCTTGTCAGCAATAGACACTGTTGCCATATGGGAAAGCTTTCACGCATGTACCTGTTGTAAATTATTCAAAAATCTGAAACCTTACACTATTCCGAACTTCAAGTTCGTCCGGGGAAAGAGATAGTGCAAGGTGATAACTAGTAAATGACTAAGCAGGAAATATTTTGAAGCCAAAATTTGACCATTGCATTTATTTGTATAATAAATCAAGCGGAACCTCCTTTTGCCACAGAGAATTCAATGTGCAGCTTTAAATGATTTAAATGAGCTTAAACAAACAAAAGAGGGAGCAACACTCCAGTTGAATTGGTCTATTTATCTAGTCTGGGAGACTCCACAAGGATCTCATCATTTCCAGATGGTGATCAGATTGTCGATCACATCATTCATACCTTTACAACAATGTACTGTAAATACACATGTTGCTGTAACGCACTCATCACCTCGCCTGGAGCCGATATAATATCGATTTTTATCGATCGATTGAGGCGGCCGACGCGGCCGGCATTGATCGCGCAATGATCGACGAGCGTGATGAAAGTTTGGTATCTTGTGGTGAGGATCATTTTTTCCATTATTTTATTCGTTTTTTATTCCAAAACGCCCCTCTAACCCATCTTTTCTTTTCTTCTTCTTCTTCTCCTTCTTTAGTTGGTTCCGCTCAACACAATATGACCTATGTAAGTATCTTTGGTCTCTATGTTGGACAGATTCATTGGTATGATCTCTACTTCCTGTTTGAATGAATCAAAGCATGTACAAATGTATCATGATCATCTGCAGATTTACTTCATTTTGTCCAACATCAATTTGATTGATTGTTACACTCTCACTATCCGTTGAAAGAACTTTTTGATACAACACTGATATAACTAAGCATTGTACTTGGATGTACAAGGAATAGGCCAGAAACTTACAAGTTGAAAAATTTATGTAGCTTCACACCTCCTGATTCCTCAATGGAATCCACAGTATCGATCCGTTACTAATTTCATATCAAATCAATCGATTCGATTCGATCAGGTTTTAGAATTTTTCGGTCCAATCGTTTAATATGATAATTCGATGTCGGTAGTTTTTTTCTTAAAAAATTGTTGATTAATCGTTCTTGATGGATCTCATTCTTTTACAACATTCGTAAGCTAATGAGCAGGAAAAGTTGGAGCCAGAGACATTGCTACACAAGCTGGCCATATTTGATAAAGTGTCCGCAAAGATATTTATTATCGTTCGTTATTAATTACACAAAGAATCCATTGTGGGCGCTGAATCACTGCCGTTTTATTCGATTTTTATAATGATTCGATATGGGAGAAATGGCGTTAATACAAATAAATTATTATAATTTGCAATTTGTCATTTTTTGGGACAATAAATACAAATATGATAATGCCGAGCTTAGATGGAATGAGTGGCTTGTTTTAAAGTGATTTGTTTAAAGTGATGACAAGCGGTTAATCGAATTTTTCATTAACGAATCACATAAATTTATCATAAATTAAATTGAATGGAATGATAAATTATCATTCTACACATGAAACCCATTTTTCATGGCAGATAATAGAAATGTTCGTTTCATTTAAATTATTATGCTAACGATAGCCATTGTTTGATTCGAAATTACATATGTACATGATAAAAGCAGTGTTTGTTTTGATTTATGAGCACAGCGAGCATTTCTACACTCTTTCTTGTGACGCTGAAGTAGACTTCTGAATGGAATAGGTTGCGTTTCTGTTACTATCCCTGCGGGAGATGCATATCTGCCTTATAAGCATGCTGTTTATTGATTTTTAAAAATGTTTGAGACAGGTTCTTTATATCAACCTACTTTGCAACGCACTTTATAAATGGTGCATGTCGTAATGAAACGTATCCTGCAAGTCAATCTTCATCGGAGATCAAATTAACAAGGATACACTTGAGGACCTCGAGAGAGATACAACTCGGCTAAGCTTACAGCACCCATGACATGGTACCCTGATGAATCTACCAGTTGTAATCCCTGAGCTCAGATGAGTGTTAATCTAGTCAAAGCTATGAACGATATTCTTGTGGGTTCGATTCATTCTTCGGTGTTTACGTAGCACTAAACAAACTAATAACATATTTTCAATCGAAGCTCGACACTTTCTGCTCTTGGTCACAGAACCCTTAGCACAAAGTCAATCTAAATTGTACCTCTATCCTCCGCAATCAGATTCTAGCAGAAAACCCAACCTTGAAGCGTGATTGGGAGTATTCATGCTTTATGTTGTAGAACATTAAATCTTCAGAGTTTGGTGTTGCTGGCTGCTGGACGTGTCAATGGATTTAGAGTCCCAAAGTTTAACCGAAGAGTTCTAGATGTCTAGACCAGTTACCGTCTATGGAAAGGACTCAAAGCCATACGGCCAGTCTTCTGTCTTTTTGCGGTGTACTGAAGATACAGACGCAGCGGAGCTCATCAATACGCTCATGAGATACTTTCCACATTTTGGACCATCATCGGAAAGTATGGGAGTAGCTACAGAAGACATGATGAACCATGTAACAAGTATCATTGCGAGTGCTTGTTAGTCATCTATGTATCTTCGGACACTTCTAGCGTGTGTCACAAGCACCTCTAAGTAGCATAGAAACCGGAGCGAATGTGAAGCATGCAACAAAGTTGAGGAAAGCAAGTGTTCGTATAGGCCAACTCTTCTATATTCAACTGGTCGACGCCGTACTCTGTGTATCATTTTGCAGATGCCCTTTTTACCAGGTAGGCAGTGCACCTGCCTAAAACCAATTACGATGAGGTGTAAACGTGTCACTTTGATTCTGTAGTAACAGATCCGTGAGTGAAAATCAAATATTGAATAGCTTTCCAGCTAAAATACAGAGCCTCCAAAGATGAAATTAACAGAATTGCAGAGGGATTTTAAGAAAGACCATACAGAACAACTTTTCTAGCCATCTTCTTCAAAACTGTACTAGCCAGGTCTGGCCGACTGCCAAATTCTTCTAGATAGAATTAAAATTTACCGGATAGATTGAATTCATACCTACGTCTTCGGTAACGCTGACGAATTCTTCTATACTAACAACCCAGTTGTAACCACCCTCACTCCTATGTAAAATAGCTAAACGATCAATTCAAAAAAGTAACAACTACTGGATATTCATATTCCTCCTCCCGAATCCGGCGCTGATTTTCATTTATGATCAGCACAATATATCTATTGAAGTCCTCCGATTGCTGCTACGTACAAGTCAAGAGTTTACCTTTAAGCAAAACATTTCTACGATATTATACCAACAGCTTTTAATGGGGAGGAATAAAATCTACTAAAAGGATGCAGAAAAAAGGCACACATGCAAGCAACTATCACTGTTGCGAAGCAAAAAATGTGGGTAAAGAATCCAGAATCAATCGTGACGTGGATCCCAAGGCCAACCATCAAATCTCCCATCCCATGAATTGGGTGACACAACAAGCCACTATATACGCCGAATAATATACAGAGACTTAAGATGCTTTGTCATGCTTGCAAAGTTTCATTTTGCTGACGGAATAATGCCAGGATACCATTTCAGTTGTCATTATACGTGAAAGACACATCGGGACTCCCTTTTTTAATAACTAATTATTGCAAAATGAGTGCTGTGACAACTAAGCGCTCCAGTAGCTTTATATCTCACTATTTTGAATCGAAAATTCATCCTGGACACATCCTCGAAAAACAAACAATTCATCCTCAAAAGGTGACTATATCTAACGTGCTGTGTGCCCGAATGAGATCATTGGGCTGATAAAATGATTTGATATCTGATTATTTTCCCCAAAAATGATTCTGTTGGCATTGAGGACCTTCGCTTTGAATAAGACAGTGTCCTTTAAAAATAAAACTTCCCGTAGTTCAATGTAGGGCTCATATGTATGCATAAATTCATGTAATTGAGGTGTGGTATGAATTCTTCCTAAAGCGAACTGTGGAGTTTCGAAGTTGGATGTTCAGAAAACCAGGAGTTTGATATTGCAATTCAAAGAAGCTCTAAAGTTGGAATGGTGCATGTTCCTTCAACGAAAGTAGTAGACATTGTGCGGGGATTGTTAAGATACCGCAGGAATCTAATGATCTCCCAACTACCCCACTCATTCTCGTCCAGATGAAAAGCGGGCCAGCTCTGAGTATCCACTTCTGCATATGGTTTGTTCGGAATGCTTAGGAACAACAAAACCACAGGTGTGTGAATCCTACAAAGGTGTTTCCGAGTTCCAAGCAAGACAATATTTTTTGTCCTACCCGAAAGTCAAAAGTCAGCCTCAAATAGTAAATATGAAATTTCATACACGTAGCACGTACACATATGTACGTAGACCATATGTGTACACTTGCCTCCTTCACATCCGAGCATTTTTGGCGCGCGACACTTGAATATTCGGTGATGAAAAATTGTTTTCTCATAAACGTCCCGCGGGGCTCGACTCATTCAAGTTTTCTTTGCAAATTTGTCAACGTATTATCCGAGCTCTTATTTCATTCGTAAACAATTATTCAAACGTTTTTCATACCTTTGTTCATTATTCATTCACAAAAAGTCAACGCTGAAATGAAACTATAAACATTAAACTGTCTCG
Organism: Stratiomys singularior; assembly: GCA_954870665.1. Classification (NCBI taxonomy): domain Eukaryota; kingdom Metazoa; phylum Arthropoda; class Insecta; order Diptera; family Stratiomyidae; genus Stratiomys; species Stratiomys singularior. The sequence continues at coordinate 11,943,036 of OX940881.1, forward strand.
TGCTGTGGCAATCTTTGAGATCGTTCCGACATGAATGAAATCTACTGGCCAGGATAAGAATTTAATGGCAGCTGAGACATAAGAAAATCCTCTTTAACTTTGCCATTACCTCACACCTTAAAAATTGCAATCTTTTCATGCGCACACAAACACGCGCGCACACCACCTCCGTGTGTGACTAATTCAAAAGGACATTGCTTCAGATTTTCACTTCCGGATCTCGATTATCTTTCCGAATCAGATCGGAACACATGATCAGATGTCGCAAATGTACAAAGTGGCAGCTTCAGGCTTCCTTCTTAACCCGTAGCGTTACACGTATGCGAAAGAACATTGGACCTCACTTTAGCACTCATGTTCTTCGTGAATTCATAAAAGGTGAATCGGAAAACAACTTTTACTTCATCGTGAATTTGTCACGCATGACAAACATTCCTTCAGGTGATTCAACTGAAATGAACTAGAGGCGAGGTTTAAATGTTTGTAGGTACAAAACAGAGTAGGACTCTGCGAAAATAAAAATCTAAGACATCGTCTATGAACGGGATGTTGGTAAGTTATGGGTGTAGAATAAATCGTGGGGAGAAATTGTTTGATGCGGGCCGCGGTTGGAGGAAAAGTGAATTTCAAGACTTTGCTTTGAATGGAACGAGAGGAAAGATAAATCGTGATCCACACCGCCTACATTTCAAGCCCGAATAGACGTTCAACTCTCTCGAGGTGTGACAAATTTTTATAAGTTGCACAATCGCGCGTTTGCCATTTATATTTTTCTCAGCAGTGATAAAATCGAGGAATTTCAACTATATTTTTGCGAATAGAAAAGCCTTAGTGTCCTTCTACTAGGGTTATGTAATGCAGAAACACCGATGTTTAGAGCGAAACTGTTCCGTATTGTACATCGTCTTTAAGCCGCAGTACACAGTACGACAACTGAAGATCAATTTGTATCTGGAACTCAGCACGATAGTCTCCAAGGGTAGATCCAGCAGGAACAACAACGTTGTGATAGTCGTGTGTACCCAACGAACTCAACAAAGGAAAGGATGCATTTCGACTGTTGATCTTGTCAAGAATCAGCCCACCGAGCATAGTCCGTCCGCGTGGGACCCGAACTCAAACAACAGAAGTTCAGGTTTGCCAGCAATTGCCTTCTGGATGCACCTATGCACGTTTTCCACATGCATTAGACATACGCGGAGCGGGCTCGCCATCAATGTTTGGTTTGGTAATCATGGCCTGATGATTTCTAGTCCCGAAACCATGAACGTCGTCATATCATTGGTCTTGACTAGCTGTCAACTGTAAGGCGGTCGTTGTATTGAGCGTCAGTGATCTTGTCAGCATCAAACTCGTGTTGGAGAATAAGACACGGGCATGGAGTTAATCCGATGTTATGTGACATGTCTACAGACGGATCTCACTTATAAGCACTTCATGTGTATCCATTCAATGGGGGGATCATTCCGCTGCCTTGTACGATCACTGATCACCGTCCGCCGGTTAACTTATTATTCGTGGTTGATCTTGACTCACGGCTTGTAACGTTACAAACCCAAGAAATGGAGTTAATCTGCGGTCTGTTGTAAACGTTGAGTTGGAGGGAACCAAGCAGATCGTTTTTGACGGTTAAATTATATCAAGTGACATTTTATCGCTACCTGACGAAACATTCAAGCACCCTTGGTGCTCCGAATAATAGGAGAAAGATCAAACAAGCTCGGTGACCTGTGTCACTCAGACGGATTATGTTACTAATATTAACGTACTGACGGCTTTCACTAGTTTCAATTTGATCCACCAGATATTGTAATTAAATTCTCAACTGCATTCAACCGAAAGTACATTCAAAAGCGTGCGCCCGATTATTGTTCACTCAAAGATGGTAAATTGAATTAACAAACATTTCGATCAAGTACAAAGATCTATTGCCATGCGGCAATATCGACAAGTAATGCGGACCCGATATGATATAAAAGCATTAAATCGTGTATTTTCGATTTCGGCCTAAATTGGATGATGGTGCATGCGGCGCTACACGAGGCCACCCTGGGCCACACACCACGAAATTTCCTAGAAACAATGTGTCTGCAACACCTTCTAACATCGACAAGGTCTCACTCAGCCATTTCGGAGCGTAATTATTTGCCAGTCACGGAGGATGTACTCTGAAAGCAAGCCAACGCTTGTAAGGGGGCTCGACCGTGATCATGTTCTACATTTTTGGGGCCCTCGCAGCCGGGGCCCATTCATCTCCCATCGATCCAGTCATTTCCCAGCAAGACAAAATTCGGAAATTTTTCAATTCATTAGACGCGCGAAACGATGAGATTCGAAGCCTCGTTGGAGGAAACGCGATTTTACAGGCCATTTTTGATTTGTTGATTTTCATTCGATTTTCTCACACCCTGAGTGAAGATACTTAGCGATTTTCACTTTCGCCCAACGTGTTGGCGTGTGAAAGATTCTCACAGGTTGTGAAGCATTCATGTCGGCCGCACCCGATGATGATGGAAATGTTGCACTTTGTATTTTTGTAATAATTATATCGGGATATGTTGCGAAAATTTGCGATTTCATTCAAACGATGGGAACTTGAAACGTGACCGGATTCGGATATTACGTGCTACGAAAAAAATATGGTTTGATCGATTTCATTTACGCAAAACACTTTCATTTTCTGTGCAATAGTTGCAACGCTTCATTAACAATTATTTATCATCATTAATTGCATTTCATTCGATTACTTGCAACTAAAATGTAGGTTAGGTAAATGTTTGATGAGTTGTTGAAATTATTGAAAGAGCAAGTCGTTGGTGGGACTCTATCCTACATATACTGTAGAGTTTAGCTTATTATTGTCAATATTATGGAAAACCGTAAACAAGAAGGCTCATTTTGATGATTTCGTGAAGGATAATGGGATATTTAGCAATGGATCACGCATGATTTGACGCTTAATAAGTCGAAAGACTGTACCTATACTGATGCAATGTGTCTCCGTACTGAGAAAATTGTTCTTAATCATTGAACTTTGTCCTTAAAGCAATACACATGGGTAACATACAGACAAGTTATCACAGTTGCCATTATAAGGTACTCGGTAAGGTGATATTTTTCTAGTGATGGTGCGTGAGGACTCAAAAAATTAATAATTTGCATTTCTCTTATTTATTAAAATTTAATTTACTTTTTCTAAAAATTAATATTTTTGGACTTCGCCTACGAGGAGTCACATAAAGCCAGCAAATGCAAAATTTATTACAAATATTTTCGATAAATTTTTTCGGTGTTCAGAGTAAGATCTCAAAACAGGGCCGCAAGAACCCTTTAACGAATGTTTGACATGATCCAGACGACCGATCCAATATTTTTCAATGTATAATATTAGTAATAATTAAGGAAGGGCCCTTTTGAAAGCTATAGCTCGGAGCTCAGCCTTTATCCGGGTGTTGAGCTGCCTTCAAAAACAACTGCAGCAGAAATTCGCTAGAACCATGCATTTAAATCTAAGTTCTCAAATAGGATCGGGTTAAATGGTACTGGTACGTTTAACGAGTTTGTTGTAAACACGTATCAATTTACTAAATTGTTAAATTTTTGTAATAATATAAACCCATCTACCGCGCTTTCAGATTGTTAGTCGAAACTTGAACGGACTCTTGAACAGCAGTATTGATTAGGATATTTTTAGAAAATCGACTTATTCCGGCGCCACTTATTTCTAGCCAACTCATGCTGACTCTGTTCTTGTAAAACATCAGCCAATAAATTTTTGGTTAATGGTTAATGGCTCGTTTTCATACTATTTTCTAGAAGGCATCGCAAGGAAGTAATGCGTTCTGTCGCGGAAAAGGTTTCCTCAACTCACCTTATTGATGAATTAAAAGACTTGGAAGTATTTCATTTTATGAAGTTTGTTAATCAACCTTAGAGCTACGGAAATCTTGGATTAAAAAACTATTAAAAAGAAACTTAAAGATAATAAATGGAACCAGAATATCAATTAGGAAACGCCCAAAATTCAAAAGCCGGGAACATTCAACGGCCCCGAAGCATGTAAAGCGTGGCCCACTGCTGGTTTTTGGTGAGGACGCGCTTCGACTTCTTGTAGCCATCATCAGCTTGTTGCACTGTACAACTTATAGAACATAATCGGCTCATTCTAGACGAGGACAACCTGAGTATGCCTACAAGTAACCGAAACGCGTCCTCAATAATGTCGCAGCATGGGCCGGCGGATATAAAGGACAACATAATTTCACCCTGTCGCAACAATAACACAAATTTCATTAAATTGCACACAAAAGAGCACAGAAAACATTAGTAGGACAAGTTTACCTGCGTCCCATTAATTCTACGGAATCAAAGCAAGCGCGAAACGTCATCCATTTCGTCCCACGCAGTGGAGAAAACACTCTTCAAAATAAGGTAGAGAGTAGGAAAAACACTTCACAAAATGAATCCTAAATTCGAAAATGGAAGCTGGTTACTGCACGAATCCAGATGCGCTTGAAGGAAACAACCAGCGGAGAAAGATGAGTTGTCAAGACAATCCCATAGGCGGAAACTCTCTTAAATAATAGAGAAAGGACATAATATAAACAGTTACAACTTAGGGTCATTCCTATAGTTTTATTCCTATAGACCTATTCGATTAGTTCCGCGTTGTGGACGACCTACCATATCCACGATCTACGTGTTGACATAGACGAAGTAAACTGCCTACCAAAAGCTTCTTGCCAAGATACCAAATACCTCGATCATAACTCTATCCTAAATACTAGGTGAAGGTGACCGCATTCATATATGCACCGTCGGATCGCATGAAGTCTACATTCAGCTTTCACAAAAATTTTTGTGTTGTGCTGAGTGACAAGAGGAAATGGGGCGTTGAATCCAATATGCACCTCATAAGACGGAATCCAATCAGGTGGTATACGGATGGCTCCAAGACATCTGAGGAAACAGGGATTGGAGTATTTGGGCCTGGCACCAAGAATCTTCCAACCGATTGGAAGTATGCCAAGTACCTTTCTGGCTGAGATCTATGCCATCGCTGTCAGCGCACAACTCAGCATAAACATAGGATTCAAAGGCGAAACTTTTGCTTTTATAGCCAATAGCCAAGCAGCCTTAAAAGCAGTAGAATCCCCGGTGATTACATCGAGAATGGTTCTAGATTGTTGCAATACACTCAACAAATTGAGTGCGGAAAATAGGATTACGCTATACTGGGTGCCGGGGCACGCATGTATCGAGGGTAATAAGCAAGGGGACCAACCGGCGAGGAAAGAGCGAGGAAAGGACAGCATTTGTTTGTCCTGAACCCTTTAGCGCAACTGAAATGAATTTCATGCACACGACCCTAAAGGAAACGAAGCGTAGAAAATGCAATAGGCTCTGGAATGGACTTCCAGGGCTTCAAATGTCGAAGCTATTCCTCAACATTTATGACGAGAAGAAGTGTCGAGCGTAAATCGAAATGAATAAAAGAAAGCTAAGGGTCCTAACTGGGGTCTTTACGGCGAACTGCACAATCGGAGGGCATTTCAAAAAGGTGGGCTTGGCAGCGAATGATGAGTGCTAATTTTGTAATCTTGCGTAGGAGACACCAGTGCATCTGCTGGCACACTCCGACGCACTGTCCCGCAGGTGAAGAGACAGATTAGGAAGCTACTTCCCTGTCGAGGAGGAATTGGGACGCCTGAGGCCGAAGCAGATCATTGACTTTCTCAGAAAGATCGATCTGCTTGAGGCGCTCTTTGGGCACCGGAAGCCGAGGCATAATAAACCTGTAAGTGTTGATGTGCACGATCCCCGACAGCAAATCAATCAATCCTAAATAATAAATTACGTAAAGAAAGTACTAAATTCCATATGCATTTCAAAATGTACGTTCACTTATGCTTCAATATTATTTGCGGTCACATTGTATCCTTCATTTTTGTGTTATCCAACCATATCTTGAAGTCTTGAGATATTGAAGCTCTTAATAGAATGCTAAGAATTTAGTATGTAAGTACTGAAGATCGAAAAAAAAAAACGCTTCCAACATTCATATGAGAGCTGACCAAACTGTAAGGATAAATCGAAAAAAATATTAAGCAAAACAAATTCTTTTCGTCATAGTTTCCTCATAATTCAACGCAGTAAGGGCATCTTTCTTCTAAGCCCAGCGTTCCATTAGGAAAAAATCTTTATCCTGACTCTCACGAAGCGCCACGACAGCATCCAGTGCCTCGCTACCCTCTTTAAATTCTTTCCCGATGTTAAAAATATTTCTTGAGCCGAGAACAAGGCTAGAAATTTCTGTCCACTAGATCTAGTGAAAGGAAAGGTGAAAAAGGTTTTCAAGCATTTCGAGTCCTGTTTCTTGAATTTCAGCCATCCAAACTCTGCCTTTGTGAGCCGATACGTTGTCTTAATGAAACAGTACTCCAGCTCACAATTCACCATCTTGGCACCTATTTTGCTGAATGACCTGCTGAAGTTTTCTTATTGGTTCTGCGTATTGTGAAGTATTAAATAAAGTCTCTGTTTTCAAAATATTTCTTTTCAGCGTCCCAAAGAACGTCTCCGTCTGCTTTCACACCAAAGCTGACGTTGTGATTTTTTTTTGGGCGATGGTGAGGAGGCTTTCTTCCAAGTTATCTACTGTTGCTTTCTTTTTGGATCAAAATATTCGATATAGGTCTCACCGAGGATCACAAGATGCTGTTCTGTTGTTTTGAATATTAAAATTATTCTGAACTACTTGAAACTTTTTAAGATTGAACCTGGACTCGCAAACTGCTCTGCAATTTTACTCATCGGTTTTAATTCCTGTAAACATGAAGTTTTTTCACAGGGATTTGTTGAGCTCTAACACACAAGAGCTCCGTGAACTCTATTATATGGTTCTTTTTTCTATCAAACACAATATCATTGAGTTTTTTGAGGTTTTCTTTATTAAGGGACGCTGGTAGGCGTTGAAATAAGTATCTTGTTTTTCGATCAATTTTCTAACTCGGCTTTTTCTCCAATATGCTTTCTTAAGGTATGAAATGTGCCACGTGCTTCCATTTGTCATCTGCTCTAGGCATTTCCAGGTCTGTATTTTTCGGGAAGAACTCTCCATTTTCGCTGGAGAGGTCACCACGCTGTAAGTCTTTTGTAAGTTTAAAAAATGGAAAATAGCCCATGCTCCTCTTTCCTATACATAACAAGTAGGTGGCGGACTGTGACCTTTCAATTTGGTCCAGGTAAGACTCAAAATGACCATAAATTTTCAAGTCCTAGGTTAAGAAGAAATCGACATGCGCTCGATTGCATGACAGGGTTAGGTCAGAGTTGAGAAGTGCAATTGGCCTTGCCATTGTGTCGCATCCCTGAACTGTTGTCAGTCGTTACCAAAGTCGTTTGACTTTGGTGAATGAATGTTTCTGTGGTATCTAGCAAAAAGAGCGATAGGAATCAGTCTTGCGATCACCAACACCGCCTTCCTGAAGATAGCTCGGATGCAATTTGCTAAGGTTTCTTGGTTCTGCACCAGTTTGGAACGTTTTCGGTGTAACACCTTGGTCAGAGCGCTGCTCCAATAGTTCTATCCCATTGAGTAGAGCAAATAGTACACATTCATAGCGATCCATGTCCTTAATGTCATTAATCGTCCTATGGTGAAACTTAATCGAGTTAGAGCCGACAAGTTGTTAGATATATAAGCTGCTGCCCTTTTCGCTAGAAAAAAAAACCGTCTCCAAGTGTTTCACGGCGTACTTTCCACTGAATGTCACTGGATTTTTGGGAATGTCAAATTCGCATATATTTGTTTATGTCAGAATAAGTAAGAAAATCTGCGACGGGAGTAGGAATAATTTGGACTGAAGTGAGCTAAAAGGGTCAAGAGTGTGATGACTAAAATCAGTTGAAACTCAAAACTTATTACACTTGACAATAAGCAGCAATTAAAATTATACGAACAGCAATCTTTCGAAAAATGTACCAAGCAGATACAGGAATCAACTGCTAAGCAAAAATCCGAACTAAGAATGTCGTCGATAAGGTTCGTTGTTGTCAAGTTGGTCGATAAGGATACAAATTAAGAAGACAACTTTTTTGCCAAGCCATTATATAGGAGCGAATGTTGCTTAAGATTTTAAAATATTAAATTTGACAAAGTCTTAAGGTCTCTTATTAAAACTCAAAGTCATCCTTAATTAAGGATGTTTTTATTGAGTTTGTTTTGCTTTCTACATACTAGCGCTACTCTCTACAAGTGAAATACATTTAAGAGATCTCTCAAGAGACGGTCCCTTGAAGAGGATCCCAAAAAGGATCCGCCAATCTTTTATAGCAGTATTAAATCTGACTGTGCAATTGAGCTCTTAAAATTTCTTTACTCTAAGCGTTTTTTTAGCTTTTATATAAACATAAATTTATGAAGACAATTTTAACTTACACAAATATCTAGTGTTTCTGAAAACCTTGACATTGTCTTGCATTGAAATCCGGAAAGGATTAAAACTATACCAAGGTAAGATCCTTTTTTTTGTTTGTTCTAAACAAATTCAGTATCACCGTATATGGACTACATTTTTTTTAATCTACGAAATATATTTACAAAATAAGCAAATATTTCGCTATTTCGACGTACTGAAGTTTTTATTTTAATTTTAAGTTATCTAGTTCAGGGTAGTATTAAATTTTTTCAATATCCCTGAAGTGTACATTGTAGAGTTGAATTATGCTTAATTTGACAATGTCACCTAATAACAATACTTACTTGAAAACTTTTTCGTTCATTTTCTTGCATCTGAAAAAGTCAGACTTTACTGGTTTTGTACTATTTAATTCAAGAGAAATTTATTTCAGGCTTTCATTTATAACTAACGCTTCACAGTGATTCCCCTACTGTCAGGAAGTTTCATGCACCACATTAAAAATTTATGTAATTTCAAAATGATTTTCAGAAAATACGAAAAACTGCATTACATTCATACTGTTGTTACTGAAAATCATTTATTGCACTCACCTTAATCAATTTCTCGCGAATCTCCCAACTAAATATTCCAGGATTTTGTTTTTTCAACTCTTCAATTCGTTGCTCAATTTCGGGTGTTGCTACTTTCGGTTTGGAACCACCTATCACGCCAGGTCTTATAGAGCCTGTTTCTTGGTATCGATTTAGAATTTTCGAAACACAGCCATGCGATACGCGCAATTGTCGACTTATAACACAAGGACGAACTCCAGCTCCGGCCATTTCAACTATTTTTAAACGTATGTGATTTGGCAATGGTCGACCATTGATAAAAACACCACCGAGTTGATTAACACGTCCTTGTCCTGTAACATAATAAGTTGAGTGGTTAAGTTTGTCTCAAATGTATTGCTTTGAAATATTTCATTAAGTAGGAATTTATGGGAGGCATATTCAGACGGTGGATATATTTTGAATGAAAAAGATATCATTTGAATAATCTGAATATGATTGTGGTATCCCAGTTGGCCCTAAGAGGTTTTGAGGGTTGAAGGTTGGAGATGCTCAGTTCACAAGGAACATGATTGGAAATTAACTTTTTCATTATCACAGATTGCATCAAAGGCCTGTAAATAGTGAGTATCGATGAAAAAATCTCCTCTTGATTGAGCATATGGTTCCTATCAACAAGATTTAGAGGGCAAGCGCACAATGACAGACTCTAGAACTTGTAAAATAATATCAATTTATGATTTTATATTACATTCGTCTTTAGTTGATTTTATTGTTCTTACTACTTTCTTGGACCTCTTAACGAAAAGGAGGAATATTACCCTTCCGCTCAAACATCAACAATCCAATAATTTAAATGAAAATTTCAATCCCTGTTGAAAGGAATGGGAAGTATTTTTGTTGACGTAATATTGGCGTCAATGCCGTCTGTTCACAATGTCAACAAGATGTGAGCTCATATGACAAATTCGAAGAAACTAAATCAACTTCAACAAACACACGGATCAACCCCCTTTAAACCAAATGAAAATACTTTATTTAAAAGTTGCACTTCCAAATTTCCTGAAAAGTACACTTCTCACCACTGGCAAACGTAGCCCGATGGTTTATCCAATTTCCGAAACAATCCGAGGGTGCTTCTGTCCTTCAATATGTCCTTCTGCTCCACCGCCACATTTGACTTGGACTTGGGAATGATTTTAAATCTTGAGTTTAGGGTCTTTTGAATTTAGGAAAAGATAAGTTCTCAAGGGGCAAGGTTAGGGCAACGTGGCAGAGGGTTTTACGTATTCCGTTGTGTAGGCGACATAAAAACAAACAAAAAAAATCTTAGTAAAAAAACTGTCAGAAAAAGTCTCAGAAAAATATGGAACGCTATCGGCAAAAATTTTCACTCAATATGATTCACTTGTTCGTTGTGAACATATAGCTATAAGAAAGATAGTAGAATGTTGAGTAGAGATAGAAATCGTTAATTAACTATTGAGGATAATAAATAGAAATTGTGAATAAAGTATTGAGGATAATAATCCTGTATCAAGTTTTGAGGATAATTAACCAGAATTCTAAAGTATTGAGGATAATGAAGAGAATCAAGAAGTATTAGCAGCTGTTTGAAGTGTTTAACCCCAGAAGTCCTCGCTTCGCAAAATCTTTTAGTTACAAAGCCCAAGAGAACAACAGCAGGCAGCAGAGGAGGTCAGGTCACAGGGCAGCGGAATTCATTGAGGTCCCGAAATCAATCAGAGGTGGTGATTCGTGTTGGACGCAGCGCAGCTCAATTTTAGATTGAATATTTTATATTTACTTACTTTCGTTTAATTATTTCTATTTATTTATTTTGTCTAATATGAAAGAGTAAGCTCTTTCTGTGTGTGTGTGTGTGTATGTAACATGGAAGGATCAGGGCTTTCATAAAGTCCTAAGACCCCCACGCCCGCGCGTTGAGCTAGTCGGCTAAAAGTGACTTCCTTTGGCAGCCGTAATGCGGCCTTTGTATTTTTCAGAAAACCTGCCTTTTAATATTGTTCCTTTTTTGGTTGCAGGTGTGACCTATCAGTAGCCCCAACAATTATATAATTATTAAGTATTTATTTACTATATTTTTTTTGAAAATACATCACAAGGAAAGGATAGCAATTGAGTGTTTGGCGGAAAATTTACAAACCCTGAGGACTGAATAGGTCCGTGCAATGTTATGATAGGAAAACCAATGTAAAAGGTAAAAAGGTTTGGGTGGCTATTTGCCGACACTCGTCCGCAAAGGGTTAAAGCAGTCGGAATAAAAAGCAAAACGTCTCAACTGTCAATTTTTCAAAAGGATTTAATAGCTGGATATAATTACTGAGCCTTAATCGACATCTTTCCAGTCTTCTTCTTATTATTTCCATGCATGATTGGAAATTACTGAATTAGATTCAGACCATCAAGAATAACTGTAAAATCACCTGACATACAACTATCCCACACATGAGCACCAAACAGCCGATAACGGTAATACGTCGGGTTAGAGCGTGACAAAGTTTTTGCGGTTTCAAGACAAAATTCATGGAAATCTAGTTACAAGTTGTGAAGAGGACCCCAACTAAACCGGAAGAAATTTAAGGAAAATATTCGGTCCTATTTTGTTACAAACGTGCTTCGGTACGTAGGTGTTTGCAAGATGACAGATATTTGATATGTAAGGACATATTTGACTACTGAATATTTTCACACAAATAAGAAAGCACCAGAAAATTTGTGAGAGTATTTTCACGCGAAACATGGGAGCCTGCGATGTGGTTCAGAATCAGGAGTGGCTAAAATTTTACAGTGATGCAGTGTGGCTTCAAATTCCTTGTCATAATCCTGAAATAATCAATGTCAATTGACACTGCCCACTCTTCAAGAAACATCCTGGTAGGTGAACATTGTTTGACTGCTGTCAATCAAGGCCCTTCATCCTGAAATCTTACAAACAAAATTCTGCAGATTGCACATCATAGACGATGTGTGACCGATTAACAAATGCAGACAGCATGAGCATTATCTAAGGTTGGTATACCAAAAGCTAAAGACTTGCAACTTACTCCTCTGGAACGAACAGGACATGTATATAGTATGTATATGTGATTGCATGTATACATGCAAATAGTTTGCGTAAGTTCGTATGAACATTTTTAATTCTGTCATTTTTTCGGACAAATACTATTTCGGCTGCTCCAAATATTAACATGATGCTTTTGTTTATTCGTAAACTGACATTGTCTCCACTTATTTGAGATTTCTTTAAAAGGATCTTCTCAATGATCAATCAATTTTCAAGAGTTCTGCCTGTGTAGATGCTACGGTGCGAGTGTCATATTAATTATTCTGCTGGAGTTTCTCTAAGTACTGAGTAGAGCTGCCTTCTGACGTTTAAGTTCCAATCCTTTTTGGGCTTGCATACTTATTTAGGATGGAACTCTGTTCCATTTATTTTTCCATTAAATTTTCATGTAATTTGGAGCTCATGTATGAGTATTTTGTTTCCGAATTGCCCCGTCTTAGCAGCTTCAGCACACTATAAGGGTGTTCATGTATTTTATCGTAGACTTACTGCTCTTTTATGTTCTTCTCTATTGCCTTGATCCTGAGATTGATGTAGGCAAAATTGTTCATGATGTACCATAGAATTGAGCGAATTGCTCTGGTGGATTTGTTCAGCAAGGATCAGAATGCTTTTTTGTTGGTCCGGACAGGCGGTCTGACACAAGGAAATACTACCAGTAATGTACAAAGGGATCTCTGTAACGCAATTCTCTAATAATCGCAATTCTCTCTAATCGCAATTCCTTCCTATCCGTCCGTGCAGAAAGAGGGATTTCCTTTAACCTGAAGGCACCGCTAAGCGATGATTAATGAGGTCTAGTCCGAAGTAATGTGACAAACAGTTCCAGGCTAGGGGCTGACAGGGGCTGTAATAAAAAAAAAGGGAAACAAATCTAATGGAGTCTTTTGTTTAGACCAAGCTAGACAATGGCAGAAAGTAAGTCTCATAATTTGATATCTAATAAATCTAATAAACTGCGGTGGAATTAGCTTTTTATGTTGTAGACTTTTGTGGTTTTTGTCTTGTCAAAAATTCGTCTGGGTTTTGTTGCTATTTAATTTGATCTACCATCAGCAAAAGTATTCTGATATAACATTGATGGACTGCAGCAGTTTGGCTTAATGACTCCAGAATGTCGTGACGAATAGAGTAAACATTTATAACTTTGTGTTGAGATATTTTTACATTTCTCGGCAGGATAAGTAAGTCCCCAATACAAAGGCCATTTGTATAGGACATATGAGGAATTTTCGTTGAACTGTAGCTTGACTCAGTTGAAGTTCGAAGAAAATGTTTTCAGCTCGGACTTAATGATTTGATTATGAATGATTTTTATCAAAGAAAAAGGAAACTGGAATTTAATTGTTCGCACATTACAGACTTCATCGAAGGATTGAGCTGCATCCAACAAAATTGGACCAGTTGATTTGTCTTTATTCATCCCGCATTGAAGTGTTGGATCATCTTAGTTAGTTGGTTTTCCATTGAATGAGCCGATCTGAAGGCAGTTGTTCTTCCCAGATTTTCCTTAATGATTTCTTATAGTCAGTTCAGAAAGCAGTGTCTTATTTGTTTTTTTTTCTTCTAGTGCTGGATCAATAGTGCATGCAATTACGTTGAAATACCAGCATTAATCTAAATGAAATCCTTGTGCTTCCATTCCGATCTTAACATCTCATTTTTTCCATTTTTTTGTTAAAAAATATTTTTTTAAAAAATATTTTGTTAAAAATGTTGTGAACAATGCCAGCTATGGCTAAATCAAAATCCATGTGACCGAGTCGCAATGTTATCGTTAAGGACCCTTGTGAGTAAAGATAAAGGTAGAAAAAGCCACAACGAAAATAGTATTTCTGAATTGAAGACAGTAGGTGTCATTCCAACAACAAAATCGGACTATCCATTTATTGGTGATCTGTCTAACGCTTCAAATCCTGCTCCAAGTTTACTTGGCTTCTAACATGGTGCAAAACGATCCAGCGACTTAGGGCGACAACTGTTTTCGTCATGGAATGAATAACTTCAGTATTTTTTGAGCCCTGGTATGCCGTGTGTGGTGTTTCCAACAGTCTTGGTCCATTACCAGCAGTTTTCCATTGTAAAATCGAATGACATCATGACGAAAATCAAAAGATACCTTCTCGAATTTTATAAGGCACATCTGCTGTTCCACAAAGACTAGTAGAAGCTCTAAAACGTAGCAACCGGGTGGGTAAGCTTTCGACTTCTGAGTAACATATTGGACTAAGAAGGATCACAGAGGTAGAGCGGACTTCGAAAGAATACAAGCGCATTTTTACGTAAGTAAGCAAGCAAGCAAGCAAGCTTTAAGTCAAACACTAAAGGAGCTACGAAGAAGAAAATCACAAAAAATGAGGATGATGATTGCGCTGTATGCGGAGACGACTCGGCACATCAATCTTTGGTAAATTTATCTGATCCATATGTAAAAATCAAGAGAAATAGATAGCAACATCAACAGTCGTTTGAAGACACGAAAAGGAAACTGACGAGTCAAGAACTAGCCATCTATCCCGTATTACAGCAGCCAACTTGTCTTGATGAGCCCGAGTGGGATCCAAACCAAAAGTTTTGCTTTTGAATTGATTTATCGCATACTCCTGAATTATAATAAACTTTAATATGTCAGTTATAATATGAATCGAAATTTCTTCTTAACACATTGTGCCCTTTTCTTAGCAAATTTATTCTATATTCTGTGGTTCCCCCGTCAAAGACTTGTTTATGCAATCACATCCAGCCGGGATTAGGGTGAGGCTACGGAAATATATGAAACAAAGGCGAATTGGGCTAGGACAAGAGTGATAGAGAAAGCTGGATGAATGGGAGGCATCAGGGCACGTCGCCTAATAATTCAACATAATGTACTTGAATTCAATTTATCTTAGAATATACTGAACGTATTAAAACATCCATATTTATCCGAAAAAACGTTGTTTTTTGCCAATGATCACTGCATCTGGCGCTGCTATTTATGTTGCTAAAAATTGCAAACCTAACCACTAATATAAGTGAATTTCATTTCAATCCATTTCCATAAATGCAATCAAAAGTGGCGAAATTTTCAATCATTTTATTGAAATTCGGTTAAACTAAACGAGGTCATTATACCTGCTCCCAAGGCAATCAAACTAAAACAAAAGCTCCATACCTTGGAACGGATATCCTCCAAACAAAGGTCGCATATTCAAAGAGTTCGTCCCTGTCATATCCATAGTGGCGCGTAAATTCAAATTTCAATTAGTTCGCGTGATCGTCAGAAACGGTTGTTGATGCCTCCAACAATATTACGCTCACGAACGAAGTCACATAGAAGCAATGGTCACGGTGTAATGAGCGCACGCAATATATTCCGGCGGTTTTTTTTCCAACGCCAGTCACTGTCCGATTTCAGCTGAGACCCACCAAGCAACAACAACAAAGTGTTTGATTTGTCGCGATAACAAATGAACGTTAATTCGCCGTATAAAATCGAACCGCGAAACAAAAGCTCGCAAATTATGTCAACTGCACACGGGGGCGGTGTCGCACTGATTTCACTTAGCTCCGTTGCTTTTCGTAATGGCCGCGTTAATTAGCTGCCAACCGCATCAATTCCAACCACTTGTTCCGTTCACAACGTGATGCGAGATAAAAGATCGTCGGATGCACTACACTCGTTGCTAATTTGATCGATCACACGCCAGGTGATCGCGCCTGCACCGCAACTGACTGAGCCACGAAACATACGCGACAACCACAACAAAAAAAAAGAAAAACAAAACAGAAAAACGTTTAGCAGTTCGGTCGGGGAGCAATCGCTTGTCGAGATCGCGACGATTTCAAATGAATTTCTTCGAATTTCCACGAGCGCCGATCAAATATCAAAATCACATTCGATGAGCGGCGCAATCGGGCGAACTGGGCACGCGGCTCAATCCTCATAACAAACCACTTGCGGATCGCGATTCCAACTCCATCCACCACGACGACAAGATGCAAGCATTCGATTAAAAGGGGGCGGTCCGTGATCGTACAATCAAAGTGCTATGGCCATTGCATTCGCCGATAGAAATCGGACGCGATCGCGACTTGTTCGCGTTATTGATAGGCAAATAAAACCGGAAAAAACAACACAAGCGGGAGCATATGGCATGGAAGTTAGGCCACGCCTTGCAAAATAAACGCTGGGGGACGGCTTCGATACGAATTCGAACAAATGGAATGGAAGGGATTGAGGCAGCTGCGCCTGCACTTTATGGCTTTTGTTCGGATTTTGATACCGAAACGATGATCAGCTGGTTCCATAATCTGCGTGACATCTTTGATTTCGTTTCGGGTTCGGTTGAGGGCAGGGATTACCGCGTCTAATCAAAGGACATTGCATGGGACACATTTGTTTGGTTATGAAGGGGATGTGCACGATTGCAAACATGGAGTGCAATGGTGGCAATGCTTGCATTAAATGCCAAAAACAACCCTAACTTACGAATCATTTATTTATTTTTTGTTGCGATGATGGACATGACTAGGAAATTCATACGAGCTGGCAAATATATCGGAAAAGGAGTGGTGAATTGCCAAAAATTTTTGGAAATTTTGTATCGGGATAATTTCTAAGGCGATGATATATAGAATTGAAAATTTTCCTTAGATTTGATGTTTTTAATGCAAAAGATAGCATTTGTTAGGTTTGATAGTGTTCAGTGGATATGACGTTAGGATAATCATCAATGGCGAGATAGGCCAGATATGATTATGACATTTCACAAAAAATATTTTCAATCCTTACGCGAGAACTCTTATCAAATTTCTTTTTCTACTCGTTACAATTAGTTAAGCGACAAACATTGTCTGTGTTCATTCTTTCAAATACTTCATTATCAAGGAAGTTCTTGTGGGGATTGCATGCAGGTTGTACTCGCAGGGACTTAATACCTGAACGCACGGAACTAAGAACGTAGTCGAAGTAGATCGATGAAAATTTAGATTTGGAGAGAGCTTCAAGTGAGTAGAAAAATCGAGAAGAAAGTGGTGGAAGTGTAGATTAGAGAGAATGCAAACGTGGAAGTGGTAAAAAATACAAATTCGGAGAGCGAGGTTCTAATGTCACCAGGAAATTAAAAGATCAGTAATACGAAAAGGTTACTCTAAAGCACAATATGAAAAGGATTAAATTTCGTTGTATTTCCCAAATAAGTCGATTTATCACCAGAATCATGAAATTGAACTCAATTGTATTAAGTGTCAAACGAAAATATGTCGTTTCGGGTAGGAATGAGTGCCTGAATTAAGTGATAAACTGTAAGTGGATATAATTTAGTATATGGCAATTTTGAATATTAAGTATTCTTAACAAAAATCCCGAAAATGTTTTTTGGATATTCATCTTTATAAAATCGCGCAAATTGCAATTTTTTAAAATTTTAAAGGCGTTGGCACGGGAATCGTTGGCCGTCCGAGATCGACACAAGAATCAGATATTTATTAGGAAGTCTTATTATGGAAGACATTTCGGAAGACCGGGGGAAAAAGTTTGGGGGACAGACCACTACCTCATCTTTAAATCACGTAATAATTAACCACGCAATATTACGCTAGTGACTGATGTTTCGTCGTTCTGATGCAAATCGGTAAGCACATTGACTTATTATTGAAAAGAAGTGAGGAAAACTTGTCTAACTCCTTCCAATTTACGAAGAACCGTGGCCAACTTAATTTAATTAATGAAAATTTGACTCCGACTCTAATTGACTTACCTTTCAGTAATATTTTATTAATATCCCAATGAAGTTAATGCAAAATTTTTATAAGTAACTAAAAGAAAATGACGATTTCGCATTCTTACATGTTCTTAGATATTTTCAAATTGTACTTTGAGATCTTTTTGATGATTTCAGCACGGTACCTCACAATCAATATCCATCATGATTGAAAACCTTAAATGACCTAGGTGAAGTCCTTTATTGGTATTATTTTTACAAATTTCTGGCGGTCGACGCATTTATGATGGTTTTTCGGAGCACCTGCGAAAAGCTACAATAGATATATTTCACTTTGCATTTAGGACCTAAAGAGGCAAAAGAGGGAAAAAGTCAAAATAGAAACCTTATTTTATTCCTTTTTATGAGGAAACTTGAAATTAAAAGCTTTAATATGGTTTCCCATGTGGAATACTTTTTTTGACTTTTTAGACTCAATATTTTTTAATTGAGTTTTTTTTAAGAAGTTTTCATAATACCAAAATGCGCATAAGCTCCTATACATTTTCAGTTTTGTTTTCTTTGAATTATTAGCTAGGAATCGCTCGTTCAATAGATATTTTTTTATGCATTGAATTTGAAACCTAAGCATTGATATCTATTAGTGGTTCAAAATCATCATCAGGTTACTGATTTTGCGCAGTATTTTGGTGGGATTCTGGTACATACGCTCATGCTGTCTTTCTATTTCATTATCCTTGGTAACAATTTGTGGAAAGCACAACGGTATGATCAATTCCATCACGGACTGAAGCACTTGTGAGAGTTGTTAATGTGAGTCGATGGTTTAATAATGGACTTATCGAATGGTATCGAATTTTTTCTCCGTTTAGTGAATATATACCATATAAATCGTAGGAGCCATCGTCGAATATTGCAAGTTACTGAGTATCATTGAGAGTGTGTCTGTAAGATCACATCAGGTTGCAATTGAGACCATGTTTCCCCTCCGTTCAGAACACTGGCGGCATCTCAGACACACTATGACATCCGGACTATGTCCCGGTAGCCCAGATGATGAATTGTTTGAACGCACAAAAGGAGGCCCAAGGAACAATTTGTATCGATACTTTCCGTACACAATTTTTGCTTTCCGGCTTTCTCTCACACATCACAACCACTAGTTTTTTTTTTGGGTTTCGAGATGAATGCATTTACGCTCGGCGTGTGAATTCCTATAGTCACGAGTGACTGGACTACCCACTAAACACCTCTCCTGTCAACCAGAGAACCAAGCCTGGAACCGTTTGACACACTTCTTGGGGCCAGGTATCCTTTTACGACATCGTCCAGGACTTTCAAGCAGGGGATCACTCTTCAAGCGGGAAGAGAGGCAAAAAGAGGGATTATCAGAGAATTGATACGACAACCCCGATGCCTCTCGACTGCTGCAAGTTTATTTTATTTGCCAGTACTACCCGAGCATAATGTGCCACATGGCTCCATTTTTCATTTGATCCAAGCATCTCAGTGATAAGACAATCTGGGGTAAGCTCTCCTGTTTACCTAAATACGTCTTGAAGCAGCCTATCTCAGCTTTGCATGCAAGAATGTGCGTCGAGCGTCATCCTCGTCTTCTTTACAGATCTTGCGCTTGACTGAACTTGTGAAAGACTGAAAACAAATATTCCGCTCAACAGTTGGATTAGTTAGAAATCAATACTACTATGCCTTCGATTTAGCTGTGGCCTCAGATCCTAGATGAGCCGCGCGGTCCACCTTCTCTTCATACAATCCACCCAATACTTTTTTTCACTCAATCGTTGAGTTAGCGTTGTCTGTCCTCGCAGGCAATTTTCCCCTTCGAATCTTCGTTTCTACAACGTTAAATGGCATAGCGCTCTCTAGCTAGGAAGGTGATGGGTATCGCCTTTCTAATTTGATTCAACTAACATGTCGCCAACACTGACCATCCTTACTCTAGAGATTCTTTTCTTTGTCAATTTTTTTCAGCGCTAAACGAACACGCGAGTGTTCATCGAGTCCTTCACTCGGCGCATTAGCCTACCTATTCTAAGTTGCGCTTGTTCGACATCGCGTCCAGCAACTAAAGCCGCAGCATCATCCGCAACTCATCTGGCATCTTCGAACTCAGCAGTCTGTCGTAAGACACGTTTCAAAGTTTCGGACCAATGAAAGATCCCTGCGCAAAACCCGATGTCATCTTCATGCTGCGCCGGCCCTAGGTCATGTCATGGAGCAAGTTTCGGTCTTTGAGTTAGGCCGAAGTCGCATGGGTGATTCCGGAAGTTGATAAGAGTTGGGTTGGATGGCAGGGCTGAAGGCGTTCCTAACGCCAAGCGTCACCAAACGAACGATTCGTCGCATGCTGCGGCTGTATGCCTCTACCTTTTAGGCCGCACCGTACCTAGTTGGTGAATTTTCTTTTGTCGACAGCTACGGTATCGCTATTTGCGCCATCAATTGCTTCAAAAGCATCCCGAGCTTCTTCTAATTTTTCCTCAGTATCTGATTCAGGATCAGTCTATCCGACATTGACAGCTTCCTCATCTACATCTTTAGTTTTCAACATACAACGGATTTTCTGGATAGTCCGCAACCTCGTTTCCGTTTTATTATGCTGATAAAAATGATATCGAAATGTATTAAATACTTATTTTGTGTATGATACATCGATTGCTAGTGCTAAATGTTAAAAGGAACCGTGAAAATAATCACATACTGAAATGACAAAACTAATGGGGTAAAACTATCTGCAGACTTTTTAAATGCTGACAACTAGATCAGTTACTTCTAGAAAAGATATTAAGATTTTTGAATCGATATTTTTTGATATTTCAATCTTTCTTCTATTTGCGTCGATCATTTCTATGGCGAACCTCCTCTTAATTCGAAAAAGGGCTCCGCTTTAGCCTTAATATTTTAGATATGCCCACATCGGCAATATTGAGTGAAGTTTAGGTAATAGCACAGTCTTGTTCTAGGAATATGAAAATCTTATGTCACCTTGATTTCATGTCGATTGTAAGACAACTAACCACAGGATTTGCAGCCATGGACTATAATATTTGTGCAAATAGGTCGAGGATATACTCTTATCCCACAGTTCTCCGGGCTGAGCAATTTGACCTAAGTAGAAACACTGGGGCGCGACTTTTCAAGGGAAGTTTGTATTTGTTCCCAAATAACAAAATAACAGCCGAACGACCACCTACGTCCCTTGGAATATGTTCAAACAATTGCTCGAGCGGCTCCCACAGAATTTTGGAACCTAAATTTTCAAGACCGTTGAGGCCCATTTCCCACTGGCTAGCGCCATTAATAAGAGAAAATTTGGAACATCTGGAGATCAAAACGTCTACACGAGATCTACAAGATGTCATCGAATGAGCAAATAGCTTTTTTTCAGGTTGGCATATTCACGAAAACCATAATTATGCCCCTATTTGCATAGAAATCGAAACAGTTCATGGAAATCGATATCGATGAACGTTGGTCAAAGATCCTGCCCGCAAACTCGTGTCTTGTATACGACTGGTTCCAAAAAAACAGGCACAAAGCCAAACCGAGTACCATATAATAAAAGTTTTTAGAACAACAATTCACTACTTGTTTAGTGTCCTGAAAATATCTCCCATATCCTCAAGTTTGACCCTTTCGGAGTGTTTTTTGAGAGATTATTGGTAAAATAAATATCCCGTATCACCTGGTTTGACCCCTTCGGACTCCTTTTTGTGAAATTATTGGAAAAATAAAGCGTGCGTTATGAAGCCTCACACAGTTGAGAAGGATAACACAAACAATCCTGCCGATATCATTCCCATCCCGTTCAAGACGTTTTGAAAGCTAATGGAACCCAAAAGGGGACACATTATGTTTTGTCCAATATAGGCAAAAGACTGATTGATGTTTTACTGAAAAACTAGTTGTAAACTAGTCCTTACTTAATCACAGTGGACGAAACTAAGTAAAACCAACCTTATATACAGAAATCGGTTGGTTTTCCAGGATTTTAAATTGTATATCTCGACATTAAAAAAGCATACTCAGCAAGAAGAAGTACGGAAACCAGTTAGTAGCAACAAAATATATTCTGCACCTCGGACGACCTTGTAAAGCATCTGAAGATATTTCATTGAAATTTGAGGGGCAATTTTCACGCAACTTTTGAAGCGTTGAAGGCTCCTCTTATGTCATCCCCGAACTCGAGTTTTCCCGATCGAGACGAATGACAACTTTTCGATGCCATACTAGACATGGAGGGTAGACTTTACTTTTGGAGCTTATCCAACCGGCCTGCAGTGAAGCAGATAAGTAGCCCTCATAATTTAGCAACAACAAAAAAGACAAAAAAACAAATAGCAAGGTGCTGAAGACAGGGAAAAACTTTTCTCAAGAGATATCCTGATCAGATTTGTTGTCTTAAAGGCAGTAGAGCCAAGCACGCTTTCGTATGCGATAAGCCTAAGTGTACGCTTTATAGAATCAACACTTACGATAAAATAGGTACATCAAGCGTGCCAACAATCGAATCAAAAGATTAAAAGGAGCCAAAGGAGGTTGAAAGCTGGTTTTTTCAATAGTTTCCTCAGAAAAAGTGACGACCATAAACGGTGAGTACGTAACATCCATGATCCTATACCTAAGACAGCGAATGGATCCACTACTGATTACCAAAATAACTACACCCACAAACCCGATACCATAGCCGATTGCATGACGTTACATAACATAAGGAAACATAAGGGTCAAGACAGGATATACTGAAAAAACTATAAATTTATGAGCAGATTTAAGCGCACGGAAAAATTATAAACGAACTACTCACGAACAACTTCGCACAATTTTTAGACTTCTCGATCCAATCCTTATAAGAAGAGGAGATGGTGAGCGGAACCAGTGAAACTCACTCCTACCAACCCAAAAAGTCCAAAACACAACAGCCCGATTACGTGAATGGGACTAACATATCCATCCGCAACGATTTGTTTTTACCCTTTACAGAAATAAAATACACCCCGACGGACTTCCATTACACAAAAATATTTGGTTAAAATTAATTATTGTAATAAGTAGACGAATTAAGGAAATGGGAAATAAAGAAATAAGGAAATGGGCTTGTTTTAAAGAGTTCTCCGTCAATTCAGACAGGACACAATATTATGTTTATGTTTTGTATATTCTTTTTTTAAATGTATATTTTTATTTTATTTAATTTCCTTATTTTATTTGATTTGATAATTCCTATTTGTCGTTCGTATGCTCTTCCATATCCATATCGCTCTTCTATATCTTCCGCATATTATTCTTCGGATTTAGTCGATTTCGAATCATCAGAAATGTTTCGTACTAATTTCACTTTTGAAGAAGGTGAAGAAGGAAATTATATGATGAGCTGGTAAAAATATTCCACATACGGTCAATCATTATTATCGCAGGACTACCACCATAGTAGGAGGAACAAAATGAAATTCGGAAGAAATGAAAGTTACCCTTCGGAAAGGTTTGAGTAGGGATTTCAGTAAGAGAAAACTTGATTGAATGCATTGTTAGGAAAACTAGTGATGACATCAAAAGGACAAATAAATGCATACAAGAATGCGTCTTTCTTCTTGAAGTTTAATCAAAGTATGGATCGATGATGAAAACAAAACTATCAATCAAAGCAGAATCCTATCAATATGGAATACTTCAACTTTTATCAGCCCTTAAGGATGCACTTCGAATGCAACTAAGCAGTGAATATAATTGCAAACACTTTAGCTGGAAATCAAACCAAATGGTTGTCCTCAAAATATCATGATTCCACGAAGAATATTGTGATGAAGATTAAACAACCATTGAAAATGCAACATTTCATTACATGCTCAAACGTAATGAGTCCTTGAATGCGACTATACAGTTTTAAAATATTATGTTAGATCAACTAATTTATTAATTAATTGACGAAATACTACCCACGCAATGGTTTTCTTCATTGCTCATATGTAAACAATTAATTTAATTAAATTGAATTCAAATGATTATTTTAAGAGTTGCTCCATGAGTCACTTTATTGCATCAAAAACTGTTGCTACATTTCAATTTTTTCATTATTATTCACATCAGACATTATACCGAACCGAAATTTCAGGATGATTGATGTCAACCTCCCACGAAAATTATATTTTTCACATGGACATATTCGTCCATCATTTAACCTTATTCATATGTCCATCTGCTTATAAAATCGTTCATAAGTTGAGCCCTAAAACACCCTCACAGGATATGAATTTTCCATATGGTGTGGAGGTGGTCTCGACTTCTATTGAAACTAAACTGTAACAAGTGTAAGGAGACTAAAAGTCTATCCTGGCATGTAATGTGTCAGCTACATATTTTTTAAGTGGAAACTTCATACTGATCGATTGGTCATTTAGGATTTGATTGTGTCGCAAGGACGATTCTTACTGCTTTACATTTTCACTGCAGGCTTCCGTGACTACTGTTTGGTCTATTGTGGAGTTCTAAGTAATTGTCCTTGTTCGGTTGCTGTTGAATGGTTGGATTCTGATATCGCCAATCGATATCTTTATTGTTGGGTGTTTGATATGAAAGATGTGGAAAGTAAGAGAGAAGGATCCGAATGATGAACATTTGAAAATTTCATTTATAACAATTTCATGTAATGATTAAAATCTGTTTTCTACTCACAACTACTAACGAGGAGTTATGTTCCATTTTTATTATAATTCCCGCTCCGGTATTCTTCTATAATAAATCAGGCTCCGTTCTTTGAAGTTTGTGCTCCACAGAAATAAATAATTTGAAATAACGAACAATTATAATCAAAGAGAGAGAAACAAGTGACCGCATCCCGGGACGGTACCAACGATGAAAGAATATCGAAATGATGCTGCCCGTGTTACGCAGAACACGGAAGACGACGTCGAAGCGAATAGACCACCTGAATCGAACCCAATCGATGTGGTCGATCAAAATCCATGTCAATCTTCGACAGGTATCTATGGATCTCAGGTGTGAAAGACAACGATGCGTGCAACAGTAGTCGCTCGAGGAATAATCGTATGAGAAGATGCTTCCATGGTGATTTGCCTTTGTCATTGAATGAATGATTGGTGATCCCAGCGGAGACTTTTCTCGACTTTTTGTCGGTTTTGTGCTCGATTCGGACCAATGTGGTTTTTTTTCGGCTGACCATGGGATCAATAAGACGCATTGTCAATTTTTTTTGGACACGAAATCGTACACATATATACGCGTATGTGTTTACAGGCAATGAAAAAGTAATTCAATCCGCCTTCGCTTTTCGCTGGACAATGGGTTCCGTGTAGCACATTCTTCAGCCGGAGAAATGCAATTGAATCGAGTGTTGCAACTTGGCCTCGGCGGAATTACTTTTTGTGGTGAGGCTGAGATGTATGGGCAGTGTGGGAGTTTGCAGTGGCACTCGGAGCCTTTGTTGCTGATTTCCTTTCCCATTATTGCCGTCGAGAGCTTGTCATCTAGCTCTTTTGCAACGAGCACTTTATAGGCGTTTCACGTTGATAAATTTGAGATTCATTAGTTAAGAGATTAGATCGAGTCATTTGATGCTTACTTGACGTTGATTGCAGTTATTTATTGGGTGATAAAATTCGCATGACTTCTCTATTGTAACAAATTACATTTATTCCAATAAAATAGTTAAGGGGTGCTGTGATACGGGAAGATTTTATCGAATAACACAAGGTTTCTTTTATTCCTTACATATGCAATTGATTAAAGCTTGAATATATGCTTGTTTTATTAACTTTCTTACAAGCCTTCTGTAATGTGCCTCCAAGACTACATGCTACTCCACGCAAATATATTGAACTTATACAGGTAACGAAAAATTCTACCACCTGCACTGAATATTTAGCGCAAATATAATCAACAGTAGGATGCATATTGTTTGATGACTTTAAGGAAAATTTTGGTTAAATGCACAATCCTCTAGGATTAAAACCTTTACACCAAGGCCTCGAGCTTAGAGATTCGAATAGACTAATTTAAACAAACAACTGTATCAGTAGTTTAGCAGGAATACTTAACAAAAAGGATAAATTTAAAAGAATCGAGCGCTAAATGTATCTAGAAATTAATTTGTACGCAATTCAGGAACCAGCGATTCAAAAACCCATATGTGACTTCTTTGGGTTTCAAAAGGCAATGAGAGAAAGTTGTTCTTTGTCCCAAACTACATTACGGAGGACTTGCGAGCTTGGGAAGTTTTTTTTACGTTTTTATGGCTTTTAAGTCTTCAACAGTATTGTTTCCGGGTAAATTCAGTTCAAAATTTGCTTTGTGTTGGACACGGATTGGTTGACTCCAGAGACACTTACTGACTCTAACTGGTCAAAACACTTCTTCATCGAAATTTTGCGAGAAACAACTGAGTGCAACTTGAAATACGACATTTGAAAATCGGTATGCTAGACATTCAGCACTGACTATCAGGATAAACGACACGCGTTTGTCGGTGTAACCGAAATTTCGATTGGCAACCACAAATTGTGATACGATAAAATAATATGTTTTTTCAACTACAAATGCATGACCACTCAATTCTCCTTACTCGCGCATTTTTTGACTCGTATCTGTATGTAATTGACAGACCCTTTCATGACTTATCAACTACGAGTATTGCATTTCGTCTTTATCAGTACTTACTGTGGTTGCATCAAAACAAGCGCAATGGAGTACGACATCGCCTGGTAAGACGGGAGCATAAGCCAGCAAGCCAGTAAGCACGCAAAGAGGATTCAATCGCAGTAACGAAGCCGAGGAATAGAATTTCCCAAAGATTCCTTATGAAAGCCAAAATTTGACACCTAAACTAAGGGACCTCGGAAAACTGGCCATTTCTGTCGAGAGAAGTGTTCAGCGAAGAGCATAAAGGGCGAAATCGGAGTTCACAGACGTGGTTTGAAGAATGGGTCCAAGACATACGTAACAGGTAACGCAAGAATAAGACGCCTGTACCTCATTTTCAAGAGAAGAGACTCCAAGAGACTCCTTCTCTAATGTTATCGATGGAAAAACCGTCACGGTGATAAGATGTACAAGATTGGAGAGGGCCAAGGGATAAACTAATTCAATCAACCAATTACGAATTAGCTGTTTGAGCACCTGAACATGAATAAAACTCATACATGGAAAAGTTCAGAAACGTAATATTGACAGCAACTCATCTGGTGGTAATTGGATCTCAGATATTCTAACAATAAGAGAACCAGCTCATCTAGTTTTCAGATATTCTAACAATAAGCACTTCTTAGACTATCTGAGAACTGCCGACGACCAGGCAAACACTACAAAAACAAACAGCAAACAGTTTTACGTCATTCTCATGCAAGATGTACCAAGATTAAGTTATTAAATTTAAGTTATTAGTATAAGGTAAGTTAATATTAGAAGGGATACACAAGATTAAGATTTAGATATAATTTAAATAAAGCAGAAATCAACCTTCATGTTAAAGTACTGGAGTGTGAAATTATAAGGGGACCCTAATTTAGGGAAGTGAATATACCAAAGGCATGGTCCCGATGCTAGGCAAGCGTTTAGATGAAATCAATACACTGATGGACACCACCGAGTAATTAATCTTTGACTTCACACAGGTGACTACCACAGTCAAACCTGTCGTAATTCACCGCACATAACCCTAGTAAAGATATACCACGGTAGGTCAGCTGCAGGAACATTCTGCAGCCTCCGGCCAATGTAATTGCTAGAGGCATAGCACTCTCGACAGTAATGGAGTACCGAATCGGTGACAAGGCACTGGTAGAAGATTCTAATCAACACCCTGGAAAATTATTAAGTATTGGAAACCAATTAATAGCAATGTGGAAAAGTAATCGACTAAAATTGAAATAATTGATTGAGAAGGTAGACAAGTGCGGCCCACCTCTGGAAGACACCGTAAGTAATACAAAAAGATTATTCAGAACAGCCCACCTACCTAACCAGAGCTCATATAGGGAAACATACTAAGTCTTCAAACTTACTTTGAGAAACAATAAAAAGAAAGGAACGGACAAGTCCTCCTCCTAAGATAAGCCATCTTGGAGTCTCCTCTATAACACAGTTATGAAGTCAGTAGCACATCTTAGCATTGCATCGCTCTGCAATGTGGAGGGAGACATATACCTCTAGAGTGAAGATGTATCCTGAAAAACGCTTCAAACAATCATAAAAACCAACATTTTTGAGGACCAGTTGGCGAGGACAAACCGGAGATACTCCACGTGATCCTTTGTCAGTTGCCTTCCCTTAATGAAAAGTTATTGTAAATGAGAGAAAGGACTTCTTGGCGATTGAACGTCTTAAAACCATATAAATCATCAGGGAGCGATATAGCGTATCTGATCATGCAAGTAAGTACGAATAACACATTTATTCTTCTTAACTAATGAGCGGCAAAAATAATGTTCGGACTACTTCAGAAGCCAGTCATTACAACGAAAAAATGCTGAGCAACTAATCAAATCCAAAAACTTATTCAAAACAGATGACACCGAAAAAGTTCAGAAAAGTCTCCAACAATCAGGAGATATGTTGTTTTTTTCGACACTGAGCGCCATAGTTTTCACTGTGAGTTTTGTCACAGAGATGTCTTCGGAGTACGCAAGCTGGGGTCAACACTTCCGCCTCCCACGACTTGGATGTGGTTTTTGAAGTTTTCGTTCAAAACGTTGCACTGAACGAGCTTGATCAGAAGGAGGGTTCGGAACTCACAACTCCACCGAGAACACTAAATAGAGATACAGATACAGGATTATAGCCAGCTTGCTTTCTTAAGCAAAGCTCAGATAATTTTAAGGCTCTAAACTTTGTGGTGAAATTTTCCACCTGTAGTTTCGCTATTTTGGTTCTATTCACATCCGTCTCTCATTTCGTAAATTTTAGCTTCTGAGTATTTCGTCTGCAAGACGGATCACTTCGCCAAGATTTCCGTTTACCAAGTTTTTCGTCAAGGAAGCATCCTCAGGGGAAGCAAGAGTAATGAAAAATAGAATAATTAAACATGGAATATCGCTGCTAAGGAAGAAAACACCTTTTCATTGAAATCCGCATATGTGACAAATTTAATTTCTTATAAACAACGTTTTTAAAAAAAGTGTGTTATTATCCTTTTTTACATTTATGCATAATATTCGAACTCTTCCAGCAACCCATGCTAAACATAGCTTAAGATTCTTTTCGTTAGTCAGCAAACTACGAAATAAATAATATGAAACGACTTGTAACGTGGCCCGACTCCAACATCCATTGGTATTTTTGTAACTTTGATTGAAACACGACTGACGTCAATTCAACTCACAAATCTCCTTGAGGATTCTATTCCAGACTTGCTACGTAGATTGGATGTTTGATATGTGGACGCGGTGTATACAGTGCATATAGACTTGGCATTTTAATATACCCTGCACGTAAAGAGCTTCCAGTTAGAGAAGAAGCTTTTCCTTCCGATTCTGTACGAGAAAAACAGCAGAAGAGGATAAACGGATTTTAAGGAAAACGTACAGTAACCATTGAACACATGGCTCGTATTAGAGATTTCATGCTCCATCGAATATCTTCAAGATTTCGCCCAGCATAGAAAAAGTGGCCACGTTTCATTCCACATCTACCATTACAATAAAGTTATCCATCTATTAGGAACAGCATCTGGCAAAAGGTAGTGCTAAAATTCATATAACACCCAATTTAATGCAACAGCAACGACCTCGTCGTATCCTGCACAAATGTCGGCTATTTGCCGTATGCTGATATATGTGACTGGGAAAATAGTTGTTGGCTACATTCATGCTTTCCATGGAAATTTTTCAATTTTACAATCGAGCCAAAACTCAATTTATTTGCAATTAAATTGTGTCATAAAATCTATCGACTTGAGTTCTTTTCTCAGAGTCCATTTCTTGGGCAGTTTACGATTCACAGGTTATTTGTTCGGAAGAATGTCTTTTGTAATGCCAAGGAGTTATGTTTCTTCGATTGCTTCGACCATTGCCGATGACCTGTGGAACGTCCATGGATTGCACGCTCTCAGGTCTATTGTTCGGAAAGTTGGCTAAGTTGGCTAAGGGACTGAGATGGAATGGAAGCGCCTTGGTAGACAGCGTGTCTGCTGCGCGGTCCAGGCACAAAGGCAAAAGACATATAACATATCATGCGATCGATAATTGTAGCTCATCGGGATGAACGGCGAATTCTCAGATGGATGGATGGACGGATATGATGGCAACAATGGGCCGTCAAAACGTGTCAAAACGCCCAAGTTGCTCAAAAGTGGACACTGCCGCATACGTTTACAGTCAATAGCTCTTCTCATTAGACCATAACTTAGCAAGGGTGCAAGCGTCTTGTCCGTTCGTACTTGTGCTTATATTTATAGGAAGAAGTATGTGGTGAAAGATACTGTTACTACATGCACACAAATGGTATTATTTATTACTTGGTTTGAACATACAAATGCTAAACTGTGTACTGGCGAACAATTTTCCTGAGATGAGGCAAATTCTTGTCATCAACAACACGAAATGATACTTGTACATATTTTAGCGTTAAAAAAGCTTCCTAAATTCTAAAAATTTCATAATTTGGGGACCTTACTGACATTCATTTTACTAAGAAGTAATTGAACCCAAAGTTGAAGAATGTGGAACGAAACATTACACGTGCCATGTGGGAAATTGTTGTGAGCATGGAAAATAATTTGAAAGCACGTGGGTCCTACGAAGCAGAGATAATTAATGACATTAGTCTGATTGTTGGAGCCAATTTTTTTCGGATGCCAAGTGAGTCTCCTATGATTTCTCATCTGATCTCATGATTGTTGCCAGTGTAAATGACTGGCTAGAAGCCAAGAAAATTAACCGATTTGTTAACTATGTTTAGGCAGACTTAATTGCAGGGAGAATAATAATTAATGAGTGATCTGGAACAAATTGAGATTGTTTGTTATTGTTGCTAAGCTCTTTTGTAATGTTTTTACTCGAGTATACTCCATTCGACCTGTGATAGGATATCAAAATTTGTGTGGTCAATTATTTTGACTCTAAATGATATTAATTATGAAGATCGTATCCAATACGCCGTAGGTAAGTAGTAATATTAGGTAGTAAGGGCTTTTTTGTTTGAAAATGTATATCTGTGCTGTGTTGGCAAAAGTAGGAGTAATAGCAGTAGCAGCAGTGGATAAAAAATGTTGGTAATATTGTACTAGAAGAAGCAGAATGTCCAGAATGTCCAACCACTGATGCATTTGTCTCCCAGGAGTCAGTACATTAAAAACAGTCCATGCAACAGAAGAGAGCGGAAGGATTGCCAAATCATATGATATATGCTGCATGACGCTAGCTGTTTCACGCCAGTTGCATGAAAATAGTGATAAGCCATCACACACAAGCTGTATGACACAAACTGCATGAAAAAAGTTCTATGACATAACTCTTTTGACCCCTGCGATAGCAGCATAACACTATCTGTTCCAAACAAGTCGTATGACACAAATTACATAGCGCAGATGATTTTTTTTTTGTTGTTGTAGGGAGGTGAAGGCTGTTTACGTCCTTAGTGTGGGACTCTCAGACGTGAAATGCTTTTGGACTGATGAGCATTACTCCGACGATAGTTTCCGGACAGAGCTCTCCAATTTCGCTTAGTAGAACCCCTCGCTGCTTGCTCCACCTTTTGCAGTAGAAGAATGTGTGACAAGCGTCATTCGGTTCCCCTGCACAAAACACACAATTAGGAGACCGTGCTCCGTCAATTTTGTACACGTAGGACCGAAAACAACCGCGCCCACTTAAGAGCTGGGTCAAGTAGAAATCGGTATCACCATGCACTCGACACAACCACGGCCTCAGGTCAAGGATCAGATGTGCAGTCCACCTTCCCCTTGTTTCTTGCTCCCAGGGCTGTTGCCAATCGCTGAGAGAGCGACGTCTCTCTTCCCTGGTGATCTCTTCTCTTCGATCTTCACTTCTGCGCAGGTAAATACTTCTGCGCTCTCTCACAAGGAGGGTGATGGTGATACCAGCACTGCCACCCCGGAGACCGTTCGGTATGCGCATGCGATTCGCAATGCTCCTTGTCTCTGCACCTGTGCCAACCGCTTGGTTGTAACTCTGGTGTAACTTTTTGCTGACAGCGTCACCCCACAGTTTTGGTCCGTAGAGTAGAAGCGACTGCACAACGCTCATTAAGAGTCGTCTCCTTCATGTGGTGGGCCCCCCTATGTCGGCCATTAATCGTCAGCTACTGCACTGATTTCTTGGGAAAAACTCATCTTCGAGTCTATCAAGACGCCTAGGTACTTTACTGCTGATTTCGATTCGACCAGCTCGTCCCCTTTACTGAAAGGCCGTACTCTGGGGATTCTCTTCTTCGTTAGGATGACCACTTCGGTTTTTTCCAGTGCCAGCTTGAATCCGTGTGTGGTCATCCAGTCCATTACCCTCCGCATTAACGTATTGAGTCTGAGTTGCGCATGGTCTACTGTGCGTCCAGCGACCAGCACCGCGACATCGTCCTCATAGCCGATCAAACGTGACTCATCCGGCAGTTCAAGCTGTAGGAGTCCATCGTACTAGATGTTTTATAGGTCCGGGCCAAGGATAGAGCCCTGAGCGACACCTGAAGTAAGATTTGTACTTTGCCTACCCTCCTTCGAGTCGAAGAGTAGGCTGCGGTCCTTGAAATAATTCCTGAGAATCCGCATCAGGTACACTGGTGCTTGAAAACGATTTTCTAACGCTTCCAGAATATCTACCCATCTAGCGCTGTTAAATGCATTTCGGACATCCAGAGTAACCAGCAGGACGACCCGTCGTGTGGGAATACTATGAGACTCTATGAAATCCCTGGAAAGTGGAGATGAGTGGATCAGGTCGGACAGTATGGTTTCCAGAAAGGGCATGCAACAGTTAATGCTACTTTAGGGATTGTTCGGATGTAAAAAGAATGGAAGAACCTTACCGTACGTATCAAAAGGAAGCTTAAGGAAGCACCGTTATCGTTACCGTTATAATATTCAAAGAGAAAATGCATGGAGACGAATACTTTTTTGGTGAATAATCATGAACTTTTATTTTGTGTTCTTCTTTTTTCTTTATAACAATCGAGTGAAGTGCTTATTTGTTTATTTATTCTAAAGCATAGATGATCAAGAAAAATTTAGGTCAACAACATAATATTGTATTTTTTTATGT
This sequence comes from Stratiomys singularior, assembly GCA_954870665.1. Classification (NCBI taxonomy): domain Eukaryota; kingdom Metazoa; phylum Arthropoda; class Insecta; order Diptera; family Stratiomyidae; genus Stratiomys; species Stratiomys singularior. The sequence goes on from OX940881.1 coordinate 11,976,048, forward strand.
GGTTACGAAAACTTTAACTTAATCAGGGAAAAGGTGAGTAGATGATTCTTTTTTTTTTGACACACTATAGGTGGATCAAAATAGTATGTACTATGGAGAACATACATCGTTGTACTGGTTGATTGCCAGCTATAATGTGGAAATACTTCAAGGACTAGTAGGTGTTGTATGCCATTAAGAGCACCTGTCGGATTCTGCAGAGGACTTACCTCTAAAACATCATGCAAGATGATTCTCTACATAGGTTTCTCTACAAGACTGTAGGCTTTGTCTCCTTAATTTCCCTTGTAGACAAACTAGCGATGATTAATGATATTACAAGCGGAACCAGTAAGCTAGTAGGTTCAGATTGCTTGAATTGATATAGAAAAGTTAACATTTTGAAATTATGCTTAAGTTGCCTGAGAATGAGCCCACTTGAGCTATGAAGATGGTTTTAGTGGTCGGAGTCCAACACACAAGCTGGTGACGACAGACTTAATGGGTATGAGGTGTTCTTGACTTCTATTATCACTAGAAGTAGTAGTAGCAGCAGTAGTAGTAGTAGTAGTCGTCGTCGCAGAAGAAGTAGCGGTAGAAATTTTAGTAATTATAGTATTAAAAGTAGTATCATTAGTAGGATTACTATGAAATATAAATAGTAGTAATAGTAGTAGTAGTAGTAGTAGTAGTGGTAGTAGTAGTAGTAGTAGTTGTTGTTGTTGTTGTTGGTTTTGCTACTGTTGCTGTTGTTGTTGTTGTAGAAATTGATTTGTTCAAATAGACAAATAAATTGAAAATGATCAAAAAACATAGAGAAATGTATTTCTGCTAGAAAGAGAGGTTGGAAGAGCTCAAACTGATTTCGAACACGCGCTCCTGCCACTTCTTGTCAGGAGCAACCCACGTATTCGTGCCAAGCGTATTTCTACGTTTGGTCTCGAACGATTAAAATAGTTTTTGCATTGAGAATTGAGCCCAAAACTGATTTTATTGCAGAGATGTTCTTTGTAATCTCCTTTGCTTCCCTGGAAAGTATATATTGAATTGGAGCATCGCAATCTCAAAAAGCAAAGCTCAAACAAGGCTCAATAAATCTCACAGTGCAGCGCCGTTCACAACTCATGTTTTCAAGAGAATAACATGCAGCCCATATTTATGTTATCAAAATTTTTTTGGCTCAGTATGAAATTTCTATTAAAATATATTATTTAAAGCTTTATTAAATTATTTTTACTTATTTATACTCAAAATCGCTTGATAACTTGCAGACAGACTCAATTTGTTGTAAAATATCAGTTAAAATCGATTTTGCGTCTTCTGAATCATTAGCTTTGATAACTTTAAACAACTCTTAAAATTCCTGTCTTAGTCCCACTTTGAGAGCCACGAAGTGAAATCCTGTGTACTATTAGCACAATTACATCGTGCTTTTCGGATCGTGCCGGATGTCAACACGATTGCATATTTGTGGTTTTAAAAATAATGCTTAAACTTCTATTAATGTCACATTTAACAAATTGCTCCAATAAACAATCAAGACCTCAAGTTTCACCTGAATCTAAGCCGAGACACGGACATGTTTTACACCGCAAACGAACCTTAGCCAATTTCATTAAGGCCATCTGTTCGCAACAGTAAGCGAAAGACAATACATGCGACCATTATGTGTTGCAACGCCATACAAATGGTTAACATACAAAGGATACCACAAGATCATTGATCACAATCTTCTATAGACCCAGGAAAAGTTATACCCTATTATTATCGGGCGTGAAACAATTTGGCACCTTACTGCTGCAAAAAACACAAAAAAAAAACCAAAAGGAAAAAAGAAAGTCGATCATCTTCGCCGGGACCCAAAATTCAGTTCTTCGAAGACCCAGTTGCGGCTTATTCAGGATTAATTACTTGGGAATCTGAAGAATGCATCAAAAAGATAATAAATCCATTTAAGAAGGTCTCAGGTCTCATCTAAATCAGGTTTTTAGTTTAGTGGCTCTGTTCTTTCAAATTGCTTGATGTTGTTGTTTTTGTTGTCTTTTATTCACCCAAAAGGCGGCATTTAAGCGGAATGAGTCGTTTTGTTCGACTTTTTTAACAAATTCGACGTTTTGTTTTCGGTATAGGCAAATGGACATTGTTCGACATGATCTTTTGTATGATCCCTCGATCCGCCAAGAAAAACTGGTAGACCAAATGGCGTTCGCCGCTTATAGGCACAAGTGATCATGGTCCTCGGCCTTCTAGATTGGATATGTGATTTATCAAAATGATGTTATATCTGTGCGGTGCGCTTTATCTCTGGCGTTTTGATTAATTCCCACCAATTTTTCCCTCTTATTTAAGACGACAGTTGTGTTGCTCACGTCTTGGAAATTATTGGAAGCGATTTGAATTGGAAACAGCACAACATTGCAAGTACGATGTCTATAAATGTGTTGATTGTCCAATAGGAAATTTATTGCAAACAGCTTGATTTGCTTATTTAATATTTGTATTGAAAATAGTTTCGATTCTCCTTCGAGTCCTATGTTAATGTTTTTAACAAAGGAGCTAGCGTAGTCCGTTAATATTCTTAGTCCGTCCTGACTTTTAAATGTTGTGTTGGTGAGTATGCGAAACACGTAAGGATTTCCGACGAGGCAGAACAAGAAAATCAATGCGATGAGTTTTAATTCAAGTAGCAATTTGTAATGTTTTGTCAGCGATTAAATGTATCTCAATGCCAAGAATAACCTTAAGTCCATGCTATTTGTTAAACGTTGATTTAATTTATTGACGGCCTTAGATCTAATGCAAAAGATAAAAGGTTGTAGCACTTCAATTAGGATGTCTTCAAGGTCAAATTAAGGTAACGATTTTGGTATATTAATATAATTTACATATCGCGTTTCTGCAGAATGCTATGGATCCTTGGTCTTATTAAATGGTCAGATTAGAAGCGCGACTTTGAGTTGGATCCTCTCCTCTTTAGTTTACGTTGTTTTATTTTTCGTGTCCACCGTTATTGAACCCTTCAATGACTTACTTGGAACTCTTAACTGATAGTCTGAAGGAGTGTATAGATAACTTAAAATTTGACCTTACCGAATGTGATCCTGAATAGCTTTGACAGACGAAAACGAAGGAACTTAAACACATGATTAAATTATATATTGGATAGTCTAAAAAGTATTAAGCCTTTCTTGTCACTAGATGGTGTTCGTTGTCATATATCGGGCAACACTAATCAGATTGAGTTAAGCTGACATTCGTTTGAAAGGTGTCATTCAAGTCTACAATTTTTAAATGGAAAGTTTTGTAATTCGTTATTTATGTCAAAAGTTGTATTCAATTAAAAATGAGTGAAATTTCCGAAAAATTTCGTTATATTTTACAATATCACTACAATCAAGGAGAGAATGCATAGCAGTCTCGTGTAAAAATGTGTGGTTTCTACGGTCAAGATACTTTATCAAAAGCCATAGCCAAGAGATGGTTCGCTCGCTTTTGTTCTGGACCTCGCTCAGGTCGACCAATAACAGAAAAAGTCAATAAAATCTTACAAACAATTGAAGAAGACCGATACATAATCACCCATAATATTGCTAAGGAACTGAGTATCCATCACCAAACTGTTTCAAACCATTTGTGTAAGGCTGGATACACACAAAGAAGCTCGACGTTTGGGTGCCGCATGAATTAAAACAAAAAAAAAATTTGATCGACCGAATTTCCATTTGCGAAATGCTAATAGAACGCAACGAATTCGAGCCATTTTTGAAGCAAATCACTACGGGCGATGAAAAAATGGGTAAGATAGAAGAATGTCGTTCGAAAAAGATCATGGTCAAAAAAAGGTGAATCATCACAAACAACTTCAAAGCCAGGATTGACACCAAATAAAGTTACACTGTGTGATTGGTGGGATTGGAAGGGAATTGTTTATCATGAGGTGCTAGAACCTGGCCAAACACTAAATTCAGCTCTGTACAGTCAACAATTAACCAGATTGCAACAAACAACTTAAAGAAACCGGCCAGGATTGATCAATAGAAAGGGCGTTGTCTTCCATCTTGACAATGCCAGACCACACACATGTTTTATGACCCGGCAAAAATTGACAAAGCTTGGCTGGGAAGTTTTGATGCATCCACCGTATAGTCCCGAGCATCAAACTACAATTTGTTCCTGTCTCAGAAAATCACTTCAAAAAGGGACTGTGAAATTCACTTGGCTAAGTTTTCCGCCGATAAACCACAGAAGTTCTACACAGATGGAATAATGGCTATACCCAACAAATTTCAAAAGGTCATTTAATAATATTTATTATAGAGTATACTTTCCATCACTTCTTATGACTTCCTGCCAGCGTGATGGTAACTAGTAAATGCCATCACGCTGACATTTTTTGATGATGATTAAATGATTTATTTTAAGAGACGAAGAACTCAACTAGAGTTTGATTAACATCGGCTTCAGTTATGCATTTTTTTTCCTGTAAAAAGTGCTGCAAAGAGACAAACAAGTGATAATCGGAGTGTGTGAGGTCTGGGAAGTTTGGAGGATGCGATCTAATTTTACTGCCTAGCTCTGTGATTTTCTGGCGAGTCACCATTGCAGCATGTGGTCTGGCATAATCCTGATGCAGTATGACATGCTTCCTATTGAACATCACCCGCCTCTTTTTTCTCATTGCTTTGTTTAAATCCTCCATTTGGTTACCATTTAGCTTTTCATTAGGTTTCAAAAGCTCGTAATGTATTGGTCCTTAGGTGTCCCATCATATTCACAATATTCTCTTCTTCAGGCTCAAGCTCGGCTTAGAAGTGGAGGAGGCAGGCTTTTTGGGCTCGCAATATGTTCTTTTCCTCATACGATGTTCTCGTATGTAATCCATTTTGCATAACCAGTTATCATCGAGTCCAATAAAGGTTCGTTTTTGTACTGAGCAAGTAGAGATATGTATATGACGACTCGATCAATCAAATTTTTCTCGCTTAACTAAGGGCTGCCTCCCTTAACAATATTAAGACAAATCCTAGCTTCCGAATAAGGTCAGAAATGGTTTGTTACGTTGAACTGAGCTACTCTGCAATCTCCGATGTTGTCAAAATGACATCTTGCTCTATCAAAGTCTTGATAATGCCGTCATCGATCAAAGCAGACCGTCCTGAACGTCCTGAGATAGTCGTATATGACTCAAACCAACATGTGCATATAGATTGGAACTTGAAGTGACATTATCGGACAGAACCTTGCAGAATTGAGTATGTTCCTTACAACGAGCGTTTATGAGCAGCGCAGTAAATTTAAATTCATGGCTGTTTGCTTAAAATCGCTGAACATCATTGAATTCTTCCATGAGTTCATCAATGTTGGACTTTCTAGTCGTATTTCCAAACAATCTTGCTGAAAGATCCCACCATTTCAAGTTTCGATATTCAGTATCGCCGTAAAAAGCTATTTAAGGACCTGAGCAGAGTCTGAATAAGGAGGTCGCATGCAAATAGGGCTTCTCGTTGCCTTGACTTTCCTAATTGGCGTTGTCTTTTCCTTTCTTTTGTAGCGATTCGAGAATGTACTCTACTTTAGACAGGTTTTGGATGTAATAAGCCGGGTATAACCGGAAAGGTTATCGACAATTTATAACAGTTTTATCGAGATTTTCTTCTTTTCCCATGGCCTTTGGCTTTTAAAAAAATCTGCATTGGTTCATCTCCTTCGCGGAAGCGTCCAGAGAAGTACTCAAACAGTCAGCGAGTGAATCGACAAAATAGACAAGATAAAGCATACGCTCTTTCAGTATAAAGCCTTGCTGATTGGTCAGTCCGTAAAGAAATTTTTTCACCTGGGCTCTCACCTACAAATCAACATGGGATCACAGTCCCAATTTCATAGTCCACAGATTGATTTGTCTTATTGTACTGCAGTGTGAGGTGATTTCTGCCAACCTAAATAAAAATTTTGTCTTCCGTGCTCAGTAAGGATTTCCTTCATCGTCTCTTTTGATTTTCTCAGGATTGTAGTATTTGTAGTTTTTGTGTTGTATACCAGCATGTTTCCGAAATTATAGTATATGTAACGCATTAGGACTAACCATTAATTAATGTAAATTGTTTCCTTGGTTAGACGTGATGGGCATTATTTTTCAGGAGCGTTCTCAATTGAAACCTTTCGGATGAGGTTGGGGCTAACTAAGTCTGAAAGTGCTTAGCCTTGGTTGCAATTGCCAGTTAGTCCATTTTACTTTGCTTATATTAAAGAATTTAAAATGCATCGAAAGTTCTGTGGTACATTGCATATCCTAAGTTCTCGGTGTCGAGATTTATGCCAGTTTGAAATTCTTGCCTTCGACTCCTGCAGATCCTTAACTTCGTTTGTGAATTTTTACTTATTTGGTAGATTATGGCCAAATTCTATGTGAAAGCTTCTTATTTTTGATACTCGCACCGCCGGCTCTATGCTGGCGGTTGATTGTTTAGTCTCCAATTGTCTCCTGAATTATTTTACGTGATCGTCGTTGGTCCTCTTTTTCAGTGTGGTTCTTTTTCAAAATTTTGACTTTACTTTCCACTGTTTAACAATTTCCTAGGAAGCGTTTATTCATATATATATCATATACTTATATTATTTGATATCCTCACACGCTGTAGCTTCTTTGATGCTGGGCTATCGACAGCATCATTGTAGAAGTAAATGTGAATGTGAAAAATGATTTTCAAACGCCAGCTTTTCTTGGCTCGTCTTCTATCTTAAGCCATCTGTCGTTCTTCTGTCTTCTTTTGTAGTAGTAGTAGTAGTAGTAGTAGTAGTAGTAGTAGTAGTAGTAGTAGTAGTAGTAGTAAGGGAGTAGTAGTAGTAATATTGGTAGTAATTAATAGTAGCAGTAGTAGTAGTAAGGGAGTAGTAGAGAAGTAGTATTAGTAGTATTACTAGTAGCAGTAGTAGAGGTGGTAGTAGTGGTGGTAGTAGTAGTAGCAGTAGTAGGAGTAGTAGTAGTAGTATTAGTATTGAAGTCTGGACCTGGAAGCCTGGATGAAGGTTATTTGAATGTCCTTAGGCACCTGAAACTCCACCCTGAAGAAATGTGTAAGCGATCCCATGATTCGTTATTGGTGAAATGGTTCAAATGCTGGTTGACAAGGGGCAAAAGGAGAGTTACTTTGAAAAACGCTGGTTAGCTGTTAACAATATGTATTTCATTGTTTCTGTTTTTGTAATCTGCAATATTATTTGTCAAAGAAACAAAAAACGCTGCGTAGACTTAAAATTAGTTTTTAATGCGATATCCTTTGTTGAAGCAGTTCGACCACTGTTGTTCAGGTTATTTTGATGAGAAAGTTACGCTCTAGTTATCAATCAAGTAATTGCAACGAAAAGCTAATGACATTATTGACAAAATCCAGCAAAATTAGTATAACATCAGTTTCATTGTTGATATGTTCATCTTGCTGAACTTTTTCAAAAATTTCATCAGTATTTTTGGACCACAAAAGCGTACCACTGGCCATCAGAAATAATCATTTGATTTTTGAAAATGTCCAATAAGGTGAGCTAAGTGGAAATTTTGATATTGTTACCGAAACGATGTATTGAGTACAAAGCTCTTCAGTGGACAATCCTGGGTGCAAAGTGATGATAGATGTACATCTTTCTCCATAGTATAGCGTGAAAAATAGGACAGAGCAGTTCGCAGCAGTAATTTGACGGCAAAAAGGAGATGCTAAAGGATGATGGAATAAGAAAGTAATCACTTTCAGCTCGTTGAATCTCATCTCCACGGTGGACAACTGGAGAAATTACGCTCGAATTGAATAATATGAAAAGTATCCTTCGTTTATCAAGACGAGGAGCACGTACGAAATTCTTTGATGATCCCTTAGAAACTGAAAGAACTTGATGGGTAGGTTTTGATGCATCAAGCGTATTTTGTCAAGGGGTCTTTCTGAGCTAAGCAGAACATTTTTGGCTGGTGGCTCTTATAAGCTTCAAGTATCATGTTCCGCTATTGTACTATTGCTCCATCGACTATTGTTATTTTTGTTTGTTATGATTATGATGACTTTGATTATTAATTAAAATAATATTGTCTGTAGTTATCTGTAGTTAAAAATAATAATAATAATTATAATAACAACAAGAGAATCCTTCCTTATTCACTGACCGTCCTCCTAATTCAAAGGCATCCCGTAACAAAAAATATATTGAATCGATTGTGTTTCAACTTTTCATCATATTTTTATATTTGAATTTCATTTGGAGCTAACTGAAAGGCCACACATATGGGACGCGTTGTAGGTTGCCTGAGAAAACAAATCCATTCTACGCCCCTTAAATCTAATTTGAATCTATTCAGTCGTAAATTTGTTATTTTATGTATAGAGGACCCAACTCAGTATTACCATTCATGCAATCACATGCAGACGTCAGTGGGTAGAAGGATTAGCCGAATTAAAAAATCAAAGAAGAAGCCGACAATCCCGACTGAAAGAACACGAGTGTAGTGTCAAGTAGTAGCTTCCCCAGCCGTAGAAATATTTTTGTTACAAAAGTGACGCGTCTACTTTCATCGCTCGACGTACAACGTCCTACGATGGCGGTACAAGTTGAATGTAGAAATAACTCAAAACTTAATTAAGAAAATCCAATCCTTTCGGGTTTTGTGTGGACGACCGGCAGAACTGAAACGCTTTCTCAATTCCCGATGCCAATTCCCAAATGAAATAAGTCGCACCTAGCGTAAGTATATACGAATGCGTAAGTTAACAGATAATTTGCATATGCGCTTTCTTGACGAGCGGCAAAAGAAATTTCATAGGAACAAAGCTGACATGCCGCTTTACGCGTGCTACATGTCGTAATAGCCATTACAAAATTTCAAAAGGAATGTCGCTGATGGTGACGGAAGAAAATTGTTCTTTGACGGTATTGGCATATGTCTTATTTGAACAAATACGAACATGTTTCTTAAAAATCTCAAAAAAAAAAAAAAAAATATAATGTAATCATATTCACTGCCGATCCACCTTATCTTCGAATCTTTTCGTCAGTGCCACGACATGTGTTTAAGCCGCAATATGCTTATTTTTGTCTCTTGTTAACTATTCGTAACTAATCGCGATCCTAATTCATTTGAAACGTATCCCACATAGTCTGCGAATAAGGAGAAAAGAACATTTTCGGAAAAATCTCTCATTCCAACCTGAATAAACACGAAAATGAAAAAAAAAACATAGTGGGCAGCCTGTCATGGCGTCGTCGTTAAATCGATTAATAAGCAATCGCAACATAATGAGATGCTGAGATTATTTAAATATTCCGGAAATTTGGAAATGGAATATAAGCGCATAAGACCCCATAAAGACTTCCTTAATATCGGCGTCTAGAGTTTCCTGTTTGATTTTTGGTGTGATCCGCAGCATTGCGTTTCTATGGATTCAATTGAATTTTCAAAAAATTTGATTGTCCCATATTGGGGAGTATTTTATATTATCAGAGTCTGAATAACGTTAGCTTTGTTATTCATGTTTACTAAACTTCATGTGTGGTTGTATTAAACAGGAAAATGTATGTTCATTTTCCGGTCATTCCAGAAACCACATACCGTGCGTGATCTGAAATTTTCAGGAATCACTAGAAACTGTGTCAATCACAAGTAAACTAGTTTTAAGGACTTTTTTGGGTTGAGTATAGTGTTTGACTTTGCTAAGTACGTAGCATACAACTCGGAGAAACCACAGTTGGGCTCTATTTTGCAGGACATAGGGTTTTTGTCGGTCTTCGATTTTTGATGGAAAGCGATTTTACCCTAGAGCAATGTAAGTGTGAATCGTTAATAGATAAGGATTGTTTTTTTGAGTTAAGGCTGCCATCGTTGTGGAAGGGGTGTACCGAGCATATTTTTTCTATTTACAGTCTTTTTAGGTCATTCCATTGTGAGTCCTAAGTACTTGCCTGTCCCGTTCCTGTAAATTGTGTCGGAGTCGAAGTGCTGATTCACTGGTCGTTGTTGTTTTCATTTGACAGTAAGCAGAGTTTGCGTTTTCTTTTCATTAACCAAAATTTTCCATTTACAGATATATTCCTTTAATTAGATTAATTATTTTCAATTTAGACTTTTGCTTGTCTTGAAGTTTAGTGTAGTAAGATGCCATTAAAGCGATACTAGCTAGCCTTTGTTTCAAGAGCAAACGTCCAACGTATACCGATTAAACAGTATTGGTAGGGATAAGTGATCCTTATGGAACTGCTTCATGAATCCTTTGGCTTTGGCATCTAGCTTGAGCGATGATGTTCTCTTTGAATCTTTTGGGAAGATCTGATTGAGTTGAAGATATGGAGATTATATGGAGGGCTCATGTATTTTGAGGATAATGCTGCATGGTGTGGCTGTGGCAGGCTGTGCCAAATGCTTTTGATATAGTGAACATAACGTTTTGATTAACCATGCGATTATTACCATGGCAATGTTCGGCACTAACCATGTGTCTTCTATTAAATTAATTTCGCTGAATCTACATTGTTCATTTGGGATGATAGGAAGGTTAATCAGAGAAGCCGAAAAGGCTTCTCTGAGAGAAGACTCATAGATCATCAGTTTCGAGACAAACCGGACTTAGGTATCCCTACGATAACAACACTTTCTCCCTCAAGCGGAGTACCATAAAATCGCTCAGGACACGGACAATTGCGTTGATCGCTCAGGACACGGACAATTGTGTTCGTCGGAATGCTGATGACATTGCCCGGAAACCACTTCACCATTTGTACTTTGTCTATATCGGGATGTTTTTCATCTGGCGAGTCTTAGTATTAAGTCTTTACCTTGTTGTAAAAATATCTAAGTAAATCAGGCAAGTAAATCAAATCACACCCGGGACTCAGTTTTTCAGAGCTCATAGAATTTTCTCAAGATGTTATCATTCTGTTTCCAAAATGTATTTTATGTTAACCTGTAGCTCCAACGTGCCTGCAAACGTCCCAACTTCGAAGCTCTGTTTCCAGAAAGGATTTCCATCGGACTTTAGGCTCTGATGTTCTCTCTGTACTTGTTTCATAACCTTGGGTCACTCATGATCCTAGTTCCTCTCCGATAAAGATTCTTCTTCCTTATAATAATTTGAATGCCACGCAGAAGCTTGTACAGGGTGGGCCATATAAAATTTTAAATTTAAAAAGTCATTAAAGAAACGGCTTGATATTTTCCAAAGGTTGGACATTTATTTGAAAGGTTACTTTATGAAATTTATTTGTGGAAAATAATTTCGGACAAATGACCGCCAGGGCTGAGTTTACAGTAGCTCATCCGATCCACCCAATTTTGGAGTACTTTCTCGATGGTTTCAGGCCTTATGACAGCAACAGCAGCTTGAATCTCGTACTTTAGATCTTGAATTGTTTTTGCATGGTTGGCGTTTATCTTTAACATTTATCTTTAACAGCTCAACAACATTTATCTTTACAACGTCAATATTTATTTTTAACAGCTCCCCAAAGAAAGTAGTGCAACGGCGTTAAATCGCAGCTTGTAGGAGGCCAATTCACATAACCTCTATTGCTGATTATACGATTTTCGAAGATAGGGCGCAAAAGATTGAGTGTAGCGTTTGTTGTATGGGACGTAGCGCCGTCCAGCTGGAACCAAATGGTGTTCAAATCTTCCTCTTCAATTTGCTTGAAGAAAAATTCGGATAACATTGCGCGATATCGCTCACCATTGATGGTTACGGCGGCTCCTTCTTCATTTTCGAAGAAAAATGGGCCGATGATTCCACCAGACCAAAATCCGCACCATACAGTGACTTGTGCTGCGAACTGTAGACGGCTCGGATGGTCAAGTGGCTTCAGCTGCTGCACCAATTGAACTTTATATATGGCTTCATAGCGAGGTCTTGTTGCAAAATTCGTCGCAAAGTTGTTCGTGGAATGTTCAATTCTTGCGATCGACGGGGAGTTGAGGTGGATGGATTCTCACTAACACTTTCTGCCACAGTCGTAATATTTTCCGTTGAACGAGCGGGAAATGAACGTTGACGTTTTGGTTTATCCACCAACGAGCTAGTTTCACTCACACGCTTGACAAATTGTTGCACAAATTGAACTGATGGCACTTTTTGTGTGCCCATTTTTTTTTGCCAAATTTCTCACAGTTTGGGTTGAAGACTCACCACTTTGGAAAAAAGTTTTCAATATTTCCCAGGTTTCTTCTAGCGAATAGCGACCCATTTCGTAAATTTTGTACTTTTTACTGAATATCTGTCACATCCCGAATGGTATTTGACGTTTCCAATGTCGAAATACAGATAGTTCAAATTTAAAACCCTAGATGGCCTAGATGGCCTTTATCCATTTTACCCGCTTGATTTAGTTCGTTATTATCACTGATATTTTTTCAATTAGTCGCTGTGTTGTGTTCCTCAGTGAGTTGGAGGCTTAGTCAACCAGTACCTACAACGTTCATACACAACTCAATATTGTAAATTAAACATTAGCAAATCCAATTCAAGTCTCTTTGCGGAGCTTATTAATATAAGTTGACTGAAATGAATAGTAATTATTTGCACTCGATAAAGAAAAACAGATATATCATAAAGTGCAAAAAATAGTGAAGGGGTGAAATTGTGTCATATATGCTAGGCTTGGATAATTTTACTTAGCAAATAACTTCAATCTGTTAAATATTTTCTCTGCCGCTTGCAAACGAAGCAGACATTTATAACTTATCGCAGTGATTTGATCAACATTTCTCTATTCTATTGATTTGCATGTGCAATTTCAATTAGAAAAGTTTCTTTCAATTTTCTTGCCAATTACGGAAAAAATTAAGCAAATAATGTTTAATAACTTCTGGTTTTCGCTCGGTTATTATGAGTAATTTTTTCTTTGCAACCTCTCCTTTTGTTGACTTGATAATCAATTGTGATAATTGTAATAATAATCAAACTTGGTAATCCTGCTTGGCATTATTACAAAGCCCAGATCGCATCGAAATTGAAAACAGCACTACATGATTTAGTGGATCCTTCCACCATGTATGCATACTGGTGTCCAACAATAGCCGCCATATTGTCTTATACGTGGACTTTATTGATTTCAACCGTTTCGCTTTGAAGAACATTTAAATTTACAAGTTCAAAGATATTTCCGCGTTCAACGCTCCTAAACCTTAATTTCTCGGTCAAGACCATATTTCACCTTCGAAATAAAATCCCAACCAACCAAAAATATTCATCGTATGAGTTCCATAAAATAATTGTGAAACGCCTAAATTACAACCAACTTCACGCCATGCAAATCATTTAAATTATCCATGCAAAATATCTAATACGAAAGTATCATTATCGCTTCAGCTTAGTTGTTCTGTTCTGCAAATTTTCTAGCTATTATCCAAAGCGTTATTTGGCATATTTTCCAGTGGAAATTTCACATTCAAATCCGTTCGTTTTAAATTTCTTAATCAAAATATTTTCACTATGCGTCAAATATAAATTTTTACCTTCAGATTGTTTTCATCGTTACGTTAAGCATGCAAGAACTACCGTTATAATTTGAAAGAAAATAGAAAAGAAAACAAAGTCTAATGAATGCCATGAAGAAAATACAATTAAATTTCACCCCATAAAATTGTTGATATTTAAGGATTGTTGAGGAAAGTCCGAACTTACTAACCACAGTGAAATTTTCTTAGCTCCCACCCTACTGAATTGATCAGCGAACCAATCAAAATATATCTTAGGTCAAGCGTGCACTGCATGATACTTACCTCAACCGAGTAGGGATTGTGAAAACCAAGGCGGAGTTACAGTATGATTAGAATGAAACTCTACCTTTTTTCTGGTCTCGCATTTCCCTCACTCAACCATCTTGAACATTTGAACGACGCCCCGTCGAATACGGAAGGGCCACAAGTTGAATATTTTCCAAACCGAATGCATCTTGTTCGCCGTGGGAGTTGGTCTTTCAAGGCGTGGGTAAAGCCGATAAAAGAATGCACATTTACAATAACAAAACAGAAGGATACGAGTGAAACAAATCGCCCTCCTGCTTGCAAGCATCTTCAAATCAGATACAGATACTAGGGACTGCCGTGTCTTTGACTTCTTTCGTGAATCCGTAGCAAACCAGTCCTGGTCCAAGAAGGCTGTCTTGTGGTACATCCAGTTCGAAAGACTATTTTCTTAGGTGATCGATCGATTGTATACCGTGTTAGCTAGTTGGTCCATGCGTGATCTTGGTTGAGCAACCTGTTGGTGAAGATTGTTAGTAAAGTGCTGACAGGCGAACGAAGAGGATCGGCCGATCAGGAAAGTTGTGTTATTGGGGTAGCAATCTGTCGGTTTAATGAAATTTTGTGTGTTTTGTTGATAGAATTTCGTGGAACAATAGATTTAATTTTGAACTTAGTGCTGTGTGTTATAAGATACAAGAAATTCGTACAAATTTGTTACGAAGCCGTTTTTGTACTGAAGACAAGGTGATAGTGTTGTGTTTTTTAAGAAAAGACTTGATCGTTATGGCTGTATCATCGCTGAATATGCCTCCATATCTTTCCGGATATCCTTTTCAAGGTAAGTTAGTAAACATGATGTCAATCTACTGGGAGGGTTTGGGATGTATTCAAGAATGGATTTTCATCCTATTTCATTTTATCCTATGCGGAACGCCAAGGTGTAAATATGTAATTAGAAAATTCTTTTGATAATTTTTGACTTTTTGAAAACGGATTAGCGTAGCATTTTGGAACGAAAAAATTTGTTGTTCTTTTTCTGCTCGTTCGAAACGTTCTTTTCGCCGAAACAGATTTGCATAAATTCTGGACTATCATCATTTGTTCCGAACGACACTAATGAGGATTTGACTTGCATCCAAAATGCATATTCCCTCCATGAGGTATGCACACTGATGTATCGTAAACTTCAAATTTATCAACGTGCCGACTCAAAGTTGAACCCAACTTATAAAATCTGATTAATTTTATCGCTGCGGTTGTGCTCAAGCGCATCTGTCATAAGCCTTTCGGTTTCGTACAAAATAAAAATGAAAAATTTAAATAAAATTATGAAAACAAAAGATAAAAAAAAAACTGATGAAAAATTATCAGAATGCAATGCATGAACATCGGTCTTCATAATTCCTAAGCCCATTCGATAGCCCACAGACGGTTTGGCGCGAGAAAATTCGGTCGGCATCTTTTGATCTTCACCTGATCTTCGGCGATCCATACGATCTTCCCATTCTTCCGATTCTCGGGCACTATGTATCAAGCGGAAACTTGCAACCTGTACAGCATATATAGCATTTATGAATATGTAGATGCACGTTTGTTGCATATTCGATCAAAAAGATTATTTACTGGATGTTGGCTTGTGTGAGAGCATTTTTAGCTCTTTTGATAGCACGTAAGGGGATGCTTACGTGAGAAAATTTTGGGGAACTACAATATTTGGCTTCAAGCGTCCTCAAAGTTTGACACAGAATGAAGTGAGATATTCTCATTTTTTAATGAAAAAAGTTTCAGTCCGTTTTCTATTTCGATCACAAATGTATGTTTGACTCTTTTAAAATTCTATTCGTAGCTGTTCTTCACTGCAGGATACAAAAAGTCTTGGTTCGGTTTGTCTCGCCTCCCTTAAATCCAGATTTTGTTCAGATCAATAAGTTTCTACCTTGATTGTTGCTTATTCGTCCATTTCGCTCTTTTGCCGCTTTGATATATTCACCTCGAAGTGTTGACGTGATTGCGAAGCACGGAAACGGCGTAATCATGTTCTTAAGATGCTCATTGATGTCTTGGAACATTATGAGGTGGCGAGAGGCAAGTCGGCAATGAATGTGCTAAAAACCCTATCTTGTAAATGTTGTTACTGATTAGAGTTTCAAATGAGGGAACTTCGACTGATCTCGAGCTGTAGGCCAGGAATAAAAAAATGAAAAAAAAAAATTAAAAATTAAAATGAAACGAATTACGAAGAATCTTAAAGGAAGATGCAATGTCCGTGGACCTCGCCCTGAGTAGGCTTATAATTGCTACAATGCATACTATTGATGAAATGATTAATGTAGAGCTTGGTGAGACCTTGGATAGTTTGTACGTTCATTTGTTGATCCTGCTCTAAATGTGCTTAATGATCTGTTGAAAATCTACAAACAATTGTCAATAGTTTGGTGATTTCACTTATTTCTTTAGAAAGTATCGGTTTCGCTTGCAGTTTCACATAATTCAAAACACACCGGAATCCAATTATCCAATATAGTATCTGCAACTGAGAATAAAAGCCGATGAAATCAGATTTCTAATTTGTAATTTACTTTCAATAGTGCTCGCAACTCACTGTCCGTTGGATTATCCTTACAAATATCTATGAGGTAATTCATATTGCTCTTTTCAGGAAAACAACAAGTTCTTCAAACCAATCCAACAAAAGAACTTCTCGTATTATGCAATTGAGTTATCTGCAAACAATTGCTCAAGGATCATCTTCAACAGAACAACATTGATTGATCTTTTCAAATTGTTCTATTGACCGAGTGGATTTTTCAATTTTCCTCTCGATTTACTTTCATCTTCGCAAATATTTAATCCTGTTCTGCCACACTGACTGACTTCACACACAATGTCGAAGAGATGAATTTATCCAAATGTTATGTCGCAATTATCAGTGACATGATATTGGTCGGGTCAGTTAATTTTGATGACAATTAAGTCCAATCATATCCTATTCATTGGACACTTTAAGGCATCTAATAGCCCTTGAATATGTCGAAAATTGGAGATGATCTTCGCAACTACACTGCTTTTTCTTTCCTGCGATCTCCTTTTCTTTTCAATCCCATTAATTTCAAGTTGCACCAAAGGAACAAGCACCCTCGTAAGCCGCCGTCGTCGGTTCGCTTAGAGAAGAAAGAAAAGCGAAATCTCTTCTCCATTCAGAGCTACCACGAGAAGGAATTTTTCAAAAAGTCTTCTGGCCCATTTTTACCATCATTTATTCTTGTTTCCACTTCATTTCATTTGCCATGACACAACAATATGACATTGGGATTCTCACTCTCTTTTTTCTCTATAGAGGTCTTTTCATTTTTGTTGCTTCCTCACGTCCATTTAATTCGTTTAATATGTTTGGCGGCGGTGGTGCAAGTGAGAATGAAACATTTTCGTATAATCGTACAAGAGGGCCCGAAATATCGGCGGCTCGCTTTGAAGGCATTATATCGTTGGTAGACGTAATGGAGACCACCCTCTGCGGGAATTTGCTTACACTTCTTGGGTATCGGGAGAACGGTCTAATGTGTAAAAACCGTAGTCATATCAATGATCGATATTAGTGATCTTTTGTTATGGATACTGCCACCAAGATCGTCTGCTACGGTCATAATTTTGATAATGTCTCTTTTATTAACCCGAGTTACGAGCATAGGCCCAAGATAGGGTTGAAGTCAATCAAATGACATTGTAAGTTATTGTTGTGCGATTAAAAGCGATGTAACTACCACCATCTATACAGAAAACTAATTAACATTTGTTTATTTTCTTTTGTTCCAGGACAAGGACGTGTTAATCAGCTTGGAGGCGTTTTTATCAATGGAAGACCGTTACCGAATCACATCCGTTTACAAATCGTTGAAATGGCTGGAGCAGGCGTCCGACCATGCGTAATATCACGCCGCCTGCGCGTATCTCATGGATGTGTTTCGAAAATTCTCAATCGCTACCAAGAAACTGGGTCAATCCGGCCAGGTGTAATTGGTGGATCTAAGCCACGTGTGGCTACTCCCGAAATCGAAGCTCGTATTGAGGAGCTCAAACAACAGAATCCGGGAATTTTCAGCTGGGAGATTAGGGCTAAATTGATAGAAGAAGGAGCCTGCGATAAGAATACCGCACCCTCAGTGAGTTCTATTACACGGCTTCTTCGGGGCGGAAAGCGTGACGACAGTGCCAGTGGAAGAAGTCACTCTATAGATGGGATCTTGGGTTCATCTGGTGATGACAGTGACATTGATTCCGAACCAGGCATTCAGCTCAAGCGCAAACAACGTCGATCAAGAACAACTTTCTCTGGCGATCAACTCGAAGAACTGGAGCGAGCATTTGCTAGGACTCAATATCCTGATGTTTATACTCGTGAGGAGCTTGCACAAAAGACAAAGTTGACAGAAGCTCGAGTTCAAGTTTGGTTTTCGAATCGTCGCGCTCGTATGCGTAAACATTTGACCTCACAACAACTTTCGGCCTTCAATAGTGGATTGACAGGCTTCAGTGCCTCACAATATTCTCAACATCCGAGTGCTTCGGCAGATATGGGAGCCGCGGCATCTTTCGCCTCGTCCATGCAATCCTGGCAACCGTCAGCATACTCTAATCCCCATGCTGCTCCAGCATACAATCATTTGAGCAACTCATCATTGCTTTCAAGTTCGGCATCACTATCACCTCCTTCCAGTACAATGAGCTCAATGTCATTGAGTCCAGCGCATGCTCAAACTCCTCCTACAATGACATCTTCACCAACGGCGGCCGTCGCGACAGCAGCGAATTCATACAATTATCCTTCAATAACTGATTCAAGTATTCATCAAAGCTACGGATCAAGTTCGTATGGAGCTACTGGCAATGTAGCGTCTGCTGCATCGTCTGGTGACTTCAGTGCACAATACAGGACACACATGCATCATCAAGCCAAGCTGGCGTCATCTGAGTGGGATAATTTTAGGTAAGTTTGGATCATGCTTGCATCATTTATTTATTGTTAGTTAATTTCATTTATTTTTCAAAATTGATTCCGTTTCTTCGGACTGAAAGATATCACATTATAATTATAAGTTATTAATTTAGTTTAGTTATTAATAAATAATTTGCTATTTATAAAATATTAATTTAATTTTCGTATTCCTTACAGTGCGTTTTTCACCAGCAGTCATATGAACCCATATGGAAATCATGGAGGTGTGAGTGAAGCCAAATCTGGATATCCATATTTTGGGCAATTGGGTGGATTGGAAATGAGTCGAGTTCATTAATCGAATTCATTCGAGGGCAACAATTGAAAATGCATCATCAGACTGAATTAATATTTAAGTGAAAATTATAAATATGAAATATGAACAGTGCCTAAAATCAAAATTTATTTAAACTTATGAGACCGAGGCTTTTAAGCTTTAAACTATAATAGTTTTATTTTTATAGAGTTACTCACGTCTATTTAGAGACACTTCATGTATAAAAGTGTTGAATTTCGATAGTTTGTATGCTAATGTTTGTAAAATTATTCATTAGTTTTAAAGAAATATTAAATAAATTCTTAAAAAAAAATTTCGACATTTTTAAGTTTGAGTATTGAATACGGAAATGTTGAACGGCGCTGTCAGTTATGCGTTACCTTTATGCCAAGCGTTGTCCTTAGCATTTAGTACTTTTGACACGAAGAGTTTCAATCTTCTTCAATCTTCAATAGTCCCAAGTTGTCTGAGGAGATTCGGAAATTGCTTCATTTTCGAGATCGCCGGTTGCAAGCCATAATTTTCTGCATATTACTGGTGGCATACTGGTAGTGAACCCGAAGTGCACTTTCTTGTGAACCCGAAGTGCACTTTCTTGTGAACCCGAAGTGGTCTTTCTTTTAGGATATTCAGGAATTGAATTTACTTTTGCTATCTGAAACATTTTGAAGTGCAGTTTAGATAATCAGGGTGCTGAAGATCACAACAAGTACTAATGAAATGTAGCATATTTGATATATCTACCGGTATGGTATAACACTTTCAATTTTTAGAAGAGGGGTGGGGGTTTTTTGGGGTTCGAGGTGTTCGAGGTGTTCTTTGACCCTCAAAACTGCATTCAAAGAATTACTTTTTCGAACCGTTTTGAGCCTTCAACGTTGTTTGTTCTTTTTTACGTTTCGACGCTTTTAATTCAGTATGTTCGTGCTCCTCTCACGGCCTTCCGCTACAGCTTTTATCTATAACGTCAAATTCTAGAGAACTAGAGCTCAAATATGTTTGCAAACTTGAGAAGTCAGTAAAATCTCTCAGCAAAAGACGGTTGTTCTTCCCTAGACTCGGCACTATCGCATCACTTTTGTGGGGAGTGTAATTAATAGGCTCAAGCCAAGGTATCGAGGCTAGAATCATAATTGAGAACAATTTTTTCGGAAACAGGGATTAGATATGAATTAGACTGAGGTATGTCAATGATTAGATGATATGGTGCAATAATTTTAGACTCAATTTATTCTCCATAGTTTTTCAGACCTAAGTTTGATAATACCAAAACGCTTATTGGCTTTAGGAGCTTCTTTTTCATGCAAATAGGGGCGGAGTTTTGTGTTCAAAATAATGCCGTTGTCTTATGTTACCTACTAGTGATGTTTAAAGTTCAGTGATATTAGCAAGAAAAGACCTTTTATACTTCAAAGTTCAAAGAAAGTAGGTTCATCCTGGACCATTTCCACAGATCATTATGGGTGTTTCCGTGAATAGATAACATGGTACAGAATAAAGCTGTAATAATACACTATAAATCTGCAGAAGTCCTTAAACTAAAACGTTTGAATTTGAATTCGGAGTCATGAATTTAGGCATTCAAGATTTATTGATAATTCGGAATATTTTAAATTTAGAATGCAGAATTTTTTTTTTGGTGGCCACAATTTCAGAATTTCACAATTTCAGAAATGAGTGCAAATTGGTATCAGTTTGAAGTTTTTTTTTGAGAAAGGAAATAGGGGTCCAGCGCACGATGGTTTCACCGAATCGCAAAAAAAACGAAGCGTTTAAGAGTTGGAAACAGTTGTGTCAGCCCATCAAAATGGAGGAAATGCAGACACAATGTACATGCCCCTATCAACAGTCAAAAATAATTGAAACGAAACTCTTTGGGATGAGGTTCATGGTTGATTGAGAAAGGAGTACCAAATTATTCCTACGGAACAGGTCCTTTTAGGTACCAGAGGTGTTGGGGATGGGAAAAAAGTTTGGTGCACTTTCTTTCAGATTTCCGTGCTTGATATAAAAGCGCTTCAAATGTCTCACGCACGGATTTGGTAGACTTTGAGTATTCCTCGACTTCCATAGGGCAACCAGAAAGATTCCCTGTAAATATCCAACAAAGCACAGAGTGCTAGGAGCCAATGTTGTTAGTGTTGTTGTTTTCAACAGTAGTTCCCATTAGCGATGAATTGATGAAGAAAATATTGACTTTCGTGAATAGACGGCACTAATATATGAAGTTACGTAAGAAAAGGGAAAATTTCAGGATTTTATTTTGAAATTGAAAGAAATTAATGGTTTTGTCTCTCCTTCAATTAATCGACGCCGCTATATTGACTAGTTAATAAACGAGATTTCGTATTCTAGAAAAAAGATCTTTAAGATCTCGCCAAAACAACCGAAAACGTGAACAATATTGGCAAATCTTTTGAAAGTTTTCCGCTGCTCTCTGGAAAATTTTCAAGTTAATTAATGTCATTATTACTTTTGCTTATGACTGTCATGCTGATCAAAAACATAAAATGCTTCCTTTTAATTTTGTGATAGTTTCTCTTTATTTCTTGTAATCGATTTCGTAACCTTAAGGAATTACAAAATTAAAGGGAAGTATTTTATCTTTTTGATCAGTTTCAGCATTGAAAACTATTCCAAATATTGATTTCGTAAGTTTTTATGCATGTAACTAAAAACTAAATAAACTAACAACTTTCTAAGCTTTTTTTGAATAAAGATTCAGCTCATTTCCTATCTAGTATTTTGCATTGAAACAGAATCAAATTCAAACATAATTTCAAAAAGATTTTCCACACATAGCTAAGAATAAATTAGACTTGATGACTTCATTAGACCAAGTGAAAATTGACATGGGACTCTTTGCATAATCATTCCGTTGTAAATTTTTAACGCTGATTTAAAATTTGCTTCAAAATCAACTCAATCAAAAGTTTCATACCATACATTTCCAGGACGGCCATATTGAATTCATTTCCTATATTTTAACAAGGAGGGTTGAAAAATTGATTCTACTCCGCCATGTTATAAAATCACTACCGCTGCAATAAGGCCGAAACATGTGAAAAACTCTTCTTCAGATGGGACAATCCCCTAATCAAACATTTCCTTCAAAAATCAAGAGAAAAATATAATGCTGGCACCCTGTTTTAATCATGAGTTGAATGCATTGCAAAATCACATGAAACGTTCTCTATAATGTGTGAGTGTGAGTTGTCTGAGTCGACTCAATCCCCGGAAAATAAATAGGCATTTCCATACTAGAATGAACGTAGATCAAACATAAGTCACCAACGTTCAAATCATGCGCCAGGACAAGCGTGAAAATTGCCCCTTTAAATTTTTGCTTGTTCGAAGATTCGTTGCAATCCCTTTTGGTCATATTCATATATGAGAATGAGTTTCATAGTGGTAGCTGTGCTTCACCATCCCTTCGTATCCGATTAACGATGCAACGGTATAGCTACACATGAAAATGTATTCGATAGAAAGCCATTTGGGAAATTATTTATTGTCCAACAAACGACACCTCCATACAAGTAGTCCGCCCGATGCTTATGTCCTGAATCCTTAAAAGTTCCTTTGTATGTGTACATAAGGAACCACATAAACATAAGGATAGGAACAACTTCGGCTGGATTCGATCGGTAGCGGCAATAGGCAAAGTGCGGCTGCGATTTGCGCGCTTAATTCGCCGTGAAGCGTGTGAACAGAACAACACAACCCAAATGCTATTATTCAATGGATTCTGGATGAAATTTTGGCTTTTGAAAGGACTCTGAAAGGAAAGTGGATTGGAGATACGATCGATGCAGCTGCGTGGATAGATTTAAATTTATTGAATTTTACTTAAGTAGGGAAATGAGCTAAAAGAAAAAAAAACACACACAATATTAAATCGGAAAGTATGGAAAAACATTTCCGTTTGTATGTTGATTACGAGCGGCTTTAGCAACAATTTCAACAAATTTCTGTTCCTCACCACGGAGACGATGGACTCAACAGCACATTATCTTAATTAGACCATCATGGCTATTTACAAGTGTTAATATGCTAATAAGGACAATCATTACATTGATCGACAATCCAGGAAGCATCTGCTAAAGCGCACGCAAGAACCAAAAAAACATCTTAACAAAAAACAACATACTTTATCACACCAAGCCGTTCCAGCTTAATTGATTCTCTATGCTGATTGGCAGCTGTACCCTGTCACCGTGTAAGACATTTGTAAGTACGTATGCGAGGATACTTTGTTCGACGCGTTTCTACCCTCTGATTTCCTACATAATGCTGCCATTTGTAAGGGTTTTTCATTGTATTGTGTTACTTTTAAACAAATCGAATAGTGAATCTCCACTATTTATTATAGGTACTAAAGGTACAATTATCAAAACGAGCTTGAAAAGCGTTACTGAACGCTGAATTTTCCAGGTGATTTTCAACACCCTGTTGGTTATGCTACGGACACATTTGGAGATAATGTAATGGAAAGTGACACAATAAATACAGTCACGTACCATTTTGTTGGCAATGCGGAGATTTAATGGGATTTTTTTTAGATTTTCACAAGAAAGGAAGTAAATTTAGGGGATCGAAATTGGAAAAAATCCATTTTAAAACATAAAAACATTTAACATATAGAAATAAAAGTTTAAGTTGATTTTTCGGAATATTGGCTCCTATTTGGTCTCCAATCACCGGTTTTTTTGGGTGCCATCTTTTATGCTTATTTTGTACGACAAACTTCATTTTGATAAAGTTAAGAATTCGGCTACGGATAGAGTGTAGGACCTTAACAATAGTCAATCCAAACGAGAAAGCAGTTCTGTCGTACTCGATAAAGAAGCTTTAACAACGTTTTGGTTGAAGATTGGTCCAACTCCCATAAATGCTCAAGTTATTTTATTAGCACAAGGATGCAGGAAGCAAGATAAGCTTGAAACTAAATTTCAATTTGCAGCGATTTTCTTGAACCATTGACTGGGTTGGTTAGTCAATCACGAACGCTGTGTCCGCTGGTGGTTCCTCTGTTGACTTTACCTTATTCATATTCTGCGATGAAGTCTTCAACTAAGATTTTTATCTATCTTTATCTTTTATCTATCTTAACGAGGAGGTTGTTCATTTCTTTAAAGGTTGTTGTTTCTTTCATTAATGATTTCAACGAATTCCTATGGTAACTTTTAGAATTTAACTCGATTGATGAAACACACGTTGCAGAACTTCATTTTTTATCCATCTGCGATGATGATGCTTTTTAGCAACGGCAAATGCCATTTTGAACTCTTTGTTATTCTTCGTCCGCTGTTTTCCACATGTTAATTGTACAATAAACCTCACTGCCAAGGTAGATAGTTGACTGGAGAGCAGCGTCATTGATTTGCTAACGAAATGTACCCTGAAGAAGCTCATACATGCAAATAAGTGCATACTCCAGCCCCCATTATATTTCGCTGCCTAATTTGCTGCCGTTTCGTTGATTATATCTGAAGCCACGCTTATTTTTGGGCACTCATTACATAGGCATCGTTTGCAGTGCATCACTGTTCTATAGCCCATCTTCGGACTTTGCCTTTAAGATCTTTTGGAACCAACGTACTGGTTCTTTAATCACTTCCTCCAATTAAGGATCTTCCAATGTCACCGATGGAATCTATCGAGTGCTTTATAGATTTTTCAAACTACCAGCGTTACCTCAGCGAGACTAAGTTTCATCGATGCTTTCTGCTTCACTCGCCTCCCTCTTTGTTATTCAAATAAAGCCACCGAGCGGGTGTCCAAAATATGAAAATAATCCTTGCAAAAAGTAAACGTACAAGCCCATTTTTTTTCTTTGACTTATTTTGTTGACTTTCCTTGTGGTTTATACACGCAAACATTAACATTCGGTTTGCGACGAAATACACTCAAAACGATGCTTGTGTTAGGTACCAAACTAATTTAATATTGACATAAATCCTTCAAGTCAATCTGTTCTCATCCTGTTTAATGCCAAATCGAATGAAATAGTTTACTAAATATTTATTCGTCTTGCAAGAAATGTTGCAGACATAAATTTTAAAGCCGATGTAAGAACAACGGCAAGCCTTTAACCTTATCTTGGATTATCTTATCTTGTAATCCGTTCCTAAGCTGAAAAAGGTTTGAGGTGGAAATAAACAAATGGCTCTATACACTTCAATTCTTTTTAGTAGTTTATAAGAAAACTATTCTACATGAATGTTTTGAAAATGCGAAAATTGTGAAATGCTGTTCAGCTCAGAGGAAAACCGTAAAACTTGGAAATTATCGGTTAACATGTAATAGTTCCATTACACATTACACTTGATGGTTACCAAATGTTATTGTAACTTGTGAACTGCTCGTAATCATTCTGAAATATTAAATAATAGTTGGACGCAAGATGATCCTGGTCTCGTTGTATAAATCATATTGCCAAATAAGTAACGAGCAACAGGATCTAAATAAAACAGAAAATATCCCATAAGCCATATGCAGAAAATATCCCATAGACAGTTTGTCGAATCTACTACGTCGTTTATAACATCTTTTCCATTTTGAATAGCCTAGATGTCTAATGTTATAAACAATGTTTCTTCTCCTTCATTGAACTCGTCTCAAAACTTTGCGACTGATTACATTTCATCGTTACATCCTAGACAACGTAAAAATTCCTAGTCCTTTTACATAAATCCCGTAAATTAAGAAAATCACTAAAGAAAAGTGGAAAACCAATCCAGTAATTATAACATCTGATTCAATCCAGCTCTTATGCGCTCATCACGTAAATGAACATCCTAGAAATCATAAAGTTGTGGAAAATCGAATCTATACCGCTCAATTAGAGACCAATCATAATGTCGATCACCAACATTGTCGATGTTCGTGATGATCGCGAACACACACGTTTCGAATGAAAGAAACGCATCCGAATGCTCATCATCTAATAACAATCAATTTACAATCCTGGCTGTATAATAAGACAATTCCATTCGTTTTTCCGCTCTTACAAATCACACACAAATCGACAGAGTACAAATGTATCTAAATATCTCAGGTATCAGTTCAAAAGATATATTGCCGTTTGCCGCCGCCACCACCACAACGGATGGTTACTACATACTGAACGTTTTTGTAGTATAGCAACAATCATATATTGTTGAAGTCCATCTATGATGATTCCGAATGATGATCACTCTGCAGGTTGTCCATTCATTTGTCCATTTTGTAATGATGATCCTCTTGCGTACGTGAGCGATCTTATGCAGATTAATCGTTCGAAGTGTTCGAATCTGTGGTAAATAATCGAAAATCTGGAGTGCATGAGACGACTAGGTATCGCGGAAAGTGTTACCGTTGAATTTCTAAATGTTTTTATAATATCTACGATAAAATCGCGTTAAAATTCTCCCGTGCAGCCTTATAAACACCAATTAGATGATTAACTCTGGTACATATCAAAAGCCAACAAACCGAAGAACCGAATCCTCGGATCTTCAAACCCTTAGTCATGGAGATGGTGCTTCGAACTACTGCACTAGAAGCATTCTAGGGCTCCCCATTTTTCAGAATCTTGTTCTATCCTGGCATCATTTCCACGATCAAAACATTCCAGACCCTGAGAACGTCAACTTCGGTTAGGATCACAGAAATCAGGATTCGCAGTGGCACTGTCACAGCCACAGATTACATAAAGCGAAGTATCAGTCAAAATAATTATTCAGGACACGGAATTCGTGGGCTCGAAAATCGTCTCAAAAATATTTGATAGTAGCGTCGCACGTGTTGGAAGATGGTCAGCAAGCAGAAAGCGGACACTGAAGGTTATTTTGTAATCATTCATCCAGTGCAAACGGCAAAAGAATTGACTCTAGCAAACTTGATCTGCAACAGGTGTAAATTTCGAAGCACTCAAGTCAGCAGTATTTAGTGAGGAATAAGGAGACCAAGGAGACCTGAATTCAAAGAGGTACATTGAAGAGCAAAACTTGGGGGAGAGGAAGATTCAACTGGTCAGGCTAAATACGTCAATGAGTACCTACCAGGAATCCTTGTCTGTGCATATCTCATGCCAAATTAGACAATGTCTTCTTTCCACTGCTTGAGCATTGGAAGTCGCAGTATCTAACAGAGCGATATTTTCTTGCTGAAGATGTTGTGAATGTTGGGGCATTAAAACAACCACGAATAACATTTTTAGACAATAGACAATAGGCACAATCAGAGCAAATACTCATTCGAATACCATTCGAACAGTTCATGTAGACAAGAATTCTTGGAGCCTGAACCAAAATTGAGTCACGCGGAAGATCTGCGCCTTAAGGTTGCTTTCAGTATTTGAATCTAGATATCTAGATGATATTGTTCAGGCATCTTTTTCTTCATCCTTTTTGAACTTTCAACCAATTTTAATTGCAAACCAGATAAAGGTATAAGCAAATGAATTCCCAAAAAACAAAATGGCATTTCTACAAGGCTGTAAAGGCTGTAAATGTTCAAAATGTTTGCCCTGATCTGATAAGGCCCTTAGCACATTTAACTACTACTGAAGAAGAGCGTGTGCTACCACAATGCTGAAAGCGGTGGAGGCTGTGGCAGATTGGCAAGGGCTTTTCCCTTGAACAGTAAAAATGAACAGCGTCAGGCTTCAACATAACATCCCTTAAACATATTGGAGTTCCTCAGAAGGTGATCAAAAATTCGAGTTGAGGAGATTATCGTCACAGCGATTTGTCTCCACAGCATCACATCCTTAGGATGGGGTGCTCCACTATTGATGCAATCATGGAATGAGTGGATCAAGTTAAGAATGCAGAAGCATGTTACCATTACTTGATGCGTATTGTGTAAATCGTGACGCTCAAAAAGAGGGACACCTTCAATTGTGATGAATAGATATTCTGATCTATGAAAGTACGAAGTAACTAGAGTAAATATTGAGAGAATATCGAAGGAATCGTGAGCTGATTTACGACACGCAAAAAGAATGCAAGGGAATGGAAGTTAGATCAGGTGCTGCACAGGTATCAATTCTTGACTCAAGACGCTGGAATGTCTGATATGCGTAGATCTTGATGCTGCAGGTGGTGGATAAATCGTACTTGTCGGCTGCACATACGGTGTATCGGCTTGAAACGCTGAACTTTCAAATAGTCCCTATTTAAACTAGGCATGGTAGTGCATCGAGTATGTGAGTTGTGTGCCAGCTTTGCATTGGACAAAACTCAGGGGATCACTCCAACTCACATATGTATCATCTGAGTCAGTTCCATGCAAGCAGGAGAAATTTTCCTTAACGCATACACAAAATGTCGCAACCACACTGTTTCTACGTCGTTAGGACGGGACACATAATCTTAAAGTTTTAAGATTTCGGGGAGCAGATGGGCTACGAAATACAAAACTGGAAAGATTTAACTGAGTACTCCTCTTATATGTCTTCATTTTTTTCGTCGGTCAGCTATTATTTTGGTACAACCAACAGAGTACGGCAACACATTGAGTTAGACCATCCTTACCTAGGCTGATCACTAAAAA
This sequence comes from Stratiomys singularior, assembly GCA_954870665.1. Classification (NCBI taxonomy): domain Eukaryota; kingdom Metazoa; phylum Arthropoda; class Insecta; order Diptera; family Stratiomyidae; genus Stratiomys; species Stratiomys singularior. Next base: position 12,004,551 of record OX940881.1, read on the forward strand.
ACAGATTGGTAAAATCGCAAAGGAAATAAAGATCGCAACTAATGATCACCTACACTTCTGCAGCCGTGCAGTCTACGGTGTATTTCTGCATGAATTTCATCGTATGTAGAATATAGGCGATTAGTTGGCTGGACTCGACAACATCCTGGATCGTCCCAAGAAGTAATGTGAATTCTACTCTGATTTAGCCGTCAATCTTGAGCGCAAATCTTCAATGGGGGGATCTTGACTTGACTGCCAAGCGTTGCACTTGAGTATTCAGACATAACAATGCTAAGGTGATCGTCTTGCAACTTTGAATTGCCTTCTTGCTTTAGTTGAGCCTTTGGCGCGAGCATATGCATTGGTCAGATCCAGTGTCGGCATCTGAGTTGATAACTAAAGGGTCTGATACTAATGTGATTACACCCTTTAAGTTTATAAACACCAGTTTCGAGCCGTGATTTGCTTTTATTATGAACTCATTGCGCAGATCATTTACCAAGCTGCGTTCCTACACGTGATGCTCAACTTGGATGGTGACGACATGAGGAGATTGTTTTTACGTTTGAGGATTTTTGTTCCTTTGCTTTCGGTTGGAGGTAGTTTGATGCCAGATGAATCAAATTAACGATGTCATCAACGTTGTTTTCCCTCACATTATGCCTTTACGCAATTCAAGGATACAATTACTATCTTGATATTACTTTGAAACTAACAAACTGGTTGTCCTTGAAATAATTCAACTTAGAGAAACGATTCTTGCGAAAAAACAATAATAATAAGACCACCCAAAGTATGTTCACTCAAAAAATTCATCATACGTAGAATATCCACCGACTATTACACAAATAGATACAAAGTTATCATCACATTACAAAAAGATGACAGTGAACAATTAGTAACATTTGTACCTACACGACCAAATTATAACTCCCGTTCTCGAGTTCGGTGCATGTGAACTTCAAGGACCTCCTGAAGCTGCAAGTGCAATCAATTATCAGATCGATACCCAAGTGCAGACAGGTCCTGAATAGAAACGACAATGTGACAATTGACCGGCGGTCTTTGTGTGGACTCTTTAACGGACTCATCCTCTATCCTTGAATGTATTGCAAACGACACAAACATGATGAAGGCAAACTAAGCCACCCACATTCACTCAGGATGCATTCGAATGTATGGCGATGATTTATTGCTACCCTTAGAATCCTGCCGGATGACATTTATTGAGTTGAGTTTAATTTTTCAAATGTGATATTGTCAATGGGAGTTTAGCTTTTGGGGAAATGATTTAATCTCAAAACCAATTATTTCGTGAAGTCATATTGATGGGTTTCTAAGCCATGCGAAACGATATAGAGTATCTATGTCTTTCACTATGCTGTTGGCTAATTATGAATGATGTATGTGTGATGAAGCGAAGTTGAACATGAAAATCTCCATGATTTTGAAGTAAATCCACAAGAGGACTGTAATCAGTACTTAAAAGTACATAAAGTTTTTTCTATCCCTTACACATATTACAATTTGAAACGCAAATTCAATGTAAAAGGTAGTTATGTATTGATAATTAGGAATAACATTTCTTTGATTTCTTAGATTTTTGAGAATAGTATCTTGTCTTATGTTGCTGGGTAAAAGACGGGCTCTAAATTTGTTTCATTTTCATTAAAAAAATATAAATATAATTTAAACTAATAATATTTTATTTGATTGCATAGAAACGATTATAGAAAATTTTAGATAGAAAATTTTTGTGCGCTTCGGCTCGACGGACTGCGTTCACCACTTCCATGATCGCATCGGAAGTGGATCGCCCTGCTTTAAAGCCATACTGCCGAGGTGATAGGTCTCTGTAGCACGAATTGCGTCAGTGAGTCTTCCCTTGATGAGCTTTTCGAACACTTTCCCGGCTGTGTCCAGCATACAAAACGCGATGCATGCAGAATGCAGCTCGAGATCCCCTTTCCCCTTGCTGATGAATACAGTCCTCGCCACCTACCAGCGAGATGGAAATACGCCTTCTCTCAGGCAAGCGTTGAACCTATTGAGCAGCAAGTCAGGACAAACGTGGAAGACCATTTGTAGCACCTCAGCTGGAACGCCGTCTGGTCCTGGTGCCTTTCGAGCTTTCATAGAAAGCACCGCATCCTCCAGCTCATTCTTTGTGAACAATGGACATTCCACTGAACCGTCCTCGTGGATAGTATCAACACGGAGGGGGTGAGTTGGGAACACATATACTGCGTTCTCTCCTCGCTGGCCTGTATGCTGCTGTCCTATTGGATGCTTCCTCTTCGCTTCTCGAGCGCTGAGTTGCACGTCGAAGTCTGTGACACTCATCTCGTTTGTCTGCGATATCTTTTGACCACGAATGTACAGCAGGCCTGTCATGTCCGGGCCTCCGTTGAGGCATAGATGAGCTACAGGCAGAAGTGATGAGGTTCACCGTTGACTCCACCATTCCCTCGACTGAAGCCCTTCCCCTCCCCGGAGAGCTCCCCGATGTCATTCCGCCCTTCAGGATCACATCGGCGAAAGTCTCCACGTTGATTTTTCCGATGTTCCACCCGGGAGTGAAAGATCTTTGAGACAAACAAGGAGTGGTATCGCCTCGATCTCGAGTGGATCTCGAACGCGATGTATTGGTGGTCACTCGCTGAATAATCCTCAAGTACTTTTCAGTTCAGCGTCGTCGAAGCGAGGGACTCCGAGGCGAATATCACATCTGGGGTTGTTCGTTCGCAGCCCCAGCGCCGGAAGGTAGGAACATTACTAAAGATAGAACTATGTGAGAAACATTTTCCTTCCTCTAGCATCGTAGAGGTTCTATTCAGTACAAACACTTAACTGAGTAATTTATTTGAGGCGACCGCTCTGAAAATTTCTGTAACATGCTTGCGTGCTAGCTGCTCTTAAGTCTGCATAGAATGGCTCGTAAATCATTTTCAATTCCTAGGAAAACAATACATCAGTAAACAACGACTTTTAAATGATATGCTGATAAGAAATTCATAATACAGCCCGAGGAAGATCTGCGTCAGGAAATAATCAGTCTCAGCTTGCCTTCCATCGAGTCTAACTCCAAGGTCCTTCTTTTCTGTTTTTTTAATTTTTTCTATCCAAGTAAATCCTTCTTTCTTGTTCAGCAAGGAGTAAGTTCTCTGTTATTTGCATCACTAATTTAGGCAAAGAGCAGTACGGACACGTAAGCCATGAAATTCAACACATTTACCCAAATATTAGTCTCTTACTGAAGATGTCCCTATTGAGGACGTCAGCTGAAATCCCAGAGTAAAACAGGAGGCCTCACTCTACTGAAATTGGTAGTTCTCAAGCATCTACCGTCTGAGTCGTTAATTTCGGTATTATAAAGTAACTGAGAGCCTATTCTTCAGTGGAGGCATGTACATTCTCACTTTGCTAAAGAGCTTAAAATCTCATCTTCAACTGAATTATCAACCTAAGGTCCTAGTGAACTCATTGGTCATATTTCCAGAGTGCCTTCGAGTAAGGATGAACTTTCTTATAAATATCATGAAAGCTTTCTGGTCTTACAGAAACCTTGAGCCTTCAGCGAGTCCTTTACCAGCTTTTGAAATGGATTCCTTGACAATGCATATTTACATCAATCTTTGATTATGTGGCTTAACTCCTTGAAAGTTAGACGTCATCCCGTTATTTGTGATGTTCTTTCTTTTCTATACCAGAAGGGCACTCACACAGGTTACCATACCATGGCCGTCACTGGGGAAAGACAAGCCGCATGCAGACGTGCTGAGGTTTGTCTTATACTCCAGTTTCCAATTTGCAAATTGCAGAACATCAAGTTATAGACGATATGCTGACAAAAGTTTTTACTTTAATTAGGTAAAATTATACTCATGCCGCACTTCTGAATTTTAAATTGCCGAAAAAAGGTAAGGAAAAAGGCGTAAATTGTTACCTTCTGTAATCAAAGAAGCACGCCAATTTGTGCACCAAGTAAAAGTTAAAATTCTACTGCATAAACTTTAGGGATACCAGAATCCTCTTGAGGACATTATTTCATAATCATAATGCGAACGCAAGCTAGATACAACTTTGCACTTCACATTATATGAAGGATAAGTCCGTTTCATGTTTATCGTATGGATGAAACGCGCTCATTCCTTATATACGATAAAGTGGAAGGTTGTATCACCTGTATCTCCATCATTTTCTATGAATGAACTGGGTATTATGTATCAAAACGCCCACCGAAAGTTTTTAGAACCAAAGGAAAACAAGCACTCAATAATATGACAAGCGATTAGAGAGAGAGAAATAAATGTGAATTCGGTTTCATCAGGTGTTGTGCTCGACAGGAAACGTATAAAAGTTAAATTATTAGTTGCAGTTGATCAAACATATCCTTAAATCTCAGGTGAAAAGATGCACTCAAAGAAAACGTTCGAAATCTGAAATAAAAAGACCTTCAAAACATATACAAAGTCTGTTGAAAAAATACACGATAAGCAATAATAACTTTCCCTTCTGTGTTGCTTGGGTCCGCCGGCCCTTGCTTGATTGGTTTCGAGGACGCGTTTCGGCTGTATACAGCCATCTTCAGCTCGTTCTGAACAAGCAACACAGAATTAATTTTGGCCTGCGGCAACATCCAAAAGAACTTCAATAACTTTCCCCTTTGTGTTAATTCAATTTCAATTTCAAAACTATTTTATTTATATTTAACTGTGTTTTTTAATTTCACAACTTTGTTTGGAGATCTGAACTTAATTCATTGCAACCTTTATTCTATAAAATTTAGCATAGCTTGTGTGTATTTGTCTTCGTTGAGTGTTATTAAATTTAAATTTTCAAGGAAAAAACAATAAACTAAAAACCTTACTTCACCTTACAACTACCCTAGCCTAACGTAAAATACCTTATATCTAAACAAATTAGGTTAAGATTAAATAAGCTACAGGTTAAGAAAGCGTGATGGCTATAATGTGCTAATATTTAGAAATGCCGAAATCAAGGGATTGGGGGAGTAGATAGCCCTGGTCAACATTTTACTTCGTTTTTTAAATGCGAGTTGTTCAATACTTTGTGTTCCAGCAAGTTTATGTAGCTTTTAAGTGGATAAATAGAAAGGTTTGTTGGGATTCTCAGGCATCGATTTTGCTAAATTTGAAGTTCCATGCAGGAGCTCCATGCAACATAATGGGCATAATCACCATTTTGACGATAAGGATCTTGTTTCTTGGGTTGAGCAGTGATTTGCGGCTGGTGTAAAGACATAGTACTAATATTGTCTTGGATGCTTTAGTCATAGTCGATTCAATATGGCTTTTGAATGTCAGCTTTTTGTCGAAAGTAAGCCCAAGGTATGAAATTTGACCATACTATTTCCTGACCTAAGAAATTGATGTTCCGGTTACGCAGAAGGTTCAGTTTTCTTTTCTTCGTTATGAACATTGCTTTGGTTTTGGAGATATTGACTTTAATTTTCCACCGATGGTAATATTGGTACATTTTTTCAAGCAATGTTTGCAATGCAAGCAATGTCTATTGAAGATGTATAAAAATACGTGTCGTTCGAAGAAGTACCTAGTTTGCATGTATCCACAACAGGCATGTCCTTGATATATATGTTGAAAAGTAGTGGGCTTAGACATGAGCCTTGAGAAACTCCTGCAGGTATACTATGAGAGTGGGATAGGTTGTCTCGAATTTTAACGGAATATTTTCGGTCTTTTAAGAAGGAGCTGATTTTATTAACTAAGTATGGAGGGAATTCAAGTTGAACCAACTTGTAGAGGAGGCCATTATGCCATACTGTATCAAATGCCTTTTCCATATCAAGTGATATCATTCCTGTAGACTTCTTTTCTTTCAAGGCATGTTTAATGTCCTGAGTAACACGGTATAATTGTTGCTCGGTTGAGTGTCCATGTCTTAAACCGAATTAAAAATCAGAGAGAATTTCATTGTTTTCAAAAAATTTGCTTAACTGGTCGAGAACTAATTTTTCCAGCAGTTTGCTGAGTGATTGTTCCAGCAGTTTACTCCATGTAGAGGGTAGGTAGCTAATGTTGAGGCAGGCGTTAAAGATTTAGTGTAGTAGGAGAACCGCTTTTCTAGGGAGATTCTTCCGAACTACATTCGTTATCCTATTGTGGCCTGGTGATTTATTGTTTTTTAATTTATTGATAATTTTAAACACTTCCCCTGGCTTGATCCGATCGTTCATGGGAACAGACGCAGTTGATGGGACTGCATCTAGAGCTCGCATCACCATCAGCTAAGTAGGCTGGTTTTTCATATTTTGGGTGACGTTGTGATGTTTAAGAAATTTTTAAGCAAGAAGCTCGGCATTGCTTTGATTTGAAAATTCTTTTACACTATTGTTTCCCTCAAGCGGTGGGGGATCAAGAAATTGATTTCTTTTGAATATTTTTTTTATTCGCCAGATTTTGCGAGAATTGTAATCCAATTGACCGAGCCTGGAATTCCAATTCTGGTTGCGGAGTTTGACGATTTTGATACGAATAGAAGCTGTTAAGCTATTGATTTCCACTTTCATTTGTAAGTTTCTGGTTCTGTACCAGCGCCTTCTCAGACGGTTTCTTTTACGGATAAGTTGGTACGTTTCAGCATCAAGTTTCAGAGCTTTGTAGTCAGGATTCTTTTTGGATGTGCAGCGGTGGATTGCTTTCCACATAGTACCCATTGTGTTAGTATTTATTATAATTTGTTTCAGGATTCTAATCTGTTAGAACTGTTAGAACAAGCAACTCCTTAATTCGTCTGATCGACCTAGATCGTGTCTTCAGCAACATATCTAATCAAAGAACATACTCTATACAAGGGGATACACTAAAAAGTGGTATATGATAGTCAGACAATGAAGACAATCTTATTAAGCACCTTTAACACGTGACGTTTCTGCAATTAAAACTAACTTTTTTCAGTGCGACTGCAATAGACGTTGAAATCCTAAGACAAATTCGTCACTCAAAGCAAAACAATGAGCCCAAATCCTGATCAGATCGTACAATTGATATACTTCATTTTTATTAACTGCCTAAACTTTTTAAATCGAGAATGTGAATGTTCTTTATATCAGTAAGTGTTTAATCTCATTGAACGTATGTAGCAAGATACTAGTCTACTCTGGTAGTATCCTTCCGAAAAAATTGGTTAATTGTTTTACTGAATTTGTGGGATGGTTTGGCATTACTGCATAGAGAGGTCGGATTTTCAAATAACTATTATAGCTATGAAATGACTCAATCATTTTCATCCTTTCTCGAAATCTGTGGACATCATCATCTTAAGCTGTTGTTATTTGATATGCACCTGAGAGCTTGAAAACTAATTTCGACTTCTTATCGTAAACGAAATCCAACTTAGATTCTTGGTTCAGAATTAATTTTTTAATTAATATTTGGTTGAGCCCTTCATCGCTGCTTAACACAACACCTCTAATCGGAACCTGAAATATATTCAATATATTTGCTAAATACAACGCACCATTGAGTTACGAACATGAGCCAATTAATGTTCAAATCAATGATTCAATAATCTAAAGATCCTTATTTTGTTTTGCTACAGTTTGGCAAGCAACTCAATTTTTCTTCAATTTTCCGCAATGATGATGGTAAGAATTTGCATTCCCTGCTGAGAAAATCACTCGAAAAATCAATAAACGTATTAAAATATTCGGAGCTAATTAATTACGATTCAGAATAAATTGCCGCATTGATTCTATGCACGTATGAACGCAACTCAGGCTCGATACCACCTTCTTTCAACTGCTCACCTCACAGTTCACACCTTCCAAGCACAGGTGTATAATTTGCTGCCAATTAAATTATCATCGCTACCAACAAAATTCACCATAAATCTTCAGCTCTAAAGTGTCAGTTATGCTTATCACCAACAATTCTAATTAAATGTAAAATTGAGCGGAATGAAGAACCGACATCACCATGGAGCAGTACGGATCGCGGCTCGATTCCCTTTGCGAGTCGCCATATTGAACGGCAAGCTCACATATAGCGTGTTTATCATCTTCTCCCGTAATAATTGTTGGCCGTCATCAACCACCGTATCTTTATGGGTATTAATCAGATGCAGATAAACATTGAGTGTTCAAGAACCAAGAACAAAGAAAATTGTGAGGCATATTCATCGGGATCGACGGGCGATTGTTGTCTTTCGTGTAAACTTCGCCTAATCCAGAACGTTCCAGGTAATCTCTTAATCACAGTTTTGCTTCAGCAATATGGACCATTCGTTCATCACATGAGATACCATTTCGAATTCAATTGAACTCCCTGTTTGTTGGCTCTTCCCATGGACGGATCCGTCAAATCATCCCGTCACTGATTCGAGGAACAAATTTGATAAGTTTCGCTACGAATAGATATGCATCCTGTTACGCATTTCACCAGTGATAACAGGTATTGCTGCTAGTGGAAATGGGTGATGAGGAATGTGCGTAGAGAAGGATAGGATTGATGGGGTGCCTTCTGCTATGTGCGATTCGTTTCGAACAAACAGGACAACAGATTAGTTTTTTTGTTCCCTTACAATTGGCTGATAACTTACTTTAATTTTCATACGAACACAATCCTTAATTTCAAGGACATTCAACGAGAGACGCATCGATGCCTTCTACATGGAGCACAATTTTACCAACCACCAAGCAAACATTCAATTTGTCACACAAGTACAGGAAACATTAATAAGGCGTGAAGGGATGCCATTGGCTCCACTTTCATCCTGAACGTCTAAACAAAACAAAGGGCAAACAGCCCGTCGATTCCATAAACAACGCGAAGCACTCTCTGAAAGGTCAAAATTATTCGAATCGAATTCACTGATTTGCATGATCAATTTGATATACGTAATTATTCCATTGATGATGGGTCCCGCTTTTGGCCTTCTCAAGCGCTTCAAGAAGAGCTCTTTGCGTTTTCGTGTTGAAGATATTGATGGTGGGAAAGTGCGAGAAGAAGGTGAATCGATTTCCATCAGATCCGCCCGTGGCTTATTGGTTTAATTTATTTGATACGGTTCCGAAAACTGATTTCATTAGAATGCACACGAGTTTATGAGCCGTATATGCTGGTTTTGGATTAGCCGACAGATTGCCGTTTGAATTTTCAAATTAATTTTAAGGTAAAAATCTTTCGTTTTTCGAAAGATCGATTAGAGAATTATGACCGTGTTTCCTGCTTTCAAGTTCAGGTCAAAAGAATTTCTTTCTGACTTTCAATGGAAATCCAAAGAAATGTTAGTAGCGATTAATTTTGAGACTTGCTAAGTTAATGTTGGAGTATGTAATTTTTGACTGCCTCGATACAGGTGAAGCGATATTTTTGCAGAGAATTAAAGTGATGTAACCTTATTTTCGTTGATCGAAGTTTACGTGGTATCTATTGGAAAAGTGTTGAAGAAAATGCGTTTTTTACCTTATACCTTATCTATTCATACACAATCTACCTAATTTATAGACAGCAAATATTCTCTCTAAGCCCCAGAACATCTTACCCCGCCATGAACACAATGCTCCACAAAATTAAACCACTCTATGGCCTTTAAACCCCACCACAAATCTTTCGTTTGCCACAATTTTTTGTCGTAAGGTGCAAATCCCGAGATTTTGATTCACATCGCACGCACCACGATCCTAACGTGATCTTCACCCGTCGCTTACATCTTGAGCATACGGGTAAGCGTGGTCTTTCAGGTTTATCAGATCCCTGTCTGATTAACTATTATCCGTTCCTTCCTCCGTCATCAGCATCTCGTAGGCATTCTAGATAAAGCCTTGTCAAAGGATCTTCTCTCCAGTTATAGGAAAATCCTTCTGTTTGTAGCTGATGAGAATGATTTAGCCTGCATTCTACAAAAGAGCGATCATGAACGATTGTCGAAGAGGACGCCTTGAGAATCCCCGAGAGTCTTGATTCCATTCGAAACAACTGCGTGGAATACTGCATGGACTGACGGTAGTTAAGGATTGTCTTCAGTCATAATCTAATTTAATGATATTTCCAGAAACTAACGACAACTAGTTTGGGATGCCAAAGAGACTTTGCATGCAACCAAAATATTTCAATATAATACTTAAACATTCATCTTTTTCCACCACTGCTAATCCTGTTTCGTGGGATTCATGTCCATCGTCATAATATTGCAATATGCAAGGAATTCGCTCAGAAAGCACTAGCTACAAAGAATTTGACCGAATCCGCGTAGGTTGGGTAAAATTTGGAGACACCAATTCAGAGTTCTTTTCTCTACCAAAACCGATTCTATTCACTTTTAACGACCTCTTGCCTTGGTTTGGCTGCACAGTACTATAATGGAAATTATTTAACAGCCAGGACATTTATCATTCCTCTATGCTGAATCTCTTCTGCTTTTGATCATCCGAAAATCTCCGAACTATTAATCTATTTTAATATTTAAACACACTCAGCACATAAAACCTATACAATATGTTCAAAATTTATTTTATTTTTAAGTTTAAAATGGAATCCGAAACTATGCAACGCTGGTCATGGTGTCAAAAATTTCTCACCTCATCCAATCATAAAATCGTCAATTCAAAAAGTTAACCTGAACAAATTCATGAGTGACTTCGAAAAATTGACGATGAATAATAAAACAACAGAAAAAGGTGAGGTTTTAAGTTGAAGAGCGGCAGGAGCCTTCTTTTGTATTGTTGACTCTCCTCCTCATATTGAAAGCGCGTAGTCTGGTAAATGTGTAAATTACCCAAGCCATACTAAATGGAATTCCGGTAGCTATTTACAATATTTAATTGTTTTACAATGCTCGCTCTGCATGCGATCATGTTCGACATTATTTCCGATCGTAAATTTGTTTGTTGTTACATTTCATGAGAAGACTTGCCGTAGTTGTGCCTAATAATCTCAAATAATGGACGTGTCCTTCACAGCCTTAGATCAACAAACAGAAGCAGCAAAATTTCACAATAGAACAGGTTCGGTGCCATAAACGATTTTATAGTTTTATGAGCGTGTCGGTATCGAAAGGACGCGTCCTAGGGCTAGAAATAGGATTGCTGTCAGTGTCGTTCCTCGCGGGATGCTGTTTTTCTTAGGTGATAACGAATTTCAAGAATCCTCGACAGAGTCTAACCTATCCTCCTACTAAGTCCATGAACGTGTACACATTTCAAATGTAAGATGGTTTTTCCTTTAGCGAAAATTTCAGGAAACAAAACGTGCGAAACGCGTTCTTACGAGGTATCAGTAGACTATTATAGGACACAGAGGATGGCATTTAGCATTCAATTTACAAAATAAACACATGTAGCAAGATTATAGGGACTGAGCATTTGTCAGTTATAAAAGTGACCACCGTGGAAAATCAAGCGATATTCTAACATGACGACAAGAGGATGCTGCACAATTTGATTGCCTGTTTTAATATAGCAATCAGATGGCTGCTCCCTTAAAGTTACAACATGTAATTGGTCGTGACGAATAATGAGAACTTGCGCGATCATTAGCACGCTGATCATTGATCGACACCTTGGGCTTGTAGCTTGTAGCCAGATTTTTGGAAGCACGCCTGATCGATAGGAAGGAAGGAGTGCTTGTGGTGCCTGCAGTCAGTAAGTAGGACCAGCGGCATTGGTGCTTGCGAAAATAATAACTACATTGCATTCAAAATATTGAAAGGAGCATAGCTGCCATCTATAATTATGCAAATTAGTATTGGCTGCAATGTGTGCTTTCGGCTATTTTGTCACAACCTGCAGCCAGATTTCAGTCTTATCCTTAATATATGGTTCGCTGATGAAGACATGTGTAATTTTTGGCAATATTCACTGAGTAAACACTTGATGAATAGTTATTCGTCTAATTGATGTGTTCATCGATCTTGTGCCATTGGCTAGGTGCAACCTGTTGTTTGCGCTTCCGATTCAATGCCGAAAGGATAAATGGCATGGGTGGTCGGACGTCAGTTAGCATTCCATGTGTCTAGTCAATGAAAAAAATTTTTTTTAACTCAATATCAAGCTTGGCATTTGTCAAATGTAATTAGAATTCAAATTTACATTAGATTGTATTTGACTGGTTTGAAAAAATGAAAATTAGTATAATAACAAAGAGAAACTTCGATGAATGAATTATTTGACGAACCACCTGTACCATACCAACGCAATGAGTGTGTCTTGGAGAAAGAATGGAAGAAAAATTGCTGTCCACAAGGACTTTGGAGGATAGAGCGCAATGAAAATGTGTAGCAGGAAGACCGACGATTTGAAGCGAAGACACAATCATAGCTAACAGCCGATGCTTGTTGGGATCGATTAACATCAGAACGACGTTACCATCAGTTGAAGAAGGTAAATACTGGTGACCAGGACTATTGCGCTATAGATTATAATGAATAAATTCAAGAAATTTTGAGAAATTACATTTTAAACTGTATAAGTTCCAATTGCTCATGGAGCTGAGCCCTCTTTCTTGATGATATTTTGTTCTAGAATGCAGTTGTTGCTTTGATTCAACAAAAATTTTTTGTCATTTATTGAGAGCAATTGTTCTCTTATTCATTATCGAAAGCAATATTCAATTAACGAGATTCATTCATCGTTTTTTTAGAAACCCTGGAAAGAACTACATTTTGAGCAATTGCATTTTATGGTTCGGGTAAATTCCGAACTTTCGTAAAATTCCGATAACAATTAACGTTTAGCGGTTACTTTTGAGAATTCCCAATCTAGACTTCGAATGCGAGGTAAGATCAGGTATCCTTGTGACCCACAATTGATGGTAATAACAGATACGATTAAACTCAAACTAGATTCACGAAGTTATTTTTCGTGCTGCTGTGATTAATATCATTAGTACCGTCGTTAAGATGATTATAATTCGAAACCTTTCTTATATGATGATACAATTACAAGTTTAACCCATCCTTGATTGTCAGAGCAAACACGAACGATATTGCGAGTATATCAAACTTGTTATGCTTCAGTTTCACAAGTTGTTTATTTTTACAACGTGTCCTAAGGATCAGAAATTATACGTCTAAGATCAAACAAAAAACTTCTGTCCACGATGAAAAACGTATTTGAAGTTGTCTTGTGATCTAGCAGTTAGATTGTTAGAAACAATTTGAAAAAGTAGCAAATAGAATAAGTCAACAAAAGACGCATCGTTTTTCACCATAACAATGTCCAATCGCGCATACTATTGATGATTGGGCGTATATTGAGGGCTCTCGTCCGAGAAGTTCTGTTTCTTCCATCATATACGTTGAGCCTTCAACTTTCAGACAACCATTTCTTTTAGTTGTTGTAGAGCTCACATTGTTGAACTAAGTTACAAATCACTTTACCATTAGTGGTAAAGAACTAAGTTACAAATCACTTGAAAATCACAAAATCAGAACGTAGTTATTCCGTCAAAAAACTCTGAAGCTCTGCAGGGAAGTCATAACATCTTTTCATCAATTAAATTCATTAACAAAAGCAAAAGAACACTTTTGGGTTTGGTAAAGAGTTGATAAAAACCTTTTTCCCCAACCCAGTATTACAGGACTCATTTTATGTTTTACTTCATCCTATGAAGTAAATCATACTCTTTTGCAACCAATAAGGTAAATCCATGATGAATTTAGTCATTAATAAACTGAGAACATGTTAAGAATAAACTACCTGCGATCATGCCACATTCAAATAGTGCATCAAGGACTCATCTGAGGTTGGCAGAATACTCTAAGGTTCGATAATATTACAAATTAGTAATGTGTGTGAACGTGTGGATGTTGTTTTTTTGACAAGGATTTCGAGTGGCTTCATTGGCCAATGTGAAATATTGTTAAGTATAAATTCAAAAACATTTAAAAGCAACGGGCTCGAGTGAATATTAATATATAACTTTGAAATTGGTGAACAGTTTCGCAAGCATTTTCTTATTGAGACATGAGAGAGCAATGAAATTTATCAAAAATATCTTTAGTAGAAACAAACGCGATCTAAGTAGATCAGCAGTCAGTAGTACTCATTTCAATAATTTATCTGAATTATGAAAACATTTCAACATCTAACACGGATTCAATCCATTCCACTAGAGACCACCATCTTCGATTTGCACAAAGAAATGCCACCCTGAACAGAAGGCACGAGAGTATTGATGGTGACATCAACAAAAGACACCTTCATCAGTCCGCTTAGTGTCACATTTTCGTTCTTTTTTTTGTGCGTCTCGAAAAAATAGTCTTTCAGACACTATGCCGCTCGCTATCTTTTTATATCTGTTCATGTTCATAACCAAACCGAAAAAGGAGCGAATCAATGGGAAACGACAACGCATAACCATAAACGAACACCAAAAGATCACAGCATTGAAATGAGCAACGAGGTGATAATCAAGGAAAATCCGATCCAGAACGAATCGCCATTTTCTCGGTGTCCTCTCACGTTGCCTTTTTCATTTGGCTTGGAATTTAGAGGATATGCGATGCTTCTCAACTAACATCGCCATATTCCTTCGGTAAGTGCAACGAGCATCAATATTTTACGAGCACATTTCGATGAGTTCAAAGCAATTAGTTCCGAATCGAGACCCAATCAATGGCGAGCTACATGTGTACACCTAAGATCATATAAAATTCAGGATGGTATCGTTCATGAGTTTATTGCTGAGTAATCAGGGGTTGTGAGTGTTATATTCTTAGTAGATTTGTGAACTACGTCCGCAACTAGAGTGCTGATCGTCAACCGAGTCCTTACATTGGACAATTTGATTGGTCCTATAGAATCGCAACAGTAGCGCTGTCGAGCAGATGCTACTGTTCAATAAAGATAGAATCAGGAGGACCTTCCGAACGAAGGAGATAAATGATGATTTATGATTATCGGCTGAGGCGAACGTTGATTTACTAACATGGAGCCGTTGGTAGAAGATATATTCTGTGAGTGATGGCTTTTGTCAGTTTATTCGACGGAACTAAACTGGTAAGCTATAATGGGTATAAGATTACAAAACCCTGGATCGATCCTCTTAATTATATCACATTTCCGTTTCGACTCTAAACCGCATTTCCTTTTAATGCTTGCATCAAATGTGAGATTGAATTCGTTTTCTATAACAGCAAAAATTTATAGGATTAGAATCTGCAACATTCCAAAATAAAACCAAATAATTTCTCTTCGTCTATCTCCTTAACAAATGCCTTTGACGAATACAACAAAATACTGTTCACACTTAACACTTCCTTGGAAAACTCATATCCCGATTATCCGATAGTGTAACCATCAGCTTTGGTAAAATATTTATGTTTAGGTTTGGATTTAAACGAGAAATACAGATTTAATCAGGGCTAATCTGCACCTCGAGTTTTGGTCTTCATTAGAGCGGTCAAGGGTTGAAGAAGGCTCAGGTTGCGTTTAGCCTCTCGAGTCAGACGAAGATAGGATTAGCGTTGGAATGAGAGACCTGAGGATTAGCCTGCCAAAATGTGACTTTGTCAAAAATCCAATTAAGACATGCTCAATCCATGTTCTTAGTTAAATGGCTTGCCATCGACCAGGGCGTCCAAGCCAGTAAATTCAAACAAACAAAAATAAACAAATAGCTCAACTATCCGTTTCAATTTCAATCCTTAGCTAGTTTGTCACTATGTGTTGGTCGGCATTGTCAACCGAAACATGGGTATTAATCAGGTGTCCGTTGGCCAGGTATACTATCCATGAAACCATGAAACTATGAAACCTCCTGCAGCACCGAGCTCGGAACGGGTCCGATAAAAATTATTGCACCGCATTCGTAATTAACAATAAGAAAGATGATCGACATCAATCAGAAGGAAATTTCGTGAGTTTTTAATATGAATGTTATAATCCGCAGCGAGTTAATTAGTTTTTTACTATGTGGAAGCCTTTGAGGTATTTTGTCGGCTTGGCTGCCGGTTCGTGACCAGCTTAGTTTGTTTAGATCGATGGGATGCGATGCTTGATGATATATGGACCGCCATTGACTCTCAGGTCGACCGACACTTTGATCTCTGTGTCTTTCTTCGACTACTGAAAGCAGCACGCGGTCATCTACCAATTCAAATTAATTGGTTAAAGCTTGGGCCGCGATTTTGCCCGGCGGGTATTTGATACGCCTAGACAGCTTGTTAAGCGCAGGGACATGAATAGCTCGTTCGTAGAGCTAAAGAATTGTTTGTTTCTATTAACGCGTATATGCCGCAACTATAATAAAACACAATCAAGTCAAAATCCATATTTGAAATTTGAATGGGAGTTTGGAAAAAATAAATATTTTGCCAATTTAGTAAATAAAAGAACACTACGCTCAGGCATAACATATAATAACTTGTCCAAATACAAACTATGGTAATTAATTGACTCATCCTATTCGTATACTGGCCAATTGCAAGCGGTTTTTATAATTGAGAATTAAAGGTTATTCAGCATTAAACATCTTGATCGTGATAATGGAAATTACATATGAAACAAATAACTCAAAACAAACAAATACTTGTTCTTATATTTTAGGTGCCAAATGGCCTACGAAACTTTCTAAGGATTTTCTCCATTGCGGTGTGCACATGAGTCCCCTGAGAGAGAGGCGCTCCTCGTATCTGCACTTGCGTGATTCTATCCTGGAACGAGTCACTATTAAGAACGGTAGCTGAAACCTCGAAGCCGCATAGGAGACCTGACTCCAATACGCATGCCAGTATATGCCTCTGGCTCTAGACACGTCCTGCGTGCTGTCTATTACGTGGCTGACTAAAAACACTTCTATAGCGACTTTGTCAACCAAAGTTCCTTCCAGTCAATCTTCAAGACAATTTACTTCATTGTCTTGACGTCTTCGAAGCCAATTCATTTCATTGTCTCGACATCTTCGAAGCCTCTTACTGGCTGTAGAGTTGACATAGTAGCTTTTTACCCGAGCATATCCTCGACAGAATTTTGAAATAAATTCTCGCTACCGATTTCGACGAAAAGGCTGCCGGCTTGACTCCAGCGTGATGGCCTTATGGTGGCTTATCTTTGTACTTTGGGCTTAACAAGCGTCCTAATTTGAATAAGGACACTGATCTCACCTGTTGATCTTGCAAATAAAGCGCACATGATTCCTCATGTCAAGCTGATGCTTCGCGTCAGTCGCTACCCTTCAACTCCATTTCATTGATCAACTCCATTTTCCTCGTCAGCTGTATCTCCTCTGGAACTTACGAACCGGGGTTCTGAGTTGCAGTTTCGAGATCCAGCATTCTTTCGGTTTTTGCAGTGATAACTTATAGAGAAAATTGAATGATGTCTGTTAGATACCTACCGTTGAAGGTACCTTTACCTATCCATTAGTAGGCGTTTCACTAACCCTAATTGCATCAATTCATTGAAAGACTATCGAAATAATCCGGAAAAAAGAGTGAATGCTTTCATGAGAAGGACGCAAAAAACTGCAAAATAGTCCAGTGTGATAAAAATGTCTTGAAATTTCTGTGTCACCTCATTGGCCATCTACCGTATATCACCAGATAAGATTCTTAGACATAACAAACGGCACAAAGCAATGTAGGGGAGGTTTGTCCAAAACCGGGTATGGGGGTTAAATCGGGACATGGCATTATTTATTAAGAGCGCTTTTCAAATTCCTGTGTGCTTTGTTTAGTAGTCGAGAGTGCGCTGCCAACAAAAGTTGATTGACATTGGTGTGTACGTTCTACAAATAATTAAAAAAAAGTTTGAATGGTGTTTTGCAAGATTATTGGACGGATTTGATTTGTGTGGCTTTGTTTCGAAGATAAAGGTAAGCTGAATATCCATTTTATGTAAAGATGGAGTATGAGATAATATTAATCGAGCATTGGTAAAAATCTGTATCGCATTGTGTTTTGAGGTTATTTGGTTTAATTATTTCTCATGCCTGTGTTTGGGGTAATACCGGGTGGTACCCAGTTTTGTACAATTAGGAAGTGTTAATCCGTTCTTGCTCTAAATATGGTTTTGTTTGGTTCATTGTTACAGTCAACCACAAAATGCCTCGCAATTACAAAAGAGTAACGAATCGACAATCGTGGAGCAAAGAATCAATGAAAAATGCCATTTTAGAAGTGATAGTGTCGCATTTCGAAAACTTTGGGACCACAATCTACGCTGGAAAATAGGATTAAAAAGTATCGAAAAGTTCAAAACATTGAAGCTGCATCGAAAAAAGGTCTTGGTCGATTTAAAGCGGATTTTACACCGGATCAAGAAGGTTTAATATGTCAGCACATAAAAAACCTTAAAGTTCAAGTATTGGGGCTAACTTACAGAGATTTACGACATCTTGCTTTTCAAATGGCGGAAAAAATGGCATACTTAATAATTTTAATAAGGACAACGAATTGGCCGGAATGAACTGGCTGTACGGATTTTTAAGTCATCATCCAGAGCTATCTTTGCGCCTTCCGGAATATACTTCTGTTGCGAGAGCAATGGGATTCAACAAAGTAAACGTCGTTAAATGTTTTTCTTTGTTAGAAGTGTTGCACGGCAAACATAAATTTGGGCCAACAAAGATTTTTAATGTTGATGAAACTGGCATTATAACTGGGCCTAAAAAAATCGAAAATTCTTTCTTTAAAAGGCAAGAAGCAAGTCGGTCTGATATCTTCTGCTGAAAGAGGACAATTGACTACGGCCGTCTTGTGTGTATCAGCTGCAGGTGCTTATGTTACGCCCCTCTTAATTTTCCCCAGAGTCCGAATGAAGGCTGAATTGCTAGATGGAGCACCTCTTGGAACTATTGCAGCATGCCATCCCAGTGGTTGGATACAAAGAGATATATTTGTGCAATGGTTGACTCACTTTATTGCAAACGTCAAATCCACTAAGACCGACCCTGTGTTACTTTTATTAGACGGACACGCAATGCACACTAAAAATCACCCCCTAATAGAGAAAGCATGAGAGAAGGGAGTCATCATCGTCAGTTTTCCTACTCACTGCACACATCGTTTACAACCCCTCGACGTGAGCATCATGTGCCCGTTGAGTACGTATTACAGCCAAGAAGTAATGACATGGCTGCGAAATAATCCAGGTCGTATTGTAACCCAATTTCAACTTGGGAAGCATTTAAGGATTGCGTACGCTAAAGCAGCAACACTGCAGAACGCTACGAGTGGCTTCATAAAAACTAGAATTTATCCACTAAACCAAAATATTTTTTCCGATTTTGATTAACAGATTTGACAGATAATGATTGACAGCTAACGAAATTACTCTGTCAACGTAACAAACAACCTAGAACAAACTTAGTTCATAATGAAACTCCAATGCTCGAATGGCAGCAGAAAACAGCAATAACATCACCAATTAATTCAGAGCAAATCACTTCAGGCACACAAAGTAGCTCACTGCCAAGCACTTCACGACAATCAACGTCGTGTCCTTTAGCATTCTCTTCCGCTGATATTATGCCTAAACCTCATGTTTTACGAAAACCAACATCGAATTCTCGTCGAGGAAAAAGTTCTGTCATTACTTCTTCGCCATATCAATTGAAGCTTAAGGCAAACAACGCGAAAAAAAATAAGGAAGGTACTTTGGTACCCCCTAGGAAGGTACCCTCCCCTATTGTTTTCAGCATCCTGTCTGACTTCGATAAAAAGATGGTTCCCCCTAAGAAGTGGAGACAGATTGCTCAGAATCGGAATTGAAACTTTAAGGAATATTCAACAAGAGGACTGAGTTCATGGAACCAGCTGTCAAAAAAACGTCCATATTAAACCATCCATATTAAAAAACAAAAAAACATTGGAAAAACTTGCAATGATTGACTCGGATGAAGTCAAGACAAAATGAAATATTTAGACAATTTTTTATGGGAAATTCATATGAAAGCAGTTTATTTTGTATAGTATATTATTTGGTCGATAAAGATCACGTTATTTTCTCGGTCTGGATGTTCTCCACTGGTTTATCTATTTCTTAGTTAATGTTAAAAAGATTTCAAGAGTATATGCAATAAATATGTATCTCCTCGAATAAAATCCAATCAGCATTTATTCTCGCTAATCTATTGCTTTGACGTTTTAGTATCCGTTTCATCACATTCATCCTGCAAATCTTTTGAAGCATCTGGGGATGAGACCTCAGCATTATCAATACATATTTGAATGACAATCGGTGTATCGGGATGAGATTCAGTCTTCTCGTTAGCCAGTAGTAGCTCATTGTCACTGTCTTTCCTTAAACATGTCGTGCCCGTCACTGGATTACCCTTTTCCAATCGGGCCGCTAAATGCTTAAGATCAGTTGTGGTAGCTTTCATACAATTATTGCTTCCGTGGCAGGTTGTTTTCAGTAGACCTGGATGACTCTCTGAATCCTGAAACTAAAAAATAAAATGATATCCTTGTTGATTGTAAAATTAAGCAACGAAAAAAAATTAAGTACCTTCTCCTTTTTTGCTACTCGCTTGCCAGTTTTATTCGATGCGATTGTTTGCACGAAAAACATATGACTTGGTATTGGTTCGTAGCCAGGACAATGTGACATTGAAGACGCTGATCTTTCTGGTATTGAAACACGTCGGGTGATTGCCATCGTATCAAAGGACGATCTACGAACGGGTTGAATTCCACATGGAATTGTACTATCATTTGGCTGACAATCGAATCCAGCTGGTGTAATTATTATCTGGATCGAATGATCTGATACCCCTTCGCCACGTAGTTGATTACGAACTTGTTGTGGATCATGTCCACCAGCTTCAACGTCCATATCCATTTCTATTATACTCTCTTCACTTCCAATGAACTAAATAAAATAAATTAGTTGACGTGGAAACAGATTTAATCAACGAGGATATTTCAATGAGAATGCTATACTCAATGTATGAATACTTTCAGGTATCCTTTATGAAAAATTTTAAATCTACAGTGAATAAGGAATTTAAAAATATGAAAGCTCTTCAAGCTGAAGGAAATAAATCCCGAAGAAGCAGTAACTCTATCAGATACGATCAATATCAAACAAACAATTAGGCTTTTCACCATTTGAATTACATACATCGAAACACAAAATATACAAATTAATAAATGATAAACGAGGAATTTTGAACTATTTTGCAGTTTTTTGAAATTTTTTTTTGTGGTAGGGAGGTAAAGGCTGTGTACGCCC
The DNA here is from genome assembly GCA_954870665.1 of Stratiomys singularior. NCBI lineage: Eukaryota > Metazoa > Arthropoda > Insecta > Diptera > Stratiomyidae > Stratiomys > Stratiomys singularior. The sequence continues at coordinate 12,025,690 of OX940881.1, forward strand.
TGAGAGTGGGACTCCCAGACGCAAAATACTTTTGGACTACCCACTAAACACCTCCCCTGTCAACCTGAGAACCTAGCCTGGAACCGTTTGATACATTACTTCGGGCTAGGCCTCGTGTTCCTACGCCTAGAGGCGCCTTCGCATTATGGGAATCTCTTCTCTAACGGGAAGGACGGGAGAGGAAGCCAGTGGTGGAAAAGAGATCCATCCATCCCCGATGCCTCCCAGCGCTCCAATAAAAGCTCAGTACTGCCCGAGCATATTGCGCCACGCGATTCCAATTGTCAACTGTTCGATCTCACCATGCACTCGACTGGACCCCGGCCTCAGGTCAGGGATCAGATGTGCAGTCCACCTTTCCCTTGTTTCTTGCTCCCAGGACTGTTGCCAATCGCTGAGAGAGCGACGTCTCTCTTCCTTGGTGATCTCTTCGATCTTCGCCTCTGCGCAGGTAAATACTTCTGCGCTCTCTCACAAGGAGGGTGATGGGTATCACCCCTGCGATTACCAGCACTGCCACTCCGGAGACCGTTCAGTATGCGCATGCGATTCACAATGCTCCTTGTCTCTGCACCTGTGCCAACCACTTCCGGTGTAACTCCTTGCTGGGAGCGTCGCCCCACAGTTCTGATCCGTAGAGTAGAAGCGACTGCACAACGCTCATAAAGAGTCGTCTCCTTGATGTGGTGGGCCCCTCTATGTTGGCCATTTATAGGGTGCGTGCCATCACACGCGCTGCAGCTTTGTCAGCTAATGCCCTGATTTGTTGGGAAAAACTCATCTTCGAATCTATCAGGACGCCCAGGTAATTTACTACTGATTTCCATTCGACCAGCTCGTCCCCTATACTGATAGGCCGTACTCTGGGGATTCTCTTCTTCGTTAGGATGGCCACTTCGGTTTTTTCCAGTGCCAGCTTGAATCCGTGAGTGGTCATCCAGTCCATTACCCTCCACATTGACGTATTGAGTCTTAGTTGCGCATGGTCTACTGTGCGTCCAGCGACCAGCGCCACGACATCGTCCTCATAGCCGATCAAACGTGACTCTTCCGGCAGTTCAAGCTGTAGGAGTCCATCGTAGGAGATGTTCCACAAGTCCGGGCCAAGGATAGAGCCCTGAGTGACACCTGAAGTAAGATTTGTACTTCGTCTGCCCTCCTTCGAGTCGTAGAGTAGGCTTCGGTCCTTCAAATAATTCTTGAGAATCCGTATCAGGTACACTGGTACTTGAAATTTGAATTTTATTTATTATTTAAATAATTATTTTTTTTTAATATCTTACCAAATAATTTTCAATCAAGTTTGATTGTAGGGACTTTTTTTATTTTAAGGATCATGTGGTTTTTCGTGGTACCCATACATTTAGCCATGTGATACATTTATAGGACTATAAAGTGTGAGGACATGCTCGATTATTTTCAATTATATTGTATTATTGTATTCGAATTTCGTGAGCATAAGTTTTATACGATAAGCATGCGAATCACAATTTATCGGAAAGTTTCTTTCTTATCTTGTCGTCGAATTGCATTGACGATGCTTCGCTGCTTTTCGTTCCTGTTCACATGTTAACAGACAGTTGAAATTCCCGCGAACGAACCGTAGCCACCGTTAAGCGCACACAAGTTGGTGCCGAAACAGATCTCTCTTTTGTCAAATTTATCTCAAAGTACGAAATGAAATTTAAAAAAATAATTTCTTATTTCTTAAACAAGTCTAACTTAGATGGTTCGAATCAAACTTCTAGGATAACTCCAAGACAATTGAAAAATATTTGGTCAAATGAGTGTATCTCCTCTCTTTGAGCGCGTCTGCTAACAAAATACGGTAGAACGTATGGTTAGGATTTACCAAGACGTTAAAACTTTCAAATGCCGTAATAATATCAAAGCAAAACTCAACACATAGCGCCACCATTAACAAGCTCTAACACTTTCAAGGAACATCAAGAAGAAAGAGATAAAAATATTCCATTTAGCAAGTTGAGCGATCTCATGCAAAATTGAGAGCGTGAAACCGAAACCGACGTAGGTGAGTAGAGAAAAATAATGGCAGATGTTATGAACCTAATCGTAGTATGAGCGCAAGTTTCCCGATATAATTCGATGTATAAATCATGATGGATTTAAATTTTATAACAATGTTGATACCCATATTTTCCCCTCGTTGTAATCCATTGAATCTGAATTCTTGCAAGTAGTTGCACTATGCCCATACTACTGCGAATCGGTTTTCAAAGCAACTAGAAGCCGATTCGGATTTATGGAAAAATCATCTGTTTTGATTAAATACATTTCTGGCTTCATCGATTTGCAAATATGCCAAACTGCCGGATTTGACCCCTTTAAAATCCTAAAGTAATTCATGAAGCTGCTCTTTATTTTCAAAAAATCACCGATGTGATCTTTAGACTCCAGGCGGTTTATTTATTTTTATTTTTCAAGATGAAGAATACAATTCAGTATCTCCAAATGCCTAGCACTACAAGGATGCTTTTTCTGAAAGGAAAAAAGGGGAAAAACGGAAAATTTTGATGTAAGCAATGTTTACTTTCAACCAGACAAAATCAAATCACATTCAACATCGCTGTATCTCACGAGAAAATCCACTTGCTTCAAAATAGCGGTTTTAAGGACGAATTATGTCGAAGAATGGTAATATCAAACGACGAGATCTCACACCCTAATCCCTGGGACAGACATCACCGTTTGAACAATTTTTTAACGTTAAAGTTAAAAAAAATACAAGCAATTCTTCTAACATTCACGTTTAGTTGACGTCAAGAACAATTTTAAACGGCGTCATCTGTTCCACGTATTTCGTATGAGGGCTTGCGAAATCTTTGGCTTACGAGACTATGCCGAGCAGGATTCGTAGCGTTCGACGAAAAATCCAATAACATAGAACTCAGCGAAGCCGGATAGTTTGGAATTATCTGAATGATCGCTGTCTAACCTACGACATAGTGCAAGGGCCACGGAGTATGCTAGTTACATCAGATGTGTCCCAAGGCACCATCATCGGGCCAGACTTTTGGGAACATCTGCAAGAACAGACTGCTCTGACTCGTACTACCGGAGGATTCATGGCTGTTCGGCTGTGCGGATGATGCTGAAGCACCGGTTCCTGGGCACACATTTGTCAACTGGAATTAAAACTAAATTAGCTGATGCTCCGGGCAGGAAGATTAAGCACCACCACTAAAAAAATCTGGAGAGATCATCCTAACAGAGAAGAGGTTCTTTAGAGTAAGAACGATCAGTGTCGGGGATACTCTGGGGGAAACTATCAGTTCAGTCCCTAGGCTTCCTTGCAGACTATAAACTGAGTTTCTCGAAGCAAATCAGGGCATTGTCACATAAGGTAATTGACCATTTTGGAGGACAACGTCCAGGAAAAAGGCGACTCATAAAGAGAGACATAAAGAGACATAAGAGAGACATAAAGAGAGAAGAAAAAAGATAAGAGGGAATCAGCCGCTAGCGATAAAAGACGACACACTATATACGAGCCACAAAGAAGATCGACCGCGAGGCTCATAAACGATTCATGGCTTAGTCTAAACCATCATGAGACTAACTTCTACCTAACCCAACAATTGAGAAGACATGACTAGTTTCAGACTAATCTTCTTAAGAGTTATAAGTCACCGTGTCCAAATAGCATATTCTGTGTTGAAGAGAAATATGACACCTGTCATATTTTCTTTTCATGAAGTTGATGGGATTCATTACGCGATGATCGTGCTGAAAATGTGGGAGAGCTACGTCCGGGCAACCTGATCGTGAACATGCTGAAATAATCCAAGCATAAATGAAAACGATCATCAACAAATGAAACCAGGTGGTACATTACACTCCAACAATCCTAACAACAACAAAAATGTATATTTGATTGGCTAGACGTGTCGAGAGTGATGGGAGCCCTACTGTAGCGATCCTCCTCTTTTCTTCAGGAAACAACAATGGCCCACGTGAAAGCCGGGCCGTCCAAAGGAAGAGTGTGCGGAAAGATGAACATAATTTGGCTAAGGATAATAGACAGATTCATGAACAAAGTTCAGAAAACAAATCTTTCGAAAAAAAAAATCCTTGAAAGGGGAACTGGAAACGAAAGCTTATAGAAACGATTAAAATATAAAAAAAAATAAAATTTTGCAGATTGTGTAGTCGGAATGATGAATGGAGATGCTTAGTTTCTCACTTGATTTCAGAATCTCGACGGTAGAATATTTTTGGAGGACTTAATGGGGTAGTTTGATAACGATACAGACTATGTCTTTGTGGAGATTGAAGCTGTTTTACAAAAAAGACTCTGATGGTCAACGTGGATAGTGATGCCGATTGCAAAGGAGATACTTATGGACGAGACAATGAAAGACCCCATAACGAAAGTTATAGAGTAAGAATAAATCCTTGGCAAGTGACTTATGAAGGAGTATTAATATTATATTCAGCAATCATTCAGGTGTAGTATAGGATTCATTTCTTCCAAAGTAATTATTAAGGTTGCATTCTATTATATATTTTAGCATGGAGTTTAGGGTAGGAGTCCTTTCTTGTGAATTAAAAAGGGTAGAAATAATAAGAAACTTTAGAATTGAACTGGAAATGAATTCTCAGTGACTTACTGTATAGGTCAACAGATTTCTGTTTGAAAAGGAAGTTGGACAGTAGAGAGTAAAGCCAATTTTTTGTGTTATTTCTTTTGCAGAAGTGTTTTTGTGGCAGTGAGCAACTTCATACTATCTTTAATTCACGGTGAAGAAATAACAGGAAACGTATGGTGCCCTACGATCCATTTACAAAGATTAACCGGGATACCTTAATGGTACCGTTTGTAAGCGTCGGATATCCTGCAGGACGTCTGAACGCACAACATTCGTATGGCATTAGAGCACAGTAAAGTTTGCAATCTGCAAACAAAGTTTGAAATTATTAGTGTTCCATTTGAATATATTTTGTTTGTCTGGAATTAAATTGATTTCAAATAAGATATGAAATTGGTAAAATTCAGCGATTTCTAGTCAGAAGCCAATTAAAGCCAGCCAAGAGCTAAAAAACTGTGATCATCTTGGACGTACTATCAAAAAAAAAAACCACCACTTACGATAACACCTCCAAGGACCACTAGATTTCTAAATAGATTCGGATATATCTGTTTAATTCAATAAATGTTTCAAGACGAGAATCGCATTTGATCGTTCAGCGGTGAGTAAATGGTTTTCATAAGTTGTATTTTCTACAGAGAGGGACAAGACACTCACAAGATTCTTCAAGCCCGTTTAAGGATCAATGTCACTTGTTCTGTTGATACTCTAGGCATCTGTTGTTGCTGACTAGCTCTACATCCATGTTTCAAACAAATTCAGCTAGTTGTTACGGTTTGTTTTTGTTGTACCCCCCTCCCGTGATCTCCGCGGCACCATCACCACGCAAAACGGACGAAGAAGCGCTACCACGATTCAAGCCACGGCGTTGCAACGAGTAGAGGAAGCAGAATTGTACGTAAGAAGCATATTTATAAGACTACCTTGTCATTAGTTAAGGTAGCGTTAAGATAGTAATAGTAGCATCAACAAGTAATCTTTCCTGACGCAATTGGGACCGAGTAACATGTCGTAAACAGTTCTTCCATGAAACTTCTGGCTAAGAATTCCAAACCTAATAAAAAGGATTCAGCTTCTGGCGATAAAACTGATAAAAAGAAAACCGAGAGCATCAAGGAATCAATCTACGCTGATGTACCCAACGACATGTTCTACATGCACATTCGTTCGAGAACCATACCAAGGGCCGTACCCATTTGATGATGCGCGTGGGAATCGAAGAAAGCTACCGTCTTAAAGCCAACATGATTTGTCAAGAGGCAAGGATTGCTGAACAGCTGAAATTGATTGAACTCGATCGTCTGAAGCGCATGGGCAAGTCTGGTAAGAGCCAACGACTGAGTACTGTACAATGTGCGATCTACACTTCCCCGGCTATTTGTCCGCTCCTAGGAAGTCCGGAGGTCACTCGAAGCTGAAGAAGTTCTTGCACCCGAAATGCTTGGAATGTAGCAAAGAATTCCCCACCAGGATTGAATTCGATACACATCTTCTGACTCCGGAGCACTTGAAGAAGGCTGCAGAACGCAACACGAAGGTTGGTGAGCGCAAGAAGTACACATCGATCAACAATGTGAAACTGGCACCGTCGCGGCGAATGGCGGGTAACGCCATTAACGGGTTCGCGACGAAGAAATTGCGGCGATCTACGGCGAATCTGCAATTACAGCGATGACAAAAAAGCTGCGAAAAAGGTGTCTGTACTGGAGCGGGAGATACTTGGCCGGGAGAGGGATTGATATATAAGGAAAAAAACAAGTAGCGGGGCTCTCTTTTTTCTTTCTTTTGGCGAGGGGAGTTGGTCGAGGAAGTCTTTGCGAAGTTTAAAAGGATTAAAAAAAGGGAAAATTGTGAATAAGTTATAAACGTGGTGGACAAATTAGCAAACAAAAAAAACGAGAGACAAGAGTAAAACAAAGGGCCCGTAGCGAAAGTTAGTTAGTTAGGTAAGTTAGGTTCATCATTGTTTAAGTGCAAAACATAATCAAGATGAAAGGAACGTGGAAGAAATAAAAGTTTTATTGGTGAATACACCTGTTTTGGTAGTTGTTCGTGTTGTCTTCTTTTTCTTCTTCTTCCAGGTGTTGCGTGGCGACGAGGAGTGGTGCGTGCGAGACGCGGAGAGTGCGCGTAACATTGGTTGATGGTTCCGCGGAGGAGACGTCGTGGGTAGTTTGGCGTTTCCCGTATTCCTCTGTCGAAAGTGTAAGAAGGGTAATCTGTTAGAAGTGTAATCCGGGCGAGCCGCATTCACGTTTGGCGGCTCTCGTGAGGTCTCCTGGGAAAGCGAGTGGCGCCCACACCCTTCTTCGGCGAGCTACCGGTATCGTGAGCCTCAACCGGAGGAGGTTTGGCCTTGGGGGCGCGCGAAGCCCTGGCCTAACGGTTATACGGGGTAACTGTCTAAGCTGTTTCCTTCTGAAGGTAACATGGTTAATATGATTTTTTGCCGATCGAGAAAGTACAAATTTAATTTTCTCACGAAAAAAACGAATGAATGCTTTGCAAGCGACACGTTAAAAAGCTAAACTAAGTAATGATAAAATGACAAAAATAAGAAAAACAACATAAATTTCAATTGAAAAACTGTAAATCTATTTGACAATGCTATCTATAAGACAATTCAGACAATAACATTGCATTGTATAAATTAAAATCGAATTAAAAGTGTAAAATAACTACTAAAACTTCATATAAACATTCACAAACATAATCATGATAAATCATATTTAGTATCTACATTAAAAGTAGTTTAATCTTAATTCACAAATGTGTTGTATAATATACAGGGTGTACGATACTATTTGTTAACTAGTGACTTATCAACCAACAAAATTTATTGCAAAATAACAATACATAGCAGTGAGCAAACTGCGTGGTAGCATGATAATGTAATGTTTAGTTGAAATTTAAATTTCTAGCCGACTATCGCGCATTGTAGCAGGATACTTACTAAATACTTTTATCAACTCCTTCCCAATATTGCTATCATAACTATTACACGTATATATCACTTAAATTTTCTTATTTTTTATTTATGTTTGTAGACACGTTGCACACTTGTTGCAGTTCTTTTACAAGAATTTACACATTTAATCCTTAAATGAAAAATAATATCTATAGACGAAACTGTAAAATGTAAGATCTTAGGCCTTTGATATGGACTAGACTGTAGACGTTTACAGTACTGACAAGGATGGTATACTGATAAGAGTAGAATTAGGATCTGGACGCCATATTCAGAGTGAATATTGCTCGAAATAATTTCCTTTTGTTAGCAGTTTAATGCTCGAGATGCAATCTAACTTGTAGCAAATACGACAGTAAGGCCCCTCCTGAAAAAAGGATTCATTTGCTCTCTAGTTGCAGTGGTAAATAAGTTCTTAGGCATTCGTTACATCAGGTCAAATATCTCGCTGCATTGATCTCTGTTGAAAACCTGACTATAAGGGAAGCTGGAGTACACTGAACGATGGCCTGATTTTCTGAACATGAAATACTTCTTCGAAAGACGTGAAAACAATTTGTGTATGATACAGAAAACTATTCAGGTTGGACCTCCCGAGGTCCCTTTACCAGTTTATCTGCAACAAACTCGGAAAGGATATCTCGGAAATTAGTCGAACCACCTGCACAAGAGAGAACTGCAAAGAATAAGAAAATTTGTACAAATCCTTTCTTAGACAAAGGTAAAATAAGGTAAGGTAGTAATGCACAATAAAGGGACAATCAAATACGCCAGTTCTGTTGTAACGTTAGACTTAAATCAACTTCCATTTCAGTGTTTCTTTTATTTTGGCAGTATATTATATAATGCTTATCATAATATTTAATTTTTTGTTATTTTGTAGAAAAAAATTAAGCGTTACGTTTCGTTAAGATCTATTTCGCATTATTTTGCTTACGTTTCGGTTTCTTTAAAAAAAAAAACAGGACGACAACTATATAAACGCACCTCGGACACTTGATTTTTGTGTGTTGTATTTTTTGTTTGGTTTCTCCTATTTTCTTCTTCTGTTTTTGTGCAATTTTGTTTTTCGCTTAACCTACAAATTTCTTTTGCGCAAAAATGACGGATCATACATCGGTCACTTGTCGACTAGCAGTTACAGTTACACCGCTAATTTGACTACTGCTACTACTGTTACTACTAGATCCAACCCCAGCGCCCATTGGTTCAGTCGTTGCGGCTAGGGTTGGTGGTTGTGGTGGTGGTGGTAGTGGTAGTGGTTGTACGTGATGACTATGTACTACTACTTGGCTACTACTGCTCGCCACCCCATCTACAATACTACTTAAACTAGGCGAACGTTCTTGTGCTGAGGGTGATGGATTCAATGTATTTGTCACGAACTGAGATGGCGAAATCTTCATATTCGGATCACCCACCACAAATCCATAATGTTTCAGCACATCCAGCTTGCACATTGGACATGTGCGATGCTCCAAAAGCCACGGATCGATGCAGTTTTTGTGGAATTCGTGTCTGAAATGAAGCAAAAAAAAAACGATAACATTTCAATTTTCATTTGACAGGATCATTATGTTCAAGTTAAACACACATTGCTTATGTAAAAGTTCTATCCTAGTCATGCACTGTAGAAAATAGTAGAAACAGTAAGAAAGTTATTCATAAAGATGACAATCTTTCATTCAGAACATCCTTTCTTACTGTTTCTGAATAATTGACCCTACGAGTTACTTAAACTTACTCTAAGCATTACTTGTCTGAAAACTGTTGCGAGCCACTGGAGTGGGCGATTAGCAAAGCAAATGATCGTGGTGTAACAACAAGTACCTGCTAGTACTTTCTCCTTCCATCGGCCAGTAAACAAATAAATCACATCATGTTACGCTTCGAAATGAGCCAAGTAGATCCTTGCGATACTTTTTAATTCGTCGATCAATGAATATTCATAATTTTTAGAGGCAAATCAGAATAATCCACCAATCAATTAATCGTTCAAGATTACGGGAGCAGTCACAAATAAATGATTGGGAAGATTCTCGATTGCCAACGCAGATACATAAGGTCCGGGAAAACCTTCGAGTTGTTTTTTTTTTAAGTTAAGTAAAACTGATTTCTAATAGATTCCGGGAAATTCTTCGAGTCACTTTTTCTAAGTTAAGTAGAACAGGTTTCTAATAGATTTTCTAAACGATTTTAACGAAATTCGGGACATTGTTATCAACAATATTTTGTCATTTTTAGGGCGAAGCCATTATGCTATCGATGAAGAACATCTGCGGGGTCTATATATAGCATCAATCAGCAAATGCCTCCGTAAACATAATATTGGTCAGAGGCCGTCCTGGAGACGTATATGGTGAATTTAAGTGTACAAAATAGTACCTCGAGATGGATAAACTTAGTGAATTAAATCACTGATCGTTTGTGTTCCTTTAACGAATATGATATGGAAATAAAACAAAAACAAAAAGGACGAGAACAATTACGTCTTGCTAAAAGATGGATTGATAAATAGATTACTTTTTGCAAACAATAGTAAAGGATCGGTTGAAAAGGAAGACACGCAAAGACAAACGTGCCTCAAAACGATGATTTGTTATTGATCGCGGATAAACATTTTTCGCGCTCTTGCAGACTAAATGATAAAATAAACTAGTTCCTTAAAGACCAACTCACGAAGCAATACGAGAATGCAGGAAGGATCTTATGGGCATTAACATTTTTGATATGTATTGATCGCAAACCGATGACGAATATCCTATCAGGTGGACTCACAATAATGCGGGTTGGGATGCAAATATTCGCAGTCCCTCCATCGAGGCTATTTAAATAATAAATTACAGTGAACTGGTTAGAAGCATGGATCACCTTTATACGAAAGACGACATAACTCGCTAGTACCTAGGCTAAAGCCAAGCAATGCATACCTATCAGCTCAAGTCTTTTCTACTAAAACCTTTGGTGTAGAAAAATGGTTTAAGTCTATTGGAGCTATTTTCGAATCTACAGTAATACATACCAAGATATATAACTGATGCAACCCTTCAGGATGTAGTGAAAACCATCGAAAGGTGCACCTTGAAGGGTAAACTTAAACAAAATTGCAGGAACCTTCAATAATTTAAAAGTGGAACTTACAGTAGCAGTAGCGTCTATATTTTGACCAAAAACTTTGACTAGAAAATAAGTAAATTATTCACAAAGATGATAATTTTTCATCAAGCAATTCCTGTCCTACTGTTTTTGAAGGATTACGCTTGTTCGTTACCTAAACTTACTTAAAGCATTGGTACTTGTCCAAAAAAAATAAGTTGCGAACAACTGGGATAAGTAATCAACAAAGCACATAACCATAGTGAAACCACAGATACCTACCGGTACTCTCTCATTTCGGCGGTTAATTCATTAAAATTTGATCCTGAATTATTTAGCCAATTCTGGCCAAAGATGAACTAGATTTCAACAATAATATCGTGGCACTACCCGTTTTGGGGGTTTTACTCTCACACTCGAGAAAACTGGTTGAACTCTAATGAAAAAAAAACCATATGAACTTTTTCCCGAACCTAACTATTTGCTTTGGCGAACGAGAATCCTTCCCCCGCATGTTGAACGAGCAATAATAATTGTTTAATTATTCTGTTTCAGTTCTACAAAATGATCAATATATGAAAATGATATTCATTGATCCACAAATTAAAATCGACTTAATTATTTGGCCAATTCTGGATCAATTCCTTTTTCTTGAGGGGAGATGAGGGAAGACGGAAGTTTTACTGAAAACGAAACGCTAATAGGCACGAATGGCAAGGACACCTTATAAAAATGAACAAACATGAATTTATTAAAAAGTGGCGTCGGCTCCTAAGTGGATACCAAATACTTGAATACCTAAACAAACGGGGTAAGGACTAACTAACTATCCTCCTCCAATTTGACACCTACTCATTTTCAATTCCGTAGACAGAATGACTTCGCCAGAGGACACAATTCAATCTCCAGTGGATGCGATGATCCCTTATAGAATCAATCCACCAACTAGACAAGCTACGACACAAATGCTGAATTCAAGCAGGAGAGAGTGTAGTCATTATCTTTATTGACGATTCTAAAAGGAAAAAAGGAACGAAGAGCACAATTTTGTCTCGCAACCAGCCGGCTTAGGTGTAGCTACAGTCAAATTATTTGAGTCGGGTGAAATTAGAGGCAAATCACAGTCTTCTAGTCGACAGAATATATAATTAAGGCACAAAACAAATGGTAATGAACTGTCTCAATTGCAGACTGCAATCTGTTCTGCAAGACGGTTCAGATTTTCCTCAAAAGTTTTAACGGCGTTCACTTTGCAGATCCATAAATGATTTCTAGAGAATTCTTGCACTTGATATTCATATGTTACGCAGAATTGTGGATCTTTTCGAAATAGATTCATTAATGACGGTGACATTTATTATGTGCTGAACAGTGTCGTTTCAATTTCTCACACAGGATCAACTTTTCATCACCAACAATCTAACATCACAGAAATCTTCGACTAGTCTGATAAGTAAGACGGGAAATAAAGGAAGCCATTATCCTCCTATTGTTTAGTTGATTGAAAGTAGGACTCTACTAGCATCTGACTTCCCCATATATCTTGGTACTGAAGTTCCTATTCCAAATCAACGAGCCCAAAACAAAAGTTATGATACAAACCAGGAGAAACACCCCCAACCGGCAAAACATAACACTCAACGAATTCAACCTGGAAAATGTGGACGAATTTACATATATTGGCTCCAAGCTAGTGAAGGATGGTAATGAAACGGCGGAAATAAAGCGTAGAATTCAGCTCGCCTGCGTTCTACTCAGTTTTGGGTATTCTGAAGGCCAGCTTCATACATAGGAAAACAAAGCTGCAAGCATACAAATCTGTGGTAAGACCTGTGTTGTGCTACGGATGTGAGACATGCACCCTCATTCAAGCTTCCGCAAACATACTAAACGTTTTCGAAAGGAGGGTCCTAAGACGAATCGTGGGAGCAACGCAGGAAGGAGGACAATGGCGAATTAGGTACAACCATGAGTTGTACGAACTCTTCGACGAGCCAGAAGTCTCCATTGTGATAAAACTGCGGAAGCTACAATGGGTTGGCCATGTGCAGCGAATGAATGAAGGTCGGATACCTAGAAAGGTATTTGTCGGAAAAACTGAGGGACGCAGGCCAGTGGGAAAGCCAAGAAAGCGCTGGTCCGACTCTGTAGACGAAGATAGCAGTACGCTACTCGGATCCCGAAATTGGAGGACGCGGTCGATGGACCGAGACAACTGGAGGCGACACCTACGGGAAGCCAAGGCCCGAAATGGGCTGTAGCGCTGCAACGACGACGACGAAGTTCCTATTTCTCCTATGATTCTGTGGACACAAAACCTGCCCTTTCACTCCGCGCAAATGGCAAAGTAACAACCGTAGATTTATTTTTATTGAGTTTATCATCTCCTTGATTTGCTTCCATTGAATTACAATCATTCACCTACTTTGCAAGTCCTGATCATGGTTGCTTTTCAAACTATCATTCTCATATAAGAAAATGTTATCACCACTGAAATATGCTCATGGTCACATGTTCACTAAACAAAATATGTTGTCTTCAGATATACCTCCTCTGCAATCTGTCCAAGATCAAACTCGTATGGTAAACAATGTTTAATATGTGTGCCATTAATTTCTATGTTTCTTATTAGCACTACTCCAAAATTCAAATGCGACAAAGATTTTATGTTATAGCCCAAATAATGACATTTCCAAGTCGGCTACAGTGACGCCAACTGCAGGAAATGGGATGCGAAGTGAAGAAATATAAAGAAAAACTAGAATTTTCTCTACATAACGAACAAATTAAAATTATATTAAGCAGATGGAATCAGAACAAAACAAATCTGACGAAACGAAACGATCAATTTTTTCTCACAGAATAACAACATTTCGGTATCCTACGCTCATCGTCCTCATTTTTATGAAGGAACAGGATTCGTGATTTCATTTCAATTTACTGCTCATTCGCATCCAACAAACCCAGAATAAAGTCAATAATGAAGACTGACGAATGGTGAATTGAAATGTGATGCTCAGGACACCTAACGTGTTTTTTTATACTTAACCCTAAAATGCACCATTTTTTTGTTTTGAGCGAAAAAAAATCACAGTTATGTATTCTAACATGTAAAATTCAGGAAAAATAATGAAAAATATCAATTATGTCCTAATGTCCTGAAAATTCGATTTTTCCTGTATGTATCAGAAATGATACTTTGGCCTTTGGGGGTAGTATTAACAAAGTTAATAGTAGAAAGTTCAAGTCAATTTATGCGGTACAGTTTATTGTTATTCTTATTTTGGTATTGACAAAAGTAATTCAGTTCTTTTTCTCTAGTAATAAGTATCACAACATTTATTATAATCATAATTCAATTATGAAAAAATAAATAAATCATTAGTTATGTTCTAACATTGTAAATAAAAAACTCAAATTCAGAGCTTCTTAGTGGGGCAATAAAAATTTATTGGTGGAAATCTTTAAAACAATTGTTTCCTTTATTGAAACAAAGTGCAAATCCGCACTTTTCACAAATTACATATGTAAGCTTTTTGCACTCTGGCATTTTGCATCTGTTTCTACTTTCGGTGTAATGGCACCAATGTCCTATATTATCAGTACGTATTGGTTTCGGGGGGATGTAGCTCGTTGGTCCTCTTAATTTTTTCGCCTGAATTTCATTCTCGATATTGACCAGACTTGGTCTACCTCGTTTAGGTGTAACTACGCAGTCAAATTTGCACAAGCATTCTGCAACTTCAAATCGAAATTCCGCCAAGTTCAAAAAATTTTCCTTCTTGATAATGCAAGCTTTTCTATGTAGCAACCAGCTATTCACAAGGGTAAGGTCAAGTAAATGATAAAATATTCGTAAGTACCACTTTCGCGTTCGAATCATAATTTTATATCTTCCGATTAAACTGTCTAGAAGATCAACACCACCCATGTGTCGGTTGTATTCTTTGACAATCGAAGGACATGAAATTTCTACAACTTTGTTTTTTTTGTTTTTTGTCGAATCTTTGAATTTTTGCTAAAGGTAATGCGCCGACAAAATTCGACACCAATGTGACAAGTTTATTGTCCTTCCACGCAACAGTTGTAATATCTGTGCCATTTGCATTAGAAACGAATTCATAAATACTGCCTCTTGGATCCTTTTTTGTGTCAGTGTCAGTAGGCAATTTACAATTAGGAATTCTATTCCTTCTTATTGTCCCTAAAGAAAATATACCCATGGAAGATAAGTAGGAAATCAAAGGTATCGTCGAATAAAAGTTATCAAAGAAAATTCGAGAATTTTGGTTTTTTGAGACGTTTCGAAGAAGCCGGACTACAACCTTAGCACAATATCCCAAGACTGGCTCTGTTGGTAGTGTCTTTATATTGGATCCCGTATATATTTCAAAGTTATAAGCATATCCACTGACGCCACTCAAAACTATAAATTTGAAACCCCATTTATGGGGCTTCATCGGCAAATATTGTTTGAGATAGTGCTTCGTTTTTGTTGAACATATTTGCTCGTCCACACACAAATATTGTTCGCATGGTATGCTTGCAAATTTAGCGTTTAAATAATCCAAAACACGCCGAAGTTTAAACAATCGATCAAAATCGTCATTATCCTTAGATTGCATTTTTGAATTATTGTTGAAATGTACGAATTTCTTCACATTCTCGAAATGCATTAGGCTCATCGTTTCTTTGATATGTGGCACTCCAAGCTTTGTAGTCCAATAGCATCTTATATTGGGTAAGTGTATAACTGACATGAATATACATACTCCCAAATATTTTTTTACATCTGCAGCCTTGAAATGGTTTGTAGTACCTATATCTTTCTGTTTTGCATATACGTTGGACTCTTGTACAATTGAGTTGATCAATTCATCATCAAAGAAGTATCGGAGATAATCGTAGGGACTTTCTAATGTCGATACCGATAAAGGCATATTACTGTCTCCTCTGAACTGCTTTTGCTCTTCATTTAATATAAGGTTTTTTTTCTACCAAATTATATTTTTGGAAGAATCTTTATAATTTTGCAATTCACGTTCATCATATTCTTGATTTAGACGTTCATTTTCAGCCACATTTACTTCCTCTTCTAATTCATAATCAAAAGCAATTGGAATGTTTTCGATATCGAAGTTTTCTTCATCTTCAGAATGATCGAATTCATCTTCGCTAACATCCCAATTGTCAATTATAAACTGCAACTCATGCGGCTTCAGGGGCCTTTCGTTTTCACCTGGGTTCATTCTAAATATAAAGCAAAGACCACTGTAACATATTTGATACATACCACAAAATTCCCACTTACATCAAAAACACTGCTTTTTTTCTTATGGAAGCACCACTGACACAATCGGGAGATATTCACAAATATTATTAATTTTTTTCAAAACTTAGGGTCGATTACGAACACCTAAACAAAATCAAACAAGCACGACCAAAACCACTGATGAGCTCCTAAGTGTCACTTCTTCGCAAAATCAGAAGTGCCGTTATCATTGTCGCATTTCTCTTTACAGTCTGTTGCAAAATGGTTGGAGCGCTTTGTTACAAATATGATGAAATTAGCGTTGTGATGAAAGTGATTTTTCCAGAATGTATCATTTATGATACAAAATGGATTTTAGGGTTAAGGGTAATTTCAGCTCGCCCTTTGTTAGTTGCATCTTATTTTCAATGTTATTGCATTTCGATGGCTAATAATAATGCATTGAATGCATATCAATGCCTACACGTCTTTTTTGGTTTCGTTCTGTACTAAGCTTACTCAGCCGACGAAACTGATGAATAAATTCGCAACTGGAGCTTGTCTATGCTGAGACCCAGAACTTCCTACCGTCCAGAGTGTCTTCGGTAGACTTTGGGAGACTTCATTGTATTTTTTGTGATGTGTAGAAACGCAATGTAGACATGTTACAGTGCATATTAAAGTTGGAGTTCCAATGTGCCTTTGCTTACGTTCCGCTGCTTACTCGCTTAGTAAATTGAGCAACTAAAGTAAATTAAGGTCCAATGTACACGTTGTACAAGTGCTTTGACATATGTCAATTGTTCTTGCGCTTTGTCACGTGTCAGGAATTTGTTGAAAACAGTTTAGAGAGCAACAAGGATGATGTTATCATATTTTACACTCATTCAACAAGATGGGCGTCAAGACAAATTATGGTTTTTTTATCTCAAGCTGGGCCAAATGTGCCCACATATATGTGGGACGGGTTATGAAATCTTTATGGAATGCGTTGTATTCTACGCTTCAAATACGGACAATTACATTAATTTCTATTTATTTATTAATTTGCAGAACAAAATTGAAAGGAAAAACCTAAGATGGTAATTTGAAATTTACTCACTTGCATGGCAACACCCGTATACAATCTGTCGCTTTATACGGTTCTATACAAACTGCACAGCAATCATTTTCGCTATCCTTGTCATCACTTTTACCACTTTTTGTGGGTATTTTGCCAATAATTCGTTTTGCGACAGTGCAAAGCTGTCTCTGTAATGGAAATGGAAGGAAAAACAGCTTTAATACAATTGCATTTCATACTAAAGTCGTTAATATAATTTATTGAAGAAGCATACGCTTACCGAATGTTGATCTTTGGATTGCAAATAGCGGAATCGTTGAACATAGTAAAATATCAACCATACCAATGAAATGATCATAAGTACGATAAATGATACTGAAACAAACAGCACAGACGTTCTGCAATTAAATTTAAAGAAAACTGAATTAATTTACATCGTAATAGAGTATTGTGTACAACCAATATTTAAGCAAATATAACGTTAAGGAACATTTAAAACAAGTATTTGCACTATCGCGAGCAGTATTTCTAGCGAAATACAAACGCCTAATCTCAGTCATTGCATGCCCTGCTCAAGTGTGTCTATGATACATAACGTAGGCAATTTATGTCTTTCGCAGGTTGTTGAACATGATACCATGAAATAATTTCGCCAGTTCAGATTATTTGTTAGTAAAGACTCTAACCATTCAGTGGGCTCACGAGTATTTATTGTTTATTGATGGTTGGAAAGCTTTTTCAGAATGATTATTTGTAGATATAGTGATGTGACGGAGTCTGGGGTTGGCTTTTGAAGTCCGTTTCTTGCGTGGGGATGTAGCTCAGTGGTAGAGCGCTCGCTTCGCATGTGAGAGGCCCCGGGTTCAATCCCCGGCATCTCCACAATATCTTTTTGAATTTTTTTCCATTTAAAAGGCGAATTATCAGGCAATCTACGTTCGAAATTCTTTTAACAAATCGGGATAAGTGCGTCAAGGATTTGATTTATATTTTTGCAACGGAATTACGCACATGTGGGAATCAGCTGTTACAGCGTAAACAATTTGAGGTTATTAGCATGAGGAAAAAATATTTTTTTTAGTATTTGTACAGGAGTAAACGAGCTACACGGACTAAACGAACTGCACGAAAAGGATTAAAAGCCTGATTCATTTTTAATGCTGAATTCGACGATTTTTGTATGTGTAATCGTTTAAGATGACTTAAGATCTCGCTGAAGATCTACAACATGGAAAGGAGCTATATGAAAAATGAAGAAAGAGTATCCCAAACAACCACGCGCAACCAGGACAAAGCATGCCCCGAAATACATTTGAGAGACGTAACTCCCGCTTAAGGCAAGACTTTATATGTGACCCGAACAAGATGGACAGGATAGCGAGCTCTACTATATGCACAACTCGCTCATCCCAAAGCTAGACATGGGGAGACACAAGGGGACTCTCCCATCTACATAAAAAAGGAGCTGAATTGAGACGTTCTTTCCATGCGAGGTTGATATTCCTGATATTCTGATATTCATCCCTGTGTTGATATTGCAACTGGTCTAACACTCTCGTCCTGACTCAGTTCTTTATAGGGCCCCTTGCGAGCAGAGGTTTTCCCTGATCAATGAACGACGGGAAGACACAAGCAGATCAAGAAGGAACGGAGAATCTTGAGCGTATGCTGCAAGAAAATAGGTCAAGGAGTTAATGAATGGACTCATCGAGGCTCACGAGTCACGCTGGCATGCCACTGGGACTCCTCTCGACAGGAGCACGTTTTCAGGAAAGTACATTCAACTATCGATGCTGTGATGAAGGTGTTGATCTCGAATAATCTTAAAGGGTCATCGACGGGTAATCGTCCTTTTGGCTGTGGGCATCTGAAATATATTCAGCTCTGCTACTTGCATGTGTTAGTTCTAGGAGCCCTGAAAATTCCTTCCTCGTCTCCAAAATACCTGAATGGGATATTGGAAAGATTTCTGAAGGAAAGCAGTTTCGTCTTTGGTACGAGACATGATTAAAGGCTGACTGAAGGCATATCAGGTTCCACTCAGAGCTCTATCCTCAGTTAAGACTTGAGCTATGTCTCTTGTAATGGGCTGCAGAGACAACTAGTGGAGAACTCGGCTATGCAAACGATGATATGGAGCTAGGCGTTAAGGATACATCGGATCAAGCGTAATTATAGGCGTGTACACTTTTACACCTAGCAGAGAGCCAGGTAAACATCCCTGGACTTAACCTTTCACTGGTGGCAAACTGCAAAACTCGTGCACCGAAAATTATAATCCATAGATTAAGAACAATAAGTGCTACGATACAATAATGGAGTCATAACTATCAGGAAAGTAAATAGCTCCCTTGACTCCGAGCTGAGTTTTTCCAAGCAAATCAGCGTAGAAGCTGACGAAGCAGTATCGGGGGTTTCGATCATTAGTCGATTGATAGCCAAGGCAGATGAACAAAGTTCAACAAAATGGTGACTCTTGATTAGCTCCATACCGTCTAAGCTTCTCTGCGGAGTAACAAGAAAGCAGCTCCTTACGGCAGAAGATGACGATCTCTCAACAGAAAATTAAACCTCAAGAAAGATCCGAGACCATTGGCTAGTCCAAAGCTTGGTGGAACTGAATTCTTTAGACTAGTGGATATGGATGTCTTATCAAGTCATAGTCATAACATTGCATAGTCAGCACTTAGGTCAACATTGACAGCTGTCAAATCCTCTTTTTATGAAAAAGTTGGAGCAGAAAGCGCTTTACCCTTGCTCTCACTTTTCCCAGTCTTTCTCACAAGAAAAGAGAACGAACAAGCTTGACTGTTGTATCAGGGAAAGTAAAAGAAAAAAAGCGGCTGATAAAGTGTTCCAACAGTTCCAGGCTGGCTTTTCAGGCCGGGTATCGAGTTATTTAAATCTCAGGGGTTTACCTCTCAACCGCGAAAAAAAGGTCTTCACATGTTACCTTTGGTCACATAGTTTGCGTATTACTCCTTTAAGGCCGCCTTTGTAGCATCAACCACAAATATCGGATCATTGTCTTCATTTTCCATAAGCACAGAATTGTTTCCGCTAAAACGGCGACTGAAGCCCTAATCATCAGCGTAGTAATATCAATCTTTCCAATTATCAGTTCAAATCCTTCCTCTCCCAGCCATGACTCCATTTTAACATGGTCATATTGAACTTCAATAAAGCTAATTCTAGCGGTTTGAAGGAAGCCATTCGATGGTCAAACCTCCCAGAAGACTATCTGCTGAAATTGAGACACATGCAAAATCCTTGTTCCAGTATAGACTCCAAGACTAATCTTGCACTGAATGGTTCCCTACCCATCTCCCATCTCATACCCTATCTCATTGCTGATCTCTTTTAGAAGCTAAGACCTCTTTTAGATTATAAAACCTATGAGAAATGATGAGGTGTAAGTCTTACATTGTGACTTACACCTCAATCTTGTCTTAGGAATCACTTCTCAGGAGCATTCCAGGCACCTTTCAACGACCTAGCTTATTCTAACGCTCCAAACTAAACATTCACGTGAAGAATGTCTCTCAATACCTTACAATCTATCTTAGTTGTCACGAAAACCCTATTCAATAAATCTGGGGATCTGAAATCGGAAGTAGCGGGTAGAATTGAGATTTGATTACTTACTTATTAATATTTGTTACTGGTTTCAATATTCGTTGACCTTCAGTTATAGAGGCCCATACTTGTGTTCCTCGATCAACAATTCGTGCCATATCTTCGCCTATCCACCGGTAGGTGAAAACTGCAGTTATGTTTCCTGAAAAAGAAGACAAAAATCATTTGAAAAAAATTCCAACAAAAAAGGATCATGTTTAAATGCAAAATTTTGTGGTTTTGAACAGTTAAGCTATGTTAAAAAAAGAAATAAAGAGGGTTGAACAGGGTACCATTACCATTAAAGAGGATACCTATAAAAACATCAGCACCGATACTGCATTTGGTCGCTTTGTAGGTTTAGTTTAAGAAATTTTTCGTTCGTTTCCACCAAAAAATCGTCCTTTAGATTATTTTTTGATCAGGGCCAAATTATTTCGAAATTTCCTCTGGAAATGTTGTGATAGTTCCTCCCTTATTGAACTTGTGCAGTTTGGTGTGACTGCATTTCCACTCCAATACTCTAATGCTATACTTTACATATTTCGAATTATTTCTATTGTCCTTCCACCCTTTGAGTCACGGGATAGAGCTGGGATCTGCTTGTTCCTTAATTAAAGCAACGGCAGGCAGACTGTCTTTTCTTCCGCATAGTTCCTGTTGAAAACAGAGTCCAGACACTTGCTTCACGGTCATGAAACCCAGCGAATAAATATTTTTTTCCTTTTGCGGAAAAAGTTAGAATTTGTTCTTCTTATACACACACATGAAAAATATTTCTGTAGTGAGCCTAGGCACATATACCTATGCATGTCCGAATGCTCCACAGGACACCGGACTTGGCCGGTCTTCTTTCCTTTTTCCCCCCGGGGTCGCCGTACTAGCAATTCATGACATAAAGCGTGTGGAACTCACAATGTAAGAAGTTGCTGAAACTGTCACATGAGACCCCACATAATCAGTAAGCCGGCCCGCCTGACATAGAACCCATACATATACGCAAATAATTAGTAGTCAATAATTACGGTCGCAAAACGATTTCTTGAATGGAAGTTTCAAGTTTCATACGGCAGGACCGTTCCCAAAAATTTCATCGGCATTCTCAGATTTCCGCTTAGTCTCTCGAGCGCATGGGCTTTTCATTTTACCAAATCCATCACAGAAACGTGCATTATAACATCAACTAGACTTCTCAGAGTCATCAGAGTTTTCATAAAATTATGGCCCTATTTTTTCATCCTTTGGCCAATTATCGAATTTCATAGCCAAAACTTTAACGACTGGATGGTTGGTCCTTTTACATGTTATTTCGTTAGGACTTATCTTATCGAAAAAATACGAAATTATCAGAATTCGACCAGTAGTGTCAATCTTTCTTTGGAGTAATTTTATTCGTGCCATCTGTGTATGTACCATTTATAATATTCGTTAGGTATAATACAAAACCAGGTGTATGCATAAGTTTTTTCTCGGTTTTACCAAAAGATGACGCCAGCGAAAAGTACCCAGCGTATTAATTTGACACAAACGCCATTTTAACAGTATGACATTCAGCTACAAGCTCACACAAGTGGAGTTCGCCAAAACTAGCATGTTTGTTATATCGAGTTGATCAATCATGACGAATTTTATGCCTGAAAAAGTGCATTTACGACACGCATTGCTTTCCTATTTAACCAGAAGATAAAGGCTGTTGAAAGTCATCGGTTGCTAGTGAAAACACATGGTGGAGACGTTCCATCCATTAGGATATGTGAGACATGGTTTCGACAATTCAAAAGTGGTAATTTCAATGGTAGACGCTTTGTTGGACCACAAAAATACGAAGGGGATGAATTGAAGGAGTTGTTCGATGGTAAATCAATTCATACTCAACGACAATCAGCAGAAGCATTAAATGTGTCAGACCAGCAATCAACAGACGTTTACGAGCAATGGTTAAGATCAATATACTCGTTAAATGGGTCCCAAACGATTAGCATGAACGTCAAATACAAAATTCCAAGGTCACTTTTGAAATACTGCTTCGGCCGCACGAAATAAAACCATTTTTGTATCGAATTGTGACGGGCAATGAAAATGGATGTATTTTGAAACCCCCAAAAGCGGAAAAAATTGTGGCTTTCATCCGGTGAAGTTGGTCCTTCAACAATACGGCCAAATCGTTTTGGCAAGAAGATCATGCCCGGTGTCTGGTGAGACCAGAGTAGTATTGTGTATTTTGAACGCTTGAAGCCCGGCAAAACCGTTAATACGCAAAGCTTTTGTTAACAAACGATAAATTTAAACCGTGCATTAATCCAAAAACTACCAGAATGGGCCAGATGACATTACAAAATGATTTTTTTACACGAGAATGCGCCGTCGCATACAGCAAAACCAGCGAAAGACACAGTGAAATCGCTTGGAAGGGACATCCTTCGTCACCCGTCGTACTCCTCAGACTTTGCGCCACCTGACTATAAACACTTCGAGAGAATAGGACACGCGCTCGCCGGGCACTACTTCAGTGATTTTGAGGAAGTTTGAAAGTGGCTCGGCGAAAAATGACAAGTAGTTTTTTTGGGCATGGTATTCAAAAATTCCCTGAAAGATGGACAAAATGTGTAGACACCAATGTATCAGCATTTGGATTGGAAAAAAATCTCCTAAAAATTGTGTAGTTTTTTTTTACCAAAAAACCAGGAAAAAACTTGGGTACATTTGGTACCTTGGAAGCTATAGTTTCACAACCATGTGTCTATTGTTCAACCTATATCAATTTTTGCTCCAACAAATGTTTAAAGTTCTGCTAGAAAATATCGACTAGTTCCGATGTTGAGAGCATTCCTTGAGATTGCCCCACAACGTGGACCGAAATACAACATTTTAGAGATTGGAAGAATTGAACGTAGGACTGAAACTTGTTTCAGATCCTAGGGGTGGTGGTTTGACACATTATTTCAATCCCGTCTATGGAGACCGTGGAACTAAGCCATTACGGCAGGTGTCCAGGTTAAACCACGTGACTTCATGTCCCTTCAGAATGATTTTCCACCGTTCTTCCGGTTTCTTTTGCTTTATCCGAAGACGCGTTCCGACTGTGAATCATCCTGAAATGTGTTAGGTAAGCATGCATACGTTTACAGGATGATCAACTGCACTGCAATCTGATCCATATCTTATCCATCTCTTCAATAAAAAGACATGACGAAGCAGGCAGAGATAATCACACGATCTATAAAATACCATAACAAAGCCCTTTAATTGGCCCAGGCCATCACATCGTACTTTTTCCACATGAGTCTTTCCTTGACCTAACCCGTTCGTCTATGTCCAGTCACCATCAACTCAAAAGCCGCTTCCCTGCTAGCTACCCTTAAGAACGAGCTGGAAATTGCTCAGGTGAACCTCAACCTGAGCCTGCTCGTAATAAGAACTAATGTAAGTCCCAATAACAGAAGAAGAAGCATCACAGACAACCATTTCATGTAATAATTGTGCTATAGTTCCTTCAGACCTGCATTCGATATCCAAATTTACGTATCTTTAGTAATAAACAACAGGAGTTGGCTCAATATTGATAAAGAAATAAACTAAGAATAAATTTATTTCAACGCAACAAATTAATTTTTGAACTTTGCGCGTGGAGTCGTGGAGACTCAAACCAAAGTTCAAAAATCACCAGGAAATATCAAAACAATGCGCAACATCCACTTTCCATTTAGCTTATAAATCACCCGCTACCATGCAGATACGAGTATATGTACTCACATTGATCCTTCTAGCATCTCATATGCTAATAAATTAGCAACACAGTTGCGTCGTAATTTTAAAAGCGTGGAAAAATTTATCAACTGCGGCACTGCATACATAGATACATCTTACATCAATACGGAAACTGAACTTAAGATGGAGAAAATGAGAAGAGCATCAATTGCATCTGGGCGGTAACCAAATCTTTAACAAGGGTTGAATGTGACCGTAGCCAAAGGTCATCTAAAGGTCTTTGAAAAACCAAACTCCCTGAAAAGATACTTTCTTTGTCGCTACTATTGCGCGAAGATATTTTTGAACAATGCTAGAATTGAGCGCTTGTTGCATATCTAAAACGAAAGCTGAATTAGTTTTCATCAGCGATGCGAGATACTAGCGAAAGCGGAAGCTTTACTGGGAAAAGCAGGAAACACCTCGGAATAAGTCAGCGCGGATTTCAACAGACTTTTGACGGAGAAGCAAATCTATATATATATAATTTCAAACCTATTATTAGAGGAAAGCCGTGTTGCGTTGTCAGTTATTTTAGCTTTTTATTAGGACAATTATCGCTTTGTTGGGTAGAAACTTTCTTTGGTTTATATCTCCACCGAACAACGTATATAAGTCAACTAGCACTTAACGACATAAATTTGTTTTATTTACTTATCTAATGATTTGCGCAACTTTATCCAGTGATAATACAGTGAAACTTTCCAAGGAAATTGTAATAATTTGATTTTCAGATTGCGTGTGTTGAAAATAGCATTCATAAAAGTCTCAAGGTTGTGTAATTTCAACTTATATTTTAGCTTTCCTAATGAATTTGCAACCTTTGACAGTATCTTAGTAATTATCGTTATTTACTCAACGTTTCATATGAAATCTCACTTGATTATCAGTTCTAGTTCGAAATTCGTTAGTGCTGATATTCCTAGGTTGATCTAGACGAGCTTAGTAAAATTCAAACGAAATGAAACTGATGACAGCTTGCACTACTTTTTGAATAATTTTATTGGACACTCAAGTTTCCTTCCAACATCCGAGACTTTGTCGTAACGAAAATTGATTATAAATTCATGACTCAAATTGATGTCAATTTTCGGCCATTACTTTTTTCCAGCTCTCAGACAGGGCATGAGACTCATGTCAGAAAACCTACACACCCATTTACCCGATCCAGAAGTCTCACAAGAGCGTGTCTAACTTTTCTTTGTTCAACGAAGAGCGTGTCTGACTTTTTTTTTTGGTTCAACACAGAGCCTGGCTTACTTTTTTTTTATTCGATGATTTAAAAAAAGTTTTGTTTCAATATTTTTAAGTATGAATTGGACGAATTACACATTAGCTTTGATGGTCTTTCATCTACCAGGAGTATGGTCCCAATCAACGATCTCATAACTCTTTCTAGGTAGGATTTCGACCATCTAAATATTTTCTCTGCAAATGAAAGTAGCTTAAATTTATTAATTTCGTCTTAATTTCGATGTATGCCTCAAAATGTTGTAGGAATCGACATTAGCTGATTCCTCTGCTCAATCTACAGAAATGGGTTCTATAGATGGACACCAGTATTTGGAATCTGTGTCCTCTTGACGAAACTAGTCTAGATTATTTTTGATCCTCCAAGAGTACAGATACTGATAATTATTATTGATAAAGAAATAGTAGTCCCAAAACTTTTTTGTAAATCAATCTCTTCTTTGCAGGATTCACAGGTTTCACAGGTTTCGAACAGCCTTTGCCGTCGTTTAATAGACTATGACGTCCACATTATCTACAACCCTTGTAATAGAGATCAAGTTGATACGCATATTCGTCATAGTGAGTTCGTCCTTTGGATCTATACCATTTTTGTTCTTTTCGTCTATTGAGATCATATTAACATCGAAACAACTTTAGTACGAACCATTGTTGTGCCACTACTGGCATGTGAAAGCTATATCCTTGCATTTTTTTGTCCTCGGAACGTGTCGTAGCTCTCTGTCACCATCTTTGTTTCGTCTACAGACACTTTTCGGCGGTGTGCATTACGTTCAAAACAGCGCTGAAAACAGTTCAGCGAAATCTTCTGGCATTTCTAGCATTTCCAAACGTGTTTAGTCACTGCAAATATGTATGGTGCCGCCAATATCTAGTCTCCATTTTTCCTCACGTTTTGACCGCTAAGGGTATTTGCTTATTGTTTTTTGTCTTCAATTTTTCAAATTTGAATAAGCAAACAGAAATTACTTTCCTGTAGGTCCTACATTTCTATTTTTGTAGGTGATTTCATTGTTTTTCTGTATTGATTGGAAGCATTGCCTAACTACTGAAAGACCGTTTAAACTTCGAAGAAACTCCGAATCTAGCGATATTAGACTCCACTTTTTCAGATGCATTGATATTTGGAAGCAAAACGTTTTGGTAGATAAAAGAAAGAGACGACGGTGTGGCGGTCTTAACTCAGGTCACGATTTTCCTGGGACGAATATCCTACTTGTTTTCTTAGAGCGAGTTCAAAGAGTTCAGCAAATCCTGTTAACTACACTTTTATTTTACATCGTTCTGAACTATCTCTACTGATTCGTTTCGCTATATCCACACACCGACTATCACTTTTGTTTAACTGGAATTTCGACTTCATGTTGATAGAACTGCATTGTTTGTGAGACAAAGTGTGCCAAAGGAAGTGCCTACAGTCCAGAGATGCAGGACAAGAGAGGGTAAAGCTTGCCGACGAGGCCAGATCTGTCATTGCCATAAATATCACTTAAATTTCGAAAAACTGCAACCAGGGAACCGTGGTATGGCTTTCTCCCTTGTAGCTTAGGTTGTTTCTCCATTTCACATCCTTTTTGTTATGGAAGGTTGAACTAGTTAAGAATGTGTCTACCAAAATATTGGTGAAGCTATATCTGGTACGCTTTATTTTGGAAGTCAGTGTTCAGTGATCAGATCGATCATGCAATAATGGAAATGAGAATGCATCAAACCAGTCATTGTCTCCAAGGATTTCCACCAATCGATTTCTTAATATAGTTGATTCCTTTTGGTACTAGAATCAAAAATATAAATAACGAAAACTTAAACACTCCTAAAAATTAAAGTGGATTTTAAAAATTGTGGTTTCATTATGATCTTCTGTTTGTAAATTTGTCTAAGGTTCTTAAAGCTTCTATTAAATTCCAACCCGATAAAATTTCTCTCAAAATTTTGGGCTTTTTACTCGTTTAACTCCGTCAGTGGATGTGGCTTGCCGCGTCTGTGATGACCCTCCCAAGCCAGTGTAAAGGAGGGAGGTCTAAGCCCCAGCGCAGTCAATGTTTTGCTTGGTATCAACTGTCATGTAACCAGGACAATAGCCTTGGATTGGATTAGAAATACGGCAATGACTCTAGCAACGAAGTAAGGACTATTCTTTTGCAACTCCAAACCCCAGGTCATTAAACAGACCAGATGCACTGCGAAAACTTCTTGATAAATTCAAAATCAACATCCTTGCAGGGCAGGAGACCAAGTAGCACGGCAATTAGATATTAAACATGCAAACGCATATTTTGTTTGGAGCAGCTTTCACTGGAGAGAACATTTTCTAAAAATATTGTCACCGACTTAAAGCCCGTCAACGAAAGAATCTGGAGGATTCATATGAACCAAAATTTTCTTCATGTCTAGCTGACCAACAGCAATGATTCTACTGAATGAGATACAATGAGGAAAGGACAAAGGGAGATTTTTGCAGCACTCGTCAAATAATATTGAAATAGCTCTGAGTGACTTTAAAGCAAAAATTGGCCGAGCAAAAACGCATGGAAGGGCAAATAGCGTTCTGCGGAAACCAGTGCTAAAAGACAATGCAAAATAGAAGCTTTCAGCAGAATACTTAGTCTAAGTTCAACTCATTTCCTGCAGCGAGACTTCCACAAGAGAATGTGTGCATCTCTATACATGGCCACAAATTCAAGAAAATCGACCAAGTTCTCAGACAAAAATCAGCGGCCACAAGCATTCTCGACATATGCTTGTTCCGCGGCGCTCTCTTCGATGCGGAACACTTATTATTAAGGGTCGAGTTCCAGGCTTTCAGTGTTTTTCATTGCATTTCATTTTTTTGGAAAATTTTTTGTTTCCGATTTCGCAATTTTTTTTTGTTTTTTTAGTTTTTCTAAACTGAAGCTTGAGCTGAGTTAGATGCATCTGAATTCGACATCATTTAAATTTGGCGATGATGTATGCAGATGATACTGCAAGAAAATTCCTTACCATAACGGTAAGTACCTGTTCGTTTTAGTGGTGATTCACGTCAGTATGTAGAAATGCTACAATTTTTTTTGATACGACAGGCTTTGGAGAATATCAACGCTAAATCTTGATAGGGTGTTTGTTTGATTGACAACGTGTCTGAATTGATGGTACCTGAACGGTACGTAGCTTTCTTTTCTTGATCATTACGACCACTCGTTTTCTCTCTCTCTCTCTCTCTCAAAATTCTCTCAAATTTTCTAATCATACACGGACTCAAATGTACTATTACAGTGGTGAAATTCTCATAACGTATATTTCAGCTTAGGAACCTAGCCATCGTGATTTCTCTACACACGTACGTTGTAAATTTCAAAGCTCCCTATCTTGTAAAGCTCGCTTTTATCCAATATGGCATATTCAAAGCACTTTTTTGTGAAGCCCCATTGGACTGTTAGCCCCTTTTTAGTGGTTAAACTATCAATAGAAGCCTCGTGATGAAAAGAATCGTCTTTCGTCTTGATATTGATTATATCTTGTCGAATAGGAGATAACCAATAGATACTTGATTAAAAAGATAAAATTGGCAAGATCAAATAATTGGCTGCTCTTAGACAGAAATAGAAAAAGCATCAGCAGGTTTATGTTTACAATTACACGATTTTTTCTGGGAAAGCATGGAGAGGGGTTTGATTATTTTATACGAAAACGGGAGAAAATATTAGTCCGGATTAAATTCCACTTTTTTCGATCGAATACCGATACATTGGAAGTTTGTTTGGGATTGGTAGATTGTTCTTTTCTCTTGGGATTTGATAGCTCGAAAAAAAGTTATATTATTAGTATTACAGAGGATGTGCTAGCGACACATTGACTGCAAATTAACTACGGCAACTCGAAATTCAGCTAAACAACCATTTTGATGTGTCAACTCCAGCATCATTATTGGGTCGCGTGAGAGCTTTTCCACGTTAGCAGCTCGAAAGCCCCAACGAAAAACGGACACGTTCTGTTCTTTTTCAATTGCTGTAATGCATTCAACCTGTTCGGTGTGGAACACCTAAATTGTGTGCTAGGGCACGTAAAAATCAAGGGTAATACGCATGCGGACGAATTATCTAGAAAAGAAGCTTTGATAGCATTCATCTGTTGTGAGCTGCTTAATGCAAAACACTCGGGAGTAGACTTCAATATCCAAGCTCTTCCCTACGTTTATAACTTAAAGAAATATTGAGTATGCATTTGAATGGACAAGAGAAAGCTAAGGGGCACTTACTGGAATCCCTGAATGAAGAAGGGTTTGGAAGCGATCAGTGAGTGTAAATTCTTTGAAGAAAAAGCCTCTGTATTTTGAGGTAGAAGGTACTTGGATCGAAGGAACTTGGAGAGAAGTTGATTTTATATAAAATTTGTATGAAATATTTACTACGACTAGAATTTTGATGTTTGGTTTAATCCTTAAATGTGGGCTGAGAGTCTCTGAGACTCCGGGCGGTTCTCAGATTCTTTGTTTTACTTGAAAATTGATTACAAATCCTTATTTTGTTCTTATTGAAGACCTATGTTTGGTTATAGATAGGGTTTCGCCGCGATTCGGAATCAGGTTCTTAAAAAAATTGTATGTGTATATAGTAGCCTGATGAATTCCTTGTCTGCACTAGTCTTGATAATATTTGTCGTCCATACGTAAAGCTTAAACACCTGGACATCTGGACACCGTCTCTGAAACGTAGGAGTTTCGCTGCTTTATTGAATCAAGGTTGCCTTTTCTTACCTTTGCTCTCGAGGAGGATCTTTATTGTTACTCTCCCTACGATTGGGTTGCAGTTGCCCTAGACTCCTATGAAAATCTCTGAGCCCTTATGAAACCCCTGAATTCCTTTGACACTATTCAGTGCAAATATACATTGGTTATAAAATCGCGGCTTACTTTTATTTTTCAGCTAAATTCCCAGCAATGAACATCACATGCTCATTTATTATAATTGGTGGGAAACGCACGTGGCATCCAAGCTGTACAAACATAAATATGTAGCAATATTTTTTGTGTGGCCTATGTTAACATATCATACAATTAGACGCTGATCTCATTAATGTTAGTTCAAACTAAATGACGCCAAAGGTCTTATACTTTTATTTTCATTTAAATTCTTTAGATAATTTTGATGATAAAATATCTGACGAGAAAGAAAAAAAAAAGACTGGAAAAACTTTTTGAAGAAAAAAAAAACTGACATTGTAATAGGCCTCTTTTCACTGATAATAATCGTAACATCTCCAAGAACGGAAATATCACTTTTATTGTTTTAAATATACCATAAACGGTTGGAGATTAAATCTACATTCAAATTTCAAGAAACAACACGCGTTTGTCAGGTTTTTTTTTTACATGCAGACAATGAGTAATATGCATACACTAAATGTAAATACCTCAATCTGTTTTTTGTTTGATAAGAATATAAAAACAAAATATTTCACATTTTCAAAACGTGTTGCACCTAACATTTAAATATTTAGTAAGAAAAGAGAAAAGAAAACCAAGTAGACGTATTTAATTTAAGAAAAACCAATTTTACCATTAAATTTTTTTAAATTTTTTTAATTTACTTCTTGTTTAATTTTAATTTTCAAGCACCTTTTGTTCATTCCGTCATGCATCACATGATTCAATACTAGACTTGATGTTTTGCCATATCTATTACTTAAACTTGTTCTCTTCGATAGATTCGATATATTTAACAAGTATCGAATACCAAATCGTGTGGGGATTATGTGGTTGAAGAACATATGTAAACTCGTACAGGTATCATCGAGTTGAGTCTTAAGCAAAACAACGACAGTGTGAGGAAAAGTGAATTTGATTCCATACTGATACCGATTTGTTTGTTGAAATCCGTGGAAGTTCAATAGCTTTAATCATTAGGGAAGTTTAACCTGCTCTCGTACATTGACCAGCCATGAAAATTCAAATTTTCATTGCCACTATATCGAGGCCTATCTGTCAATGTTCATATAATATAATGCACATTCTTGGATCTTGTATCATTTCAGAAACAATATCGCAACGACAAATTATACTCATTGGTATATCTGATATGTAACAGGTTCTATCCCAAATTGATATCAAATCGATAAGCAGAACAGTACATACAAGATCAAAATTAATAGAGCCATTAATAATGAGACTACTATTAAAAATGTGAAAATCAGGTTTTACCTACACAAATATTCAGGTTTCTGTACGAAAAATCCATCAGAAATCGGAAGCTGATTATCTATTGAGGAAAGAAAGCTGAGGTCTCTGTTGAAAGCCTTCAAAAAGAACCAACATTTTTGCAGTTTATTTACCCATTATTTACGGAAAGGACCAACTTTGCTCGCCAGTCTAGGCTAGCTGTGAGTAAGTTTTCTATTTTGGATAAGTGTTTCATAATTATGAGCGATTCCGCGAACTTCCCTCAAGGTATGACAGGTAGCTGACAGTAAGTTTCCTATTTTAGATAAGTGTTCCATAATTATAAGTGATTCCGAGAACGTCTTTCAGGGTATATTGCATGTATTATGGTTTATATGATACAATTAGCTGAACAAACCAATTTCTCTTTATAGAACCCCTTCCCCTCCCAAAAATTTTATTTATCGTTTTCAATGCTATTTCATTTGAGCTTTACTTTCTATATTTTTCCAAAGAAATCCAGTAGTGTTGGAAAGAGATCAACGCACTTCCAATATCCTGAAAAAAATACAAGCGACTCGTCTTTAAAACTCGATATTTAACGTTATTTCGTGGATTTTTTTTACAATTATCCGAAATCGTAGAAACATTTTTCATTTATTATTTTCAGCGTAAAACTGAAAAGTGTGCAAAAAAAATTTTTTTAAGCTTTGTAGTGTAAATAAGGGAAACGTTTATTGCTGGGATGAAATTCTAATTTCTATACATTTATTATTGACGCAGTATACCTATTAACTTAGATAAAGTTTTGTCACATCTTGATAAGAATACTAGCGCACACTTTAATTGAAAAAGATACTTATAAGATGAATTTTTAGCAATTTCACTTACAAATGTGTGAGTGCCTGCAAAAAGTATTCATACAAGCGATAATTTTTCGAAAAATAAAAATTCATTTTTCAGACTTCCAGGCGCATACGTGTCTTGACATAATGTTTTCATACTATGCTTACTTATTGAAAATATGTGCGTACTTATGATAGCATAAAATTATTTTCTCGAATCCTTGCAGATTTTGAAGTGTACATATTCAATTATGGCAGAATAACTCGTGTTTATCCACACATTAAACATGTGCTTATCGCTTTTCTGAATTTATATAACTTTATAAAAGGATTTGCATTGAATCCGTTATTGCTAGCGAACTTCCATCTCAATACCTGTCCACCAGGAAGTCTAGTCTGAAATCAGCTTTGACACATCACTCGCGCTAGTTACATATAAGAAACATTTCCATGCACCTGCAGAATCGTTTCTAGGAAAGGCTAAGAAGCCAGACGCAGGTGTCAGCAATTACGAAACTATAAATTTGCTATGAGGAGTAACCTCTCTCTCAGTTGTCGCGTAGCCCTAAGGTACAATACTAGTAATCGGTGTTAAAATAAAGAAAGCTAAATTTAATACAGCTGTTCTTATTTCCGGTGGAAATTTTTATTTTTTCGTCCGTTCGACTCTCGACCACGTAATTCGCTAGGCCTACAGTTTATATTGGCTTCGGGTTACGTGAATACCTGCACAAGCAAGAATGCGTAGGAAAGAAAAGGACTAACAGAGAAAAAGTCACCGTCCTCTACGATTTCAGCCAACCGAGTATGCTTACGTTTGTGCCATTTGTCACACGATTTCGGCATGTACCTTCAATATCGCTATCCGAGCGGCAGTGTCCCATATTTTTGACAAGCTCAACCCGCTATCTGTCCCATCTTCTCGCATCTAAAGAAGGTGCGCTAAATGTCATTCTCATTTACTAATTGGAAGAAGATCGCGATATTGATCTTGTCCACGTAAAACTGAAAACAATCATGTACGCTCAATTATTATCTCAGATAGAAGTCAGTCTCATCATATTTTTTACTGGTCCTCAGTACCAGATCGCTGAACCGCCCAGTAAACTGATCCTGCTTGTAGTCGATCAGGAAGCCCAACACCTTTGCTTAGAATTTCAACTCTTTTTATGAATAACAAACGCCTAGAAGTGTTCATATATCAATCTTCTTCGTTATCAGGATGAATATTTCAATTTTCTTCCAGTGCTAATAGTTGAGGCATGTCATACGCATTGTGGAACAGGTTGTGCAAGTAATCGATGCCTTAAGTAGTTTTAGTTGTAGCAGTTCGTTTCAAAAGATGTTACACAAAGGATTAAGGACTAGCACTTAAGGATTAAGTACTGAATTCCCGCATGAGATCGTTTTGTTCATACAGTTATTTTTCCAGCACATACAGAATATTCGCCCACAGGCAAAATGCGATGCGCTCATATGTTAATGTTCAGCGTCACTAGAACGACCACTTGTATCTCAATCCAGTTGTTTGTCGCCATGTGTCGAAACCCATTTACAACCTACATAACTTTATCAATTATGGAACGCTCTGCTCTGAAACTATACGTCAATCTCTTTCGTAACTTTAAAGATCGCACAGTAATTGTTGAAAAGCGTCTTTGACAACTGTCAATGACAATTGATGAACAAGAGTTTCAAATCACAGATTTTGTGCTGATTGTGAGATTCATAACAAATGATCTTAAAAGTAGCTCTAAAGATTCGGTGAATAACATTGTTAGAGCTTACAAACAAGTTGATAATCAAAATCTTTGAAAAAACATTTGAAAACATTTTGAAACCGATGACGTAATGAAACGTCATTATTTTCTTATAAACCAGGCAGGCTTGATACTACATCTAAGATCCAGAAAAGGCCAATTAATCGAAGGAGTATCGTGTTGAAGGTAGATCAAGGCCAAAAAGGAAATTGTGAAACTCCTGGAAAACTTAAAATCATTTAGACAGTTTGTCCTGACGTAGTGAACTATGAATCTCTTCTAACGAACCAGGTTGCAATCAAGATTGAATATATAAGATGTGTCGTTTGTGGTACTGTTTTGGCCTAAGGCCTGAATTATAGAAAGACTACTCTTGGTTTTATGTTAGAATAATGCACAGATGAAAATAGCATTGATGATTGCAATTGGTTTTGTCAAATAAAGCGTTTACAAGCCTTTTTTCTGATTTAGCACAGACTATTTTCTGACTCCTTCTTAAGTTTAAATCTCGACTGACATACGAAACGTATATGTATATATCTATCGAAATTAAAAAAAGTCTCAACTCTAAAAACTGTGTATAATTGTAATGTATTTAATTGTATATTAATTGAAAGCGAAAGCTAAAAAGGACACATATTGGACAGGCACAGAAATCGTTTATATTCACTAGTAATGAAAAGAAAGAATAAATATTCGTTTCGAACACACAACAACTATTCGTTTCTTTTCCCCCGTACAGAAAGGAATGTTTGTTTATTTTTTTAAAAAATTTGATAAAATATTCCCCTTCAAAATTTCCAACACAATCAAATATAAATTATTAAATACGACAATTAAGAATATAGTTTCTATCAACTTAAACCGCGCCCTGAAATATGAACAATTGGGTGTCTGCGATACAAATACTTTCCGCATACACTGTACGACAAGAACATTTATTGTTTGCGATATAAGGAGTCTATTATTCTGGCCAATAAGAGAAAAAAATATCAGACAAGGAATTAAGTAAAAACAAATTTGCATCAACAGTGAATACAATGATGATTAATATTCGGGGAATTGAAACAAAAAATTAATAGATATAAATTCAACAACAATTTATATTTTACACAAACAACAATACAATTCACACTTATGGAGCTTATTTTGCATTAGTTTTGAGTTCATTAATTGAGAACTTATTTTTATTATTGATTTAATCTGAATTTTTAACTTTCGGAATCAACAGTTGTTCCACATGCATGCGAAACCCCGAATCGGCGGAGTGATTTCTTCCGCCAAATCTCATTTCTATTGCAATTTTGCGGTTAGGTTTATGGAATTTATTTTTCCTCTCTCTATCTTAGATTTTCAATAAAACAAATGATACAGGAATGAATCATTGCATTAGAATTTTCCTAGGGATCTCTTTGTTAGAATCCTTCCCCGAGTGCCAGTAGTGGTTCAGTGATTGTTGAAATATGTTATGCTCAGCTGACACAAGGAAACATCTGCGACGGTGACATCAGAGGATTCGTTATAATGTTTTTGATTGCCAATGTCTTTGCCATTAGTTGACTAATTCAATATGATTGACTTATAACTTTGTTGACTTCTGGGTTTGTTTGGAATTATTTGGTATTTGGAATTATTTGGTAAGCTGTGAGTTTCCGCTTTGACGTTGTTAGTCACAGTCTTCGAGATAATTTTAAAATCCTCCACATCTCCCTTTGCCATTTTTTAATTGACTAAGACTCATTCGCACCCAGAAATAAAACATAAGAAATATGCAGCTACCACCAAGTACACTCTGCGATATCAGTGCTCAGTTGCTCGCGGTTACCAATCTTTAACGGGTCAGTCAACGAATATTTCTCACTCACATGAGAAGAATTTGATGACAGATTCTAAGTCCAACTATCGAGAGGCTTCCAAAGATTTATTGATACTTAAGTCATTCTCACAATTCAAGCATCCTTACCGCTAGTTCCAGTACAGAATCATTCTGCGATTCATTGGACTACAGAGACACCACTCAGGACTTCCTTCTGATACGTCGAGTATCTCTGCAATGCTTCGCATTACGACAAATAAGTAAATTTTGAACTAATCACTTTATTTGGTTCATTAGAAAAATTGAATAAGTTTGACTTTAACGTATTTGAATTTCAAAATAGTCACAGATATTCAAATCTTCATAAGGTTTTAGTTGTGGATTACCAGGGTTATAACGGAAACTAAATAAAAAAAGAAAAGGAAAAACATGTTTGGAAACTTGCTTAATCTTGCAATGTTTTTTTGGAATCTGTTCAATCCTTGAATGAGAATCTAATGTGATAATACATGGGTGTAATCTTTCAAATATGATAATATATGGATCTACTTTGATATTCAACGTAGTTATTGGATAAAGACTGACTGAAGCGAAACAAATTAAAATATAGGCCCATAAATTAAATTATTGCTGATGGGACGTAAGGGCCCAAAAGATACGTCAACGGCCGTATACAATTAAAAATAACAAAACAACGCACCAAGCGTAGCATCATCAGTTGAAGTCTATTTCACTGAAACGTTTTCCTCGCACGGGGGTGGAATTATTATTTTGTCCTCGGAAGATGCCATCGTTCCCCGTCATTTTCTATGCAAAGAAAGTTAAAGCCTGTATTTTTGTGTCCGGAAAAAAATAAGCGCATAGGCAATGTAATTAGCAAAACTTGCCGAAGATAGGAGATAGACACGAAAGTGCCAAGAGATTTGTTTCAACATTCTCTTATATATGCTATTACACTAAAAAAATTTCTCAAATAAATTTCGCCGCTCACCTACTTCGTTTGATTTCTAAGCTCTCTATCATGCAAAGCTCACTTTATTTGTTACATTGAGTATTCGTTTCCCTTTGCTTGTGTGTCCCCTTCGCTGTGTTAGCGCTTGTTAGGTGTCATGCAATATTTAAATTTGAATCAATGCGTTTGATAGTATGCAGAGTTGCATAAGAAAAATGTCCTAAGCTACGACGAACAGTGATGTTTTTTTTCCTTCTTTGTGGTCCATGTTTGGATATAGCATGCCAAAGTCAAGCTTTGGTGACTATATAAGTTTAAAATTGATCTGTTTCATCGCGTGTAAAAAGCCCAGGAAATTGCATGGTTCAGGGGTCGCTTCTCCTACCTTTTAGGTTTTGTGAGTCGGTTGCGAACAACCCAAAAAAAAGTATTTCTGGCATTCATTTCCTTCCTGGCAAGCTCAATTAAAGACAAAAGTGCTTTCAATGCAAATTTTATCTCTGAAAGGATATGGAAATGCAAATTTTATCTCTGAAAGGAAGTTTTGGGCTGATGCGCTTCGCTAGCGTTTCTATTGATGGAATAGACAATAATTTTATCAACTTTTCCTTCATTTTCTCGTGCATTTGTGAGAAATTTCCGGTGGGTTGGAGGAGGCTGTTACGTAAATTTATATAGATTATCAGGGTTGTGAGTGCTTTGGTTACAATTATAACTCTGGCTTGATTAAGCTTTGGTCATCTTTTGTAACTGTTCCAAAAATAACAACGAGCCAATAATAGACCAATTTCAAACGCAATTCTCATCAATGAAACGAAACCACACCAAAAAACGTTGTTACTTCATGTTGCGAGCGTCCAACCACCCCCATATCGAAATACATTGATGGCGTGTGCAACACCAATTTATGTCCAATCGATTTTCTAAAAAATTTTAACGTTGACGAAAATTTTTATCACATCCTTAGTGACGCACGTGAATTAATGGTTTTCTATTTTTCTTGACATTGTGAAAATCAGTTGATCTCATATCAAGGATTTTGAAGTACATAAATTTAACTGTTTTATTATTCAGATACCAGAAGCTTATCAGGGGTCTTATGGAAGGTGAGGGAATGAAACATAAATATTCTTCAACTTGAAATTGTAATTCTCCATGACTAATTTATTTGCACTGTAAAACTGCTTAAGAAAGACGATCTCAACACGTTAACTTTTATTTTTCTTGTTAAAACAAAAGAATTTCACATTTACACATGCTTCACGTGTGGACAAGACGATGTAAATGGAAACGAACTTTAGACCCGCGACTTATCAGTTATAATTTACAATGCAACTAAAAGTAAGCAATGTTGCATGAATCAAAAGAGGAAGCAAACGCACATGTGGGCGTACAATTTGATACGGTTTCTTGACGAACGTGTTCACCTTACAAGTCGATTGCACTTGCTTGTACTCGCATTACGTCGCGTCACGCACAATTTATTGCCAAGTGTGCAGAGTAAAGTTTATGCTAGACACATTCATATACAAGTCGCAGTCATACAAGTCGCGATTTATGATATATACCTGCACGGGTTCATATGTGTGTTGCAACAATGTTAAAGTTATCGCATTGGAAAGTGAAATTACACATTCAATGCTGATAATGCGTTTCGCGAATATGTTATGCGGGATTTGTTACTGATAGGAATCTTTGCTTGATTATCGGTTTTTTGTGGACTTTGTATGCAAATTGGATAAGAAAAAAAGAAACATTACTAAACAAAATCCTGGCTCAAGCAATGCTTCTTTCTAGTAGATCAAGAAAACATGCTTGAGACTTAGGGGTTGGTTTAATGATAGTAGGAGTTATGGGTCTGTTGTTTCTCTGTACGAACAAAAATACTTACGTTCCTTATCAATAACTTTCATCTTCTCCAACGTCATTGAGTTCTCATCGTTGTAGATGATAACACCAACAGCTCGATTCGAATAAGCGTTCTTGATCTTCTCCTCGAATGTGCAACCACCTCGCTGAATGAGGGCAATCCACGCTATTGGATGTCCATCGCTTACAAGATAGTGATGGGGTGGCATGATCTTCGGAGAACATCCTGTATGATCGCTCGGGTCACGCATATCAGTGACATGTACCAAGTAGCCTTGCACATTCATCACGCGACCTTCACCATATCGCGCCTTCTCTTCATTGAAATGGGACTCGGGAGCATCAAACGTTCGGTATGTGTAATTAATCGAAGCGTATGTGACGGTGTCGACCGTGATCTTCTCTTCTGGACTAGGGACCTCCTTCATACTCAAGTACGTTCCCAAGTCGGCTCGCGAGCATTCCACCGCCGGTGCACTGCAGACTATGATCAGGCACAGGGTCACTAAGGCGCCTACTGACGCCGAACGAGCTATTACATCAAATCTTAATTGCATTTTGTTTGGATATCTTTCCACTTCACTACATATAAACAAATTTCAACAGTTTTGATGACGAGCTTTTGATACTTCTAGCATCGGTGATGTTTGTGGTTTCACTTGATGATGATGGCTTGTCTGCAAAGAAAAACCAAAAGAGTTCACATGAAACATTGAAAGTGGGCAACGAAAGGAGCTTAATTTTTGTAAATTGTTTTTGAGTTTGCCGCTCGTTGCAATAACGAGCCCTTGAGCAAATTATGAAATGTTCCAGCTAATGTTAATTGATTATGCTATGATATAAGTTCATCTTAAGTAAGCAGCGAAACTTGCGCGTTCGAAAAAACATTACTAGCAATTAGACGAGCGATAATTAGTGGATACAATCGAGTGGTTACTTGGCGTTACAAACAAAAAAAAAACACAGTCAGGGCCATGAATATTGTTAATGCTGTGGAAGAAAAAACATAGTGTAGTTATAAGTCCTGAAAACTTCCAGTTTCCTTCTGGGAAATTGGAATGCTCTCATGGGCACATCAATTGCATTCTACGTCATTCTAAGCAAAAAAGCAAATTGCCATTACTTTAATCAGGATTATTTTTTTGATATTCATGTTCCAATTCGGAAACTATTTTGGTGCTCACAAAATTTTTACTTTTCTTGTTTTTTTCTGCGAAAATTTACAATTCACCATTTTAAAAAGGGACATTAAACGCACAATTATGTTGAAACTATCGTGTTTTATTAGGGGCATAATAACTATGTTTCTTTATATGAAACTATTTCAATGAACTGTCAATATCAACCAGCAAATTTTGAAAATCATAAAAAATTACATACGAATTTCTGAGTTCTGAGTTTAAAAGCGCTTACTCTTATTTTCGCGCGTAGTAATCGTTCGTTCCGTCAGGCTGTGCGTGCAAAAATGGATAAGTTCGGATCCAAATTTTCACTGTAAGATGTTTCGGTGCCAAAAAGACGTCGTATCGCTTCAAATAAAGGAAATATCGTAGCCGTTAGTGCATCCAAAATGAACCAAATCAGTTTATGCCGCTTCGTTTTCAGGATTTGGCCATCTCTCAAACGACGCTGTGACGTATTTCGCGAAAAGATATTGGCTTATATGCTTACAAGATTGAATTGACACAAGAAATAAAGCCACTTGATCACTCGAAACGCCGAAACTTTACCAATTGAGCTCTGGCAAAGCCTGAAGAAAATGAAGTATTCCATCAAAAAATCATTTCTAGCTCAAGCTCATTTCCAGCCTATTGGCTTTGTTAATAAGCAAAATATGCGTTATTGGTCAGGAAAAACCCCACATGTGCTTTTTGAGACACCATTCTTTCCGCGAAAAATTACTGTTTGGCGCGATTTTCATGCAGGAGTTGTGATTGAGCCGTATTTCCCCAAGCCCGAAAACGACCGAAATGTTACCGTGAAAGGTGAGCGCTATCGTATTTTGTTGTAAGATTATTTGTGGCCAGAACTCGATGCGCTTGACATCACCGAAATTCGGTTTCAACAAAACGTTGCCACTAGCTACACAACACGCCTAACAATCGATTTAGTGAAAGAGAAATTTGGTGCAAGGCATATTTGGCTGCTTTATTCTAACTGGGATCTAATGCCATTGGATTTTTCGGTCTATGCCCACAACGTTTGACAAGACCAAAGACAACATCGAACGTGAAATGACCAAGGTTCTGGGCGAAAAGCGTGCCAGAGTGGTGGAAATTTAGTTCAAAACAATCGACCGCTGTTAACGGGTTCGTGGTGGTCATATTACCGAAATCGATTTTCATTCATAAAAATCTAATACTTGCGCTATACCCACAAAAAATTTGAACATCTCCAATTTTCCTGTGTTTTATTAATAGATTAAATTGTTATGTCTTTAATGGAAACCCCTTTCCTTATACAAATGGCCAATATGGCATTCTGGCGTAATCTGGTCCCACCTTATAGAATCACGCAACGCTCTCTATTTTTCTATATTTTCATTTAAGTTTCAAGTACAGACACCAGAAAGGATTGTTCCGCTTAAACGCATCATACAAAATTTTACCAGACATTACAAAACATTTACATTACACTTTTGGGCATGACAACATTGAAGTGAGTCTTATCGTGAAGAAAATATTGACATTGAAATTCTATCAATTTTCGAAAAAGCATTCAATAAAAGGCTAATCAATTCTAACGTAATCGTAACGCCTGATTAGAAAATTATTCAAGAATTCATGGATTGTGAAAGCGAGCCATGTAACTCAAAAATAGATTGATGAGCTTTTTTTTTGTCGTTTACAATTATTTTATTTTAACAATTTTTCCCCAGTCGAAACATAAATAATTGATTATGCTGCTTTTTGATTTGCAAAAAAAATTTGCGTTGGTACGCAGATGATTCTAATTGAAAATGAAGAGCAACAAACGAAACTTATCTGTGCTATTATTAAACAAATGCAAGTAAAAATATTCCGATATGCATGAATTCACCTGATGAAGACGAACCTGGTCTGAACACTGATCTAATTTTTAAAGCAAATCAGAGCCTTCTTTGTCGAATAATACCTGGGAATGGCCGTGATTTATGGAGTTTGCTTAGTCTATATAATTAGCCTATTTTTAAGCGTTAACTCGTTTACTATTTATCAGATACTGACAGTTTTTCTGTTTTTTTCTTTTAAAAATAAAAACACGCACCTAATAAACATATATGTGGTTTCGTTTTATACGATATATGTATACACTAAGTCGGCGGTACTAGAACGTATGGTTAAATGTTTGAACATAGGTTACTGCTTGTTATCACACAACTTTTACGATGAATATTTATTGTATTTACATTTGATTGCTATTACGGTTAGAGGGGTTAAATCCGACATACTGACTCGGTTTTCCAATTAGGAGTCAATTGATGTAAGCCTGTTGACCGTGTTTTCGATTCATATGAGGAAGTGCAATCTGCGATAAAAACACATTCCGTGGTAAATAATGCAAAAATATTATAAACAAAAGTTATGAGTTATTGAGGCTCATATAGACTTTTATTATGTTGACTTTAGCTGGCGAATGAATTTATTGGTGGGCTATGCGATTAACAAGATAAAAATGATTGACTAAATCTCTTTAAGCCTTAAGCGGCAGCCGGTTCAAAATGGTTTGATTGCACCTCGCCTAGACCTATCTAATGAACGAATTCAGAAGTCTTAGATTTTATAACGATTGCTTAAAGTATTCTGATAAATATTCCAGCTGTTTCTTGAACTCCAAAAATTGTTTGAAAGGTTCGGGATATTCATTTTCTAAGAATACGAAATTCGGTTAAATTCAAATGTGTTAAGCAATCATCAAACCATCAAACTCCAAATCAATTTATTATCCGAATAAATTGATAGCAAATTATTTCACATCATCGTAGAAGACCTTGTCCAAATATTATTCAACTAATGCAGTCGCCGGTGAATGGATAATTGAAGAGAAAAACAAACTGCACCTATCGAAGCAAACAAACCACAGATTTTTGTGTCTTTATACAGCATTTTTGCAACAGGCTATACAAAAACTACACAAAATCTGCAAGGAAAACTATCGTTACTATCGAACTATCGTTAGACGCTTTATAAAATTGATAAAATGACGGCACGTACGATTGTTTTTTTTTTTTTGTTTTTATTTTATCTCATCTTCGTCTTATCACCCCGCAAGCATGCCGTTGTAATTTTTAAAGATTTATTTAAAGAAAATCTTCACGTAGTAGATACGACTTAGTTGTCAGGAGGCAAATCGTAGAGGAAGTCAAATACTGGACGATGCAAGAAACGACGACAAATCATTTTGTGATTTGAATACTCAAATATCCAAGTGTAATAAATATTGACGATAGTCTTCCAACGTAACAAAAATAGCGTAAACACTTGATTGCATATTCACCGTGGAAATTAATCGAAACGAGCACACGTTTTACATCTACCATAATTATATTGATCTCAAAATTTAATCACGTTGTCAGGATCTACATAATTCGGTTAAGGCTCAAGCGGTTACTGTACATAGTCGCTACCATAAATTACATATTTTGTATCTTACCAGGAGATAAAGTTGAAACGTCACTCCTCAATTGTTGAATGGAATTGAATTAGCATTTTGATTTTTTTAAAGGTGAGCTCATTATGGAAGCATAGATTGACTAACAAAGGACTTGAATTTACGCACGTAATTTGCAAGCACGCAGTACGTCAGCATCTTTTCAGTAGCTTAAATTCAGCTGATGAATAATAATAGCTGCAAAACTTTTATGCGTCTTATCTCGTTTGTTGCTTGCTATAAATCAAATCGATAATTTTTGATAAAGTGATTCCGAATAGCAAAAAATATACACGTGAACAGCTGGTGGACTTTGTGTGTTGTTACCGAAATTCAGGTGCTCCAACTTCCAAGGTGTGAATATCTATGAGAATATCTCAATTAACATATATCACCAATTAACATATATTCACCAATTCATTTGTATATAACTTTTTTAGGTATTATTTTTAAGGCCCTTACGCGTCCAGGAATCGCTAAGATGAACACACTTTGATAACGTTAACAACAGTGCTATGAAATGGATTTTTCATCCTTTTTAATAGACGAATATTTTGAAATCCCACTGAATACTGAACAACTCTTTCTCGAGGATGCATTTACCTTTGGAGCAGTTGCTGTTGATCGGACGATTCATGGACGAGTACTGCAATCTTGTTCGTTTAATATTTTTGTGAACAATCCATTTATCGTATCCGTCGAAATTTCTCGAAAATGGTTCTAACAAATGCCATTTTGGTAAGTATTCGATGATTGAATCGTTACGATCGCAAAACTTTTTGGGGAACCCAAATATTAAACTTTTTGATTCTGAACGGTTTAAGGG
This sequence comes from Stratiomys singularior, assembly GCA_954870665.1. Classification (NCBI taxonomy): domain Eukaryota; kingdom Metazoa; phylum Arthropoda; class Insecta; order Diptera; family Stratiomyidae; genus Stratiomys; species Stratiomys singularior. The sequence continues at coordinate 12,070,124 of OX940881.1, forward strand.
CTTTTGATGGTGAATGCTTAGCTTTGTTGAATGTCGAAGATTAAATCTTTCAAATGCCGTAAAAGCGAACTCTCTGTTGGTTGAATTTTTGAGTCGGTTCAAAACACAACAATACAAAAATTCACCTAGAATATTACTTCAAAAACATCCAAAATATTTTGAAGATTATCTTTGATTCGAGGAGCAGAGGGTGTCCATAGGGCAGCGAGCATCCGCATGCACACTTGTTGCCGCCTCTCAATGAGTCCTTTTCAGGTCATCCGTATGATCTTGGTAGTTGCGGGAGTAGTCCCTATGAAAAAGTACGCGGAGACACTTTTTGACAGACCTTAATGCTACAAGACTGGCGCCTCAATTGTCTGAGCTGTTCACATATAATAGCTTCTGAGACTGTTTCGCTTTTCAAAAGTAGTAGGGTACATTCTACTGAGATTTCCAGTAGAGCCTACAGAGAATCTACGAGTGACCTGAATGTTATTCACAGTTGAGTTTACCACGTAATTCTATTATTAGTCGAAATTTGGGTTTCGGCTTTCGAGTGAACCGCCCAGAAGCAGTTTCCTTACCATAAGGTTACCAATGAACTTTCTGCCCGTTCAACGAAAAGGCAAAGTTGATTTTAAGCACGTTAGTTGAAAATGCAATTATTGATAATCATTCGTACGAGTCCTCGAGTACTCGCCTGGCATGTAGAGGCTTTGAACCGAGTGTCATGTGTGTTATGGTTCTTACTCAGCCGAAATGATAGGAAGTAGCTACCATCCCAAGTTCTCTTCCAGCAACCATTCCCAAAACGCAAGGTAGCCTACAATCTATGGGAGGCATACCCTATTCAGTGATTTTAACGTTGACCGCTGGCAAGAACAAAACCTTCTATGTTCGAAACAACGTTCACCAAAACATTGAACTGTTTGTAAATATGGCGTTGGTTTCCTCAATAATAGTAGAATAGTGATACTCAATAGTGCTTTCTACTATGAATCCCTTAAAAATTATGCATACACCCAATCAGAAATTTTGAAATAATTTCTTAAAAATAGTGCGAGGAAACCACAGAACCCCAAATACTTGGGAACAATAATCAAAAGAATTCGTTCAATTTGTAAAAAATACTAGCAAATAAGGGTGGTGGTTCTTACAAAGCCGAAATTTATTAAAAATGTGTTAACATTTTTTCTATTAAATTTATTCAACTAAATCTAAGGTTCGATTATACTTTAAATTTCGACAAATTAAATATTTTTCTTTTTGCCGTTGTATCAAATAACTATTGAGCAGTAGTGTATGTTTTATCCTAGAATTCCAGTATTCAGGTTTCTTCAGCACAAATACATCAATCATTGGACATATATTTGCGAAATACCGATACTAGAATCGATCGAATGTTAATACCTAATAAGCTTATATGCAAATCAAACATCATACACGCGAGCAGCTCTCACGCCAAAAATTGGGTACTTGCACAGTTGACCTTGAAGAATTTACAATTTTTTGTTATGTCTTGATAAATTTATCCAAATAAATGTATTGTTTCGCGATCCGCAGGTAGGACTTGGCATATTTATTTTAGCATTATATTTTAATGGCAGTCGCGACATTAAACCGCGAAACATTGTTCAATATTTAACCGAGCAGAGCATGACCAACGTATAAACGATTGTTCCACAAGAACATCAGCATGGTAATTTTTTATTACTTTTATTTCTAAACAAGGAAATATTCACTGTATCGCTTGTTCCAGGATTGAATTTTGTGATCGAGACTCGAAGGCCATGTCTTCCGCATTGCTAACCACTTACGCATTCGTGCAGACAAAACCTTGTTAGTATTCATTGCTGTAGTTTACTTTGGTAATTGATTAGATTATGAATTTAAATAATATCGCAGCGCCAACATATGTACATCTTTAATTGCAGTGTTTACAGATGCACTAAAGTCTTAACAGCATGTTACAATACGGGCACATGTATCCACACATGTGTAGAGTTGGCACGGCTGCCGATCCAAGTGAAATCATGCCAATTACCGCAGAGTTCCAATTGCAATTATGTGCACTTTTCCACCAGACCACAATCGAAAATCGATACTCATGCAACAGAGTTGTTTTCATCTCGAATGTGACACTGATACATATCACACCCCTATGCCCAACATGGATAATTTGAGGTTAATTTCATTTTCAACTCAAACATTTGTGGTTTCAAGTGAAATATTTTAAGCGTATCTACCAATTGATTGATTGATAATTTTTACTAGATGGTAGGAAGTACAGTATTTATTGTTTTGTTAGCATTTTCTTTCATTTTCACACACGCGACGCCTTTGCCAATGACATATGTATGTGTTTCCATATGCCATATGATCGGATTATTTATTAAGCTTTTTTTCTTGAATCCGATTTTCTCGGTACGACTGCCGCTAGTGCGTTCTTATGCGTCACACAATACACGATATGGAATCCAATTTTTAAGATTCACCACTTCATGTGTTTATTGAATTTGTGTTCGGAATTCTTTCCACCACATGTTCAACGTGGAACGTAGAACACAGGGCAATAAACCACGACCAATTAAAACAAGAAAAACTTGAAGCTGTTGTTGTCGACAGCTGCCATTAATGCGATCTATTTTTAGTGCTCTCATATGAAACTGTGCAAATATGTATGAATGTTGTCTACGATACGAATAATTTCACATATGCTCGCACAGAAAATCCTCCGCCATGCAGTACACACATATCAAACATCAAAGCTACTTAATTGCATTACATGTATCGATTGCACGAGTATCGAATTAGCAGTACTTAAACTGAAATGCAGTCGATCTTACGCGAAACTACTAACAATTCAAACATGTGAATGACAATGAGATATAAGTACATAAAAGGATAAAGGCGAACGTTTCCTGCTTTTCAATTTTATCCACATACTGTGTATAAACGCACAGACATCAAATGCTGCGCAAAATGCAGCAAAAATGCATGCACGCATCTATGCATGCTTAATATGTTCACAAAAGCATCATTATCAAACAGACAAAATTTTGATACGCAAGCGAAGGTCCAATGAATGAAGATGTATGCTTTGTTGGTAGAACATGCCAAGTACGAAGTGAAGACGCGATTATTTGTAATTGATAACCGTCTTCAAAGACACCCTCGGGGTTCGTCGTAATAACTTTATTTATACACAATGTTAAGGGATCATCTGTCGCAGCCATGAGCCAGATATGCCCATCAAAATATACAATTAAATTATTACATGGTCCTGTTAAATTATTTTAAGTTATCAGCGAAATTATTCTGCGTGATCTAGAACGAATAAAAAAAAAAAACAATTAAACCCAACATTGGAACATTGTTCATTGGAAAACGCCCCTACTGAAGCTTTTGTATAACATCGAGGAATTCGTGCTGGTTTGTAATGCAGGGGGCTGCATTTAATTTCCGTAATAGAATTAATATTAATCTAAGAATGATGACAAAACTTTCAGCGGAAAGTTACAGGGCAAGAACTTCAACAGTTACTAACAATCAAAAAAACGACCAAGGATTTCATGTATTCTAATATAATTCATACAATATCCATATCTTAATAATGTCGGTATATTTCAATGTAGCGACGAGTTGAATACTCCAAAGAATAGTCAGAGCGTTGCCGGGTAGATCGGGAAGCATTAATTATACATTTCACATAAAGTCGGTCTATAAGTCGAAAAGACTCAACTATGATCCCATATTGAAAAAAATTCAAAGCAGTGGCATGAAAAAGGAGAACTAGTCCCAAAAACAGCCTAAATTACTCAAAACAGCAAGAAGGTATTATCTTTGGTTTTTTTCATACCGTCAAAGAATCCTCCTAATCCATTTTAAGGAACACAGCATTTTTGTTTTCTCTCGCTCATTCTCAACACTCTCATTCTAACAGTTTCCCAGAAAATATTAGAAAAGGGACGATGAAAACGAAGTTCGTGAGTAAGTGAGTTAATTTTAAGTGTGTTAATTTTAATTGATTTTATAAAAAAAAAAACTTAAATTCATTGTATCTTGACAATGAAGGACCTGCTTTTAAATATAATATTTGAAATCGATTCTACCTTATCTTTTTAAAAATAAAAGATAGTTTCAAAAAAGCAATCTTCCTAGAATCACAAATATAAAATAGTACGAAGCAGTCAAACACAAAAAGTAGGAAATCCTTCGAACCTGGAAAGTTCTTTTTAAAAAAAGTGTATAAATTTATAAAAATTAATATAAATAACAAACGTTTGAAATCTTGAGAGAAAGAGAGATTTAGGTACTAAGGTCAGAGAAACTGGCACGAAGCGAATAATCTGTGTCCTTTTTCTTTTCGTTTTTCTTGGGTCATTTGTTAATTTTTTAAAAAAAGAAACAAAACATAAGCAAATTCGTTTGAACAAAACTATATTTATAGTTTCCACTTCAGTATCTAACTTAGGGTTCCATTTTCAACCGATTCATAGAAATTACATCTATCGGTAAGAAATTTTGAATAGTACTAAATCTCGTTAAATTTCAAATTTTATTGGAACTATCACCAATAAATAATGAAACAATATTTTGATAAACGTAGTACTATCAAACAAATGGAATCAAATATAATATGTGCGTTTGATTAGGCCAAGCTGGTTGATGCCCTTGTCATCGATCCTTTTTTCACTAGATTTCACAAATCATGCTAAAGTTCTTTATTAAATTTCAATCAACCTAAAGTAATATTTTACAATTTTTGTTTAAACAAATTGTTTTTTTTCCCCCAAAGGAACTGCATGTCAGGACTAGCATGATGAAATTACGACGGTTTGACATCTGGTAAGATCAATTTTTACGAAATTTAGAAGTTTTATTAAAATAGCATGAGGCTGTGCAGGATAAGGTAGATGCAGTGGGGTTAGAGGAATATTTGAAAAAAAATTCAGTTTATGATAATACATAAAATGCCGGTTGACGCTACTTCAATGTCATATCCCACTAGGTTTCAGAAATAGATAACCTAAGAGAGAGAGAGAGAGAGAGAGAGTGGGGTAGGTAATTTTGGAATTTTGGAGACTGTGGAAGCAAAGTTGACAAATTTCAAAAATGACACTGAGAATAACATTTTCCGATGTTATATGCGAAAGTAATTTAAAGTAATTAAAACTGTTCTTTAAAATTTATTTTAAAAATTTAAAAATATAAAATAAAAATAAATAAAAATAAAATAAAATAAATAAAAATAAAATAAAATAAATAATAATAAATAAATTTACTCTAAAATTTATTTTAAAGAACAATACTTTCTATAAAATTGCTGCTTTATCCTTTCTTTTTGGTACCCAGAGTTCACGTGGAGACATAATCTAATATAAAATACATAATGTCAAGTTTAACCATCAGCAGCTCATAAATATGAATTGGGTGTAACGTAGAAAAATTCAATTTATAAAAAAAAATTCAATCTAATTAATTAAAATATTAGAGATATTAAAAAAAAAGAAAAATAAACATACCATAAAGGTTTATCTTTTTTGATGGGATATCTATTTTATCTTTGGATTAACCTATAGACATTTTTCGCTGAATTCGAATTTCAATTTAAGAAAATTTCGACCTTATATACAAGTTCAAGTCAAAAGTAACTTTCTTTCTATATCAGATATTTATTTTGTTCTCATTAAATATCAAAATTAGATTTATTTATTATGTATTCAACACTCTTATCAAAAACTTTCGCCCATTTTTCTCGTAGTTTATCAATCCTTTCCTGGTAAAATGTGTTTGGTTTGTATTGCACGAAGTTTTTGGCAGCCTGCCTTACTAACATTTCTAAATTGAAGGTTTTCTCGTTCAAAAAGTTGTGTATGAAACAGAAAAGATAGTTATCTGTCTGGAGAAGTTTTGGGAAGTACAATACTTGATAAAACAGAACAAGGAACGCGCTTTGACGTGGAATAGGATTGACGAGTGAAGGACTTTCCATTGAGTTTCTCTTGCACTTGCGCTCTTTTCTTGCTCATTGCAACTACTGAACGTATGTATCCGCAGGAATCGCTAAATTTTACTTCAACAAGAAGTGGTAAATCATTCCTTGCCAATCCCACCCTACTCACAATAAAATATTTTTGGCATGGTTGTTGTCTTCCAGATCAGATAGAGGTGGTCGATCAAGCCACTGTCATTGGCAGACTATATTGTCATAGATACCATTATTCTTCACTTTTTAACAGTCCTGTTTGAAAGGCCTAATTTTTAACACATGAGAGCAACCTTGATTAACCAACTGTCTTTTACAATTAAAAGTGTCATAGGTAATCGATTTTTCTTCGCCTGTGACATCCCTTTTATAATCCTGTTCAAAAAAAAACTAGGCTCAGTTTTTATCACATGACAGCAGATTTGATCTAATCATGGCCTTTGCAGTTTGAAGTGTCATAGGTAACTCATTTTTCATCGCCAGTGACAATTCTGTGTCAATACTCTCTATTGTCATTCATGAGAGCAGACTAGTTGCAATTAACAAGCGATCATCTGTAATCCTTTCACTAACATTTTGAGGTAACCAGACTCCATACTTGTTGACTCTCTGTAATTTCTCCAGGTGACAGTTAAAAGTCGTTTGTAATGTACTCAACCTTTCTGCTTTACTACTTTTTGATTGATGTGGATTTTGCTCGAACATTGCTGTTAAAAGGTTGTCATCAAAGTTGTCAAGATGTCCCGCAGTAGATCGGCTTTTCAGGTTTTAACTTCAGAATGAAATTGTACCAAGCAATTTCTAACTACCCAAAGAGTTAGGAGTCCTTCACCATATACACTGCAAATTGTTTATGTTGTTGCCTTAGCTTAAAATCCCAAAGCATTACATGAAAAAAACGTATCTTTTGACTCTCCGTATCAACAACCAATTTTTATAATGTGTTTAAAAGTTCAAAAAAGACTAACTGAAGCCTCGTCCATATTGTGAGAACAGAAACTTGTGGCTGTGTTAACTAATATTACTATAACATTAGCAACGATAGTGAAGGGAAAAGGTGCTTCAAATCAATAGTAAAGGAACACAAAACTATCTCCTTGAGAAAAGCTTTATTTTGATTGTTTTGGATGACAAATGTTGAAGTTATCAATTCCAACAGAGAACATAGACGGGACTTGTTCTAGGATTGAATATTATTATATTTCAGATCGTTGGTAGAACTTTTGAGCTGGTTAGAAACGTTAGAAATTGGCAGAATTTCATTCAAATCGGAGATAATAATGAGTGAGATAATAGAGCGATTGTTTTTGCCCAAATTATTATGAAATAGCCGGTCAAAGTCGTTCATTGGATTTTTAACGCGGCTCAGTAAAAACGCGTACAAGAAACAAACAGAGAACAAAATATACTCTCACTTAACAAAAACTGTATACGAAGATGTTGAAATCTTCAATTTGTTGTTTTTTCATTCTTCCTTAATTTCCACCATATTTTATTCTTCGGTAATGCATCCATACAATCCCACCCGCAATCATTAACAACGACAGCAAGCAAACGGCTGCAATAATAAATAATTTTTAAATATGAATGACCCAAGAATCAGATCTATGGATGGTATTGCGTTTAAAAGCCTTTTAAGTCCGACCCACACGAAGGCTTCTTGATAAGAACAACGAATGTTTATTCTCGTATGCGTAGAATATATTTCAAAATTCAATCTTCAGTGTATGCTGTACTATAAGTCCACAAATGCCCCGTCAACAACTAGCACTTTGCCTTGAGTGTGGGAAATGAATTTATCGTCGCAGTGACAACTATAATTATCCTCGTAAACGAGCAATGTCGCGGCCGTGACTTTTTCTATGTTCAACTAATGACACATACAATTGATAAGGGAGAGCTTCTTTCTCTTGTCTCATACATTGTATCATTTTAGCTTGATAATCAACCCCTGCAAGTGTTTCTACACGGTGACATTCCTCATCATAACAATTTTACTTTCTCAGTTGTTTTTTCTTTCACACACTAACTGGAAATTTCAATGAGTGTTGATTGAGCCCCGAAAGAAATGCTGGGTCCCCTGCAAACTGTTTCATGGGAATGTTTTCGGTCTTTCGAAAAATGCTTTGAGCTCTGAGAACACAGGAGAGTACCCTTGATTCGAAAGAGTATATACATGGTGCAACAACACTTCAAATAGGACACGATCTATGCATAATATGTCTAAGAGATACAATTAGTCAAACTCAATTTAGAATTTGTCCGAAAAAAATCGTTTTATTTCAGTCCGGAGAAAGTGATTTACACCTTACAGATAAAAGTATCTTAAAATCGAGATACTTTTAATTAAGACGCCGGCAGATACGCCCGACCTTTAAAAATCACTCGTGGCTGATCACATAGTAGGCAATTAGACGGCTGTTTAGTCTTACACAGCCGTCAAGTGTGTCAGGACTTGGACGAAAATGCATAAGATGCAGACATGTGAGGGCCTTTAAAAAATTGTTTACGATCAGCTGAACACAACATTTCGGTGTGATCAGAAACTTCTTGTATTCCCAGCTATAAATAAATAAATAACTTTGCCCGGTTGCATGCATGCTATTCAAGTTGCTACGAGTGAGGACGAAAATGTGTTGTGAGTTTTTATTGATAATGTCGCACTGAGTCGTGTTTTCCGATGAGTTGAGGATCTCCAAAAATAAAACTCATTTCAAAACGATTGACGATTGAACCAAATATTTTTAAAATTAAGATGCAACACAGAATGCTAGATCTTCTTGAAATGTCTAGAAAACATTTTATTTCGAATTGAAAGCCAAAAAGAAGTCTTTTTTTTTTAGAATATCTTCACTGGATGGCGTCTGAAAAAGTTTTGCTGTCAAATTAAGAATATAATTGCATCGTGTAAATTCAACGACTTCATTATAGGGCCCTTGCCCTGAGCAATAAATTGATTAGGAAAACTCAGACCAATATAAGCAGTGTTATTGAATGGATATCGTTCTTCAATAATCTTTCACATTTGACTTGTTCTTCCGAATAATGAAAAAAACTAATAAATACCTACTGTAGGTGCAACAACCCTCCCCCTAACGTCCGATCCTTCTAATGAGCCATTTATTTTATTTTTTCTGTTTATTTTGGTTGATATCCGTATTTACTATGTTCTTAGTTAAACGTTTTCCTAGACATTGTCATAGAGTAGGTTGACCCTATGGTTAAATAAGCGATCATACAAAATAAGCAATCCCAGGATGTTTCGAGACAACTGCAGGATAAACTAGATCCATTGACAAGAGTGTAGTTTGAAAATTCTATCATAGTATAAGTCCAGGAAGAACAAGAAAGCATATTCAACTTCTTTAAAATAAAATCAGTGTTTCGCAGTCTCGTTTAACAGTTCCTCGATCATTTCAAATGGTTTTTATCAAATTTAAAAAAACTGTAGGATAACAGAAATGTGGGAAACACAGAAAAATTCCTCGCAGCAGCTTTTAAAATAAAGATTCAAAACATGATCATCTTTTAGTTGAGGATGTTGAGCATCACAATCGCGAAATTTGTTACGGGCTACAGCATGCTCAGGACGAGGCCGATGAGTCTGTGTGTCATTCCCCTGAAGAATGGATCTCGATTGAAGGACGCCTATTTTTGAAGGCGCTTTCACCAAAGTCATAGTGCAAATGATCTTCACGTTTACTAAACATTAGAGAACAGTCAAGCAAAATTTGCACTATATATTATGGCAAAATAACGTCTGGCTCATGAGTAGATTTTTGAAGGTGGTACGATGTCAGTTTCTCTTTGATATTTGCTTATTTTATCGATGATATGTGATACCCATATCTTTGCTGATAAATGTCACTCATTCCCTGTCAACATACAACATTTTTGACAATAATGTCGGATACTATTTGAAATTTTTAGGCCACTGCTTCTTATCTCGTAACACCAAATCAAGCACGATACCAAAGTGATCCTCGAACGTCTGTAAGGAATGGAGAAGAGATATTCGCTGGATTTCAATACCTGCAGACATTTTGGACAGTGAACAAGTAGAGATACTTCCGAGAAAGAAAGCCAGCTGTGAGTCGTTTATAAATTGCAGAAATATCAAAATCGCACTGTTTAGCACCTTTTACCAGGAAAAACTCCAGACCTATAATTATTCGACAGATATTTTTTGCAAAATATGTGAGTTTGTAAGGTAAAGAAGTTGATAGAGAAGATCTGTTACAAGAAAGAAAGCGAAAAAACGCTTGCAATGTGGCAGAAAGGAAACAATGCGCTATTGTTATGGCCCAATCGAAAGTGCGATGCGGTTGATTATCTCCTTGGTCAGTTGCTCAGCGGGCACTGGTATTTGAAGTCTTACCTAGTGATAATAACGGTATCAATAAATTGGATTTCCAAAATAGTTTTCATTAAATTTGCTGTTTTTTCGAATCGAGTCTATATCTTGTCTATTCGAGTCCCGACTATAATGGTATAACTTTAAAAAATTAACTAATCAAACTTAAACAGTCTTAAACAGAAATACAATTGTTATAGTTATGTATGTTCTATTAATTGATGTCTCAATCAACTTTAATTTTCAATCTAAACATTCTTATCTTATCATAGTAATCTCAAAAGTAATATCAAATATTGGTCGCATGTTTTTATATTATTATAGGAATGAATTCTCTATCACCAACCGCCACTTGACTTCCTTCGATCGAGCTTTTATTTTTCTCTTCACGAGAAACGCATCCTCCTTGATTAGCAATTGTGACAATTTGACAATATGTTGAGGTTACCACCAGCACTGACAGCAATGTGAAGTCAAAATATTTTATGGCCTTGTTTTGCTTAGGAGAAAAGCAACAGGTGAATGAGAATGCTTTCCCTTTTTGTTGAGAGGATAAGACAGATTTCTCGGGATAGGTTTGTGAGCAGAAAAGTGCAAATTCGATTAGATTTCACCCTTTGCTCGGACGATTCCACTCTCAATGCGGGACATCGTAGATCGATTGGTTGCGCTGAAGGAGCACAGGTTTCGTTTACAATAATTTGTAGCTAGTGCTATCTTTCCAATTATGAAAGATCTCCTGTAGCTATAGGCAGAAAAATGGTCTAGGTCGAAAAAATGTGATAGTTCTACGCTAGGCTCTCTAGACGATCACGACGAGTCATACTCAGTGTGTCGATACATTTAACCTCCCATCACAAGAATATTATTATAATTTTTATTGTTTTAGTAATATTCATACATACTATTGGTTATCAATTCCAGATCTAATCACAAATCTTTGGCAAATCTAGAGCATTTTGTAGGCCAACTTTGGAGCATGCATTTTGCAACACCTTTCGTTGGGTGATCTTAGGTTGCCTGTATCAGGCCACCTTAGACTATGATATCAGCTCCCGTAAAGTCTGTGTGGCATTTCCAAAAACCAAAAGCAAATTCAAGAAACAAATTTTCCGGTACGTATTCGAACACATCAAAATTGATAAATTAATTGAATTATGACTCAAATAAATTGCACTATTTTAGCCATTACAGTGCACTTAGAGCAACACATTAAATTTAAGTGGCACTTGATAGATATGCTTGCCACACTTGCATCGCCGCAAGCAATAAATACCTGAAAATTTATTCAAATTTATTTGAAATTTTCCATTTCCCGGTTCACACATATCAAGGAAGTATGATCGCACATTCAATTTTAAAGGTCATTTAATATTTTTCCTTGCTTAGTTCATGTTCATCATCAATTCAAATTTGCTAGTCGATTCGACTTGTTCGATAGAAATGTAAACATGGAAGGAAGACCACTTTTCTTTCTTTCCCTCCACAAATCAACTTTCGAAAGACTTCTGTTATTTATAGACTTCTAATGTTAACATTCCACTCATTATTATTGGAGAATATTTCTCAAAATGATTTACCACTTTTCACATTAACCCACTTTGCTGTCGGTTTTCTCAAATGATATTGCGGAGGGATCTAGATTGCACGTGAATATGATGAGTTGGGTCTTTAATTCGAGCATCATAGAAATTGTGAAATGGAGCAAACATATGTGGTTCATGTCACAACCTCTTATTCTTGTGTTAGGGAAAGTAATCGTGCTTATGTAACTATGAGAATGTACTCAACATGCATGATTTAATGAATTGGAACGATGAAACGACATTCAATGAGATAATGCGATGATAAATTGAAAGACTGGATTTAGATTGATTTCTGAGGAGAAATCGATGCGATTCTGGGAATTCTGGAAGAAGAATGAAACGTGGGTATGTTAGCATTCTCTTGTAAGAATAGAATCGTGTACAATGATTGTTTTCTTGACCTATTAAGTGAAAATTAGAAGCGATAGCAAGAACAGCATAATTGAATAGCGAACAAAGTGAACTGAATTAGTTGAACAAATATAATATTTCTTGACGTCCTACTGTGAAAAACATACCTTGTAAATATGCAATATAAGAGACATGCGTCGGGGACATATGTACAATAAAAAACATACGGCAGGAGTTTGTTCCTCGTGAAAAAATCTGCTAAGCAGTAGGATCAAGCATATTGATTGGCAGAGTTAACTCATCCAGCAAAGCATAAAAAACTTTGAAAAAGATTTATTCAAAATGTGTTTTCACATAGAACCTTGAAGAGTATATAGCGCAATTTTACATGAATTTTCATACATAATTTTTAAAATACAGCGCAATAGCAGGGCAACAAGTTTCCACCGTACTCGACTTTTATTCTTCGATAAAACGCGAACAAATAAACCATATCCTGCCCCCATGGAAGAAAGTACAGCGAAAGGTAGAGAAAGCGTAAGTGACTTCCACGAAGAATTAATTTTTCGTAGTTTTCAATGGCGTGAAGTGTCCTATGCAAATGCTTGGCGTATCCTGCGAGATTTAAATTTAAAAACATCCAAAAGTTTACAATTATAACATCTCAAATTGTTAATAACTCGTTGGAGCCTTGCTAAAATCTATTGTCTTTGACTTAAATTTTGATCTTCAACCATGAGGTCCACTCTTGGGTAATGGGTTTGTGAATAAAATAATCGTCCAAATTTAGGGTATCCAACAAAACTGAAGACACTCAAAATCTGTCTTCATCTCAAGACAAAACAAGAGTTCGGTGCGGTATAGGGGCATGTGATAGAATCATTTCTTTAATATAGAAGTCGACCAAAGCCAAGCGAAACAGCATCAAACGAGGCGCCATTATAACAAACTTTTTACTACCCGGAATCAAAGACCTGAAATTGATGGTCGCGAAGGGGGTTGCTCTCAATAAGTTGACAGCACTTTCGTTAAACCATGGCTTTATTGAGCGGGAAATTCGGTGAACACTTCATCCAACTTTTCGGACTAGTGAATTGACCACCTAGATCCTGTGACATCCTGTGACACCTTTTAGATGTACTCCCTTAGGGTTTAGCAAAATTGAAGGTGTACATGCTGTAGCCAGGTAATGTAATGGCAGCAAAACCGATTTTTTTTTCAGATCATTAGTCAAATATCAGTCGAGATATTACAATGTGTCCTTAAAAATTGGAATTTCAAATGAATCATGTTTACCATGGGTACGAATGATGTTTGAAGGAAAGAATCTTAAAAACATTATTGTAAACAAAAGTTCTTTCGTATGATCATGAAAATCAAACAATAAAATTCGATTCTATCTTGTTTTTATTCTTGCCAATGTACATATAAGTGCATCACCCATCATTTTCAAAAGGCCCACCACCTAATAATTTAATACACTTAAACTCAATAAAATTTCATGAATTTTCCCAAGTGAATCATTACTAGTTCAACCTTGAGTGAAATTACTTTTGTACTACATATTCAGGAGCTATTAATAAACAGATTCTATCACTGGGCCACATCATTATGACTATTTATTTGTGTATAAGTTTAAATTGCGCAGTACCTCCAAAAAATCGGCGATGGTACCCGGTACTAAAATACGTACAAAGAAAAGCGAATCTTATAGATGCAAAATGTTCAAAGAAACGCTTTCTATTTAAACGGCAGTAAATACATCATTGGAATGACATCTGTGACACCAGCACTCAGTGCAAAAGGATTGAACCAATCTTCTGCAGATCCGTGAAAATGGTTGATGGTTTAGGAGACTCAATTTCAGAAATCTTGAGTTCAGAATAAATCAAAAAGTTTGGAAGCCTATTTTTTCGCTATGGACAGGAACTGGGACTATCTGGTGTAGTTTTTCAAAAGTGGCATGGTGGCAAGGATTATCGTCTAGACTATGTTACTCCATGTGTTCGGCAAAAACGAAGAGGAATGAAGTTTTATCAAATACGACGAAACTTTCAAAAAGCATCAATTGGAGCCATATGCTCACGCATTCCTGCGGGCTCAGAACTATGCGCTGTTTTCTTACAAAATCAAATAGATTTGTTTGGTTGGTCCTTTGTAGTTTCGAGACCCTTTTAGAGTACCTCTTTATGGCTCTGAAGCAAAATATTGAAACTCATAGCATAGCTGCAGCACGGGTTAGATGCATAAGTGAAAAACCAAAAGTACTATCAACGCAGAAATATGTTAAACAGTAAGAACAGAAAAACAGTCGCCAAAAAAAAACAAGAAAAAAAGTTGTGTGCGAAAAAAGGATAATGAAAAAAACAAACATTGTTTATCCAAAAAATATTCTGTATCAACCCTTTCTCTTTGGTTTGAGGAACTTCTTCAGCTTTTTCAAACATCTTAAATTCATTCTGACGTCAAGTTAAGGATGGTCAGAAAACAAAGCGTGCCCTTAAACAAATGAAAAAAATACCAACAACCGTCGAATGTCTAAGTACATGTAAATATTCCGTTCATTATAGGATATCTTATGATTTCTACCCTAAGCTGTATAATATATTTTAAAATCACTTTGTACCTTTTGTTGCTGTGAAACTCCGAATGCGATTTCGAAATTAAATCGTGGAGCTGTAAAGAAGCAGAAAAAAACAGCCATAAATAATGTATTTTGAATATTTATTAAATAAAATTTGCTTTAAAAATTAATCGACCCAAAAAGAAAAACAATTAGAAAATCAAAATCTTAAAATTTAGATGCTACACGAATTTCGGCCTTTTTCAAGGTTAGCTTAATGCATTCGTCCAACAAGGAGATTAAAGGAGAAATCTCCTTTAGAGAGCAAATTGATTTCCTTCACATAACAGAAATGTTCAACATATTTCGTCTCCAAAGGTTTAATTCAAAGGCTTGTATTCTTTACTACTTTGTTTCATTAGTTTGCAGTAAAATTCTTCTTTAGATTGCTTTACTATTAAACATAGGAAAGCCTAGCAAAATAAGACACCTGGATTCCTTTTGCGAAAATTGAAAAATTAGGGAATATTTATATTTAAGAGGCCTGACAAAACTTCAAATAAAAGAAGATGTTGATTCCATACTTAAAGAGTCTTCTCTTGCTCTTTCAAGAATAAGAGCCTTCTCAGACTTTTTCAAAAAATAAATTTTCCACTGTTCAAGCGAAACGCTGTCGAATTTTTGGAATTTGTAACGAATACTGACGAACGTCATCAGTCTTGCCGATTTTTTGCTATTCTTCCCGTATCAAATGTGTCAAAATCACTTGGAAGAGGAAATTCGGGACTTATAGAACAGACAAAAACATAGGAAAAGCAAAAAGAATTTCCCGGTGACACGTTAAATGTCTAATTGTAAGAGCATGTTAACTACGTGTTGGAGAAAAATCAAATTCAATACAATATTTATTCCGTCTTAAACGAAAATTCAAAGAAACGATTCGGTTTTTAGAGCAAAAATTCAAAAGACCAAACGAACTTTTACGAAAACATAGAATGGTAGTACGGAGATGTTAACAAACAAATAGTCAAATATTGCATTCCTGTACACACTGCAATGTTTTGACGGTACTCGAAATTTTTGAGCAAAAATTAAATTTTGAAAAATATGAGAAACTTTTTTGAAACCAAAATTTGAAAATAATGTTTTGGACTTAACTATTTAAATCGTGGGAATGCAACATAGTTGGACGTTTCATTTCAACACGTTGCTTTATTATCGCATGAGTTCTTTCGCCTCTTCTCGCGGAAGTGTTTCCCGTTTTTCTTAAGGGTCGGTCTGATAATTAAATAATGACTGGAATGATTGATGAAATCAACGTTTCTCGAACAAGTTTCTCACCATATTACTATCTTCACTCATATCAGCAATTATATTTTGCAAATCAACTTGACTAAATTCCCTCATTAGTTATTTCTAAATTTAATTACTGCATATTTACAAAATAACAATTCAATCACCATAAATCAATTAAATTTGCAATCACATGCAGCCATCTTTTGTTCGAATAAATTTATTTGGTAACCATTTTGTTTTTTAAATGAAACTGGACTTCCGTTATCAATCGAACTTCTCTGATCGATATGGCGGAAAAAAAAATATTGTTAATACTAATTGGTAAAAGATAAGATTTATGGTTCCATAACAATAAAAATTATCTTAACATATTTCGTTGCAAAAAGCTTTTGTTCAAGTATTCTCTTGTGCGTACTTTTTCCTACCATGGCATTTGTTTTACATTCAAGAACAAGGTCATCAGCGAATTGATATGGCTTATCATTTCCACTGCGGCGTTTATTTACAAACTCATTTCATTTACGATATGAAAAGTGGCCTAGCATTCGAATGAAAGTCAAAAGTTCGACGTATTTGAGCAGTCGAGAGCATGGTGAAATCTGGATTTTCTTAACGAACGTACCTCAAGGTAATTCAGGTTAAATTGAGCAAAACAAACCTACAAATAAACTTCCTGATTCACTTTAAGTTTCCCAACTGATATTGTCAGGAAAATGTTGTCCCCTTTAAGGGTTTTCCATCGGGAGCTCTCAACCATACTAAAAGTTAACACAGTTTGAATTATTTCATTTGAAAAACAATCGCGATGAGAATATTCGCTAACTCAAACTTGCTTTCTTGAGATGGACTGTTAACTTTCAAGACAATACCGTCTGTTGCAATGTCTTAGTGAATAAGACACTTCAGTCTTTTAGCTTGGCCAATATTCAACATATTTCCATTGAATGCATCAATGCAAGCAGCAGTCGCTAATTATAAAACACCTGTGGAAAGGTTAAATGAATGTAACTTCCGAGCCAATATTAAATTTGATAATCGTTTCTTGTGAGAAATCTCAAGCGACAGATTTTGACACTCGACAATCGTTGCTGAAGAAATATATTTACATAAATCGTTGCAAATTGTAAATAATACGGAACCCTTGCAATTTCGCATGTTACGTTGGATTCGGCTGAACATATAAAAACTTTTTTTTTTGGCTGTTGACCATTGAGTGTGAAAAAAGTGTGCAATACTCCTCCGTATTTATCACAAAATTCAAATATTCTCAAAAGTTGCTAAAAATAATTTTAAAGTATCTTTTTAGGTTGTGCACGAATCGCATATCTCGCATTTGCATACAAATTGATCATCAATGGAGTTTGACGATACAAAAAGAATTGAGCGCACGCAAGCACAAACAGTAGGAAAATCTATAAATCCAACTAACTTTGGCATACACGTATTAGACACATGATAAAATATCCAAATATTGTTTCCGTTATTGGCTCTGATAATAGTTTTGCAATTTAAACACCCTGCGGGGGATTGGGGAGGCCTACTTTCAACATATGCATGTGAATATATCGAGGCTTTAGTGGCAGCCGCTCTATAGTTAGAATACAATCCGGAAGGTTATTACAGAATGTGTGACGGAACCTTATACACCAGCTAACCTTCATGCTTACACATTAGATAGATCGACGAACGTACGGCAATCTTGCAGAACTTGACGCTCATTTGTTTAGAAAACTTGTTAGCGGTCAATGAGCGAAATTATCTTGGTCTTAAAATCAAAATTAACAATGCTAAGTAGATTTTAATGTTTCCTAAATGACACAAGCCAGAAACCCTGATTTGAAAATTGAGGTGCTATTTTATCTACAACAATACAAACATTCTAAAATTTGATCCTCAATGGTTGCTTGTTTGTATATTTAAATTGAAAATTATCAGGAGAATTTCGAATTGCATACACAGTGAAGAATTTTCTATTTAAATTTTTAAAATGTGATAATTTCAATTGCAAAAATACGAATTTGCTTGATAGTTTTTTAATTTCTACTCACTTTGCATTTTCACACTTAATAAGAATCAAAGGTCCCATTTTATTACTATTAAAATGTAAAATATTTTATCGCTTAGTTTTTTTTTCATGAGAAATGTCCACATTTGTCGGAAGCATTTCTGTCGGAAGCAGTCTCATCTTTTGAGCGCCCAAAATAAGAAGCGAAGTTGCAATTTCTGCATAGGATCTGAGCTAGTTATCTGCCGAAGAGTCCTGCATTCTACGGTACACATGCGATCAGAAGGAGCACTATCTGGCAAATACATCGGATGCAGTAAAATATTGCTCTTCAGCGTTTGCATAATTTAAGCTAATAATCGCTACGAGGTGCAGCCGAGCCTTGGAAAACAGATGAAAACTCTTTAATGTCTTTGCTCGTATTTCTACGAATTTTTCCGCCGATCAAATGAATTAATTGTAGTCCATAACGATCACCGGAAAGGGGATCGATTGTGCAAGATCATTGTATGCACTTTTGGCCCCGCGGATAGGGGGGCACTATGCATCATTGAATACCTAGTATTTATTTGGAATGCCGTCGAATTTTTAAACCTAACTCGCATCTTCGGTAAAGAAATTGCTTTGTACCTTTTGATTGGGCAACTCATTGCTAAAAATTGTGTTTCGACGTCGCCCAGTTTTAGTTCATATGGCACCCAATTGCCTTGCTTTTAAATATATCTGATGCATTTCGATTATAGTATCTTATTAGATTATATAATAAGAAACTTAGAAGATTATAGAGCTACTTCTTAAGTAGCTCGCAAGGACTCTATTATGTTTTCTGGCCTGTGAATCGGGCCATTCCTTCAATTTTACGTTTTTGATTGATTTGGTTGGAAAAGGAGAGCACATCAAACTTCGGAAAAAGTTGCTAGCTTTAGTAAAAAAATGAACTTTATTGGAAAGCGATGTACCCCAATTTTTACAAACAAAATTCTAACCTATCGGAAGCCATCAAAATTTGGTGCTACTATACAGCATTTATAGACGCAAGACTCATCTTAAGAAAACGAATCGAACTAATTTTGAGTCGCATTAATTTGAAACGCGACATCTAAATTGCAAGAAAATTTTGTATGGGAAAACACACACATTACTTCTGTATGATTTAATAATGAAGATACTTGTATATAATATGAATGAAGATGTATGTATGTATGACGATTTGATTGAGCTGGTTGCTAGTCCCTCCCTTAGGCTTATCGGGTTATGATCATGTTTTAGAAGTTACAAAGTTAACTTGGCATTGACCACCGTTTGGTCAGTGCCAAGTCACAGTGTCACAGTTTGGTTGAAAATTACCTCATCGACAAAATTGAAACTATCCCTATTCAGATGTGGATACCCCATGTAGATAACCTGCTTTATAAAGCACATAAACTGGCATAACCCTTATCTCGCAAAGCTCACAAAGGAGACAATCATAGTGAACTGTAAGGATAGAATCCAACAAAAAGGAAAAAATGGGAACAGTGCTAATCATATAGTTCAGATGTCCTTAAAAACATAAAAATTTTTAGTGTAGTAACAAACATGAACGATACGAAATAAGTCGATGTATAATTATATGAAAATGAAACCTACAATTAAGAAAATTGATTTAACTTTATATATCATAATAAATAGATAAACGCTGGTACACCATGGGGTGGCGAAAAATACTTACTGCTAACCAAATCATGAAGGGTTTTCAATACCGATTGAATAGATCTTGCATACGGGGTGTGACAATTAAGTAATGAGACTGATTTTATTGCCGCGCTTGTGGTAAACCTGCGTCCTTTAAATTCCCTTCCCCTTAGCCGGCTTCCTTCCCCTCTCCATTGATTTAGTTACCATCGCTCTAGCTTGTTTAGTTCGCCTGCTGTGTTGTATTGAGTAGACGTGCGTTGGTGGTGCTCGTCACGAAAATAGAGAAACGAAATCAAGAGCAACACGTCACGATTAAATTTTGCGCCAGATTGGGCGAAACAGAAAATTTGTTCCATCGGGGCAAACCGTAAATCAAGTCTACTATAGTCGAAAGACTGCGAAAATGAGTAAACAGGGTGCGTCCAGAAATCGCCCGTAACTGGATCCCTTATCACGACAACGCGTCGTGCTACACCGCCCTCAGCGTTCGGCCTCTAAATCCGCCTTATTCGCCCGATATGTCACGCTGTGACTTTTGTTTGTTCCCTAGAACAAAATCGGTGGTCACAGGATCCCATTTTGAGTCGATTGCGGACATCCAGGCGGCCATGATTAGGGTACTCGTGGACATTCCAATCGAAGCGTTCCAGAAATGTTACGCAGCACGGAAAACGCGCTGAAATTGTTGTATAGCTGCCCAAGAGGACTACTTTGAAGGAGATGGCAGAGTTGTAGAATAATATTTAATTATACGGTTTTTATGGAATCGGTCACATTATTTAATTGTCACACCTCGTATAATGCGTGGCTTGATGACACTCAGATAATTTGCAAATATGGGCAGGGATAAACGCCATGCCTGTCATTCTATATTTTAATCAATAGTGGACCCAACATTGTAGTAAAACTTGTAATGATGGAAAGAGAACTAGAAGAATCCCCTTCGAGATGGTTTGTTGGAAGGGTTATGAGGTATAATATATTTTTTAAATGAATGAATCAAGAAATTTATCTTTACTCCTTTTATTTATCATAGAAAGACTCTAGGAAGGTCCCTACGATCTTTACAGTAAGAGAGCCTTAAACAGAATTAACAAAAATTATATTCAGGACCTTATCCTAACCAACTATATTTTAAACAAATATGATGTGTGGCCTGCAGATGTTGAAAGGATTTCAACGAATCTTTTGTTTTATAAAAAATACATGTTTTATTACTCTTAAGGAAAATTTAAGAGAGGAAATTCCATGATAAATTTTATTGCTGTTCTGGTTTGGAATAAATGTGAGGAACATCTTTTGACCATACACAACTTTCTCCATAGATTTAATTTTTATTTGTTATTAGATAAATATTATATATTAAATAGATAAAGATAATTATTTAATATCGTTTATATAGAGTCGGCTTGGAAACACAGAAGCAGGGTAAGTTGCTTACTACTTCGTCTTACCTTTTAATAAGAAAGATCAAAGGTTTTCTAGGATAGAACAGAAAAAGTGTATAGAGTCTACAGTATCATCTAGGCGAAAATATCGAACAAGCATCTAAACGGACCAAGTATTCAGATATTGCACCGAGGAGGCGGGAACTTTGAGGCATTTTTTGAAGATCGCTAGAGTAAGTTATTGCCAAGTGCCTCAAATGACCTGTTTTCTGAAGTGGTTTGCAGATACTATCGTAGGCTCGTTTTAAGTTAACTGACTTTGTGTTAGTACGATGTAAATATTCCCATCTTCATCATTTTATTTAATATTTTATCATTTTATTTAATGCTCACTACTTTAATATGAGTCGTGAGTAGTAAAAAGTTTGAACAGCAAAATTGCATGTGAATATCTTGTATTTTTCCTTTACCATCTTATATGGTCTCCCCTTTTATTATAGCATTCTTCTGCAAGGAGGCGAAATGCGCGTAGTTCTTTTATTAACTATTTTTATAATTTACGCAGAAAATATTCTACGGAGTTTGTCTAATTGAATTCGTGGCTTAAGCTATCATTACTCATACGTTCAAAGGGTATCTAATTTCCTAAAATACATCTCTATCTGCTGTTAATTCGTTGGAATGGAAAACTTATTGCTTCTACTTCTGATAATTACCTTTGCTATCATTAATCAAATTGCTAGCTCCAAGTGTTTGTGTGCTATTAAGCTCAATATCTAGACCTTATTTAATGTGTACAGAGACCTGAAGACAACGTGCACGCATAATTAACATCATGCAAACGAACGAGCCCAACTGGACGAGGAACCTAAATTGGGTCAGTACTGAAATTCTTCACTCGGAAATTTAGGTATGTTTTAACCTAATGGTAGGTTATGTTACCACTCTGCACATGCTACTTATACTGATTTATTCCATTTGTATTTTGGTCGATTTCCACGCTTTTGGACGCTGGTGTACAGCTACAAATGAACAGCCATATGAGGAAGTAGTGTGAGATCTGTTCCTGGATTTTATAGTTTCATCAAATTTGAAAATATGTTTCGTCTGAGAGGTGAAGCACAATGCAAGATTGGATGATTTGCGAGAAAGTCAAACTGTTAAGTAAATTTGCGTAAAGAGGCGTTTAATTGGTAACCGTAACTCGAGAGCTAGATTTTCGCTTTTGGTAGCAACCAATCATCCGAAATGCGGTGAAAGGAAAACGGATCCAACCGTAAGTTCAGCGATTCTACGTTGAGAGAATCCGAGAATTCATTCATACTGTGGTAACATCGCGGAAATTAAGACACCATTTCACCTTAACTTCTTCATCCAATCCAACTTCTCCTTGGATTGGATATTATCGAGCAACGAGTCAGTAACATTTCGATAACAACCCAAATCATGTATCGGTTAACCGGTTATCGCATATGCGGCCAGCGATTGTTGATCATGGATTGTTGTATCTTTATATGCAACATTTCACTATCTTCAGATACAAGTTGCAACCGAACAGTAGTAGACAAAGTACCGTATATCATGCAAGTTCCATATAGTATTGTTATGTTTGTTTGTTAGTTCAGGTGAGTTGATGCTTACGTGACTTGTGACGCGATTGGGAGCTTTCCCACTCATGTATCCAACACCGAGTCGGACGATTATATGTTCGTCTCGCGAATGAAAAACCATAAGCGCGTTAAGATACTCGCATGCTTAACGTGTATCGTAACTGTCTCTAATTGGGCGTACAAGTAGGCAAACTTAACCTTGTCTTACATTTTTTTGTTCTCTCCCTGAACTGGAATCTTATTTTTTTATTTTTGTTTTTTTCTTGCACTGCTACTGTTGC
Source organism: Stratiomys singularior (assembly GCA_954870665.1). NCBI lineage: Eukaryota > Metazoa > Arthropoda > Insecta > Diptera > Stratiomyidae > Stratiomys > Stratiomys singularior. The sequence continues at coordinate 12,093,206 of OX940881.1, forward strand.
ACTGCACAGTTTATTGTGTCGTTTCCACCATTCTAATAATAATGAGGGCTACAATTAACCCAATTCAAGCGCCAGTCGTATGCATTTATAACGGTAGAATTACCTACGTCTAATAAGTAAGATGCCAGTATGCTACCTCAGAATCCGGTCAACATTTCATCTGTGGTTGACTAGAACGTTTGGATGCCTCAATCACAGGAAAGTTGCCAAGAAGATATTTCCGTTTTAATACAATTAGAGTACGATTCCGAAAAATGACTGAGAATAAATGCGATTTTCGCCTAATGCGATTAAAGACATATTCAAGGCTCCAACACGTTTAAACAGTCCACGTTGCAGTGTTTTGCAGCTTGAAGATAATTGACACGTTCCTTATGCGATACCATCCACGTAAAATGGTGGTAGCGCTAGCTAGATTGAATGATTTATTGAATTCCTGTTTGCACTTGAAGTGCATATGAACAGTCATATCAATAATTTAAAAATTGAGGACACCGAATAAGCTAGATCGCGACTTTTTCCAGATGACTAGAGCGTCTGAACTGTATGCACATAATTCCTGCATAGACTTAGCCAGGTGTGAAAAGCAAATTTTCTAAAATATTTACAAGTAACAGGATTCGATACTTTGTTTCAGTGGTAGGAGACTGATTGAAAAAGAATTAAAACCAATTTGTCAAATAAATTTAAAGAGTTTTCGTTCGGCAGTCATTCACCATCGCAAAAATTCCAATTGTGCATAAAGATTATTTCTACAGATCGTCTGTCCTGTCGACCCACAAAAGCCAAGAGGACCTCCTAGTTCGTTGGTGGTCAGGTGTTCCAGCTCGGTGGCTCGATTTCATCCCAGCCACTTGAAGTGTTTGCGACAGGCTCGCACAATCTAGACGAAAATGCTACAAGCGTCCCCCTTTTTGGCTGTAAGCTCGGACCACTTCTAAGGCAACTAGGGTACGTATATAATTTCGTTTTGCCAATTCAAGCTATTCGCTCCTTTGTATACGTGGTGAGGCTCCCGCATTGATTCCTGTCATTCTAAGGTCTATTTTGTTCCAGAGAGTTCTGTCTAATTCCTTCTAAACTGTTGCCTAATGCACTTTGATGGAAACCTTATCATGTTTTGATTTGAATAGTTTTGCTTTCCCTCTACGCATCTGAGTTAGTTTACTTTCATTCCGGTTGACTACAATTTTAGGTACCCAGCGGCAAACTTGCACTAACTAGTTATGCTTGATGTAAAATTTAGCCTTAAGTTGCTCGTTGTCATCTAAACTTGTTTTATCTATGCCCATCATAATCGCGACAAGTTTCGTCCGAAAAATATAAAGTATAGCTTTCTTTCTATTATAAATTTCTGCTTTCAAAAATGTTCCTAAGATAATAATCCTGTGGACTCATATCTAGGCTTGTTTATGACCAATGTTCAGTTCAAAAGAACTCTTGGCCGTTTCGCCTGTTCAATCTTGTCTCTACAGCAAAGATTTTGAATGAATAAAAAGTAGAAAACAAGGAAAATCAGTCTCTCATTTAGAAGAAAATGAGGATGGTTTGGTTTTGGGTGTTTTTGTTGCTTATTCAAACTGACAATATATGTCGGATATAGATATAGATCCATGGTTTTTTCGCTTTTGAATTTTTTGTTTCCGAAAAGGATAGAAATATTAGGATAAAAAGGACAAAATATAATAAGGATAAAAGGATATAATATAATATTCGTCGTCGTTGTAGCACTACAGCCCATTTCGGGCCTTGGCTTCCCGCAGGTGTCGCCTCCAGTTGTCTCGGTCCATCGACTGCGTCCTCCAATTTCGGAATCCGAGTAGCGTGCTGCTATCTTCGTCTACAGAGTCGGACCAGCGCTTTCTTGGCTTTCCCACTGGCCTGCGTCCCTCAGTTTTTCCGACAAATACCTTTCTAGGTATCCGACCTTCATTCATTCGCTGCACATGGCCAGCCCATTGTAGCTTCCGCAGTTTTATCACAGTGGAGACTTCTGGCTCGTCGAAGAGTTCGTACAACTCATGGTTGTACCTAATTCGCCATTGTCCTCCTTCCTGCGTTGCTCCCACGATTCGTCTTAGGACCCTCCTTTCGAAAGCGTTTAATATGTTTGCGGAAACTTGAGTGAGGGTCCATGTCTCACATCCGTAGCACAACACAGGCCTTATCACAGATTTGTATACTTGCAGCTTTGTTTTCCTATGTATGAAGCTGGCCTTCAGAATACCCAAAACTGAGTAGAACGCTTTATAAGCGAGCTGAATTCTACGCTTTATTTCCGCCGTTTCATTACCATCCTTCACTAGCTTGGAGCCAAGATATGTAAATTCGTCCACATTTTCCAGGTTGAATTCGTTGATTGTTGTTTTGCCGGTTGGGGGTGTTTCTCCTGGTTCATAATATAATATTAGTTAATATTAATGAACGACTATCCGTCGTTTCCCGCTTCTTCTTTATGTCTTTTGCAGATGCTTTTCGGCCGTGCGACATTTACAGATTTTATTCTGTTCGAGACAATACCGACGAAACCCGTGTAAAAACGGGAACGATATGCAGAAAACTGAAAGACGAGGAAGGAAGAAAACCAAGTACAGCTCATGTTAAACGTAATAGTACTATGTTATTGTTACGTTGCTGAATGCTGACGCCCTCATCCAAAGAGAAAATCAGAAAAGAAAATCTTTACGCAACAATTCCAACGCAGATACATACATACACCTAATTTCGCTAATCATTGCTTAATAAACTTTTTCTTTCAAACAATGAATTGACATTTGTTAACACTAAAAATTTGCACTCCATTATCTTTTTTGACTGTTTCATTCCTACGAAATTTGCACATGTCAGCCGCCACTCTACGGTGAGCCTACAAACTTTCATTTTCATCTCTGAGAATTTCACTAATGATTCGTCGGGACTCACCACTAGTTGTTATGAAACGTTTTTATGACTCAGAAAAAATTCAAAAGAATCTCCAGTGTGTATGTGTGTGGACGACACCCGCTGCTATCCATATGTGTGAATTCACTAAACCTCATTCTTCATTGTTTGAAATTGTGCCGTTGACAGTATCTTTTGTCAACGAAATTAGTACATGTGAGTAATTATCGTATTCACAGCCGATCTTCCTCCAAGTGCCATGCGTTTATAATCCGTTATAGTCAATGGCCGCTAAATGATCATGCAAGCGCAAGATTACAAAATAGAAAACGAAGTGATCAATTATTTCTGTAACGAGATGAGTCAGCTGATTTCAAGTCAGCCAACCATTAAAACGTCTTTTCGAATTACTCAAATTGAACCGACTAAACAAATATATTGGCTAAACCATAATCTGGGAGCATGCATGTGTGTTGCAAAAACACATTTAGCTATACGGATTTCAAAATTTTTGAGATCACTTTAATGATCGTCGTTCAATTTGGATCACAGTGATCACAGCAAGGACGTCTCTTGCTGAGAAGGAAACATTTGAGTACTTCTTTGATCGACAAAATTTAAAGATACAATTCTGTAGTTGCTACCAAGTCTAGCCTTGTGGAAATCAAAACATCAAAATTATGGCTGGAGCATTGTATCTTTGATGTGACCACTGTTACGGGAAGCATTTTGAAGGCCTACTGCTCCATATGGCATCGCCGAAAGCTACAAACGTTGTATCGGGTGCTGCGTGGGCTTTTCTTTATGGAGCCAATAAAGATTTTATAAGCCGTATAAGCAATTGCAAATATCGATATCAAATCATTAACTGCATTCAGCAGTACGGAAGTGAGTATGAGCTCACTTAACTTGTGGCATTCACGAAGAACTGAAATATTGATTATTACGAATTAACGAGAATAGTATGATCGTATAGAGGTTGCCGCGCATCTTTGGTGTGAAATTTTTTTTTGCCTAAGTATACACTTCTAGCTCACTTGACACATAAAAAACTGTAGGAGTCAAGAACCATCCAGACCCTTCAAAACTACAGTACAAACCCCTAAGATCTGATTTCAAACCGTGCTAACTCACAGTTTTTACAACAACTCGGGTAAAAAACACGATGAAAAAGGGAATCTACATATATCTGTCTGATTGCGAAAGGAGCCTGGAAAACCTTGAAAAACCCTGTCTAGCTCAAGACCTTGAAAACTGTGACTTTTCTGGAAAAAGGCTTTAGCTGAAGGAGTAACGACATGCATTGCCATTGAAATGAAACCAAGATGAAACGATTATATGGGAAAATGATTGCACACCTGATTAAGGACAATGACTGATTTTCTTCAGAGCACCGTCAAACAGCGAGTGAAAATTAATGATTTCTCTCAGCACTAATTCGGTGGCGTGACCATCTTTACTTAAACATTTCATTAAAAAAAAAACTTTTTCAAAATTTCTACACTCTACTAGTTTTACATTTACGTTCAATCTTACACGAAATTCAAAAAGTGAAATAAGTTTGAGACTACCGCGTATTGCAACACAGTACACTTTAGGTACCTGTCCAATCCCAAATTCTGAAGTGAATTTCACCTGAGAGTTATATTCTGAAGTCCTCTGACTGATTATTTTACTGTCTAAAAAATTCCCGATCTATATAATTACTGCTCAATGTGGCTCTGTGTTTAATTTGAACTAATCTTAGACGGGACCTGGTGGTAGTGTTTTCATTAAATAAAAAAAAACCCTGAACTCAATTCGAAAAGAGGTATTTCTTAACTAGAAATATGTAGGGTGCACCAGGAGTATGATAAGCATTACAGCAGGAGCACTCCAACATGCCATCATCATTTGTTGTCGCATACGAGATATTTAGAGGAAAGCTGATATCGAGTTGAGAAGAAAAACGTAGCCTTACAGATATCCACAAATGACCTTCTGTTTTTCTTTCTTTGGAGCTACACTTAAAGTTGCAGATTTCACCAATAAGTGAAAACTGCAACAACATACATCAAACTAAAGTTTGAAGTCTAAAGATTATTCAACAACTATAAAATGCCGCATCGAATTTTCACAAACTCAAGGGTCAATTTTAAATTTATGAGTTTGCTATATATCTTGTCTAAAATATGCACAAACGGGATACCAGAAGTTTTGTCCCACGGAGTCAGGATATAGAGTTCTCTCACAGGTTTTGCGATTACCATATATCAAATCTAATTTGGAAGACCCACTTGACGTTCCAACAATTTGGAGGAATCGCACGGAACCAAAACAATAGAATTTGATTTTCGGAGAGGTCTTGGGCATAGGATAATTTACATAATAGGTACTTCCGGATGGGCTTACATACCATACAGTAAAGGCAACGAGAAGGATAACGTTTGATTACTAGACTTATGTCGTTTACTTTCACAAAATAAGTGGTTCATGAGCAAATTCAAACAGGACAACGTGTGCTGATACTTAAACGCGAAGCATGGACTCTTACTAGAAACTAGTGCTAGAAACAATCTAAGGACCAGTAACCAATTGTAATGAGCCGGCAATAATCGATAATAATTAATCAAGCGATTCCTGAAAGGATAACCGAGCAGAAAACATCTACTAACGAAACGAGACTAACAATGGAGGGACACCAGGAAAGTGCCACCAGATCTCTGTTTGGTTTTAAGAACTTGAACAGAAGCCTTATGATTTCGTGTAATAATTTGTAGATACCGAAGTCCTCTTTGGGCTGTCGCACCAATGGTGATGACGGTTGAACAGGAAAGTGTTTCCGTTTATCGATATTGAGTTCAGCTATGGGCTACGCTCAAAGTTAAATCAATTTCGAAGAAAATCAATGCCACAACTCAATGCTTCAAAAATTCGATTCTCATTGAAAATCGTGCTAGCTTGGATGCGATCCGGACTATAAATTCATAAACAATTAAAAATTATACAGAATTTATGGTGTATTATAAAAAAAGTTTAATTTAATTCGAAATAGTATTTACTAACGAGACAAACAAAAATTGCACAACACGTGAATGTATTATGCAAAGTAAGTAATCGAAATTCCAAGTTCCAATTGTGATGATGTACTGAGCCATTCAGACACTCCTAATGACTGGCGTTGTTTTGATGTGGTTTCCTATCAAAAAGGTATAATTACAATAATTTGTTATTTCTGATTGCTTGACTAGAATTAATATTGTGGCCGATGCCCGATAATACAAATACATCGCATCGCAATTTAATCGTTATTCATTAGCATAGCGCAAAATGCATCAGAACAACTATGCGTGTGGGTTTCATACTATACTGCAAGCTTTGCTATGAGATCCTTTGAAGAAATTAACTCTTTATAAAATACCTTGGAAGTTAAGATGGTTCTACTCACCACACATTAGCGAAATGTATAAATTGTAACTAGGGAAGCAAATTGGATGCTTTTATTCAACTGTTTAATTTTATACCATAGAATTTTCTATCATTATCTAGCTTTGTTTTTAATAGCTTAAATAATAAAACAAATCAACAGCTAAGACCAACACAGGTAATCGAGATTACTTAACTGGTCATAAAATCTATTTATTATTATTGCATGTCGTAATTATAAGTAACTATAAAATTTAAGTTATATAACGCAGATAGTGCATTATACTTTTATTTTCTCATTGTCTCATCTACGTATGTAATAGATATTTCCAGATGAATAGTCAAACTTAAATATATCTAGTTACGTAAAAGTCTCGCAAGACACAGAACCAGCGAAATAAGTAGAACCCTAAGTTAAAACACAATAATATCCAGTTTTAATTGACGACGCCCATTTTTAACCATGTTTAATTATTAAATTATATTCTTAAGCTTTTTCGTAAGAATTCAATATACTTTTCTCCATGTCAATCTATTGAAGACCACGATTCCTTACTATGTCATGCGCCTAAAATTCGTAATCATGGAACTAAGGTAGAAGGTACCTCCTATCAAAAGTTGGCAAAACTTTTGGTAGGTGGCGATACGAGGGTCTGAAGAGGGATGCAATATTATATATTGCCGGCAAAGGATGTGAACATACATTTTAGACCCATCAGTACATTACTATTACTTTCTACAGTCAACAACTTGTGCTACGTTTTTCATTTTGGTCTAAATTGTGAAAGAATTTTGACGGTTTTGAGTGTCATGAACTTTTGGCAACGATTAAAATCTACTCTGAATTCACTCCTTTTTCGTTTGCAATGAAAAAGGCATCTTTACATAATTATATAAAAGGATCAGAGAATGGCACTCCATGGGTATAATGCAAATATATAATTATTACATTTTTTATTATTTTATTATATTTTAAATTATGAAATTAACACTATATTGTAGATTGGTGGTACTTGGACGCAATACACACAGGATTTCAAATATTTTGAAAAAATGTTTGGACTAAAACTGTCAAAAAAGTCTTCTGACTAACCATACGTCAAAAAATGAGTACTGCATCCATGCGCATCGCTACAGTCTAAAGACGCAAGCTTCACTTATTAGAATAATCAACCACTCTGAATAGTTCATTTAGGTAACCTATTCAATGCACCTTGCGAATACTTAAGTGTAGCACAGTTTATACTATATAATATTTGAATTAAGCTGGTTCGTTTTTCTAAAAACCATTCGCTGGGAATATCTAACCCATTGTCCACTTATGTTATCATAGTTCTATTTTTAATGCACTCCTGGCAAAGAGTTCAGTAACAAATTTCTATGTTTTCGAAATATTATTTTCATTTATTGGTTTTTTATATTGGTTTCCATCTTTCTACGTTTCTTTCGCCTACAAACGCATGTCAGCGGTATTCCACCTCGCGCGTGATTTTTCGTTCTTTGTTTCGCGTTTTCACATGACCTTATGTACAGGTCTGCAATTTTTGCAAGCAGGTTAGGTTCTTTTTATCCTTTAATTCCCTTTATTATTCTTATGATTATATTCCTTTTATCCCCATCATTTTATTCCAAATATGAAGAAGTCAGTGATTTTTTAATCTTGAGTTGTCTTAAAAGATAGGTCCTATACTTTTTATCTGCTGATGTTGTGTGGTATTTCTTTGATACATTACGATGATATTATTTATGTTTTTTCTTATTTTTTCTCCGCTCAATGAAGCAAATGTTAACAATGTTGTGCAACAACGAAACAATGTTATTAGAAGCCATCCAATTCCAGACATGAAAAAAAAAACTTGATGTAAATCCTCGAAAGGTCATCGCGGAAATGAAACATAGACCAATTTTTCGTCAAGAACTCATCCACGTTCACACGTCGTAAATTGCCACCTTTAATTGTCTTTATTATGTAATTGGCCTTGAATTAGTGGAAGTGTATAATAGTTTTTCGCAAAACATGAGCCGCTTGAAACAATATTTTCATTACATATCCACGCAAACATTATTCCGAGAGAATGTTATCGAATCACATATGATTGACAATTGTTGGCGACACAAGTGTTTTATCAACGTTTCTACTATTAGTTACATGTGCCAAATGATAAGTAGTGTGAAGGTAGAATATGTAGGTAAACTACATATGATGAAATTGATACATTGAACTTATTCCAATGGCCTGATAAGATCGATTGAAAGTAGAAATCAGCTAAGAGTAAACTAAGTAGCATAAGGTGTCTGAAGTTTGCATCGATGTAAACGCAACGGTCTCGAATTTTTTCATTTTTTGAATGTTCTTTTGATAATTTGACATAAATTGACATTTTTAACTTTTTTTGCACTCTACTAGGTTTTCATTACAGTTCACTCATGTGCCAACAACAAATTGTCAAAAATTTTGACAGTGTTGCGTATGCAACGATGCAAACTTCAGACACCTGTAGCATACTCATGTATGCCTTTAACGTAAATTATGCAATCCAACTATTTTAACACATTAAGGACTACTAAGGAACTTGTGGGACATACCGCACGAGTTGCACATTTTTGAGTTGTGACTTACTTAAACTTACCTTTTACTTTTAAATATCTTTTTTCGCCAAACATTCAGAACATTCATAAGCGCTTCATACTCATAACATCAACCAAACTGTGTGATTTTGATTCTCAAGAGAGATTAAGGACGTTCGCACGCGTTTCCTTCCCTTTTTTGTTGTTATCATATTTTTTGGTATAAGGACTCGATGGGAGATTTGCGAAATCTTTTAAAATCAGAATTTTCATCGTTTGTTTGATGTCACTCAAGTAGATTGGCGTTTTAGTCAGAGTAGACTTCTGAAAATACATCTTCAAAACTTTCAATAGATTCTGTAGACGGCATTTCTTTGGAAATTCAAACCTTCTAATAACCCATTTTTTCAGTTTGTTTTTCTATACCGAGAATCGCAGCGTAAACGTTTCGCATGTGAAAAAAATGCTGCCAAACCAACAATAACAGACGCATCCCAACCAATTATCAACCGGATGACAAATAAAGTTGGATCAACCCAGAAGAATGTTTAACCAATTCGGTTTAAATGAACCAGTCCGGGTAAAACTTGGCTATGTGATATATCCTGATGCGGTTCGTTTATGAATCGAATTGCCCTATAATAAATGACCGATTTATCTTTCTGAGTCCTGCAAGTTCTTCACCAAGCATCATAAGAGCACAAGAAACTCGTAACTGAAGTTTGCATGTCAACAGATTTTAAGGAAAGGATCATCAAGCGCATCCCACCACACCTTCGTCTTTATATGCATTCCAGCCATCTTCAATGGGAAAATAGGATCCTGTTTTATCAGAAGCACTATAATAAGTGAAGCTCTATTTTTAAAACTGTTTGAACGATTTTTTATTTTTAATACCTCAAATAGTCAGCTTCCATTTATATTTATATGAATTAGGACACAAAACACCAATACTTCGTCCACTCGTACCATACCTATATTGACACTTTAATTAACTTTCAAGACTTGACCATTCAATCGAAATTGAAACGCAACAACTGCTGAAATCAGTAAAAAGTTTAACATTCTTTGAGTATTACACGCAGTTGCACAATTTGCATAACGTCTGGATTAATCTAGCAACCATAATATTCGTATACTACATTCACAAGATTCTACATGGCCTTGAAGAAACTGGAAATTTTCCAATAGCACTTTATGGACTGATAACATGTGTGACTTTTAATTTTATTTCGTTACTGGACAAGTTTGGTTTCAAAACCGAATTTTCGATGCACGGTCGACGTGCCATGATAATTGCCGGCAAGAAAAATTCAATGGTTCATTGACAATGGACATCGTTAAAGAAAAAAAAAAATAACACATAAGAAAAAGTCTTCCGCACTGAAAGTAAATTTCTCGTGGCTAAGGATGATTGTTCCCGAGTTAGTGCTCATTCTGAAGCGTCGATACCGGTCTGGTGGAATAAAGAACAAATGTTCTCCATACAACAACAGGGGATTTATTTTGAATTAGACGGATCTATGAATGATAAAGGATTTATAAATTCCAAGGAATACATCGAACAAATTTTGAATGAGTTTGATGAATCGTTAGGAAGACCCGGACGATATGGTTCCAGTTGAAGGACTAGTAGGATCTCTGTAAAATGCAGAAACCATAATTTCACTAATATTAATACAAAGAAGAACCTTTTTATCAATTACAAAAAACTTTAATGTCATCACAGCTTTTGTATAGAAATATTTTGAAGGATTTCGGATTTAGATAGACCGTCTCATTAGTGCTGGCCTTTAAAATTTTCAAATTCTGCTCTAATGGATTGACCTATACTTCGGAGAAGAGAAATACAACCAGTCCAAAATAACGACAACAAGATCCAAGAAAATGGGTACCCTAAACAATTAAAAAAATTGATGAAAATGCGGAAGAGGTGGCTACAACAGAACCTTTCTACGTAGGAAAGTTTTCGTTACTCTGTTTTCACTTGATACCCCCTCTCCTTAAAAAACGAAGTAAAAAAGCATGGTCTGGAAGTTGTTTTCAGCAGCCTTAACAACGAATTCGACACTGTATTAGGATCAAATAAGGGCCCCATTACAGAAGTGGTAAAGCCCGGAATATATCCAAACAGTTGCGCCTTGTAACAAGATATTTATAAGATAAACAATAAGGAGTATGGAGACAATCTTTAAGGAACGTTTGAGAGGAAATTGTGAAACGCGGAAATTGTTAAACGAAGGAACGTTGAGAAGTGCCCATAAATTTCAGTTTCACAAAGATAACGTCCGTCGGCATAGTTGACTAAAACAGTAGACGAGACAGGGAGGCATGTGACAAATGGATCAAGTCCGCGTTACTCTCCAAGAGCTTCCTTACAAAATCAAAGCAATTTGAGATTGGCAGAGGTCATCGTATTGAATGAGAAAGGTGTTCCAAAAACAAAGTGAGCTACTTTCAGTGTTGTTTTGATGGCCCAATGACATTGATATCTTATAAGCGCAAGCGGTCTAATATGGTGTTTTTGATGTCACTATGTAATGAAAAGGCTCAGGTTGGTAAATGTAATGGAAAACCAAGGACTCCATTGCAGAAAGCCAAATGTGATATTTTTCGCAATCAAAGAAGAAGTTGCATTGACTGCTTCGGTCAGATGTATTCCACTAGGCTCTGCAACGGGAAGACCAATAATCAAAGAATTGGAATGTTTTATGTCATTTCGAACATGGTTTATATGAAAACCTGCAATATATGCTTTTATGCTGACTGTAGGAGAAAAGCAAAGACCCTTTAAAATTTTCTAGAAAATATAAGCACAGCCTTGACAGCTCCACGGATGCAAAATCCATGATACTTTGAAAGGGATGGTGCTAGAAATATAAAAATATATTGAGCCGAATCCAACGACTAACACAAATGACTTCTGATGATCCTGAACCAGAGAAACTACGCGATTATAGTTATTTCTCGTATGAGAAAAAAATACCTAAGGAGACCAGAATGTTCTAAATGCAAAAAGCAGTACGCGGAGAACACTATGTTGATGCCTGTTAAGACTGCATGCAATGCCTGAATACAGATTCGCCTCCAGTTTGTTCAGTGCTAGTATGTGTCAATTTAGTTGTAGGGAAACATCAAACAGTATTTTAGTTTTCGTCTAAATTTTTAAGTGTTAAGTAAACTCTAAAATGGTCGCTGTTTTCCTGTAATTTCATTATTTTCCCGATGATAATCCTACATAGAAATACATATTTATTTCAATCATTGTTTTCTATTTTCACAGGTATATTTTTCAAATAAATAATGAAAAACAAGGCATTTCAAAATTGAATTGAAAGAAAACTATAAGTTTTGATATTGCACGCCATTGTTGCCAATGTTGCGGTGGCATAAAAATATGATTAAGCCTCCAGGGATAAAATGGATTTCCGACTTAAATGACTTTGTAAAGTTGGAAAACGAATATATTAGGTGTACAACTTTGCTTCCGCCCTTTTGCAATAGATGGCTGTAGCGGTAAGTGGTAGTCGAAATAAATAGATCGTAGATGTCATACAATAAGTTTAGGTATTTGTAAACATAACCCAATCGAAATATTAGTCGATTTGTGTCTGCATCATAAAGTTATTCTCGATTAAACATGTAAGCTTACGAGTCAAATTCTCGTCATTTGTGGGAGGTTTTAATTTTCTGGTTTAATATGACAAAATCTGCGGCTGAGGCTCATCGAATGTTCTCAAATGCTTATGGGGAGGCCAATATTAGTGAAAGAACGTGCCGAGAGTGGTTTTAACGCTGCAAGAACGGTAATTTTGATGTCGAAGACCAGGATGGTGGTGGAAGAGAGAAGGTTTTCGAAGATGCAGAATTGGAGGCGTTACTTGATCAAGACTCGTGTCAAACGCAGCAAGATTTGGCTGGATCATTTGGAGTGACGCAACAAGCCATTTCAAAACGCCTGAAACTCAGGAGAATGATTCAGAAACAAGGAAATTGGGTGCCGTACGAGTTGAAGCCGAGAGATGTTGAACGGCGTTTGTTTGCTTGTGAACAGCTGCTTGCAAGGCAAAGACGGAAGGGATTTCTACATCGCATTGTGACTGGGAACGAAAAATGGGTTCATTACGATAATCCCAAGCGCAGAAAATCATGGGGATATACCGGCCATGCTTTCACGTCGACGGCCAAACCGAATATTCACGGTTCCAAGGTCATGCTCAGTATTTGGTGGGACCAGCTCGGCGTAGTGTGTTAGTAGTTGTTAGAACCGACTGAAACAACCACAAGCAATCGTTATCGAATGCAATTAATGCGTTTGAGCCGAGCATTGAAGGACAAACGGAGACATGATAAAGTGATTTTACAGCATGACAATGCTCGACCCCATGCTGCGAAAATGGTCAAGACATACTTGGAAACGTTGAAATGGGTAGTCCTACCCCACCCGCCGTATTCTCCAGGACTTGCTCCCTCGGACTATCACTTGTTTCGATCAATGGCACACGGCCTGGCTGACCAGCACTTCCGGTCTTATGAAGAAATAAAAAATTGTGGATCGCTTCAAAAGATGATCAGTTTTTTCAACGCGGGATTCGTATGCTGCCCGAAAGATGGGAGAAATTAGTGGCCAGCGATGGACAATACTTTGAATTATAAATGTGTAACCAGTTTTTTACAATGAAATTTTTACTGCGTCACTTTGTTTTGATAGATTTCTCGGAAGAACTGTACAAATAAAGTTTTTTTTTCAACTTTCGCTTCAAGTAACAAAGTCTTTTAGGGACAAGAAAGAGATCATTTATAAACATCATTATCTCTACAAAAAATAGAAATTGTAAGGACTTCACTTCATCCCAGAGTTAAATGAATTACCGTTGAAATTCTAAAAAACACAACAAAAAAACTGGAGAAAGAGCTGGATAGCTTTTATCATCTTCTGTGGGGGCATGAAAAACAACAGAAAACGTGCCCTCCCTTATCGTGACAAATGCAACAATCTGCAGCACTACTCGCAAAACAAATTTAGTGCACCACTTAGCCTTGTTATTGTACATATTTTGGGTTTTTCCTGCGCAATGCTTGTGAATTTTTGTTCTAAGAAATTCTACCCACTTAGATAGTCATCTTAAAGGTACACAGCAGCAACACACTCAAAGATACTTTTCATGAATTCTTCGCATATTTCCGGCTAGTGATTAAACTGGAAAAAAAGTCACTTCCTACTCGAATTTTCCTCGGAAGACAGATAACAGACCTGTAGTGACCTGTCGTGAAGAATCATTGACTACCTGATTCGGAACATATGCAAGGATTGGGTGTTAATGTGAGTATGCTTACCTGTTGACTTCGTGGCGTTGCTGGACGGAAGTGTTGAATATGAGTTTCCCCTTAATGCACTCTTATGCGAGTTATTATTCCAAAGAAAGGGGTTTCAAATGTTTACTGACAATATTCGCACGAATAAAACAAATAAATCTGCGAAGGAGTTGTTGGTTTAATGCTTAACACACAATTGTATACACTCGAAGTCGAAAGTTTAAAAATAATGTGGTTATGATCCGTTTAAACTATTTGCACCTGAACTAGAGAAACTTGGCGTTAATTCAATTAGAACTTTGGCAACTTTTCTTTCTCGTGTTTATTTTCAACAGAATTCTGTGATTCGCCTGATCAAACCGTTTCGCACTGCAATACGCCGAGCTTGTATGTAGATTTTGTCGTTTGTTCACTAGGTCACCGACGACAGACACTTGCCTAAACGAATTTCAAGGCAAATCGAACAAAGGATGCGTTGCCAAAACACTATCGCAAACACTTTCCACTTTTCCGTTCTGTATCTCCTTCGTCTAACCTAAATGCATGCGAATCCTTGCCAATGTATGTTCGCCTCAAGTGGCAGCCAGTGAAAAACAGGGCGGATTCAATGTTGTTGTTTATAGAACGCTGGATCCTAGATACGAATATTCTGTTCCCGGTTTCAACTCCTCGAGAGTCGTATGGGCTTTTTTTCCTCTCACTTGATTCGCAACTTCTTTGCCAAGTGGGACGTGCGGAGAATCCTTGAATGGATTCTTGTCAAGTGTTTTGACTGGGGCTCACCTCAAGATATTCACCCAGAATAAGGCACTAGCTTTCGATTAACTGCCTATGAATGGAGCATTGAAGAACTGGGTTGAACTCTATTGATTTTTCGGTTCGACTGGTTGGCAGGACGCTCTGCTTACATCGATGTGTGGGAGACGTAATGGAGCCCGGGATGCAGTCCACTAAATTGCTTCCTGCTAGTGGCTGCGATGCGGGTAGTGGATTCGCCTCGATATTGCTCCTCTCGTTGCTTCCCTGTTAAATACGGGGCGACTGATGGGGATGAGTTTTCTGGGGTTTTCTTGTTTTCCTATGCTGAACTATTTTCTGCAGTAGTCGCTGCTTCGTAATATTTTCGGGCTAACTAATCGGAAAGGCTTCAACTAATTTAAACTTTAGCCTGAGGAATTAGGAAGCACCAAGTCGAGTTTCGGCAAGGAATTCTAATGAGTCGTTCGCTGCCAAAACAAATCCAAACAAATTGAAAACAAGAAAACAATCGAAATGGCTCGGATGAGTCGAAGTCTTGCGTTCAAGTCCTTTGGCCTTTCAATGCAACTACAGAATCGCGGAATTCGTCGATTGCTAGTAATTTCGCGTAGGTCCGCAGATCACCTCTCCCGCGGCGAGGATTCAAAACTGTCGACCGCTAGGGAAGAACTAAACTGTGAAGGACCGTTGTACAGCGAGTAACTTCGCAACAGTCAAGTTACCGTTTGGGTTGTGGGTGCTGGATATTCGCTGGCTCCCACACTATATCCGTGCACTTCCGTTTGCGATGCGAGCTTTCGAACTGTATGAGAAAACTGCGCGTTTGTTGTGTTTGTCGTCTTCAGATTTTTGAATTTTCCGATTACTCGCGGAAAACTCAACATCGATTCGAGTCGTGGTAAGATTGCTTCAAGCTAGCAGCGGACCGGCCGATCTACCTCCAAGTATATCGCGAGCTGAACTGATATATTGGCGCTGGGACCGATGGGGCTAGAGCCAAACAAGTACTTGGCGCTACAGCTGAGTTAAACGAGCGAAAAACGACTTCTCATTGCATCTTAAGCTTTATCTTATTTTCTTTTCGAGCGAACGTATCTCACTGAGCTCCGTAGTTGATATTTTGCTTCTTGGATTCCAAGACCAAAAAAAAAAAACTTACGCTAAAAACAATTCCTGGGCGTGACTGACTGCTAATGTTCACATATTTTTCACCACGCACCCGATTTTTTCACACCACTAATTCCCGACGATTTTCCAGGAACACTTCACTTTGCGTAAGGCGAATACTAAAAGTCACTTAGCGCGACACTCTTGTAATTATCTGAACTTGACTGCAAGCAACAACAACAAAACAACCTTTTTTAGGTCTATTCGCGGGGTGCACCTCGTTTGCGTACGCTCTATTTCAGTTGTTCAGACTAACAGTGCCGATGCTTCCCTCGCCTACATCGAATGCAACTATCATATGGTCGCAGATGAACAGTTTGTTTGGATTTTTCATTCGACACAATTCTTATGTGTTTGTTGGTGGGCGTGAAAAATCGATTTTCCACATTACATTCTTAGCGGAGGCCACTGCTCGCAGCCGGTTGACTGTCAGTTGTTTATTGCCGTTCGCTAGAAAGCTTCGGTGTTTTCCTTCGGTTTGTATCTGTATCTTATTGTGTGAACTTTGCCAGAACAAAAGCTTTTTACACACATACTAACTGTTCGACGCAAGCCTAGCGAGAGGAAACCCGTCGGCGCCCCGCTTTTCTTTCCGTACGGAATCTTGGCCGCGAGAAATTGAAAACAAAACGCACTTACAAACTGACTACAGCCCAAAGATAAGATAAGAGATGCCAACGAAATTCACTTTGCATTGAAGAAGAAGTAGAAGATGATGATGAAAAAGTTATCGTGGCATATAGTGAACCCACGAAACGGTCCTCGTACGGCAATTTCAGGTTTTATCTGCAGGCTTGTGTGTGGTTCGGATTGCGGTGAAGATTTAAATATTTGAGATACAAAGTTTATTTCTCAGCATGAAAAACGCAAAACTAGCTCCAGTTTGATGTTGGCTGTGTTATGAAATGAATTTGTTAATTTATTACTTAATTGATGAATATGCATAAGAGTTGAGAACTGAAATTTGCTTAGTGCAATGTGGCGCGGAAAATGCTAAATGCTAAAAAAATGTCGACAGAGATCTTTGGTTTGGACAAATTCGAGTTTAAAATTAAGTCGATGTATGAGAATGTATTAAGGATCAAATTTGATCTCGGAATCGAAATTCTAGAGGTTTATTACTTACTACGAAATAGCAGAACGGAACAATTTATTATCATTTAAGTTTGTCGTGGAGAAACACATGGAATACATTTTTCCTATCATCATCAGTGGGAAATAGTTATAAATGAAAAAGGATGTTGTAGCTATTCACTTTTAAAACCTAAAGCTTTAGATAGCTGTTAACGTCTTGAGTGCAGGTCTCCCAGACGCACTTTATTTATGGACTACCCACCAAACAAACCCATTTCGGTTCTATATCATCCATTTTATATGAAAATTTAGCCTAGAATGGTACGCATAGAGGTGCATTCAGGATACAAAAATCCCATCTTTGCAGAAATCGTGAAAGATTGAAGAGCGGGAACTAGCGGATAAGACATCCCTTAGTACCATCCCATGCCCTAGCCGGAAATTTTTGGGTACTTGTTTTTCGATGTAAATTTACATGAAGGAATCCCTTTGCGTGTGAGAACTGTCAGCTGTATTTCAAATCTGAGACGGATCAGAAGAGCTATTGGCTAAGTTGGAACTTTTTGAGAAACTCGACACTTCCCGCCAGTTGAGATATAGTATAGAAGTAGTCAAGCCTCCAGAAAAACGACACAGTATGGCTGACTGTTCATTGTTTACGTTTTGTTCTGCATTAATTGAAGCACATTGAACTTCTTCTGACCATCTCCCATTAGTCACCTTGTCCGAGGAAATCTTTCTTTATGCTCCTTCTATCTCGGGTAGATCAAAGTCCTGGGTTTCGGCAGCAACCAAGAGCTGGGCTAAGGCTACATTTATTTTATTCCGAGGACGAAACGCTGATTGTTTCTTTTTATCTAAAGTTGTATTTCATCAGTTGATTAAACTGTGATTGCACTATGAGATCTTGCAGCTTCACTGCCTATCTTATACAATTTTGACTGCTTATCTTATATAATTTGAAAGCAGTCTTACAATGCAGCTAATTTTTTTGATTTTTCGTTTTCCTCCTTTCTCTGCTCTTTGGAATCCGCTCTAATTGGGCTAAACGTCATCCTTTCGCTAGAAATAGGCCTCGAAAGATCATCGCGCTATGAGGGAGTTTGGATTTTTGCTCGCTTTTTACTTTCCATCTAAATATGCTCGGGTTTTTCGCTCCCATCTCTTCCTTCCGTGGTTTTGAATTTTTCCTTTATTACTGACTGCAAGATTTCGAGTAAATCTTAGGGTTATGGATTCACTACTCGGTGCAGAAAATTCGATCGTATGACACTCTTGAAATTCAATTTGATAGAATCGAAAGAGTTAAGTATTACATTAAATTTAGACCCAGTGAAAATTTATCAGTATGTTTTTTTCAGGGTAAAAGTTCAAGATGAAAAAAGTTCAAGATGAAATTACGGACATACTCTTGAATGATTTGAATCATTGAATTATCTTGAATATTACTCACACGTAGAATTATTATAATGTCGCATCATTCACTCAAATATACTTCAAATCACCTTGTGAATCGCGTAATAAACTTTCTTGTTATATAACATCTTTCGGATTTCATTGACGTAGGTTAATTATCAAGTCTACTTCTTAATCTTTTCAATAATAGCCCGATTAAAAAATTTTATAACACCATTTATCACACCTGTTGTTCATTAATCACTCAATGATATGTGTTTAGTTTAAAGTTAAAGAGCGAATAATCTACTATTCAAACAACGAAATATATAGACGGTTGGATAACAATTCCTTTGACAAGAACAAAGTATTTTTTGCTATTTCATCCAATAACAGCATGTGGAATGGAGCATTAGATTGAAACAAAAGCTTAGATTAGAAACATGAAAATTTTGGAGACATAGTTCATTCATAGTTCACAATCATGTCATGAATTAATTTTGAATAACATCATTAAAAATAATAATAATAATAATAATAATAATCATCATAATTGACTTTAAATGTTAAAATATGCAGTATTGGTTCTGAAAACTAATCAGTAGTTCAAAACGATAGTTGACGCATTCAATGCAAAGAAGTTAGATAACGAGTGTCAGATGTCCTGGTGTCACGTTCTCCGAAAACAAAATCAGAAGTTTTTCTGAATCAAATGAATGAAATGCGAAGATCTCTAATCCAGCTATGAATCAGCTTCAACGACTAAGACAGATAAGAAGAGAGAAATGTGAAGAAATGTTGCTGTCCCTTACGTGGTTAACAGCCATACCAAACCTTAGGGAACCTTACGAAATCTTACTAGGGAACGTTAGCATAAAAAACTCATACAATTAAATCGAACGTTGAAGCTCAAATGTGACCAATATGTCAAAAGACATGGCAAAGTCACCGTTCAGTTTCATAGCACTCGGCAAGATGTTGCATAATAGTTCATCGGAAATCGCACCTTCAAGTGTAACCATCCGGTCCTTACTTCAAGTACATTATTATTCCAGCCTTTCCTTAGGTCTTGGCCAAGCAGTTCTTTGCATTTTATGAAAAAAACTAAAATTTGTGTGCATCTTTGGAGTTGTTCAAGGACGCGAAATATGGTCGATGTGTAGTTCGTTTGTTGCTTGAAATGTGTAGAAGCTAGAACGAGTAGCTCATGTTCGAATAAACTATAGCATCTTGTATCAATATCTGTAAATACTCAAAATAAGTTAAAACCATAAAAACATACATTTTCACAGAAGACTCACTTTCTTCATAGTACCCGCTTAACGCGGCTTTTTAGTGAAACGTCGGCCGCTGAATCCTTGATGTTTGAGTCGTGCAAGTGTTTGCTCTGATATATTTGCGTCAACACACTGAATTTCAGGGGTCATGAGTTTTGTTGGTGACTTTCTATGGTTCAGACTTATATTTCAAATTCGCTGTCCATCCCTAACGCATCCCATCTGTAACGCACCTTGCAACATCTGGTTCTCTTCTGATTGATCATAGGATAATTGGGTGGTAGCAACTTCTTTTCAAGGATCGCGCCAACGGAAATGTTCATTGACTCGGCCTAAATCTTTATATAGATATGTCTGAAAACACAAGTAACGAGCTATGGATGGAGGTGAAAGGAGCAATTAAAAGCACAGCAGAACGGTCGATTGGGTATATAGCCCGGCACAGAAGAAATGACTGGTTTGCTGATGAATGCCAGAATGCGTTAGAAAAGAAAAACCAGGCGTATAAAGAATATGTTAATAGAAATACCAGGACGAAGAGGGAAACTTACGAGAACCTCCGACGAGTAGCCAATAAGATTATTAGAAATAAGAAAAGAAAATATTTTGATGATGATGAATAGATGCAAATTTAGCGAGCAATAGATCGAGAAACGCTTACAAAGTAGTGAAAAGCTTAAGACGAGGATATCAGCCCAAGACTTCAAACTGTAAAGATGAAAGCGGTAACATCATTGCTGACGACGATAGGATTAAGGAAAGATGGGCTGCCTATTTCATGGAGCTCCTTAATCCTACGCACGGCTCAAGAACAGCAGAGCCGTCAAACATCTTCGAACCGTCTCCTTTGCCCCCTCCAACTCTGGAAGATGTCAAGTATGCCATCAAAAGCCAGAAAACCAGTAAAGCGCCGGGCATTGATGAAATTCCAGCAGAACTGATAAAGAAAATACGGAAAATCATCCACAAGCTGATCCAACACGTCTGGGATCAAGAGCAGATGCCGCAAGAGTGGTGCCAATCCATCATCATCCCTATCCACAAAAAAGGAGACAAACTACAGTGCGAAAATTACAGAGGTATATCACTACTCTGTACATCTTACAAAATCCTCACAAAAATACTTGAAGGTAGATTAACACCATATGCTGAAAAAATAATTGGGGAGTATCAAGGTGGTTTTAGAGCCGGACGATCAACTACTGACCAACTGTTTACAGTTAGGCAGATCCTTGAAAAGTGCTGGGAATTTAACATCGACGTCCACCAAATTTTCGTGGACTTTAAGCAAGCATACGACAGTATTGATCGAGAAGTACTGTACCAAATAATGCTTCAGCTTGGAATCCCAGCGAAGCTAGCCCGCCTGACAAGAATGACAATGGCATCAACAACAGCACAAGTCAGAATCAATAACCAGCTGACTAATGCCTTTGAGACAAAGGTAGGATTGAAGCAGGGCGATGGACTGGCTCCACTGCTATTCAACCTAGCTCTAGAATACGTCGTACGGAAACTACCTGTGGATACGAAAGGAACACTACTATACAAATCGAGCCAACTTGTAGCCTATGCGGATGACATCAGTATCCTGTCAAGATCCTTTTCATCTGCCAAGGAACTCCTGCTCAAACTAGACCAAGAAGCGAAGCGGGTGGGGCTGCAAATCAACGAGTCCAAAACAAAAGTTATGATACAAACCAGGAGAAACACCCCCAACCGGCAAAACATAACAATCAACGAATTCAACCTGGAAAATGTGGACGAATTTACATATCTTGGCTCCAAGCTAGTGAAGGATGGTAATGAAACGGCGGAAATAAAGCGTAGAATCCAGCTCGCTTATAAAGCGTTCTACTCAGTTTTGGGTATTCTGAAGGCCAGCTTCATACATAGGAAAACAAAGCTGCAAGTATACAAATCTGTGATAAGACCTGTGTTGTGCTACGGATGTGAGACATGGACCCTCACTCAAGCTTCCGCAAACATACTAAACGTTTTCGAAAGGAGGGTCCTAAGACGAATCGTGGGAGCAACGCAGGAAGGAGTTCAATGGCGAATTAGGTACAACCATGAGTTGTACGAACTTTTCGACGAGCCAGAAGTCTCCACTGTGATAAAACTGCGGAAGCTGCAATGGGCTGGCCATGTGCAGCGAATGAATGAAGGTCGGATACCTAGAAAGGTATTTGTCGGAAAAACTGAGGGACGCAGGCCAGTGGGAAAGCCAAGAAAGCGCTGGTCCGACTCGGTAGACGAAGATAGCAGCACGCTACTCGGATTCCGAAATATGAGGACGCGGTCGATGGACCGAGACAACTGGAGGCGACACCTGCGGGAAGCCAAGGCCCGAAATGGGCTGTAGTGCTACAACGACGACGACGACGACGACGAAATCTGTATATTATTTATTGTATCTTTTATGAGTGTTATCATCTTAAGATTTTTAGCCCTTGGGATATTTCTTTTTGATGCCATTTATCTGAAGGTATTCTTCGATAAATATTTATGATATGTATATATTCGTATTCTTTTATGTTCAAATACATTTTATTTTTCAAATTTTTTCTTGTGTTTATCAAATTGACTGTTCTTTGTCGAAATAAATATAGTTCCAGCCAAAGTATCTATCATTTGCGATATGCAGAAGCATACACTGAATATTGATGTGTTCTGGCAGCTCTTTCGAAGATTTTAGAATTCCAGGGTGGGTACTACTCCCAAACAGAAAACCAGGAAACAAAAGATATGATTGCGAGTAACAAATGTCTTGCAAAAAGGACTCATATGAACTCAAAGGTGGTATGTTGATTTGCAATCAAAGTGGAAATGTGGAAAAACTTTAAAATATTCATAAAACTACGGTAAACTTCTCTAAAACTGGCACGAATGTAGGATGGGTATTTTTCTTATACGTGAATGTATTAGCCGAAATCTAAATAATAGTAAAGTGCTTCAGTAACATTAAATAAATTGTTGGGCGTGAAAGTTTGGTGTATCTGGAGATTGTTTCTTCGTTCAAATCTGTTTCTTCAATCAGCTTCACAATTTGGATTAGTCAATCCTCCTTCAAAAACAAACTTATTACATGGTTATCCGATTTAAGATTATTGCTTAATTTTTTATCGATTTTATCAAGTAATGAGCTAATAGGCGCATAGGCTTAGCTGTTTGATTAGATGTGTTTGTATTAGACTCAATATGAAGATTTTGGTTCGGTTGCGAGAAAAAATTAAATTCAGAGGAATTGGTCTTACTTCCAACGTCTATACTCAATGACTTGCAATGTAGGAAAGGAACAATGAGAAAGGCACTCACCTCAACTGCGAAGCAGATCAAATAACTTTATCGATTTTTCGATTACTTTCACATATAAGCCAGTACAAGTCGATGAGGTTGTTAGTTTCCAATTTAATAATTGTAAAGTATCAATAAAAATTCCATAAAAAGTGTTGCTTATCGTCCGAAAATTGGGCTAATAAATAATCAGAAGCATCTAGAAAGCTTAACGTACATGCTGCTGTAGTCCAGCGAAATTCGCATACACAAATAATTTTCAACTATAGATAACGAAATTTAAAGAAAAAATTGAAAATAGAACGACAATAGTTTGCTTGCAAAACTTATACTAAGGTAAAACAGAAACAAAAATCGCAATCAATTTTACCCAACACATGCATGAATCATTCCCATGATTCGGAAATCTCCCATTGTTTCCAGAGTAAAATTAGGCCGAACAAATTATTTAGACGTAAATACAGACAAGCAGAAAAATCATTTATTCAGAGTTATAAATTATGATGACGCGGTTATCAGGTCAACGCGACGCGATTACCTACACGTCTTTGTATCATCGTGATAAAAGCACAGAACACTCTTATGATACTACATATGTATATATTTGACCCCTTTATATTATTGGGCGAAAATTCGGTTCTTCTATAATGTAAGATATCAATGGGAATCCTGTGAATTTAGAGCGCTAAAATGGAGTGTGATTGTAATCACCGAAGAAAATTAATTGAATGCGCCATGTTTTGATAATCAATCAATGCAAAATTAGTTTATTGCTGTTACTATCGGACTTTGTTTAAATTTATCGGTTGAAATAAATTCAGGGTGTTTATTTTGATAATAGCTCCAAAGCCATTGTTAGAAGCCATTAAACTTTTGAATATGCAATAAAATCGGTCACGAAACAGTCGCTGCAGCCCATTGATGAATTCTATAAAGTGATAATAGCAAAATTTTTAGCTAAGGCGCAAGAGAGCGAGAGAGCGAGAAAGCGAGAGAGAGAGAGCGAGAGAGAGAGAGAGTGGAAGGGATAACCAGATTGAGAACGTGGGAGAGGTTGAGATTATAGTGAATCGATTAATCAAAAAGGATTCTCAACTTGTGTTGCTTTGCTCAGCGTGCAACGACAATGAAACCAAAAACTTCTGCAACGCTGGTAGTTCCCATATATAAAAATTCTAATCCAAGAAAACTGTAGATCTGCTCAACCAATTTTTTTAAAAGTTCTGAAGACGGATCCAGAGGGCTTGCGTTGAACAGTATTTTGTCGTCAATGAGTATCCCAACCGGGTTCATCATCTGCGGAGCCAGGTCACCTAGTCACCTAGAAATGCTTTTCAAAATAGGCCTGAACAAACCCTTTCACATCCCCTCCAGATTGCTACATTAAATAGCTAATATTTATTACTCGGGACAAATTTATGCAGTGGCGCTTAGCGGATTCTCTTCAAAAGACAGAAACCTCCACAAACCGCAAAATAAAATCATTCCCCTGATCAAACCATCAAATCTACATCAAATCTGTGCTTCAAAATAATCATATGGCCTTGCATATGGCGATAACCATGCTCACCAGTTTCAAAGGACAGCATACCATTAGATTTAATTTAGTCACAAGCATCGCAGAGGATCTTTTAAGGATTCGAGCACGTAGGAGCGCTTGTCTTTTAAGCGAAAGATGCAAAATCGAAAGTTGACAGCTTAAGGGATCACTTTTTGAATACTCAAGAAAGCCCCAAAAATTATTGTCATATCTACTGATGCAAGTTAATGAAAACTGACGCTAGAGGACTTCGAAATGAAGTGGATGAATACCAAGTTAAAAGGCTTAATAAATAAATAATAAATAAAATTATTGAATAAAGAAAGTATAATAAATTTTAATGCATTAAATTTTCATATTTTGGAAACAATTGTGGTCCTTGTTGCATAATTTCAATCAAAAAAACCGAAGTAACGCATTTATATCCGCTGAGTGTCGTTATTGGAACTCTTCAATTCTGATGTCTGATGATGAAATCTAAAGTCTTTTCAATTGGAGAAAAATTCTCGAAAAAAATTTTGAGGTGAGGAAGTTAACAATGATATAAAATGTTTGTCGATTATCAGCGATTCCAACATCATAAATAAATTCTTACTCCTTCATATGCTTCGTCTTGCGCTTGTCCTTTTCGAGCACTCCGACCTTCCCTCTGCTGAATTTCTTGCATGAATTACTTCGATTCTGTCAGCTGACGTCCTGTTTATCTATTTGTGATGTCCTGTTTATCTATTTGTTCGGAGTAATTAAAGCGTTGTATGATTTCTGTCTTATTTACGACCATCAAAATAGGTGAACTATCTACAAGGTCCCAAAAAGCATCGAGCTAAAGTATCGAGCCTACTTTTATATCTCCGCACTGGTGATATTATTCATCATCTGGTGAGTGATATACTTTAAAGAAGTCCCCATTCGATGGAAAAACTCGCTTCCGGATTGGTCTTAATGTTAAAAAATGGAACTGAGGAAGGGTCAGCTGATTCCAAAATATATATTTCAGTCAAGTACAAAAAACATTTTTGAAAAACTTAACGAAAAAACATCTAAAGAAGACTAGATGCGCTACGCATGGGAATATATATTCAGAATATTTGCTTGATTGACCCCACTTCCTTACTTCCTGTGTGACCTACATGATCTCATGGTTCAGTTTGCATCATCATGGTCTTACCATTCTGAAAATTCAAGAGAATCCTAGGATATACTCTGCAACTTTGCATAAGGATGACGACAACTGCTATGCATATCTTAATTAAGAAATTTGCTTCAGCAATATCGTCCTCCAAACAATGGTTTAAATTGAAGGCACTCAAAATAGGACCTTGTCTCGACGGTTCTAGTAGTTTCGAAACCGTTATTTGAAAAGGCAAAACGTTTTACGATAGCGTAGCTACATAAAGCTTTGGAAATTTCGGACCATTTCTCTCAGACCGAGATAGAAATACGTGCGAATTGATTTTTATTTGTACTGTGATGTTCGGCAAAAGCTCAAAAACGTGAGGAAATACATCAAATAATATAAATTTCCACGCATTTATGTTGAATACCAATAGATCGGGAGTTGGATGTACTCATCCTATGGTTTTACTTTAAGGCTACACTTGAAGTATATCTGCGAAAGTACTCTTTCTCTACTCGGATTGCAGGCCTAATTTCACACTATCTTCCATTTATCGAACTAACCTAATTCCTCTAGGATTCAGATGCTGAAAGAGAATTCGCTCTTTCAATAGTTGGGTGAACATGCAATCATTTTCTAAGTCGAGTTAAATATGACATGGCCATTAATGGGCTTTGACTCACACACAACAGAACTGTCGAAAGAAAATTTGTGTATACTGGAGCCAGGATATCATAGCTCCAGTAAAGCCCTCCATACTGACTTTATTAGTGTAACAATCAAACAGCGCTAACAGTCTTGACGGGCAACACAAGGAATCAGATGTTTCTTTCTTTCAAGCATTGATGCAAACAGCTCCAGGATTCGTTTTAGAATTAAATATTCTCCAAGACGTAAATATCTTTCGTCATCGTACTGAACATTTTAGTAAACTATTATTAATATAAAGATTATTTTTACAGAATCACAGTCTCCTAATTGGTTGCAACCACGCTGTGCGAGCGCTATGCATACGCCATCGTTAAAATGCAATAAGAGTGAAATCAATATAGACATTGAATAGAAGTTGAACCAAAAATAAATAAAAATCGATAAACTCGGCTTGGGACCACAAGGATGACTGTAGGACAAATCGTTTGATTACGCCTCACCCGAACAAAAAGAAAACCAAAAAACTACAACTTCGACCAAATTATAAGACCCAATTAAGCCCCAATTACAGACCAACAAGCCCCATTAAGACCCAAATACAAACTAGCAGTTTTATAACTAAAATTCTTTATTTATGTATCTGTAGAAACTTATTTAAACATAATCTGACAAAAAAATAAAGAAAAAGTTTTTTTCTTGTATTAAAAAAAACACCGTCCTCAAATGAGGCCAGTGGGCTTAAGTGTGGTAGTTTTCGAAACAACCTTTCTCAATGCATAATGTTTTTATACATTTTTTACATTGCCATCAGGCTTTCATAATGCATTGCACACACCGCAACTGGCTGTCCAGCTTCTGGGGAAAATGCCCAATGCCATCTTTACACAAATTTGGTATGGCTGATGAGGGTTTTCGCCGTCTTCCGTCAGGTCTTTCAGAACCTTCAATTTTCAAATAAAATCTGGCAATATTTCGTTGAAACTGAAGTTGGTCACATTTTTCGTCAGCTGACATTATGTGGAGACGCCAAGCATTTGATACTGCCAAATCCAACAAGTAGGTAAATAATACCCACCACCACTTTTTGCCTCTTATGGCTACCCGGTATGAAGCAATTGATTGATCAGCCTGATCCACTCCGCCCATGCCTTTATTGTAATTTTGAAATACTAGGGGAATGTCTAGGTCTATCTTCTTTCTATCAGTTGTACTCCATCTCTTCACTTTGCCTAAAGGATACACGAAGTCATAATTAGTGCCCATGGTACACACGCTGTTGTCCAGCCAACGCACAAACAAAATTTTATTGACTTTATCAAAGCGATAGTCAAACTCCGCCCGTTTTTTCTTTTTCATGTCCTCGACAGGTAATAATGGACACTTTTTTGTCCTGTTTTCACGCACAGTGCCAGTCGCACGATAACCGTCTTCACGCAAGTCTCGCAGCAATGCATGACTAGTAAAAAAGTTATCGAAATATACGATGTGTTCATGTGCCACAGCATTTGTTTTTTGCAAAAGTCCTTTCACTACTTTTGATCCCAACGGCTCATTATTGTCACTTGCTGTTTTACCACAGTATATGTCAAAAGCATAGCAGTAGCCATCAGCACTTGCAAACATCCAATTTTTATACCCAAATCGTACCGGCTTGCCTCGAATGAATTGTTTCGCGGGGTGACGTCCGTAATATTTCACCATGGATTCATCAATTGAAAGGGACTCATGAACCACACCCCATTGTAGAAATTTTTTGATGAGCAAGTCGGCAAGTGGACGTACTTTGAACAATTTATCGTTAGTTGAGGCAACAACTTCATTGTTACAAAAATGTAAGAACTTTTTTACTTCCACGAATCTGTTTCTCGACATTGCTTTTGAAACAAGAGCAACATTGCAATCTTCACCTAAGGACCAATACAGTCTTTCTCGAGGCACAGAATGATAACCGGTCAAGAGTAAAATGCCAAAAAATATTTTGAGATCACTAACAGTTACTTGAAAATCATGATTATTGTTTTGTGCAGCATATAACTTTGTATTTGTTAGGATCATGTCGAAAACCTCCTCATCAAAAAACTTTTCGAAAATATTGACCGAAATTTCGTCCTTGATCGCATTGACGAGACTTTCTTTTCGTTTCTCAAAATTGATTGAAGTTGAAGGCAGACTATCGTAAGAACTATCACATTTACGCCAACGTGATTCTTGAACATCCAAGCGTCGT
The DNA here is from genome assembly GCA_954870665.1 of Stratiomys singularior. NCBI lineage: Eukaryota > Metazoa > Arthropoda > Insecta > Diptera > Stratiomyidae > Stratiomys > Stratiomys singularior. The sequence continues at coordinate 12,121,879 of OX940881.1, forward strand.
TTTTTTTGTAAATTTTGTAGAGGTTCATCGTCACTACTATCCCATTCCTCATCAGCTCTGGACTCAAATACTTCAACTTTGCCTGGAATATCTCGTGGAAGAATATTTTGCAGGATATCATCTTCATCGCCTTCTTCATCATCTGTGACGACGCTTGGTTCTGGAGGAATTGCTACCAAGTCATAAACGACATTTGGGTCATCTTCTTCATTCAAAATGCTTTGGATAGCTTCTTCAAGCCCTTGGTAATCATTTGCAATACTAAATAATCTCATTGTCATTGTTATCTTCAAAAAATATACCTAAAAAAATAAAACGAATATATCATCAATATGCCCACTGGATCCATTTGGGGACACTATCATTATTTGCTTGAAATAGTAGTCAAGTATGACAAAACATCTTATATTATAATTTATTTACTTGAAATAAACTGTAGTCAAGATAATAACGTAGAAAAACTTCTGAAAAAACTGATATATATGTAAATTACATCGACTTACCTTTTGCTATTCACGCTTCGGAGAAAATTGTAGCTTATATCCGATATTTCACATAAATTATCCAATAATTCACGTAATTGTAAATTAATTCACAATGGCACACTCCTAAGCATCACAAAATTGCAATCAAACAGAATATAGAATCAATAACAAAAAATATGTGGGTATTTTAATATGCGTCCTCAAATGGGCACAGCGGGCGTAAATGTGTTAAGCAAAGCCCAACGAACCAAATAAAGTGAGCTTTGCAAGATAGAGAGCTTGTGAATATAATGGCCTAGGTGAGTCTAGGACTAGCTTGCTGAGCTTGAATGTATGTGAGAATCATTAAAAATAAACGTGATTAATTGTGTATGCATACAAAGTTGAAGGGATTGTTAATTCGCATCTTTTCACACCGTCGCCTATGATGTTCTATTTTCAACTGGTTTACTTGCGAATTCCAATGCTTCTGAAGAATTTGCCTCAAATTCCGTAAGGTTGAGAGTTTGTTCGAAGTCGTAGTGCTGGTTGGTGGTTCAGCTATGTCGAAAACATGGTGAGCGATCGATAGAACTAACACGGCCTTCAGAAAGCTCGTGTTCACACAATGGTCAAGACAATTTGAAGAAGACTTTTTGCACGCTTTATATGTTGTCGTCCATTTCGTACGTAAAGATATGTGTCTCTACTGTTCACACTGAAGCTTACTAATTTCTTGGATTTCATGGATAGTGATGATAATGAAGCAACAAACTTAACTACAGAGTCCCCTTTAGATTTGTATTTGAATGAATTTTATACAATATTACTGTCGTGTCTCATCAGTTCCGCAGAAGTCTCAACAATTATCTGACCTTGGTCAGCTCTCCTACTGTTGATGGCAGAATTGGCTTCTTTCAGAGTTGGAAGGGGCAGATTAATCTTATTAGGGACATAAAACAGCTCCGATATACTAAAGCATAGCTTCAATAGATTCCGTAAAAAAAGGAACTTATTTCTCGGAATCTTTTGCCGCTTCGAACGTCTCGTATTGATGAGTATAAGTCCTTATCTTGATCTGATATCCGTTTCTTGAATTTTCGACTACTTTGGGGGCATCTCTCAGCTTATTAGTCACTGAAATATCATTAAAGAATTTCAACTGATTGTTCTGAAAGATGAAGTTAGTTGGGCACAGCTAGAGGTCCTTATTTTAAGTTTCTATTTATATTTAACTTTGGGTAGCTTGGGTCCGCCGGGCCTTGCTTCGTTGATCTCGAGGACGCGTTTCGGCTGCATACAGCCATCTTCAGCTCGGCTGTATGCAGCCGAAACGCGTCCTCGAGATCAACGAAGCAAGGCCCGGCGGACCCAAGCTACCCAAAGTTAATTTTGGCCTGCGGCAACACCAAAACGAACTTCAAAACGAACTTCTATTTATATATTTATTTATCCTTTTATTTCAAGTTTCATTGAAATCATAAGCAAAAAGAAACCATGAAACCACCAAATAAGCACCGGATATTTAAATTGAACCCCCGGATAACAATATTTCCCACGCATCCTTTGCAATATAGGTTATTATTTTTTTTACTTTTTGTCTACGATTTTCCAGTATTTATTTAATCATTTATCTCATTTTTGGTTAATAGTTTATGATCGTATTTTAGAATTGCTTTCAGTTTAACTTTGAAAAGTCACATAAAGTTGAAATTTGAATTATTTTAGAAAGTATAAATACAGATTTAATATACTATAGCAGTGCTACTGTATCTTTCGAATAAAGGTTGTAATGAAAAGATTATAAACATTTTAAAATGTTATGTCTAAGTACTTGGAGAAAAATTGGGTAATGGCCGAACGTTGAGGAATTGAGCGAACAATAAAGGGAAAATGTTAAAATTTAATAAGCTAATTTTAAATAGACAACAATCATGTTAATACCCGCTTAAAAATATGATTCATGGCTAAGTTGGCCTTCTTGTATACAAACTGAATTTATGATTACACTCCAATATGTACATTATGTTAACTTGGCGAACAAAGAACGATTAATTTTAGAAGTCAAGGTTGCTGGGAAAACGAATGCATGAACATTTGCTTTTTTTTATAATTATTTTTTCTTTGCAGACTAAAACGAGCATGAAAGTAGTGTCCAATTCAGGAAATCTTTGTTTGAGTTGTGTTAACATGTAATTTAATTTCGCATTTTCGACTAGAAATTTCGAAAAATGAAGTAACAAAGTAGCAATTGTATGTTTTTGTTCGGTTTTTGTTTTGACTTTGGATTTTGAAAATGGGTTATAAAATGGCTGTTGGGGAAAATGAGATTTTAAGGAAACGAAGTATCAATTTGAACGATTCGATTAAATGGATTGGTGAGGAATAGAAATATAAACAGTGGAGATAATAGACTCCATATTCCCTGGAATTAACGATTCTTAGAAGAATTTCAATAGGTGTGCATTAAATGGAAGATGGTTAGAAGAAATTTGTAAGATACTCACATGTTTTCTCTTCTCTAGAAAAGATTACCGTGTTTATACCGATATTCAGATCGTGTTTTAGAATTTTACTTGAAATTCGTTGAACACGAACTGGGTCATATTATAATCAATATTTACATCCTTTCCAAATTCCACTTCCATAAAGAAAATGACTGAGAATATTTCACATTACGTGGGTTTTTTTTCCATATTTGTAAATCATAATCACCTTATGTTGGCATACTTTTCGTGGATAAAATATTTAGCCTATATATAGTCCATTGCGGTGACATATTTTTTTCTTAAGAATAAAAATAGTTTCCACAGACAAAATAAATATGAATGAAGAATGGCGAGAACGATTTCATAGTGGGAGATTCATTGAAGGTGGGTACAAGCAACAACAAAAGTAAATTATACTTAAAAGTAACAATATTTGAATTTAACTTATATTATATTTATGTATCAAACTTCCTTTTATTTTATGCTAACTGTACACTTCAGAAATGTAAAACTTTTCAGCGATCTTTTACTCTCTAACCAAATTAGAATGCATTGGACACATTATAACATGTGTTGACTTCTACTATTGACTTCCTGTATCCTTTGCTTGGTTTTATTTCCCACTTTTGTGATCATATAACTCTTATAAAGGATGCATCATGTCAGACATGTTAATTTGTATGTTGCAGTTTCAAATTAGAACAGGTAAAAATTATATGAATTTGATGCAAAAGAAGAGGCGCCGTATATTTACCGCTTGCGCGGATTTGTTAATCGAAATCGCTGTAATCGGCAGCGCTCCATGGTTAGGCTACAAAAGTGTCCTTAAAGGGAGGAAAACGCACTTTCGAAGTCGGATTCCCTACACATGATCACTGGTTCGCGAGATGGACCAAGTGAAAACTTTATTTCCAAATGGGTTTAAGAAGTTTCGAGCTCCTGCTTTCGCTATTCAAACAAACTAAGATTTGGGCAGAGGTTTGAAAATCAAAGAACCAATAATAAATTTGGAGAGCCATTTGGGCCATTGAGTTTTCGTATCTTTGTCGCTTTGAATTTACTTTATATTCTTTGAAAATATTTAAGACCTAGTAATTAATAGAGCGCAATTGACTTTGACTTTGAGGTTTGAAAAATCGAAGAATCCATAGTATGCACTTGGTCAATATCAAAAAAACCATCAATATGCATTATTGATTTGCAAAAACAACCTGTTTCCGAATCTCTCGAAAACACTCAAAGGACAAACTTCGAAGCTAGATATTAAACTCGATTTTTAAATACATGTATCTAAATACTCTTGCCTGAAAGTCACTGAGATATTTCACACATTGGGGTTTCTGTTTTGGAAAGGTACTCTGTTTTTTTTCTGGTGGAAAGGACAACCTTTACACCAGAAAAGATATGTCAACTAAAAGTGTCACCTCTGATCACCTGTGGATCTTTAAAAAAAAACATCAAATAATGTCACAGTCTATAGTTGACAGTGCACCTATGTGTATTATATGTGCATTGTCAGTGAACGAAATAATTGAGTTACATGTCACATAAACAAATACTCAGAGAAAACCTTCACAATCATGTGGACCCCACAATATGTGGGTACCAAGCCACTTGATATAGGTGACCTACACGCTAAATAAGGCCTGATGAGTCACAGAACAACTGAAGCGCATTTCGAACTTGATTATGTAGATTATACTAGATCAGATAGCCAAAAAAGAGATTAAACAAGAATGGCAGTCAAATATGAGAGAAAAACTTAGCAACTAGGCCCCTTGAAGATGAAAATAGACACACTTTCACAACAGCAGCTGTAAACCTTGGTTTCATAACAGTAATATACCCCCAAAATACATTTAAACTAATAATAGACTTATATCCAACAGAGCCTACGATAAACTAAGGCCCTTCCAAAACAAAACACAGATGCAACTATACAGATAGATCTCCTTTGGTTTCATTGCACAAACTTTTGCAGGATCAGAGTGCAATACAATATGAAAGATGTAATTCTCGAAAACGACAACAAACTCCTTGAAAATGTTGAAGCATTTATTACAGAAGAAGATTTATCACATAGTAGAGCATCACATATTATTGGTTTGCTAACCATATCTAACTATAGTAACTTCATAACACAACCATACAGACTGGTCTTAGACAAAGACAATGAATAACAAACACAGGATCCAATACGTTGGACAGTACCACTGCAGCCAAGGCCAATTACTCTCTAGTCTCAACCGGGACCAATTTAAAAAAAGGCATATGTGATGAAAATGTCCGTAGTGCAACGGAAACTGTAGCTAATGTAAATCACCGGGTTTGGTAAGTAATGCACAGCGTCCGGCAAGTCCTGCACATGGTCAATAGACATGAGTCCAGCTGAGTGGACCTCCTTTGTGAGATGTTGTCTCAAAAAATGATATCCGACTTTGGTGATGTAGAGAGAGATTGATTGATGTAGAAAGTTTGTGAGGGAGTTGAATTTTTGAGATATTTTTTCAGTGGGAAGGTTTTGAGAGCAAAGTTCACGTCGATACTCTAAGGAATTCTTCTAATTATTCTAACAAAATATTTGAATTTGAATCTAATGTGCTCCGGCAAGCTGTAGAGAACTCGTACATGGAATTCCAACACTGCGTACTTTGCTCGTACCACACTTCTTTTTTTTCTTCGTTGAGAAATTGTGTTTTCAATCTAAATTTCAATATCTCATGTCCAAATCTATACTATCTGCTTCTTGATAAAGTGTTTTTCATTAAGGACATAATTATTTTATTTATTAATAAAACACAGAAATATTTGAGATATTGAGTTCAAACTTATTGTGGATATAGTGCAAGTGATACATTTTATGAATGCAATTCGATACAGGTCATTTTACTAACACACCCCGTTTAAAGTGGTCGAATTTTTGGACCCAATTTTCCAGCTCTCTCTAACACATTTTGACCTGAACTTCGGTCATTTCTCGTTGGAATAACGAGAAACGGTCGCTCGTCTCAAGTTACAGACTTGTTGGCAAAGACCAGTGACTTGATATAGCCGCATTAAACGAAATCCAATAGCGTTAGACCACATGAACGAGGTGGCCGGACCTTTTTTCGAGATAACACATTCACCAAATTTGCCTTCCATAAATCGATTGTGAGGCGTGCTGTGTGGCTAGTGGCACCGTCTTGTTGAAACCACATATCGTTGATGCCAAGTTTGCGCAGTTCTGGCCATAAATAATCTTCCAACATAACACGATATCACTCGCCATTCACAGTGACAAGACGGTGGTTTTCATTCCACGAAAAAATACAGTCACATCACATCTCCGGCATGAAAACCGCACTAAACAGAAGTTTTTTTCATTGCGTTGCGGATTCAACGGTGTCTCAAGAAGCACATGTGGGTTGTTTGCTTACCAATAACACATATTTTGCTCACTTACAAAGCAATTGAGCAAGAAATGAGCTTCATGAGATGAAGCGAGATGAGATTTTAATGAAATTTTTTATTTTCTTCAAGCTTTGCCAAAGACTAATTCGTGAAGTTTCGGCGTTTCGAACGAGCAAATTGCATTAATTCTTGAGTCAATTTGATCTTGTAAGCATGTAGGCCAAGATATTTTTGCAAAATACGCCACAGTGTCGTTTGCGCGTTGCCTGATTCTTGAGAACGACGGGGAATCGAGTGATTTGGCTAATTATGAATCGATGCACTTACGGCATCTAAGTGCAGCATAATAAATATGGCATTTATTGACATCGCCTCCCAACGACCAGCACGATATGTGTTAAAAATACTAATGATATTGTCAACAGACGACAGCCTTGTTCTAGAGGGTTCAAACGTGCCAAGAGATTAGGCATTCAAACTGGATGAACCACGTTTACCGTTTATCCAGCAGTGCGAATTATCTGAGTAGACTTAAGATACGTTCCTGAGACTAAGTGTCCAGATCGGTGCTCGAGTGACTACAAGGTTTTGGGAGAGCTCGAAATACTCTAGCGGAAATAACTTGACTCGAAAAATGAAGTGATTTCAGAAATAGATCTACCGAAATGGCTTCGAAAACTTAATTTTAAGGTGAAAAGAAGTTTTAGGATTGATGGAGAGTATTTCTATGGATAGAGTCAAAATTCAGTTAGACTGTAGGCTTACTATTTACTCGGCTGACATTATTTTGAAAACGAGTCTGTCCTATGAAATTCCAAAAGCTTCAGTTCGAAACCTCTTTCTTGTTCCAAATCATAACCCTAATTCGTTTCACCAGATGTCATCGAATGCTTAAGTCCTTTCCAATGTCAATGTCCTTGTTCATCCATTTCCATCATGCTACCTATTCCATCATTACACTCTCTTCATTACTTATCGCAATCGATTATTCATTACGTCTGTCTACCGTCAAAACTGAGGCCTAAAAAAGTCATTGAATGCGAAGATTACTTCCACCTCAATTCCCAGAATTTCATTTAAGATAATTTCCAGCTTCTCACACTTCGTCTTTCGGCGAAGTAATTTGATAAATTGAAGATTGTCTAATGACCGCTGTATGTTTTGTTTGCTACACAGAGTTGTAAATAAGCATAGGGGTCACTCGACGACGAAAACGGAAGCGGTTTCCTTGAGTGAGTGAGTGGACGGAGTGATTGAACTCCATCCTTTTTCAATAGTAAACCAATTAGCGGTAGCCTGATTTCTTCTAGTTCATTCATCCTGGATTAAGAACTGAGTAATTACTTGCTATTGTTATAGTGCGAATTGCAATTAAAGTGCAAAATTTCCAGCAGGGCGAACTGTCTGAACTGGCGTGAGGGTGGTTTAAGTTTAGTGTGAATAAATTACTTTGGGACAGGATTAGAATCGAATCCAATTAGGACGACAGCTTAAGTGGTATTCTACCACTAATATTCGTTGTGTGGCAAAAGTCTTACATTCTGTTGGAGCTCATCGATCTGTTTTCTAATATTATAAACATACGACATAAATGTTAGTATCACATCAGACGCGAAACCTTTAAAATTTATGTTATTTATGTTACACACTGATATAGATTGTTTGTAAGCAAATATTGAACATTTTGATACAAATTATATAATCTAATAAATCAGATAATGTTACATGGCGATGAAGGCAATCGTTCTCGCAAATAATGAAAAGCGTTCAGAGAATATTCTAATTAACCAAATGAGAGGCACCTTAATGCGAATCGTAATATTCTGATGTATTCTATTTTAGAATGATATATTTGCAGTTTACATTTAATTCAAGTATTTAACAATTCGTTAAATGGCGTGCATAGCTGCATTTAATTACGTAAATATTAATGCATTCATAATTTATAGTTTGAAACTGATGGAATGTTGATGAAGACCTAATCGAACATATCAGGATATGCGTTGAATGGACAACTCAAATATGTCTCCGCTGTCCCCTCTCAGAGGACTTCGTAATTTTAGCATATAACTCGGATCTTCTCTCCCAGGGGACATTCAAGTTTGTTAAGGACTTCGGGGAATTAAGTGATTTCAGTGAAACTTTTTGTGACATCCATGTTTTTCCGATGTTTAGTCTTGAAATGGTGGAAATCATCAAATATAATAAAATTCCTTTGATATAGAAAAGAAATGACAGTTGGTTTTGTCGGATGAGAATGCAAGGAGCTCGCTCAGGACTGGCATAGCCATAGAGGAATAAGGTATAGAGGTTCTAAGCCCAAATTGTCCGGTACCACCAAATTTACGCATATTGACACAAAGTCACCATCACTTACTTAAAAACAATTAAAGGCAGTATGAGTGACTGGGCGAAAAATTCGTAATCTGAACTATGGTTACTAATACTATACTATAGAACTATATTATAGCTATATTTCAATCACATGCTTTGTTATAATTCGCATTTTATTATTCAAATACTCATAAACAATATTTCGTACTGAAATCAATAAAATCATGAAAAATTATCATCACATTAAGTGCGCCCTCATCAACAAATTTGTGCCGCCCATTGACACAGGAGAACCAACTTAACGGGAATGTTAACTCCATACGAACATCGTTTCCCGAACAATTAAGCCTCGCCCATTCTATACGATTTTGATAGAGTCTCGACTTTGGATTCAATTTGCTCGAGCCGAATGAACATGAGGAAATTGCAATCTCAGCTTGAGATTCAAGGCTACAGACTAAGCTAGTCAAATGTGTTCAAATCAATTATTCCGTGGTTAATACCATAAATGTGCAGATCCAGATCCCAATATATGCGTTTTCACGTTTTTAATCAACTTTGACAGAGTAAAGAGCACAATTCAGCGACTGATTTCAAAACAATTTCAACATTCATGTCATATATTTGACTACCCCATTACAGAAATTCTTTCTCTAACCGTAATGTAAGCGAACAGTCAAATGTCACTGTCAGTCACTGTCAAAAATCGAAGGTAGCCGAAGATTTTGAAAAATGTAAACATTGATATTATTTTTACATTTCATCAATGAAAATATTTTCGATTTGCAAATTATATGCTCTACCATAATTATTTAATTATATTTCATGTGAATTTTTCGGGAATAGTATTGATGGATAATTTCCATTTTCCAGGCAGGTATATGCCCTCCAACAAAGCATATAAAATTATTGCATTTTTCAGCTGTAATTAGTGATTCATGATTGTAGTTTTCTTATTGTTGTCTATGATTGGATAGTTCATTGTAAATATTAATTGTATGTGCTTCTAATCAACAGGAAAACATTGAAATTTCAATAGAATTTCGGATTTGACGTAATATATGACACGAATGGTAGGAACGAATGGAGTCGAACATTTGAACAGCTGATTAGGGGAAAAGAGATAAGTTTAAAACTTCGGATGCTCAAGTACGCTCAAGTCCACAGGTAGGGGCTTTCTATATCTTATACCTGTATCGTCGGAGCACTTCTCGCCGCCACTTGAGAAGAGCCATCACGGGATTTTGTAGAGGAAAGGTCGGCATGCGAACATATCACACAGTTAGACTCAGATTTGCAAATACAAATAAACAAGTCTAAATCCGGAGGAAGAGATTTTCAAAGCTATTGAAAATATTTTCAAATCCTATTTGAGATGAAAGTTTTTGAAAAAACCAAATCCTATTACCCTCCTATGAATCCCGTTAGTTCGAAGAACTATGGCAAAACGTCAAGACAATCTTTTACAAGGCTATGATTCGACCAGTTTTGACATATGGAAGTGAGATCTGGTATAACCGGAGTGCTGATATCATGGAAGAATTACAAGTTTTCATGCACAAATATTTCCAGGCAATCACTGTCCTTTACAGTAAGTCTGACACAGATTGGAAACGCTATATAGTGAACCAAAGACTATGTCAAACCGGCAAGGTGACGAGGATTCTTATCTTCATGTTGTATCTTGTCAGAAATCACATCGCGAGTTTTGTGATTGTGAACGAAATTCTCTCTAGAGACGAAGACATTGAGACTTGTCTCACCACTGGTTTCATACCTCTAGAAACATGTGTGTCAATGTGATGGTGTTCCGAATGTATAATTTGGGGAAATGCTTACAAAAATAGTCTTAGGGTCTTTCTATATTTTATTCCTGTATAAGCCGGAACTTTCTACGTTCCCATTTGGTGCTGAGAACTCTTTTTTGGCCCAAGACTTCGTCTGTATTAACGTCTTATAGCAATTGTTAAAGGATCTACAGTGATTTCATGTTCGACTGGTAAGCATTTGAACAATAATAGGAAATGCATAGTAAGGATGCGTATTTGCTCGGCTATCGCACTTCGTGTCTTTCATAATAGTTTTTTTTACTTTCACTTTAACTCTACGTTTTTTTTGACAGCGACATTTGCTTTTTATTTTGAAAATTCGAGAAACATCCAAAATTAAATGTATCATTTGTAGATAAAACAATAGTCAGCCATCAATGTCAATAAATACAGTTATCTTGAGACAAAAATGTTGTTTTTTTTTTCGAAACTAGATTAAACTGCCTTTGATGTAAATCACTTTGATAAATTTTAATAAACTTCTCCCGTTTATGACGGGAATAAAATGAAGGCTTTTCGTGAAAAGTGAAATTCATTGTTATAAAACAATTTCAATAAATAATTTGAACTCTGATGAAGTAAACAACGTCAATAATGACTCATTGACATTCTACGTGTTATTTATTTGAAAATATTTATGACCTAAATTGAATTATTTGTAATCAAATGTATCGCCGATTGGCTTTTCATCCCGGAAGATTTCACAATCATACTGGAAATGAATTGGTACAATTTAAGGGAATTGGTAAATCATCCTTTACAACTTCTCTGTGCGAAAGTATAACGGAAATTTCAACATCAGTTGGTTCTCACGTTCTCATCACAAGAGAATGGTCACGCCTGTGTCATAAGCTTGCTCATGCCTGCTTCATTTTTGAATTTATTCCCGATTCCAAGATTTTCGGAAGTAGTTTTTGATCCTTCAGAGCCGTCGTCTATTTCTAAACTGTAAAATTAATCAGCGTGCTGCGTAAATACTGTTGATGAGGCGTAGTTTATCTTATCCTTGAATGAACTGCTCGAAAGATTCTTCATACCTTAAACCTGGCCAGAAAGTGCGCTTAACAAAAATTAAGGTAGAAAACCTGTGATCATTGCAGAGAGTGATTACGTACATCGCTAACACTCCCAGGCAGCTGCTCTCTGACGAAGATAGGAAATACTATTGCGTATATATGCAAGGTCTTTGGGAAAGGCTTTATTGTCAAAAAAAAAAAAACTTTTTCTATTTTGTTTCTTCAAAACAAATTCCATTTATTTTATGTGAAATACAGTTAAATCTATAGTTTGTATGCCATTGTCGCGCGGCAGGCTCTTAAGGTAGGACCATAGGATAAAAAAAACAAGCGCACTGATACTCTCAAAGAGATACAAATACCTTAGAGCAAAGAGAACTTATCCGAGAAAGAGAGGGTGAAATCTAGGCTATTAAGGACTGGCTTTAAGAATTTTTGTTGTATTTATATGTGAATCCTTTTGTATAAATAAAAATTCTTAGATGACCTGATTAGATCCTTAGAATGGCCTTCGTTTGTACAACCAATCTTTAAACAGTTCTTTTACCGAAAACCAAAACATTTAAAATAAATCTGTCGAGGACGAAAAAAATAGAATTGAAATAGAAAAATATTGAGTTCTAAGATGTTGTTTGGTTAAATTAGTGACAATTGATAACGCATGATCTTTCCCTTTGGCCTACCTTTGTTTCAATTGTAAGGAGTGTACGACTCCCATATGCGTGCAATGCTTCTGGACTACCCACTAAATACATCCCCATCCCCCCGTCAACCTGATACATAACATAGAACCGTTTGACTCATTACTTCGGGCTAGGCCTCGTGTTATAACGCCCCAGTATAGCTTTTTTCATTTTCAGCACTGCCCGAGCATATTTTGCCACGCGATTCAGTTTATAAACTGTTTTCAGCATTTTGCCAACCATTATTTCCGGACAAAGTATTCCAATTTCGCTGAAGAGGTCTTTCCAGTATTTCCAGGTCACCGCGCTGCACGGTGTGATAAGCGAAAAATGTGTGATAAGCGTGTGACTTTCTCCTGTGACTCGCGTGTGACCTGCCAATCTTGTTCAGGTAAGACAACCAAGCCCGATTAAGAGCTGGGTCAAGTAGAAATCTGTCTCACGCTGCACTGGATTGAGCCACGGTCTCAGGGTAGGGATCAGACGTACAGTCCATCTTCCCCATGTGTCTTGCTCCCAGGACTGTTGCCAATCGCTGAGAGAGCGTTGGGTCTCTTCCCTGGAGATTTTTTCTTTGCTGTCGCAGGTAAATATTTTTGCGCTCTATCGCAAGCAAGGCAATGGGTATTATCCCTGCGTTGACCAGCATTTCCACCCCGGAGACTGTTCAACCACTTTCTGTGTACCTCCTTCCTATATGGGTACCTCCACACCATAGTTCTGACCCATAGAGAAGAGCCGACCGTACACCGGTCATTAGGATGGTCAAACTTAACCCAGCGAAGAACGCAACTCTTCCTGTTTTTGAGTGAAAAATGCGAACTTGTGCAGTCTTATTACCAAGTCCCAATTAAGCTTTCTGGTGATGACTCTGACAGCTGCATCTAAACTCGAAAGCGCATTGTGCACAGTTTAGGATGACACCTGTCATACTTCTTTTCATATAAATGTTACGATCGGCAGCTCAGTCAACATACCAATAAAATGGAATAGATTCGTTCGGAGAGCTTAGTGAAAAGGGTCTTGAAATTGATTGACAAATCGAAACAGGTTGTACGTAACGCGCATCCTTTCCTAACATTAAAGAATAGCGTACTAGATGAACGAAAGATGACAACAACGGAGAGGCGTATTCTCTTCTTTCCTTTGATTTTAGGGAAAAGATTTCTGCAAGGATAGTTAAGAAGTATTAGCTCGAAGTATTTTGTCAAATGATTCCATACTAGGTTGTTCGGCTGTACACAGGAGGTGTTTTTGATAGCTCGAACTTTTTGTGCCGCTGAAATTCCAACACTTATGGCGTTATCCTTTGTCGTTCTGCCCGATTAAAATTTATGTTATTAAGACTTAATAGTCCTATTGAGTCATATGTACAAAAACTTAAAATTTATTTGCTAAATTCTAGGATTATACTAGTATTATAAATTATAGGATTATAAAACTAGGATTTCCAGTATGTCAAAAAAGAGTTAAGAGAAACTCAATGGACGTATGCTCCACAAGAGTTGCGCAATATTGTACACAAGACATAACATTTGCTCATCGATTTCCTTGATGTCAGACTCCATAGCTTCGGCTTTCAACAGGTTGAAAAAATCGGGCTGATACTGAAAATTAAATATTGACGCTGCATAAGGACATCTATTGTAATCAATGCAAACGTATTACCTCTTGTTCAGGTGGATCGTGTTCATATTCTAATTTTATTTCATTCAAATCCGTGCTACAAGCTTCTCTAACTTTTGTGCGAAAGGATTCATTTGGAGTGATGAGAACGGTAAAGGACTTCTGTTTCATCATTCCAGTTTCTGGTTGATTTTGTTGTTGCACATCGATGACAACCTGTCGCCGATGTGCAAACCGGTTCCAAGGAGACTGTTGAAAGTGAAAGAATCTACAAAAAGATGCCACAGTATTATATATATGGTGCTCCATGGAAGGATGCTTTTCCGTTATGCTACGGATATAACACGGTGCATCACACTCCGGGAAGATATTGAGTCCAACTTTGGACAATAATTGCTTGAATTCGAACAGAGACATTGGAGAAAGCCCAGGGTCGATCGGAATTTGACTTTTCGTAGGGATTCGAAGAGAATATCCTTGCGCGAAAATTTCAATTTGTAGGCTTATGAACTGCGTGGTGAGATGCATGATAACATGTGGATGCCTGCAAAGAAGAGGAAAATAATGGGCTGAACTTCGGATACAATTCAACTGCAAATGCTACTTCATATATGCCGCCGACAGGGACCAACTCTTATACGGCATGTGTTGATACTTATCAACGGCCAAGCCGTAGGCACCGAAACAAGGACTACGGAAAGTAATTGTTTGTGCTTCTTCATCGTATCTTTGGCTTATTATTTTCCTATTACACCATCGGCCAGACCGATGCTGTATGTACTGAGGCATCCTGCTTCCTTTGGATTCTGGATTTTCACGGGAACTAAGTTGTTGAGGACCAACAAATGTTTGCACTTGATCAATTTTGTCCTTAGATGTCACTGATTCGCCTCGGCTCACTGTGTGTTTGCTACTTCGTCTAGTGAGTCCTTTGTCTACGCTCAAGGATTCTTCATTTAAATTTACTTCATCAGATGTAGCTTGCATGCGTAGTTTTATGTCTGATGCATTTTCCGTAGTAAGGAGAGCCTCTTTTCTTGCCTGAGCTGTAACTTGCCTGAAGAATTCGGAAAATAAAATATTTGGAGGACAGAATTCGTCATGGTCGTCGGTCGAATTAAGATTATAAGGAGTAGTTTCTTCACTTCTCATGATTGATTCGAGCTCTACGTCGCTTGCACTTGGAACTATAATATTTATCCTAGGACACTTTTGATCTTGAGGAACGAATAAAGGAGAGGGTGGTGTTCGGTATATTTCATGCTTGAATGTCGATAGACGTTTGGCTACCTCGTAATTGGATTCTTGTAATCCAGTTTCAATTCTTCTTTTGCGCAGAGCATCCTCTTCTACTTTTTTATCGAGAATGATATCCATGTGAGTCTGATAGTTGTATGGCAATACAGGAACTATATACTCCCTGCAAATTTCATTGAAATCAAGGGATTTGGGAATTTTCGTCATATCAAAATCAGGAATGATCTTTTCGCTGGGACGCTGGTGTGCAATCGGTTTAAAAATGAGTTCACGTAACTTCTCTATGTACTCGTCATAATTACGATAGAATTCCTTGTCGCTTTCGGAAAGTTTTTGAAAGGCATCAGAGTACTCCCAAGGCTCCCAGTAGCATACAGTGGGCTTTGTCCACCACATAATGTTTGGTGGGAGCTTTATTTCAAATTCAATCATAACTAGGTTATCATTCGCCATTGTATATTGACTCTGTAGCTTTTCATGGAATTCTTGCGTTGGTCTGTCAAAAGTAGACTCACTTCGTCGAAGCGCGTCCTTGAGGCTCACTTTTGAAGATTTTGGAGGCGTGATATGCTCGGTGTCTTTCCGTGTCCCAATGTGACTGTTTCGTCGGGTTTCCGGGACGTTTTCTCGGGAAAAGGGAAAAGTTGATCTAGAAGGGCCTGCCGTCGAATAATCTAATGTAGGAGTAGAAACTTTAGAGGCGTTTGTTGAGGGTTTAGCCTCGTATAGTTTGATTGTTTGAAAATTTGTTATTGTCGGAGGTATTGAAGCAACGTTGACGAGTTGTTTGAAAAAGTAGTTTGCCTGCATAGCCGGTTTTTGTTGGAACTCAAAATGGAAGACTCCTCCTAAGATTTCGTGCGACCTTAAATTTATTTCACCACCGATGAGTTTCTTCTCATCAGGATACATATTCTTCAAATGCATCTCATATTTTCGATCTTCATTATTGATGTATTCTATTTTCGAGTCATATTTGTTGAAGTCACCGAAAGACAATTTTTGACGCTTTATCTTGATGCGCTTTTGACGTTTTTTCGGTATGTTTGCTCGTGTTCTCTGGTTTGTTTTTCGAACTTCAAGTTTCTCTTGTTCCTCTGTTGCCCATGCTCTGAAAATCGTTGACAATTGTTAGAAGTAGTTTTGGAAAATGATTATATGTCTTACTGTATTGTATTATCAAATTTCATTTTTTCCGAGCCAAGGTATGCATGTTTTTCTCGGTCAATTTTCTCAAGTTCCGTCCATTCCTGAGACAAAACTGTCAAAAGGTCTTCCATAGGTTCTGGTCTATCAGTTAGATTGTATGTAGGACAGTAAATGCTGTAATAGTCGAATGGTATCCAATAGCTACGAAATGCCAAGTCTTTCATATTCATGGTGTAAGGAAGAGATGCTTCTCCTCCAAATGATGCCAAAGGTATTGTGAAACGATCAGCGTACCTAAGTTAAGAGTTTATGCTGTGAAAAATTTCAATCATATATTTCGCGATTGTAAAAGTCTGTAAACATTTTTCGCGATTTGGCATCACTAAGCGGGTTAAGAAATTCTTACTAGGTTTGCTGATTCCTTGGAAGCTTGAAAGATGTTAAGGACCGTGATTACATGACATTTTGCTAATATTTATGAAAAGTTCAGCTCTAAGTTCAAATAAAACCGTCGTATGTTGGTCTCAAACTCACTCACAGTTCTAAATTCGTTGGCACTAACCTTTATCCTAACGAAGTTCTATAGGAAATACTTCTATGATTGTAAGTCAAAGGATTTCGTCTATTTTATGAAATTAAAGACTCATTGAATTCACTCCATAATAATGACCGCTCATTGGTGTGTTCAGTCTTCTTGGAATGAAATGTCATCAGAATCAACTACCGTTAAAAAATTGTTAACGTGTCACGATTGTGATCCTTATTACTGTAAAGGCACGATCTCATGTTTTTTTTTTGACGAAATTTGGACGATTACGACGTCGATTTTGGGATTTTTTATCATGACGAGTGAACGTACCTTACAACTTCTCGAGAAAACGGAAGGAATGGGCAGGACAACGAATGAAGCAGTGACAGAAACAACGAAAATATTTTGCATCGGCATGATTTAATGAGATAGAGTAACATCTTTAAGAGTAAGAAGAAAACTTCGCAATTTTAAATGATATAATTGGGTGGTTTCTAAAAGCTGCGCTGATATGAAACGACTGGAAGGTTTTATGTGGGACAAAAAGCTGATAACTGGTGACAGCAAATGTCAAACATTTCATAAACAAGTCAAACAGTCAAAAACAGTCAAACACTTCAAAAAAGTGAGAGGGGGTCGGGGGTCATGCTCTATAAAATCAAATATGTTCTGGTCTCTTCATAATATTTGATTAAAAATTGCGACCGATGGAAAATAAAACCCAATTCGAAATTTAAAAATCACTTGAAAATTGTTACAAAATTAAATAAAAATGGGCTAGTTCTTCCATTATAAATAAGTAGCAACGCAACTCAACTTGGTTCAATAAAAAATTTGTCAACTTTTCTACTTACGTACGTGGAGGTTGTGGCACATCACGTAGAGCCCGAATGTGGTATGAGAAGTCCTTTGTATTAAATGAATGATGCATTACAGTCATGTCCAATCTGAAAATACCCCGGATAAAGTTTACTTTGGTCGAGTATAAAATTCTACGTCTCAAATAATTTATTTCAAAAGATAAATCATCAGCGTAACCCATTCGAATTGATGTTATTTAGAAAGTGATCCTTGTGCAAAGAATATGTCTTTTTGGCATAGAAATAATTCTCACATCGTGTCGGTAAACTCCCCCGAATGGGTTAAGGGATAGGTAACTTCTCTCGAATGGACTAAGAGATGAAGCTTGACTAAAATTGAATTGAAATTAAATTAAATTCAAAATAAATTTAAAACTTCATATTTTCATTGTTAAGAATAAATATTCGTAGTTTGGCTGTAAGCTTTAGGCCAGTAAAGACCCTAGTAAGCAGCAAAGTACACTCTTTATGAGTGCAAATGGGCAGGCGCAGGAACTAATCGCTTATGGGACCAGCATTTATTTGCCACCAATTGTTAGGTGTCACGGCTTGTTTTTTGGGTAGAGAGGTGAAGGCTATTTAGGCCCTGAGTGTCGGACTCCCAGTGGACCTACTGGCCTACCGACTAAACACCCCTGTCCAAAGGAGCGCCTAGCCTGAAACCGTTTGACATATTACTTCGGGCAAGTCCTCCCAATTTTTCGCCTTTTGGTGCCTTCGGGTTACAGGGATTCCTTCGCTAAGAGGAGAAGAATTGCTAGAGAAGGAAACCCTCCACTCTTAACGCATCCAGCCGATCAAGTATGCCTTTTTTCATTATTAGGATCGCCCGAGCGTAATGTGCCACTTGATTCCATTTGTCAAATGATTTTAGCATCTCTTCGATTAGCATATCTAGATGGAGCTCTCCCACTTTTTCGGCAAGATCACCGTATCGTCGTCACTACTTTAAGTGATATTATGTGCTCTGTTACAGCTGCGTAATCTGGGCTGACACTCTTAATAAGGTGTCGTATCGTGGCCGTCTTACACAGGTACAGAGGCAAGAAATTTTGCTGGATGGCAGCTGTAGTGCTGGTTATCGCGCGAGTGGTCCCCCAGGCGCTACTTGCTGAAGAGCCAGGGCCTCTTCCGTAGGGAGATACAGGGTGGGCCATTTAAAGTGGAAGCATCGGTCAACCCAATAACTTTTGACAGAATTGTCAGATCGACTAATGACATATCGCGTTGGAAGCGTCATTCCAAGACAATTTTATCATGGAACAGTACACAACAAAAAAGATTTCAATTGTGAATACCAAACGTGCGTTTCGTTCGAAAAATAAAGTTTAAAGTGCTCCCGGTGATAACACTATAAGACGTTTATACACAAAATTTGTGAACTGTGGTAATGTTAGTAATGCCAGTCATGCATCCAGGCAACGAAGAAGACGTTCCGATGAAAATATTGAAGCCGTACGAGCCAGTGTTGAGGAGGAGCCGACAACATCGTCTCGTCGTCGTTCTCAGGAGTTGGGCATTGCTCGGACCACTCTTCGACGCATAGTTCGTGTCGATTTGAAGATGTTTCCGTACAAAATTCAAATGGCACATAAACTGAACCCAGGTGATTATCTGCTTCGCGTCGATTATGCCAAATGGATCATCGAAATAGCCGAGAACGAGGCCAAATTTTGGCGAAAAATCATCATGTCAGACTAGGCACATTTCACGTTGAATGGAAGCGTTAATAAGTAAAATTGTCGGTTCTATGCCACTGAAAACCTCAATTAATTGAGGAACAGCCTCTATACGACCAAAAAGTTACAATTTTGTGTGGTGTTTGTGCGGATATGGTCATTGGTCCTTATTTTTTCGAAGACGATGATGGAGCAACGAAAACTATTAATGGCGAACGTTATCCAGCCATGATAAATGATTTTGTGATGCCCATTGTTCGTGAAAATGGTTTGAATGGCTTCACCAGGATGGTGCAACATGCCATACAGGTCGACTAACAATCGATTTGTTACGACCATTGTTCCCCGGACGAGTTTTATCGAAAAACGGCGATTTTGTCTGGCCCCCGAGATCACCCGATTAGACGCCACCAGACTTTTTTTTGTGGGGCTAATTGAAATCTAAGGTATACGCTGATAAGCCAAGGACAATAGCTCAACTTAAAGACAACATACGACGTGAAATCGCCGCCATATCAACCGATACATTGGCCAAAACGATGGAAAACGCCGAAAAAGGGCACATTTTGTACTCAAGGCCCAAGGTGGCCATTTACGCGATGTCATTTTCAACAAATAGCTGTAACATATCTCCTTGAACCAAAATAAATTATAATCGAAATAAAAATAAATAATATATATATTCATATATTTTATTCAGAAACAAATGCTTTCCACTTTAAATAGCCCACCCTGTAGAAGAGTTGTTAGTCGAAAAGAAAGAAGAAGGACCCCAGCGTTGTGGCAAGAAACGTGGATAACCGAAGCGCCAAGTATGTGAACCTAAAAGCTGTACAGGCTGCGTTAGGTGTGATATCAACAATCGAAACTTCACCAAAATTTGAACTGCTGGTATGGCTTTAAGGGCCGGGTCGGTTATTTCTTCCAGTTTACCCAGTTGCAGTTTTTGAAAGTACTTAATTCCATAATTGAGCCATCTAACCTTAATGTGACAAATCTATCTCTATGTATGGTTGAGTTATATTCATGTTATATAACGAAGGTTAAGGATAGTATGCTTAAAGTCTGGGGCAGAGGAAGCCATCTGAACTACTTCCTGTCGTCCAAATAATGTCAATGTTTAAAAAGAATAAGTCCTTCTTACGTTGACTTCAAGAACTAGGTCAAACGCTGTATATCCCCGTAAGTATTCATGAGTACTCCTACATAAGCATAAGAGTATTCCTACGTAGGAAGGCAACATGTTGATAAAGTATATGTTGGTATGTTGATAAAGTTTATATGCTTACAAGTACCGACGAAATAGACAGAAAAAGTATGAAGTAGTGGCTCATCAGTGACTTGGGGCCGTGGTTTTGCAAAAAAATCATGTTGGGATTGATTATAACCTGACGCAACTACTCAGTGGGAACGTAGATTTTCAGTCTTCACTGTATAAAATTGCCCGGGGACGACAGACGACGCCTGCCACACTTTCTTCGCAAGGGATAGATGGTCCAGAGCCCGTTTGCATCTCTCCGAGATTATAGGCTCACTTTCTTCAGAAAACCGAACGGAGAAGATGAAGTCAAGACGTTTAACGTGGACATCCGCCTTTACGGCTTGATTCCATGGTCCCCACAGACTGAGTTGAAACAATGTGTCAACCATCACCCTCAAGATCTAAAACAAGTTTCAGTCCCAGGTCCTAATTTATTTAAAGCTTTCTGGACTCGCGAACACAACTGGTGAATGCTCACCGTACTCTCTATAACGGGAAAGATGTTGTCAACAAAAGACAGTTTGAACTGCGTGTCACATTACGTGCGGGCATCTGGATAGGTTCGCGGTGCACAGATAAGTGCCATCTATCTGACAACAATTCTTTTCCTTGGCATCCACCGCTGATAAACGAGGGACTCCCATTAACGAGAAGCCGCTGCTTGGCAATAAATAATGTGGCTTTGTCCGAAGTTATGTTACAAACAGGACTCGGACTTCCATACTAAGTTCCATACTCTGTGTGACAGGGGAGGTGTTCAGTCGCCAGTCCGGTTGCCACCGGAAGTCCGCCACTCAGGGCGTAAATAACCTTCAGCTCCCAACCGAAAAAAAAAAATAAATGGTATTATTTTGAATACATATAAATACATGCTTTTCCATAATTTCTGGCGTCGCATCATTCCACTGCACAGACTTTCGCTGTGAAATATCCTTTTCTTTTCTCTCAAATATTCGCGCAGGCCTGAAATGATAATTTCAGCAATTATATTTCTTAGAATTGAAATAATGTCAAATTAAGGACGCAAAATCTGATCAGAGAAAACATATCTTAAGAAATTTTCATATAATGGTTCTGGTTTACTTTTAAAAATAATATAAAAATTGTCCAGTCTAACACATTAACCAGAATTCCCGTTGTTGATTTTGCTCCCATCTGAAGTCAGGTCGCCTTACAAGCAAACGTAGGTTAGCAAAGGTACAATGCGTGGTTAGAAAAAGAATTGGTTGGTGAGGAATCCACGCTGTTCGCTGTTCAAAGAGGCGGATTCGAGGTGGCAGCAAAACACGAAAAGAGAAAAATTCCCTCCGGTTTGAGGAAATGGTTTTGCCGGTGTATGCACTTATAAGCGTGGACAGAAACCAAAGTCTACTTAGCAGATACACCTATGTTACGATATTTGAACAGGCTCAAATTCAAACTAAAATTAAACCGTCGAGTCCGTTGAGTAAATTTAAAATTGATAAATGTATTTTAATTGTTTGATGCAATAGAATCGATTCGAAACGTAAATTACATGTGCTTGGAATAAATTTTCCGATTTGCAAAAGTGATAAAATTTATTTAAGCCATTAATGGTTCTTCTCATTCCCGGCAAGTCTGATGTTGTTGAGTTGAAGTTCAGGCGATTGCACACCATCCCTTCCTTTCCGCAGCCTTTAGTGTTTGCAATTATGCTCCATATGTTCATTATTCCCAGCTCAAAACTATTTCAGCCCTCGGTGGCACTCGTATCATAACGGTATAAAATCTTATGGAGAGAATTTTCCCGTAGATGTGCATGTCCGTGAACATCGGAAGAATTTCCCTTGTCAACTGTTCACTTGTTCGGCTCGTTTCGTGATACAAAAAGTATTGAGACAGGAAATTGAACAGAACTTCGATGATTTAGAAGAGAACGGAGGGAAAATTGTTCAAAAAGAATATTACTTTATTATAATTTAGGACTCTAACGTATTTATAATTGACTAAGTCGTGTAACATACATCCATTCATAAATTAAAGTATAAGGGAAAATTGTTTATGGTCCAATATTTAATCTTACGCGTCTATGACCTACATTGACCAATTGCCAAAGATTCCACTCTCTCACGACAATTGTTATGACAGCTCCATTTTTGGTACAGCCCATAGAGTAGGGAAAGCTAAAAAGTAGACATTTCCATGGAGAACCTGTAGCCACTCAATCCAACCATTTATTTATAGAATGAACAACATTTTTCAATATTTTAGCTAATAGTTTTGCAAGGAATGTGTAAACGTCAAAGTCAAGAAAGATAGCTTTGTGCCTACGTCAGTAATAGTGGTCAACTTTTAGGCTTCCTTTCCTGTGAGAGAATTTCGATGTTGGTCTTTTCAATATTTTTGTGATGTTTTCTTCTCTTGCAGTTTTTTTGATGCTCTTATGTTTTGTTATAAATTTTTTATATGGCAAAGAGGTGAAGGTTGTCTAAGCCCCAAGTGTGGGTCTTTCAGATGTGCAAATCTTTTGGACTATCCACTAAACATCTCTCCTTCCATCCTGACAACATGGCCCTGAACCGTTTGGCACATTTATTCGGGATAGGCCTCGTGTTCCTACGCCAATATGCATCTTCAGATTACGGTAAACCCTTCTCTAAAGAGAATGAAGGGAGAGGAAAAAGTTTTAAAAGAGGGATCCTGCCATCCTCGACGCATCTAAACGCTCCAGTATGCCTTTTTTAGGCGTTAGGACCAGCAGATGCCAGAGGATTCCGTTAAGCGTTTTCAGCATTTTCCCGACCATAGTTTCCGAGCAGAGCTCTCCAATGCGGCTGACGAGATCATTTTGCAAGAGAAGAATGTGTGCTTAACATCACCCACGTCTTCTGCACAAGACAGGGAGTAAGGTGACCGTGACCTGTCAATCTTGCGCAGATAAGACAAAAAACATCGATGCCCATCTTTAGAACTAGGGCAAGTAGAAATCGGTTGAGCCATGGCCTTAGGTCAGGAATTTGGCATGCAATCCACCTTCCCTATGTGTTTTGCTCCCAAGACTATTAAAAATCAATGAGAGTGCGTTGTCTCTCTTCCGTTGTGACTTCCCGACTGTTGTCGTCACTTCGGCGCAGTCAAATATTTCTGCGCTCTCTCGCGTAATCGGTGATGGATATCACCGCTACGATCACCACCAATGCCGTCCCAGAGACTGTTCGCTATGTGCATGTAATTCGCAGCGCTTCGTGTCCTCTGCACCTATGCCAACCGCTTTCGGTCTAACTCTTTCCTGAGAGCGTCGCTCCAGGGTTCTGATCCATAGATGTTGTGTTATTAGCAGCTGTCCTTCATAAATTCTTTGGTTTGTTATCATAGTTGTTGGGAGTCATGAAGGTATTCAGAAAGATAGATATAGATATAGAAAGATATAGAAAAATATTCAATGAATCCGTCCAATAGCGCTGAGAAAACTCGTTACTACAATGGGTCTCCTTTGGACGGGAGTAACACTTGTAGCGATGTTTAACACAGTTACTAGGATGGTCAGTCTATAGATTGGAGTAGCAGTAAGACCATTGTTCTTTAAAAATGGATTGGAGAAACCAAAGACAGTTCTCATTTGAAAATGCGCTAGTCTGGTAACAATGATCCTTTTTCACGTTCGAAGTTTGCAGGCTGATATGGCCATCGTGAGGTAAAATAAATTTTACGAAAATGCTATTTGCATCGAACACGGTAGAAACTTTGGTAGTTCCTCTTTGAGTCGGACAATAAAAGTAAACCATAATAAAATTAAACCCGTAAAAAAGAGGATCAATCGTACTTACTCCATTTCCACCTCCATATTCCGCAGCAACTTCAAAGTATACACATCGATACATTTTTTAAAATTTTGGTGCAATTTGAAGCGTAAGTAGCGCAAGGATTGAATTTCTTCATTTGCAACAGTCTCACCCTCAACTTGCAGGATTTTATGGATGCCATTCAGAATGTATTCGACATCTATTATCGTTTGGACTAATTTATGTCCCCGTTCAATACGATTTCCCTTTAAGTTAACTAGCGTTGTGTCAGGTATTGTTTCGTCCTGCGTCAAAATTGACAATTCATCTCTTTGCAATGACCAATCCAACTCGGAATTCAGCTCTGATTGGATATCGTGATCCCATCTTATTATGAAATTACGAACATCATCAGGACGAAACGTGTGTGGCAATCCGTCACATTTGAAATTGACCTCCCAGTTTTCTTGTTGTTTGAGCCTTGCTTTTACCCTTGCATCGTTTCGCCGCAGTTCTATGATAGAAATCCTTATGTTGTAAAATTTCGCACCCAAAAACTTCATTTAAAACTACGATCGAAATATTTTAGAGTCTCCGTGATAAGTTTTCTTTGTATGTTCCACTGCCTAAGATTCTTGATACGCTCTGCTTGCATTCTAGTCTGAATTTCAGTATATTCTTGTTGAACAGCTTCCGATTCACTGAAAGGACATTTTTGATGACAATTTAATATGAAAGGATAATCAACATAACCTGTTGTATGGTCTTGTGACTTACTTGAGTATTTCATCAATTGGAGTGGGTTTGGGTTTCGGAGGCATTTTGATTTGAATTATTTGAAATTCCAACAGGAGTGCTCAACAGGACTGGACTCTTTATCGCTCTATATCCCTCTATAATTGCCTTTTCTGAACTCTGAACACTCCAATGCTTCGAAACCTACATAATTATACTGAAAAAACCAAGAATACAACATACATTGGAATAGACAAAAGTATAAGTTCCGAAATAAATAATCAACTGACGCATGTTGAAGTCAGTTTTCTCCGGCATAAAGCCTACTCGTTTTGGCAATTAACCTGTCAAATAAGTCTCCTTTGTAAATCGGAATCAATTTTCATTTCAAAACAATTTCATTTTCAGCTTCTAACTCCTCCTCCTCTCGATACATTCTTTCTATTTCTCTTTCTCTGTCGATCTCAACAAAGCATGGATTGACCAAATCACGGGGTTTTGATATAATATTTTTATCCTTAACAGCATTCACCTGATTTCCTTGAATATATTAGACTTCACTATTAGTTATTATTTCCATTTGAATTTTTTACGCTACAAAACAGTTTTTTAAACCATTTTCTGAAAGCATGCTCACGATATCCTTCGCTTTTTTCTGCACAGCTTCCATGGTATTAAACTGGGGTTCGTTCAACGCTTCTTTCACTTCAAGGACCAGAAAAAAGGAATTAGCAACTAGAACATGGTTCCGATGAACTAAGACATACGGAACTAGGACACATGGAACTAGGTCGAGGGGCTAGGGTGGGCGTTCCAACAAGGGGGTCCAAACTTGGCCACAAACGTCGTATTAATCCGTGTAGTGCTGGGACGTAGTCCTGATCCGAAGGTCCCATTCTTCCTACTCGCACTTGAAAAATCACTGGATAATATTTTGCTCACATCTAGATCTTCAGAATATCAAAATAATCATCTTGACTTTGAATTTCGATTAGGACATTCAAGTTTTTTCAGCCTTGATAAATGTGGGCTCTTCCAGTGCATTAATTGACACTTAGTATCTAACTTCAAGATAAAAAAAACCACGTACAACCTCCTTTCAACAGTTAAGGAGCTTCGTAAAATCGTTTTAAGATATCGGAACAAATTTCCTATCCGGTGGTCTCTCTATAGGATTGCGATTTGAGTAAACAGACAACGACTCATTCGGCCAAAGGTTCACGGCTAACAAAGGATCTGGAGGGTGAAGGATGCAGCTGCTTTGTTTGATCTAAAGATTACCCTTGAAATTAGAGCCATTGAAAAATTTACAAAACACATCGAAGAAGAAGAATTTCTCAATCGAAAGAAAGAAAACAGACTAACATCTAACGACTGTAAAGGAAGATATGGCACAGGGCCAACAAAGAAACCGAATCCAGTTGATAAAACGAAAATAAATGGGTGTGCACCTTTGGAGTATATTAACAACAAAAAGGATAAACTTGATTAGATGGAAACGTCGGAGACTGAGACGTCCCTTCTCTAGTAGCGTTCTCGCCTCTACCTTTCCAATAAAACAGGGAATCCTGAGACCAGAATGGGGCATATCGTGTAGACCAAACAGTTGCTTTGTTCCATTCGAATCCCGGCATTCTTAAAGGATTCGGACAAAATATGAGGTATTTGAATATTAGGTAACAACTTCTTGGTCCTTCCTGATCAAGTTTGTGTGAATTGAAGAGTGAACACAGTACCAAAAGTGAAAGAGGAAAAATTGAATTAGATGAAACGTTTTCAAAAAGACAAACAGCTGCTTCCAAAATTGCTTAGAACTAAAGGAATGTCTGCAGGATAAGTATAATTTTTTTATCTTTCTCTAATTAAATAAGGACTAAGCAACTCTTACAAAAGTACACAAATAATCCATGAATTCTAGTGGTTAAGCCCGTAGGTCCGTAAATAGGCGAATGATGCCTTCTATGCTCTTGGGTTGCGAAAGATTGCTTAGGATGCTTCCTGAATCGCTCTGGCTTGTTTGAAAAGCGCCCAAAATCGCTGAAGTCGAATTAACAGGATTAGACTATGTGACAACCACTGCAATAAAAGCCTTTTTGAATTTCCTAGGGTGACCCGAAATACTGTACTGGAGTTAAGCATCAACACAGTCCTACCAGGGGTACGTATAAGTTTCCTCCAGCTTTACTAAGAGATGGCGCCGACGAAAAATACGCAGTGTAT
Source organism: Stratiomys singularior (assembly GCA_954870665.1). Taxonomy (NCBI): domain Eukaryota; kingdom Metazoa; phylum Arthropoda; class Insecta; order Diptera; family Stratiomyidae; genus Stratiomys; species Stratiomys singularior. The sequence goes on from OX940881.1 coordinate 12,149,146, forward strand.
TAATTTGACACATACGCCATTTCGATCGTCTGACACAAAGCTACAAACACACTCAAGTTAGCGTGTTTGTCTTAATGTGTTGATCAACTATGTCGAATTTTGTGCCTGGATAAGGGTATTTGTGGCACGCATTGCTTTTCTTTCTCAACCAATAGAAAAAGGCTGTTAAAAGTCATCTTTTACTGGTAAAAACATACGGTGGACACGCTCCATCAATTAGGACATGTTGGACATTGTTTCGACAATTCAAAAGTGGTAAATTCAATGAAAAAGACAGTGAGCGCTCCGGTGGACAACGAAAATGCGAGGAAGAGGAATTTTATTGAAAAGGAGTAGTTATTGGATGGAAACTTAACTCAAAATTAACGGCAATTAGCAAAAGCATTAACTCGGTCACAGGAAACGATCAACAGACGTTTTCGAGCACTGGTAAAATCAAGAAACTCTGATAAATGGGTCCTACTTTTTTTAGCATGATATTTATAAATAACCTGAAACATGGACAAGACGTGTCGAAGCCGATGGTATTTTTTATTGTATTTTTCCAAAAAATAAAGCGGAATAAACTTATGCATACCCCTGGTACATAATATCCAATAGTCAACCCATGAATATATCCTCATACCGTATCCATAATTGATTACTCCGTACTGTTTGATATACAAAGTTAGGTACTAAATCGTTAGGTACTAGTTTCTCTTGCTGAGTTGAGACCGTGCTGTCATTTTCAGGCTGATTGGATTTATGAGTTAAGTGGTTAGTAACGAAAGCAATGCAAACACCTCATTGAGTCCCACTAAATATGCTAGATCGGAGAATAGATTGTTAGTTGAAGACGATCGAGGCCCACAACTTCTTTAAACAATGTCTAACCTAATTTGTCTCATCTTCGCCTCTGATGTTGAGTATTGGTCGATTGTGAGGGTAAGATTTTGCTGCAGTTTGTACGCCACATTGACCCTTACTACTATCTTATATCTTTTATTTTACGAGTTCGCAGAATGAAACTTTTTTTCAGTATAAATAGTAAGTCTTATCTTCATCCAGTGAGTGATTCTTGAAGTATCGTCGATCAAGCATCTCAATCAGTAAGTACGTGTGAATTATGGATTAAATGGAACACTGCGCCGTCATGAAGTTCCCTGCCAAGTAAGGAAAGTAAGTTGAAGCCTTACTGAAAGAGACGACCTCCGTTTACGGAGACTCTTGTTCGAGTAAAACCATGGTTTACAAGTGACACAGTCTCTTTAGACAAAGGCTGGGACTCAATGGAAGATGACCTACGGCCCAGACGTCGACTACTCTATAAATTATTAAAAAAATTGAAAAGTTAATACTGGAACATACTAGACTAAATAAAAAAAGCTTTCAGAAATAGTGGGAGTATGGAATACGACAATTTTCGAAATTCTTCACGCTCATCTTGGCATAATAAAAGTCAGCGCTAGATGGATGCCGAGAATGCTCACGACACAGAAACGACCCCGGGTTTAGTGCTCCTGCGCATTTTTCATTCTCTATAGTGAGTACAAGGATGGATTCTTCAGTCTTAAAGTTACTGGAAACAAAATTTGGATTCATCACTAGGAATTTGAATCCAAACAGGACTCGACTCAGTCAAGAACAAAAACTCTCTCACCCAGAACAAAAAGGGTACATAACCACCCAAGATGTTTAAGGTGTCACAGTCGGCAGGTCGGCAATAGTGACGACGATCTTTTGGGACTCAGAAAGGAACTGCTGACAAATTATAAAGAAAGAGGCTTCTCCATAACGCTTCAAGCATTGATATAATGTCTTATAGAAGAAAAAAGAAGTGGACCAAATTGACCATAGGTATACTTTTTTTTTTTTTGGGTTGGAGGGTGAAGGCAATTTACGTCCGGAGTGTTGGACTCCTAGCAGCGCATGCTACCAAGCTACCCACTAAACACCCCCCCTGTCAAGAGATCCTAGCCTGGAACCGTTTGACACATTACTTCGGGCTAGGCCTCTTTTTACTTCGCCCTAGGGCGCCGTCAGTCTAGAGAAATCTCCCTCCAGCGGGGGGGGGGGGGGCAGGATGGAGGAAGACGGCTGGAAAGGAGATCTCCCTAGACCCCGCGCCCAAGGTTATCTATCGTATATTTTTTGGCAATAAGTATTGCCCGAGAGTAATGTGCCACGCAGGTCCATTTGTCGAAACTTTTCAACATTTCTCCGATCAGATTGTCTGGAGAAAGCTCTCCCATCACCTCCCACCAGTCCTGCCGCATCCTGTTCCACCTTCTACAGTTGAAGAAGGTGTGACATGCGTCATCCCTTTCCCCTGGACAGAAAATGCAGTCTGGGGACTGTGATTTACCAATCTTGTGCAAGTAAGACTGAAAATACCCATGCCCGCTAAGAAGCTTGGCAAGGGAATAATCAGTCTCACCGTGCCTTCGATTTAGCCACGATCCCACGTCCCCTATAAGGCGGGCAGTCCAGCGGCCATTGAAGTCGCCTTTCCATGACTGTTGCCACTCGAGTATTGTGCGCTGCCTCTTCTCTCGGTTGACAGCATATCTTGAGCCCTCCATTTTTCGGTCATAAATTCTCCGTCGTTCTCTAGCAAGGAGGGCGATGGGTATCACTCCTGCAATCACCAACTTCGCCGACTCAGAGACAATGCGGTATGCAGACGCAACCCGCAAAGCTCCTCGTCTCTCTACCTGGGCCAAGCGCTTTCGGTACAGCTCCTTACTGAGAGCTCCGGCCCAAACCTCAGAGCCGTACAGTAGCACTGACTGTACAGCACTCATGAGAAGTCGGCGTTTGCTCGGTGTGGGCCAACCGATGTTGCACATTAGTCGACTCAAAGCTGAGACGCCTATCGCGGCCTTTTTCGCCGTTGCCCTGATCTGTTCCGAAAGGTATACTGACAAAATTGACAACATGTGTTCTTCTTCTACACGACAACACAGCAGTTTGAAAGTGTGGTGTTCAATTTCATGCTTAGCACAAGGTGGGTTTCGACATTTTGGATCATGTAACCTGGCCTGGCTCCCGGCGATTATTCTTTTTCTTCTTTTTAACACTGCAGCTCCTCTCGAGCCTTCCTGCAAGAAGCGCCTAACACTGTCGCCTAACAGATGATCGCTTCCTCCAATTTTGAAATCTGAGAAGCGTTGAACTGTCTTGGTTAAAAGTTCAGACCAGCATATCCTCCGTTTCCCCACTAGTCTCCGTCCGACTACTACTTGTTTCCAAAGCATAAAAAAGAATTTTGGACTGAAATTTCCAAGTGATGACGAACTAAAGGACACAGTTTCAGCTTATTTTTTTGGATAAAGACAAAACATTATTTTGTGAAGATGTACTTAAGCTAATTGAAAGATTTGAAAATTGTATTAGGGCTGCATGTGAATGTGTTGAAAAAGAAAAATTATTTTGTATTTGTAGTCTCACTTCTTACCCTCCATTCCGCCGACTTAGAAACACCTCCCAAAATGTATGTGAAAGTTTCTATCCACTTGCTGCATCGTCGTTTTTGTAATTCACCTCGGATGCACCGGAGATCATCAAAATCTTTAGAAACAGTGCGAACCAGAAAAGTATAATGCAAGTGGTGAAATGAGTTTTATTTTCCTTAATCGCGACTCTAACAAACTCCTCACGCATATGTTTAAAATCGTGGCGACTACCTAGTATTTTCAATACTTTTTAAATTAACTCTGGGTAGCTTTGGTCCGCCGGGCCTTGCTTCGTGGCTCGAGACCCACGAAGCAAGGCCCGGCGGACCCAAGCTACCCAGAGTTAATTTTGGCCTGCGGCAACACCAAAACGAACTTTTCAAATTACTTAAAACGATTTCCTTAAAGATTGAACAGCGTATGTGCAACGAACATCCATACACATATGGATAAGGAGAAGACAAAAATGTCAAAGCTTTACATGCAACGAAAACAAAACACTATGTTTGGCATGAGGACCTTAGGCTGAAGGCCAGGAGATGTTTGGTAGGACGAAGCGCAGCTGAGAAAACTAGAAAGATTTGAATTTGGCATGAGGACCTTAGGCCCTGAGGCATGAGGACCATGAGGTGAATGAAGAGCTGCAGAGGTTTGACAGGACGAAGGCCAGCTGAGAAAACTATAACGATTCGACCGGCCTCAATTGAAAAAACAGGTCACAGCCACGAAAATATTGGAGGACGCGGTCAACCGATCCAGAAAATTGGATGCGACCCACTTTAGAGGTCAGGATCCAAGACGGTCGATAAATCTCTATAGAGATATGCATGATGATAAACTATTTTGAAAGTCGGCTCCAAAAATGTATACCACAAAAAGTTTGGTTTGCAGTTGTGCTGAAGAAAATGGTTTCAAGTTTATGGCCAAAATGATAATTCAAAAATGTATAATACGCTTGCATTGCTCTTGCGAATTATCAATCCAAGGATCAGGAAAGTTCGGGCTTAGACAGGATTGATAAGAGGAAAAACTACATGTGGTGGGGGTCCCACCATTTAGCCTTTTTCTCAACTTGTCTTATTCCTCTTTTTTTTTTCTCCTTGCGATGAAAATGAAACCGCCATAATAAACTTAATGTATTCTTTTATTTTTCAATAGCTTCTCATTAAATTTTTTGACAACATTTTCGCTACAATAAATAATAAATGCTATAATTACATTTAATTTTATCCTTATATATGTATGTTAAAAATCCTTAGAAATAAGTATTTGTTACATGTAATGACAATTAATAATCAGAGTCCTTAATTTTGTTTTCGTTAAATTTCATTTAAAAAGTAGTAGACGATTTTGGGTATTATGACTAAATTTTATTTGGACAAACCGTGGAAAATACAACAAAAGGCTGAAAAACCAAAGTCCGTCTTAAACTAACAACGGGAATGTACATAGTTTCGTACAATATTTTCGTCCACTTCCTATGAATAATAGCTTAAAATAAATTTAGCAAAGAAATCTCGTTGCACAGTATTTTGTTTTGGAACTAACGTGCTCTCCTTAGGACATTTACACACAGCTTTAGTCCGTTTTGGGGATGAGATTATACAGAATTTTTGTCAAATCTACCTGTCTAAGTAGTACAGCAATAATAGTCTGTTATAGAACGGCCCTCTATCAGGCCCACTAATCAAGCATCTTAGAGGATCCGAGCTGGATCAACATGAGGCATTAGGGTCTGTATTGCCCCAAATGATCTTCTCTGGTTACAATCGGGATGTATTAAATCCAGAGGCTACTGTAGAAAACCAGCTCAAATGTCACTTTCAATAGCAGGATTCGAGCTGTGAATCTGCTGTGTAGAAGACATGTTTGTTTCTTCACAGCATAACTGACGAAAAAATAAAACACATAATTAGATTGATTGGGTCCTTCGTTTGTGTTTAGTAGTTTGACACATAACATGTCAAAATAGTATTTACTTATTTGTTAATTTTATTGTGACGGTGGTAAAAAGTTTATGCTGGAAACCTAGAGCATGAGAGATGAAACTAAATTTCAGTATTTCATAGAACATAAAAATCGGACTGTTAATTATGAACTACCAACTATTTACTTCTTTTTTGTCGTGTTAGATATATAAAATTTGACATTTTGAATTTACCCTGTTTTCTGTGTTTTGTTTTTAAGTTTGTTGTTGTTGTTTTTTCCTCTTTCTATATTTCCTTTGTATGTTATTCATTAGTTATTAAATTTTATTAGTAGACGTTTCTTACGGTCATACTATTCATGTCAACAGTGCCTGTTTGTTTGAGTAATGCTTGCAAATATGTATTATCCTTTTAGTTCTGATTATTCTGTACAGGTTTTATATGTTTTCCTAGACTAATTTTGATTTTATTTCAAATCGGTGTTGTGAGCCTGGTTAAGAAAAATCATGAAACTATTGGAAGTAAATTTTAGAACTATTTTTACATATTTTCTCTTTGTTTTTTTGTTTTTTTTTTTTGAATTTATTTGTACGTTTGGGGTTTCAGCGTATACGATCTTAAAAATGTTTTCAAAAACGAGTTGAGCTTTAACAAGGTAAACGGTTGGGGAAAATGTGGGGGGGGGGGGTAAAGTAAACTTTTTTGCTCGATACCTTCCACGGGAATGATGTTTGTGTTATCTATCGACACAGTTTTCTTCTCCTTATTATTCACATTTTTATATTAAATGTCCTTGGTATTTCCTAAGAACCAGGTCTTGATTACAAGTATGTACAAATTCAGGCAAGTTAACACTTTCTACTAGAACTCAGTACATGATATTTAAACTAGATTTTGATTAAGGATAGAAAATATTTCATATTTTTCCTTTTGTACATTGAATTTTGACTTTATATAAATATTAAATGTCTACATGTTGTTTTATTTTTATTTTTTACAAATATATTTTTTTTTTACTTGCCGAAATGGAATTTATTGGTTTTTCTTTTTTTATATGTTTGTTTGGCATTTTTTACGACACTTTTTGTGTGAAAGCTATGAAATTAGATGTGTGAATTGGACATTGCATTGTTGAGGTTTTTTTGAGTTTTTGTTGTAAAGGATGAAATGAAAGAACGGAAAAGAGCAGAAAAGTTTAATTACATTGATTTATTTCAATCAATCATTCAATTTGATTTATTTTGTTTGATGTTCCATGCGCACTTTTTGCATTTGAAAGGAGGAAGCAGATAATCCTTTTTTGTTTGTTAAAGGAATCAGTTTTTAAAGGTAGAATTTTGACTAAGATTTTGTAGCATTTTCTCATTGGGTAGATCAATTTAATTTAATTCCTGCAATAGTAGTACATTACAATCTGCAACTCATTCTAAATGATAAGCAAAAAGCTAAGAAGAAAAAAGGAAGCGAATACAAGGAAGGGAAAATAGTTTCAAGCGTTTATACTCTCTATCGATTTATTTGGTTCAAAAATTAAAAATCTAAATATTGATAATTACCTACTGAGGAACTTGCAAGCTATTTATTAACTTTTGGATGATGTTCGAATTTTAAAATTTTTCGAAAAAATATTCAAAGGATATTTTGCGTTTTTCTTGAATTTGAATGTTAGCAAAAAGCAAATTGGGACTGAAATAAACAATTACAAATAGCAAAATGTATTTATTTATGTTTTTTTTGTTGTAAATAAATCACAGACCCATTTTAATTCATCAAACCAAATGATCATTGATCAAAGTCAGGACTTACTCAACAAAAGTCATCAAATCCATCGAAATAGCATAACAAAAAGTGAAGTCAAACTTATAAAACATTTTGGATAACAAACATCAATTATTGTTCAATGTTTCTTTCAATGTTGAATTTTCGTTATTAATGAATCTGTTGCATGTTTGTTCTAGAAATTCTTGTAAGTTAAAGTTTATTTAATAATATTTTTTTTTGTTTATTTTAAATAATTTAATTCAATTGTTATTAGTTATGCGAGTGTCGATTCCCATTTCTTTGTCTGTATACATATAAATTTTTTTTTAAATGTTTTTTATGCATAAATTTCTACATTAATACTTTGTTCAGAATAGTTTTTTTCGTTTATTTTGCATTTTTAATGGATTTTATTCTATTTTGTTACATAAATATCTAGCAGAACTTAAATATTGCCACTAATAAATCCTTAATATTAGATTATATTTGCCAATTCGTTATGTTTTGTTTTCTTCGTGTTTATACAATTTTTTATAATTTTATTTTCATTACTACATATGTATTCTAAATTACATTGATCGTTGAATCCACTTACATCAATTTCCAAAAGAGTAAAGTGAAAAGGAATTAATAAGTGTGAAAAGTCAGTCTTAAAGCATTTTGATTTATTATAAGAAAAAAAACAAAAAATTATTCTTAATAAATAAACTTATAATTTAGAGAACGTATTTTGAATAGTGTGGACTGAAAATGCAGTGCTATAGACTATGGCTGAGTTAAAATAGCCTTTTTGCTAGAGAAACTACACAATCAATACTGTTCTTGTTAAATTTGCATCCCGCGTATTTTTTGAAAACCTGATTTTTATTTTTTTATTATTCCTTGGCTGCAATCTCCTGCAGGAGTTTTTTTTAAATTTCTTTCGAAATCTAGATTCCTCAAAGACCGACTCATTTTTCTTAATTTAGAGACTATATACATAATGTAGAGATTATATTGGGGTGCACAACTCCAATTTCAGTCAAAATTTTAGTTCCAACTTGGATTTTGACGAACTGCAACCAAGAAGAATTCGGCGAACCCCTTACAGGATACTGAAAAGGTAACTTGATCAGCTACTGGTGACACTATTATCATAAATATAAAACTGGACGAATTTTCTGGAATGAGTTATGAGATAAGCCGAGCCCTTTGGTCTTTTTTTAATAGAAACAGGACAAAAGGACTGCTAGGGGAAGAAGAGACGTCGTAAGAATATTGGTTGCCACATTATTGACGGGCTATCTGCAACGCTACTGAAAGCACAGAGCACTTTCTACTAGACTGTCAAGGACTGATTGATTACAAACGCCTAATTGAGCCGAAAATAACGAACATTTCAAAACTGGAACACCTGTTTGCTACAGTTCCGAAGGATTTTCTTCGTTTCTGTGGGACCAAGTTCAATCATTAATACCACACGCGAGGCTTTTTGCCTGATACAAGCCTCTGCTGCATCTAACTATGTGCCTCAGCGTAATAATAACAAAAAAAAAATATACCAATAATTTTTACGTATATTTATTAGTTTTACTTATGCAAAAATAATTATAACAATAATAATAATAATAAAAATCATAACAATGATAGATAAATACTTAGAAATACTTAGAAAAATTATGAAGAAGAGTATCCTTTCTGTGTGTGATCACAAAAAGGGTTGGGCGCATTTAGAGTAACATGAGTGCACATGAGGACTAATAAAACTGACACAACCACTTGCAATTCCGCGGAAATCCTAGACAACTCACGACCAAGGAAAGAACGTTCACGATGAAGCCGATCTGATCGGTATCACGCTCAATAATGATAATGCTAACAACAATTCGAACATTAAATAAATTTAAATAAAAAAAAAATATTAAAGCTCTTAACACAGAGGACCATCTCACTCAACTGTAACATGAAAATGTAAGAGCAGTGAGACGACACCAGAAACTGAAATTCAAGCACCATTGTCACCAGTGTTATATTGTAATCCAGTACTTCTTGTGTATATGTTTCTGACAACATCCTGACTCCTATTTTACCCTTTTCTTAAGCTCAATGTAACTAATGGCCGCAATAATAAAAATTGCTCCAAGAATCAAAACACACGTCCACTGATTTCCGATTCCTTCGGCTATTCCTTCTTGGTTAGTTGAATATCCTTTATTTAGAACAGCACCGTAGTGAAGACGGGTAAGGAATGATAACATCGAAGTTAATGACTAATAGTTAACTGATACTTATCAGCATGAAATCCTGTCCTTCTGTTGATCTGTAGTCTTTCCAGAATTTCTTCTACGGACAACGACATGGTATTCAACAACGAAAGTCCTGTTAGGTTCTTATGTGCAACTTTACAGATATATTACATATTCATGAATCATTCAGGATACTCATTCATACTCATTCTCTATCTTTTCCGTTTTATGACTGAGAAAAGAAATGCGATGTTAAACTTGATACACATGTTCAAATTTCAATTCTCTTATTTTGAATCACAAACAGCGAGATAATTTTTAGGGTTTCATTTTTTCGGGGACCACTATTGGATACAACAGTTGCTAGCGTTGGCAAGCAGCTCCTTTTTGCACTGGGGCTCTACATAAGCCAAGGAGGTCCCTTAGTGCCTGAGGGCCCTTACACTTTAGCATATTTATATTAATATTATTATTACTATTTATATTAAAATTAATATTACCACTGTAGTTCTAAGGCCGTCCTTATTTATTTGAACTGCACGACAGCATTGATTGCTTGGTAGAATTTCTTAAGTAAGGATGCCAAGCAGGATTATCTGTAGCAATAAACGTTGTTCGATAAACTATTGAAAATTTGGCTACAAGCTGCGAACGCTCTGTGGGAAAAAAACTTCGAAGAATCGGTGCCAGGAAATATAATTTCTGAAACGCTACTGCAAAGACCTTAAAAAGGATTCCACGTAAAGTTGCTACTTGAGGTCAAAAGTTAAAAACTTACTATGAGAACCATAATCGCAAAAAATGGTTGCTACCAATAGCTACCGATAAATCCAGGTTAGAAAAGTTCGTAATAGTCAAAGCCGAAAATTCCCATTATAGTAGGACGCTATCAAAAGCTTGTAAAAAATTTGGGATGAGATAACTTGAAATTCAGGGGCCCAGATGTGGTGTAGAGTTTTGATTAAGACGACTTCGTTTGTGCTATGAATCTGACAGGATATGGAAAACAAGATATTTGATACCCAGCTGATAGTTCTGGGAGCACTGACTTACAGCATATGATCCCTGTAAATCAAGAAAATGTTAAGGAAACGGCATGAGTGGAAGGATGAATGCAAATAAAACGATATGAGTGGGAGGATCAACATGTCAAGATAATGTATCATCATAACGCTAAGCCTCATATTTCAGAATCGATCACTGACGTGCGACGTTCCTTGTTTCGTCAGAATAAATTAAACGTTTTGTGGACAATGACCAGAAGTTAAACGCACGTTGTGGACAATGACCAGAAGTATTGCAACCACCAAATACAATAATTCTGACGGTCTTTCGGCCAAGAATACATGATACTACTCTGATCAGTCTAACAAAAGTAATAATTAATACAGCTTGAAGACGTCGAGCATTTTTTAAACTTAATATTGGTACCTATGACAAACAAGTGAACGAAGATCACTTGACAAAATAAAAGGCAGTTGCAGAATGTAATATAGGTTGGCAAACGCAATCTTCTACAGCTGACAAGTGAAAAATCAAGACAGTAGGACCGCGAAAGGAATCGCGATAACTTTTTAAATATCATGTCAGGCTCTGCTGCACAGTAAAATGTGAAAGTATTATAAGGATATCCAAAATAATCTTGACTGGGAGGGACCGTCGTACCGCATTCTAAAATAGTTGACTCATGTTGGTTTCCACATCCAGTGGAATCACATAGTGAATTGAATGGATATCCAAAGATTTCTAGCAAATTTATGCCGGAAATATTCCAAGGATAATCGAAAAAGCAAATCCTACTCTTTGGATCTCGTTCCAGACAAAAACCATTTAAAATTTCGTATCTAGGATGTTATAATTCGTTCATTGCTCCGCGCTGGCGTTACTTATTGTCATCCGACTCGAGGGATATCTCAGAGCAATCCTGATTTGATTGGGTTGCAAAACACCATCGTTGGGAGTTTTTAAAATTTCTATGGTCTGAACCCGTTCTGTAGGACAGATTGAGTAAATTATTATATTTGTATTATACCGGGTTGAGTTTTTTAATTAGCTTTTTTGCACATCCTTGAGAACAGTCAAAAACCACAAGAGCCTATAGCGTTGTCCGTTTCATCATGCTGACACTGATGGTAGAGTATCATTTATAGTCTTTTTTCTGGGTAAAGCTATTAAACTCCATAAAGTGAAATTTCAGAAAAGGCGGAAATATAATTCATATGCGTCTTGCAGTCTCAGGTTCTTGGTGGAAATTTGAATATAATATAATGGCATTTAGATGCATTAAAATTTTTAGTTTCTCACATTAAATTTTATTATTTTTTTTGGAAGTCGTGATTAATTATAGGAAAACGGTAGGATCCAGGTCGAAATTATTGCACACTCTTCTTCAGTCCACCCAATCGCACACACCTTAGGGTAAAAGGAAAATTGAAATCCTTGATTGCATTCCTATTAAATTAAATATAATTTTAGATATTTTTTTTGCAACAGATATTCTGAGGTAAATGTGGTGTTAGGTATGAATTTTATAGATCTATCAGTGTTGCATGATTATGTTAATATGCTATTACAATTTTCTGATTGAATACTTGTTGTGTCATTTATTTTCTTTATATATATTAGGTATTGTCATATTGTTTTATAAGTACATTTTTAATTTTCTTTTGTTTATCTTACGGTTCTCGTAAAAATTCTGTTGAATTTCTGTGTATAACTATTTATAGGTTCATACTATGTATTATCATTTGGCTAATTAAATATTTTACCACTGCTCATAAAATGTTTGTTTTTGTTAATTGTTCAGCTAATATTTCTATTTACCCTGTATTCATATTTGTCGTTTATATACTTTAATTTAATTCTATTACTAAAGTAGTAACGAATCAACACAAGACAGAATGCAATCAAGTATTTCTCTGAAGGTTGGAAGGAGTATTACTGCAAAACTATGCCGAAATAACAACAAAAAAAGGCCAGAAAAGTTATGTTTTGTAAATATTATTTTATTATTTTTCCATTTAAACTTAAGAAAAAATAATTTCAGAAAGAAAGAAAGAAAGAAAAACAAGTACTGAATGTAAAAAATCTTCAACTACTAAAGGATCTTCCAAGTTTTTCTTTTGCGCATATGAAATAATTTACAAACAATAATAAAATATATCAATAAAGTAAATAATTGTCTAATTCATAGTAATTTTTTTATGAAAAAATTATTGCAGGAATGTTCATAATTACAATGAACTTAAAGCACCGTTCAAATGTGATAATACAATTATAACACAATTAATTCATATACTATACTTTTCCAAAAAAAAAAAAAAAAATAAACCACAGCATCGTCCTTGTGCCAACAGTGACAATTTTTAAAGAGATCAAGTATGTACAAGGCGAGAAAAATGAGAACGATTTAAATTAAATAGGCTTCGTCGGGTTCTATCTTAAACTCTAATATTGTACATAGTAAAGAACTTAAGTCCGGTAAAAAGGAATTATTAGGAAAAAAATGAGTTCAATCCTTAAAAAGATTCAAACAAAATCAAAACATTTCAATTACGAGTGTAACGAATTCATGGATTTCGTTATAGTTTCAATACGTTCTACCTTTATCTAAGTCATGTAAACTCTTATAAGTATAATCTAAATATCGTAAAATATTGCATTTTCTTGAGAAACTCCTTGAATTCCTCGGTTGTGTCTTAATATGCTTCTAAGTGTTATAAATTTACGGATGTATTTACATAAGAGAATTCTTTCGCTGGTGCATTTCATTTAGCCATTCGACAATTTCTTTTTTGTAGCATGAAATGTTCCACCATATAATTAAATTAAATTTCCTTTTGATTTTCACATTTTAAATAATTAAGTAATTACAAATAATTGTAATATTCTAATGCCTTATACTCTCCCCGAGCGGACTGTTAACAATTGAAACCTGTACTCAAGCCACTCATATCAATCGCACTCACATCAGGATTCATACTTGAGGTTGTTGCACGAGTACTTGTTTCATCTGATTTCGCCTCGATGCGGCGTCTACGTTTTATCCTTTTGGCCTTTCGTCGCTGCGGGAAGAGATGGTGGGGAAAAAAGATCGGGTTGGCGGCCCAATCTTGCCAAAAATTTCAATCCTGTCCGTTTTGCTGGAGCATTTCACGACGATCTTCACGATTGAGCGCTAGCGGCTGCGGAAAATCATCCTCCAGCGATTGCTTTGACCTATCCGATTTACAATCCTCATCAACCACATTCATATGCATTGCATTTTGATGTCGTTCAGGAGGAAGTAGATTCAGCATGCCGAGCGGAAGTCCTGGAAATCCACCTGGGAAATCAGGATAGAAGCCCGGCGGGAATGGATTGAAAATTGGATTGGGACTTGACATGAGATCCGGCTCGGAGCTTGAACTACGTTGCATTGGTCCTTCCATATCTTTTGAGTCTTTGGTACGATTTTCGTTCATACTTTTATTGTTATTATTGTTGTTGCCGCTCATGCTCATTGTGAGCAGTTCGAGAGGAGGTCCACTTATACAGTCTTTTCGAAGCTGTTCTAATTTTAGGCTTTTACCATATTTACCACGAACATACATTAACAAAGAATTATACGGAATACCAAATATTCGTGATGCCTGACTTGTTGTCATCTTTTTATTCCAGACGTGCTGTAGAGCCTCGGTCAGTTCAGCATTGGTCCATGAGCGCGGCGGACCACCTCGTGGTGCTGAATGTTGTCCTTTTGGTCGGCTCACTGGAAAAGAGAAAGATAAAACAAATTAATAAATTCATGATTTGACTAAAAGTATCAAATTAATAAAAATAGCTTTTTTGGTCATGACATTGTACTCTGACCGACTATTCTGTAGTAACTGATTATCGTAAATAATTTAGATTTTATTGAAAAAAACTATCGGGCAATGTAGAGGCGGTAAAATTAGCTCCCGCGCAAAATGAACCACTGCGAGCAAGGGAAACTCTGAAGGGAAAAATATTAGTAAACATGCGTTAAATCAAAATCCCGTCGAAATCCCGTCGCTATAACACAGGTACGATAGGTTAAGAACACTCAATTCATACGATTCATAGCACTGGCGAATTGACTTAGGCTGAGATTGCCATTGAGTTTCCCATATTGACAGCACTGTGAATTAGACAGATTCCAATATAAGCTCGTGTTTCACATCTCAAATATCCGCTTGAAATAACACATTTACAATATGAGTGCCCAAATACAGCCCACTACGTTCAAATTATTCAGTTTTTCTACAAGCATGAAACTTCTCTGTCAACTGCCAACCTCTCATTGAGGGAGCAGTTCACAGCACAATGAACAGCTTTAAGGACGACTTTATTGAAGATAGATCTATTCAATTTTCAAAATCGTTGCATGTCTTCACTTGATATTTTCCTGGAGCCCGTCATAGTCGGGCTTAATTATTGATTCATTCTTTTTCGCTGAGTTTGATCTGAATAACAACTCTCTTGGTGTTCTAAATGCATTTAAATCCCAACTAAAGAGTTGAAGCCAATAGACTAATGATTGTGAAAAGTCACATAAATTAGGAATCAACACCGAAACTTTGAAGAGAATTTCTTTAGTCAAGGAAGAACCTTCAATTACTTGAGAGTGTCAATACGTAATCGCCTATCGCTACATCTGCACAAAATTAGGGATCTTTTGCAGGAATACTTAACAAACCAACCAGACAAACGGCAGATCGAACGCTCTCCATTGCATAAATAGGCAAGGGTAAGCCAATTGGACATAAATGCAGTCAGGATGTAATTTAAGCTCTGCATCAAGCGCAGAAAATCACAAAAAACAGCCCCACAGTAGAAAAAGGGCAAATAAATTGTGGCCAACAAAACAGCGAGATCTTCACAGCCAGAATCCAGATTCTCAGATGGGCTTGCCTGGATAAAATAGATGTCCTGTCTACGATGAAAATAATGCTGATGCTCCGGCGCCGCTGAACAAATATATCGGGATCGCGGCATCATATGTAACCAATCTTGCTCTAGCAGTGCTGGACTTTATGCTGGCAGTCTTAATAAGAAGGAAGAACAACGAAATGCGACCCTAGAATACAGAAGTATTGATGATTCTCATCAACACTTCAACAAGAACGGATGAACTAGCAAGAGCTGAAAAAATGCATCAAGATTTGAAGCAATTTTTTTCAGCTCAAGTGTAAACAATACAATAATTGTTCAATGCTCGGGAAAACGGACGATTTTGGTTTGAAATGACAGTAGTTCGTGGTTTCTAAGAGGCAGCCTGATGGTCCATCCGTCAAAATTGAACCATATATGATGGTACTATCAGAAAAACTTGCATTCAGGATACGAACAGATAAAGCGGACGTCAAAAAATTTGTCGAATATTCGGCAGAAAGGGAACGAAAACCCATGCCACAGAAACTTCAAGAGAAATGAATCTTTATCTGAATCCATCCTAGTCAAATAAGCAAAAAGAGAAGTATAGTATAGTATAATATGTAGTATAGTATTAGAGATAAGTGCACAAATGATTTAGGAACTTAAACGTCAGCTGACCGGTAATTTTCCTTAATGTAGAAGAAACAAAGGCAGAAACCAGCTAAATCGCTGAAAATTTCAGTCCACGTCGTTTAGCGTAAAATCGATGAAAATTTCACCAGCGTTAAATCGTCGAAAATTTCAGTCAACTGAACTGAATTTTGCCGCCCTTTTACTTATCCTTTGAAATCAAATCCAATATTCATTTCAGAGTATTTGAAGATGAAAAACAAAAGCGTAGAGAATAAGAAGCGTAAGTTTATATCTAAGAAGATGCTTTGAAAATAACAACCACTCTTCATCGATTCGCTTGGCACATACTTCAGGCGAGAATATGCACATCATTTCCTCTTTAAATGCAGATTTCAAAATCATCTTAAAAACTGGAACCTTTGAAAATAGATAATATACGGAGTTCCGATTCGTTCAACATCACTCTCTAAACTCTAAACTGAATATTTAAACGCCTGGAGCTCATGGTTTTCATTTTTTGACTCCATCCGATCATTAGCAGGTCGTGCTAGATTTATTTCCTTGAACATGCATTGCAGATCACACACCGATTGAATTCATTGTAACCGATTAAAAAACAATAGTTAACTTCCCAATGATATAAAATAAGAAGTTGAACGGTATGTGCACGCTAAGAGGATGTTGGACTTAATCAATTTCTTCCAGTTTCTATTGGTTTTGTGTCATAGGAAGAGAGAAAAATCGCAAATCAACAAACAGAAATCCTTTTACGATCATTTGGATACGATGGGACCGTTTACTTTTAATTGTTTGCGCAGATTCTTCGGTCTGATTGAAGAAATATTTTGGAAGTGATACATGTTGGCATACCTTTACGTCTTCATTCTTCATTACTCCACGTCTTTTACAAAAACTTGCTAAGACCACATGTGTCACGCACGACTAATTCTCGGTTTTTCTCATTCGCATAAAGTGTTATTTCTCACTATTAAGCCTGCCAACATGGAAAGGAAGGGGTCCGGCCCGGTAATCTTGCAAGGGAATGAGCGGTGACCATGTATCTTCGTATGAGCTATGCATATCTTCAAAGACGGCTCATTCGTCGAAATCAGTCAAGCAGGTGAATGAGTTCTTCCACAGGTATGATGGCATGATTCTAATCGCTTGAATTTCTCGATTA
Source organism: Stratiomys singularior (assembly GCA_954870665.1). NCBI lineage: Eukaryota > Metazoa > Arthropoda > Insecta > Diptera > Stratiomyidae > Stratiomys > Stratiomys singularior. Next base: position 12,166,184 of record OX940881.1, read on the forward strand.
TTGATTTCCCACAGAATCACATCGACAACGCATCACGCGGACAAAGCAACGCGAACCGATCTAAATTGCGCGATGTTCAAGGTGAGGCCAACATGTTGGACAATTAAATTTTTCAATTATTGTTCGCCAGGGGGTACACTTGCAACGCACACCTACTCTCCTTGAAGCGATGGACTAGGCCCGTCGGCGGTGGGTCACAACCGCCCGCCTTTGGCTCAAATCTTGCCAGAAAACGACGTTGCTGTGGAGTGTCCCGCTGAAAGGGGGTTCATTGGGATGTGACCGCCCGTCGGTGTAATGTTGCTCTTGTTTGGTCATTTAGCATAATCAATTTTTGGCATCTCGGCATAAGGTTTTGGCAGATTGTTCAAACGATCAATTGCTTCGTTGGTGTTCGAATGTGAATGTTCTTTTATTTACGTTACTTACATGTGAGACGCTTGCAAACAGCCCCCCGCAGTTCGGGTGATTTACATTTGAAACCCACCCGATCAATGAATGAATGAGTGGCGTTTAATAGCAGGACATTGCTTAATTTTCGGATTATTTCAAGGCGAATGTAACTTGAAAATATTCCATGCACCCATAGCAAGGGTTTTGTTTATCTAACACAGCACAATGAATATCCACCAACAAATTTTGTCAAACGATGTCCTTATGTTATTTTCTGAGAATATTCTTAGACACAATTGCCATCTTCTGAACGTGCACACATGCCAAACACATATGCCCTAGCTCACTTCATTGTTCTATTCGTCATCCTTGCTTAATTGAAGAGCCTGCTGTATGTGAGTGGGTGCAACGTCTGTGGTCGCTAGTGTGTAGCTATCTCGAATGCAAGTAAGCGCCATATAGTTTGGCGCTCGTACACTTATGATTGCTTTACATACATGCCTTCCTCTTGCTGGCATCGGCTGATCTCTTCGATTATGCTTTGGAGGTAAAGTATGGTAAATGTGTAACATTCATATGAGGAATTACAATTGCTCCAAGCTCCTTACGATCTTTGGGAAAGACAATCAAGGGAGCAGCATCGGGCAGGTTGATGGAAAAACAACAATCTTTTCAACATGCAGGCGCCCGAACTATTGATAAACAAAGGAAAACACACACACATGCAAATTGAACTGCATATGCCCAACAATTCAAGTTTAAAACATTATTTGATTTTAGGCTTGATAACCTTTTGCATTCAAATCCAGACTCATAATCGTGGTAGTCGTGGTTGAGTGGTAGAAGCCCGCGTTTGAGTTCGATGAAATTGTTTCGCAGCATTGTCCTGATTTCGAAAGGAAATTAACCCAAGTATAACTTGGTTTCGATGGGATTTCTAATGTTAACAAATTTCCTAATTATTTTTGTTATCGCTTTACTTCAGAGGATATAGAAGTGTTGCATAATCCTTGTGGCGCTTGCACCAGTTGTTACAGGACTGCCATCTGTAGGACTATTAGCTGAGAAAACAAATATTCATCTTGAAAATGTGTGCATATCTAACGGAAACTGTGTGCAATCCAACACACAGCCGCTCATATTTTTCTTATTTACAGCCCAAAAATATTATTCACAACATCCTCCGTGTGACAGTGCCAATTTAAGGGATCCCTGTATATACCCCTAAGTTCCATAAGTCCTTAGCGCCAATTGGTTGGTAGATGCAGCGCCAAAGTCAGCTGCACAAAAGCATCTAGCGAGAGAGCTAGGTGCGCTTCTTCCCCGAATGTCTTATCACAAATCAAATCCTTGCCATCCTCAACCTTGCGTAACAAACAACTTTCTTGACACAATACGTGCGCACATCCTTAACCAGTCGTAAAGGAACCATTTTGCCCTCAACGTTTGAATCGTTGTGTATTTATGCTTTTCCGCAAATTCACCTAGCGATGAAGTACTAGCAGTTATCCTTATGGTCCGAGGTTCAAGTGGATGTAATAATAGTGTCGATCAGATCGACAAAAGGTTCTAATAGATGAACGAGGGTGCCACGTTGCAGCCATCTTCGTTTTATCGAATGGAAATTCGAACGATATTTTATATGCTGAAAATGCTTCTCCATATGAAATAGAATAAATATTATATTTATTTTGTATAACATAAAAAAAATATATAAAAAGATGAAGAACTCAAAAGATGAGCTCCGAAATCAAATGTTTGAAAAATGAATAATTTGGGATTTGTTAGCCGAAGAGTTAAATTGTTAAATCTTCGAAAAGTTATTTTTAAATCGTTCTACTTAAATATTAGGTGTGTAAATATGAAATGCGGATTTTACTACCAGATGGCATAACCATTACATATGGTTTGTGTCGGGGATAACTAATATGGCATTTTGGAGGGTAAACATCTGTCAACAAATTCCAGTATGTCATAGGTCTTGATTGTACAAACAACATAGTTGGTTTTTTCGCTTCAAAAATGTCGTCTTACGTGCCAGGAAAAGAGGTTTTGCAGGGAAGTCTAATAACCTTCTTTTATTTGAAGAAAACGGCAGTAGAAACTTATCGATTGTTAGTGGAAGCATATGGTGAAGCCAAGACACTTGTGAACGATGGTTTAAACGATTTAAAAGTGGCGATTTCGATGTCAGCAACAAAGACAGTGGAAAACTACCAAAAAAATTCGAAGATACAGATTTGCAAGCATTATTGGATGAAGACAACACACAAACGTTGGAAGTTACTCAGACAGCCATTTCACAACGTTTAAAAGCCATGGGAAAGATATAAAAAGCTGGAAAATGGGTGCCGTATCAATTGAAAGAAAGAGACATCGAAAGGCGAAAAACCATTTGTGAAATTTTGCTTGCCAGACAGAAATGTAAAGGTTTTTTGCATCAGATTGTTATTAGCGATGAAAAGTGGATTTATTTCTACAATCCAAATCGGAAAAATCATGGGTAGAGCCATGCCTGCCATCAACATCACAACCAGTCCGAAGTATATATGGAAAGAAGACTTTGCTGTGTATTTGGTGGGATAGTAAGGGACCTTTGTCAATTTCAGAAGTTTTGGGTAGATCAATTTTTCCATTTTCACTTACAACTTATAAGTGATTTATACCCTTGCTAAGCTAACTCAGCGAAGACTCATGGGTGCGGAAGTTCTGATCAAATGTTTCGAGTACCTCGATAGTGAATTTAATATTTATAAAGAATTGTGGAAAGAGCTCAAGCTGGTTTCGAACACGCGTCCCTGCCGCTTCTCATCAGGTGCCAACTCACAGGCTGGGACGCGTCGATTGGCACTATATTGGACCTTTGTATTACGAACTGCTGAAACCTGGTCAGACTATTACTGGCAAACGTTAACGACAACAACTGATCAAATTGAACCGCGCACTTAAGGAATAACGACCAGAATTTCACCAAAGACACGATAAAGTCATTTTTCAACATGGCAATGCTCGGCCGCATGTTGCAATACCTGTCCAGAATTACTTGGGAAACATTAATTGGGAAGTTCTGCCTCGCCCGCCGTATTCACCAGACTTGGCTCCTCCTGACTACTACTTGTTTCGATCGATGCAGCACGGACTTTCGGAACAGCACTTCCGTTCTTATGAAGAAGTTTAAAAATTTGCTTGATGAGTGGTTAGCCTCAAAAAATGAGAAGTGGTACTGGGACGGAATCCATCAATTGACAGAAAGATGGGGGAAAGTCGTAGCTAACGATGGCCAATACTTTGATTATTGAATTCATTCGTTCTGTTATTCAAATCAGTGCATATATCAAGCAGAAAAAATCCGCATTTCATATTTATACACCTATTATTTTGTTGATATAAAAAGGATAATTTACCGCAAAACTTACCGTAAAAAAGAGGTCGTCGTTTAAGTTAACAATATCCATACGGACAGTTTATTAACCCGATTATACAAAATGTGTTTAGTAAATAACGGTTATATTCAAATTACGCGGTTTTGGAGATTCCGAGTGTCAATAACTTTTTATGCTAGCAGACATGACTCTGAAGTCTAATAATATCTTCAGCTGTGTACATTGTTTATTTTGTCTGTGACTGTCGCTAAGAGTTGACATATTGCAATAAGCTCAGCGATATTCGTTTGTAAAAAAAGTAGATCAAAGAATTTGTATCAAACGTTGTGCGAGAAATGAAATAAAGTGTATTAAAGTGTGTGAAACGTTAACAAAGACTTATGTTGGGTCTGCCACAGGTAAAACAAAAGCTTGCAAGTGGCCCAAGCGTTCCAAAGATAGTCGTAAGGACGTTGAAGTTTACGGATGCCCCAGCACATCAAAAACTCATGAAAACGTGGAAAATTTGTTCTAAGATTGTTGAATTTTGAACAAAACCAGATTCAAATGCTTGTTGCTCAAGTGTTACTTAATAAAGTCAACGACTAAAACATATCATAACGGTTGACGAAACATGAGTTTACACATATGATGTCGAAACTTCAGCTCAATCTTCCCAATGAACACATTCTGGATTGCAAAGGATACAAAAAATGGACAAGTGCGATAGAACGTGAAGGTGATGCTCACTGTTTTCTTCGATGTTAATTGCTTGGTGGATCATGAATTCTTTTCAAGAGGTCAAACAGTCCAAAAGACGTACTACCCACAAGTACAACGCCGTTTGCGTGAACAAATCCGAAAAAATCGTCCGGATTTGTGGCAAAACCATTCACGTTATGCGAAATGAACCTGCTGCCATTCCTTCCTAGGTGTATTTTGGGCCAAAAACCATGCTACAACGATGTCCCAGCCCCGATTTTCGTCAGACACGGCTCCGTGTGACTTTTTCCTGTTACCAAAGCTAAAGAGAGTCTTGAAGGGCCTTTGCAAGCATACATGACATTAAAATCGTATCGCTGAAAGTGCCGAGGGCTTTCCCAATTTTCGAGACGGAAGGTTGGAAGAAGCGCTGGGCTGGTAAAAGTGCTAATTTTGAAGGCGAAAATGTTAATGATAACGAATAAATGAAAATTTTTCTGCAAAAACGAAATTTTCCGTTGTATTCTGATTAGACCTTGTAACTAAATGGCCGAGATCTTCAAGACTCACTTGAATCCTGTGACCAAACAACAGTCAATGATATTATAAGCACTGTCTTCGTCGACATCGAAGAAACTCGTCTTCATGGCTCACTTTAAACCAGAGACTAAACAACAGTCTATGGTCTGATAAAGACCATCTTCGTGGACATCGAGGAAACTCAAACTTCCGAACAATTTGTTATGGCGTGAGTGTTTGGGAGCCTGTCGGTTTTTGTCCAGGGAATTACAATGATGATTACGATAACTCAGAGTGGGAGCTACATTTTCAGACTCGTAATGTGTATACCTAATCGAGAGATTCCGAGGAACTATCAAGGATAACAAACAAATACATTGAAACCTTCCAACAGGGATGCTGTTTCACAAGACCAATGCAAGAGCGCATAAACTAGCAAAAGGTGCAACACGAGAACACATTTGCACGTCCACCCTTTTCCCCGATATGGCTGTCGCCGATTTTGATATTTTTCGCCAGCTTAGTGAAAAGTTCAATGGATAAAATTTGAAGAAAACAGGCAAGTGGTGGTCATTGCAGAAGCATTTTGTAAGTGTCAAAATAACGATTTTTTTTCTTTTCACAAGTAACTCACGCGCAAAAGAAGATATTCGCTGAGTTTACAACTTACTCAGAGATTATGTTGAAATCATATGACATTAAAAGTTAACAAAAATTTTGTAAGAAGTACCTCGAACTACTAAATACTATGTCCTTAACGATAACACTGCAGATGATGAGGTTTCGTTAACATCACATAACTGCCTTGTTTATTCCACCGATTCAGTCATCGTTTTGATGATTTTTTTGGTGGATTCGAGAGATGTTGTTCTCTCATCAAATCCATGTTTTGACGAGAGGTTGCTATATGAACTCGACTCTCAGTGCCAAAAAAATTGGGAATTCAAATAAAAGGCACAGGGGTATTGCGTTGTGCTTTTGCAACGGCAACAATATTGGGAAACAAAAACCCTTAACCAAAGTATCAAAAGAACGGGAATTGAACCGATTCGAAGGCAACATCAAGTAAGCGATTCAGCTATGAATAAGTTACTAGTTTCGCTCTTGGCAGACAACGTTTAGGTCCGATATGACAGCTTCAGTCCTGCGGGCGGGCTACCCCGGGCGGGACTTGAGGAAACAGCACCCCCGTCACTAGAAATTTCAGTAGGTTCGCCTAAAACTTTGCATTAAGTTTTTTTATAACTATTTTAAAAGAAGAAGCGTTCGGAATGAATGTGTGAATTATTCGATGTAGAACTCGATACATATGTTAGTATATGAAGTTTCAATCTAAATTGCAGCCTGTTACTTCAGTCAAAGTTATGTAAGGAGAAAATAAGGGCAAATAATAATACAATGATTCACGAAAGCAGCATAGTTAGAAATAAATGAGAATTAAAATTTCAAAATTTTGATAATTTAACTATTCGAAATTTTCATGCATCAAAATTTCCCACCAACTTTTTTTTTTCTAAGCACAAGCGCTACATCCCCACAATGCATACATCAAAACTATAACGGGTCACTGCTACTGAATGAAAGAAAATCACTAATGCGATCCCTAATGACATCTCAAGCTAAACAACAACAATAATCCCGAAACAATGCAACCGCCCCAAACGATTCCCATGTCAGATAGTTACCGATAATCTTAATGACAACTGAAACAGACCCCAATTTTCAAACATCCACAGGCTTGCTTACATTTTTCTATTTACCTATTTGTGAGCGTCACGTCAAACTTGATGTTTTTGTTTTTGATCTTATCACCATCACTTCCAACATCCAAAATGTTACTTTAATTACTTGGATATTCTACCATTTATTCTCTCTTTATTGTATCTATCTGTAAGATACAACTGTAGAAAGATATTTCTCACTCGAACAATCAACGTACTGGGCACCATAGAAATGATGAAACCGCGAAAAAGAGTCTTGTTCAACCAAACGGAAATAAATGGACTTCGGCGTCTTAGGAGGCCAACATTAACATGAAACAAGATAATACCATCGTCACCGCCTCACCTCACCTTCGCTCAGGTGTTGAGGTGTGGAATGATGCAAGTGCGAGTGCAATTGTACAGAAAAACGAGAGGGCGGGATAATCGATCGCGTTGCAGTTGGAAAATGCGCTGACTGTGGCGCGGAACACTTTTTTTTATCAGGAAAGAGTCACAAACGTTGTTGAGTGTTGCGTTGTCACGCTCAGATACAATCCCTGTGCGATATGCTTCTGATCCGAATCGCCGATAATCCCGATATGCATAGGTGATCACGATTATGGCAGAGAATTTGTATGTCAACATTCGAGCCGATCACACTCAATCAACCGTGGAGGAGAGTTTCAGAAGACAAGAAAGGTAGCTAACGTAAAAGAAGCAATCAGGGAACGTTAACATTAAGTGCAGAACGGTTACGGTTGATATTTTATTAGTGTGCCTTCCAACCTTTTCCTGGTTTAGCTTCGAAAATCGAAAGACTTGCGAAAATTGTTACGCTCACACACTGGAAATTGTTAATTTTTCGAAATGCGACAAGTCCACTATCGTTGAAGAGAGAGGACTTTTACTAACATTCTCCAGTTATTGTCCTTAACCGACAACATGCTAGCATAAATAAAAACACCAATTCGAAATTCAAAAAGCATTTTACGTACTCAATTCGATTTCTTGGAGAAATTATCTGCCTTAAACTGTATGTCACCCAAAGGCAAGCAACTGCACATATGTCCTTTGAAAACATGTAAATTTAGCGGAAGAAAGCGATCATATAAGTAACTGCTACTGCTGCTTAAAAGGGTATTATCTAAAAATCGCAGGTCAAATTATATTTCGTCTTGAAGAACTAACGATAATACAACCTCCTCATACTGCAGACTGCTGTCATCGCAACATACATTGAAGGACAACGTTGCAGACGCCAATGAAAGCCGTGTCGTATCAGAATTTCCAACACAACCATTTCTCACGTGCTTGATCTTTTTGTAAATATGAATGAAGCATACAGTGGACCAAATTATTTCGTTATAAACGCTAATTTGTCTACACCTCAGGCAGAATCCTAGAGACCAGGCTTCAACGGTGGAGTCTTTTCCATTTAAGTGAAAAAGTTACTATGAATTACTTTATACAGAAGGAAGTGATATCACATATTGTCGCGACATGAAGAGAACATCCCCATTCGCCATTTGATTATTAGACACCACTCATTGATTCCACGAATTTTTTGGCCAAAAACCATCTTCCTGGATAATAGGAATAACCTTTCAAGCAAACCTTTACTTCATGCCATTTACACAACAGAAACACATATTAATGTAAAATGATCTGTTCCTGAAAATTCAGTCCAACCATAATCTTCGGAAAATATGTGTCGATCATATAGTAATTTAAATTTTGCTCAGATCTCAAGGAAGCTACACGGAATACCGTTATTTTTCATAAAAGAGTAACTGCAAGGCTTGAAGTCAACTATGGAAATGAGAATCATCAAAACCTTACTTCAATCTGTGGCAAATGAAAGAATGTTTCATTTGTGTTAATAGAATATTTGTAACTTTTTATATATTGAAAAACTGCTTATCACTTTCGATGCCGAGTATTAGACTTAAACAATGTCATTTTGATCAAAAATGTCGTAAAACCATGATTGGAAATGGCTTTCTTATTGTTTTTGCTGAGCTGCGTGATACACAATTAATAGAAGGATTTCCTCTAGGATGAGATATATGTAAATGAAGTCATGAATGATTCCAATTTGATTTAAAACTTAAAAACAAGAGATAAACTGTGAAGCTATTTTGTTCCTTAGGGAAAATCTCGTTGGTAAAGTCTAAAAATTCTATGGGAAATTTCAGACTTTACAAACTAGGTTTCCTGCGTTAGTTGCTACTACATGATTAAAGCATGGCAAAACGTAGTTTTCTCTTCCTTAAATCCTATCCAGAGTTAAGTCGGGGACCTAGTACTTCCAACACCTTTAAACGTCACTTTCGCATCTTGTAATTGGCAAGCATGGGAAGAGATCCCATCAAGATATCTTATACCAAGAAAAATTATACCAAGATACTGAGAAAAATGGTTGTATTTGAAGATTTTTGTAGGTATTCAAACAGGATTACCGGTCGCACAGTAGTAAGGGTTAAGAACGAAACGAGGAAGCAAGAATTTTCACAACAATTTGTTAAACATAAATTTCCTTTTGGGAGCATTTTTTTTAATCTTTATTATTTTTTAATTTTGTAAGGAGAAGCAAAATCGGCTTTTTCTGAATTATTTTGAATGATTTCATGCTGAGGCATGAGCGAAAATCGATTCTGAGCCACACAGACGTCACCATTTTTTTATTGTTGACCAGTGTACTGCAAATCATTTAATGAGTGAAAGAGAATTCACAAAAGTAAATGAAATATTGTCCACTATCATTCTCGAAACTCATTACAATATCCACGAGGTTTCCTCGTCTAAGCCCGCCATCATGTTGGCACAGCGTTTAAAAAGTGTTTAAGAGTCTTAAGACCTTATATCAGTTCTGAACCCCCTTGTGTCTATTGGATGGGTTGAAGAGCGTATTGACGGTTTTGGGTGTCGAGTGGATGCAAAAGCATGTCCTTAATCAAAATCAGATTTTATAAACACGAGAACTTACGGTTTAAATTGTCATTTCGCGCTGCTTTGCTAGAGGGAATTCACTGCCGCTCACGCCCACAGACAACTAAACACTTCAAATTGTTAAAACTAACTTACAATATTTGATCTTAAAATACTAGAAAATGTATTATACAATATTTTAAGATATAGCAAAAAATTATATGCCCATATCTACAACATGAAGAAATTTCATTAGAAAACTCAAAAGCATTCTCTGCATCAAAAAGTTTTGGAACACTTGCGCGCATTCATCGAAGCAAAAGTTGTTCAAGACAAAAAATTCAGGTAAACTCAGGTGAGCTCAGCGCATTGTAAGGTAAAGCAAATGATATAGTGAAACTAGCGACAGAACTTAAAGATAGGGAAATTCCTCATTTGTCCGCATCGAGTCCAATGAATGGAAGTCAATTCAGGTGTGAAAATACCATTTCAACCATTAGTTGTTGTCGAGACCAACGGCCGCCTGCATTTCTGATTTCCCAAGAATGATAGCCTGAATCAAACACACACATTACAACGAATCGCACTCGCACCTCAGAAATTCCATACCCGCGCCCCCAGCACTGATCCACAAATGCATGTTATGCCGATCACAAGGGCAATTGATCAAAAATTCAAATATGAAAAGGTTAAGGCATCCGAGTTGAAACAGCAGGACACCCAGTGGTTGTTGCAGCGGCTAATATTCACAAGTTGAATGATTGATGGTGCGAACGAAGACTCGAAAGCCATAACGAAATATGGTAACATTGTTTTGACGAAGTAAAATATAAAAAAATTAAAGTAAAAACATTAAATGATATTTCACTGTCTCAATGAAATCTCAGTGTATCATGAGGCTCGAAAATTAATGTCTACAATATATACTTACTTTTCTTCTTCAGAAACGGAGGATGATCGCCTGGCAGACCACGCGGATCCGACATTTCCATAAGCGGATTATACAACTTTCCAGGATCTATACCGGGCGGGAAAAGTCCGAGCGGAGAATCCAGTCCAAACACTGAAATGATTAAATCAGATAAGATATTATTTATTTCATGAGATAGAATGTTATGTGAGAAAGAAGCATCCAAGGAGCTTCCTATTAACATCGAAATGACATTTCAGGGTAATTCGTTTGACTTGGATATTTTCTAAGGGAATTCAAATGAATGTTAATATGGGATCTGGGAATAATATTTTGACTAAACTCAAAATAAACATAACTTTTTAGTTCAGAAATATTTAACTTTGAAGTGTAATGGCGTCAATGTATTTCGTTGATAATAATTTCATAAATTTAGGGGCGAAATTCGATCTCCAATTAAATTTCATCCTGTGCCCTTATAATTAGAAACCTTGTCAAATTTTTTGACCAATCGATTAATTTCAAATAATTATTTATTAAATTTAGGAAATTAGGTAAGTCTGCTGGAATTAAGCGGTTTTATGAACATGAACTCTTTGTTCAGAGGAAACTCGTTCAGTTTCAATTACTGTCTAGCAGATACTAAAACTTTTGCCCGTCGTTGAGCATGAAGTTCTAAAGGAATCCTGCAAAATTGCTCATTTTTAAAACACTAAAGCCCATGAAAAATGTTTATTGCCCTCATCTGAAGTGCATAAAGTATGGGCAAACCAGAAATTCGGCATCGAACGGTGAGGTTGCAGTCAGAGAAAATAAAGTCTTTGGAATGTGACAGGTGAGGTCGGTTCTGCCATCTACGATTTTCAAAATTATTTTTTACCATATGCGAGATATGAACCTGAGGGTTGTCATGATAAAGTGATAACGCCTCTTAGATATAATGGAGTTTGGTGGATATGACACTTTGTGTTTCCGCAAATGCATGGAAAAAGCCTGACGAACTTTTGGTTAAATAAGCCCACATGATATACTACGCTGCACAATCAGCGTTGATCAAATTTTCCTAGCCATGTGGTGTCGAAATAAGGCGATACTGACTGTCCACCGAAATCTTCAGATTTTGAACCACAAGCCTCCATTTTGTGATAATTTTTAGCACATCAAAACCGACCATAAAAGCACTCACTGACAATATTCATGGCGTAAATTAGAGCAGTATAGCCAAAGGTAAGGACAACTCTTTTCTAGCTTTCTCACTAACAAGAAAATACTGAATAAAAGAACATTCCTTACTATCTCTTTTGAGAATTTCACGACTTGCTATAAAAAGTTCCAGTAACTAAACACAGAAGGCATAGGCTCTATATACGTAATGTGAGCATATTTAATATAAGTATCCCTATGCCAAGTCCAAATAAAATCAAGTTATTCAAGGAAAAGATTACAAGGACTTTTTATACTGCAAAAGTAAATCCGATGAACTAACTCTTACAGGAACTAAAACATCTAAAAAGGAGGAAGAATTAAGCCCAAGGAAGGTCTAGGTCTAAGTAAAATTTAATACTTCCCGCCTGACGAATAAAAACCAAAAATATGTGTATTCCGAAAAAGGAGATGGGTGTCAAACCTCAACCTGATACTTCCTTGCGCGTATAAGGGCATTTTTGAAATGCAATGCGAACATGACGTACAGCTCTGAATCAAAAAAAACTCAGAAATTACGTTTGGACGATCAGGAAAACTTTGCCAAATTGACATTCAAAAAGAAAAAAAAATGCACAGGTATAACTAGAAAGAAAGGCTTTGAGATGTGATTTGAAATGTTTGATTATTATGCCCTGGATTACTGGATGTGTGAAAATATCCCAAAGGTTGCAAGTCACAAATGATTATTGCTTACACAAAAATAGGAGGTAACACAATTTCCCCTTAAAACGGAGAACATATCAGTCTTTTGGTATCAATTGTAAGAATTGTACGGAGCGTGAAGACCCGGAAGCAGAATCTGGATTCAGAAAAATGCAATACATTGGACTCCAGCTAACATTGCATTACATAATAGTGTTTAACAATTTTAACCGGACGATGTCAACATGCCTCAATATTTTTGACACATGTAAACCTTAGTATGGCTGGTAAACCCTGGTATGCAATTTCAAACACAAGTTTAGTTCTTACAAAATCTTGGCTCGGTTCTAAAGGCCAGAGCTTTCCTTGCAATTGATTGCAGTCTCTCAAACTTGTGACTGTTTGAGTCCAGAATTTCTGAAGTATCTCCATGCATCCTACTTTACCTACATTTATTAACTATATATGTTCCTCCACTGCCCATAAATGAAGAAAATGATTCAAAGACTGACACCACCTCCATATTTTACGCAGATCTAAACGGAAAATTCATGTGATCAAAATTTTCAACGGCCAGTTAATTAACAATGTCAAATCCATGCGTTCAATGTGCAATTGGAATATTTCTGGAGATGCAAGGTTCAGATTAACTCAGACTAAGTAAAGACTCAGACTTAGACCAAAAGCAATCTTCCTTAGGAGAATCAGAGAAGCAATGCCACCATTGTACGTGAAAAACAAACAAAAAACGCAGAATTGACAAAACAGACAAATATTTCGGACCACACCTTTGTCAAAAGGCTTTCAGAGACTGAGAACGTACAAAAAAAACGAGCACTCGGCTATGAGATTATTTTCAACTCATTGCCTCAAATTATATGCAGAAGGAAACGAACAGATTGGTACTGCATTGCAAAAATATTGTTGACGAGCTATCCAAAAGTCTTATCTATAGTCCGTGCTTTCTATTAAGTGACTAAAACGTACAAAAAAAGATGACAAAGTGATTAAAATTTACGATAAGAAAAACTGGTACTTTTGGACGAGAACTGTTTTCTTTCCTGCACTTTTCTGCAAGATCCTTATCATACAATGGTATATTAATAACACAGATATTTGAAAGGACCAAAATATATTCCAAATAGTCAGAAGAAGACCAAATAGTAAGAAAGAAAGCCAAACAAAGGCGAATATATTATATCCGACAAAGGCACTGGAACTATTTAGTACACTTAGCAATATTGCAAAACTAAATTGGAAGTTTTGAGGTCTCAGTAGGGAGGGTCCCCGCCAGATTCATCTAAGTTTAAGACTAATTTTAAATGAATAACAGAAATATAAGCAAGAATAAAAGCAAACAAATTGTCATTAGCATCCGCGTTACAATCACAACTAGTGCAAAATTGGGTGCGTTCAATCCTTATGGACAAAATTTAGACGTAGTTACTCAATCGCATGTCCAAGGAGCCATACTTCAAATTGCAAATATTTCATTCGATTGCGATCACCTTAGTTTGTTTGAAACTTATGTCATAAGCAATTAAATTTAGGCTTTCTGTAATATTTTGAATGTTTTAATTTTTACTGTGAATACTTAGAAGCAAGTTTTCTTATTAATCGTGTAAAACATTTATTGGCCTTACATCACACTGAAAACGAAGTTCAACAAAGAACTCCAGAAGTCTGAGAATCTTCATATTCTCGGCAGCAAACGCCGGTCAAGAAAATAAAGACTAGGTGATTTGGTGCTGGATCCAATGGAAGCATATAGTTCAGTCACTCTGGAAAACTTGCCTTCCAATCTTCCAGTTGAAGATTATACTCATTTAGAGCATTTTGAGACATTTCCTATTTATTAGACCATACGATACTCTACCACGGCTGACATGATAAGATCTCCAACAGCGGTATAAGCTCTAAACTTTCCAATCAAAACCTAAGATAGGAAGTTAAAAATCACTTTCATTTTCCGCTCAACTAACAACAGTCAAACTGTTTATTCGCTAGTATGTTGCGGTCGTATCAACTCCAGTAGTGAAGTGATAAAACATTACAATCTTACATTTATTTGCGGTCAGGAGGTTTTTGTTGTTTCGTTTCTATTTTGAATGCCACAACTACCCCGCGGGTACTTTTGCGAAAACAATAAGCGCTCATTGCACTCGAATCTTTGTCTTATGAAATCGCGAACTTTGCTGAGGCAACAAGCGAGTGCATAGGTGGGTGGGTGCGTCCTGAGCAATGCAACATGCATTCATACTCGTACGATATATGAAGAAAAATTGGGCGTATCTGTAAAATGTTGGCGCTCAGCTCTTTTGTTGTATCTAAAGATCTGGCAAACGAATGGATGGATCAGATCCCCTATCGACGATGTAGAGTCACAGTGCAGTTGGATTATAGTATTTTGCCAATTGCTCAAGTGAAAATTGTTGTTTCCTTAATGATGCATTTAAAGACGAATTTCAAGAACCGATTACAATGCATATGATTGCAAATTGCGAACATATTAACAAGGGGTCGCTCGCTATTACCGATGATGGCTATCTTTCAGCAGAGCTTACTGCATTGCATCGAATGGGAAGGGCAGTGAAGGACAAAGCCAAAGTTTATATACATGCCTCCAGGCTTTTTGCATTGTTTTGAATACTCAACTGAAATGTAGGGCAGTTGTGTTTGGTCTTCGGTGGGTTTTTCGATCAATAAAGGACTGGTGATTTTATTTTTAGAATCAGTTGGCATTTTGTTTCAGGCTTGAACACTTCCATTCTCCCCTTTCGCAATGCAGGACGGACCACCGAGGGAGACTCTCCTCGCGAGGGAATTTTTAACTTTCATTCTCGACTCGAGACGAGAATGTTGAAGTCTTTATTGCCAGGTATATTGCAACGACAGTCTACTTTTGATTCATAAGACCGAAAAAGTACTTACTTCGTTTACATTCAAAGATTCCACCTCTTCATATTTGAGTCCTTAGCCCGAAAGAAGAAAATCCGCTACTGAAGTATTTACAACCTTAATAAGGGTTCCTACGACATTTCACAATGAGCCAAAGATATGCTTTATAGCGCACCCCCGAAAATTTTCCGTCAAGCACCGGCACAACACCCCACACATCATTCCCCATCCCCATTCGCAGTTGTGATTTCACCTTGAGGATTACATTCTTAAGTTTTAGTCCTCGAACTCCAACTGAGCCGCGGCAGTAGTCGCAACAGCAGTAGCAGCAATCGTCTCCCATCTACCAGACATTATTCCCCAGAGCACAAAACGCTACGACCGCCGAAAAAACGAACGAAAAAGAGTCCTTTTGCAGACTTCACCTCACATTTGCAATTATTCATAGCTGGCGATACAGGGTCTAGCCTGTTTATGATACACTCTTCGTTATGGCTGTGATTACGCATGGATCTAGAGCGCGTATGTATTTGCTTAAAAAATTCAGGGAATAGAGGAATCAGTGACAATAACATTTAAACAGAGCTCAAAACTTCTGAAGTTTATCATAATTTGGTTACGTTTTAGGATAAAAGTAAAAGTCAATTCATTTAATACGCAAAAATCTTAGCTACAACCGCATGACCCAGGCTGTAATTTTAAAATAAAAGATGTACCACGGTGACTCTGATATATGTTTTAATATAAAACTACAATCCGTCGTCAAATAGTCACTAGGTAAATTTTAGGCTAAATAAACAAGGGGTCCACACATCCCGAAAGACACATATGTTGTGAACTCCCAATCCAGTGCAAACATCTTGCCGCATCTTTTACATGTATTTGTATTCTTTCTACGTCAAAATGAAAATAAGTTGATGATGGTGTGGTTGGAGGAAATTCTCACAAGACGATAACGATGACGACTCTGTGATGAGTTGAATCATAATACAAATACCCAAGGAAAAGGGTAAAAAAGTCACTCCAAGGCTGTCATGCAAGCTTGAAGGCCGCGCGACTGGTAAATGGGAGCAAACTATCAAAGCAACCCGACCCGCACCAACCTCTAAACGAGCCAACCAAACTCTTTCCCTCTCCGCTTTTCACCGCCTCCCTCTCAGTTCCCTTTGACTTCACTTACCCTCGCCGCCCTGACTTCCTTAAAATTTTTGTCTTTAGCGGATTTCGTGTTGAAGTTTCTTTTTTTCCTGGTTCCGGGAAATTTTCTTGCTTCGTAAATTCTATTTATTTTTACGTAACCTTTTTTCTTTCATTTTGCATCCTTCCCAAGACACTCCCCGCTGCAGCACCAGCTGAACCAACGATGTCCTCTACCTCAATTCCTATCATTTCTTTCTTATTTCTTCTTTTTTTGCCTAGAAATGTTGATATTCTGTTGCTTCTAACGATAACAAGGATACACAAATGCATTTGCTGTATTCAAGACTAGGAGGAAAGAAAAGTTTTCTTAATGATTTTGCATCGTTTTTAAAAATTTGTCGTCTTTTTACTTCTGGTCTAGCAATGGAAAAAGAAATGGGAGACGATATATGAGCAGGATTATCTATTTCTCCGCTTCTGTAGACTGTAGGTTGAGGGCACTGTAGAAACCGAGGAGAATGTATACCTTATGCTGTTTCATGTTCAACTGAATAAATGCGCTTTTATGAAAACTTTTCTTGGATATTTATCTCCTCGGGTGTCTATTCAAAGGACATGACTCCTTACAATGATGAATGGTATCACTTGAAGGAAGTAAAAACGGTAATTTTTGCGTGCAACAACTCAGCACGTTAACGTGCATGCAATACGATTTCAGAACGAGCAAAGGACAGAGAGAGTAAGAGATAATAAAATTGGAACAAATAAATTGAGGATGCATGCTGACTGTCAACAACAGTTGATAATTTATTGGTTAAAATGCTGTAGCCTAGTTCGGCTTATAATTGCCTGCTACTATATTGTATTTAATCCTTATTGATCTTGCAAAAATTCAGGTTTTAAATGATTCACATGTACAAAGAACGTAATGTATGTAAATATGTCCTTTTCTTTTTTGGAAGAAGTAGGGGATCATGTGGAATTTCATTGGCAAATGAAAATCTGGAAGCTTCGTTTTAGAAAAACGAGTGGTACCACTTGCATACTTATTAATTTAATAATAAGTCTAGGAGTTATAATCTATATATATACTAATTAATAAAAGGAATCCAGGTTGCATGAGAAAGCGACAAAACCGTAACTAGGGACATTTGACACCGACAAACTCAAAAAGTAATAACGGCGAACATAGGGTACTGCCGAAACACGTCTGTCAACGAAAAAAGAAAAGGGGTCACAGAATATCGTTCACGAGGAAAAAAATGAAGTAAAAGATTCTTACGGAAGTACTCGGTCTTCTAAACTTCGTTATAAAAAATGCCTTGTCGGTGAGACCTGTTGACCTAACAGCCTTTTGGTTTGTTTGTTTCATTTGCAACAAATATTTAAAAAAGAGCTGTAGGTTTATTAGGCTTTTACCAGTGATAGAAAATGATGATAGTGAATTGTTGGATCAAAACAGCGGAATTATAAGAGTGTGCCAAATATTGATTTCGGGATTTTGGCTTTATTCCAAAGTTTAAGGCTGCCAAAACAAAATGGCATATGATCCTCGACGATTTCATAAGCAAACAATCGCTGGTTCCGTTGGGTCTAACCGGATTGCAAATAAAACCATTTGCATGTGTAAATGATAAAGTGAAGAAATTTCTAATTTTTGACTTTTTAATCAAAAACATAATTGCAGAATTATTAGGTATCATTCAAAACTGTTCACGAAGCTTTTTGCGAAAACTTTTCACTTTATGGAAAGGATGCGTGGGTTACGTGAGCGAAAAGTGAGTTCCTGACGACTCTTGGAAGAAAGGGAACTAATGTAATGAGCCTAGTAGCATTATGACCAGGAAAAAACCTTCTCGGTCAGCACGTTAAATCAAACAGAATTTCAAACTGATGACACATGCCAAACTTTCAGGGACGAGAAAGAAAAGCTTGAAACACATTCTTGAGGTTTGTTCAAGTCTAAGTTAAAAGTCCTTTAAAAAGGTGAGATCGAGTCGCGTAAGGCAGCGGCAAATAGCGGTGACTACTGAACTAGTTTTTCTGTTTGCATAAAAAGGACCAAAGGACCTGTAATAATATGTCGGACGCCAAGGGCTAGGCCTTGCCTTTACTTTATCCAACAAAGGACATTAAACGACAATGAAAAAGATAATACGTGAAACAATTACTACATCTAGTTCAAGCGATCCGAATTCCAGAACATCACGAGGAACGAGCAACCTGACGATATCGGGCGCGAACTCGAACAATTATCAGTGGTAGATATTCCAAAATCTTTGCATAGAGTAATAGACATTTCAGAAGTTGAAAATCGTAGACAGGATCTCTTTTGAGAGAAAATAATGGGAAGAAAATCTTATTCTTATAAAGCTGCAAAGCTTAATCTGTATTGATAATCGTTCTGGTGTTGCCGCAGGCCAAAATTAACTCTGGGTAGCTTGGGTCCGCCGGGCCTTGCTTCGTGGGTCTCGAGGACGCGTTTCGCTCGTTCTGAAGAACGAGCTGAAGATGGCTGTATGCAGCCGAAACGCGTCCTCGAGACCCACGAAGCAAGGCCCGGCGGACCTAAGCTACCCAGACTTAATCTGTATCCTGCTGGGTTTTATCGCAAGTGCCTTGTGCGTTAACTGTGGACAACCACGAGAATGGAGGATTTCGCGAGTTCATACGTTGAAGAGATGAAAGGAAGGCACTGAGAGTGCCAGGCTTCAGTGATGATACAAGAGAGCAATTCTAAAGTTTGCATTGACCACTGGGACTTCTTGATGAACTAAACAACTTTTAGTGGTGGTGCAGGCGAAAACAAACCATAACATCCTATGCTTTAATGGCAGCTCAGCTGTCGGAAATGTGTGTTTATTGCTTTCAGCAAATCCTTGTTTATCATGGACAGTAGTATAATTTATAATAAATTGTAAATAAAGCTTAAAAATGGGCAAATACTTACTGTGCGGCGGTGTCAAACCTAACGCCGAGGACATGCCAGGAAAGGGCAATGGTGACGGTGGATGTGGTGGTCCATCTGGTGGATTAAAATGTGAGGGTAGATTCATTGGTGAACTGGGTGTGAAGTCCTTATTCATTCGATGATTCATCATTTCCGCATCCATCCGCTCGTGGCCCTGGTGCGACTGATGTGAGTTCGACGAATTCATCCCCAACATGCCGCTCGCTACCATTTGTTGTTGGTGCTGGGCGGCAGCAGCAGCCGCTGCAGCCATCGACAGGTCCATCTGCTCCAAATGAAATGGATTATCATTGTCAACATGACCATCCAACAGTTCGCTCTTCATACTATGCGCATCGGATGCACGCATATTTAAGGGATGGACATGATGGAATGGATTTGGCGATCTCACTATCGATGGTGGTTTGTTCAAGTGTCGGAATTCTTTCAACGAGAGTATTATTCTATTGTTGTTGTTGGTACTGTAACTATTGTTGTTATTGTTACTGTTGTTGGTGCTGGTATGGCTTATGCTATTGTTATTATTGCTTGAGGAATTCGATTCATCTACTTGCATTTGCGGTGGTTGACTCTGATGTTGCTCTCGTGGTTGATGTTGATGTTGTTGTTGCGGTTGGGGTGGGTGTGGAGGTTTAGCTAGTGGCCCAGAAGACGTGTCACCATCTTTCTTCGTACACAAGTCTTCGGGCCCCTCGCAGTTTTCCGATTGCACTCGTTCATTTTGGTCGGCAACCACTGAACTTGCTTCTTCGTTCAGAGGATCAATGGGTCTATTTGATTCGGTAGGCTTCGGCTTTTCTTCCTCCTTATTGGTTTCCACTTTTACCACATCATTCACTTCTGGGATCGGTGAGGCAGGCTTGCTGAGATCATGCGGGCCGCATTCACCAGATCGGCGCCTTGGTCTCGCTTGCTTTCTCCTCGGCATCGGGGATGTGCACAGATCGGGGTTAGTTGCGTGTGAACTTTGAGCATTATCGCCAAAGATTTGCGAGGGCAGGATTAATTTTGAATTGGCGCTTATCATTGTAGGTGGAGGCTCGTCATCGTAGCTCTGATCCCCGAGATCCGACTGAAGCATCGACGTGTCCATTAAGCTGAAGTCGTCCGGGGATGCAGCTGGAGTAGGAGTATTGGCAGGTACTGTATTTTCAACAAGTCCTCGAACTTGCAGAGATTCGCCAGCTTTGATAAGCGTCTGCAGTCGTTCTTGTGGTACGCTGATTTCACCACGATACATAAAATCGACTATTGCCTGAACAACCCACCCGCGGAAGTCCTTGAGAACAATGACTGGGTGCTTGCACGGTGTTTCAGAGAAGACGCGTTGGAAAAATGGCGAGCACGCCGACAAGACCATCTTGTGAGCGCGTATACTTGTTTCTGCGCAAACCAATGTTACGTCGACCAGCGCTTTGGTTTGCAGGAGCGTATCGAACGCTCGCAATATATGGTTCTGGTGGTTGTTCCACCGTAGACTGTAGTGCTCCTGTGTAGCCATCTCTGATTCTCGAGGACTACTCTCGTCGTTCAAGTCTTTTCTCATTGGTAGATTCGAAATTGAGTATTTATTTGTTCCAATCTCAACAATCGAGCGCTCAAAAATTTCACATTACAGCAGCACGAAAATCGTCAATCTGAAAGGAAACGAAAATCTTATAGTACATTCACCTTGTGCTCGCATATGCTAATATGTTCTGAAAATGCGATTAATTATTATCATTCACAAAAAATCACAATGTAAACATTAAACGAGTATAATTTGCGCACTCACATGTTTCGGCTGGGAAATTCATCATTGAAACTCACCCGGAATCTTGAGAATTTTCCAAAAATATTCTAATTGCGATGGGAAATGTGATGCTGGTGCTTAAATCGCGATACTTTATGCAAGACAAGGTGCCTAATTAACGGGTAATTATGCATGTGTGTGCCCCCTTGTTCACATCACATTTGCTCCGAATGAATAGCGTTCTTTTGTTCGTTGTCTTGTTCCACTTCACTCTTCTATTGCTCCGCGACGTCGTCTTCCTTTCCCTCCTGATTCCGATTATTTATTTGCACAATGGGGAAACGGTGGCATAAACACACGTTCGGATAGTCAAACAAAATATTGCTCGCAAGTTATTACAACGAACATACACAAGTATTTACAATGCGTTTCCTCTTGTTTCTTTTTCTTTTGCACATTAGTCCCGTTGTGAGCAAAGAGAGCGTATTCTCCACATTCTCCCCCTCACCAAGATCGCGGCTCGTTATTTTGAATAATATTTGGAGAAAACTGACATATCCATGCTTACTACTGAATATATGGGAAGTATGTAGAGAAGTGTGCCTGCTCCTACGACTGGACAGTGTGTAGCCTGGAGACTATGCAACAGACTATCGAGTTAATTCGATATTGAGTAAATCGTTTGATTCCAGGAATCTTAGCGAAAATTCGTGTAATTATGAGGGTCGCTCCAGCCAAAAACCATTCGGCAAGAGAACATCCTAACGAGGTAGCCTTGCTAGCGGTGATCATTTCTAGGATACACTGCCAGTAATTTGTTCTAATCCACTCCCTCGATACATGATTCAGCGAATAAGCTCGATTGTAAGCCAAAATCGCTCGGTTTGATACTTCTGACGCTACCGGAACATCGTCCTTTTTTCACACACGCTTGATGTTAACATCATAATCATACTCTGAATAAATTAAAGCTAGGTACTGTGGTTTTGGTGGTTGTTCCACCGAATTGTCCTTAATTCGTTGCCGCGTGTCCTTAATTCGCGTGTTTATATTCAATTGCGTTTATTTTGTTCTAGAAACCGTGTTCGCCTTCACTTACACTTTCTTATAACAAAAGAAGATAAGAACATTCAAAAAGTCGGCAAAGCAGAAGTCCAGTGGCGAATTATTATGTGTGCGTGGCGTATTCGGCAATCTTTTGAATGATAGAAGGACAATGGTTCCTTATATTTAAGGCAACCTGGTGGAACGTCATCTTGAATCAAACTGATTTTTTTTTAAATTTTTCTGAAGATTAGGGTTTCGAAAATATGCTTTCGTTAAAAGACGCGGGTAAAGTATTTATCAAGAATGTCTTACACTCCATATTACACGATAAATTTTCGTCCAAGAATTATTCGGTCTATGATGCACAAAAACTTTTCGAACCACTACTTGAGACTCTCTCCAATTACATCTTTTTATTAACTTTTAAACATCTTAGTCCCCGTCACCAGTTTCTATCCTTTTATCTATCGTCACTTCGTGGGGTATTTGTGTTTCTACAATACTAGGACTCTAACCAGATTGCAGTCAGTGATAGAACGCAAACTCCTCTTTAGCAGGAAAATTTGTGTTAATGATTTAGGTGTGAGTAGTAGTGAAGGATGTGGCCCCCTAGCCAAAAAATTACAAACCCTAAATTTCTTGCAGTATCGCGTTGTCTTTAACGTTTCTCAATGAAAAAGTATCTGACAAACATTTCTAAATGGTTAAAACTACGCGATTAGCACACCGTGTAGTGATTTGATCCTTCCCCAGGTCAAAATTAAAAAAAAAAGAGACATGGCAAAAGGTGTGGAAGCTTCCAATTGTACATAAGGCTTATTAAGTACGTTGATTGGATTCTTCGGTTGAATATTTATGTGAGTTTTCACACTTAGAACGGATCAAAAGTGCTTTCGATTTCGGCAAATACCACAGAGAACCTTCGGAAGAAACGGAAGAAAATAGTTCATGAAGCAGACGTAGAAATATTGGACTGAACCTTACGGAGGAGATTAAAACGCTAGTTCACAATGCAAGGAGACCGTCAAATTCAAACTGAGCGTTCAACTCGGAGTATGAAACATTCAACACTTGCATTTGCTAAGAAATATTACCAAGTTTTCGATGAAGTCCCGTAAATGATATATATCCTTCTTGCTACAATGCTCTTAAATTTTAAAACGAAAACACAAATTTTGTTAATTTTCAACATCCTTCACAGAATCAGTCTATACAGTCGTCCAGGAGAATTTAATCCGTTCTGCATTCAGAAAACTATGGAACGTCAACCGTCCATCATAAATTTTATGGTATGAGGAGGAGGATTTGTTTTGAAGGAACCGTCAGCCGAGATCAATATGAAAAATGTTGTGCTCCCATATTTTGATAAGATCAGGTTTTGAATGCTTCGTTTATATTCGTGTAAGACCATACCCATTGCCAGATCTGTTTAAAGATGAGTATCTCAACAGTATTTCCCTATATTACTTTGACCAGGGAATTCAACAAATCTCAACCTGATTCAATAATGAGACATGTAAACTGGCATTTTCATAGTGAAAAAATATACAAACTGTCAGGTTTTGAACAATTAAAAAAAATATTTCATGGGTTGCTCGAGATAAAAGGACCCATAACAGCTTGCACAGAGAGAGTACTTCACGGAGAATCGATGTGGTGAAATCAGCGGAGGCTGGCGATACTAAATACAGACTGATTTTTATTTTTAAAAAATGTGTACTATGTTGTCCTGCAATTTTTTTTAATAAAGTTATAGCTTCTATATTGGAAAAAAGTGTCTGCTAATTTTAAAGGGAATCGTTGATTTGCCTGAAGATGTTGGAAGGATTGAGGAAGTGACGTAGTGGAAGAAGGTGAAGATTGATTAGATGTACGGAAGAGTTGTTTATGGAATTGGCGGAAGAGTTTGGATGGAACTGAGAGTTTTTCTCTGAAAGTTGAGAAGTGCAACCTGATCAGAGGTTATCTGAACCTCGGGTTAGGGGGACGCCCATGACAGGTTACTGTCAGCCCCTTGCATGGTGAGGAGCCTGTCCTTGGCTGAAACGTGGTGGTTGTGGTTTCGAAGGCTAGAGAGTGGCGAAGAGCACTCACCATTTGTGTTCGGCAATCCAGGTAGCTTAAATAAATTGGGGCCTAGGACTGAGACTTGTCTCAGATTCTAGGAATTCTAGGTTTCAACCCCGTCAATGGAGACCGTGGGATTAAGCCGTACAAGGCAGGTGTCCACGTTAACCCACGAGACTTCATTGGAAAAAAGGCAACTCAAAATAATGAATATTGATTACAGCACTGTCATAGCTTATGAATTCAGAGAATCGTCAAAATGGTGTGTTTCAAGTCAATACAGAATATTATTTATTATTTGACTTCTGGCAGGGTAAAACGCAACCAAAAACTGTTATACTGATATGTTACGGCCTCAGTACTATGAAAGAGATCGCCTGGCAAATATGGTTTCGAAAATTGGATGGCGAAGGCTATGAAGACATCCGAAGATCTGAACGTCCATGAAAGTTCACCGAAGAGGATAACGAGAAGGCGGCAACAGCACTCATTTACGTTGAAGCGGGAGTATAGTATTTGAGTTTATTTTTGCATTTTTTGTTATTTTTTCTGCAATCGACTTCGCAGAACTTTTGAAGAGTATTCAGATAAAATTTTACGGCGATTGGAGCAAAACTGACGAAGCTACAGTATTTTAAAGGTCTGCTCTTCGTTTCGTTATAAAATTGGCTGTTTCGCGGCGTTGCGTAGTGGCAACGGCTAGGAAAGCTGAAGATGGAACTAGAGAGGGCAAAATTCGAAGAAGGTAAGAACAACAAGGTTCTCTTGACAGTTCGGCCACAACCTCTTCGCTTTGTGACACTAGAATTTATGATTCTGTATAAGGATGATAAGAAAAAATCGATGATTTTTTAAACGCGCTCTTCCAATACATATTTTCTATTTTCAGATTCGGTGAACGCTCTAACTCAATATCTTTTAATCCTATCCTTTTCAGACTTTGCACACTTATTCGGTAATACATAACATATTACATAAATCGCAAGGTAGCCTCATCGAGATATTTAATGTTTAATGCTTAAAAGTTGTTTTATAATAACAAATTTCTCGATTTTTTCATGAAAAAATTAGAAATTTCGTTGTTTTTACTTAGAATTGGTACTTGAAAATTGAAAAAGTTCGTTGAAATCCAAGAGATCGATAGAAGATCTTTTGAAAGCCAAGGGTGTAGCACACCTTGCCGCGCTTTCAAAAGGTTTCGAACATTTTGAAAAAACTTTGATGCGAGATGAAAAAAGGAAGTACGCATGCGTGCAAAATAGTGGACAGAATATCAATAGAGGACAGAATCTCCGACATCATATGGGATGTTTTATCACATCCAAAATACTCTACAGGAGTCGTCCTAGAGGTGTACAACCCTTTTCTGCTCGCTCCAAACCAAACTCACAGGAATGGAGTTTGCTGAACACAAAAAGATCTAAAACGCCATTTTAGAGTGCTTCTCGTTCCAATCACACGAATATTACGAAAATGATATTTTTTTTTGAAAGTCAGCAGTAAAATTAACGTAATTACGTAAAAAATGGTGAATAAATACTTTGAAATTTTCTTTGTTCAAGCTTTCATATCAGGAAAAAAGTTTCCGCCCGGCTCAGAACTGCCACTGATACCTTCCAGATGGCTCCTAACGTAAACCGAAGTTAATATAGTAGTGCTCTTTTCTGAGCTGATAATTGACATGGGTTTCAAACAAAGAGACTACTGTCACATCCTTTAAACGGAGACATTTACAATCCAAAAAGCAGCTGAACCATCACGCTTAGGGACAACAAGGAACGAAAAGCTTACGATATGATCAGACTTTCAGACAGTAACTAATGGTTATAAAGTCAAAAAAAAGGTTCCAAATTGTCGAAAAGCACTGCATGGCACTGCACTCCATGGAAATAGAAGAGCAGATATGACGAAAAACGCAGGAACTGCGGGACATCATCAGGCCAATTGTAAGAACGGAAGCAAAACTTGAGAAAATATCCGAAATGCATGTTACACAACCTCTAAATATGGATGGATACCTCAAACATGAATCAGATTAATTTCACTCTAAACAGGATAACTGCTTGAATGTCTCAATTTACTCTAAACATTTTTCTGCAAATTACTGTCACTTTACTAAATCCTCCAAAGTCATTTAAGCTCCTTTGTATCGCTTCAACATACGAAGAAAATTATTTTAAGCGACTGCCAATGACGTAAAGCAAGCAGTCTATAGACATAGGACATACGAACTTGTTTCATCATCAACTACATTTGTTGTTGTTGTTGTCATTTGCATCCATCCCCATTTCCCGGCTCCTGAAACATACACACTACTTTCAACATTCTCATTAGGCGTAAATTTTCCAATTAAACGTGTATGACTGCACTTAAGTTTTCCGTTTTTCAAGTGAATATTCAACTCAAGTTTTTGCAATACCTACATACGCTCGTCGGTGGAAAGGACTAAGGAAACTCAAAATCTCACACAGATTTCGGTACGGATGCGTTTTACGTCAAATCTACAGTAAAAGATCTGAAAAGTTGTTGCCAAAGTAGGTACTGCACTACCTTTTCTAAGAACTCACAAGTGCCGATGACTTTGGAATGAGTCCCCACATTCCGAAAATGTTCAGGCCAAAAAGAAAATCGTATAAACGAAAACGAAAAGGATTAAAATCACCACAAAATATCTTGTGGCTCGGCTGAAAAGAAAATGTACTAGGTAGGGTGGCGGTAGTGGCATAGAAACGAAAACGATATATGTAAGGACGAAAAATTCAGGATGTGTTTTTGAAAACAGTTTTTAGAAATGCTTCAGCCAAATAACATTCGTTCACCACCACCGTCAGCAATTTCAAGAAATGTTGACGATGTCTTTCTGTCGCGAGATGCAGAAATAGGAAGCAAGCCGAGAACTTTTCTTTTCGCCTCCTCACATGAGAACATCACCTCAAGGATTTCGTCTGTTTTTACTCTTGGTTGCCGCACACACTTGATGTTATATAATGCATATGAACAAATAAGGCAACTTCATTGACTTTAGTCAGCTCACGAGGTTGCCGAATAAGTGTATGCATGAACCGGGCAGGACCGGGTGGAAAGTGAATGAATGAATGCAATGGCAGAAAGGACTTCGTCTTTTCATCAGGTCTCCTTTTCGGCAGCAATGCTTTTTTGACTAAAAATTTTGTTGACTGAATTTTCAAGTTTTTGTGCATGAAAACATGAGAGCGTAATTGGATTATGTTACATATGAGGAAAATCACTTTTGACTTGTGTCGATTTACTTGTTGAGGTTAAGAGCAAAGATGCAAGTGATGCTGACGGTGAGAGGAGAATTTAATTCCAGGAACAATTAATGAACTTAATACATTTCCGCCACGACTTCTCTGGTAATTTTAAATGTATTTTAGGTCGTTTGAGTTAATATGGACTAGACCAACTGGTTTGAGAAAAAGTTTGCAAAATTTAAGTCAGAAGGCATCCGCAAGTATGTGAATGTGTTTGAAAAGGGGTTTTATGCTTTGTTAGTAAAGCAGTTCCACAATATTTTGATGCTTTTTCTTGGAAAAGGTCTTGAAACATGGATTGAATTCATAGAACAACGACTTTTTCTGTATCGCGTTGTGTTTGTCCTGTCAAAAAAACCTTCTTCAGTATGCACTTAAAACCTGACTCTGAACGCAAGAACGTAAGAAAACCGTTCAAATACCTGGTCAATGAATTAAGACCAGTTGCCTTGCATCGAAAACATCCTAACTCATGACAAAGTGTTTAAAAACCCTCAAAATTGCCAGTTCGCCTCAGGACTAAGTATCTTCTTCAAATCTCTCTACTAAATATTTCTAAAAAAATGTATATATCATATATAACGCTCATGACTGATTGCAAGATGTGCTCGTATCTTTGTATTCGTATTCATATTCATATTCATTGATTTATCAAATTTATTCGTTTTACTTTATTATCGTTTCCAACTTGTATCTTGTCCCTAACGCGTCGCTCCTTTAAAATGCAAGGGGGAGAGTTGAACTGATTTTCAGTTATGCCAAAGGCTCTTCTCTCTCATTAATTCAAGCCACGTATGATTTATATGATATTATTGATCCACACATATTGTATTCTGTATGAGTATCACACATACGTATGAATGTATATGTCACCAAACATACATTTTTTTTTTGAATATTTAATTCGTGAATGAGAAGTAACGATAAAGGATCCTGCAGGGTTCTATTTTTATTGTACTGAATGAGCATATGTAAATTTTCAAGTGTATGATTCAAATTAGGTTAGGCGAAAATATTTAGGAGAGTTTCGCAAAAGGAGTCAGATGAAAGTGAAATTGGATTTCACGGTAAGGGATATGTATGTCCTTAAAATAAAATAAACCAAACGAAAAAAATTAACGGTTTGAATTTTAACAAGCCTCAAAACCATTTGCGAGGTAAGATAAATTGTGCCGTAATTATTCAGAATAATATATCCATAATTTTTTATAAGCAGAATAGAAGATTCAGCATTTGAAGACTAGAGAATAAATATTTATTCGGGTGGAAGCATTAAATCGTAGTTTCTTGTCATAACTTTTAATATCTGAGTTTTTCAACAATTGTTTAATACACGTTGGTGCATAAATCACTGAATTTAAAACTGTTGAGTTTATTTTTCAACACTTTAATCCTTTAATTTTTAATGGCGAATTTAGTTAAAAATTGGAAACAGATCAATAGGAGTCAGATCAAACAAACAATAACAATCGAATACAACAAAAATTATATCAATTTACGTCAAATTTATTAAAAGAGGAATCAAGAAAATATGTTTCATCTTGGAAATTGGGAACCACTCCCTCGTTTTATTTAATTAAACTTCCTTAACTCATTAAAAATTGATTTTTAATGATTTTAATTGATTTCTCGTCGTTAAATATCAAAATCCTTAGATAGATTTTTAAAGAATTCACATATTTAAAAGTAAATATGTATTCATATTTTGTAAGACTCCCTCTGCTCTTTCTAGTTCTCCTTACCAAAAGAATCAACCCACGTGAAAACCCCAAAGCCATTGTATACTCTCAATTGGAACTCAGCTTATTTTTAGCCCTTGTCCTTGTATCCTACCATATTCCCCGTGACATATGCAGTTTTAAATACGTTTATGAGTTAAATTCTAAAAATATTACGAAGAAAGGTATATTCAGTGGCCCGATGTTTTTTTACCTGGTCTCTCCTATTGGCTCTACTTCATCGTTACTGACCGGTAGCGCTGCTTCAGTTTTGACAAACACATTATTATAATAGCACCAGATTGTGTGATACAAAAACAAACAACAACACAATTAGTGGGGAAGATTGCTAGACGCCACTAGGAGTCAGGTTTTCAACGCGTAAGAAGCTTAAACTTATTTATAAAAAGAAAAAAACATTTTCAGTGCACTTTTACCTATTAAAAATATACTACAAACAATCACGTATCTACGATTAAAGAAAATTGACATACTCTTAATATCATTCCATCCCTCCATCCATGACCTTCTAGGACAACACGCCAAACGAATAGGAATCCACACGGATGACACCTGCCGAGCTTGCGGCAAGGAGGAAGAAAGTATAGAACTCCTCCTAGATTGGCCGAGTCTGGCTAACAAACGCCTAATTTGGCTGAGGTGTACTGGCGTAACAGAATTGGAACACTTGGCGACCACAGAGCTGGGGGAACCCTTTGACTTCTGTAGGACGACAGGATGGACCATCTGTTAACAATAGTACTACACATGGGGAGCTAAGAGCCGATTCTGGCCTATGCTATTTTCCAGCAAGGGGACTCCAGAACAATAATAATAATATCATTCAATGTTTAGCGCTTCGAGTTTTTTCTAACATTAACAGAATTATTTTTATTTAAATTTCAATGTCGACCATCTAGATATAATAAGAATTGCTACTGCAATAAATTTTTGCTTAAGAGCAAAGTAACGCTGGGGGTATATTCGCGTTCTGTATCTACTTGTTCTTTTTGCCTTCATCGCCAACATAAACGACAACCGAGGAACTCAAAGCCCAAATCATAGCGTAAGTATACAAAGGGCTAACACTCTCAATCAACCGCTCTCAGACAAAGATAGAAAACACAACCAGTTTTATAATTGTATTGCGTTGGATAATTGCAAAAGCTTTCAGGTGAGTGTTTATGTTTTAGACAAAAATCAGAGAGAATTTAGCAATCCAAATAAAATTGCAAATATTTTGTTTGCATATCGTTGGATCAGGAAAAAATATTTAATAGTTTGAAGTGTTAGCGCTGTATTTTCTTACGCTATACCCCAATGTTATGTGAATTGCTATGTGAATTTATGTTATATGAATCTCACATTAGCAAAATTATTTCCTTAATCAGTGCGTATCTCGTTTTTGGAGCATCTGATTCATATATGGGCTTGATAATTAGACATAAATAATTGATAAAAGTGATTTTCTGATCAATTTAAACCCATGTGTTAGTAAAAAGCATTATTTGCAACTTTTTAATTTAGTAAGTTAGTTTTAAAGTATGGTTCAACATTTTACCTCAACCTAAGATCAACTTCTTCATATAGGGTATAGGCAGTTGCGTTGGTAACGGCAGTTTCC
Source organism: Stratiomys singularior (assembly GCA_954870665.1). Classification (NCBI taxonomy): domain Eukaryota; kingdom Metazoa; phylum Arthropoda; class Insecta; order Diptera; family Stratiomyidae; genus Stratiomys; species Stratiomys singularior. The sequence continues at coordinate 12,197,018 of OX940881.1, forward strand.
TAGGCTGCTTTAAGGCAGGCAAAGGTCCTATATCTCTCAATGGGAGATAACAGCAGCATACAACAGAACATTCCAAAATATTAGGACGTAGTCGTTTTTTGACACCAATCCGAAATCAAGATCGTAAGATTCATGCTCAGTGGAAGCATATGAAAGATGTTTATTGTTTTTGATTCAGTGCAGAAACAGCAGAAAATTTCGATGGAACTTTTAAAAGAGAGAATAAAATACATAAGCAACAGCAAGTAATAAAACTACCACCAAAGAATCATTGACACAATAGAAAGAAGAATCATAGGATTCATAAAAAGTCAGTGACCAGCATTAACTGATAAAAACAATGCAAAAAGGTTCCCAAAAACTCTGAAAATATCACTGAACATGCCTAATATGAAATATAACATCTTATACTAATGAAACAAAATTATTCTGAATGAAAATGCCTCCTCTTTTCGGATTCAGAAAAGTCAGCAAAAAAGTCAGCAAACAGGATCGGCGAAATTTTTATTTTGGAAAGAAGTGTACAAAAGAACATAGAGTTTCAAGATTATTGTGAAGAAATCGATCATTTAAAGCGTCTAAAGCCTTAAAACCCCTAGAACTAGAACAGGTTTTGGTACATGAAATTACCGCCAGAACGACATGGATGGCCACGGGTTTGTTTAAAACTGGTCTTATACTTACTTCGGCGTAGCAGTTAACTATACTTGTCTCAAAGGGGCCTCAAGTTTTTTGTTATCTAAATAACCAGTGATGCACCCAGTCATCCTTGTCTGCAAACCCCAATCATCAAAAGAGTCGCTAAGAAAGATCGAGTAATAAGGGTCGAAACTCGATAGCGGAAAATAAAAATTTAACCCGCAAAATTTACAGGAAGTTCTTTCTTTTCATTTTCAAAAAACTTTTTCCATTTTCAAACATACTCTGCAACAACATCCTTTACGTGGTATTTGGGAGTTCACCTTTTATTTGGTTGATCAAATCTTTGGACTGTGCATAACTGGAACATTCCAAGGAAACTTTTAAAAATATTTTGGGTGTAATTGATTTCGTTCGTATAAGCGTACAAAAATTTACTTTATAACCAATCCTTTACAAACTTCTGGGTATGCTTGGATATTATATCAAAAAATCATCAATTGTCAGTGCCAGAAGTTTTAGCACTGTTCAAACACTTCAAAAACCTCCAATATGCTTATATCAATTAGCTGCTGATCGGAAAACCTATAAAACCAGTCGATCTGATCGACACGCCAAAGTTTCAAGAGCGAAGTAAAGAAAATAATTTATAAGGGAAAAGGCTGAAGTCCCTTAAATTAATGTTGCTTTGATTTTCAAGAGTATCCAGGTTGCTAGAAAAGTAATGCATGTTTTGCCAACTCATTATTGCAGCACAGATCGAGGAATGTATGTTAGGTTTCATTTCAGTCTGCATGACAGTGCGGTTGGAAACCAGAAACGCTATAGGCAGCTTACAAAAGCCTGAAAAGAGACTTTTCAAAAGATCTCTGAAACGGGTCACAATCCAAGATTCCTTGGAATCACGCAGCGATCAATTACGGCAACCACTAGTGCTTTGCTCCACTTATATAATCCGATGTGAGAAACTAACTTAAAGGTAGTGAGAATTTCTAACATAAATTCCAATTTTTCACATTCAACTGTTTCACAAAATATTAAAGTTAAGCTCATATTTCATACCTCAAAATGTCACACTGCCTTCTCGTCAAAATGTCCTTCAAAAAGCACTAGACTGGTATGTCTTCCACAAATCGATCACTAACACTTTGCGATTAGCACTCCAATCCATTTTTATTAAGCTTTACGCGAAATATTTGTTTATACCTTAGATTCATCTAAATTCCTTTTTCGTTCAAAAAAATGCAACGAAACGCAAGAAGGGAAAAAACATAATAAAATATTTACGATTGCAACCACGATATTGCACTACACTTGTTGATCACAAACTGAAGTAATTATGAGTAAAATATTTCTAAACTATCACGTGACTTAAATCTTTCTTTTTAAGATTATTACAGAATTGTCGACTGAAAATAGTCCTAGCGACGAACAAGTTTTTTCCTACTGAACACACACTGATTTTGTCCACGAAACACACAATCCATTTCAGCAATGATTTCATCAGGTACGCTGAACCACTTTGAAAAACATGTTGAACCATATAACATAGGTATGAACGTGCAAGGAAACGGTGATCACATATTACATTTTCCGGAAAAAAATGCTTTAACCGCTTCCAATTTCCTCAAATGCACTTGCACTTGTTCTATCCATTATCACACGGCCGACACAGGTATCTTGAAAAATCCGAAAATGCAACCGGTCATAAAGGACTAGGTGCACTAAACACATACGTGATAATTATTTATGAGCGTGTGATCCCTTTACGATCCATTGCACTTATGCCGATCCGTATTGTGCACACTTTTTGGAAAAGTACTTTATGACATGCTTGAGCATTAGACCATTTTGAATTCCTAGTGTAACACGTCAGAAATCCGGGAGACTAGATGCAGGTAGACCATTGTAAAGAACGCGATTATCAATTATCAGTCGATTCCAAGAAGATCAGAGAGAATATATTACTTTAATTGAAACTCCTTTGCACTGTCTTCTGAGCGAATGCGTTTTTCACGAACTACACTTGACTTTTAGTTTGAGCTTCACTTTGACCACTTATTATTGGCAACTACCATCGATGATCCATTAACTATCACCAGGGTTCCATATGTCTTCTTCATTTGACCTTTGCATTCAATCCTTTTCTCCTAAAAAACATCTATGTTGATTTATTTATCCAATACCGAACGGGAAAATTCCGACTAGCGCTGAGACAGACTTAAACGTACTGAAACTGAAATTATTGGCCGATGTATATCATTCGGGAAAATGCTTAAAAAGCTCACACACAGCTCCCGAGTATGTTGTGTGTTCCTTCGCAATCACCAACAACCCGCTTGATACGATGTACACAATCGCGCACATACAGCCCCCCATCCTCCAAAGACCACCGCTCACCCATGGGGTGACAGTCCCCACACATATGTGTTGTGAATATCCCTTCCAACCATTCACCCGACCCCCAAAATAAACATCTCGAAAAGGATAAATATCTACGCAGCACATATATGAGAACGAAAAATGGGACTACATAAATATGCAAAAAAGCTACACACGAAGCATTCGTTCATCCGTTCACCCTCTAGTCGGTCGGTTAGGTGTCCCATTCCAGCTCCTGCCAAACGGGTGGCACACGCGGGTGTAGGAGGTAAATCATCTTTCGAGAAGAAACAAAAGAATCGCAAATGGAAAAGTTCACATCCCCAGATATCATTCGTCCGTGTGCTCAGTTGTGGGCTATATACACGGCTTTGGATGAGTCCTTGCACGTGCTCACCGTCCCTCGCGCTCCTCTCCCATCGCACCTTCCACCCACCACCCACAGCTCGTTTATCCTTGCCGATGCCGTTATCATCAACACCAAAAAACAATTCTCCTAATGCTCGCGTATATGAAACAAAAACCCCGTCGAAACAACTCGAGTATGTGACGCGCCGCGCGCGCCAAATCTAAATCTGAAACATGTGAACCGCTGCCAGGACAAGACGCAGCTGGAAGGACGTACAATCCCGGACCAGTACCCAGCGCCCGTACAACCAGTACCACCCCCTGCCCCATGAATAACCCAATGCTCATATGACATGTATGTACTGCCTGCCGCGCCGCCTTATATACAACATACATGCTCCGTACGAGTTGCTCGAGCCGAGTCGAGTCCTTTCATTCGCGCGTATTGAAAAAAGGGGAAAATCCTTCGGGGGAGGAAATCTTTGTGAAAACAACCCTATCGTGCCGTTGTATCGCCACACAACTCGTACGTGTGCGCACAAAAGAAAAACTCGCACTCATGTGAGTGGCGAATTTCGTCCAGATGAATGAGAGGAGGTGAAGTTTTCCTCACTGTTGACTCAAGTGAACATGCATCCATACATACAGACATTCATCCATCCATATGTACAAATGTACGGATGTATCATTGATGTTGAGGCGGTGGGCTTAGCTGTTTATCAAGGGTGCGAGGTTGGCTGTGGGCTTTGCTGTCTTGCATCCTTCGATTTCAGCCTCGTTCAAATTTATCCTCCTCACACTTTTCATCCAATTCGGATATCACATGTGAACGGACGCGAAGCGATAACGTTGTCGTCCTTTGCCGCACCAAATCGTATACAAATCACTCACTCACCGATACGTTTCAAATCGGTGGGTGGTGTATTTTATTGCTATTCTGTGGGGTGAACCAATACTGCGCATGTTTTCCTCGAAAAGCTTTTCAGGCCAAATAATGTTGTGGCCGCGTGAGCTTCATCAAAAGGGGGAAGCCGATGGGTAATTTATTCAAAGATACTTTGGAGACTAGAAAATCACGTGGCGGAGCGATGATTATAAATAGGGGATACTAAAAGATGTGTTAGCTTTACACAAAGGAGTTGGATGTAGGAATAATCGGAAATTTTTTTAAATCCTTTTATTTGCGTAAAAAAATAATCAAAATTAGAATTACCAAATTTAAATTAATTGTACAAGGGAGGCGAAGCACATTTATATGTTAATATATATATATATAAATGTATATCAATCCAATGAGGGACACAAATATAGATCCGTGCACATTGGAGACTTAAATAGTGTCCGCCATTTTAACGTAAAATCAGTGATTTAGTTGGAAATTCATAAAACAAAGTAACGTTGGGGTTGTCCATTAAGTTCTTCTTCAGTTCAAAAAAGTTCGAGCCTGTAGAGTCAGGACTGGTCGCATGCAATGAGGAATTAAAGCCTAACAAATACAATGCTTTGAGCAGAATTTCACGTTTGATCGTTTTTTAAGGTCCTAGATCATCCTTAAGATCATAACTCCTCGTACAACGACCATTTAAATTTCAAAACTACTCCACAAGAGGTTCTCTCTGTTTCAGTTAAAGTGTTGGAGTTATTGGTTCACCTGAGGACAGTTGGGATGATACCTTCAAAAATACTTTCCTTATGCATGCATATGAGGGCAAAATGAATTGAAATAAGTCCACATCGTTTTATATCGTGGGCACAAATGCTTACTCAGAAAAAAAGTTTATAAAGGACTACTCATTGAAAATGGAAAAACAAACGCAAATCAAATCTCAGTGCTGCATTTGACAAAGGAGATGAAATTTGACAATGATTTCTCTTTGACACTCATGTTATATGGTATCTGGTTGAAAATATACTTAAATAGTTTTTCTGATAGTGATAGTGTCCGTATATTTTCCTCTATAGCTTCAGGTTCCAATTAGATAATTCCAAGTGCTGCAGGACAAAGCACCTGAATCGTCGTTGGACTCGCGATTCTTTTAAGAACTTTTCTACTTTTTTGGAAATCATAACGAGCAACCTTCACGTGGCTATCTGTGATTTCTATATGCGAGAGACCGCGTTTGTTACTTACTGTTGAGCTTGCTCAAAGTTGCGGCACTTAAATCAAAGAAATTATAGATTATTAAAGAAATGCTTTATTTAAATAAACCAGCAAACCAGCAAGTCATAAGTTGAACAAGGTTTGATCCTTTAATATTATTTGGTTGGTTGACTAACGCGTAAATCTGTCTGATGTGTCTAGACGTGCATAGTAGCAAATGCAACAACTTATCCGAGGGTCTTATGAACTAATACGATAATTATCCTGTCCTTTACCCAAAATTTCGAATTGAAAAATCGCGATATTTGCTAAAGTTACGTTCCTGTCATATTCACCATATTTACTGACATTTTCATAATCAATCAAATTCATTTGGAAGAATGAAATAATTAATTTTAAGTATTAGTACTAGTAGTAGTCGTAGTAGTAGTAGTAGTAGTAGTAGTAGTAGTAGTAGTAGTAGTAGTAGTAGTAGTAGTAGTAGTAGTAGTAGTGCTAGTAGTAGTAGTGGTAGTGGTAGTAGTAGTAGTAGTAGTAGTTGTTGTTGTAGTAGTGGTAGTAGTAGTAGTAGTAGTTGTTGTTGTTGTTGTTGTTGTTGTAATAGTAGCAATAGTAGTAGTAGTTGTTCTTGTTGTTGTAGTAGTAATAGTAGTAGAAGTAGTAGTAGTCATTGTAGAATAATTTACCAAAGAAATGGTAGCAGTAATGGTCATAGATTGTGGAAGCTGTGTGATGAACTTCGGGCAGCAATGACTACTATTCACGAGATGAGTTTCCGGAGGAAACGATTTAAGTCCTGTCTATCGGTGTGATGAAATGTTTGATTTTTTAAGGTTTTTACAATTTGAATGCGGCGAAACTTGGAAATTGAGGCGGATTAGAGCCTCTCATTCCTTGGCCAAAGGTACCCAAGCAGGTGATCTGGTCAGTATCACGCTTAATAATTTATATAATAATTTCCCCCAAGATACCTAAGCCAGTGAAGTTGACTGATACATCGCGATCAAAAAGTCAAGATTCAAAATCTTTGTCCTCAGTGATTTTCCAACCCGACATATGTTGCACAGAGGATGCTTATCTAGCTTCTGCATGACCTGGAATTGAACATAATAGAGTAGTCTGATGAAAATAGTATATGATGACAAAAGCATGCTAAGTGGGTTTTATTTTTATGTAATTATTATTTTTTTCAAGATATTGTAATCCTTTCTCTTACATATTCCGTAAATATAAAATAAATCATTGGCCAAATACTTCTATTTGGATTGGATCCATTTGAACAATATGTTGAAAGATAGATTGTTCAAAAATGCCGCAAATAATGCAAAAATGCTGAAAATAAATTTTCAGTCCGAGACAAGTAGTTTCCTATGGACCATTATGCACCAGCAATTCTTGGAGAACTGCAGAATCGCTAGTGGGTTTGGCCACTAGCTGTGCGCGGATGGCTCGCGGATATCGTAAAAGGAACTTGACTGGAGACTCGAAGAACAAAAGTAAGACGACACTTTGCGAAAGCGCTTGTTGACATCAATGCAACATAACAGAATGAAGAAGCGAATGTTCCGACATTGGAGCACGTAAGTTGGATGTTAAATAGACTGTAGAGGATGGAAAAACGCGACGATGATTCCATCCAAAACGATATTTCTTTCAAGGTACCTCTTTTTTAAGCTAATCATGATCCGAACTTATGATAAGCTGTTGCAAACGGATAAAAAACGCAAGGTATTAAGACAAGATCTGTCCCTCCCAACGTCATATTCCTGATTTTCAGTTCAAAATTGTGAAGCAATTCCGAAAGATTCAGATAATCGTTTGCTACAACTTCGTTTAGTATTTTTTCCGTTTTTGAAAATCTACTTGGGCCTTACTGATGTGTGACATCTCTTAAACGTCTGATTAGTAGTGATGCTGAAAATAAAGTTACATCCGAGCCGTCTCGAATCCTCTCCTTGAGAACCGTGCGCTTGCCTACATACTTAAATTATGAGACCACCAGGACATCGCCACTGTCATGTTTGTACAAATGATAAATATACTGCGCGCCACTTTGTAAATCGAAATTTTCTTCTGAATATTTTACATATTTTTTTACAAAAGTATTAAAAGAGGTTAGAAAATTTATCTTTGAAAGCTAAAGGAACAAGTGCGTTGAACTCAGCTCTAGTATTATTTCGATTCATAATAGTTGGCTCCTACGTTGGATACCAAGTGATCAAGACATGTCCTTAAGACGCCTTACTTACGAATGTACCAAAAATTTGTTCTTTCTTTTTTCGACACAGGAGCAAATTCTGAAAATTGGAAATATACTCCATGATGAGCTAGCTATATATACCGAACATATTTCTAGCCTGTAAGGACTGAGTTTTATAGATTTAGGGAATAATTTTGAAACGTAAAAATTATTTATCCAATTTCAAAAGCAATTTATAGATGCATAATTAGCTTATTTTAATTAATTATCCGTTTCTGTCAATTAATGAATTATATCTAAGTAAAAATAAATGAATAAATACAAGAAGCTTAACAAATAATAAGAAATAATATGTAAAATAAAAGATGTTAATCAAAAATTTATATTTATTAGTTTACCAATCTCCACGAACCGGAGAGATAAAACAGAATATATTTCTTTAATACATAAAGAATAAATAATAATATTCTATCGAATAGAATATGAGGATTTCGATGATGCACACTGAAAGAAAGAAGTCAAGGAATAACAAGAAATCTTTCCAACACTAAACGAAAAATTTTTCTTTAAACAGACAACTTCAGACAATTTGGTTATTGCGAGTATAAATATTTTTATTTTTAGATTTATCCCTTAAGGCTTGTTTTCAAAAGCAGGAAGCTTATTGCTGTTGATTTTCACGAATCGTAACAGTGTCTTGCTAAAGATTTACTACTCGTAAAGAGATTCGGAGCCAACGAGACCGCTGAACCATTTTCTTCAAAAATTGTTGACCTTTTCTCTAATTTCATCTACATTTCTACTTCTATTATAATAAGGAATATATCTACTAAATAGATATCTACATTTCTAATTGTATCTACTATTCAATAATAAACAAAAAATGCGATTTCCACAAAACTATGCTATAGGACATGCTGTGATGTCTAGCGCAAGTTTTTAAGGCTTGGTAAATCCGACTTGACAAAACTAAGCATCGTTCCGTATTCGCAAGTTAAAATTTTTTTGAATTTCTATTTGACTACCACATACGCGTCCGAAGAGGTCAATTGGTTTGTGCAAGAATAGAAATTAACCCCAAAATCTGAACGAATATTCACTATTGGAATTCTGCCCATCAAAAGCTCTCATTGCGATTCAACAATATCCATAGCACACGTGCTTTCTACTTTCACTTTATCCTTCAAATTCTAAACAACAGCGACTAGTGATGAGTTCCCCTACACCAGCTGGCATAGCAGAGCTTTACGCAGGACTCTACCGTGAACGTAAAATACTTGAGGATATTCTGTGAGCGAGAAGTTTCAACAGCATGTCCAAGTGTCCACATCCACTGCAATTTTGATTCAAAAATCTTCAGTAGCTGGCCAAAGGACACTCGAATCAAATCATTGTGTCGGACAACGTGCCGGACAATGTCCTTATCGCGGCTATACAAATATCGATATCATTTGCCCTATATACGGATCGCGACAATCGTGAAAGGTGTCCCGTGCGCAATTGAAATGTGACTGAAAGTTTTGTGTCGACAAAAAAGGATATGTGTATCGTATGTGTGTGTCTGTTTTTATAGCTATTTCACAATTGTATTTGATGTTACTGTTTTTGCTCTTCACTCTTTCCAAAGTAATTATCACACTTTTGGAGTCGGTGGGAGGGGAAGCAATATTTAGTCGCTGCTATGCCATTCGGGTGCGGCAAGGATGTCGTGTGTTTTCTTGCAGAATAAATTGTAAAGGTAAATCATTGATAATCAGACGTTGGATCGAGAATTTGAGAATAAAACTAAGTGATTTGCACCTTGAAATTAGTGAGTCCTCGATAGATGACTTTGCAAGAGTGGAAAGGATACATTTAGCAGATTGGTCCTTTTCACACGCATTCTTGAAAATCGATTCGGTATTCGATTCGATACTGTGAATAATGGCAAATGTGGTTTTGTTATTTTTACTCGCTTTCCTAATGAACTTTTCCATTTCCACTTGCTACGTATATGTGTACACACACTTTCACATGCATAGGCGACAAAAGTGAAAGTATATGTTTAGCTCGAGCCCGCATGCGGGGCGAAGCTGGAGACTATCTCGTATTTGAAGATCCGCCCGAATCAGCTCCGTCCACATAAGGAAAGGTTGGAGCCTCTTCGACAACAAATATTAGAAAGCGAATAATACTATGTGTGCGTTGTATATGCGACAACATATAACATGATGTGTGTTTGTGTTTTAATTTATCATCTTGCAAAATCAAAAGCTAAATGAGTGTAAGAGTGAAAAAAGCATATTCGCTGGGTCGGAGCGAGAAAATGGAATATCTAAAAGCAGTTAAATAGTGTTTTTTGTGTACGCCAATAAACTGCAAAGTTGCTTCCTCGGCAGGTCCAGGATGCGGGTTGAAGAGTTTAATGAAGGATCGGTGGCGGGGTTGTGAGGGTTTATCGCCTGAGATTGATGTATACGTGATCGAATTAGCTGAAATATGTAAATGAACGAACGATACCTGCTACACGGTTTCCAGGACATCAATTCATGTTACGTGAAATCAATAATTGACTTCATGAGCTTCTGCAAAACTGTTCTTCCAAGTTGCGAGGGTGTCTCTTCATTAGCGCAGCATAAGAAAAAACACTCAAAGCAAGCTCAGTTCGCTGAAAAGCCGTTTTTGCAAATTCTAAGCAAGGCTAGCCAGCCTCGTCCTTTTAGCTTAGGCAGGAATCTCATTCTTCTTTAAAGCATTGTAGCGCACTTTTGCCACTCATTCATCAAACCGCAGGATTTCGTGGCCAATTCATTAGTTTTCATTCAACTAGACTTGAAATGCACGGATTAGATATGTAAATGGTTTCGCTTTGTTATAAGCTCGCGTTTCCGGTGCTCATGCGAATTTCTTCGAATCACTCCACGCGTACACACATGTCCGCGAGTATAGTCCGGCGCTAGTGTCGATGATGACGCGGATGCTTCCGCAATCGCTGGTCATGCTCATATGTGTGGGAAATCATCTGGCGGACCACTATTGTTTGCAACAGTTTTTCGTCGATTTCGGACGCAAACATTTCCCACACTTAACATGAATCGCATTGAAATGTGGCATTACGACGAGTCATTTTATTCACACATTTCCATTTTTCCACCATTCAAGATTTATTTTATTCGTCTGCTGATGCTGTTAATGACCCACTGAGAGCCCCCGAAAGAATGTTACTCTAGGATGAAAATAGAAAACAACGAAAATCGAATTAAATAACTGGCAACAGGTCGACTGTTTTCGCTATACGTAGCGGTTTTCCAGCTTCTTACGTACGTATGTGCCGGATTTCAACAGATTCGTGGATTTTCAAGATGGCTCGCAAGAAATTCAGTGTCCAGAAAGGGAATTTTGCGTTTTGTGCAGCTTTTCAATTCAGACCAAGTGAACTTCTTTTCATATGTTGGTTTATCTGCAATCTAATGCCTAACGGAAAACGCGGAGCCGCGGCAGTGGGTCCGAAATCCATTTGAAGAAGATGCTGCACAAGCGGGCCCCAACTCGGACTCCTCAAACATTGCTCATTTGTGCACGCGTATCTGAGCCTAATGTTTTGGCTTTTTGATAGCATCATGTTGTTCTCGTTTCAAACATTCTTTTTCGCATATCATCCCATTCAAATGCCTCCACTACCCCATGACGCGGCTTGCGGAACAATCACACAATCATAGAATCATACGTAGATTTGCCGGCCTAGCCTATTTATGGTGATTATCGTGCAGCGGTTCCCCTTCAGCGTGGAATGTATCTTCAAGACGTTCGCGACCACCTTTGATATTGTCTAAATTTTGATTTTGATTTTAATGATGAACCAATGCAGGAAATCGTGTCGCAGCAAATGTGGGAAAACGCGGGTGATTAATTACCTGGGAACGGACCATTCGCGTTTCGTTGCCTTTTCTTTGGCCTCGTTCAATTTTCTTTTTCGTTGCGCGATTGAAAATCACTTTTGGAAATGTATGGCGGAGTGTAGACAATGCAGATGATATTTAAAAGTATACACTTGTGACAAATTTAGTGGACACGGTAATTACGATATTTGGGGCGGAGGGAAGGAGCATGAATCTTTTTTGTGTTGTTTAGAGAAAAGATTTTGAACAAAAGAATTTCTTTTGATAGCAGACCACTAGGGAAACAAATGGGTTAACAATTTTTAGCGTTAAGCTACAAGGGTCGTTTTTGTCCATCCTTCATATCGACTTTTCCAGCTTTACATGTCGACTGCTCCAAGAATAACCCTTAATCGACAGTTTATAAGTCTACTAATGCTTCAGTCAGTGCTTCCTAATGAGATATTATCCAACAGATTTGAAATGGCCTTGAACTAAGCATTCATACATGTGATATTTATAAAGCAGAATGTGCTGCCCGAAACAGGACCCATAGTCAGTACACCTAACGGGTGGGAAATGGATGATAGTTGACAAAAATTTGGTCACACTGTGAGAAAATGCTCTGGACACACTCAAAACGTTAAATTGGGTTGGCTAGGGCCCTTTTTAGTCGATCGCAAGAACGATTAGGCAAGCCCTTCATGTGTGAAAGTGAAGATCAGTAATCTACAAGCTACAGAGAATATTGACGAAATCCGAAGCAACAACGGAGAATATCTTAGAAATCCGTAAAGAAGGTGCTCGCACATACTTCAAAGGAACTGAGCCTTTATGGCTTTTGCTTTCTTCTAGTAATTTTCCTCACAAAATCTTATCAAGTTAGGAAGATTTTGAATGTTAGGATGATTTGGCATTTTTGAAATCTCATTATCGCCACTATGAAATACAATCACTGTTGCAATGGCATTTTAGTTTGAAAGAGAAAGTGGTAAGATAAACTTTGAAGCTAATAAAGTGCATATTAGGTAATGATTTATGTATGAGTCTGATATTGGACACCGGGCAGCGGAGTTTCCTCCGCGTTTAAGCAGAATTTCTGGCGAAAAAATGCTTACAGAACGAGCATTTTCGTAATAGAGACCAGGAGCTTGAAGATCAACCAAGATCAGGACGACCCAAGGAGGTGACAGATGGTGAATAGCCGGAAGTAATATAAGGAGGTGATAAGATGACCATCGCAGATTCATCTGAGAGATTTTAGGTTCACAGAACTAAGAAGAAGAGGACTCTAGAGAGAAGAATGAGCTAGGGTATGGTAAAGTTGAATGCTTGGGTTTCCGACTTAAAATCGTTTCTTGCTCGCATTTTTGAAAATTTCACTTCCCCGTAATCAATGGTTTCACATTAAAATTCATGATTTATTACGTAGACATAATCGAATATTAAGGAAAATCCATTAATTTTGAGTTTGCGTTTTCAATGTTTCTATCTTGTAAGGTACGTGAAAGTGCGTAGTTTAATATAAATAATGGCATGAATGCGTCTTTACTGCAGCTAATCAGGCCTATGTGTCATCGTGATAAACTTTAGGATTAGTCTGATTCGAAATTTAAAGATCTCTTGATCTTTAGGGAACAGACTACTTAAGCCTGGCTGCGAGGGATTCCACTTCCCTTCAGGGTAAGAGTGTGGAAATTACAAAAGAAGGTCCGAAAGACAGACGCTGCCCCGTCACACTTCCTCTCTCGCTTTGGGGTAACTATCGCCATTTATTCGAAATATGCTCGTTTTCTCGGAATATCATCGATTTATTCAATTCCTAGAGTTCTCGCAAGTCCTGGGAATCAATGCATCTCTAAACTGCTGGCAATTGTTACAAAAACTTTTTGGTGTCTCTCGATGATGTTTTGCGTTTTTGGTTTGACTATCCGAGTTCACTATAATTTTTTCGTTCCTTGTCTCCATTGAGTGAATGCTTTCACCTGGAAGATGTAGAATACGCAATCCGACACTGAAGTCAATCGTTGGTTCGGATGAATGCATTGCTGCAACCATTCCGGTGTAGACCCGTCTTTCTAGCAAGCTACCTCGTCCTGTGAGCTATCAACTCCAGTTATCCTTTCACTGGGAAGTCTACCTGAAAACAAAGCATCGAAAACTTGTTTTGAGCTCATCGAATCGGTATCAGTTAGCTCTGAAGGGGCGAAGGGCTCGCACAGCAGGGTGGTGAAGGGAGAGAAGTACTTACGTAGTCTTTTACATACAGGTCTAATGAAGGGAACCCATATATCACATTTAATGCTTCCGTGGACTTACTTTTCAGTATCATACGTCATTCCAATGCATGCTGGGCCTGGTACATTTTCCAATCTTTTTCTGTGCGCTACATTGTACGAAGCATGCCATCAAGCCGAAATTCCATGTCAAAGAATGAGCTCCAGAACAGGGTTGATAATCCAGTTGAAGATTTCAGGTCTTAGGGCCCACATTTTGCCAAACAATTATTTGCAAGAGTAGAATGTAATCACGTAATCACGTAATTCTTAGGAAGAGTAGAATGTAATCATGGAATTTTTCCATCTCTCAACGATTCGGAAAGGAAGTTCTCACTGTAGCATGCCTATAATGGCATGTTTCTTAGCCAGTGTATTTCCTCACGGCGAGGCTATGCACCTCCTCTCCATTTGTTTCCGGATTCCCTGAATGATAATTTTACTCCTTTATCCAGCCCGAAGGCCCTCATCTTTGAAAAGGATCGCTACGTTGTTAAAAGCTTTTTCGACATCAAAAAGCACGTTACTAGGATATTTTCCTTCTTTTGGAGAGATATCTTGCTAGTCACTGCAACGGTATAGGATACAGTTGCCATAAATTTTCCTTTGGTATCCTTTGTTATTTTCTCTTTAGAAAGATATCGATTTTATCGATCATCTATATGTTTTCCTGCATGGTCTCCCAACATCCTTTCAAAGGACTTACTGTGAAGGATGTAAGACGAAAAATTTATATTGAATTTCTAAATTAGTTACATTTTTATTCTTCAACTTCGAAATGCAAGACCTCGCACACACACATCTTGGTTAACAATTTTTGATGAGTGCAATGCAATAATTTCAATGTAATGATAAAAAGTCAATTTCGTGCTGAAAATTACGAAATCATTCAAAATATTTCAAACGTACATCGATCGTTTTAAATGAAATAATTCATGGATTTTTTTCTCAATCCTTGTGCTGCCTATTGAGTTGTGTTCTTCCTTAATTTCGCTCTGTATCGATTTTACGGAAGAATTCCGATAGGCAAAAGTCGTAACACCTTAGACAGTCATTACCTTAGGTACGTTCGAATACTGGGCAACGGCAGGGCACCTTAATTCAGCGATTAACCGTCAACAGCTCGCTCGAGCCAAGTATAATCAAAACCTGCGAGAATTATGTAGAAATTAAACCATTAGAGCTAAGTGGGTCCCAAGCTGTTTCCGTAATCACATGAGCTCAGCAGTTTAAGATGTTCAAACTCCTATGGTCTGAACATGTGGGTCCAATTGCAATTCGGATGAATGGTGAATTGAATGGAGTTTTGTGGCGTTTCCGAACAACAACAACAACAACAACAGCAACAACCAACATATTACATGAAAAACAGATTGCAATCGAACAATTCGACAGACAAACGGACAGACCGCGGATCGATTGAGGAACGAAAATTGGATATGGTCACAGTCGCGGCCTGAATCGCGATTATTACGATCATGTAGCACATACACCACCAACCCTCGTGACTAATGACGACATGAGTCCGTCGGCAGTGGTCTGCAGCAATGAGTGGTTTTTGTCTGCGGTTCCACACCTCAAGGCGATTCCGTCTCGAAAAAATGACCGCCCTGCGGGCAAGCCGCGCTAAATCAATACGCGAAGACATGCGCCGCGGAAACATCACCACAACTTAGTGAACATGAGTTTATGTGTAGTCAATTATTGCTGCCATTTGTTACTGTTAGCTCACAAAATCGATTGATCGCGCACTGATCTTGTGGCGATACCGTTTCGCTCTTGTAGATACTAGATACCAACCGGAAAGGTTATTGTCGCCAATAGATACATCCAGCGACATTTGTTTCATAGATCCCACCGCGCGGAATGTGCATGGGAAAATGAACGATTGCCAGACCATGGTCCAAGCAGGCTCACTCCTCGGTCGACTGACTGGTCATTCATGGCACGAAACAATGTGGCTCCAGCATGCATGCTGGCACCTTTCATCTGTTCTGTCCTGATGAAAAATCACCCGTGACAACTTCTCTCCCACAGCTGGACAGCTATTATTCATAAAGGCTCGCAGTTCTATTCCAAAGGAGCAATATTATACTCGAACTTTCACCTACTCTCAGACCAACTGCAATCCTTTGTTCAGGGAATTGGAGCATTCACATGTGAAGCTTTCCATCCCAAGAATGGCTCTTGCAAGAGTTTTCATATACGATAGTATACCGCGGACAGGGGAATATCTATTAAGTACAGGATCAATCCCATAAATCAACGAGAAACCTCAGAACGGAAGTTAATCACTTGCTCCGGCAGACATGTGACCACAACGGCCTCCAGGTCAATTGACCACATCTACATCGGCCACTCGACACCGTGCACAGATGAGATTATCTTCGGCACCCCACGGTGAAGGTTTGCAACAAGATAAAATGTTACGTTGGCGTTCTCATTGAAAACATTGCAATCTTATCAGTGTGACGAACAAGTGCTAGTCGCAAGGGACTCGCTGCGTAGCTCACATGATACATCAATCAGAATGTCCTTTTATCCCTGAAGGTTAACACTAAGTATCGGCAAGGTGGCGCCGTTTCTCGGAGTCATTTTCTATAATCCTCGTCGTGTTCAATTGAATTGTATCCTCTTACATATTATCCATTAGTATTACGATGCTGGACTCGAAAATATCCTTGTAGGAATCTTCTCATCTTAAATTTCACACTCCACTTTCTACCTGTGCCCGATGGACGTTACTGTTTTCAATTTACCTTTGCTGACGCATCATCTTACCATCATGTATGAACATTCTACTCGAAAATAATGATAGAAGACGTTGAGTGCCGCGAGCCCGTAGCAACGGGAATTGAGACATTCATAAGGAGTCGGAACAAACCACTTGAAGATTTATACGAGGTGAAGTTTGCATGTGAAATTGATGCGATTCGGCTCCCTGAATTAATAGAAAGCCGCGAGCTTTGATATGTCTGCGGTCGGATTTCAAGACCCTTTCTTCCTTTCTTCTCTCGCGCGACAGCGCGTTGTGCAATTAAAAGGAAAACCGCAAATCAAACATTTCATTAGCAACCAAGTCTTCCTTAATGTTTCTGTTTCTTGTGATTTTGGGCACTGTATGTGGTGTTGACTTATCCAAACCTCGGATGAGTTCTGAAGATGAAAAAATGTGAAATGAACGAAGCTGTTGATGGCTGTAATACTGTGAATTTTTCTGAATTGTTCAGTGTATTTGTGACTGATGAGCCTGTTCATAAATGAGGAATTCTCCAGGAGAACGATTGAGAAGCCTTAGATGCATGAGATTTAGTTTATTAAATTTTCTAGGATTGATTTTCTTCGAGTAGGCCTTTTAACTCATTGAAGTAAAGTTTAAGCAAACACATTGCTACAGATCTCTTATGAGTCCTTTCAATTGACTATTCCGTAAAGTTGAACTACTCGAAGCTAAGTTATCTCCTGAATTCGACCTATACTGTGAAAGAAATCCTTGCTACCATGCGTTTTGCTCATGACGTAAATATCAATAAATACTGAGGCAATAAAAGCAATTTTATAAAAATTAAAATTTATACCGACAGTCTGGTCAATAATGAAAGGTGAAAATTTATTGATTTTGTTTTATGCACTCTTGGAATAGGGACCCAGTATTTATATACTTGGAATATAGGGACCCATCTCGCATAGAGATATTCAGCACATGCTATAGCTGACTATAATTTTTGAGTTTTTATTCATAAGCAACTAACAGGTCCTTTTGGCGACTGGATCAGAGCTTGGTTCTTTAAATGTCACGTTTTTCCTTCCTTCAACAAAAAATCCTGGCGATTTCTAGCAAAGAGCTTTGTTATTAATCCTTCCATTTCAGGGGCGATTAACTTTGTCCGGAGTATTTTGAAGAAAAGACGACATTTTGAAGTTTAATCACACAAGAGTTTAGACCTTCTCAATTCACCTTATCAAAAATATTACACTCGACACAAACATTTATTCTTCTTAGAGACGCAGAATTCATTGTGTAATTGGTCATAATTGGCTGCCTTTGTTATTCCATATAGAGAATGGAAGCTTCAAGCCTAAGGGAAGCAGATTTAGCCAAATAAGTAGTGAAAACAAAAACCTATTCCTGGTTCAACGTTTCCAGGAGGGAAGAGAGGGTGGAAAGTTTCAACTTATAAAAGAACCACATGAATAGTAGTAGGACTAATTTCCTGTACCGCAAGTGGGCCTGTAAAGGCAGGTTAAGCTGGCTCGACGAGTTGGTAGGAACAGTAAAAGTAAGACACAAGTCTTAGTCGCCGGCGGACTTTAGTTGACAAAAGACATCAGGTTTTGTAAATCTCGTTTTTGTCGTCGCAGACGCACAACATGAGTCAAAAAAGACAGACATCAAGTGTTTAGTAATGAGTTTTAATAAAATTAATAAAGAAACCGGCAAGCGAGACCCTTATAGTGGTCACGGAGGTTTCCGGGGATGCTACAATGGATGGCTGCAATGTTTTTCAATGTCACAACTGTTTAAACAAGGTAAGGAGCGTGTTGAAGGCGACCATTCAAGACCCACTGGAGAAACGTCAACAGCTTAAACCGATAACAATGTGTAAAAAAAGAGAAAACTGCTGGACGGCTGTAACAAATGGGAACCCACTTGCGTGGTTGAGACCATCTCCGGGTCCGACCAGCTATCTCGAAAAACTTGAAGCTGAAAAACTGCATCACAACAATGCGTCCTGCCATAGCGTGCTCTTCGTGAGGCAACTATTGGCTGGATGAAAAGAGAGCTGAAAGAACATCGGTTTGGCTCGATTTACGACAGTTCAGGGAGCATTGGACAGGGCTCTCTACAGTATCCCCGAAGCTCACTGCCAGAAGGCACACATGGAAGCGTGATTTAGCTATCCGAGGGTGCTATTTTGAAAGGATATTAAGGAATTCCAAACATATTGTGACGTGTTCAGGTCACGCGAACTGTAGTCGGCGTAAACAAAAAGTCGTAAACATGTTTACGACTATCTGCTACCAACACATCGATTGTTTTCGTGTGCGCAAGCATAAACACGTCACGCGCATCAAGTACAACAGATCCCGGTGCAAGCGACTCGACGCGTACACGCGAGAACAATCTGTATGGAAGGTTCTGGGATGGTTGGTAGTGGTATATAAGCGACTACGGCGAGCGACGAGACAAGCAGTTGTGAATGAAAAACGCGAGAGTACGCGACAGTGCGCGCCAGAAAAATTCTAAATAAGAAAAGTGAGAAAAGTGTTAAATAGTGAATTAGTGTTTAATTATGTTGAATAAGTGTTAATTAAATTAATTTAATGGATTAAAGTTATTAGTGATTTTACTAAATTAATCATAAAGTGTAGAAGAATCTTAATAAAATTTTAAGAAGTAATTTTAAAATAGTTCGCGAGTGTTTTATTTCACTATTAGCAATATTTGCGAATAGCAAACAGGTCGCGCACCTGCTCAACGCGCAACAATATCTTTCAATGGAGTCAAAAAACAAATCAGTGTTATTCCCGTTGGTATGATCCCTGAAGAGTGAAATTAAAATCCAAACCGACGGCTCAAAACCATGCCACGATTTTCAAATCGGAACATCTGCTGATTGAAGCTGTCTTACAATTGACAATAAGCAAGTATAACGGTAAACTATTTACTCGAATATTAAGGTTGCACCTTAAATCTTTGCCTACAATCCAGTGGCGTCATAGCTAGTTCAGGACTCCAAGTATGCACTCAAAACCGCAACTTACAAGGGAAAAACCAAAACTATCGTGGGTCCTTAGAAGAAGAGAAGTAGAGACAAATGAAACAACACACAAACGATCAAGAGCAATTCAATCAAAATGACAAGGGTGTCAGTCTTGTTTTAGACTTTTATGTCAGCTCAAGGCGACAAGTGAGCACTCAAAACTAAAGCCAACTAGAAAAACTGAAATAAATGTGGGTTCTTAGTCGGAGAGAAGTTAAGATAAATGACGTAACATGCATAGTCGTAAGAGCAGATTCAAACGGCCAAACTGAAGTATAAGTGGACTCAATCAATTTGCTAGTTCCAATAGTGACAAGGCAAGCTGCAAGGAGAAAAAATAAAAAGGAATGACTGCAGCATAAAACCCGCCCTCTAGCCTTAAATTGACAAGAAGAGAATCAAGCTAGTCACAGAGAACGCAAATGGATTTACAACCCCAGTGGTTTTGCTAAGACCCCACAATCTTCTGGGTCAAAATACCCAAGTTCTGGGTAGTTAATCGCTGAATAACTCGTAGAACACTTTTTTTTTAGACCACCCGAGCATCAGGGACAAGCTGTTTTGATGACAGACAGAGTTTGAATAAGACAGGAGACATAACACCTGGTGACCATCGAACAAGGGAGACTTCTTGGCTTCTGAATGGCGACAAGATGAAACAGAAACAACGCTAGCCTATGCTGAATTCGACAAGTAATTCCTTATATGCACTTTTATTATTCCTTGTATCAACGTCTGCTGTTGTCATAATTAAGTACAAAAAGGCAATTTGGTTTTTGACTTTAATTTTGCGGGACAGTAAGACTTGAGATTAAATTCGCCAGCGTTGGTATGTTGAGGCTTTGTAGTTGAAAATAAGAGGAGAATTTCGGGTTTATTTTAACATAAGGTACATACAAGGATGATTTGCTTCTGACTTAATTCCTTTAACAGTGGTATTGAATAAAATTTCATTCATCGTCCAACAATGTGAAGGCCCAATCTGATATACATCAATAGGAGCTTTGGTCATGTTGTCAGGACAACTCTTGTGAACGTCAGTTAATAATTTTATCGACGTTACTCTGTGCTAGTTTCGCTCACTACCAAACGAAGAAGACGACCAAAAAATCACCCCAATCCCCTCAGAACAGGGCAATCGGGAGGATCTTCTCAACACCAAAGTGCAACAAAAGAGGGCTAATATGAACCCTTTTTTCTGCTCGAAATTCGGCATTTGTTTCAAGTAAGTTGTGATTAGATCATTCAAAGTATAGACGATTGGTAGCCTCACGTTGTTTTTGTATTTCGGGTAACTGGATGAACGTCCTTACAATAGACGCGTCATTCACCTGTCAAGTGGAACCAGTATTCGAGCAACTTTTTGACCTTTCCATGAGAGCCGAAGTTGTGGTCAGCGAGTGCACGTCGATGCAAACCAAAAAAATTCGGATGGTGCTATGTCTAGTGATTTAGTATTTTCCTTCTGAGTGATTGCTGGTAGCTTCAAAGGATTTACTTTCACACTTCTTCTGCTGAAATTGATCATTCGCTCGCAGCTTGGATCACCTCAAAAATGAAACATTTCGTAAATCGAGCCCCAGATGGAACTCGAAAATTGCGTGGGTAGTGGATGATAATTCTAGCCTGTAAAGAAGATTTCGGACGATTCTTTTGTCCTTGTTTAATCGTTTATAACACTTTCGCCGAATCATCCGTCGGTTGTATATTTTAATGTCTTCAAGTAGGTTTAAACGTCGTCCTTTGTATTGTACATGTAGCGGATTCACAGTTTCTTTGCTTGATTTGTTATAAATCATTATTACGCAGAGTTCAATTCAATTGTTGCGTCTGGCTTTCATATCCTTTTTGTTCTAGTTCGAACCAAACAGTTTAGATTTGTGATAAAACTAAGTATTACTATAAAGAATATAATTTTTTAGAACAGATATTCAGCCTTTGATATTTTTCTCCTTTTTTAAGGATTATTGAAGAGCGGTGGTAATATTTTGAAGAAAATCGTAGTAATCATCCCTAAAATATTTCCATTGAAACTTCATTGAAACATTTCGATTACCTAGTGATGAAATCAAGCATGACTTCACGTAAACTTGGCATAATTTTGTAATTCGACTTGAATTTTCAAAAGCATCAGCAAAACAATGTTGGATCGAACTTGGTTAAAAGTTTCATTTTACTTCACCTGAAACAGTGCTAGGTTTATTTTTAAGTATAAATTCTGAAATGATGTTGTTTCATTAACAATTCAAACCGAACTAAAGTCCAAACGATAATAAATTCCATCAAAATGAAGGACATATCAGAAGAACAGCCTATATTCGGATTAAGATCTGTAAGGATATATTCACACGTCCTCTTGACATTGCTCTGAATGCATTGCTTAGTCGATTCCATTCAACTTCCCACAATTATCAGTGACTCAATTGTGACAGGCTCTATTGTCTTCTATCTTCTGTTTATAAATTTGAAAGCCACCACGAACTGGGAAATTTATTTCATAGGATGTAGGAGTAATGTCAGTTCCATTTGGTTCGATTTACATTAGGTTTACCGATTGGATATTGCGGAATATTGTGCTGTCTTCATCCTGACATTTTCGCTGATGACCTCTTGAATTTTTGTTTGGTTTTAGAATCCTGTTTTTCTTTGCTGAAGCGCGCATGTATGATCCTATCAACTGAAACAAGATTTTCTATTATTTCTGATATTTCTTATTTCTATTTGATTTTCTGTGATATTTCTTTCCTATTTGATTTTCCTTCTACCTGTTTCGCAAAACGGGCTCTCAAATGGAAACATTCGAAACGTTACTAAAAAACTACAAATATCGTTTTCCTAAATTACAAAATTATCCGGATATTACGATTTTCCAGCGTCCGTTGATTTATTCGCTTAAAAATCACTACTGGTATTGCAACGAGATGACTCCAATCATATCAATCTTCCTTAAGAGCTGTAGCGCCGCTGCACAACTGGACAGTGAGACTACGAGTGCGTTCACTGGTTGACATACTGTTTAAATAATCTTTTTGAAAAACATTAAAGTCGTACTGAAATTGCTGTCTTCAGTTTAATTCAAAGGACATTGAGTAAAACTGCCACCGGCTGTATTAAAATTTTTCCATTTGTATCTTCAAAGGAAAAGTAAACCAGTAGCCTTCGATCATTTCTATCACCCAAGATTCCAATTCCATAATTTGTCTCGGGTTATTTCGTATTTGCAATGGAGTGCTTCTTATTATCAATGAAAGAATGAATGAATATTGATAATTTTGATCGCGTAACCGAAGCGACATCAAAAAGGCCAAATGTGATGGGAACAAGGAGACGACAACTCAATTTGCTCAACGTGCTAATCTTGAATACTTGGATGAATCTCAATTGCATCTACGTTGATCAACATTCGCATCAATACCAATAATGGAAATCCAATCGGCCCAATCTGCATATGGAGAACATAGGTAGTACAGTCACGTCATCAATACAACAGAAATCAATTACCATCCACTCACGATTTTTGCTGTAACTTCTGCAAAAATTGATGGTGCATCTTCACTTGGATCTTCACTTCGGCTGGATTGAGATGGATGAGTAGGTGTTGCGTATGCTGTTTGAAGTTATAGTTGTCGAACATTTAATGCATCCTTCGAGGCATGAATGACTTCGCAGTGTAGTATCATTCGTTCTTAGTGTGTCCTTTGGAATGGATTTTGGGTAAGCGTGCAACTGATTTGGATGTGATTGACACGCTCATTTTTCGCTATTTTTCTTATCACACTCTCCATAAGTCCTTGTTAGATGTAGAACAACCTTTATGTACTTGCCTGTCCTGTTTATTCTACAGAAATTTCATCAGGATCACGACGACGTGGACCATTTCAGGGCTTTTAGCACGTTATTCACAACAAATCTTGGACCAATTGGACAGATTTCTGAAGCATCAACATAACTTTTCAATACGTAGAGAATTTTTTATTAACAATCGGATAGCTTCCGTTCTATTTGACTGAAGGGACATGGCAAGATTCTTAGACAACGCAGTTCAACTTTAGACTAAACCTACTTCTCGGTACAAAAAGGTTCAAGTTCGGATTTGTTCCTCCAGACCGGATTTCGACGGTCAATAGTTGTCCAATTTCAATCAACTCTTTCCTAATTGATCCTCTTTTTTGATTTACCGTTATGTGGAAAGGTTGGCGCTTATCCTTTGAGACCAGCATGATATAATCTTCATTCAACTGTAGCCGCAACTATGAGCTTACTGTGGTTCACATGGAAAGCTGCAGCTATATGAGGTAAACTTAGTGCCTGTTTCTCATCACTATGTTTAACCTTTCAAAAATTATAACTCTGCGTCTGCGCAAGCAAGAGTCATTGAAACTTGAGCCTCAAGTCCTGAATTACTTGGTGATATAGTGCACAGTGGGTCGGTTTTGTAATTTCTCAATGAATTCTGCCCAACTCAAAGGCCGGGCATAATTAGTCTTCCTTGTTTTACTCGTTTAGTTTGATAAATAAATTGAAAATGAGTTTTTTGCAGGAAATGTAACTTTATGAAACTTGAGCATGCGATCTTATCAAGGGAGATTAGACAAAAAACATAATTTCGTTTTACATTTATTGGAAGATTAGAATGGTGAACTTAACCATAACAAACGCGAACCACAATATAATGTCTCGTAAAACAAAAGAAACTCAAGAAAACTTATCAATCAAACGAAGTTTCTATGAAGACAGCCCTTTTTGTAAAAAAAAGAGTCAACTAAAGAATTTTCCTCTCCATATTCGATTTTTGCCTACTAGACAAGAGAGTTTCAGCCGAATAGAAAGTCCGTAGACGATAAACGTTACGAAGCCCGCCCACATCCAGCTTTCACCAAGGATTACGTCAAAAGAACTGAAGATGTCGTATTGGCATATTGGAAAGTGACCTTTAGAAACCAAACGAAGGGGGATACGATTGAATTCAGCAAACTCTTCCAAATGAATTGAAAAACAAAAAAAAATTCCCGGCTCGTTTGATGGCAAAAAGATCAGTTGCTGGGAGAAAAACGAAGAAAAGAGGTTGCATTTCTAATGACAACGTTGAAAACTGGAAGATTATCCCGAAAATTTCAATGCTTGGGCTCGTAACTTTTGGTTTAGAACTGAATCGTCACTTTCATTCTGCGGCCGAACAGTGATCTATTGTTTAGATGTTTAGAAGGTTGTTAGTAAGACTGAAGGAATCAAAGATTAAAAGAAAATTCGAAGAAATCACACACGCTGCAGTGAAGGTTACAAAGGCCGTTTTTTTTTACTTTTCAACTGTCATTATGGTGGGGTATTTGGAACAGGTAACCTCTATTGTGTTATCTTTCTATGCGGACCAAAATCACCTGGAAAGATTTAAGATCAAGGCAGTGTATAGCGAGAGAACGAGCCCTGTTTCACAGACATACTCGCATAAAACTTTGGAATTGCAATGGCTGCCTGCTGGGGGACAGAATTCGAGCTGTGCTCAAATAACTTACCATTTTCCAGATTTAACTCCTCTGGTAACTTACAACTGCTTAATTGTTTAAGGAAAAGGGTCAGGGCGAATAAATTTATAGATGATAGCGTGAGGATGATCACAGGTCGAGGAAGAGCACAAAACATTTTTTTAGAGGAGTGCTCAGGGCTTACAAAATTTTTTTTAAATTTAGAGACTCAGGGTTTACAATGGAGTAACGTTTTACTCCTATTCGGGACTATGTTAGAAAATCAATTTGATATTAAACGGAGATCATTGCATTACATTCTGATCACACCTGGTGCTTAGGCTCACTATCTCAGAAAGCAAAAAGCTGTTTCCCAAGGTCCTGTGGAAACCATAGCGTCTCTACCACATGAATGTTAACTTTATAGTCACTTATCTGAAAACCACATCAAACGATCGGTGTCAAAAGTGGGATATTTTGGGTCGAAAGAGTTAAACGTCTTAAATAGGAAGTCTTGTGCAGGATATTTACGGTGATGTATAAATCACGGATATTTATAAATGCGGAAAGTATGAAAACTGAAAAAGTAAGGACAAAATAACGAAAATTTAACATGTGAATGCCACAAGGATTTAAGAAATAACGACTGCGAAAACAACTGAAAAAATTTCATAGGCGAACATTCTTAGTATGGATGTTAACGTATGCAATTTATTAGTGCGCTGCATACTCATCAGTGAAAGTAATAAATCTCAGATGCCAGGATTCAGATACGATGGAATATCTTTGGTTAACGTGGGAACGAAAAAAAAAACAAGTCAACAACGTTAAACCATTCAATTCATCAATCTTCAATCTTACAACTGCTGGAGGCAATGAACGCCAACTTAAACAAAATTCGAGGGGTCCCTGATAAAAATCAGGGAAGAGTTGCAAGAGTATTGAAGGCAAATGAATTAACAGCAGAAGAGGTTAGAATTTCAGTTGGTTTCCTCAGTTGATTCCATACGAGAGAGAAGTGTAGCGGGTATGTTGTACAGGAATCAGCTTAAAATTTGCTTTGGTACATATCTGGTACATGTATATCGTTGGGAAGATCGCTGCAAATGTCGTAGGATAGATTCTAGAAATGGATAGAAGTATTCGATACACACTTCAAAAAAACTATGAAGAAGCTCCTAGCCAAAATTATTTTGGACGATCTGTGAACGTATGGTCAACATAAGCCATATTCCTGATGGTATTGCGTGCAGATAAACACACATAAAACGGGAAAACACCATCGATTTGGAAGGAAGATACAATAGTCCGTTGATGTCGAATTTGGAATACTAGCTAAGCATCACAATTTTTTGAGTACGTGTCCGATTTGAGACGTCTCCTGGACATTGTCCATCATTTGTCAGACGCATAATGAGTTGGAAGACAATTCGTTTGTTCTTAACTAAGGAATCCTGGTCCGATTTTATAATCCTCGTTTGGAAAACGAAACTTGTTCTCAACGTAATAATGGATAAATGATGTGATGTATCGAAATCTGGAGCAATAAAAGCTGAAAACGATAAACAAACTTATTCATATGGATCAACATGCGCCATTTAAGAAAATAAGGTAAGGGTTCCTGTTGCGAACAAGCGAGAAGTAAGAGTAATTCCTACAACAACATCATCTTCTGTATTTAGAATTCCATAGAATTCGACAAAGTCAGAGTCAGTTAGGCAAAGGGAAGGTATGGTATTAGGATCCGTTTCCAATTAAAGAGTCATAGCGACTTTTATGATATACTATTATAGATACTATTACCGAATACAAAAAAGTATTCTGAGAGAAGAAGTATTCTGAGAAACGGCAGGTGCTTTCCTGTAACCGCGATACCGCACAAGTAGGAAAGATTTTCAGGCAGACTCGCCAGACCAAACAAATGTGAAATAATAAGGTTCACTAGAAACAAAAATGAAAATGGAATGGAAAAACGAATGATAGTACCATAACGTAAGCAGGAAGCACTTAAAAATTCCCACTGGCAACAACGAAAAGGAAATTGGACAAGTCCCTTTCGATGGATATAGATACGACTTGGAATGACAGAACCGACTGCCAAACTCAACTCGACTAACTCAAACTCTTTGGGGTTACCCAACCAAAATAGAACATACCTACTCATGGTGAAATACAGAACTGGCCTGAGAACATTTATTATGATGCATGCGCACCTCAATATCTAGAGTTTACATGTCAAACCAATAAGAAATCAAATGAATGAGACATGTCGAGCGAGATGCGAAGGAGAGAATACTTTTATTTAGATAATCCGAGTCTAATCAACAAACATATTGCTTGCCTTAGACGAACGAACCACACAGAATTGGAAAACCTGGTGGCGACCTAGCAGGACAACCCTTAGACCTAGCAGGACAACTCCATGTACATTTTATCTACAGTAACCATCGGGTCCAAGTAACCCTAAATGTTATTCTTTGCAAGCAGAGAATCATTGAAGTTCTCACACTTAACTACTATATATTCATTTCGAATACTTCCTCACCAATTTCTGTATGCAGACTGAAATGATTTGCTGAACAGGATCAAGCGTTCCTGCTTTCAAGGAGATTGTCAAAAATGCAAAAAACGATTTAACTAATGTATGTTGGAAATGCTCTTTACTCTATTTTCTCACATTTACACCTTAAAAAATTGTTGTTTTACGCCATCGTCGATAGTATATTAACATTGTGACATTTATTTTTCTTCAATTTTCTCTAACAATAATATGAAATTCGAATGAAAAAATCTATATAATCTTTACAGAGTTTAAAATTCTGAAAAATTTAACCACAAATTGCGTACCCTTCAGTACTTAAGCATGTAACTTTTCAAAGAGATTTGTTTTAACAACTTCATTTTGTCTTAGATACTTCAAATCTGAAATCCGAATTGTCATAGATTTTTCAAATACGTTTTCACTATCTTAGTCATGCTTGGCAACAAACTACTTCACGGACCATCCTATTCTCATTATGCAAGAAACCATGGTGCAAGGCTAGGGTTTGCTTGTGTTTTATTTATTTGCTATAAAAATTTCATTTAAATTTAACAAATACAACAAATACAAATAAAAAGACGACAAATAAATTTCTATAGCAAATAAAATTATTTGTTAGAAAAATGAATTGATAGCATTTATATTCGCTGTTTCGATAAAATTGTCAACAATGAATAAAAAACTCTACGCTTTCACATATTAAAGGACACATTCAAATACTTTGTAATACACGTGAAACACATTTCATGGTTTTCATAAGTAATTTTTATTTTTAATTTTAAATTTATTTAAAATAAAATTTTAATTTTAATTTTATTTAATTTATTATTTTATATATTTATTTTTATTTAATTTTAATTTTAAATAAATTCAAATGCAATGTGATTTTTAAATTTAAAAATAATTTGTGTGTTTTTGTGGTTAGTTTCGTTAGAAATTTTAAGAGATCCAAAATGTGTCTGGCTTCCGCCGTGTAAATTTAATCATATAATTCTTCTAATTTAATTTGTAATGTAATTCTAGCACAAAATTTAAACGTTCTTTTGCTTGAATAAAATTTTAACGAAGTTGCCAGTAGTATCAACTTAATTTTTGTGTCAGAAGTTCTAGAACAACCTCACATGCTTACCATATACAAAGAAGTAGTAGCAAGTAACTGTGTATCCACATGTGCTGCGCCATAGTTGTGTTATTTAGAAGACCAGAAGGCATTTATTATTTAACATAACATTAACATTCTTGTGATCTATAATTTAGTTATCACCGGTACACCATCACTTGCATCACTAGCTAAATTTCGGTTTTTTGTTTTTAATAATGTCCTTTCTTCCTTTAAGCACGCTCGTACAATTCTGCGACTATTCAATCTTTACACTGCCCAGTCAACACATTTAAACAAGACCTGATAAGTTATACACCGGCTAGAACGTGATCGCGACCGCAAAAATGTTTTAACCAAATCCAATCTAAATTTCTAAGTATAAGTAAATGAGCTTCGATTATCACTTATAAGACAATTAGCAATGCACTCTATATCGTTCTTTAGATTCGTTCACATGCGATTGCACGCACTTTACTAGCATGTAAGATTGGCGGGCACTTATGTAAATGGATATTATTTAATTAAAAGATAAATACTGAAAATATGATAACTTCATGGATCAATTAGGATTAACATACAAAACACAATTTTTTTATTCGAATACACTAAAGCGTATATTGCATGTGCTAATCGCGAGCTAAGATGCATTCGACATACACTTATACTTAACCTTGCATCGCCAAGGTCGACTCATCGAGTTCCCATCGACTTGAGGGTCTCATTAACATTAAATGCATTTTTTGCGCAACAACACCTCATCAACTAATCAACTTTGCATATAATATTGTTTAAATAATTTCACGGTTATGTTACATGTCCCTCGCGAGGGCGCGAATATATGAATTTGAAAATTGCGTGCGCATACAGTGCATTATTCGCATGCACATTTACGGATTGGTAAAGGTGGCGGCGGCCAAAGTTCAATACGGGAAAATGACGACGGCGCCGACCAGGTGATCGATCGCGAACGTACGTGGAACACACACTTAAAGATCGAACCGCCGTTCCGAGTGCGAAGATCCAAACTGATCGGTGCTTCGCTGAAGAACTCCACTTGGCTGGAGCTTTGGAGTCCCGGCTAGAGAGTCCAACTTCAATGTAACTAACCAACTTTGACTGCCTTGTCCACGGAGGAGTCTTTCGCGAATGGCTGCGCCTAGTGTGACGGTATCAGTGTACCTAGTGCACATTAGGTAAGGTAACAACGGCAATGGCGCTATGCGATTCGTATGTTAGTTTCCAATCCGATTCCAGCTTGCTTACTCTGATGGGGAGATGCTTTCCCAAGTTATAACGGATAGGCAATACATGAATGAGAATCTTGTATGATGCAGACGCCACGACGCGATTGGGATATATACAAAGGTAGAAAATGAACGATAGACAACCAGGAATTGGTAATGGTCCACCAGATACTCAAAAGAACCGCCCGCAACATGTGTGACGGGCAATTGTCTTGATTAACCATTTTCATTTCTACTCATTGTGAACATACATGCGTAAGACATGTAACATGTAACATAGATAAGGTAACTACCTACCCTATTTATTTACATTTTCTCGAAAAACAGTCGTAGGCCTCACTTTTCTCCCCTCATTCCAATAAAATTTGTGTAAGAGTCCTTTTATTAAAAGTTGATGATCTGCAAACAAGTACTCAGTGTCCTGAGTATTCGAAGTATTGCTACAACACAAAAAATAACCATCCCTTATGCAACAGTTTTATGTAACTTCTTGTTGCAGAATCTTTATGTGAAGTTTTTCTCCTTATCTCCGAAATCTCCTTGAACTTTAAGGAGAAAATTGGCTCTAGTTTAATTCTACGAAATCACGAATCCAGGCAATAGTGCTGGAAGCAGTTATTAGTTTTTTGGTTAGGAACTGAAGCTCAAAGGATATGCTTTCGTTAGGTTCCAACAATGCAACCTTATGGTAAACATTTTTTGTGTTTACTTTCTTATTCATTCTAGTGCTTGTCAAAATATAAGGAAGAAAGAACGAATTTACTTAAGGTACGACCATAGACAACTCACGAAAACAATACCCTCTAGCTCTAACAATACCAATGACTTAACCCTCCTTCAAAGGGCTAATTTTTTTACAGAAGCCCTACTTAAATTGTGAAAATCTAAATCAAGCATATGATGCAGGGAGCAAGTGAAAATCGTGCGTTTTGCTAATAAAATCGAGGAATTTTGACTGTATCTGCCGTCCTTAGTGGTGTTAATTTGAGATGTTTAATTTCCGTTTTTTCTGTTGGGAAGGGTCAGCTGTATTTGCTAAATGGGGTATTTGTGTCACAAACTCCCGAAAGAGGTTGCTTTAGTGATAACGCTAGGACCATGCTGTCTCAAAGCAGGTGGTGCTTACTATTGCCAGAGTGGTTCCCATAAAACCTATTGAAGAAGAGCGAAAAGAAGTCTACTAGCAAAGGCAAACTGGAAGCGGAGGAGTAACTCGATGGAAGCTATAAAGAAACCTAACTGTGTAGCAGAAAGAATTGGTAAGTAAAGTGCCTGGCAGATGGACCGCATGTCTCACCAGTGGATTGCATAGTTAGATTGATTATTTTCTGAAGCAACTGTTAGGTGGGTTCAACTTAAGACTGGTTAAACTTACCTGCATATCATGGGAAAGTCACGGCCCTATAATGGTTGTGTTGCCCAATGACGACAGAGGGAGGCGACTGCACATTATGTTCCTATAGTTCAATGCAGTTAGTCCAATTGCCAACTAAATCCTTCTGAGAAAATGGCCGAGCTCTCCTTGAACAGTTTAATGGTTAAGATGTTAACTCCGAAAAAAAAATGGAGCTACCTACAAGATTAGGTCATTCTTGCAAAGAAGGACATCGGTGACCGCGAGAAAAGAAAAAAGAATTAATGGTTGAGAATGCATGTGGATGAGCCTCTCAGTGGTACCTCTGGTTTCTATCTATTCCTACTGGAAAAAAGATCCCTTCTTACCAAAAAGCGCCGCTTGAAAAAAGTAGAGGCCGAATCCCATGAAATGTGACAAAAAAGTTAAGACAATGTTCTTATTGCGTGAGGATACATGTTTTTTTTCATGCAATTAAAATTATTTGACGGGAGATTTTCATCTGAATAAGAAGGTCTAGAAACGAGCAAGTTAAAAGCACTGAGTTGCTTGCACCTTGCATTTTTTTGGGTGCTTTTTTGGGTTCGTTTCTTTGATCTATCGAGCCATGCGTTTGGTCGTTTTTTTTAATTGTTCTTTAATCCATCTTCTTCGCTGCATATTGTAGCACTTTGGAACGTGGAAGCAGAAGTCAGGTTGATCCTCCTTACCTTGGCTGGCAATTTATAACTTTGGTCCAGTTTTCTGCAATCTAGTTCCGAGGGGTTAGAAGCCATTTTTTCCGTTTGCGCCGAAAAGTCTATATGCAGGCATGGCTGTCATTTTTTACCACCTATAAGCTCGTTCTTTTCTTTCAATCTTCTGCGTCGATAGTGTTAGTAGTTCTGAAGTAATTGTAGCCTATTAACTAGGCTACTGAATTGCCAATCTCTTTCTGAACGTCCTCATGAACATTTTATTGTTAATTTTTCACGCACCTCATCTTTTTCGAATTCAAATTAATTGTTTAAGTCAGTCTCTCATAATTCTTGACTGTTGCAAAACACTACTCCATGGTTCATGCTGCAGGCGCTAGAGTCTCAGGAACCGAAATCCCTGTTAAAACAGTCTTCGTGTTTGGTAAAGTTGGATCCTCATTTTTTTGAAAACTGGACCATAAGGTGTACCCGTTCTGTCTTACTACAGGACTAAACGCAAGCAATGTAATTTCGATCATATAATCATTGTTTTCATAAGGACAACTATAGTATACCAAACTGCCCCTATCGTTTCTCCCAAAAAATGAAAACATTTCAAAAAAATTAAGCAAAGTGTTTTATTGGGACAGCAGGTTGATTTTCGGTTGGATTTTGTCATTCAACCCATTGGCATTTGGGAGTTTCTGTGCACAATCGGCTAAGTGCATCTCTTGAACTAACAATTGTGACAAAATCACAAAAGAAACTAACTATACGTGAAAAGGACATTTGATTTCAAACAAATATTTAAGATCTTCCATTGGGAAATAAACCATGAGATATGACTAGCAAACATTCAAATTCAAAGACTGAAAAGCTATCGACATTCTATTCAAGCGATTGCCATTCAATCTGATTTAAAAATAATTCGCTAACATCAAAGTTCCCATGCCATTCAATTGCAGGACTAAAAGACCGCAACATCACTTCCCACCTTCTTAGTATGATGAACGTTATTTCATAACCAAAAGCGTAGGTTCGTATGGATCTGTTGGCGCGATCTGATAATAACAAATTATGACAAATTAGTGTTAATCCGATCTCATTGACTCCTCGCCGTCATCAATTTATTCTTTCGATATTAGCAAATTACCCGCGGATCATCCAACACGGATCGCATCTCTTCAGTTCAGATAGTTGTTCGTCGTGGTTGGATTGCGGGTTTTTCGCGCGAGCACCTTTTACATACACACACACCGTACTCACTCTAAAAAAGAGTTGGAAAGCGGAGTTGAACGCAAGATCGCAGCAAATATCAGGTAACTCATAAATCAGATGTGCAAAAGTAAGGATTTCACTATTACGATTGTCGCTCTTGGATGCATCGCGAAAAGGGCACTAATCCGCGATTCCTCTGCGTTTGACCGGCGATCAAGGGATCACGAAGGTAACCAGTACACGATTTGGTAGTGCTCCCTTAAGATATATCTGCACTGCATAAAAAGTGAGTCGATTGACCTGAGCTGGTCATTGATCAAATCGCTGACTAATTGTTGTCTTCTTGATATTCCCGGCTGTATCACTTCGTGGTGTGATCGAGTTAGGCGAATTTCGATAGGTGCGATCACCTGGGCCACAAGGTGTTTGTCGGGTAATTTGAATACAGTCAAGTTCTCGCGGGAGTCGGTGGATTTGTTTGAGGCAGATGAGGTAGAGCTGCCGCGAAGAATGGGATCGCAGTTCACGAGACAAGAGATCACGATCGTTCAACTCCGTTGCACAATAAGAGGCACCGATCCATCCATCCGATATATGGACACATAACATACAACAGGAATCACAACATACTACAAACAATACAACAAACAACAAACAGACATCTCAGAAAAAAGATTAATCAATCTCTTGATCTATTTAGCAAGATCAGGATTGAATAGGAGACCCAGAAGATCATAGTGCGCGATCATCATCGTCATCGTCATCGTCCTCGGCGGTAACATATTCGAACGATAGTGGTGTGCACTAGTTCACAGAACAGCCGTCTTGAGGATGCTTGCGAACGCCTTCGCCTCCACGCCGGCCGTGATATCTAAGATGCTGGTTGGGATGCTGTGGAACAAAAGCTGCTGTTGTACTGTTTATCTTTGGGAGATGGCAAGCAGATCGTGATCATGTGGTCAAAAAGTTTTGTGTGCTATTTGATTGCACGTTGTTCCATTTTAAGGAGACAAAACCGACGGAACGGTGAGCACGAGAAGACTCGGTGGAGTAGCACAAAGCTATAATGTAACAACACAACATGTATGGAAATGAAAAATGAGAAAGATCTCAAGATGAGATATGATGTGCATAATTGATGTTAATTTTGAGTCATATGAGGTCTAAACAACTACACCGACTTGGATCGGATCATATTACATTTTTAAATATTGTTGCTATATCGTGATACATAAAAAGGATACGATGAGTAAAATCGTTGCTCAATTTATGATTCATTTCCAAGTCATGATGATTTCACTTGTTAATATCACTGTTTTACATGCAAATTTGTAATAAGTTGAACATTAGATTTTAGTTAAATCGCACAATACACCATAGATCACAAGGAGAAAAACTGAAAATAAAAAAAAAATAAATGAACAAAAGTAAAAATCATATGAAATACATTCTTTCCAAATGGTACAAATACGATCTTAAATGGTAACCATGTAATTCTATTATTAATCCTGGCTTTTAATGCCAGGATATTTCGATATTTTTAATTTTTTTAAATCTACATGGAATTTAAATATTTTTTTTGTTACATGCACATTTCCCCGAAAAAATGCATCTTACACCTTCGAACCCGGATTTTTCTAGCCTTCGGAAAATGGAGATCTTTCTCAAGTGAACCATATAAATTAAAGTGTCCAAAATTAAAACAAAAAACAAAAAATTTCGTTGTATTTTCTTGTAGAAAATAAAAAAAAGTTGATTTCATACTATTTAAACAGTTTTTAAAATCTTGTATTACATTTCAAAGATAAGTACAACATTTAAATAGCATTGAAATAACATTACTATACCACCAAGTCCTCGTGACTGGAGTCATCTAGTAACTTCACACCGCAGCTACTAACCAGCGCTAACACTTCGGACAAATTCCATGTCTAATGGGTTTCAACCAAAAAAAATTTGGAGTTTTCTTTGTCCTTTTAAGTTTTCCTAAGAGATTGATGAGTGAAAATGCAATCCAAATATGTCTGAATCTATCTACGATCTTTCTTTTGTCTGTCCCTCAGATTGTCCCGGGGTGTTCTCTTCGTTTGTGCTAAAGCTAGACTAACGCTGTGGTTCTAGGATACTGATTCTTAGATAGTCTTCATCTGATTATCTACTAGTACTACATGGTGTCCTATCCTTATGTTGCAATTTCCTTAAAACTGTTTCATATGACTTAAAACCGTTCTTAGTTTGTGATGCAAGGGGTGTTCTCCGAGTCCTTTTGCCTCTCAGGCTTCAACAGCGTGATATCGATACGTGGCAGTTCGGAATGAGTTGGGGAATACCTTAATAACTTGTTAAATCGAAACCGAACCCACGGCTTAACCGCTTTATTAGCGTATTCTCTTTATTCTCATCGAAATAAGCACAAGAAAAATCCATTTTGGCGCAGCGCGATAGATTATAATAAAGTTTTTGACAAAGTTAAAGGTTCAGTCTGATGAGGAATGCACTTTCAACAAACCAAAAAAGTGAGGGGCAGGACTTAGAATACCAATTATGACTGTCAGCGGGGAGGGTTATGGCAACATTTTTAGCCGGACAATGAAATCTCGAGAAGTTTTGCTTCGCTTCCCTGCTATAGCGGATTTGTGGACCAAGTTCGAGCCACATATCAGTCAAAAAGGTGCAGTCAACCCACACGAGACCTTCAATTCCTGTACAAAAATGCAAAATCACATACTTGCGCGTTAATATACAATAAAAAGGTAATATTTAATAGTTACCATGTTTTAATATGGTTATATTTTGATAAAGTCTTGTTTTCGTTATTTATTAGTTTTTATTATATTTTAACTATTAAATTATTGTTTTTTAATTTAAGTTTCAAAAAGAGAAATGTTTTAAAGAGAGCTTTTAGCATAAATTAGTTATTGGTTTAAAATTCATTGTTTAATTTTACTTTTATTAAGCTTAGATTATTAAATTTGTAAGTATTTAAATTTAAAATTGTTGTTTTTTGCTGTTGTTGATTAAAACTTTAATTCTTGCTCAATATATTTATTTTTAAGTTTATGTATAGTTTTCTGTGATTATATTTGTTAATTAAAAATCAGCTTTTATTTAAGCATTTTAAGCATCTATTGATGGATGCGTTTTTAATTTTTTCTATACAGTTTTTGATTACATGAATGGTATTCCTCTCCGTCAAGTTCACAGTTCCTCCAACGCTTAATAACTTCGCTCCTGTTTTTAATAGCTGCCGTTGTCACGCTTCTGACGGTCACTACCAGGACAAGGCTTAAGGCAACTTCACACTACCTTCGTTCTTGAATACACTCAGTGGTTTTGAGGCCTGTTTACTTGCCTCCTTCCCTCCTTTATCTCGTCAACTAACTTTTTTGTTACTGCCATGACCGTGTTAACGTCATGCAGACGTTGCAACAGACCAACTTACTGGAGTTTCTGCAATTATTTTATTAAAGAAGTTTGTTCATATATATAATTCCATACGACATAATATTGTTCCTGATTATCATAAGCCTTCAACTGGTTTTGCCCCGACAATACCTCTTAAGTGTTTCCTTTTGAAAGATCGCAGTGTGTCCTTGAATCGATCGTCCTTGAATCTCCACAATTTGTGTCCTTTGTCTCACCAATTGTTTTTAAAACATACAAAATTCTTATCATGCATATTTTACCGGGAAATAATTACAGAATTATTGCTGCACAACGGTCATAATTATAAAGGGCCTTCCTCTTGTTTTCCTTTTTTTCTTTTATTTTAATCTTAGAAACTCTTTGATATTTTTTTCTTTTCAACAGCAATTATGTTTCCTTGTGGGCGCGAAACTTTCTCTACATAACCCAAACTTTATGGCACTGAAGGCACGGTGCCCAAATAAAATAAAGTTTGTCTCTGCGTATTGTTCAGGAGATTCTGGCTCAGGGACATTTTCGCAGCTCTTTGAAGTGTTAGCATTCTATAGATTCTAGGAAGACTAGCAAGGACGACATGACTACTTCAGCAAACGGAGCAATCAACGTCGATGTATACCATATCGTTTTCGAAAAGACGAGATGCCTCCAGATGCCTGAAGTCTGTACTCTGACAGAGGAAGGTTTTGCGAAAATATTTGTATAAATATATATATAGTGTGAATATATTATTCCAAAATATTTCGTATTATTCAAACCGCCAAAACAACAACATCCACATCGAACTCACGAGAAAAACTAACCGTCTTGATAACCACTCATAATCAACAACTCTGACAACGACTGTGTTGCAGCTATACAGATCTGTCAAATATTTGATTGGTCTGTCTTAACCGGTTATAACAGTAACCACAAATTGTTCATTGAGTTTTTCTCGAAACTTTATTTTTCAAATTGGTAAAACGTTTTGTTCGAAATCCAGTCGACCGATTCTTTTTCGAATTTTCGGAAAACGTGTTTGAAAATCATGACAGTATTCAAAGAATTGGCAGTTTAGAGATCGTTTGATGTTTTTGGATACTAAAAAATAAAATTGATCTGAATTTTATCGGCTTTGTTGCAGGCGGTTAGCAAAGTACCCTCTAAATTAAATAACAGTTTTTTGAAGGATTTTATCAAATACGGATGAGGATGTGCTTATTGGCAGGGTATGAACGTACAAAAGTTCTTCAAACTTTTGCATCAGTGACAAAGGTATCCTGCTCTGTCATGCGGGAGCTAGACTATTGAGCAAAGAGGTTTTAGACACACCAGAGCCCACTGACCTCGATTAAGTTCATAAGCATGCCATAGTATTTTCAGCACTGTATTCTTAGTCATCTAGGTTGGTCCTTTCTCCTGAATAAAGCCAGCGATCTAATAGAACGCCGTCGAACGTCGGTCTCACCAACGTAAACTAATTCTTTCACAAAATCCTATTAGAAGGATTACGAGTAAACTCCTTTATTGCAGTTAGAGTTTTCTACTGTAGTCAACATGTGCTCCTAATTAAATTTTAAATTGATCGAATTTCTGGACTACCTTCCAGAACTTAAAGTAAAGTCTTGCTCGGAGTAATATTTTCTCTAAGTTTGCGTGATTAGGCGTTTTTGCACGCATATATCGAGAGGGTAGCATGGTGAGGGAGGAATTCGTTGAAGTAGTTTTTCGTATCCTAGATCGGTTCACCACAAGGCTGTACAAAAATAACTAGAATAGTAATCAAGTGGAATTTTCATTGATTTGTTTCTGTCTGACATGCGAAGTTTATTAAATTTTGCAACTATTTGAGCGTTGTCACTCAGATAAGGATATCAGGAAACAATAAAAACATGTCAGTTGCGTTGGAGACGCGGTAATTGCTGTCAAATAAATTCATTTAAACGACGTAAGACAGTAGAAAATTATCAACCCTCGTCGTTCAAGCAACAGTTCTCCCGACTCGTATGGAGTATGCCGTGTCCTCCCAATCAACCCCCATTTCCTTCGGCCGCGTCTCGGCC
Organism: Stratiomys singularior; assembly: GCA_954870665.1. Taxonomy (NCBI): domain Eukaryota; kingdom Metazoa; phylum Arthropoda; class Insecta; order Diptera; family Stratiomyidae; genus Stratiomys; species Stratiomys singularior. The sequence continues at coordinate 12,235,650 of OX940881.1, forward strand.
CTGTTCTGGTCTTAATTAATATTCACCTCTTTGTCCGGCGTCCACCCAACAAGCAGCTAAACTACAACTCGCGATTAAAACAAATTTCTACTTCTTACTCGTAGTCGGCTTCGTCGTCGTCACTGGGAAACCGCGGCCGCAACAGCTCATATACACTCGTCGCAGTTCCCACATGAGAAACGAAAACGGGTAACGAGCAAATACACGAAATGTATTGCACGGAGGCGGAGCCACACAAATGGGGAGCCATGTGAACTCCATCCGCATCTAATATCGTCGTCGTCGCTCTCAGGCCGTCCACCCTCGCCGGGTTGTGGACAAATGCGGCCCCTTGTCGTCTGTTTGTTTATCACGCGAACGATACGCGACAAATCGACGACGTGTGCATGTGTATGATGTGGCGGAATCCCCATCCACGGCGCGCGGGCCAAGCTTGGAGCCAACGAGCCCCATAGGCCGCTAGCCACCAACCGAAGCAGAACGAGAAGATGAAAAGAAAGCGCCTGGAAGTGGGCACACACGGTAGCGACGTCACAACTCGCCTTCCACACTGGAATTTTTCTGCTGCTTTCCGCCTTGGCCAACGTCTTCCCCAGCGGAGCCCGTGGAGCCGCACACTCCGACTCCAACGTCTTCGCCGTCTTCACATGCGGTGTAGTGATATGTGTATGTATGGAGTTCTCTGCTCTCAATATATATAAGAAATTATTTATTTACATCGGAAGGGGCGAAAGGCGCGAAAGAAGACGTGGTGGACTCTCAGCCCACCAGCAACGGGCTGTGGGAGTGCGCGATTCCCATTTCCATGCATGCGGACGAGCGTTGGATGTTTGGGGGGAGCGCGCTGAGCTGCGAGGATTTTTTTGTGGGCGTAGGTTTTCTTAACGGGTTCCCACTGCCCGCATTAACCGTTTAACTATATTGGAGCTCGGCGTTGATGTTTGTTTCGGCTATGCAAAGCTATTTCCGCGGAAAAAGGGTTGAAATTCCCAAGAAAAATGATCAGTGGCGAAGATGCCGCATCTTTGCCGAGACAACACCAGCGTTACTCCGCACAGCCACCCCACTGAAAAACGCGAGGACCAACAGCAAAGTCTTGAATCCTCACAACGCATTCCTTGACAGAAAATTTTGTGGCGTAATTTTTCAGGAATTAATTAATCTCTGTTGATGGGAAATGAATGGTTTGGGTAGATCTAGGATACCAGCCGAAATTGCTACACGCGTGTAATGTGAGGTCTAAGGAAGGAACCAAATCCTTCGCGCAATTCTACCAATAGTTGCGAACTGGCGTGGAGAATTGCGAAGAATTTTCGAAAGCTGCCAGCCGCGTTATGAATAATTGAACTGGCCCGGAAGAGGCGAATGAGTTGGGGTCAGGCAGGACGATGAGGGGACTAGGAAACAGAACAAAGCGGCGGTTGAGGGACGGGGGTTGCTCCATTTTCATCTTTGCATGTGCCGTTTTCGCTGTAAGGAGATTACTGGGTATCAGGATTTCGTGTGGAATTATTGCAAGGATTAATTGATTTCAATTTAGTATCTGGGACGCGAAACGACAGAAGTGTTGGGCGACAACGCAGGAACGAGCAAGTGGAACGCGGAATTTGTGATGGCAGCAAATGTTTTACATCTCACGACTCCCAGACCGCGCCCAGGCAATCAATTTTCCAAAAATCAGCCGCGATTGGCATCCGAGCAAAAGGAGTTTCGCGCGCGCCTTTCCCTTTCATTTCGAATCAGCCTAATTATGCCCTGGCTAATGAATGTGCCAATCAATTTTGATTAGACGAAATCCAATACCGCAAATGTAGCTATTTTGTTGTGTTCTTAATAAGTTTCAGGACCAATTCCAAAAATTATTGGCAAACGTGCAGATGAAGCAGCTTCCATTGGAACAATTCGGAGCGTCATTAACATCATTCACGTCATTCATTATGAGAAAGATGAATGGGCGATTGGTGGGACGCCGTTTGCTATTGGTGATGTGGATGGAACAGCTTTGTGCTTATTAAGTTGTGAAATGATTTTCCGGAAAAGGTACACAGTCATGGTTTGTTCTTTTCAAAGGATACAAAACTCATTTGCTGGGAAAATTCAATGCTTAATGGAGTCGGAAATCTTAAGATTGATTCGTTGCGTAATTAGTAATGATATTTGAAATACGAAACATTAACAACCAGAAAGAACATCAAATTAACTCGACAGGACCTGGGAGGAAGTCGTGATGTAAGCCTCTCGTTTTAATCGAAAGTCTCTGAAGCAAACAAATTCCAAATGAGGCAAATGTAACGTAAAACACAAAACGCAGTTTTGTTTCAAAGCAATTTATTGCTTTGAGGAATCGTTAAGCAAAAGTTTACAGGCAAACGCCCCATTTCGCCAATATTTTTACTGATTTTAGTTCTAGTAAATTAGAAAATACGATGCGAAAGTTTTTAGACAGATATTAAACGCCTAAGGCGAAACGTGGCGAGAGTGCATATTCAAACTCTGCAGCGTATTTCATCGTTTTCGGCTTCCAACGATTATATATGTATATACTGGATCATGTATAATATAATGCATATGTTGCGTACATATTCCATCGAAAAAATCTTCGGAAACTTAATAGAACCGAACTTTAAACGTTAATTCCTCAAAATCAAGTTTTTTTGAGTTTTCGGATGCCATTAGAAAAATAAAACTATTCGGCCGATCACTCTGAATTTTTTAATATATTGTTGGTGACATATCTCGCTACTGCATGGACTAGAATCATGTTGATTGGAAAAAAATTTCCAATTTCGAGCCGATTTCCTAACCTCAAATTCCGATTTTTTTTTCAAATGGCTGCCATTTTGTTATTTTCCGACTGAAAAAAATTATCCTAATTCACACAATCATACAAAAATTAATTGTCGTTTTTCTTTGCTTTTTCTCAATTGTTCCATACTCGAGAAATCACATCCGCCATCTATTTTGGGCATTTTTTTGAAAAATTACCAACATACAAAAAACAACTTCAAGAATTCTGAATATATTTCCTTTGTCTACCTAAAATGTTATTAAATACCTTTAAAAATTTCAAAACGATATTTTTTTGCTTCTACTAAGGAAAAATCATTGAAAAAAAAGTTTTGAGTAGCCTAAAAGCCTCCTTAACCATTTCAGTGCTAAGGACTTTAGTTATATTTCATTAAAATTGCGGTAATAAAATCCGATTAATTTATTACATATTACAATGTTAATTTTTGACTAAAGATAAAAAACAAGACTGAACGCACGAACAACCCTTCCCCACCGGGCGCTTAACGCAGATTGACGCAATCGTCGACATAGTGACGAACCGCGCTCTTCAGGTCAAGCGCGCTCGTCGCTATGTCGACGAATCGCACCGAAACGGTTAAGGGCAACATAGGGCACATATGAGAAATAAATTGCTAAGTTCTGCTTAATTAATCAATTAATCGCTTTTTATATCCTTCACTGTTTTTGTCTTTAGAGCTCTTCACGAACGTGCAAAAAAATGCGCGTTCGATAGCAATTGTACGCTTTATTATTTATTTTATTTTATTTATCACAGTCTCAATGGGCAGTCGTTGCCAAAATCCAAAAGCTCAAATCAAAGAATTTTATGATCAATATGTTCGAAAAGGACTTGTTCCTTTCCTGTTAGTCTTACTGCTTATTACCAAATGAAATCGATAAAATGAGACCGCTATATATTTATAAATAAAATCAAATTATTAAATAAATTAAATGTCTAAACTCAGTTGTCGATTCCAAGCTCGTCAGATTCAACGATCGAACTAGTGTCTAAATGCGGTTCTAGGATCCTGGTTGTTCATTTCTGTTTGACTTGTTTATTGTTGATTTTCAGATTTTTCATTGTTTATAGCCATATTTTGAAGATAAAAGTTGAGCTTAATTCAATTATTTTTGATATTCCGCGCAGGACATTTCGCATTTCCTCTAATGGTGGGGTATTCAGTTGGACGCTAAGGTTTATCGTCGTCTTTTCGAAATACTGTCGATATGTAGTCTTAATTTTTTTCGGTATTGCCATACAACTATGCATGCTGCAACCTGGCGATAATCTTATTCAGGGTCAACATGACCTGAAGTCGATTCATGGACCATCGACATTGAGCTAAGTTTTACGAGAAAGGATGACATAGGAGGCAAAGGAAACAATTGACAGTTGATAGGAGGCACTTGACAAAGATGTTTCTCTGCATAACTGAACTCGTAATGTCTTAAACGTTCATTGTTCGTTGATTTTACCCGGGAATAAACTCAGTTTCTACCGCAATTTAAAACAGACCGAACTGTTTTGTATTTTTAAGAACATTGATTACAAAAGCTTCCTTCAAACCTCGTTGCCTAAAAGCCATACCATACCTACTTCATTTATCTTTTACCACTAACGACGTCACCTCACGAGGGATCCTCACGTCACCTCCCGAGATGGCTTAAATACCTGCTCTGTCTGCTCTGGGCCAAGTTACCATTATAATATGCGGCATGAGGCCTAATGGACGTATCTCAAACAAAGGTTTCATATATACTTTAGGAGCAACAGCAACCTGTCATGGCCTCCATGATATTTGCCAGAGGACCATTCATGCATAATAACTTAGAAAAACTTCCGCAACCTGCAAGACATTTCTCTTCGGGTGATTCTTTATCAAGTTCTGGTGCCCCAATTAGAACCAACATAGCGTCTGTTGAAATTGTATGAGATTGTGAGATGTATGCTTTCAGCACCACTTGCTGACATTGTGCTATAATCTTTCGACCAGTAGCACACAGAACAGTCTTATGGATGCCAGGTGAACCCTGTGTTGCACGCATTACAATATGTTCAGTATTTATTTCACAGGCAGCCCCACTTTGCATACCCCACTTCCTTTGAAAATCAGGATCGCATTCAAGGCACTTCCACTTCCAAACTGACTTCTAACCCCATTTAAGCAGAACATCTTAGTGGATTAATTAATCATGTATGGCGTAGGGTAGCCTATGCAGGTTTCAAGTTTTCAAAATCAGCCTTACATATTCAACAACTTGATACAACGGAAAAGTCATTTGCCTGCAGCCATTCATTTACTGTTAAATATCCAGTCAAGAGAGAATCTAACTCCAAACATTGGGAATCCTGCAACTGATTATCCCCCACTCAAATAAGGCTGGGTCCTGTCAACTAGTGTTTCTACCTTTCGGGAAGATGTCACCAATTTTATAGGACAACCCACTACCAGGTTTCTCTAAACAAAGCGTTGGAATTCCTATAAGGGCTTGCTTGATGTGTAAATCAGCACATTACTACGGATTATATGCACGGAAGCGATCGCCAGTGATGAATCGTTAAAATCTGAAATTTTTAAGACATCCAATTCATATATCTGCTGCTGAAACAACTCTTCTTATATCTGTTCATTTCACTATGTCTGTTCATTCTTATATCTGTTCTATTCATATATCTGTTGTCTGAAACAACCACAATCATCACGTTGTAGCTTTACAGGCTCCTCAGCTCCATGAAGAATGAAATAGAGATTTTCCGCGCTGCTACCGTATGGACGGCTTATCCTTTAATATCCCCACTTACTGTTCGGAACCGTTCATCAACATCTCATCCCGCTTGCATGAGAGGTCCTATGTTGGAGCACATTATATAGGCATAGACAACACTTACCTGGAGCATGTTCGAGCCCTTAGTGCATTTAGCGGGAAAACCTGTCAACATTATGTCAAACCTCGTAGCTAACACAACGGAAATATTGCGCTCATTACAACATCCGACATAGAAATGAAGCTCCATCGGTTCAACTGAATGAAAATGGGTGTTTAAAATCGAGGAGACGGGTTCAACTATAATTATACCATAATCCAGCTGACCTAAAAAATCAAGGGTCCCGAAATCATAGAGCGTATGAAAACCCATGTTCGCGAACAACCTGTGCTAAGTCCAGTGTTTTAAATTTGTCCACAACATCTTTAAATCGCATTATTCCCAAGGACTTACATTCACATCCGTACAAAATGCAAATTGTGCAGGAATTAAAGCCCCAAGATCATGCCCGCAGGCTGCGGTTTGCTAATGAATTGTTAAAGAAAGTCACCACCTTCACCAACATATATTTCTCAGACGAGCAAATTTCTGCTTAAATGGATATGTAAACAGGCAAAATTGTAGGTACTGGAGTGACCCTAATCCGCAATTGAAACGTCAAACACCCCTGTATTCACTAAAATTCAGTGCATGAACAGCCTTGTCAGCAAGAGGAATTATTGCTTCATACTTTATGAAGACCAAAGACTGTAACAGGGTATTGTTACAGTGAATACAGAGTGGTATATTGCAATGCTACAGAACTTTGTTGCTCCAACGCTACAGGATTTCAGTGGTTTTCATCAACGTACTTGGTTTCAACAAGATGGAACAGCATGTCACATCTCCAACGACTTATGATTGCGGTTGTCGCAATGTTTTTGAAAAAATTTATATCCAAAAGAGATGACATTGACTGGTCCAAACTTATTCCCAATGGTCTATTTGCTTTGGGGATACCTTAAACGAAAAGTTTATAAAAACAACCTAGGGTCTCTTGAAGAAGTAAAATCAAATATCCCAGAGGAAATTTAAAACATTTCACAAAACACTGGTAAGGCAGTAATTGAAAATTTACTCGCCTGGCTGCAGCAGTGTCAAAATAATCAAGGGTGACATCTGGACGATATTAGTTTAAAAAAATAAATTCCCATATTGTGTACTTTTATTATAAATAAATAGTTTTTAACTAATATGACCGATTTTTTTCTTCATCATTTGAAATATAAAAAGACTTTTTGTCCACCCTGTATTATTCGAATCATTTTGTATTTGTGATCTACCTAAACTTCACTGCAACTACTCGTGTTGAATGCATACATGGATATCAGCGGGATTTGAGATAAAACGGAGGAAACTCTGCACTATTTTCGCAAGTGAGTGGCCAATCTTTATAATTTACAATTACTTTTGGCCTTTGAGGAGGATTGGTACCGCGGCTTCGTATGACGTCCTAGAAATTCCCGTAGATATCCCAGCATAATTATAGCTTTCCGGATTCAGTTTTTTCTTTAGACACAACGAGAAGGTTTTCGCAACTGCTACTAACTGATTGCTCCTAACTGAATAGCTCCTTGCTAATGTGAGAAATTATTAAGGCTAAGGCTACGTGTGGATTTCTTTGCAATATTCCTAGAGCATGTTGAAAACTAAGATAGGACATGTGTGGCTTTCACAAAATTGCATGTAGCGCTCTATTTCTAATAAATCTAATGCCAGTTTATCGCAGCTTGATTAGACGGACAGGGAAAACACTGTAAGGATACTACTTTATTAGATTCTGAAGAAGATTAGATAGCTTAGAGAGGATTGGGTGAAAGGATTGTTTGTCAAGAGTAGTGCAGTCTACCTTAAAAGGTTTAATGTGTCCAGTTTTGGGTTCACCTACAGTATATCAAGAAGATCGATTTTTTTAGGTAAGTTATTGATCAGGATTAGCTTCTGGCGTCCGACTTCCTTAAGACGCAAAAGGAGCTCCAATGATTGCGTTAGGTCCTGCGTACTGTGCTGTATACCAGCAGATTTCCTGGTAACTCCTTCCGAGAAATCGCAGACACTTCACTCCCACACACATTCGTTTTCAAGCCCATTTACTTGAGATGTCCTCTCAGTGTCCAATACTACTGGGAGATTTCAGTTTGGAGTCTCGGATTTCTCTTTCCTTGCCGTTAAAGTCCTTGAGGGACAACTGACCTATTTTGACATATTTTTATTTTGAAGACGTAGAAGTTTACTTCAGAACCTATATCATTGTCTCGCAATATTTTGCTTGAGGCTCCTGTAAATAAGATTCATTTCTGCTCCAGTTCCTCATTTCGGTTTGTTCCTGGTGACTTACACTATTATTAACACTTTTAGAAACACTATTGTTCACCCTCAACTTCAGACCTATTGCATCAAACTGGAATGATTTGGAATGATTCTGGAATGATTCTATCGTCTATGAAGCTGCGAGGACATAAGATAGTATTGCTGAGTTGTGCGCTTACAGCGCTGGGATGAACTTATTCCAGTCATATGCGAGATGCGCCAGTCAATCAAAGAAACAACAAGGAATCCAGATAAAATGAACATTATTGACTTTTGGTATTTGGTTAAAACCAGAAAAATGACTAAAAGGTACCTAGTTAGAATATGAGTCCAATTTATGCATGTGGGGTCCACGCACTGTAGACTCATTACAGAAAAAAAGGAATCGATATTGTCAAAGGTTACTTTTAGTACGAATTCAGTTGCAAACCGTCTCCTCTCCTCACTACTCCTTTCCCCATCTACGTCAGATAAAAGTTAAATCAGTCTTGGCAAGCTCATAAATAAACAATAATTGTATGCGAGGCGAAAGGAAGCCTGTGGCCTTTTTCCTTAAGTGTTTTGTTAATTCATGTTATTGGTAATAAGGTTCATAAAACCGGGGAACCTGAGTGTGTGCATTTTCATTGGGAAATCTTCATTTGGATAATATGAAATTCGTCTGACACCAAAAACCACATCTAAACCAAAATCACAATGGTCACGTACTTGACTGGCGATGAGAACAGTAGCGAGATTGCAGTACAATATCTCACTAGAGTGCAATACGTGAGTGGTTTGACCTCAGCAACGTGTTGGAATAACCAGCAGGTGTATATGCTGCACTCTTGCCGGTATGTTGCTTTACAGCATACATCTACAACTGTTCAACTGATGCACGCATTATCTGGATATCCTACCGCAACAGGTTCCAAAGAGGATTCATTGAATTGCAATTAGGGGGTTGGGGGATGAAAAATTGGTTGAATTCGGCATCCAAAAGATCTAGAAAATAAGCTGGCAGGCCAAGTGTTAATATAAAACTATGAATTCTAGTGGTAACATTTGTGCTTCAATGTTCACCTGTTTTGATTGCCTGCGTTTCATTGCGATTCAGTAAATTTTCATCGAGCTAATATTAATTTGTAGTTGTTAATTTTTTCGCGAAAGAATTAAGAAGAACCAAAAATGGTTCATATCGATTATTTGAAAATTAATATTAATAATATTATTAATTAATTAAGAATTAATTATAATTAATAATTAAAATATAAAATTGAACCGCGGGTCAACAATTGCCGTTGTGACCTCTATTTGAAAATTTCCGTATGGCGGATGGACAAAGCACAATTTGTCTTGAAGGTCGATGAAGTGGCATATATGGTAACACTTTCGTTAACAGATGCAAAATTTACATCGGTACGCACAATTCATACATCCCGCTCATACTGGGATGACAGATGGACGATTACGTCGATCATAAAATGGAGGAAGGGCTCTGAAAGTCTCGCGAATTGAACTTTGACTTTGAAAATTAATTTCCACAATTGGGAAGCGTTTTTTTTAAGGTGAAACGATTTATGATTAAATGACAAGCCTCACTAAATGAATACATCAAAAATATATTGATTTTTTTCACATAAATCGCGTACAATTTATTTCAAAGACGGCAGAGACGAATATGATTTGAGTGTTCTTCATGCAATGAACCCCTGGGAAGGAGTGGTGAAAAACGTGTTTTCCACTTTTTTGTTGAACTGTTTGTAACGAAGTTTAAAAATACCATGGTCTTGTGAAGAGTTCTTTCATAAAATTATGATTTCGAGGCCTATCTACAAAAAAAACTTCAAATTCAAACCAAGTTTCATACGTTCCTCGCAGAAAGTTGAGTTGATGATGGGAGATACAGTACAATGTACATTCCAGCACAATTTAATTTTACAATTAATTTTTCATTTATTATTTTATATAATTCTTTATTGCTTGTAGGTGCTCCTATTGACCTGTGAGTAATGTTTGCATGTTGTTTGAAATGCTTTGAGAACTTTTTAAATTCAAATAGATATTTTATTTATCTTTCAGAGTCCACCCTGCAAATGCCTGCAGGTAACTCAAGTTGAAATCCCTTAAACATCAACATCAAGATGATACCAAAAAACTGTTTAGGGTAGAAGCATTTCCAGATTAGAGAGGTATTCGGGTAAGTTTTTCTATTGTTTTGTTTAACTTAAATTACTGATTAGTTATCGTCGTTTGAGTTTTTAATTCAAGATTATGTTCTTAAACTCGACTAAATCATACTTAAAAAATTGATTTCATAACACTCATCTCTCCTAGTATGTGTTTGATTTAAGTCCGTCTTACTTCAATTTAATACAAACAATTGAATTGACTTGAATTTCATAAATCGAAAATGAAAAATGAACTCCTACGATAGATTGGATCATATTCAACACCAAGTCTACAGATGAACTTTTCATTTGCCGATGTAACCAATTTGCTCAGCCAATAGTTCAGTTTTTATTCAAATACCATTTCAATATTTATACAATTTGCACAGAAATCAAATAACATTTCTCGACCCCTGACGAGTGCGCTTCAACACATGTAACTTCACAAGAAAATGTTCTAACTTGGCTGAAAAATCTTGGTTAGATTGTGCAACATGTCTACGAATGTCTACGAACGTATTGGAATATGGAGCAGATCTGTAAATCGGCTCCACCCTTTTTCATACATCCTCATCTTATCGGTGTCGCTTGGTCCTGTGTTTTTATCATTGCCAGCAAGGGTGAAAAAGCTCCTGTCGAAGTAAATTCTCGCAACAGAACCGGCAGTTGAAAAATACATTGCCTTGGCAGCCGATACGTGTCCTTATTTTGAACGATACGACAGCGTGTACATGGTGTATAGGACGTACATAGATACATACATATTTGCATTATGTATGAAAGGTGGCTTCGGGTGAGCGCTTATCAGCAACGCGTGTATCACCCACGCGAATACATATATAAACGGGACCGCATATACGAGCTGTTTCCACGAATCAGGACATTGCTTGGAAACTTCGCATGCGAGCCATATATGGCGCTCGTTGGGAGTTACGTAAGCTCGCCCTCCTTTCTCGTCCTGGTTGTACGTCCTTGAAATATACGTGAAAAATCCTCATACATTCTACGGAATTTCTCTACGCTATGTACACAAACAATTTGCAAAATTGTCCTCATGCCGTGTCGTCCCCATTTTTGTATTGGTCCTGTGCTCCCATCCCAGTCGTCATGGCTCCGTATATAATGCTTCCGTTTTGTGCCATTTGTGGCAGTTTCACTCACTTCGGCTGCTACGTTTTGATCTGTTTTCACTGGGAATCGTTGCCGCTACCACCTTGTCACCTACGTTCACTTCACGTTATCCTTTCGACCCAACAGATATTCTCCTATTTTTGTAATTTTACGTAGCCAAGCAGAAATGGAAAAGTTTGACATTCGACTTTTCCGAGCAAGTTATGAGGCATTGCGCGTTTAGAGACCCGAGACTCGGGTGGCCATAAAACAGTGGGGCTCACACGGGCCTCGGATAAACGTGAAGCATCTTTGCATATTCCGCGACGGATGATTGTAGGTAGATGGCGTGGAACGGTTTAATGTGTATATATGGAGCGTTTGGCGAACAAACATAAGTGGAAGGGAAAACAGAGAGAACTCATCCCTCATCGGTTCCTTGCGTTCCCAAGACGGCAAGAGCTCAGTTCCTGTTTGTGCTATAAACATGAGAACGTCAAGCAACCAAGAGTATATATGAGGCACTGAGCTTGAAATAGCATAGAAGGCAGAGCGCCATAAATAAATAATAGAATTGCAAAATAAAACGACCAGCCAAATCGTCGCAGTACTTCTTCCCTCTCCGCTTTTTACCCTTTCCCCTCTGCCAATTGCCAGCTTCCCTAGAACACCGCAGCAGCCTATTCCTTTCTCTGTTGGCCGCCTAAGCCTGTCGGAGTGCTCCATTTTGTTTTTCACCGCAAAGCAATGAAAATCTTGTGAAAGAGTTGACATCTCGTCGCCAAACGTAGACCCCGCCTAAAGTAAGCTATAAAAAATACATGGCGCTCGGAACGCCTCACTTGGCTTGCAAGTCCTTGACAGATTTTTCTCCATTTGTGTATTTTCTTAGAAGAAATCACCAGAAAGTTAAGGATGGAACGCAAAACCACAAGTATGGCATGCTGAATGCAAATTTTTGAATGGCAAGAAGTTGGAATGCAAAATCATATTTCACAAGTTGAATTGCAAACATTATTGGAGGAAAACTATATAAGAAGTTGGAAGAAGAACTTTTCATTGAAAACCTGCTTTGAAGACAGAGAAAAGGGTTTCGGTATAAAGATTATATTATAGAAATGACTTTTAATAAGTATATTTACATTCTATGTTGGACGGTTATGTTAAGAAGTTTTTCTTGTGAATTGCGAAGGTGGTCTTTATGGACGGGGAAAGCAAGGCAAAAAAATAAGGTGAGAAAGGTGCAGAAGTAACTTTAAGTCATTTTCAATTTCGGTAAAAACTTTATTCCATTGTTTTGACAGTGTTTTCGGGGGAGAAGTCCACAAAGTAACAACCTTTTTTCTTACTATAGATACATAGAGTAATGATTGATTTCTTGGTAATTGAACTGCGATTTGCTTAGGGTAGGAAAGTAAGTTAAGGTTATAATTCACATGAATCAATTTTGAGGATTTTAAGACGGTACTGAAGCTTTCACATATTTATTAGAATACCATGCAATTAACTTAATCCGTCTTATGCAGAACTTTAATCAGCAAAAACGTAAAATCAATTTAAATTGTTCTTTATACCGCACAGGAAATGAACAACTTATACTAGAATTCATCAGAAAATCCAATGAGGATGTTTCAGATTTCATCAGAAGATGATCAGGCGGAAGGAGCTCGGTTTAATTTCAAAAGTTTGAAATTAGTCATCCCATTTATCAGGGTCGAATTGGTCCTTTCTGTCCAACTAAGTGTTCCAGTCTCTGGATGCAGCTTAAACCAAACTAGATTGCTTACTGTCAAAAATAAATTTCAATCGGTTCCTAACTAATTTAATTTTTTTTTTTGTGAGGACTCAAGGACCGAATTGGGACCATTTTCTGGTCTCATATCTGTGTTATGTTTTTTTTGTCGTTTTTTATTCAGGGTACACTGTAAGGTACCGCGTTGGTCTGCGTTGGGCCTTTACTTCTCAAATATGATTTAGTTGCTACAAATGGACTGTTCGGTTGCCCTCTAGAAACCATGGAAAGACCTTTGTTCTTTTGTTGCTAGATATTTGAATTATGATGTGCAACTTGCGGCAATAGTTTTACCAGACGTTACTGAGCAATGAAGGGAGAATACTGACAAGAGCATTCCAATCTTTGCCCTTTCACGTCAAAAGCTCCGTGTGTGTTGTCCAGTTGGAAGTCTGTTTGTTTAGCATGGTGACCCAGAAGGTTATATCCTATGTACACCATACTGCTAGGATCCGTATGCTGTCCTTATTTCCTCATTGGTGTTATCTGGTTCTCTTTTGATGAAGTTGAAGCCCAAACCTGTGTAGATAGAAAGGGTAATTCTAGTACCGACACGACTTGTTCATGGATATCCGCCTAGTCAATGGAGTGAATTTGTTTTTAGTACCTGTAATTACGATGGATTGATATCGAGGCAGAATCCGAGATAACACGGACGTAATGTAGTGAAAAAAATTAAACTATGCATTCAGGTCGCTTATTGCAGTAATTATCTTCAAAAGAGTAATACTCTTTCACGTACGGCCCTCTGAATATATTTTCGTTATCACTGTCAGTTCGAAACAGATATTAGCCTTTGATTAATTTCTTAGCTCATTAACCAGTCGTTGGGTTGAAAGTTCTGGCTCGAAAAATCTTTCTTGTTTAAGAGCAGACAGCAACCGTTGTCTGGCGTCTTTTCTTCTTTAAGAATTAACATGATGCTGAAAAAGACCAACATTCGGAACAGGAAAACCTCTAGAACGAGTCAGTTTTCAGCCTGGTATTTGTATTTATTTCTATGTATATTTATTTCTTTGAAATTAATGACCGGTGGTATTATTTTTAACCAAAAGAAGCTTACTATCTTGTTATCATATTCTAAAAATCAAGTAAACTTTGTCCCGACATTCCTACCAGAAGATAAGTATCCAGATGAGCACCACCGGATTGAGGCCCATGTTGTTTTTTTAAAAAAGGAAGTGACTTCATGCTGAGTTATTTCATACCTTTTCTCGATCACACGTTCAAGCATTGATCTAGATCAACTATATCGAACTCCTGTATGTTGGGGATTTTTCTGCTCGCAGTCTGCAGAACTCCATTTAGGCCACTCCTTTAATTAGGTAAGATAGTTTTGCTTCAGTTTCTTGTCGAGGAATTGCGTTTTTGCTGGTATTTGGTATACTCGTCCCATATTAGTCACTTTATTTTACACTGTGTGAAACTGCAGACAACTTTTTTAGGTATGGTTTCACTGTGGGCGAAGTTGTGCCATTCTTAAGCGCGGCTTTGATCAGTAGAAGAAAAATTATGAATCCCAAAAACAGGTTCTCAAGGCTTTTCTTACAACTAACTTGTGCAATATTCACTTAACTATCATTTTTTACATAGCCAAATGAGCAGCTTATTACGGATAAAGTTTTCAACAGAATCATTCGTCCTTGATTGGAGACGATTCACCTACAAACGTACGTTTGAAAATGATTACCCAAAGTTTTAATACTCACCTCTCCTTGTTATTCTGAGTGTATTTACACTAACTTTATTACAGTACCGTGTTGTTCAATAAAAAAACCAAGGGCCGAGCCACTTGCAGACATATTTTAAACAAATTATAAATAAGTTAAATAAAAAACGATGTTAAATTCATAGACTTCCATACTGGTCAGTGGAATAATGCAACCGAGAGACCTGCTCGAGTTGCGGAAAATAACAAAGCATCGGCCAAAAATGATATCTTTAAAAAAGTAATGAAAAACCTTCCTAAAAAAGCTGCAGTTCTTCCCTTCCATATATTTAACGCCACATCAAAAATTTCTTCCTCTACAACCCCCCTGAAATACGCATCAGTACTATTTATTCACAAACTTGGTCAAAAACACACTGCTCGCTTTAAACCAAGAAGTTACCTTACAAGCTATGATAAATTGATGGGGAAAGTTATACTGAAGCGGAAATATCAGCACTTGGAAAACCACAGTATTGTCTCGTCTTACCGGTTTGGTTTCTGGCGTGTTCATTCGACCTAGCACCGACTCTGCCCTGTTACCAAGGACATAAGAAGCGCACTTTAGGATAAATAATGCATATGGTACAGTGTCTGGCTCTTTAAACTGACCCAACTTACTCTTACCCAAGTTACTTACCCAACTTATCGAGTTACCGAGTAAATATTATTTATTCTTTCCCAAACGAACAAAAAAAACCCATTTGGCTGCAATACAAGACACCTTATCTTGTACCTGTAGAAATATACCAAACGGTGTGCCTCAGGGTTCTTCCCTATGTTCCCTACTTTTTCTATACATATGGCGGACATTTCTTCGCATGACCATTGCACATTATTTGCAGTTGCAGATGATTCAGTTTATATTCTGCGTCCCTAGGCTTTAGCAAGATTATTACATACAAAAAAACTCTTTCAGCAGCCATTAATACTTCAGCTATCAATGCTATCAATGCTTCTTTCAGTGGGAATTCAAAATCAATTTCCTGAAAGTCAGGTGAACTTCATCATAAAGAAATGGAACACCGCTTGTTGCCTATTCGAGCAGTGAATTTCTGACTTCCTGAAATGCCCGGGTGCCATAAAAATATTTATCCAAAAATTGCTCCAGCTATGCAGCAAAGTCTCCATAACATTCTTATCAATATATCCCGTGCAAAACCGGAAGTCCAAACTTGATATTTGGAACAGAGTTTTCACTCTTAAAATTGTGACACTGCCAGTAACTTGCTATGGAGCCTCTCCTTGGAGTTGATGTGCCCATGTCTGGAAATCTAAGCTGTCAACCGCGCAAAACAGGTGCCTCAAAATGGCCCTCGTCAGGCCTTTCTATTTCTCGAATGTGAAACTTCATCGGATTGTGGTAATGCAAGATGTGGTAATCCTCCCAAAAATGAAGATGGACCAAACTATCAAAAACAAGTCTAACAAATCTATAGTTAAAACTAAAATGTATCGTGCAACCATGACCTGTGATATTCGTTTGAGTCAAGCCAACAAACTTATTTTTAGATAATTTAAAATTAGATTAATACAGAAATAGCCTTATATAATGTGCGTACGAGACAAAATGGAGCTACCTACGCAAGCTGATAGGAAACAAGGATGAAATGATTCCATTCGGATCCCCCAATTTAAGCTCGATTGAAACACTCAAAGGACGAACAATAAATGAAAATTTAAAACTACAAAATTGCAAGCAAAAATATAATTTGAGGAATTCTCTACAACCTTATGACAGTATCTCATCTGTGTAACGAATTGAAGGCGGAATGCAAGGAGATTCTATCCTGGAACTCAATTAAAATCTTACAATACTTTTTAAAACTCCTATAATTATCAAGTGAAACTCTTTCAAATCTCGTCATTCCGATCAAATAGTGTATGCTAGCATTTGCATCGAACTATTATTCTGCTAGAATGCTAATATGACAAGGAGTCATGCAATGGATCAATAAATTTCTAATCAGAATGGCTTCAAGCGCATAACCATCCCTCATCATCTCGAAGCACGTATTTGTTAGAGGTAACAGAATGAGTGTAAGGAAACGTGAGTTCAGTGTATGTACAGGAAGCACCAGTACAAAGTTTAACGACGAAGTGCTAGACTATCACCTTCCAAATGACTTTTAAGCACGCTGAAGGGCCGAGAGAGATGAAGGATGAAGGAAACTAAGAAATTATGATGTGCAATGGAACGTCTTTCACAAGGATGAAAATTATGCAACGCTATCGTCGGAATCGCTGGTAAAATTAAATTTACAGACTTTCTGTAATGTTTCTACAAAGTTAAGAATCAGAATAATGGCCAGAAGTATCGTTACGCCATGCGTTAACTTTTGTTGCTAATTTATGAAAATAATATAAATCCTTTTCGCATCTACACTACGTTGGGCCTTCAAATGAATTTAAACAAGAAGTGACAACGCATGTATCTAGTTCGTGAACTAATTGAAAGATTCCAAGTTCAAAGCATCGTTCCGACCAAATCGCATCGCAATGTCCATCCTGCCAATATATACTAAAATCAGTGCCACGTTTTAGAGTCAATATCTTCGTCAAATGCGACAGGTAATCGTGATCAAATCGCACGCTTTGCGTACTTTTTCGCTTATTACATGCTCCTCAACTATTAGCAATTAAAGGCGCCTCAATTGAGTGCATGCATTGATAGGACCCTCGATGTGAGATGCGAGCCGTTTGCGATTGAGTCTGTACGGTCCACCGGCCCCAGCATGG
This sequence comes from Stratiomys singularior, assembly GCA_954870665.1. Lineage (NCBI taxonomy): Eukaryota > Metazoa > Arthropoda > Insecta > Diptera > Stratiomyidae > Stratiomys > Stratiomys singularior. The sequence continues at coordinate 12,253,055 of OX940881.1, forward strand.
AAAACTCAAATGGAAAATCTTTGAGGTCAGGAAAAATATATCAACCATGTAGGTATGTGCGATAAACAAATTACCTTTAAGACCTTAAACGAATGCGCCGTGAGTGACGGTGAAGTTCATGTATTTAAGGCTGGTCAGACACAGCGAAAAACGACAACTGATCCTTTCCAATGGACTTGGCTGATATAAGATTGTACTTATCAGTTGGGACGAGCTCTGTGTTCTGAGTTCTCTGTGGTAATCAGGTGGCTAGAAACTTTAGCCCCGAAGAACTTATTCATGCCCCAAAAGCTAGATCCTTGTAAAGTTTGTAGAACAGGATTCATCCATGTGTAGATGACATACTCTCGAATTATTCGCATAGTACCGGGATTTCACTCAAAGACCGATGAACATGTTCACTCTACTCTCACATGATCGGAATGTGCTACAAAAGGGAAAGTCGTGATAGGTCCATCAAAGATTGAGTCTGTAAGATTAATATAGATAATCAACAGCCCTTTCGCCATTCTTTTGCTCCATCTATTTGATCCTATTGTCTACATTTTGTTCAAAGTCGCCTCTATCGTCACCCGTATACAATCAATCGCATTGAGAGCAATACGATTACCATTCCATAACCAAACCAAGTCCTAGGCAAAACAATATCTTTCTCTTATGTCCATTCCATCACAAATCGAAACATAATCCGAGATATTTATAAGATTAGATACTTTTTGCATTCAACTGGCAAATGGTTATGTGGATATCAGTTACATACAAGGAGGGACGAGCCAGAACAATATCAAATAGCATGGATGGCCGCAGGGCTCGGTGGCTGGTCCTTACGTGTTCCAACTACTCTCTTTCTGCGATGCAGTGCTGATGTGTTGGGTAAGAAGATATATGTCCTGACCGAAGAATCAATTTGCTCGAATCCAATAATAGAATAATGGTAAATCGATTCAATGTGGAGCACGTTTTGAATAACGCATGTTCTGTTGAAATCGTGTGACGTCTTCACTAATTGAATTCGTTCCCGTGTGGATTCTGGGATTGGTTTACTTTTGTTTATGCTGGAAAATGTGATTACCGATTAATTCTTGGTACCGGTTTTATCCTTCTGGCGAATATTTTGATGATATTTTAGTAGTTTTTTTTATATAATGTAATTTTCATAAACATAGTTAATATTTTGAAGTGCTTGCTACGACTTTTACTCATGCTTGATAACACGCAGCAGAGTCCATATCTGAGTAGATCGTTTTAATTATATTTGAATGGTAAATCATTTTGTTTCAACTGACAGTTTTCCTGTATTTTAAACATTTTATGAACCCTCGTAAGAAGGGTTAAATGTATTTTTGAATGCCTATTTTAATCTATATTTGATGAATGCTGTATTATCATAGATAGCATCATCCAGGAATAAGTCTTTGTTGACCACAGTCAGAAGAATACCTTAAATGAAAGCGGAAGCATTTAAGAAAATGTTAGTCGTGAAGGAAGTAAGTTTTCATTTTAAACTTTTAGCTCTTTACATAAAATGACAAACCTGCATCATTCAAATTTGATGCTTTTTCAAAATAGAAATTTCAAAGGTATCATTAATGAAATATTTATATTTTTGTATTTATTTTAAGTTCATTGATTTTCAAGAGAAATAATCCGACAATACTTTTTTCGCGGAAAACTGACGAATTGAAAACAAGCGCAATTGCCTGAGCTGATCTTGAATTATGGTGGGCATGCGTTAGTTAGGTTGCGTCTGTTTGCGCCAGGAAGCATTTGAATGAGGTGGATTGAAGTGTTCTTGCTAGTTTTTCATTACAACGAAATTAAAAGGATGACAAGATTAGCGCTGCTGCACTTAATTCGATCGGGAGCTGGAAGACAGCTAAGAAGTTAAAATTTGAGAGACATAGATGGATACACATTGGGAGCATTCCTAGTCACCAAATCCAAAGATGGTTAACTAAGCGCACTGGAACAACAAAAGGATTTCGACTGATGACCGCTTTGAATACCATGACAACAGGGTCAATCAATCAAAAAATACTTTTATATTCATGCTCCTTCACTACGGTCATGCTCCAGAACGGCTCCTGCCATACTTTTTGCAAATTATCAGACTCCTCTGGTTCAATAAGCTCCTTACTTTCTAATATTCTACCTTTTTACCAAATCGAACAGACTTTTTGAAAGCAAGAGATTTCAGAAATGGTGGACATTATGGCGTCAACAACAATAGAACTAAAATCCTTTCCCAAAGAAGCTATTTCGGAATATTTGGGATAACCAGCGTTGTCACTTTGATCTCTGCAAGCAGTCCCCAAAAGTTTACAATGAAAGTGATAAGGTTTCCAGCTCTCCTGGTGTGAAAATTTATTTCCTACTAAACGCAATTATAAAATATTTTGATTATATTTATCTGATAAAAAACAATAAAATTAAATGTGTGGAAATTTATTTTCGCCTAAAGATTTTAGATATAATATGGGACTTAAGAAATTTGTGACATTCATCGTGTTTATGTTCAGCTTTCAAGCATTTGTTAGCCTTTTACTAACGTGACTTCACAGTCATCGTAGGAAAGGCATAGAGGAAAAACAAGGCGAGGAACAAGCTTCTGAAGATCGGCTTTTCTCCGAAGCCGGTACATAGAAAGAAAGCGACATGGAGCACAGACATCGCAGCGGATGCGGAATCTGTTTCTCAGTCATGCAAGGTGCATGTGTCTACATATGTTCCATGTTAAAAAAATGGTGAGTGGTAAATGTCTAAAATCTTGCTGAACCAACACTTTTTGGGGTGAGAGAATGAGCTGGAGATCGATTGGACCATTTACGTATGGTCTCATCTTAAGGAAATCGTAGACTAGGAAAGGCTCATGTCAGCTACAACAACAAATTCCTTTGCTTAAGGCAAAGCAATCGGCACCATATATTTGGTCCTGCGGATGAAAGTATATGTGAACCTTAAATGGATCGTAGTCAAATGAACGGAGCTTCCTTTCACTTGAGAGGGGCCTGTTGCACTGGAGAGAGGGCCAAACCCAATCACTCAATATCTAAGGACTAATCAATGTAGCTTGAATTCTGCTGAAAATTTAGGAGCTTTGGTTAGATGCGGTATAATGGCATTGTGCTCGGACAAACAGACAAAATTTTAAGGGCGTGCAAAAGAATAACCTCTAAATCAACTAGTGAGCAAAATATACAGAGACAAAGTATACGTTCCTATTGTCTTTAAACATATCTGAGGAACCCTTACGAATGAAAGAATGAGTTACAATCTTGTGTAGTTACAGCCAGCACTTAAGCAATCAATATGTAACCAATGAAATGCCACTACTAATAACAAATAAGGAAAGTTATTTTTGAAGAAGGTGATACAAATTCAGTTTAACCACAAGGCTGCAAAGGATTACACCACAGAGTGACATATATTCACATCTACTACAGGTTGGAACCTTACGCAGAACCGAACTAAGAACGGCAACCTCAGCAGGATTCTCATAAGTGGAATATAATGTCTGGGTTGATGACGGCCACGTCTCCACTATAACATAAATTGATTGATTATTCATGAAGCATATAAAATCGATTATTCCCGGAAAAATATTTACAACCGTCGTGAATGCAACGATGAAGTTTATAATCCGTGATGATATACTTACATACGCGAAAAAAAAATTTTTTAATATGAAATCTGATACTAAATGTCACGATTTTGCGCAAATATATTCACAAATGATCTGGTTTATTTAAAAAAAATTCAAAAAATGGCTTGAATTGAAATGCTTTCAGACATGAAAAGTCCGAAAGAGTTTCTTCAAAGAAGAAGTTTTAGAACCAAGTTCCGATCCAATTCCAGTTCCGATCTGAAAGAAAATGTATTGTTTACTCAACGTGCAGGGACTATAAAACCAAGTTCTGCTGTAGTATGTGTCCAAAACCATAGTATGGGGAGCAGCCTGGGATAATACGCCCATAGTGCACGACGATAAATTTTATATAAATGTGATAAATTTTATTAAATATAAGTTTTTAAAGCTTTTGCTGTTCATCTGTGTACTGATCGTTGATTTTTATAAGATAGTTTTTTAAGCACAAGCATCCATTGGGGTCTTCGAAACACCCTGCGAGGTATAGTGTTCTTTCCAGCATGCATAAGGTTCAGCTGCTTACCTTATTTATTTCTTTATTTTCCAAAAGTAAGCCTCTAAAATGTTTTTCGACTTTTAATAGTTTTTTTGTGAGTTTAAGCAAATACTGGCAGTTTCCCGAATCAATAACGCTTAACAACAATCGTCCTTGAAATAGAATTATCCAGCTTCAACGATTTATCAATGCAATAAAATTAAAATTTTATTAGAAATCATTGAATTTACAAAGCACAACAAAACCTTCCACACATTGAATACTTAGCTATTACACAATCTCTCTGACCCATTGAAGAATAGAAAAATAGGAATTATTAATTCATCTTCAATTACAACTCATTGAGTTTATTTATCAATAAAAATACACATCGAAGTCTTCCCCATAATAACTTTTTATTCTGCTCCAATTAGAGAGCAATAAAAAAAGAATTTCCCATAATCCCCATCTAAAACACGTGTACCAACTTGAATAAATAATGCCGTGTTTTTGCGAAATACCAAACCCACAATTCCTATAGTCCTCCCTCAATAGATCGGCAATCCCATTGTAATGATACCATTCTACATCAAACATGCACTGTTATCACCATAACCGTATGCTCACCCTCTCCAATTTCGTCCTCCTTCTTTTTTTTAAATCGCACAAAATTGCCAATCTTTGCAAAATGTCGAACCCATTAAACATCCTTGACGTCAGTCAATGCGGAAGCAGTCAAACCGCATACCACCTTTTCAGCACAAATGTATCTCAACTGTCGCTAATATATTTATTTTCCGCAAATCGTATAGAAACAAACCGCATCAACACGCCGAACAAGAGCGAAATACACATGGACTACAAAGGCTCAAAGTAGTCTGTTCGCCCCCTTATGTATTTTTGCAAATCTAGTTCAGTGCACGCTTTTAAATGGCCCATTGATGTCAATTTGCGATACGAAATCGCATTCCGTTGATAAACAACAACCTCTGCTATATAATAATTCACTCACCCCAATGGAGATATTTCGCTATATCATGCAAATAAGTGTCGAAGTTTGCCAAACTGAGGGTTCGTCGTTATCCATTCCAAGGCCGGGACTCATGCTATCAATTTCATGACTCCCCCAGTGCATTTGCTTTTCGCAATGCAAAAATTATGCGTGAATCGTCCCTTCTAGCCTGTCAACAGGTCTTTTGTATGCAAGCCAATGCACATTTACACCTCCTACTTTATCCTTGCCCTCACTTCTCTTCTCTTTCGCCCGTTGCTTTTCCTTTTTCACCAAACTCGATGCTCGCTTGCATTGGCCTCGATTATACGTCGAGGGTGAGACTGTCCTGTTGCACAACATTAAGTGGTCGACGTCCAAGGATTGCCCATGATTGATGTGGGAACTAAGCAGAATCCTGAAAACTGGTTTTGTTGACCTAAGGACGACCCGGCGCCGGTAATTCATTGCAAATCCGACGTGACATGCCAATAAACGGAGAGTGAAATTGCCTTGCACAACATCAGCACTCTGTTGTGACCTTGACAAGGGTGAGAATAAATCACATCTTGCCCCTCACCCCTGCTGACGGAACTCCTGTTTAGCGGACATAGGATTGACCCTTGTGCACTCTGCCACAGTTCATATTCTGATGGCCATCAGCAGCAGTTCCTCCTTTTGTTCGCACAATGTCGCATTTAATGGAATTTTATGGTTCCCCCGAGAAGAACTTCAACTTTGACTGGCGAAAAGATAGAAAGCGAGAGTCACTAGTAGTGAGTTACCATCGAAGACCGGCCACATCCTGTTGCTTGTTTGGTCATTTTTGAAGGGATGTTCGATGGTTTTATGGTGGTTTTTTTTTCGTATGATTATGCTGAATCGAGAGCAACAAGTGATAGCTTTTGATTAAGCTTTTCATAATGGATTCGGTGAATTCTTTTGAAATTCAAAGCAATCAGAAGTCTCTTTCGTGAACAAATTTAAATCCTTATTTGCTTTTTGAATCGGAATATTTTTCATATCAATCCGGATAAGTAATATTATTATTCACAATTAATACGTGGGAATTTTACCTTTTTAGACGTTTTTTGAGTCCTTTTGTGACAGATTGGAGTCACAGCCAGGACTCTAAAAAAAGGAAGTTATTAAAGACAATAAAGGACAAATAATTTAACAAACCCACCTTAAATGAACTATGAAAATGAACTAGCAAATGAGGCAAATCGAACCGAACTTCTCAGGATAACTTGAAAAAAATTATGGTGCTTTCAGTTTCATGCCTGAAGTCAATAATATTGAAATACAATCAGGATTCTCTACGTGGCGTTTCCAGTAGATATGGTTAAAATATTTCATTGTAAGAGCATAAGTTTGATGTTATCCATGTCATGCCACAGCTCAAAGTAAATAAAACCTGAATTTAAATTTTGTGTTGCCTTATTAGTTGTTCCTTATGAAATCGATTTTCAACAACAGTCTACCACTCAGCTTGTCTAAGACTTCAAAACAGGATATCATTTTTAAAAACACTGCTCCAATGAAAAGAAACAAAATTTGATGGACGACGTGGTATGCTATCATCTTTCTAGACACCGCGTCCGTGTAGAAGCTGCCTATGGGAAAACAGCACTAGACTATTCAACAATTAGTTTTTTCCATTAAGTCAAAAAAGGATTTAAGATCAGATACTATCCCTGCGGATATATTTCAATAAGACTTTCTGAGGTGTTCAGACATGAACTGCAGGTGGAATTATAACAGATGATTTTGCCCCATTAGTCTCTGGGTACACATCAATGAAGCGCGAATCAAGGAAGAATAGGCTAATGCGGGGGATAGGGAGCTCAAAGACAACACAAGTATTCCTTGTGCACCACGACCACACCGTTTTAGCCAAGCAACATAGAAAGCTGAAACGGTCATTCTGACGCATAAAAAGATTGTTAGATTACGTAAGATTGGTGTCTGAGACTTACTTGTAGAGTCAAAACTTGTTGAGTTGAGGATCTGAGATTATAAACAGAGTACAAGCATAGTTTCCAAAAACAAATGAGGGCAATGACTGTTAAAGCTAGCGCAGAAGACTTCGTCATTAGATGACTTATGGCCAATGCAAGCTAAAAGAACTCTAACATGTGTCGCAAAGTCAATGCTTCTATACGTGGCAGAAATATTCAGAGAAATACTCGAATAAAGCCTGTCGTGCAGCCTTTACCGATGAGAAACGACGCACTTTCTACAATGGGAAGAAATCCTAGGTGCATGAGCTGATGGGGATTTTGACTACATTGCTTTTCAACGATTTGAGACAGCGGTCCGTTCCATAGAATGGTGCAAGAGACCTCTACCTGATCCTGATAAAACTGATGTCTTCAACCACACATACACAAAATCATTAAGTCACAGCTTTTTGATATCCTGCTTTGGAAAAATGAACAATTCTTGTTATAACTGCATATTAAAGGATGCTTGTATCTGTTGAAGCTGGAGAAGTGGGAGAACTCCATTCAGATAGGTTCATTGACGAGATGTCAATCAATCAGCTAATAAATGAAACCAGGTGGTTCATTCCGCTAGCAATAAAAACGGATATGCTAAGTCGGCTAACGTTATTCAGAGGGGAGGGAAAAAGTCCTCTTTTTCCTTCCTTTTCCGTAAGAGAGAGGATTTCTATGACCCAAGTCGTCATAAGGTGTACAGTTGTACGGTGTAAAGTTGCTAAATTTTAATTTTTGACTAAATTTTTTCTTCTCAAGCCGTGGGACCAGTCTAGAGTTCTTTAACCTCTAACTTCTTCAGATTGAGCCACTTTTTTCCATGCTTATCAGCTAAACCGAGCTTCAGCTCTTTTAGCGCGAATGACCGAATCCATTACATACCTTCTAATTTCATTTTGGATTCCTTTGAATCCACCTCAAAAGGATGGAATTTCCCCTACTTTGAATGGCATCAGACGATCAGATAAGACCCATTTGAATTTTTTCCTTAGCCTTATCGGGCTCTAGTAGTTTTTAAGAAACGTTACGGCTCTCTTGAGCTATCGTCCGACCAGTCGAAAGAGTGAGCGCGTGGAATTGTCAAAATGCAGGGTAAGCAAAATATTTGATTGGTTACGTATACATGGTCTTGTTGTGCTTATGTGGAGCGGTGTGTTTGGGCAGATTTATTGGAAACATTTTGTTTCGGTTTGCTTCAATCCTTCTGTTTATATGTCTCTAGTTCGTTACCTTTTTGGTTTTCCTAGTTGAATGGGCACGTACACGATGGATGATATCTGAGTTGGCCTCCAGTTGTTCATCAGTAACTTGTCTACCTTTGGACGTTTCTAGTGATTTCAGGATGAGAAGTCTCTATTGTTTTCATTTTTCGGGCTGTACATTTTGATTTCACCAAGATATTCTCTGTAATTGATCTTAATTTCAATTTGTTGAATCTTCGGATCACATACGACTCCTTCTTTCTAATTCTGCAATGAATCTGCTTTCATCATATTCAAGGTAACATTACAACAAGGTAAGGTTCCTAAGTTATATAGCTGGAATGGAACTTCTAGGTGTTATGTTTGTGAAATTTAGGCGGTAGGTCGAAAAAATCATTAATTCCGGGAGATTCATACACTCTATAAATGTAAAGACCCGTTGATTGATTGAAATGAATAACAAGCATCAAGACAAACAAGGAAACAAGGATCAACGATCAGGGTTAGGAGGCAGGTAACAAGATGTATCATAAACTTTTTCCTAGACCTTAGTTCTGATTTCGAGTATTATTTTCATCCGAAACAGGTAACTCTGTGTTAAAAGGTGTGATTTGGCTAGAACTAAGTCATTTTATTGAGTTTTATCTAGTTTTGCATTGATGGCTGGATATTCTTGGTAATGATACCGCAGAAGTAATTCAAGTACCTTGAGAGCATTCATTAGAAATGAACTAGAACTTCACATTTTGGAGCTTTTTTAGATTTGGCTTTGTTTGTTGAAAATAAAATTCAGGGCTCATTTAGCTGCTGTAAGTTCGATTTGGACATTTTTCTCAAAAAAGGATATCCCGCACTCTTTAATTTAAAAGTTCAGAATCATTTTATAGCTGAAATAAAGTAAGAAAAAAGAAAATGACTGGCGATTTTTGACAAGAACTCCTGACACAAAAAATTTAATGGCGAAACTGACGTTTACAGACCCCATCGTTGAAAATCTTCTTGCACAAAACATACACTATGGAGCTCGTGGCAAAAGAGAAAATTAAAATGAATCAGGTGGTCAGTTTGGTAGATTTTGCAGAAGAGCCTTCGTCACATGGTGCTGTAGACGTCTAGCTTATTGCAAATGACCTGATGGAATCAACCTGTGATATGAGCGTGGTACCCTGAAATCTGGGTGAAAATATGCACATATACAGGCTGCAGTATCTGGGGTAAATCTAAAGATCTCAAGACTGATAATCTGCCGCACCTTCCAAGATATGGAAAAAACCTTGAACAAAGCATACCAAAAGGGAAGCTGTGCTCCGACCCTCATTATTTAGCTATTTGCTCACTTCCGACGCTTTTCTCCAAAAGGATAACCCACACGTCTCGATTGATAAGCTGAGCACAATTATATATCTTGCAAAATAAAGACGGGAAAAGGGATTCAACTGAGATAAAAACGACCGGTAATTTTTGGAGTAGCATCTACTTGGTGAACACATTAGTATGAGCATGACCCAGTATATCTTTCACTTCCAAAGAAATTAATGCCTGTTGTCCATATTGATTCAGCACGAGAGGACGAGACAATATGATTTCATAAAATATTTGAAAAAAAAAACACAAAACACATTACGCTCAGCGATTTTTCTCGATAGAATCGCAAAGCAATAAAGTGTAAATGTTTAACTTTCAGCGATGGTAACTTCTTCACAAGCACATATAGTAACGTTATAATGTTAACAACTCTAATCAAATCCGATCAATTTCAAATCAATCATTGGTTCAAAATATTTTCCAAACTGACTGTCATCCAATCTTGCTTGTATCGATTATGCTAGAGCGAGGATACATAATACGTCAGGCGGCTGATTATCGTGTTAACGTGCTCGCTCCCCAGCGCGCCAAGCATTAATCTGGATCTCGCCAATTGACCTATCGATTGATGTATCGGTTGTGATCGCTAAACTATTCAGGTGCCCATCATCATCAGGCAAAGGCTCCATTAACCTTTTGATTTGGTGATAACGATCGCTCCATCACTGGCTAATTTCGCGGGCAACAACGTCGTTAGGCTGCTTCGCTTTACACGACACCGAGATCCTTTGCGTTTATGAAATTAAGTTGCGCCCGCCGAATCGTGTATGGAATCTAGCACTGGACGAATAGTACTTATATGGAAATAATAGATACAATAGCTGTTAGATTGGCTGATGCTGGGATGCAGAGGTGGTGTATCTTCTGGTTAGATTGAACCAAAAGGGCCTGCCTGGTATTGCCTTCAAATTGTCACGCTAAGGAGACTCTGTTGGGGGTCTTCCGAACAGATAGTAAGAAGAGTGTGCTCTGAAAGCTAGCTCCTTAATTTATGAATAAGTGCGAGCTTTCTTTTGAGAGTGGTTCCAAAAAATCTCGAAAACAATCTTGCCAGGTCACTTGGAGCCTTTGTAGTCTGAAAGCCGAACACCTAGATCCGTTTGTGAAGCTCTGACTCCACGATTTTCTCCATGGAATCTCCCATAACTGCTGCGATCCACAACAAGCCATTATTGCGCGCGAAGGTGACTATAGACTTTTGCGCGTACTACAGCTGGGGCTCGAAATTGAGCACTATTAAACGCACATATAAACGGTCTCGCTGGCACATTGCATCTTCTTTGAATGCGCACATGAGCTGTTAAGATGCAATCAAGACTCAGAGTAATTTATTTGAGAGGCTGACTCAAGACGGTTGAAGCACGCTTACCCGAGAGCTGGCGAATCGCATCATTGCCTTAATATTTGTACAAAAATTCGTTACAGACCGCGTGGATTAAAAGAGTTACCGCGATATCGCGATCAACTTTCTCGGTTCTTTTCCTTGATCTTGCAAGAATGCAAGAACTCCTATGATCTGCCAGGCGTAAACCGAGCATGGGTTTTCTCACTAAGTTTGCCTACTATTCAACCGCAGGAATGGTCAACGTTGTGTGATAGCACTCTGATGTTGACTACAATGTGTTCCTGCTATTTTGTCTTTAGCAATGCATGCATGTTTGGTGTTCCCGACCAGCAGGAAAAGAAACTCAGTTGTTAGTTCCAAGCACTTAATATTGAGTGAAAATTTTCTCAATTTCAGAAATGGGTGATGAATTTTTAAAAACGTTTAACAATACCTCCAGACGAATCGGCTTTGCACGGGACTCTTGCCAATTTAACACGGACCCCAAATCTTTTCGTACCATGCATTAGTGAATAATCATCCCAGAATTTCCTAGAAGGGCGTCATGCAGCCATCTCAGGATAGCATAGACGCATTCATGCAAACACTGGCAGGCAGCCATGATATCACTGATCTTTTTTCGGTGGAGTTCCGCACGGTTCATACATAGCGCCAGCGTTGTTCTTACCACTATGTCTTGGCAAACGCGCACAACTCCCTCAATAAAATAAATACCGTGCAATTACCGGCTATGATTTATTTACTCACGGCGAATATTTATCAAAGTCTAATTAATCGGTGATAACCCAATGCTCGGGAATATATTTTTCGATCGTTCTTTTGACTTTCTGACTTTTATATGATTTTGAAATTGCTAAGCGATCGACTAAGGCTACTTTTCCACAATGCCGGAAAACAACGTGTAGTAATGCGAAGATACATGAGACGATTCGAGGCTCGATTTGAGGTAATTGCTAGTTAACATCGTGGAAAATGTTGATCTACAGTTTGATTTTCGCTAGTTGAAGAGATCATCGTATTAAAGAGGTTCTAGCTTTACTAACGCCGTTTAGAACATGTGGTTAGTATGTTTAAAAGACATGTTGAATTGTGCGGTTAATTATATTCTAGGTAATATGAATTATGTTTGGATTCAGCCCAAAGCTGTGAATCACTTTTATTAGTAGAATCCAACAGAACAGCCGGAATTCCGGAAATTGAAGCCTTCCACAGGTTTTCACCTTTGTCAGCTTTTGTAGTGTTTTTATTACTATTAATTTATGAGTCTTATCATTATGAGTTTCATAATTAGTTATTATTATTTCTATTGCTGCAAATATTTAGATGATTTGCAATGAGTAAGCCAAACATGTTCTCGCTCCAAAGCCCAAAAAAGACAGCACTGCAGGTGAAGTCCGAAGAATCAGTCAAACTCAAAAGCTAGGAACAACTGAACAACAACTAAAGCCAAATGATGAGGCCACTTACTACGACGTCCTTAAAAAAGATAGGAAATCTGGAGGCTGATAATACAGGAGCAATTAAAAAAATAAGACAGGAGCATATACAGGAGCAATATACAGGAGCAATTAAAATAAGAACAATACGACCGACCAACATAACTGGCTTTGTCTTTATTTTTTGAGTCAGAATGCTCAAATAAAATGACGTGAAAATTACGTTTAGAACAGGCGAGAGTCACAATCTGTTATCTGAACTCGATAACCGATGGCCTTTTCGGAAATAAGAGGTGCCAAGTGTAATGTAGAGGCTACTTAAGCTGAAATGATCATACTGCCCAATACTCCCGAAACAAACTTTAGGGCGAGACTAATACCTGCCAATTTAAGAGGGTAAAGTTTAAATCGTTAACCTCTCAGGAAAAAAAAACGCATCACATCTGCTGCACAAAGATAATGTCGGTATGTTGATCTCAGAGCATTATTCTGATTCGTAGCTTTAGATTTTAAGCTTTTGGATACATATTTTCACAAAGCGAAGAGCCTGATCGAATCGACCAGTATATGTTACTCCTGGTCAGAAGGCGAAAAAAGGGCAGATATGCGACATTCTGTATCTTGTGTAAATCCATCGATCTGAAGCCAATCGATCTGCCTTTTGTACCAAGAAGTAAAAAGGGATAGTGTTCAATAAGTCACTAAGCTATGCAGAAGGCAAGTTATGAAACGTGTAGTAATCCTCCTGATTAACCTGCTCCTTGATCGCACTGATCTTGCTTGGCCACGTTCCGAGAGAGAAAGGAGTCGACTCACTGCTAATTTGCAAACAGAAGTTAGCGAATGAATGCCAGACTTAAGGTCCGTTTTGCCTATCGCAGGACCCAGATCGGAACAGAATTCGAGAGTATTCATCCGGATGAGTTACATGGTCATCGAGTCCAGGATAATGATAGTGCGTTAGCCTCATGATCAACTAGAAGATGAGCTTCTCTCATCAAATATAAGGATAGGGCTGTAATAGAAGTGTCGACTCTCAGCCGTCTGATGGATAACATCGAGGAATACGTCAACTGGTAAGGCTAACAGAGATTATTGAGCTATACGGCTTGAGTTGAAACTCTCACTCATAGAAAATGATTTAAGTAACAGCACTGTGAAACTGACGACTATCTGACTGATGGCTCCAGCAATCTCAGCTCATCGATTGTGTCCTGCAATTGAAAAATCCGAGGGGCGATTCAGTGTCCCAATCAATAATGTAGAATTAGTGTGTGCTAGACTATTTCGGTGGTTCTTGGAATACCTTCCGCAGTATTCATACATACATTCCACGTTTTTACAATGTTGGAGACTTCCAGTTCGGTGAAAGTTCATGAAGCTCGTCTTCTCACCTTATTCGCTACTGACCTTCTATAAACATTACGTCAGGATTCTCGCCTCAGATCCGTAGCATAGCACGGATCTTATTATTGCTTGGTGTATTGGATATTTTATTCTCTTGTGACATGAAGTGATCTTAAGGATTGGTAAAACTGAAATAAGGGATATATGAAATCTATTTTGACAATCAAATTTTCAAATCCTTTAAGACGGCTGTCATTTGATAATTTAGTTTTGATTTTTTCAAATGAAAGTTGAATTTATTTATTCAAAAAATCAAATCAATGCAAAAATGTCGTTTGCGAAAGCTCAAGACAGTATGGGAGAAAGTTATATCTGTATTTGCCAAAGTTTAAAAAACGAAGAACATTAACACGTTGCTCAAAACCAATACTTGTCTTTCCTTTCGGAAGGATACGTTTCGACTTCTTCTACCTTTCTTCGGTTCAACAAAAAGCAATTCGTCCGAAAAACAAGTACAATAACTCAAAAAAAAGTTAGGACACTTTTCTCTGATTTGGAACGCCAAGGATGTCAGACAACATTACTAAAGCATTTTATATCGTGAAGCGGTTTGTGTAAAAGAATTTTCTATTGATTTTCAATGTAAGCAACGGCCTAATTTCATTACATACACAATCTTATCAGTAAACAAAGCAAGGAATATGTGAACTGGACATCTGAATCGCACTTTTGCCAACGATACTCGTTTGCCCGAAGAATCTACATTTTATTTTTTCTTATATAGCCTCAACCCTCATTCTTTTTTTCTCAGTTTTTTATTCCTTAGATTGGCAAATATTTTGAAATTTGTTTCCTTCCTAATGATCCCAATTTTGATACTCTAATTTCAAAGTTCCTTTTTTAATTTTCTTTTGAGTTCTAAGCATGATGTGTGAAACTCAATGAGTGTGAAATAAATTCAGTGAGACTTATGTTATGAAAATGTCTTTCTTACAGGGAAGGAAACATGACTCTTCGTGGTGCTGGGAGCATTAGTGTACAAGGATACCGAGCGCAATAGTATGTGTAAATCAATATGTGATAATTGAGCTCTGTAAAGAATACTTTCCAATTTTTAAAATAAATTTTTTGCTTAAAAATATGTTGCCTTTGGAATTTTTTCACGTGTTTCTAATGTAAGTGCCATTAGTTGTGTGCAATAGGAACCTTAAAATCTGCCATTTATGGAAGAAAAATTTCAGAATTAATTGAAAATTATAAAAATAATTTAACAATAATAATAAAAAATAAATTATAAATTAAAAAAAAGGTGAATTAAAATTGATAGTTATGCTATCCGTAGTAGATTTTTAATGAAAGAAACTCGAAATGCAACTGTAACCCCTGAAGGCGTTTGGCGCTGAATATTAAGACTCGATAATTTGCTAAACATATTCTATGAAACCTTTCACTATACAAAAAACGCGAATCCCTGGCACCATTGGCATATATACCATCAATTTTCCGATTGAATTCATCATTATAATGATCACAAGCCAGCAGCCTTGCACTTACACCTGCGGCAACTAACTTCAAACTCCTCACAGCACCTCAATGTATTGCCTGTTGCTGCTCCCCATTTCAATCGCGCCACCAATACCGCTCACTTGGTTCAGTAAACTTATAAAATTGCTCCTATGAACTTATAATGATTTTGATATGAAATTAAACCCCATATCGCACTCGATTATCCTGCGGCATTTCAAATGGCTCCAGAGCACTTCGATGGGTCTCGCGTATGGCGCATACATGCAGAATAGTGCAGAAAAATTGAATCTACCATTATGCGCGGATTCCGCAAGTTTATTTCTCGTCCAGGCGACCATAGTCGAGCAAGCGATCATCTTCGGTAACGATCAGTACGATGATGAGATATCAGATAAGTTTTTCTAGCCTGTTAGAAAATTATACACATCAAAAGAGTAAGATCAGTTCGTCGCACGAATGAAAATGTTAGTCTTGGGATCAGATACTTGGCCAGAGTATCGCATATGCAATCATTACATCTAGGATGTTGCGGAAAAGCCAAACGATCTCATGCTACATCATACGAAATTGCCAAAACGCGGTTGATATATTACACATTTGAAATTTTTCATAAGGGTCAGGTTAGACTAACTATAATTGACTATTTCGAATGTTATCGCAAGTATGATTGGTGTAGGTGAGTATGTTTCAATTATATATACATGAGTTCGCATATAAAAGGACCAGATTATCCACGAAAATAATGTGCCATAATTCCTTATCTATAATCCTCCTAATCAACTCTTATTAGAACTTGCGCAAACTACACTACATAGAATCGAAGGAGTGTCATTTAAAGCAAGCATTTATCACTTTAAGTGTGATTTCAGTTCAATTTTCAGATCATGTTTCATGTTTCCTTCTAAAGATGAAAAAATCGGCCCAGTAGATTTTTGACATATCTACTTCCACAAAGTCGCAAACAACATCCATCCCTCAACTCTAACTAAGGATTGGCTGTGGCAGACTTCATGCTTATTGAGAGTCCCTTCACCAGACGTTGCCTCCGATACTCTCTACACACTCTCTTACCTTTACTCAAATACACTCTCTCTCGTGTCAGATTTGTAGAATTTCAATTGACTTAGTAGATATTCAAGAAAACAATGTCCTATCCTCAACTCTGGCTAAGGATTAGGTGTGGCAGACTTCATGCTCTGTAGTGTCCCTTCACCAGGCATTCACTCACTTACTCTCTTACTTTTACTCAAATATCGAAACACTCTCTTCCGTGGAAGCTTTCCAGGTTTGTAGAATTTCAATTGCTTTCTGAGATACTAAATACAGGTTTGACTTTTCCAAAAAGGAACATAGATCATCTGGGCTAATTGGCGCCTCAACATTCATGTCTCTCCTCTTTATGTCACACACACGTACCATACACTGCTCGAATTCAAAAAAAAAAGGAACCTGCGCTACGAACAGCCACAACAAGGTTACCACTTTACAAGGAAAGCCGATCGAATCGAAATCGGTTCGTTATTTAGTCTGATTTCACGAATGATTTCACTGAGCACTATTCTTTGTGCCTCTCATTTTCATATTCTTCCATTTTTCTTCTTCCAGCACTGTCGCAGTACTCTAAGATTAATCTAGTGCGAAGAATGAAGGTTAGTACAACTTTAAAACGTACTTCACTACAGCTACGTCTAACTTATCTAGTAAGGAATTACTTAGGTCCTTTGTAGTATGGGGATCTTTCGTTGTTCCGAGGAGCCTAGCGGAACATAACTTTGCATACTTCGTAGATCTCCAGGTCCTACTGGAACGACGCTTGCTCCCGGTGCTGGGTCTACTCAACGCAATGGTCCGAATACCTGAAAATCAAACAAGAAAAGTATTAACGCCCTGTGACCCAAAGACGGGAAAACCAAACAGAGAAAAAAGAAGCCTAAACTACTCCTTAGTCGTTCATCTACAACTCGCCACGCTCCAAATTCGTTGAATCAAAGCTGAGAAGAGCTGAAAAACCAATCTCACCACGATGAATTTAGCAATTTTATCCTTAACGAAATCCGAGTAAATCACATGCCGTTGCATATCCTCGCTTACTAGGAAGTCATAAAAGTGAAAGGTTGTTGCGGTACAGTTGAGCGTCCATCTAAATTCATACTAAGCTGATTGTCAAACCAATAACAGTTGGCACGCGGTTCCTTTTGTTTGCTTTCGTTTCAACGTTAAACCGATGTCTCATAACTGCCTACGTTAAAACCGTCATAACCTAAGAACCCTGAATCAGAGCTCAGGAATATATTAAAGGATTGGGTCTCTGTCATTCTTCAGCCCGAAAAAAAAACCAAATGATACAGAGGAAATAAGCCGGCAAACCGTGAATCCGTACCCAAGAAAACACAAGAAAATATACAAACTTCTCATTCAGATTGCCACTAGACAAATTTTATACCCTTAGTATGCATACCCACATGGGCGCAAAAACGGCCAAATATCATATTTTTGGCAAAAGAATTTAATTTGACTCTGATTTGACAAAAGAAATGAGATCATTTCTGTAAGCTGATCCTAAAAAGGACTTAATTCAACATGATTTATTTCAAATTTTTCAACGTTTTTGGCGGTAATCGTGTCGGAATGACGCTTCGCTGTCGAGTCATCGTCAAATGAAGATGATTCGTATTAAAGCCGGCCTTGTTTGAAGACGTTTTGCTACGTCTTAACAATGATTACACAAGGATGAGAGTCCCTTTAAACAGAAGGCATATTTAGAAACAAATGCCTCAGGAGTCAACAGTAACATTGAAGCTAGTGCTACAAGGAAGTTGATAATCAAAATCTATTTCTTTGATAACCAAGCGCATTAATAGATCCTTGGACAAATGTATCCTATTAACAAATGTATCCTTGGAATCGAATGTTTTTGGTCAATATAATGCAGCTGTCACTTGTTTCATTGAAAGTCTGCAGCAGTAGACTAGCCGTTCTGTGTCTTCCTTTCCGTAGTCTTCAGCTGAAGATTAAGCCACTGGAAAAAAATAATTTCGAGGACACAAATCCCTGGGCGGCCGCTAGAAATTTCTTGAAAAACCTTTAGGAATCTCTTGATTCGCAACATACTTTCTGAGTTGTGCTGAACCATGCACTGATGGTCTACCGCATATCAGGTGCAACACTTCATGAGAATGTTGAATTTTGACATAAGTCGGTCCAAAACTAATTTTTAACTGAACTCGAAAAGGCGTTTTGTAACTGGAGTCTAAGTTCCGATATGATATTCTGGACTAAATATCTGGCTGATCCCCCGGAGAATCATGTCATTTTTGATGGTACATACCAGTTGAATTTCGAATTAAATTATTTGCTTAAAGCTTTAGGCTCTGCACAATGAGACTTGTGAAAAAGTGAGAGATAATTTTCAATGTTCTTCTTACAAACTAAGGCGCGGGGACACAAAATTGGCGAAGGAATCAAAAGATTGAATGAAGTTGTAGAAGCAAATAACGTCAGCTAAAATACGGTAGGAAGCTCAATCTAAGAGCTCCTAGAAACTGTGAACAGGAAGTTGTATGAAACCCATCCTGAGAGTCCTTCCAAATGGAAGCCGATACACTTGGCTTGGCAAAATTAGTCGAGAATCCGTGTACAACGTGGCCAAAACAACAAATAGGAGAGAATATAAAAGGCCTAAGGCCTCTGGGTCAACATGCCAAATGACTGGGCATCCAAAGGGACGAGATAGGAACACATACTTACTGACTTGAAAAGCCGTTTTTGCAGGCATTTTAAATGACTAAAAACGGAGTTTGGTGGCTACGAAATTATGGGTTCTTCTTCCTCTCTGTGAGCGGACAGGAAGTATATCCGCAAAAACTAAATCACATGAAGGCACTAGTTGCAAATGCGGTATCCACCAAGCGGTCCAGCACAATTCACATGTTCATGAATGTGCCGCAGCGAATCATACTCTAGATAGTGAGGAAGGATATGAACTCAAGTCCGTACAACACTTTAAATATTACATATGAACCAACCTTCAAATTTTATATTTTCCATCAACCTGCAACATAATGGTTACTGCATAGTCCTCGCCAATTTTCATATATGGGAAGTGATCGCATTTCAGACAAATGTAATAACAGACCTAAAAGGAATCATCGCGATCATCACAACAGCTACAACTCGCGAGTATCATATTATCCAGGTAATATACTCCACGGTTGTACGAGGATCGTAGTATATGAATGCGGCAATATGATGAGTATGTTGGGTCCATTGCAAGATCTTCCCGTTTCGCTATCGCGGCTGCATCGCAATTTCCATTTCACATATGGATAATTTTTGATCTTGAACGTGACCGTGTAAACAATATGATCGGTCAGGTTGCTCTCCAGTTGGGATCACGTACTAAACAAACATATTACTCGGGCTCATGCGCCATTCCTTTCGACGGACTGGAGCCTGGAATAAATTGATGTTAACTATGCGATACACGAAGCTGGGCCGGGGTCAGTTAAGGGCTTTCACTATCTTACCTGTTTGTACCTACTACACATCCCGATTCGAAAGAGTGGCGCCCGTACACCACTCCCCTCGGTGTCCTGAATGCGCGATTCCCGCTCTGGTAGTTCAATAGAGACGAGGTGATGTAAATTTTTCATTGTTTCATAATAGTTTACGAATCGAATGGAGATCGATGAATTTGCCCCTACAAATTGAATTACGAACAGGCACGATATGTTGAAGATTCGATTGCATTTTTATTGATTACAAATTGAACAGTGTAACGTTCTGGGGTCTGTGCATTCGTTACTCACGTTTAGCTTGAACGTATGCAGAAAATTGGGCTTGAGGTCAAATTAGTTCAATTTTGTGGTTAAGCGAATATGTGAAGGTGAATAATATAAATAAGTGTCGGAAGTGGTTGATTTTTGTTACGTTTCAGATCAGGAATCGTTTTTTGTAAAGCATATAATTACAGCATTATAATTGTGTTTACAGGACATACTGCTAGTTCTAGTTCAAGCAATCAAAAGATCGTGTCCCGAGAAGGAATCTCTGGTTAAGTCGTAACCGATAGGGATGTTTCCTCATAGTCGACAATACATCACACATCCACATAAACTCATACGAGTTAATATGTTTCAATACGAGTTCATAGGGTCACTCCTTTAACATGGTTTGTTGCCAGACTGCAATCAAGTTGTCCCTAATTATAGACTAAATCCTGGTCCAACTCTTCGTTTTCAAACCTGTGCCTCATAACTAGTTTTTTTCTCCAATAGGAGACGTCTGTCTTAACCTGAACGCTGATGCATTATATCTAAAAGACCTCCAACTCTATACCAGAGTCGGCAGAGTTACTGCTGAAAACTTCATGGCATCGCTTGTACGTTTACGACAAAGGGATGGCAAACGCACAATTAGTACAATATCCTGGCAACAACTGACAGAACATTTACCAGTGCAATCTTCGTGTTCTCTAAGAATATTGATGCCTAACATGCCACACATGTGACAAACAGTCTGTTTGAGTCCTTTCGGGAGCTTGTCTTTGAAGTCCTCACGATGCAAGAGACGTTCTTATGGACCTTTACAATTAAACCAAGCCTTGCTCATATACGGATTTCAGGAATGCTATCAGAGACGGCAGATAACATACCAATTTTAATTCCAACATTTTAAAAATGCTTCTCACTTTTCCTTTTCACGGATTATATAACGTCGCCCATATCTTTGCTACTCCATTCCAAGGAAGATGATCAAATCTTCTTTGATCATCTCCTTCCAATCAATTCAGGTAAGTGTTCAAAACGCTGGTGCTCGTATCTTATTGGATATATCAGGTGGAAATAGAAGGAATCTTCTAGGAACACAGGAATGTCTCCAGTGGTTGTTATTTTCTCCTAGGATTGTTCCCATAGACTTAACTCATCATCATTTTGATCATTTTGTAATAGGAGATGGCTTCAACTTCCAAATGTTTGGAGAATGCTGATTAGACTTAATTTCGGGGAATGGTTTGATTGTACTTTAACATTTACATATTATATAAACTTTTCGTTTCTCTACAAAAACGTTAAAACGTTGGAGAATTGCGGTCAGGATCAAACAGAGTAAACTCAGAGCTTAATTCACAGCGACTGGCGTTCACTGGAGATGAGTTATTGAGTTCAAGAATCTCGAAACAAGATGACCTGTCCAATTCTTCTTCTACTTATCTCCACCAGAACATATCAAGCGAGTGTCAACGGATTCAAATCTACATTTGGTACAATAATTTCCCATTAAGCCTTGTTGTGTATTGTTACGTATTCCGATTTGTAGGCAACATAAAAAAAAACAAAAGCAAAATAAATATAAGAACAAAATAGAACTAAGAATAAAATATAAATAAAAACATTTATAGTTAGATTATAGAACAATTATAGAACATATTAAGTAATATTTAGTTAAAAAATATTAGTAACAAACAAAAAATATATAAAAAACGTCAGTAAAAAATCTCAGAAAAAAAGTCTCAGAAAAAAATTTCCAGCAGAAAAAAATAACAAAAAAAATTTTTGGGGTAGAAATTTTCCATTAATATGATTCACTTGTTTGTTGTGAAGATATCGCTATAAGAAGGATAGAAATTGTAGTGGAAATCCAGTCTCAAGTTATGGAAAATAAAGGATAGACATCCAGTATCAAGTTATGGAAAATAAAATATAAAAATCCAGTCTCAAGTTGTGAAAAATTAGATATAGAAATCCATTATAAAGTTTTTATATAAGGAAACCTAGTATAAAGAAATTGTGAATTTAAGAATTGAGGATAATAAAGAGAATTAACACGTTCACGACAACATGTGTCACTGGTGACACACGCTGCATTTTCCGAACCGTTGTATAGTGTGGCATCAGTGACGCACTCTTGCGATAGAAATAGTCACCGTGTGTCACTCGTGACACACTTATTCCTTGAGTTTATATGACCACATTTTAAGTAATGACCATATTTCAGACCTTGTTTTGTATAGTACGACCATTATTCTAAAGTTAGATTTTTGACTACATTATATTTGTTTTTTTTTTACTTAGGTAACCTTTATTGTTGATATAAAAGAAATTATATCGAATTAGAATATTATTAAATTGAAATTTATGTGTGTTTTTTATTGAAACACTGCAGACACATTGTAGGCTTTTCCTCGCATCCATTGCAGTAGGTCACAACGCGTTTTGAATTTTTTCGAGCTTCCTTTGATCCTCTCTCATTGCTCATTTTCGTATAGCAAGGCAAGCATCGTTTTCTTGAAGTTTTTGCCGGGCCTGGTCTTTGCATTAACTCGTGCTTTTGGGATTTTTTTCGTGAATGTTGTCGGGATGCAGTGGCCAAAAGTTGTTGAGGTGCAGCTACAGATGCCAAAAGTCGGTTTACAATTTCTTCTCTAAAATTAATCATTTCAATTTTCTTATCACGTAACTCGTTGAAAATTACAAAAGCATTGACTACACTTGTACCCAATAGAAGCTCGAATGCAACTTTTTTATACCATTTGGTACTTTTTCTCAATGCTGTGTAGTAGGCTGACATTTGGTCCGAATAATCGACTCCTTTCTTCGCAGAGTTGTAGGCAAGTACAGCTGAAGGTTTGAATACATTTTCTCCATTACGATTACGCCGTCCTGTTGGTAAAAGGTTTTTACCGTCTTCCGAGCGAGTACTCGCCATCAAAACATTTCGTTTATCTTTCCAAATAATCACTTTTACACCAAATTGATTTTCCTGAGCGTTTACTTCACCTTTCTTCAATTTACTTGAACACAAATCTTTTGGATTACCTCTGCGATCTTTTCTTAGAGTACAACAAATATAAGTTTTCTTATCCAATAGCTCTTTGGCAAGAGGAACACTGTTATAAAAATTATCACAATACAGGGTTCTGCCACTATTCACTAAATCACTCATCAAATGCAAGACAACTTTTTGTGCATGTCCAACATTAGCCGTGCTATCACTTTTTCCTGCATACATTTTAACCTTATAGGTGTACCCAAACGTTGTACATATTTTGTATAATTTGATTCCATATTTATGGGATTTTTGAGGATTATATTGTCGAAAGACGAGCCTTCCTCTCCATGGTATCATTGATTCGTCAATAACAATATTTTCTCCCGGAATATATACACTTTGGAAGTATGTGTTCAATAAATTAGACAGCTCCTTTATTTTAGAAAGCCGAGGTTCAGAGGTATCAACAACATCATTGTCGTGGAAGTGGAGGCATTTCAAAATACATTCAAATCTATTTCTGGACATGACACTTTTTATAACGTCATTTTTGAACATTTTTTTGTTGGACCAGTAAAGTCTCATGTTAGGTAAGGGACACATACCCATTAGCATGACTATGCCAAGGAAACGCCTCATTTCATTTCTGTCACAGTTTTGCCATCCGTACATCAACGAT
Source organism: Stratiomys singularior (assembly GCA_954870665.1). Lineage (NCBI taxonomy): Eukaryota > Metazoa > Arthropoda > Insecta > Diptera > Stratiomyidae > Stratiomys > Stratiomys singularior. The sequence goes on from OX940881.1 coordinate 12,276,838, forward strand.
CTTCTACCCACTTCATTTTTAGATAAAAACAGTTCGGCGAATCTATTTGTTTCCGTAACAACTAGATCAACAACTTCGTCAGTTAGAAACTGTTCGTAAATAGCCATAGGTTCAATAGCATTCAAATTTATTTGTACGCCAGATGTCCCAATGAAAGGAAAACGTCTAACTGTCTCCGTACAATTTCCCCACTCATGGACGACATCAGATGGACGCTGAAACACAGGGGGATTATTGCCTTGAGGTATGTCAACAGGATCGACAACCGTTTCAGACAATTCAACATCCAATGAGTGGGAAATATTTGCATGTTGGGGTACGATTTCCTCGAAATCTATATTACTATCTTCAGAATCTATAGATGAAGGTACGTACTCACTTCCAGAGAATTCAAAATCCGAAATGTCAGAATTCGAGTCAAACTCGTCCAAAGCCATTTCAATATCATTGCCATCCATTTTCCACCAGCAGCAAATACAACACGTAACAAAAATTTACTACACGAGCAAAACGCACTTATCAACCACACACAAGTAACTGTTTGCTGTACAATTAGCACGGGAATGACTAAACTAGATCCAGCGATAAAACAAATAAAATTATGCTCAGATTTTAGTCGATTATCTTTTTCGATAACGTCGATTACGGACCAATCACGTGTGCCACAAATGACGCACTAAGACTATTTATAGAATTGGTTGAAATATAGCCGTCGTGTGTTACTGGTGACGCACGAACAAAACCAATAAAATAAACACGATAAAATATTTATTTCAGCAGGAATATAATATACAGGTATTTGTATCATCTCTATATAGGTTTTAAAAGATAAAAAAAAAAATAAAAAATTTACGACTATTTATGAGATATATATACTTTTTAAATACGCAATACTTTATCATATGCCTAAACGCTCGTCGACGTGAACGTGTTAAGAAGTATTAGCAGCTTTTTGAAGTGTTTAGCCCCAGAAATCCTCGAGCACAAAATCCTTCAATTGCAAAGCCCAAGAGAACATTTTGATTACGATCGAGGCCAAGAAGTCCCGCAATCTAGCAGAGATGGGCAGAGGTACCGCAGCAGAATTCATTGAAGTCCCGAAATCAAGCTTAGGTTCGTGTTGGAAGAAGCAGAGGAGATTAGAGACAGCGCAGCGGAATTCATTGAAGTCCCGAAAACAAGCTGAGGTGGAGATTCATGTTGGACGAAACAGAGGTGGTCAGAATCAGCGCGGCAGTAGCAAGTAAAGTCCCGAAATCAAGCAGAGGTGGTCAAAATCAGTGCAGCACAATTCATGTAAATTAAATAGATTATATTTACTTACTTATTTATTAGATCATTTCTATTTTTTTTTATTTTGTCTAATATGAAGGATTAAGCTATTTCTGTGTGTGTTTGTGTATTTGTATGTGGCATGGAAAAATCAAGGCTTAAATAATATCGTAAATCCCTCACGCTCGCGCGGTGAGCTAGTCGGTTTCTTCGGCTGCCATTATGTGGCTTTTATTTTTACAAAAAACCCTGTCTATTTAACCTTGTCATTTTTTTCGCTGCAGGTACGACCTATCGGTTGTGATAATTATATCATTATTATTATTAATTTTTATTATTATTATTAATTTTATATATTTTATATATAATTTTATATATTTTATTATATTATTAATTTTTTTTGGAAATACATCACAGTACCTTATACAAAAATCCTGAAATTCACATCCATGCATGTGTAGTACATACCATTTCATTGGTTCATCTGTTTCAGAGTTTTGCCTTTAATACAAACGACCGGAGTTTTGCCTTCAATTTCTACCTCTAATTCAATAGCCCATATATTCTGACAAATTCAAAAAGGGTGGACAGTGCCTGTTTTTCAATGAGAACATTAAATGCCTTCCCAAAGGTAATCCCCACATGCATTGGGTCTTAAAATATTGAAAAATTTAAAAAAATTTAAAAATTTTCAAATCTAGTTGATAAGATCTTGAGCGAAAAAAACACAAAACTTCCCATAGTTGCGTGACTGAGAAAATAAATGAAATGAGGAATGAGAAAATATCCTGCACCGAAGTACGGAATTTCCTCAAACATATTATTCCACAAAAATAAAAAAAAAATTATAAGTAGGAAATTATAAATTATCTAAAAATTATATATTACCTATTTCAAGAGGTGTTTCGAGTTTGGTTTATAAGACAAGGCTTAGCGGTGACAAGCGTCAAAATGCCAAATTAAGGACAGCATAATGAGAATGTTGCAACGTCTTTCATGAATCGAAAATCCTAGGTTATACTCTGACCACTATTTAACTGCTGCACGACTTTGGAATTTGAAGGCAAAGGGTACATTCTTTTACAAACTACCAATAAAAGAAATAAGATTCCTGATTGTAAGCGAGCTCCCAGAAAGGTGACTTCGGAAAAAGTCTCTGGATATTCTGAAGAATCAGAACACCGAAGAAATAATATTTTTTAAGGGTGGGAGATAAACTCAAATTATGCCCTGAGTGGCGGATTCCCAACGCCCAAACCTGCTGAACCTACTGACTTGACATGTTTAACTCATTTCTTAAGGCTAGGCTTCGCTATTATGCACCTTAATGGGGCGTTCGGGTCACAGGAATCCATTCTTTTGCTGCATGGAAAAGAGAAAAGAGAAAACAGAAAGAGAAAGCTAAAAAAAAATAATTCTTATACCCTTGAGGCGTCCAGTTGATCAAGTATTCCTTTTTTTTTTGTTAAGACTGATACCATCTCTCTGTGGCTCTCTACATCTCTGCAATAAGGCTTTCTGGATGGAGCTTTCGGGAAGATTATTGCAATGCCTCCCCCATTTTCTGCACGAAAGGAAAGAATGACTGGTGTTATCGTTCCCTCTAATACAGAACGTTAATCTGAAGACTGAAAGTTACCGATCTTATACAGGTAAAACTACAAGCAACAGCTTCTGTTCTATAGCAGGGTTAGATAGAAATCAGTTTCATCATCCTTTTGATGAACCCACGGTCTCACATTGATGAGGAGCTATGTGGTCCATATTTTGTTTAGTCTGCATAGATTTTTGCCACTCGTTGGATGTGCATTGTCTTTCATTGCTGACAATTGTTTCCTAGTTGACCCTATAGTTGCTGAGATAGATTTAAATCTGACACAGACAGCATTAGAGATTAATATAACACCTGTAACTACCAGCACCACTAATTTGCCCTGTTTTCTTGTACAATGTGAAGCGCACCTTGAACGTTGAGCTCCATATCTCCGCTTTGTATAGGAGCGTAGAATATAGGGTAACAAACATATCCTTTTGGACGGAAATCTCTTGCTTAAGTTGCACTTTAAATAATTTGAATAAGTTGACACACTCACATAAGGAATTTAATGGACTTTACTACAAGTTTGGAACTATTTGCAATGAATAGATAAAATATATGAACGAGATAGCTTTTGAGCACAAACAATGAGCTGTGGTTGGTCAATAGAAACAGTCAGATCAGGATGTACCGATTCTATTTGCAATTTACTTTTTACGTAAAGAAGTTATTAGAAATGCCAATGGCTCACAAGTAATATCGAATTCCTAATTAAAAATCGTCGTAAGCTGTAAATATTCATAGCAATCAGAACGGAGAATAAACACATTCGTTTTATCTTTGGCGCATGTTCTTCCTTGCCTAATATTAGTTTTTGTTTCCAGCCGAGATATTTTTCATGGTTCGCCTCTTTTTCGTCCCATTTATTTATCAACGCCAAATTCCAAAGCCAAATTAAGAAATATCTCAAGCCAAGATAGCATTCCGAAATATCCCAATAACAAATCACTCCCCAGATTTATAGGCGAAACCTTTTAAATGCAAACCGACAGCAATCTACAAATCTACAATTTTTCAACCCTCATATTTTTCATTACGATGCTAATTTTTCCGATCGAAGAAGGATTCTGTCTATTTGTTGAGCGAGAATGAACGCTGCTCACCTAAATAAATTCAACTCATCCATTTGTTTGTACGAATGTTTGTACCTTTCAAGATGGCACCATCTCTCTTTACATCGCATGCAATGTGCGATGTCCTTCCTTCGGACTCATAAATTAACAGAAATTCAATAAACCAACGTCCTTTGGCGGCCCTGTCGATTGCAAATGCGAGCGCATGCGAATTGTATCTGTAATTTTCACTTGAGAGTCGAGAAAAATTGTTCGTTAACGTTGTTGTCGCTTCTGCTGCTCGTCACCGCTAATACACATCCGTTTTTACTTTTCTCTTTTAATTTTTCTGCCCATCTACCCCTCGCATGTCGCGCACCTAGGCCAAAAACCATCAGCAAGTGGAAAGCAACCAGACTTGGGAAAATAAAATCCACTTAAAATTTTCTTGCAAGTTATTTTAACCCAGTCTTAGAATACAAAGCTGACGGTTTGTCTTGTGGATCGGCAGGACGTCGTCCCTTCAGCATAGTATCCGCGTTATCGGTCGAACGTTGCGACCCTTTTTCAATTCATGTTTTGTTTCTTTTTTGTCTTTTCGAAAGATGTCTTCAACTCGAGCCGAACACCGAAATAAGAAGCAGGATGGGGTGGTGATACTGGGGGTGGGTGTATGCAGCTTCATATACCCAACCCTTCACATTTGCTTCCAATAAAAATTAACGTCAGAAGGGACAAAGATTTTGCCTCCGGATCCAGTCGTTGTGGCATTGTATGTTTGTAATGGGAACTCAAAGTGGAATGGGAACCGGGGTGGGCTTTTTTTTTGCGAGATGGTTGATTTTTTAGAGTTTCAACAGAGCTATGACAGAAATTATTTCATATAAGGGACGAGAAACGATTCTAGAAATTAAAAAAAAAAAGATTTCGGAAAGTTTACTGGGATAATCTTGTTACTGAAATCATAATTTTCAGGTGAGAAGGACCAGTTTCCTCATATTTTCAATTACTTGTGCGTGGAGGTTCTTCGTGCTTCACTGCAGAGTCCTTTGGTGTATGGTATGTGGAATATTATTTCATCAACACGTCAACAAAAATTTTATCTTAAATAAAATTTATGTGCATATTTGACATATAAACAATTGTATCCTGTAAATCTGTAGCACAAATATTCAGAGGAACTCCAAATGTTCAAACACCATAGGAATAAAAAATCACCAAAGAAGAGAGAAGATTTTTAAGCGAATTGCTTTCTCAAATGCGAAACTTCACCTTTTCTCCTCTCATACTCGTATCCTCTCATTCCGAATTTTTCCTCGAGACTTTTCTTAATTTTTGTAACTTCTCATCTCCGCGCATTGTTAAGTGTAATTTCAGGTTTTCCTCGTGTCTTAGGAACGGTTGCTTGCGTAGTTTTGTCTTCTTAGTTGCATTAGTAGTGGTAGCTGCTGTCCTTTACTCTCATTATTCAACATACTCGATGTCCTTTACGGGCCGTAATGTCCCGCTTCTTTTCTCACTCATCTGGTGGGCACCTTTCCTCAGGACAAATTCTCTCCAACAAACTTTGGCGCTGCTTTTGCTGATGAGGTAGATGATGATGATGACGATGATGATGATGACGATTATGATGGTGAGAAGAAAGTAAGGAAGAATGTTGGAGGAAAGAAATAAGTAAACTGGTCGACAAATATCTTAGTTAATACATCTTGCCGGGCTTGGCGAGGTTGGGAGAAAGTAAAAGGGGTTTGATCTGGCGGGAAAGAATCTAGGAAGGAAAAAATGAAGATTGTAGCTGAAGAAATTTTTAAGATGTCTATTCCCAATTCTTCGGACTACTTTGTATTGGTATTCAGTGATTGTGTTAGTAAATATCATTTTGTTGTCAGATAAGAAGTTAGATTTTCTTGCCGTTACCGAAAGCGAGTCTAATGAGAATACGAATGCTACCAACCACCCTCGCTGGCTTCCTCCCTTCGTGATGGCAAATAACGAAAATGGGGTGGATGCAATTTCGTCCCTTTGTTTCTTTTATTTTAGACTTTTAAGTATTCTTTGCGTTCATTTTCACAAGGGAAGAAAATAAAAGGGAAAGGGTTGCACAGTTTGCATTTAAATGAGCAAAAGGATATGTGTATGTGAAGGATTTAGGAGAATAAGAAAAGTTTTTCAACTTCTACTTCATTTTACATATGGCTGAAAGTGTATAAAATATGGTTGCATGGCGATGTGCTACATATATTTACTTAAATTAAAGAAAATGGCGAACGGCTGCACGGAGATGCCTTGGCGAAATAATAAAGTTAGCGTAAAGATAAGGTAAAGGAAGGGGTCAGGGCCTAGAAAGACCAGCGGTGTGCTTTGAATTTTATCGATTGGACCAACTCTTGGAGCTCGAAGAACAACTTCCACTCTGGAAATTGATGAAATGGAAATGGTCATTACATCAGTACATGTCCTTTTTCGATAAGGCAGTGAACTTAGGGTATTCAATAGAATGAAAACAGGTGATGTGTTGCAAAAGTTTACAATTAACATCTCTGACTCTTCGTTGACATGCTTCTTTAGGCTCCAGCACAAGACTGGTCAGAGTGGTTCCCATTCAAAAAACATGGTTTTGTCTTTACAGTCTGACAGACTTATGAGAGCCTTCCGAAGTTCTTGATAAATTTGTGGTATAAAACCATCATACGCAGGAAGAATGTGCTATGCCCATTGCCGTGCCAGTGTCTTTTCTCAATGGTATACCAAAAGTCGTTAAAACTACAGTTAAGAATTACTGACCAACGATAATACCCTGTCGTTCTTAGCCTCTAGGTAAGTAAGGACTTGAAACGCTCTCAGAGCTTTACAAAAACTGAGAGATCAGACAACTACGGAGACACTATCGATTCGCCAATGACTGAACTCTCTCTGTTTACTAAGCACAAATCAGGATCAACGTTCGCTTCGACAGAAACTGCTCTGGACAACTAGACACTAACCAGCTAATAAAAGTATCTATGCATCATCCCAAATAATACGCCGAAGAGTACATCTCACAAATAAAACGTTTTATTCACTTCTGACGATATGGAAGATCAGCTGCATACACAGGAATACAAAGCTCCAAGTATACAAATCTGTTATAAAATGTGTGTTATGCTATGAGTGTGAAACATGGACCCTAACCCAAACATCCGCAATTATATTGAAGGCCTCTTAGTGACGAGTCCTGAGGCGAATGGTCTGATCGCAGCTAGACGGGGACGAATGCTGAACTCGATGAAACCATGAGCTGTATGAGATTTTGAAATTTTTTGCAACCATGAGTTGTATAAGCCGAAGGTCTCAAGGGCTGTAACACATGGGCTGGCAATATGAATCGTATGGATGAACAACGGGTACCCAAAAAGGTATTGAACCAGTAGTAGGTGCCGCAATAAATTTACATGGGCGAAGGATCAACACTAGTTTGAATTTGTATCTTCCTCCAAGTCAGGATATTTATAATGCAAATAGTAGCAAAGGTATCACTGTAAGCTCATTGGGAGAGCAGAATGCTAAAGATTCACTGGATATCATTGACGGATCCTGAACTAACATCTACCTTTTTCTTTATCTTAAAAATATTTTTTAATTATTATTTTTTGGATACTGTGGATTTGATCTTAAATTTTCTTTTACGTCCGTCAAAATGTCTTTAATGATCTTTAACGTCCGGATTGATCCATTCACAGGAGAAAAAAACTCAATAATCCTTGTAAAGAATTTTAAGTATGCCTGGACCTATACAAAATCATTATTCAGTTTATGTATTCTCTATGGTCCTAGCAAGAATTTCCTTCAACCCAGATGATGTCAATCAATCTAGCAAAAATCTTGCAGAAGAGATATTTTCATTTCGCTCAATGATTTTCGATTGTTACTTTCTTAATTTTCTATTCATCGGTCGATATTGACGGGGATGTTCCAGGTTTCATTGAGATGTCCGCAGGAGCTTCGTCTTCGTTATATAGTTCCACCCACGCTGCTAGACGCGTTTACAAATGCTGATGATGTAGAAGACAACGGTCTTACTCACTGGAGCCGATGTGAAATTGGCAAGTCCTATTCAAGGAATAAGAAACATATGCATTCAGCATGTTGATCCAGATGGCTGTGACCATTAACGGAAATTTTACGCTATTCCTGCTTTTCCGTAACACCTACCAGTTGATCCTGTATTTGGCTGAAACTGAAGTGGTCAGGTTATACTGCAGGCATTTCAAAGCACTGTCTACCTCCTTCCAGAGAGTTTCAATTTTTGATTTCCTCGGGACTGCAGTAAAAAGAAGTTTTATTACCCGCTGTTTCTTGATTTCGATCGACTGACCCAGCTTTTGATAGTGCCTCAATTCTCCTGTTGTTCTTCATACTTTCGTTTTGAGGACGAAACGTAAGATCTCGTTCATTTCGGTTAGTTGATATTTTGAGCACCTGCCAACTGTCCTGCACTAGCTGCGAAGCTCAGTGGTTAAAGGAAAGTAATGGTATTACCAACTGGTATTCCAGGTTTATGTATTTTCTGACATTTAGGTTCTCATTGCCAATTCAATTGAAAGAATGATTGACTGAAACTATTTGGCCTTGATTTTAGGATTGCATTTTTGAGAAGGTGTCGGGTCAATTTCGATCTAAGTCCTTGTCTGTTTTAGAGCCAATGATTGGGGTTTCACTCAACACTGAGATGAAATATTGAAAAATCCTGTAACTTTTCCTGCCTTATCTATTCCGTGGCACGGTTTTATATGTATCTTGGTAATCCGTACTTTTGCACTCCATTTATTCCCCTCCTTATAAAGCGGGCTGTTACGACCATGGACGCTGGGTGGTTGGTTAAAGCTTAAACATTAAAGGACGATTCAAAGTTTGCCAGGTACTTTATAAATTTCAAACTTATACTCGCAGTGATGTAAGTCATTGAATCTGTCTGTTAGGATATCACTCATTGGGGATATTTAACACCTCGACGGAGCTACCGTGGATGGAATTTAACTTTGTGTTTGCGATTATTTTGTAAATTAGGTACAAAAATCTGAAAATATTGACAAAAATATATTCTGGAACTTTGCACATTGGAATATGGAACAAGTCCTGTTCCATATTCTGTTTGGTTGTTCCATACCAACCAAACGATAGCGACCCGAGTAAATTTGGATATTCAAACAACTAATAACGATTACTTCCTCAGTGTGGTATCAGTGTGGTTTCATCTAACTTTCAAGTGAATTTTGATTTGCAACCATTTTTTGACGCAAGCGTTGTGATACTTCCCAAGCTTGACCGGAAAGCTGTTTTCTGTTTCTGTTTTCAGTCTTGGTTTTCATTGTAAGTTAAATAATGAAATAAAGTTGATGAGCATAACCAGAGCGAAAAGTGTGTCGGAAAAAAGTAAGGACAGACAGAAAAAGGAAGGACAGTAAGGGTTTTTGTGATACGACCGAGGAAACTTTTAACAAGTAAAGCATAATTGGACTATTTCAAAAAGAAGATACACGACCATGTGCCATGTGGTTCGCGAAGGATAAAACCAGGCGGCCTGATACCCTAAGAACTAACAAAAACAAACCAAAAAAAAATAATCTCTTCGTGGTATTATTTGTTTCTTTTTTGCTAAGACAAACAGGCTTTTATGATAGGCAATGCTAAAATTGTTGATCATCACTTTTGACCCACGTCTGAGTAATAATATTAAAAGTTATAAAAAAAAAGGATAATACTGAAAATCTAAACCAATTAGGTTAGGTTGAGGAGTTCCGTAGTCATCAAGTTCCGCAGTCATAGTTTTTAATTTTTTAATCAGACGACAGGTCTCTAAAATGTTGCATTGGCAGTGACTAGATAGTGTATGTCAGGAGATCCGCGTACAACTTCCCAGCATTGAAAAGTTTAAATGAATAAAATGATTAAGCAACAGAAGCATACCAACGAGACATATTTCACTCGTACCGTATCAATCTTTTCGACAAAACGTTTCAAAAGTCACGAAAATTATTCATTTAGACTCATATCAATGCGGCGAAAACAAAGGATACCATTCCTAATTAGTCATTGTGGAATACTCCGTTTTTCATCAAGCAAACTGAATTTGCATAAACCGTTTTTCTTTATCATCTCTTCAACCATTCAACTATCATCATCCGTCTTCGGCACTCAACAGTCAGTCACTGATTTGAATCCTTGATGCGTTCGTTCTGTATTTGAATATCTTCGTGGAAGGTGAATTTATTCGCCTGAATGAGCTCTATTCTTCTGAAATACGCTGTTCAAACATAGTCACACGTGCAAATTCACGTGAAAATACCGTATACCGTTGTCTCACCCCTTTTTTTATCAACTCTCATATATCTTTCCTCTGAATTTTGCCGCGGTAGGGTGAATCTATGTGTCAGTATACGTCAGAAAGGTAGCAACGGATGTGATTTTGAAAATTTTCAAAGATCCTTGCTGTCGGTCGGAATAGGAATATTTATTCGTCTTCGAATTCGTTGTATAAATCTTGAAATTTGTTTTGTTACCCGCAAAGCCAAGCACAACTCAATCCATCGTTTGATGCAGGACGTTTTCCGCTTCAGTCAAGACGACGAACGGTACCAGTGATGATTCTTTGAACACATCATAACATCCTTTTTATCTCTTGCAACTTTTATACGATTGTCTCATGTCTGTTTGCTTATAGATGAAAATTTCGCGGGATAACACTGAAGGATTCCTGATTGCCTTCACTTGTGACTTTAAATCCACGATGAAGAACTTGAAGTAGTAAATTCAACATCTGCTTCCAGTATTTTTATGATTATTGTTTAGCTACTGAAAATTCCAGGAACATCATAAAACTAAATACAAAATGTCAATAACTTTTATTGACTGAACGATTTCCACGTTATGTTAAGCCTTCGAAGCGGCAAAGTCATTTACGAGTGTAAAGCCTTAGTCCCTTATCCGTGTTATGTTTTTAAAGAGTCCACCTCCCCAATAGTGGCCTCATATATTGCGGATAATCTGTGAATATATGCTAGTATCCGCTCGCTGTAAAATGTCTAAGATGAATGTATGCATCAGTCTTACAAGCATGTTCGACTCCGCTGGAGTATAAAATGTTCGCTTTATTATTAAGAAAAGGAAATTTAATGTGATTTCAATGGGTGCTTATTGAATTTGAGGCGCGCACCAAACTCTCACATTCATATTGGTCCTTGTGCATCATATCCACAAGTAGTTCCATTCCCCGAGTCAACTGAGAAAAACATAATTTTGCTCTGAGTACGTCTTATTTGTTAGACAGTCCTTTTATTCATTTCCACGGGGATAAATATTGCATGAGCTGATTTATTTAAGAGGACTCCTACAAGAAATATGACGGGAAATGTATTTTCATACTTTTTTCCCTCTTTTGGATAAAATACGAATTGTAAAAGGAGATTATCGTCTGGCAGGATATTTAGCTTGAGTATAATATTTTCTGAGGAACATTTCAAACAGATGGCAATTACATTTAATAATTGTTCTTGCCGAATTAAAAATGCAAATCAGTATTGGATTTTCGTGGAGTATTCTAGCATTTCAATTTCAGGTGATATCTTGTGTATAGTAAATGTGACATTACATTAAATAAAATGGATGCAATACAAAGTTTCGTCTCAAGATAAGAGTATATCAACAAAAAAATCACAAAAAATGAGATTTACAAACACAGCAATTACATGAAAGGAATGAAAATGTTTCGGTTGGGTTTCCACAGAAAAACTAACGACCCAAAAATTTGATTCTCATGTAAACTGGAACACATATAGAGTCCAGCGGACGGCAATCAAAATTAGATTATAGGGTCTACCGAATCGAGCTCCGTTGTCGAACGAATAGCCCTATGGTCACCAGTAACTACAACAACTAGGAAAATAGAAAAATCAGGATGGAGGAGAACTGCTGGAAAGGAGACCCCTCTAGACCCCGCGCCCAAGGTTATCCACGGTCACTTTTGCTGTTAGTATTGCCCGAGAGTAAAGTGCCACACAGGTCCATTTGTCGAAAGTTTTCGGAATTTCTCCGACTAGATTGTCTGAAGAAAGCTCTCCCATTACCTCCCACAAGTCCTGCCGTATCCTGTTCCACCTTCTACAGTTGAAGAAGGTGTGAAATGCGTTGTCCCTTTCCCGTGGGCAGAAAATGCAGTCTGGGGACCGTGATTTACCAATCTTGTGCAGATAAGACTGAAAATACCCATGCCCGCTAAGAAGTTTGGTAAGGTAATAATCAGTCTCACCGTGCCTTCGATTTAGCCACGATCCCACGTCCCCTATAAGGCGGGCAGTCCAGCAGCCATTAAAGTCGCCTTCCCGGGGACTGTTGCCACTCGAGTATTGTGCACTGCCTCTCCTCTCGGTTGACAGCATACCTTAAACCCTTCACTTTTCGGTCATAAATTCTCCATCACTCCCTAGGAAGGAGGGCGATGGGTATCACTCCTGCGATTACCAGCACCGCCGACTCAGAGACAGTGCGGTATGCAGACGCAACCCGCAAGGCTCCTCGGTACAGCTCCTTACTGAGAGCTCCGGCCCAAACCTCAGAGCCCTACACTAGCACTGACTGTACAGCACTCATGAGAAGTCGGCGTTTGCTTGGTGTGTGCCCACCGATGTTGCACATTAGTCGACTTAAAGCCGAAACGCTTATCGCGGCCTTTTTCGCCGTTGCCCTGATCTGTTCCGAAAAGCTCATTTTCGAAGCGATCAATAGTCCCAAATATTTTATTGCAAGTGTAGACTCAACAGTCGTATCTCCGATCTGCAAAGGAATTACCGTGGGAATTCTTTTCTTCGTGAGAATGACCACCTCGGTTTTCTCTAGTGCCAACCTGAACCCGCGGATGGTCATCCACTCCTTCACTCGACGCATAAGCATTCTCAGTGTGCGTTGCGCATGTTCGACTGTGCGCCCGGCGACCAGTGCTGCTATATCATCTGCATAGCCGACCAAGCGCGACTCATCTGGCAGCTCAAGCCTCAATAGCCCGTCATATGAGACGTTCCACAAGTCTGGTCCCAGTATGGAGCCTTGCACTACACCAGTCGTTATCTCCACACTGCGCCGCCCATCTTGTGTGTCATAGAGCAGACTGCGGTCCTTTAAGTAATCCCTCAAAATCCGCATCAGATACCCTGGCAATCGGAAAAAATTTTCCAATGTGCCAAGAATATCCGACCATCTGGCGGAGTTGAAGGCATTCCTGACGTCAAGCGTCACTAGCAAGATAACTCGTTTGGAGTCAGTTTTGTGCGCTTCGGCTCGACGGACTGCATTCACCACTTCCATGATGGCATCGGAAGTGGATCGCCCTGCTCTAAAGCCATACTGCCGAGGAGAAAGGTCCCCTGCAGAATGAATTGCGTCAGTGAGTCTTCCCTTAATGAGCTTTTCGAACACTTTCCCGGCTATGTCCAGCATACAAAGGGGGCCGTATGTAGAAGGCAGCCCGGGGTCCTCTTTCCCCTTGCTGATCAATACAAGCCTCGCCGCCTTCCAGCGAGATGGAAATACACCTTCTCTCAGGCAAGCGTTAAACACATTAAGTAGCAAGTCAGGACAAACGTGGAAGACCATTTGTAGCACCTCAATTGGAATGCCGTCTGGTCCTGGTGCCTTTCGAGCTTTCATAGAAAGCACCGCATCCTCCAGCTCATCTCTGGACATGATATGGAAAACTGTAACTATGAAAACAAAAAACTGTGGAAAACTTTGTACTTTACTCTTTGTCGATAATAATCTGCAGAATACCAACGTGAAAGGAATCTATCCTGAATGAATGCAATGGAGCACCAACACAATTCGAATTGATCGATATATTTGAAAATTGTTTGAAATCGAGGTAGCAATTTACATCAAACGATAATAATCAGAATACAAGTATCAAACTATCATCAAGCCATATATTAAGCAACAGTTAATCCAAATCCAAAGCCACGAACATCAAATTAACCTGTCATAGGGGAAATCTATTATGCAGGAAGACAATGCACGAAAGATGTCAACAAAGCAACGGACAAAATATCTCATGTTCATGTCCAACCTTCACATCCAACCATCAAACATGCAATTCGTCTTCGTTTTCATATCTCATATCTTTGTCGCCGGAATTATTTTGTCAAAACCCAGACGATTATTCCATATCTTGATTAGATGTGACCATTGTTCAGAATCATATATCAGCGCTAAGGACACACGAAATGTGTACGGGTTTGGTTGTTCATGCGATTATACACGTTGACTTTTATGCACTACACGAAATACAGAACGTACGAGCCGAATCAAAGTGGATCCTTGTTGTGACCAAAGTCGTCAGAATGTGTTCCAATTTGACATTGAATTTGAAGTCCTGCGTTGAAGAACGTGAATTAGAGTCTGTTACGGCCACGACACAGAATTTAATCATGTATGCTCCTGTTTAGCCTAAATAGTTCCTGTTGCGATTCGAAAAACGTAAAATTTAATGCGCTGTCAGCACGAAATTCCTGGAGAAATTCCAGCGCTCGTAAACGTCCAGGACTGGAGTCAATACATACATTATTCAGATTAATTGGCCGTAGTTTGGCCCCACAAGAATGCCATCCTCGTTGTCAACAATTTTAGCGCAAGATTGAAAGGTTCGTGCAAGCATTAGATAAAGATTCGCGATATTTCACGTGATATCCCTACTATGCTGGCTGTTCAGTGTCAAAAGGGAGCCAATTTTAGTCAAAGGCAATAGCAACAAGGCGACGGTGCCACACAAAGCCACTCAATCAATAAGTAAAAGCATCGAAGATAAATCTTTGCCCATTGACAACTAAACGAGGGACCACTTTCTTTTGATTATTCTCTCCCTCCACTCGGTGCCAATATCCTTTTGCCGTGCTACACCTGTTGAATGTTCTCTAAAGGAAAGCGAAATGGTCGCTGGAGAACGATAGATACCCTCATTCCAGTTTGCTGCGGCTTTTTTCCACAAAGTGAACTTTTAAAGGAGTGAGAGGACAATCAAGAAAAAGAGGAAAAGCGATAAATTCTGCCTCCATCACCTGCAACTTGTTGCTCACTGCCCGTAACATGCGTTCAAGGTGTCGAGAAATTGGCAAACGATGGGAAAAAGAAAGAAAAAGGAAGAATTGCAATGCAAATAGATGGCATGTCTTGTATTCAGCCTCGAGGTAACCAACATGGGTATGATCTCACACTACATATTATCCGGTAGTCGAATAAAGTGCTAATTCAGGCTGCAAAAGCATCAACCTTCAAGGATAAAATGAGCCCTCCTGCATCCTTTACAGTGCATTCACCATTAGCTAAATATAGCTTCAACCATGCATCCCTAATGGCTAACTCTTTCATATATGCAAGTCTTTTTGCATTCAACCCTTGCAATTGCAATGGATGCGAAATAGCTGCACGGCATAAATCAAAGAACAACCCATTCAAAAGGATACGAGGTGTTTATTTAGACACAATATTCATCGCCGCTAACTGAAATGCATTCTAGCCCGTAATAGGGCCAGAGTTTGAGGCAAATAGCAATGTTAATATTTAATGCAACAGCTGATATGCACTCTATTGCATTTCGCTGGAACGGAGTTGCTGGTCTTCGAAAATTATACAAAAGGACGTGAGGACATGAAAGTGTTGGACGTGCATATTGAAAGTGTATTTTTGCAATAAATCGGTTACCCATCTTCTAATATGCAATGCAAGACAAGAACTAACGCATCCTGGCCAACATAGGGCGACCCACCACATCAAGGACACGGCTCTTAATGAGCGTTGTGCAGTCGCTTCAACTCTTCGGATCAGAATTGTGGGGCGACGCTCTCAGGAAGGAGTTACACCGGAAGCGGTTGGCACAGGTGCAGACACAAGGAGCATTGTGAATCGCATGCGCATACCGAACAGTCTCCGGGGCGGCAGTGCTGGTAATCGCAGGGGTGATACCCATCACCCTCCTTGTGAGAGAGCGCAGAAGTATTTACCTGCGCAGAGGCGAAGATCGAAGAGAGGAGATCACCAGGGAAGAGAGACGTCGCTCTCTCAGCGATTGGCAATAGTCCTGGGAGCAAGAAACAAGGGGAAGGTGGAAGGCACGTCTGATCCCTGACCTGAGGCCGTGGTTCAGTCGAGTGCATGGTAAGACCGATTTCTACTAGACCCAGCTCTTAAGCGGACACGGTTGTTTTCGGTCCTACCTGTACAAAATTGACAGAGCACGGTCTCCCAACTGTGTGTTTTGTGCAGGGGAACCGGATGACGCCTGGCACACATTCTTCTACTGCAAAAGGTGGAGCCAGCAGCGAGGGGTCCTACTCAGCGAAATTGGAGAGCTCTGTCCGGAAACTATCGTCGGAGTAATGCTGAAAACAATTGACAATTGTAATCGCGAGGCGCAATATGCTCGGGCAGTGCTGATATTGAAAAAAATTTTATTGGAGCGCTGGGAGGCATCGGGGATGGATGGATCTCTTTTCTAGCACTTCCTTCCTCTTCCATCCTTCCCGTTAGAGAAGAGATTCCCATAATCCGAAGGCGCCTCTAGGCGTAGGAACACGAAGCCTAGCCCGAAGTAATGTGTCAAACGGTTCCAGGCTAGGTTCTCAAGTTGACAGGGGAGGTGTTTAGTGGGTAGTCCAAAAGTATTTTGCGTCTGGGAGTCCCACACTCAGGGCGTAAACAGCCTTCACCTCCTTACCACAAAAAAAAAATCCTTCGACTGCATAAAAATATACAATGTTTCAACCATTAGCTTTAAGGACATACCAAATGCTCGAAAAACGCCAAAATTAATTAGCGATGCAGAAAGTAGTCATGAGGCGGTTTTGACCAGTTTGAGTGAGCAGTTGGTACAGGAGAATGGCATTACGGGTTTGAAAAGAGTCCTATTTTTAAAGTGATTGTTTGAACAAAAAACGGTCGTATGAGAACTACTCTAGGAAACAAGAACAAAAAACAAAACTTCTGGCAGATCAGGCAAATACAAAAGGTGCAGCAAGGAGTCTAGGAATGGCAAAGCTTCGGAGAGATAGTGGGCATGAGGCAAGGGAAAGTTTCCAGTAGTCTTGGAGTAGAGACTGTCATGACTTGTGCCGCAGAGATTCTCCTTCTCCAAGTGAGTAACGTCTAGGTTTATGCTTGGGAAAGCTTATTGGATGATTTTTTCTACTTGACAAAATTAAGGTCACTACGTAACACTATGGATTAGAATTTGTCACTCCTGTCTAGACTAGCCTTCGGCTCAAGACTCATATTATGAGCGATGTTTCGTAGTACCACAATCCTCGGGAATCTTCCTTAAAGAGGGTGAGTTGGTTATAACTAATACTAGGCTAAGCCCCTCAAAAGGATTATGTAGCGAATTGGTACATCAGCAGAGCGACTAGGCCTAGGAAGCGCCCAGTGACTAGGCAGACGGCATAATTGAGCAGGTCAATTGTTGGAAGTAAGTTAGACGAAAGATTGAATAGCCAAAGACGGAACCCATGATGCACCATACACAGGATAGGCTCCAAGGCTTGCAGAATCCGCATCTTATAGTCTGCAGCTTCGAGATTAGCCTAGTTTTCTTTTCGAACACCGTCTGATGCAAGTGCCTTTTAACAGTTGCAGTTAAGGTTTAATTTTGTCACTTGAGAACTAGAGGTTTGGTGTGCTGGGGTATCCAGCGGATAGTAGAAGATCCAAAAGCAAACGAAATGATACTCAGAAATGAAACTTTTATTTTTATATCTGAGGTTAGGCTACTTGTACCACGAGCTTGTAAAATTATCTATTCTAATGTAAATGAAAATCAAGCCATTCTACGTATAGTCCATGGGCAAATCCCTTGGAAGGCATCAAGCAACACGATGAACAACTATCCCAAAAAGAATCTTCGTATAACAGCGTAGCCACGAAAAAGTTCTAACAATCCGTAGGGGTATGACATAGAAAGTGATACGAATATCCGATGTAGAAAATCGAGTGAGCTTTGTAACATAGAGAGCTTTGAAATGAAAAGACGTAGGTGAGTGAAGAAATTGCGATGGCTAGTTTTCTGAGCTACTTTGTATGTGAGAATAATTTTTTTGGTATTCTGGTTTATATGAAACATTTAACGGAAGGACATGGTAACGCAAAGCTCTCAGTACCATTGTTTCTTGTTTGTATCTGTAACAAGATTTCCTCACAAATATTTATGCATCTGGTAAATTGAAGCCGAATACCGTTGGATAAGTTTTTTTAAGGGTGAGGGTTAGAATGAAGTGTTGGGCTATGGTTCAGAGTATAATCGCTTGTTGAACGTTACGCTATCCTGTGCAGAATCAAATCAATTATGCCTTACAAACCAAAACCAAACCATGAATGTGTCGTCATTGTTTTATAACTAATTTATGGGCGATGACCATATTTCAAGAGAATTTGGAAGAACCGTCGTTAGATAAAAGAGTTGTTGAAGTCATACCAAGTTTCCTAAGAGTTGGGAGTTTGGCATCCAATCACTTCTCAGCCAATGTGATGCTTGTTTATGATGGCTCATTTCAAATAGAAAATAATGTCAGGCAGGGTTGTATGAAACGTGGATGGTTGAAGCCATATGTGGTATGGAAGTGCAAAGATGACAGTAGACGATATAACGAAATCAATTACTCTTAAATCCAAATTTGAGTCCAGGGGAACTATGTATTGGGTGATTTTCCACCTTTTTGTTTATTATTTGGTGAACCGGAAAAGCAAATAATTAAATAAAAGAAAAGGATAATCGGAGAGGATCATGGATCACAGAAGCCTCCGAGTGATATAAGTGGTAAATGAATTCAACCTTTGAAAGAGTATATAGACTACAGAGAGAGGGGTAGTTTAGAGAGAGTTTAGAGGGTAAGTACAGATTTGCCGTGCAGAAGATTTTTACTTGATGGAGCGTTGTTTTTCGTTTTCTTTAAGATATTTAATCTCTGGGTGAAGATGGAATGATAGTCGCAGTGAAAATAGGGGCTGTGTCGCGGAAAAATAAGGCGGGATTGAAAGAAATTTTTTTTTTAACTTTTTGGTAGTATTGGAAGTATCATCTACTGAAGTTTAGAAGGTGCAGTGTTTTGAGATTTTAGTGAACGTTAGGATATAAGCTGATGGCACCTACGTTCGTCTACCGTAAACTTCACATGAATACTGCGGAAACATACGAGGACTCAAAACGATGAGGTTCTCAAAGACATTAAGTTACAGCTTCAAAAATCATCCATTTTTATACCCTTCAATGCAACTCATTCAATACATCTCTTCAATTCCACCTTGGGGTTGATACCACATTATGGTATAATGTTTAATCTGACACACGGTTCCTTGACTTTAGAATTCAGCAGTTTGGTTTGGTTTCTTTGAAACCATCAGCCCTAGTAGTCTGTCATGAAGAATCTTCTGAAAACTTTCAAAATGCTTTTTAAAAGTCCTTTTCTAAAACCAAAACCGTTCCCAGAATCAAAAACATCTGCTCCTTGCAGAAGAAAATCGATAAGAAAAGAATGAAAAATTAAATTGGCAACACACACACCTCACCAATGTTCGTTGCTGCAAAATGTGCATATGCAATTTTAACGTAGCTCATGTGGTTAAGTGCCGGCACTTGTTCCAAGAGTTGGCAGGATCCACTCATGGCTTGGATGCAATGCAATTTCTCTTCGGGCACTTGACTGCAAGCAGATGAAAACCGCTTTTCACGTGCCAAACATTTCAAAGGACTATGTTTTTCTTTCCATTTCAAGCGAGTGTTGATGGTACGCCTCGTGTCCTGTGCAAATGTTGTTTTTGTTGCATTTTTCTGCATACTATTAGCAATGTCAAGAACTCTTCATACTCTTGTTCTGTTGCCGTTCACATACATTCGGCTAAAGGCTGCAGAACGTTGGGGTGTCCCATCTGCATTCTCGTGTGTGCATTTTTCCAGGATTATTCAAACGTTCGTGCTCGTCTGCCCATTATTTGTGCATTTTTTTATCAAGAGCCATTGGTGGTGGTACTTGACATGAGGGTGCAAATTTGAAATTGCAGTGCGATAAATGGTGAACGAGACATTTCAAAAGAGAACTGCCAAATTGCCAACAATGAGGCAGTTACAATCAAGTGGTTTGCTGATAATGAAGGAACCTTTATCGCGACTGCACTTAGAGACGAATAAATAGTTTCATTTTTTGTTTCCACTATGTCTAACACGCTTTTTCCAAGGAAACGTTTCATAATGTCCATTAGTGACGAATATAGTGTGCATTCGTTAGGTAATTAATTGAATGAAATCGTTAAATATTGTTTTTCCAAGAAAATGAACGTATTGCCACGTTTTTGTACTGAAGTTAATACATTACCGCTCGTGGTATTCGAATAGAATGCACATTAACATGCACCTTTTATCACGAGCATAAATAAACTAATTCGTGCTCGGGAAGATAAAGGGTGAAAAGGGTAGGGTCGTAATGGCTTTGTGGGTTCAATGGGGTAAACGTTTGGAAATTCTTTGAGAATATCTTGCGGGCCAACTGAAGTTACATGTCACAGGTAGTATCCTTACTCCATACATCGCCTGTGAAATTCGGGCCGTGGATTGTGGACGTTTTGGGCCCGAAAATTTACTTTCTAAACAGATAATCAATGATGCAAAAGTGTAGACAGCACGCTTCTTGCAATTCCTTTCTTCCTTCGTCAAAATACTGAAACACAAATTCAAAGTAAGAATTTCAGAAAAGGTCATTCAACGCTTTTTACTTCGACTTCGTTTTGTTGCAAAAGTTATGTTTAATAAAACGCTGAGTGCGTAGAAATCATCCAGACGAAACATCCATGACAAATCAATTATTTGTTGAACAATTTCGATTTAGATAGTCGGGTCAATGAACAAAAATCGTTGTATCTATCACGTTTGAATTCGTGCAATTCTGTCACCGAAAATCGAACATGATCTGGAGACTCTGGTCGCAGCGTTTTTAGCATTTTTCCAAGGCTTTCGTTGGCTTCTTCTTGACCATTCCAAATCGATAGTGAGTAGAAAGTTGCGTTGGAATGGAGATCGTGCTGGTATTTCTTGCAAATTCACTCTATGATGCAGACATTGATATCGCTCAGGCAACTGCCATCTTTCATTTCGGATGATACTATCAATAAAACACTGATTTTATATGTTCGACATAATTAGATAGTCTGCGAATCCCAGCAATGTTGTAATTTGGTAGTGTGAACAGAACACAATTAGGTCTACCTATTGGAGGATAATTATATTGAACTAGAAGACGCGGCAACATATAATAAAACCATATCTAATTCACGCCTAGGCCTTACTTCTGTTATAAGAGTCTTTTTATGCCTAATTATCCTGATTCTGCCATCAAGAATGGTTGGAACCATGGGCCATTTTTCCAGTGTTCTACGTGTCCAAAATCCAGATAGGAAGGAAGTTGAATTGAAAATAAGTAGAATATATGTTGCCTTCAAATTGTATAAAAGGGTGGAATCACGGTGGAGGAGAATGTCTCTGGCTGGGAATTTAGGACTCACATAGCAGCACAGATGAGATTTAAGGCCTATTGCGTAAACCAACAACATTTGAATTTCAGAAAAAAATTTGTCTTAGTGTAGACAGCAGACATGCAGAGAAACGATACAGGACTTATACGCGTTATCGAAACAGAACCAAAATGGAAACATAGCCACACCGATATTTTGAGGACGAATGATGTCACTGACACTGGAAATTATTCAGGATCCAACGGAGTTCACCAGTTCGACGGGCATAGCAAGTTTATCCAGTAAAAAATTAGAAGAATTTAAGCAGCCACCGGTATGAAAATGAGCATCCTTAATGCGACATCATCTTTCCTTTTGTATAGTGAATCTAAAGTCTAGACAATAAATCTTACTACGTGGATTCACAGAAGTACCGTGATATGCAAAGAGCTTCACCATCCAACTGAGTCCTTTGTTACCGTCAGCTTATCGTATGCAGACGTGAAAAACAATCTCCCAAAATAGATTGATTAGCGAGCTGCAATCACTAAGACTTAAGCACCTGAACATAAAGAACCGATAAAGAGAAGACTCGCTAACGTTATCCACGCCAATTGGGATCTTTCTCCAAGGCAGTATGGTTTCAGAACGGGACGTTCCACTATAGATGCAGTCGCGGAAGTTGTAAGTGCGGTCCAACAGGCGGAGGCACGCAGTCGATGCAACCGTCGAGTAGTGCTTCTAGTGACGCTGGACATAAAGAATGCTTTCAACTCCGCTAGATGGACGGATATTCTGGAAGCCCTGGAAAACTCTTTCCAAGTTCCAGAATATCTGATGCGGATAGTCCGAAACTACCTGAAGGATCGCAGCCTAATCTACAACACGGTGCAAGGTTATCGGAGTATGCTTGTCACATCAGGTGTGGTTCAAGGCTCCATCCTCGGTCCGGACTTGTGGAACGTCTCCTACGACGGACTGCTCAGACTTGAACTGCCGGAAGAGTCGCAACTGATCGGCTATGCAGATGACGTTGCGGCACTAGTGGCTGGGTGCACGGTCGATCAAGCGTAATTAAGGCTGAATGTACTAATGCGCTGGGTGAGGAGCTCGATGACCACTCACGTGCTTAACCTAGCGTTAGAGAAAACCGAAGTGGTCATCCTGACCAAGAAGAGGATCCCCAGAGTAAGAATGGTCCGAGTCGGGGACGCATAAGTAGAGTGGAAACTATCAGTTACGTACCTGGGCTTGCTGATAGACTCTAATCTGAGTTTCTCGGAGCAAATTAAGACAACGACAAACAAGGCCGCAGCAGGGGTCTCGGCAATAATAATAAAGAAAGTAATAAAGAAAAAGTTGCTCGCGATGAAAGACGATGCACTCTTAACGAATGGCAACAATCATGGGAACGTGAGCTAAAAGGAAGATGGACCGCTTGGCTCATCAAAGACTTGAGATCGTGGCTCAGTCGAACGCATGGTGAGACTGATTTCTACCTGACCCAGCTACTGAGTGGACACGGTTGTTTTCAGTCTTACCTGCACAAGATAGGTCGCGTTCACACGAAGTCACGGTCTCCTGATTGCATATTCTGCATTGGTGTGAAGGATGACGCCTGTCATACTTTCTTTTCATGCAGAAGATGGGACAAAGAGCACGGCGATCTTGCCGAAAAAGTGGGAGAGCTCCGCCCAGATAGGCTAGTCGAAGAGATGCTGAAATCATTTGACAAATGGAATCAAGTAGCACATTACGCTCGGATAATCTTAATAACGAAAAAAGGCATAGTTGATCGGCTGTAAGCGTCGAGGGTGGAGGGTTTCCTTCTCTAGCAATCCTCCTCCTCTTTTCCATCCAACTGGAGAAGGAATCCCAGTAACCCGAAGGCACCAACAGGTGTAAAATTGGGAGGCCTAGCCCGAAGTTATGTGTCAAACAGTTCCGAATAGGTTCTCCGGTTGACGGGGAGGTATTTAGTCGGAAGTCCAGTAGGTCAACTGGGAGTCCGACACTCAGGGCGTAAATAGCCTTCACCTCCCTACCCAAAAAAAAGCACCTGAACATCTTACTCCCATTGCCTAACCTGTAGAGACTTCTTCTGTCCCAACCACATCGTACAAGACCGTCCTTTTTGTCAGCAGCGTTGCAACCTTTCGCTCGATTCACTTTGGAGACAGTAAAAAGTCAAGAAAAAGTATAAAGCACTAGCTCATCACTAAATTATAAAGTCTAACTTAGAGTTCCACTAATCGAAAAAAGGCTCGAAATTCTATGGTTAAATATCAATCCTTCAAAACTTTTCTAACTTTTCTTGCTCAGAAGCTTCTGTGATTGTTCGATGGCTCAATGACAGTCAGTCGCCTTAGGAGTTTCTCGCAGCTTTTGCCTCTTTTATTATATTTATTAGAAAAATATAACAAGTCAATCCCTACCATTTTACATCAGATAAAACAGAAGTCGTCTTTTCCTTATCGGATTCTTTTATCTTCATATGAGTGAAATGGTCCGAAAATCGCCATTTTCGTGAATACCTATTATGTCGAAATAGGTCCTGAAAATTCATTTCTTGTAATAAGCTGTAAGTTACGGTTTCGGCGATTTGATTACTTGAGTCCTGACATTTGCTGAAAATGCTTATGCTGTGAGAAAAATCATTCTTGGACGTACAAAGCGAAGAGGCAAAAACTGATGGAAGCGTGCGATTAAGCGCAGTCCAGTTGTTGAGGAATGAAGCATCTTCTTAGAAAATCCTTGCAACTTTGTCCTCTTGTTAATGACATGTTATCCTCAAAAACCTTGTAGTTTTTCATTGAGCCATGCAGGTGGAGTTTCTTGTGGTAATGTTTGCTGGGTGTTGGCGCGAATTGTTGCAATCATCGAATGTATCAATGAAGGTGGTCATTGTGTTATATTTTCACCGATGAATTAAATGAGAGTCCTGCTTGATCCGGTAAACTTTAAACATTTTCGTATCGATCCTTTCTTAGTTCTGATTTATTTTTTTTTAAACTTCGCTTCATCGTGTTACGTGATGATGTCTCATAAATGAAGTTGCTCCAGCTCCCTCCGGTTCATTCAATCGCTATTTAAGAAGTATCCATTAACTTGAAATGAAAGGATTCTTCTCAAATAAGTTTGGAGACTTTTAAGAGGACGAAGATATATGGAATGAATACTTTATTATTTACCATCGATTAAAACAACATTAAAAAGCGCCAAAACATCAGATGAAATTATTAAGGATTTGGCTAAAATTCAAGGATTTGGACTAAATGTGATGTGTGAAGGCTGCATACACCGGTAGTGTATAATGTACAGAGGAACCCTCACAGACTAATTTACCTTGTCAACCATGAAAACCAGGATTGTAACCATTTGACACATGACTAAGGGCTATGCCTTTTTTCTTTACGGAAAAGGTAGAAGTAGCCATAAGAATTTCTCTTATATTCTCTCATAATTTCTCTAATCCGGGCGAGCGACGGACAAAAAATTGCTTGAGGATACTCCATTCCTTTAACCATGTTAATCACTAAAGATTTAAAACAGACTATGTAAAATAAGCGAAGCTGTATTTATGAAAGCTAGAAAAAAATTAAGTTTTCTCGTTTTTCTCGTGGAATAAGGACAATCGTTGTCAGGATTCCCTTTCATTTTTACTGCTGGATATTGCACTCTCCAATCAAACATTTTTATACGAGTTAATAAAATCAAAATATTCTTGCAGATTCGTGAGTGTCTGAATACAGCTACCAGTTTTATTAGCTGTAGGCTGTAATATAAAATTATAAGAAGGTCATTTTTTTCTAGTTTTGACTAGCTAAATATGGTTCTGTATTGAAAAATCTCTCCGGTTTGCCGAAATTATCATTCTCCTACTACATCTGCATGTTCCAAGGCATGTCGATTTCGTACGCTCGTAAGCTTCGTACCTATCAATCTTGATGAACTCAAATGTTTTCCTTCATTTTCATATTTGGGGTAACAAATTCTTGCACCTCAAGCCTAATAAGATTTGCCTCTAGGCTTAAGAGCTTACTTAATGTGACGTACGCTATTGTATTAGGAAAGTCTTAGTCTTAGGGAATTAGGGAAGCGTCAATCGCGATGCTTTCATCGTTTTCTAAGTTCAATCGGGCTCTGGACTTTTTTTTTTGAATCTACTATCAATGTAGGAGAATGTAGGAAGTGCCAAGGATAGCTTGTCATTCGCTAGCCAAATTGACCCCAATACGAGGTTTCATTGCAAATTCGATGCAAATATGATTTATAAAACATCAAATCAATAAAACTATTGTAATAAAGACTGCACGATCCTCCGCTACATGATCCCAACTTAACTGCCATATGTTACTGTGTTTCCTTTCTGTTTAATCAATTGATTTGATCTAGATTGGTATGTCTCACAATTTACATAAAAAACGACGGGTAAGTTCTCATGGTTAGATGTCTGAAGAAGAAACAGTCGCGATGGCATTCCCGCCAAACATTTCCCCCCTGTCAAATACAACAGTCTATTTAGCTGGATTGACCCGATCGATCATTGAAACGATCTCATGTGTGCTTTTCTCAATCGCTGAGATACTTCTTGTTATTATTGCAAAAGTCGTGATCGAACAAAGCCATCCGGTTTGTCGGTTCAATCTGATCGTTACCAAATGCGAACCAAATAGTTGACCCCATCAGGAACGTCGTGAAGCCGTTAGAAGGCATAACAGTGGATGATCATGTGAGGATCGCAGTTCACGTATCAAACCAGAGTAATATCATCTACCGCGTCTATTACAAATGAAGACATGAAGTCTCATCTTTGGCTTTTCTCGTTTTCAGTGCACCGGTCAGCAAAGAAATTCAGATGAAGCTGTCAGTTTGGGCAATTATTGGCCACTCTTGAATGTTTTATGGTTTTTTGTTTGGTTTCACTGTGGATCCACCACCGTGTGATCAATTCAAAGAGACGACTGCACGCTCTGAACATCATATTCATATCATAGCGTTATAAAAAAGATGAAAGGATTAGGTGCGATCGCGATATGGATCGCGTCCGCGATCAACTACAAAAGGAACGTTTGCATGGCTATCGAAAGCCTAAACCAAAACCAAAACACAATGACTAGGTCAGAAATTTAAAATGGTATCGACACGATCGTTTTGTCGTTCTGTTTAGTATAGCCGAAATGAATACTTCAACTGGGAATCGTTCTTTATATGAGATCCAGAGTTGCCATTGGTTAGAAGCAACTTAGCTTCCACCAGCATAGTTGTCATCTTGGTATATTCAACTGAGGCTCATCCGTTCCCTCGATAACCAAATGGTATCGCGTTAATTTCATCTTTGATTAAAGATGGTCACTCTTCGTTTAATAGTTCGGAAAAGATCAAGGAGATTGCTTTCATTTCTTTGTGCTTCTATGATTGAAAAGTTATCAAAAATTTCTCATGTGGATCATCAATGGTTTGTGAGTAGTACGAATCGTGATCTGTCAAAGAATTTCTACAAACTCATATGAATATGTTTACAATGTGAAATGAACAATGTATATTTAAATAACTTTTTGCCCATTTGGATGTATGGATAATTTGACCTCCAAATTTAGATGATTCCTAGCTTAATCTGTGGCATAAAATTTTGTATTTTGGATACCATGACTCGCATATCATGCCCATCGAGCCGTCAATGGTTTTCATGGAGTTCTTCATGGAGTTTCATGGAAGTTCTGGTTAGTTCTCCAAAATGGAGCAAAAGATTTGTAATAAATCGCTTCTTTCAGTATAGATACATAGTAAACATAATTCATGAAAGGCCCCCAGCCGTCAGTGAAATTAGTCTATTTTCTCCAGGACAGTTTTTCTAGTTAACCATATAACATTTCTCTTCAGATAACAACAGCCTGGTTAGTTATATATAGGATGGAACGTTAGGCAAGTAGGAAGTAGGATTCATCACAGATAGGATGAGCCATCCTCTAACTTTCTATTTAATACTACACACTTTTGAAGTTTAAAAACAACGCTCTGTATCATGCAGACATAGAGACTCCTTATGATCATGATGAAAACCAAAGTATACAAACATTTGGGAGACGCATGGCAGAATTTTGCTGATCAAAGTTTTATTCTGAAGTCTGCTTATTTATATTCCTAGTTTGCTCATCCCACTGCCCACTAGAAGTCACCAAGTGACCCAACTCTGCCACTCAATGCCTCCAAAGTATTTGACCCGCGCGTGAATTGGATAAGAAGAAATTAAAAGGATTTATCAGCTAATTTATCCTGGTGGGTGCAATATCCTGGCAGGTGCAATATATGTAGTCCACTTGAATGTTCAGACGTTCGGCACTGTCACTCAGAAAGTTTAAGCTTGAACCAGTGGACCAGTACCAGTAGTCCTTGTTTTGTAACAATGAAGCGCAAAAAATGATCACAAAGAACGATTCAGCTGAAGCGATAAATGGAAAAAACAGTAAGGACAGCGCAAAGAGGCCAACACATTTGCTCGACTGAAGCAAAACGCGGCTTACTTCATCAAAAAGGATAAAGGCAATACAGCGGTCGTGATGGTTCAGAGCCATTCCACAGGAGCAGTGGAAATTTCTTAGAGCTACGTCAGAACCGATTGGAGGAATCCAAAAGAGATTCGAAAGGACTATACAATTTTGTAAGTCATTGATGGGAGAGTTAACGAAGGTGAGAGAAAGCAACCTCGCACTGCCACAGATGAAGTATCGACTAAAAATACATAAGGTAGGAAACGTAATGCGAGAAATAATATCAGCTGTGAATGCACTTACCCAAAAACTAAACTTGTGGCTTCGGAATGAGCTTAAAAGAATGTAACCAATGAACAGCAATCCTGTTAAAAACAGCACGGAATTAACAGAGAAGCTACTAAATTTCGGTCCACCAAGACAATACGAAATTATGGTCTACGGTATGGTCTATGGTATAAAACAAACGCAGTCCTATGCAATCGCATTGCATTTCCTATTGAGTGCAACACTTCGACAGTGCAACATGCACAAGGTACAATAAAAACGCAGAATAATCCACACACATTACCATGATTATGTAGTACAACGTAAACGCATAACAATTTATTGCATTACGATTCCAGTCCAACACATCTATACCACAGGTAGTATAGAAACGTAGCATTCAAAAACACAATACAATACAAAACACACAAGAACATACTAACAACATCACATACGTAGTAAAACACAAGTTCCATGCAACATAATCGAAGTACAGTACAAATTTAGTGCAATACAATCGCAACATAATACATGCTCAGTGCAATATGTATACATTTCAAAACCAATGCAGTAGAAAACACTCAAATGCAGAACATTAAAAATGCAGCACCATAAACATTTATCACATTCAAAGTGTAGTTCAATATGTACTCTGTACAATTCAAAGGCCGTACAATTTCAAATGCAGTACAAACTGAAGGCAGTACAAGGCATCCAACGTTTAATTGAAACGCAAAGCAAGACACGATGTACAATATATACGCATTACACTATAAACTCTGCAAAATAAATGGGCAGTACAATTCCAACATAGATATACAGGGCAAACGCAGCTAAAAACAATCGTAATGCAAGACGACCACAGTACAATACACGCGATACAACACAAGCACAAACACACAGTTCTATACAAATACTGTACAATGTAACAAAAAATACAAGCATCACATATGTAAAGGAGAAAAGCAGTACAATACGAGCACAGTACAATAAGTATGCAGCACAAAACAAACGCAGTGATATAAAAATACAATACAGTACGAATATAGCTCATCGCTGTACAGTACAAAACAAAAACACTTAACAACACTTACTCATTATAATGCAAACGCATTAAAATACAAATGCAGTAAAAATAAATGAAATCCAATATACACGCAATACAATTCACACGCACAGCAACACCATTCCAGTAAAATACATAAACAGTACAATGATTACACAGTTAAACACAAACGTGTAACGAAACGACCGCTGCGACTTACAGCATTCAAAAATAAACATGGCAAGTCAACAAACGAAGGACATACAATACAAACGGACTACAATACAAACAAAGCCCAAAAAAAAATCCACAACAATCATCACAATGACAATGCAATACATTCTCGGTACAAAGCATACACAGTATAATACATAAGCGGTAGAATACATACATGTACAGAAACACAGATGCATGCAAAGTACAATATGTAGGCAGTTCAACACAAACGCAGATGATGCACACACAGGGCATAGATATCAACTACTAGATTAAAACAATGCAAAACGTATAACTTTGAACGAGAAAATATATAGTACTATACACAAGCAGTATATCAAATACGCAGAAGAATGCTTATGCTTATCAATAGAAACGCAGTATACCAAAAGCCGAGTCAAATACATACTCAGTACAATCTAAAACACAGTGCAATACATCCAGTGTTCAAAAATTTACCGATAGAATACACACACAGAACAAGACCTACGCAGTACAATCCATAAGCAGTACAAAACATGCACAGTACATAGCAGTACAATACATACACAGCAGTACAATCCAATCTGTAAGCGGTACAATGTCTGTCCAGTACAAGGAATACGCATAGCAGTACATTCTTAGTACAATATATACACAGTACATGTTATACGCAGTACAATACACACGCAGTGCTACATTGTACTGCATTTGTGTTGTACTAGGAATTGATTGTACCGCTGATGTATTGTACTGCGTATGTATTGTACTACTCATGTATTGTACTGCTAATGTATTGTACTACATTTGCGTTGCGCTGCACATGTACGGTACTGGACATTTATTTTACTTGAGTTGTACTCCGTATGTACTGCGAATTGTACTGTGTTTATATTGTACTTCGTGTGGGTTATAATGTGTTTATTGTGGACTGCATTCGTATTGTACTGCGGTAATATTATACTCCCTTTGATTTGTACTGCGTATTATTTTTACTGGATATGAATGTTACTGCGTTTGTGTACTGCTGCTTACGTATTGTTCTGCGTGTGCCCTGAACTGCGTATGTATTATGCTGCATTACTGCGAAAATATTGTGCAACGTATGGGTTCAACGGCGTATGTAATGGAAGCGTATGTGTTGATTGAGCACTATTGCTCCATTCTTGTCTGTTTGTAATTGATATTGTGGTCAGGTAAGTTATTTTTGGCCTTTTTCGTGGATCTTGAGGAAATTCATGCTTTAATTAGGGTGTTTTTCTATTTGGTGGAAAAGTTTTAGTGCTATATCGCATATGTATTTTTCTATTGTGTCTACTGTTGTGTTTGAAGTCCTGGTGTATGTCCTCGTATCTATTATACCATGGAATTGATCCAATTCATCTCAGAGCCTTATTCTGTATTGTCTGGAGTCCTTTTTTGTTTTTCTTCGATGTCTGGTTAAATCCAGTGCTGCCGTAGAGTAACTTTGGTCGTTTGATTTGTATGTATATTAGGTTAGAATGCGAGGATATGGATACAGTGTAGTTGTTATTGTCACATATGGTCATTCCATGTAATGCGTTGGCCAATTGTTTGTCCCAAGTATTTTGCTGCCCTGTTCCATGTTATCTGTTCGTCATCTACTTTAAGTAAGGAAGGACGTTTCTATACCTTTCTGGTGCCTAACCGTGCCGCGGTTTTATACTTGTTATGTTTTATTTTCGATTTGCGGAAGTATTCCCGGAACTTATCGACGGAGCTTTGCAATTTGGTCGTGAAGACGTCTGCATGTCGATCTGTGTAGAATATACACATATCATCTGCCTATAAGGAAAAGCGTACGTTTTTCGGTAAGGGCACGTCCGCGGTGTAAAGACTCTAGAGAATTAGTGAGATAGGTGATCCTCGCGGAATTCCAGCTTCGATTGATCGCATGCATGAGAGGTGATTATCAATCCTGACACGAAAGGTACTGCCTTTGAGAGATGAGTGGATAATTTGTATCTGTATATTTCTGGGAGTGGAATGTGAAGTTTATGCATTTTGAAAATTAGTCCTGCATGACATACTTTCTCGAAGGCTTTTGCTATGTCAAACATAACGAACCCTGTCGATTTGGTATGATTCGTCCCGTTGCGTATATATTGGAACATCCTGATGAGCTGGATTTCAGTGGAATGCTCGTTACGGAAACCAAATTGGTCGTCGCGGATGATGTTTTTAGACTTTGTTTTTAGACTAGTTTAGACTTTTAGACTTTATAGACTACAAGGAACGTCCACCGTTTCTTGTAGTCTATAAAGAATAGCCGTATCAACTATTTCGCAAATGGATGAGAGGGGACTGATGGTTTGATTCAATTGGAAGGAATCTATGACCTTTGCTTGGCTTAGGGATGACTATAATGGTAGCTAGTTTCCACGCTTGCATAACTTCCAAGATGTGAAAACTTTGCTTATAATATTCATTATTGTCGGTAGTATGTCAGCAGGAAGCCATTTAAGCATTGTATTTGTAATCATGTCTACCGTTTTTTGCGGTCCCCGTATAGTGTGCCTTGTCTCGTCGAGGTCCTTTGGTAGTGTTGCACACTCCTCATGTTGCCGCGAGGGTATTATTTTTCTGAATTTTATAAGGATTGTTTCCTCCTCGTCAGGGTGCACCTCCGGAAAGGTGTTTTCGTGAAATTGTTGTTCTAAGGTATCCGCGAACGCCTCTGCCTTACCTAAAGTGTCGTATTGGAGTCCGTTTTGTCCGTGGTTAGATGGCCCAACTGTCTTGTTTCTCGTTCGAAAATACTTGGATATCCTTCAGAAGGCATTCTGGCTAGGCTTTAAGCTTTCTGGGAGTCCTTCCCATTGTTCGTTTCGGAACTCAAGTATTCGTTTTCGGACTTTATTAATCAACCGGCAAACTTTCGTTTTTAATCTAGGACGACCCGTGCTCCATGCTCTTCTCCGGGCTTGATCCTTCCTCTTTATCAGTTTTTCTAGGTCCTGTGGGAGTTCGTAAAGACTATGTACCCTGGTCGCAATTGTGGCTTTATGCAGATCCTTTGTCTGTTTAATCTTCTCTGTTGCTTTTTTTAATTTTATTGAAGAGATCTCTAGTTGTTTTCAAATCTTGGGTGAAACTTTCATTTGCTAGAGTCCCTCGGAAAGCCTTCCAACTTGTTTTTTTTTTTCTTTACTTTTAGCGGTACATCTATGAAGACGTCCTCTACAAGAAAATGGGCCGGTAGATGATCAGTGTCTATAATTTATTGGGATTTTCATTGATTCATTTTTGTGGGAGTACAACGGTAGGAAGTCGCATCGGTTTCCTGTTCGCTGTTTTCATACCTTGCGCCCGGATAGCCTTGGCTTAATGCGAATGCTAGTTGTTCTAAACTATGTGAAGCTTTGAAATATGATGTTCATATGTGATTTTCTGTCCAGAATCCTACTTGCCTTAATTCATGCATAACGTTTGCATGTGTCTGTAGAACAGATATCATAGGTTAGCATTGGACCATTGAAGCCAGAAGTATGTGCTTTTTTTGGCCTTTTTTGAACATCATCGGATTTGAATTTAGATAGCTGAATTGAGGCGGAAAACATAAGTTAATTTCCTTGCTACATGTAAAAGATCAGGGAGCGAAGGCCCAAGAGGGGTTGTTGTGCTGAGAAGAAGAAGACATTTAATACAAGGGCAAACTTTTTCTACTCCAATTCTGGCAACGATTTTAAATCGTTGTCTAATGAGTCCATGTGCTTTTTGATTAAGATTTCAAGGTTCGATGATCTGTGCCGTGTCCTGGTGCTCCACTATCAAGATTTTATGGTAATATGGCTGATGCAGCCCTGCTGTGATGTCGTTTTTTGGGTCACTTGTATTAATAGTATGTTTTTGTTAGAGGGTCCGGTCGCCTTAATTTTGAAAGTTACTTAAGTGAATCTAAAGTAACATAATAGTGTCCAGTCGATAGTGTCTAGACCCACGTCTTTGTTGTGCGGACCTTGCAAACCTTCTGCGCGGATTCTTGCAACTGGTACCAGTGGTTTTGCAACTTTATCGCCTATTTTAGCGTGTTGGGTCTTATGTCTTTGGATTTTAACTTCTTAACATATTGGCGATACTGTTAATATTCTCTGTTAGATTTTAAAATATAATAATAAGTGAAGCTTTCTTTAAAGTTATGTTTTTCCAAAAGCATATCTAGTATCCAAATCTTGGTATCTATAGATAGGGACTCTATAGACTCTAATAGACTCTATAGGCCATACATAGAAAATTTGTCACAGCACACTAACCCTTCATTGCATCTCGACAAATCCTTTCTCAATCTAATTACATGGCTAATAAATTCAAATGATATGCAATGCCGTTTTTCATTTCACATTTGACCAAGTCACCAATCTATCATCGATTGAGATTACCTGTTACGGATCACGATCGTGCTTACCTATCTAGTACGTCAATCATCTTTGAAATACAAACTATGTAATGCATGCTCTATGTGGCTTTATTGACTATTTGATCTTTCAAACTCCATGTCCACGATCCGCGGTAGAAATCGCGACTAGTTCGCTGCTTGGTGCTTGGTCTCCGATATCTCCTTGGCCCGCGATCTGCAACAGATTCGTTTAATCTATGCGATGAGAACTTAATCTCATTATTATATCCGTAACGTTGTAATTTGCTGCCATTCATTTTCCCTCTCGTTTTCCACGGCTGCACATTTTTTTCCCGCGCAAGCATAATTCCAATCGATAATAATCCAAACCGAACTAATCAAATGTTTTACATAAGTGATCGTCAAGGAATTGGAAGTAATCGTGAAAAGTTAAGCGAAAACTACTTCTTTGTTATTGGATTCTAAATTAAGAAATTGTCCAATTCAACCTGGACCTGTTAAGCATAATTTAGTTCTTCCTATTGCTTAGTACAAAGAACTTTCCCTACAAAGACAATAAATGCAAAAGTGCTGGAAAAACGAAGAGTGAAAATAAGGTAAGGACTAAGGACATAGTTCACCGATTTCTAACTTTCAACTTCATATGTTAGAGACTGTTTTCATAACTATTGGTCATCCGTATTGGTATTAACTGAAATTCCCGAAGTGTAACAACTTATACTTGGGTCCTGTTTGCCTTGAAAATCAGCACGAGTGGGCTTCTGGAAACGCCTCTGTTCCACATTGTGCCGCAATCTGGGAATGTAAGCTTGATCCAAGGGATCTCGTACTATAAATGCGATAAATGCGAAAATTAAGAAACTAAAATTATTATTAAATGTTGGATTGACAATTGAGAAATTGTGGGTTTCAGTTACAGATGGCTCTCACTCCAAGTTTGTTAGTCACTCTCAATTTGTTTCTAGTGTTAGCTGTCATCCTTACCTAGCGTTACATGTTCAATGCGTAGATATTTTTTTCTAGTTTTTATTACCTCAATATTAAAATAAAGTGCAAAAATGAGCATTTTCGCTATATTTTGCTTTATTATTTCCGTAATGGAAAGAATGTAGTACATGTAGTGGAAAGAATGTAGTACATGCCACCAAAAAGTTTCGTAATATGTATGGTAATGTAGCCCTTAAAGAAAGGCAATACCGGAATTGGTTAGAAAAAAACCGGTCTCCCGATTCTTCTCTTAAAGATGACCAACATTCAGGTTGATCAGTTGGTTTCTATATTAGACAAGATGATCTCGCAACAAAAATCTCCATGAAAACGATTTGCTGCGAAACAAAAAAATAAGACACAAAAAATTCCACGGAGCATGCAAACTGTTCTGAATGCTGGTGCAAATATAAGAAAGCTGTAAGAGATAATACAGAATTCTAACATCTTCCTGCGCTTGCTGAAGTTGTCCAACAAGTTTTGAAGTCAATCTATGAAGGTTTGACTAAGGAAAAATCACTTGATGGATGCCTAGGAAGGAACACGCACGAAAACAACAATTATTTCAACATTTTTTGCCGATGGCTCCTAAACACATGTTCAATGGAAAAAAGGTGGTTGAGATTGCTTGTCAAATTTATGCTTGTATATATAACGATGGTTATCAATCAGTTTTGAAAATTTTTGAAGTTATGGGTGTTAAAACCGGAGCATCCGCCGTACAGTATGTTGCTGATCGTGATTCAGATCGCATAGGAGTTGCCAACCGACGCCGCACTGATGCATCTAAGGAAGCCAGAATAAAGCGCAGGAAAGCTAGATTGGTCGAAAATGTGCATTTTCAGGAAGAAGAAGGCATTATGCATGGTCCAGGCATTGCTGACTAAACAAAAGTGAGATTTTTTTACGATTTTTCCCCAAACTACATTTTAATCGCGTTTTTTCTCGAAACAATATTTTCCGCCTCCTTGTTGGTGAAATCTCGGGAACATCGGAACCGATTTTTACCACATTTTGACTAGACATTTTTTATGACTACAGGTGTAGGGAAAATTGGGGTATTTTAGATTTTGATTCGAAATAATTTTTTCGGCCTAAAACCGTGAAAATAGCACGTTTTTCGTGATTTTTCAAAAAAGGTCCACCATTTTGTCAATTTTGAAGGAATATAAAATCTCGCTATAGCTATCAACATATTGACTTTTTGTTTCAGACCAACAATCTCGAAATTTTCATGGATTGCACACACCTTTCTCATTTTTAAGATAACTTTTCAACTAGCATTTTCATTGATAAAAACTCACTTAAGTGAATAATAAAAGTCTTTGTTTGTTAAGAGATGTCACTCTATCGGTTTGGTTACATAAAAGGAAACGATTATTGAAAATATAATCGAGAAAAATTAAGTATTCTGGTTCAACTGCTTAGTGAATTACCAGGAAATTCGTAAAGTATTTTGAAGTGGCAATTCCCGAGGGGACTGAAATTTTTTTCAAATAATGTCAAAATTCATTTAATACTGTATGTCCTTTTTTCGGATCTACTGGTGACAACAGAAGACGCTGTCTTCTGACCATGCCATTGTTTAACGATTAAACTAGGGTCACGACGCTATTTCTATTCCTTTTCCATATTTGTTAGCGTGAGATATAAGGGCCTGGCTTATCCTGTGGTAATTTCTATCATTTCAAATCGAGTTAGCTAAGTTCTAGAGGGTTTGGACTAGTACCCTACTGATTTTAAGTACAGGAACTTTGATTTAGTTTACTCTTGTGAAATATTAGCAACAAATCTAGCTCTGCCTATCACATTCGCTGTTTAATTTCGTTACATATAATTATCAATATAACTTTTACTTTAACCGAAAGGGAATCTGTACCATATATCAACTACCGATTGGATTCCAGCCAGTTCCCCGTTCGCTTCAAAAGACCATTCTTTCTATTCTTTCTTTCGGGAATCTGGAGACGGCGTGTTTGCTATTTGTTGGTCAGTCACCACCATACCAGCTGGTGTAGTCCTTAGAGCACCGAAGATGTCGAGTTGACCCTTTCGTTATACCATATTTAACTCCTTAATGAAGGATTATTTTTTGCTGTAAGTCACCAAACAAACTCCTGATCGGCAGTTGTTAGCCTTAGTTAGTGAACCATTGATCCAATGAGCGATTTTATGTTTAAGTCCCTATGACTTACCCATTGAAACCTTTCTTGGAGGATGGCCTGGATTGTTCCAATATGGGTCACCTTGTTCACTGAATTTATTGGTTTGCTTTTTGATGCAATGGCTGGATTTTTTGCACCTTTTTTGGGCACTAGTCCACATGTCCAAAAGTGAAGAAGACACCGAAAGTGGACGTTTATGTTCAGTCTGTTTGTCTTCGACTATTAATGTTACAGTAAGAGCGCTGTCTGAACCAGATCAGCCATTGTTTCCGAAAATATTCCAGTAATAATTAAGATGATTTTGTAGGCCTACGCAGTCATTTGTAAACCCATTCTGGTTAGGCCATTGAGTAGCTAATTCAATTATCATTTGTGGTGATATGATACTACCTTATGGTACACCAAAAGCTTGTCTATTTGTTTCAACACTGATTCGCAGGGTTGCGTTCCTGGGTATTAATAGTCCTTCTGCTTTCGAAATCAAATGTTGGACACTTCCATATCTTTAGACGGCTGGCACGAAGCCTCACATTTCAGTATTTTTGAAAGCTTCTTCAATGGCTATAAAGTTCAAAATGAGGTTCAGATTCATGGTCAGGACTTTCCTCATTTTACCTGTATCCATATTTAGTACCCGCTCAGTTGAGCGCTCTGGAACCTGCTCTGCTTGCTGGTTGGTGTAGTGCATCTTGATACGTAAACCAAATTTCCACTAATCCACAAAACACATGAAAAAGTGAGGAAGGAAAAGGAAGGAAAAGTAACAATTTGGAGATAATCAAAACTTTAAACTCATCCTTTTTCCACTCTTCTTCAGCCCAGGTGTAAGCACCAAATGTGATCATTATCAAGGAATGTGCCCCTTTTTCTACCACAAGTACGTAAGTAAGAAGAACTAGTTCAAACTGGCTTAAGCGCGTTCTAGAACCGTTTATTGGCGAAAAAAGACAAATAGAAAGGCGCGGCAAAGGTGAACGTTTTAGAATGTTTTCTACCCGAAGAGAGGGATACTTGTAGCTTCTCGTGTCAGTGTCCAAGGAGACTTACTTCATCGAAAACGGATTTTCACTATAAGCTTGTGTTTATGAAATCATCGAATGCTGAATCAACGATCAATATTTGAAAAAATCGTTTGTTCAAACCACCCAAAAGCGTATATAGGGCCGTCAATTGTGATTTAAAGCTGTCAGAGGGCAAGGATTCATTCAAAGGAACATAGTTATGTGCAAGAGGACAAGGATTCTAAACGTTGTAATTTCCCAGAAGTCAAGGATTCTAAACATTGTAAATTCATTGTCTCTTGCCGTCTGGAAAAAGGAAACTCAAAACGTGGATTGATCATTAAAAAGCCCATGCGCCGCATAATATAAAACGAACGGTCAGTTATGCAGAAGAACTCGCCTTTCTCGCCTTTCTATAGGCTTTGTACTAACTTATTAAAGTAAGCTGAATTCGACAGTTCATCTCAGCTCTTTCATTTTCAAGATCTGAAAGATTGATTCGGATAATGTTAGGCTAACCTTGTCCTCGCGCACATTTCAGGAATTTTACGCAGAAGACCTTGAGCGACGGTTAGTCTTTTTGACAAACTGTGTCTTGTCTACTGGGTTTTTTGTTCAGGCCCATAAAAAGGGACTAGAATTGGGTGGAGACTCCGCTTCAATATGGTTTTCCCAAGAGTGTGAGTGGCATCAACTGTGAGGTGGTGAATGGTCGTCCGTTTTCTATTGGGTGAATGGTCATCGCTGCCGGCTAGCAATGTGCAGGTTCTTTCTCTTTGGCATCCTAGCAAGCAGTCCTTCTTGCCTTGCTATATCTACCTAACGAAATTTTCCCTGGCCAGACTTTCGCTCTTGTTGTGCAATCTTGGTCGATCATTTGCAGCTTGTACACATGATGAAATAGTTTCTAGCAGGACCTTTCGCTGTTTGTCTCTGTGGCCAATGTTCAACCGCAGCTTCCAGCGTGCCCAACGGACTCCGGTCAGGTCATGTCATCCTGGTTTGGCAATATTATTCGCGACAGTCCTTTACAGATAACGAACTGGTATGACCATACAGCTGTTCCTGTTTCGGAAACGGTTGTAAATCTCTCAATGACTTCATTGAATGCAAAAAAGGATAATTACAGGCTTCGAGTTCTTCTTAATTTACTAGATTGCTTGATTTCTAGAGAAAAGTGATTCGTGATCAAGCCAGTGGTTTACTGTAGGTGTCCTTTTGAATTTTCCTTTGAAATTTCAGCAATTTTTTCGCAGGATCGTATTGAGTAGTTGAATCCATGCTCTTTTGAAGTGTTTGTCTCTTGGTACTCCGTCTCAGACTTCGACGATGCATTTGAAAGCAAATTATTCAGTGAAACACCAAACTGATGACCGTGGAACAATGTAACAAGCCAGATGGTATCTGAATTGATTACTTTCCCGCGATCTCATGATCTTTCTTAAATGCCCATTCATACGCAAATGATCGTACGTACGATGAATTGTGCTGTTATCGCGACCGCAACGCAAATATGTTCTTAACCGCGACTGCAAAACAGCACCCGGCCGTATCCTTGCCCCGCCTGATTGAGTTGATCCATGGATTTTCTCGATTATCCGTGTGACAAAAGATGATGGATTGATCATTTATTGATTTCCATCGGATTGTTGTCGGATGGTGGTTGCCGGGACGACAACGATATGTGAAAATTGAGCGGATTCCGCGTGCTACCTATAGAATGCGCGGAGCTGTTGCAGCGGGAGCAGGAGTCGTTTGTGGTGAAGGTGTTTAATTGAATTTCCAGTAGTTTATGGTTGTGACACTGATGAGTGTTATGTGTATCGGTCTGGGGTCTGCAATTGACGATGATCTCTG
This sequence comes from Stratiomys singularior, assembly GCA_954870665.1. Taxonomy (NCBI): domain Eukaryota; kingdom Metazoa; phylum Arthropoda; class Insecta; order Diptera; family Stratiomyidae; genus Stratiomys; species Stratiomys singularior. Next base: position 12,316,653 of record OX940881.1, read on the forward strand.
CTAGTTTTGCCTTACAACAATTTGCAATACGATTGTGATTTATGGCGACATCTTTAATTAAAAAAAAATCCATGCAGCACCTCAGCATAGGTAGCGTATAGTGTGACTTTGCAATATGTTTGTTACGCGTTGATTGCTCTGTAAGGGATACTCTGATGAGTATCTTTGTCTTATAGGATGCCTAATCTAGTAGTGAACACCGAGCTGACTCACAATTGAGTTCTAGCGATGATGAAAGAAAGTTCAAATTGCAATTTGTTTGCACAATCATAAATTGCAGTCTATCTCAAGTTGTTTGCAATGCAAGCAGTTCCCGACTTCCACTTTTGGCAGGCTCAAATAATACGGGAAGTACACATTGAAATGTAAACATTTTGGTTTTTTGCAGACTTTTCCACGACTCATGGTCAGGATGCAGAATGTGCATCATGCATTGTTCCTGTAAAAGTTTTCCTGTTCGGAATGAAGGAGAATCTGTTGATGCAACAGAGTTACTATCAATAAAGATTTGTAAGGAATCCAAACGTGTATCGGTTACCAATCGGATACCAAATACCATTCCTTAGCTCGCCGAGTTCATGTTTCCCCATAACTCAGGTCGCGACTAATTAAATTGCATCCAAACTGTAACGGACAGTTTGTTGCAGAGCGCGGCCACGATTAAATTGATTTCGTGAGATGAGTCCGTTGGGCGAAGGGAAATTGCCGCAACTGAATCACGTATGTATGATTCGTACGAGTGGCAAGACATCCAACTGTATAGGAGACGAGACGCTTTTCCAGGCCCAAGGAACCCATGCGCGCTCCTCGTTAAATCCCATCGGACTCGGCTTGTTTGCCAAGAGTTGCTCCAATCATTGGACCATTGTCGTTGCCCAGTACACACAGGGGGCATAATTATGAGGTAAAGGTAATTGCCGGACCTCAATTGAACTTCTATGAGTTATTTTAATTGCTCTCCTGTTTCGTTGAAAGTAGATCTCGCTCATATTCGAACATATGAATGAGTATAAGTGACTTTACTAGGACGCTCGAATGGTATTAGCAGCGAAATAGCTTTCCGACGTCTCTTTCCGCTTTCTAAACTGTAGACATTTCCGTGTTTGGCGTGAAAAGATGCAATTTATTGTAGAGCACGCCTTCATCCCTTTAGCGGATGCACACGAAAAGTGTTCACTACTCATATCCTCTTTCGCAAACTGCCAGACGGCATTTCGTTTGAACGGATTTCCATCGGCTGTCGGCAACGAGCTCAAAGGAAATGAACTTATTTTCACTGTCGTTTGCACATTCACCTTGAGAAAAGTGAAAAAGTGAACAAAAGCCGCGAAAACTTTGGTAATGATTCGTTTAATTTGGAGCGAGTCAAACTGCTCAAGTCATTTTAGTTTCAGATTTAAGTATTATCGATTGAAATTCAATTTTCCTACTCAGTAGATTAGCCAGAGCCTAAAATCTAGAAAATAAGACTTTCATGAGTCATGAGCCTGCCTATTATTCAAAGCACCCTGATGGGGAACTCGATGGATATAAAGCTATGATGATAATACATCTTAGTTATGCAATAATCCTTTTGAGTTAAAATTCAAAAAATATATAAATACACCAAAGAAATATGGTGAAAAAAGGTGAATCGGATCTTAGCACCCTTATTAAATAATTTTGTTTACAGACTGTCGCGCCTTCCGTCTTAGAGAAACAAAGGAAGCTCACCTAGCGCTATGTTCGCTAAGTGTTCCATGTTGCTAGTTGCATTTAGGCTGGCCAATCCAGCTCTTGCTGGATCCATAAAGTGCGCATCCACTTTTTCATTGCAGTTCTGTCGTCTGTGGTCAGGGACCCACGTTAATTTTACGTTGATTGGAATTGTGGCAGCTTCTAGAACCTTGTCTACAATCCATCACTAGTTGTGAAATCGAGCGGTTATAAGCAAGCGCCAGCAGTGCCAACTTGCTGTTCGAGAGGATTTGTATTCGTCGATAAAGGATGCTCGCTGACACTTTTGTTGCAAACCCTTTCGACTGGACAACTTTGGTATGGTTCCAAGGCTTATACCTACAGTTGAATTGCGGACTATCCCGGAGAAAGATTTTGGCGCCGCTTCCCTCTGCCATTTTGGAACAGTCGATGTTAGTTTTATAGTTTCACTTTCAAATGTGAGGTCCTGCAGCGTTTCAAACTCTTCACATACTGGCTTGTCAATTTCGCTAGGGATTATTGTGTCCACTATAGTTTCAATTCTGTCCAGCTCTGTTCTGTTTGACGGGGCCATCTGTTTCCATCGTAATTTAATAATGCAGAGGTGCCCTGTTTAGAGTGATCAGACAATCTATTCGTGAGTTTTACTCTGATGTTTGCAATGTCACGCCTCTCAGAAGGTGAACTTGTCACGAGATTAGATTTTTGGGAGCAGTATGCAGTCCTGCAATGCAGAAAAAGACCTCAAACGTGTAATCCGTAACAACCAGCAGGGTAAGAACTGATGAAGTTCTCAACAGTCCTTAGAAAAAATTTTTAAGAACAACTTTGTAGCAAGTCGTTGCGTTTATCAACATCTACGAGGATAAGTTTGCTGGATTGCAGCAGTTTCTGAGTACTGCTATCTCTATTGGGCTGGCTACAAGATATCCATATTAGTAAGGTCACTGGTTCGTTGTATTCACGTTACGTTTCCATGCTACCAACCTCAAAGCATTGTTTTATTCACTTGAAGTTACTTTTAATGATTAGATAACCTACATCCAGAATACAAGAGAAATTAAGCTGCTTAGTCGGTTATTCTTTGCTTTTTGGTGCTGATTTCGGTGGCTAAACTACTTTAGCTGTTCCCTAATCGGGTGAATATGAAGGTTCTATATATTTGGATGATATACAGAATCAGGATGACGACCGTTGCTTTATTGGTCACAATTTCTGTGTGAAGTAAGTCCACCATTTTATTTGATGTCTCGGATTTTATTTCCCAATAGCTTATAGGTTTCCTGTGGAATTTACTTCGTTTTACATTTGAATATCTTAACGCAACATAATCGACCAATATTACTCGGTGATACGGCTTGCACTCGTTGCTTCAGGGTGCTATTCACTTTTGCGATAGCTATGCCCAGTGCTGCTCATCACTTCGATTCATAACCAAATGGTCCGATGTCAAATATATCCTCGCGAATTCCGATAAACGCTACGACTTGGTACAAACGTTTTCTTAAAGATCGTTTCTGAGGATCCTTGACACTTTCATCAGTGGACCCTACTGGTTGTTACCTATTACGCGTTAGGGATGTTTTTCTGTTCCCATAACAACGCCGGTTATGGCGTCTTGGTTACGCCTCCTATCTGGTTTTTGGGGTCCGGTTGTAACCCCCGTTCCTAAAACTCTGAAAGTAGCTTGAAGTTGTTCAAGCATATTCGTTTGGATTATATCATTACTGCCGGGCAACACCTTTGTCAGCAAAAATTGTTTCCTGTAGTATCCTTGTGTTGTTAGTCGCTTTTTTGTTAGCGATTGAATTGCGTTTGGACCTATCTTTTAACGCTCTCGGTTGTATCAACTAACCACGCAAACACTTTTATAATTGCAATGACAAGAACTGAATGCAAACTTTGGAGGGATTTTATTACAGAATAAGAAGTCTCGAAAACGACTGCACTTTGTGTTTTATCAAGAATGCTAGCAAGAGGAAAAATGACAGTTTGGTGTGTACCAAGCTAGTTGCCAGCCTCACAAACTGCTGTATGTTCAGAAATTACAAATCATGTTCAAGTCCGATATTTATGTATCTTTTTGAACACATATTTGTGGAATTATAGTATTGCATTGCATCTTATGGTACAATCGAGCGTCCGAAACGAAATAAAACGCTTTGGGTGGTGGTTTTACACTGCGACCCGTTGAAACACGTTATCCATGCATGCCATTACGTCGATATTGCATTATTCAGGACTAAAGCTGTTCAGGAGATAAGCTGTGCATCGTTTGAAGCTCAAATGTTCTGGGTTAATTTCCATCCTAATTATCTTTTACGAGAGTGGCCTGAAAAAGTTTGCGACCACAACGTAAAGATAGCGGCAGTCGTCAATAAAAACTAGTGAATGTAGTTGTGCATCTTTTGACAGTTAATCACCATACCTTCAGCCATTTTGAAGGAGCAGTTTTTAGCTGATAGTCGTTTCAGTAAGTCGATGCGAGTATTTTGGTGAAAATGAAAAAAAAAAATGAGTATAGAGCTCGAATAAAGTATTTGTTTTGAAAGGCAATTCGTCGACGCAAATCAGTTGATGAGTTAGACTCCGTGTATGAGGACTCTGCACCATCATTTGCCACAGTGAATTTTTGGGGAGCTGAATTTGAAAACTGTAAGAGCTTGGGAGATGATAAACGTTCGGGAAGTCCAAAAACTGCGACTACTGACCAGAACATTGATGAAGTTCACCATGGTGTTATAAGACGTCCAAATTTAAGAGAGAGAGAGATAGCAGAGGTTATGAAATGTCCAAAAAATATGTTTGTCACATATTAAATCAAGATTTAAGTATAAGAAAGCTGATCACGCGTTGGGTCCCGCTTTTGCTTACGTTAGACCAAAAACGTCTTCGAATGAACATTTCGTTGTTGACACAGTTAAGGCGCGATACATCCAAGTTTCAGCGCCGATTAATTACTGTAGATGAAACTTAGTTTGATTCATAATTTAGAACATGGAAGAAGGCTTCGTTCAGATATATGTTACAGGATGTTTCTTCCTTGGGCACCTTAACTCCAAATCTCTGTGTGAACCTTGGAACATGAAGTTCCTCAGGAGTCCTTTATTGTTAAGACTTTTATGCCAATTTCGCACCCATTAAACAGATTCAGCTAAACTTGCATATACAACTCATTAACTCTCAAGATATTAAATTCTAAGAAAGAAGACACTGATTATATTGATAAACCTTCGATACTTCGCGATGCGATAAGAAAAATATTAATTTGGAACCATACAAAAACAGACGATAATGCGGACACCATTCAGTATGGTTATGTTTATCATGAAACTCAAATTTTCTATCAACATCTCTTTCGCTCGTCCTGAACCTAAAAATCGCAAATATGTTTATTTTCCACCATTTTATTTTCCTTCCACTAAAAATTCCTAAAGTGTTAGATATCGCGGATGCGAATCATTAATTTTTAGAGCTTAAGCAGATGACACATACAGCATCCATAAACTGATCCCTTTAATTTTCTCACCCCATCTTTGGTTATATAATATCGATGGTTATTTTAAAATAGCTGCCATTCGTTAATGTCGGGTTTTTTTTTGCGACTAGGGTAGTTACTATGTCCTGGTTTTTTTTTGTTGTTGTTTTTGTTGCTTCTGCCACGCGCTTTTGTTCTTATTTTATATTTTTAATGCATACACATTTTAGGAAGTTGGCTGCTATGGAGTTTGATTGAATGGGATGCGGAGCCGCGTAGTCTCTCCTTCTTTTCTGGTTGTCTTTTTTGGTTTTGTTGAAAGGAAAGGACTGAATTTCGGAACATTTTTCCATGTGATGTAATCCAATTAGATAGGGAATAAGACAATATATATAGAGCAAATGTAAGGAAGCGTTTGCATTTCAATTTCCTAAGGGAAGAGAGGGCTTTTTGGGACATAGTGAAAATAGAAAGTAGTGGATTTCGGAATTTTCGAGAGCTTAGGGTAAATATAGTCAGTTGTCAAGCTGTTGGTCCACAGCAAAAACCTTTTAGAAATTCTTATAATGCTCGTTTTGTGAAAACCATAAACGAAGTCAGCTCCCTGTCGTACATCCAAGCAATAAACGACCAACTACCGAAATCGGGATTGTTTCTTTGCTTACGGTGTTGACCTGCATTTGCTTAAGCAGGTGACATAGTAGAAAGTCCTCTTTGCAAAATCTGGCTTCAATTCACGGCTCAGCACAAGACTTGCGGCAAATTTAAAAGACGCGATTGATGTCTGGGAGTTTTGACATTCAAAGCCTAGTCATTAATGCGACTATGAACTCAGTGTACTCAGAACTGAGACCGAAAAGGAACCAATGAACATGTGTTAACCAGCCAATGAACATCAATAAAAAAAAGTCATTTTAAAAGGCGCAACCTTACACTATTTGACGTTCTTTCGGTCACCGATAAAAAGAAGTCAGAAAGCTCAATTAAAACGTCCAAAGCATATGCTGATTCTTGAGAGATTAAAAAAACTGGGATAATTCTAGAAGTGAACAATGAATTAGCGAAGAAGAAAAGACACAAACATTTAAAAGTTCGTGAGAGAACGCTTGACACTTTTAATGTCAAATTAATTTCGGAGAAAAGCTGTGTAGAAGTTCCGGAGATAATACGCATGAATTTGAGTCTGACTGAAACTGAATGCATTTTTAGTGCATAAAAAGATACATGAAAGAAGGTTTCTAAGTAGAAATAGTCAACAATAAATAAACGAAAATATAGAATTCTCTTAGGACCGTCATAAATGGCAACAAAGAAGTGACCACCTTCATCCCTGGCTCAACCGCTCCAAAACACGAAATTGCAGAAAATCGAGTAGCAGACGCAATAATTAAATACTTCCTTCCAAATCTAACAGAAGGCAGTGGTGGAAATTAAAGGAATTTAAAGAAGATTTTAAAATACTAAAGTCCGAAAAAGTGGGCGTGGACCTTCCCGAAAATTATTGAGTCAGACGCAGGGGCGAGGAGTTCTGTAGGTTTCGACTGAACTATCTTAGAGCTACTGGTGCTGAGCATTATGGCACAAAAGTGAATAAGGATTTACTTACGTAAGGGTGAAGAGAGCTCAAAGATGAAGAATTAATGATTCGGGAGAGGTAAGAGGAAGAATTCCTTGTGGAAGAACGGATGGATAAAAACGAAACGTAAGGCAGGTGGCCTTCGAACAACTTAAAGAAAATTAACGAAGAAGACAACTTAAAGCGCTGAGGCTCAACTGACAGGACGGTGGTACTGTATATTTTTAGACGTAACTGCTCATCAGGAATGTGCGTTCAGGAATACATGAATAAGATGGAAAAAACATGGCGGTTCGACTGCTTGTTTTATCTGGAAATGTCCAATGGAACCTGGTACAGATTTTTAAACTCTAAATGTTGACGAAAAATAAGTGATAAGAAATGGTGAACACCATTCGCATAGCTTGATCAACAAGCTGGTCGGTGTAGGGAACAAATGGTACCGAGGTCACAAAAAGTTCAGAAGATTTGCTACATAGAAAATGGCATCGTCGATTAATTCTCGATGCAAGGAAAAGAGAGGAAGAGACACTTGTTCGATAATTATCATCTAATACATCCTTACCCGCTGTGAAAGGAATCTCCTTAACCTGAAAGCTTGACCGATTGCAAAAACCGCCTTGCTAGAAGTATTGAAATTGACAAATTCAGCTTAGGTTTTCGATATGGTCGAGGGATTTTGTTGTACTTGTGTCTTGTGTCCATAATACAGGAAGTAATAGAATAAGCTGATGGCATTGATATTATTCGTTTTCTAGATATTGTTCCCATTATTGTTACTGAATTAGTAACAGCAGCAGAAATAGAAATACGTGGATCCAACGTGCAGTGGTAAACTGGTGTTTTTTAATTCAGGATTAAGAGAGGCTTTACGATGGCAAGTTCACTGGAAATATTTAAGAGGGTTATATGCTTTATAAATTTCTAAAAGTCGATTGTAAATTACTTTGATACTAAGTAAGCTCAACAGCAGCATGTGAAAATTTTAGGAAGATTCAGGTATTGTTCTGATATTTATGCTCGTTTGAACGCACGCGCTGCATGCATAAGCTCGTATGCGTCGCTCTCCTTGCTAGAGAGCGTAAAAGAATCTACCTCCGAAGGCACGAGGGTAATGAAAAAAAAGTCGCTCGCGATGAAAGACGATGCACTCTCTCCTGTCATATTTTCTTTTCATACAGAAGATGGGACAAACAGCGCGGTGATCTTGCCAAAAATGTGGGAGAGCTCCATCCAGACACCCTAATCGAAGAGATGCTGAAATCAGTTGACAAATGGGATCAAGTGACACATTACGCTCGAGACATTCTAGCCACGAAAAAAGGCATACTTGCTCGGCTGGAGGTGTCGAGGGTGGAGGGTTTCCTTCTCTAGCAATCCTCCTCCTCTTTCCCTCCATGCTGGAGAAAGAATCCCAGTAACCCGAAGGCGTCAAAAAACGTAAAATTGGGAGGCCTAGCCCGAAGTAATGTGTCAAACAGTTACAGGCTGAGCACTCCGGTTGACAGGAGAGATGTTTAGTCGGTAGTCCAGTAGGACCGTTGTGCCACTGGGAATCCAACACTCAGGGTGTAAAAAGCCTTCGACTCCCTACCCAAAAAAATGCTCGTTTGAACGCGCGTGCTAAATGCGTAAACTCGTGGGCACATGTGGCTCTGTAAGGCTCCGCCCTCCATAGTACTTAACACTATAAAAACAAGCAGATGTTAGACTGATGCATAAAAACAAGTAAATTACACTGTAATATAGAACTTTGAAAGAAAATGCTGACATCATACAGTTACCTTATCAATATTCTGAACATTATTAACGTTGAATGTCGTAGCAAAATCATCTATATCGACGACCTGCGTTCTGTCAATCATTATAAAAATGAATCGAAAAGGTTCTTGAAAATAGGTCAGCATGTGCATGTTTACCAAAAAAGCGGAAATTTGTGGGAAACCAACATATTGATGAAGTTTATACCAATTATACTTGCATATCGGAACGACGATAATGGAAAATCGGAAAATATCGGTTCGTGTGAGGGGCGATCTTAAAAGGGATCATGCTGCTGAAATGTTTGTAATGTTGAGAATGTTGCTCAAAGTTTATCCGTACGGGGAAAAGTTTCCTGTGAAGGAGTTAGAGTGTGTTTTCCACGTTAAAAAGGAGTTACATAAAAGTGGAAGAAAATTAAGTGGAAGTTGACTAAAACCAAGAAAAGAGCAACCATAAACAAAAAAAGCTCCTGCTATAACAACCGCTACTTTGATGAATGCGTTGATGAAAGAAATGTCAAATTATCATGACTTAGCTATTTTACGTCAAAAAAGTTCAGTAAAAGATATTGTGATGCAATTGTGATGACAACTGCCTTAAAGGTGCTGATTCTTGCTGCAAGTATCGACAAAGTGAAGCCAAAATTTCTTTTCGAAAGATCAAAAGCATTCTCATGCTCCGTCTGCAAAAGCTCAAGAAATCTTAAAGTCCAATTGATTTGACGATTTGACCAATGACGCCTTATTAGAAAGATGCTTATGTGTCTCTTGTAAAATACTGACGAAAGTTTTAACAGTTATGTGTGACAAATAGCTCCTCAGCATATATTCAATGGTGGAAGAACCCTTGAAATCGGAAGACATGTTGCAGCTTGCATTTCCAACGAAGGATTTGGACAAATTTTGAAAAAATGGAGCACATAGGCATGTAAATCTGAAGCTTCTGAGGACAGCAGAGCAAAGTGGAGGGGTGACATAATGCATGAGAATGAGCTTTTAGCACCAAAAAGAATCAAACGAATATCTTCTTCGGGGGCCATGTGATAAATTCTTAAAAATTGGTCAGTTTTTTGGATGCATAAAGCATATAACCCGCATAAGTCTATAGGAGCACTAGTTCCTTAAAACGATCAGAATTATCACAGGATTTAGATTAAGCTCTATCTTATTGTGTATATTTGTGCATGCCTATCCAGTGATCAAATCATTTTTCGTTTTCCTTTACTAAATTGAAGGGCTGTAGAAGCATTCGTTTAGTTCCTCTCCATTTAATTTAACATTAGACATCCAATTTATTTATCTCCAAGGGATTTATTTATCTCTTCAGTTAGTTGTTTCAATTTCAAACGAAAAATTTCGGTTATCAGTGCACAATTATGCCTGCATTCCCGTACACCAATTTGTGTTGTAACTACCGAGTCGACTTGCATTCAGAATTATTACAAAATATTTGAATAAAACCAAGAGGAACCTCTTGATTTATCCATTACCCGCTTTTGTCTTGTTACCAAGGACATTTCGTGTCTCACTCCCCGGCCACATTCTCATCGTGCCGCAATCTTTCCCTCATTTCGTAGCGACACCCAAAATATCGTTATTATTTATCTTGCTACTGTTTACACCAAACATCATCCCGATGGCAGAACAACAGCAAAGAAACATTTTCAGCCTCTCGTGGTTGTGTTTCTTTCGAAACCATCTCTTCATCTGCATGATATTTATTTTCCAACATCCCCAAGAAATGTTGTAATATGTCCTCGGGATTTTGTCCAATTCATGTCCTAACGCTCGATGTTGCCGCTCCATCCTCCGTCGGACGACGCGTATCATTGTTTCTTTTTTTTTTTATTATACAATGGTTGTATTCTTGATCCTTGCAAGCTCACTCGCTACCCGTCACCCGCCCAAGCGCACCAACCGCACACGGATGAATAATGAAATTATTTCGGCAAAATTGTCCAATCCTTTTGCATTCCCCAAGGACGCGATTTGGAAGCGTTCAACAAATATTGGAGATTTTCATGTTGATATTTCGTGTCAAAGGTACAAGTCGATGTTGTCGCTATAAGGACGACAAGCTGAGAATTTCAATGAAGCCACCAAAGCTTGCTTGGTTGGTAGCTGGTTTGCAATTCTGTTTTGACATTTGCAAACAAGGACTTGTGGAATATTTTTGCAGCTTTCTTTTTCTCTTAATGTTTCAAGTGGTTGCAAAAAGGTTGGAGTTCATGGGCTAGAGTATTGTTTGCTTGTAACGGGCGCAAATAGAAACCCGACAGGTAAAGGAGGTGAAAAGGACATTTGCCGAACGTAGTGTTGAGGTTAATTTCGGGTTTTATGTTGGTGAATATTTTACTTAGAGATTATCCTAGAATCGTTGATTTCAGATGAAGACTCGGAGACTTCGCAAGTCGATTGAAGCTCACAAAGTCTTCTCTTTGTATTGCTAGGAAGGTCCTCAGACACTGGACCGTGTAATTTCATATTTAAATTGTAATAATAGAAGTGAGGACGACGAAAACGTTTTATTAAAAGTTTACTGATTTATCTTACATAAACTTCCTTTACATAAAAAAAATGAATACGTTGCGATGAATACTAGGACCGTAGTTTCCATTTGCACCCTCGTTTCCTGCATGAAAATAAAACACACAGTACAAGTTACACGTTGCATTCATCACGTTTGCATCACTCGAATCTTGCATCCTTGTTATGTATAACATTCAACATTTCGCAAGGATTTACACTATGTAGAAATGAGTAGTTGCTGAATGCATACGGCATTCACGGCCAGATGTAGCATTCTGAGGTGGAGTTTCAAAGTCTGGAAGCCAACTAGCAAAGTTGTGAAACCAGAATAGGGACCTCCTATATGAGAGATATGACAATGATAAACGATGCTATTTGCTGGCTAGGAAGAATTCTATGGTTGGTATCCGAGTGAATGATTGTGGAAGAGCTACGTTGGAAAATCATTTTCCGGGCGGACATGACAATGAATGAATGACAGTAGAACAAGTGTACACGATAACAAAAGATTTTTTTGTAGTGAAAAAGGGTTGTTCACTCATGTCTATGCACTGAATTGAGATTTTCTGTGATGCATACAGTGTGAAATGTCTAGTATGTGTGGAATTTTTGTAGTGATAGTGATTTCAAGGCACAGGCGTGTCTCCTGAATAGTAAAGCTGGGAAATTAATATGTGGATACTTGTATATTATGTACTTGTTCGCTTATAGTTTAGAAATGAAAGAAAACTTTTAATTTTCGTCTCATTTTATATGTTTTGTAGCTTATCACAGGCACAAATTTTGGTTAAACTAGTTTGTAATCAGGCTTAAGGATAATCATCAACAAAGTTCTTCATGCAAAGGAACGCTCTTCTCGTAATTTTCGAATTGCTAACAAATACCACGTCCTAATCCTCTTAAAGTACTTGAAAATTAAGAAATCTTAAAAAACGCGTAATGTTAGACACGGACGTTGTCTTATTTATTCGCTTTTTCTATCCTGATTTCAGGCTGTTCTCAGAGATTCATTAACTTTTTCTTTTTACAGGTCTGCTTAATTTTGGATTTATGAATGATTTCGATGTATGAGTGATGTTGGGTATTCATAGGATTCTCTCCATTTCATACATTGTTCCGCAAGAAACGGTTGTGGGTCGCTGAAGTGGTTGAGCAAACGAAATAAGTAATCATAGTGGACATAAAGGTAGTGGGACTTTACCGTTTCATTAGACATTTGACATTACAAGTATTCATTATTGGCGTGCAAAGAAAACATATACATGTCGATCAGAATGTTCCTGTAATTTTCCGTCAACTAATGTATGATTCCCATAAGTAAATAAATGTAAATAAACAATTAATTATTCAATAGAGATTATGGAAAAAATTTCGAGCGGATGACAGCGAGCAAGTACACGGACGTATGGACAACCATTATGTCTAAGCGAGATAGAATGACAACACGCTAATCAACCGGGCCAATGGCTCTCAGATGACATATCAGATTTTGCCGTAGGAGCAGTGCTGGAGCAATGTTTCCTGCAACTTTAGTTGGCACTTTATTTATCCTAAAGGAAAACGAGCAAAGGAGTATGGGGTATAGGGAGTTAGTGCGATGTAGCACTATGATTCTTTCTCATCTGTGGGCTCTCCTGATAATGCAACCTGCTTGATACTGTTACAGATTCCTAACTCTAGTGTATTATTTTGTGGATGCTTGGGTATCTGGAATTTCTTCTTGGGAGGGTACTGTTCATGTTCATGTGTACTGTGTTCTTCTTGGGAGGGTACATGATTGTTTGTTATGTCAAAAAGCTTCAGAGCCTTGTCCCATACGTAATTTTTTCTTGTTTCTATTTTGACGTCTTTGTATATGTCTGCATTTCTGATGCACCATGGAATTGCCAAGATTCTTTTGGAAGAATCTTGAGCACTCTGGAAGAACTGGAGTGTTGGTCTTTGTCGTCTGATAGAAAACGAAACCACTCTACAGTAGTGTCGGTTGTATGATCCGTTTAGCAGCCTGTTTTTCAAATTGAGGTTTTTCCGTTGAAGATGTTTGGTTAGGGGGCCTGTACAGTGTCTTCGTTTGTTTTATAGGTTGAGTCTCCAAGTAGGTCTTCCGTCAAGGTTAAGTCCAAATTATTTTGCCGTTCTTTGCCATTGAAAGGGCTCATTTTCGATTGTGATTGTCAGTGGAGTTTTTCGTCCCATCCCAGTTATGAATATGGGTTGGATCTTTTCCGGGTTGATTTTGATATTCCATCAGCGAAAATATTCCAAGATAGTGTCCGTCGAGCTTTGTTATTTTGAAGTTATGACGTTTGCTTATCAACCTGTAGTGAAGACACAGGAAGAGTGTTTTTTGACATTTTGTGACCGGTAAGACGGTTGGTCCTTTGAAAAGCCCAGCTTCAACCCCGCAGGGTTGATAAATGGTTGTCGATTTCGGCAACAAAATGGTCTGCCCTGATGAGCTACCCTGACAGGTTATGTTTATTCATTTTGAATATTATCTCTTTATTCCAGACTTTATCAAAGGATTTGGCTACGTCAAACATAACTATCCCTGATGATTTTCTGCTAGACCAGTATAACGAGCTGGTGTTCAGTAGAGTGACTGGCTTTGAAGTCGAATGAATCATTCTTCCGGTATGATATTGCTATCATATAATACCACTTTGAGACGATGCAGAATCATCCTTTCTGCCAATTTCGACATCTATGAGAGGAAGCTAATAGGCCTCAAGTTTTGTATAAAGTAAATGTATTTAGGTAAAGTTTTCAGGTCTCAGAAATTTTTGATGCTGGAGGGTTGCATTTAAAACACCCGTTGTGTTATGTAGTCATGTTAGCATTATGAATGTTATTAGGTCAAGACCCGGTGCTTTGTGTTTGTTTAGTGCTAGTACTAATCCTTTTCATTCATGAGTTTCTCTTGGCTGCATTATGTGGTCAATTTTTACTCTTTATCTCAAGTACGTGTCTGCTGAGTCCAAGACGCTTTTCGCATAATCATGGTTCTCCTCATCAGTTGAGTTTTCCCTGAATTGTATTCAGAGAGAGTCGGCGAATGCTGCAGCTTTACCGGCTCTGTTACATTGCATTCTGTTTGGGCTATAGATGGGTGGTACTTGCATTTTGTCTTGCAGCCATGAGTATTTAAAGACTCACCAAACCGCTTTAGAACCGGGGTCGAACTTAATAAAACTTTCAGCTACGGAAACGAAATATATCGTAAACCGATTCCTCCCAAACGAGGACCAAGCAGTTTCTTATCATGATCGACAATTATTTAGGGTAGTCTTCTTCATCAACTCTTTTCGCACATAATATTCTCCATTGTTGTTAACAGTGGCAGCGTGTGGTGAGAAAGCGTTAAACACATTTTCCTCTACGTTAGTCCCGTCCGCAAAACCGAGAAATACATATACGTTGTTCTCGCTCTTCAAAATAAATCATCATGAATTCATCGCGTATAGTTCTTAAAGTGTCAGGGAACCTTCATCAGTTTTCAACTCGACTCGACTGTTGTTGAAATACGCTCAGCACTGACACTAATTTTTCCACTTCTTGTTTCCCTTCTCTGCGAGATTTCAGCACATGGAAATATGAATGGCATTCTCTTGTGTAGTTTTATATGATTTACTATTTCGAAGGACCTCGGCTGTCGTTAGTTGTGCTATCAATGACAACATGTCTTAGTCAAAAACATACTTCAAAAAACTTATAAAATTCGATAGCGTATGTCTTATGCTGAATCAACATTCTTTGGCACTAAACTCTCAGCAAGGGCTACTTCTTATTGTCAGAAGCCATCTGTTGTATTCTCCAGTTTTGACGTTGTCTATAGAATTAGGCCAGTACTTCGATTCATTTAGTATTAGGATTTATCCCTCAGGTTTGATTTTGCATCCCTCTTTAATTCAACTTCCTTCATTTATTCATCTAGATCCCAAATACTCAGGAATGAAATCAATACGACATTATGACAGGTATTTTGACACAATACCAACCGTTCCAAACACCTCAAAGGCTATGGTTTCTGGCGATAGCTCTACAATGTAAGTGGAAAGATATATATTCCCTCTTGTGCTAAATAAGCAGAGAGAGTGTGACCTACCGATCTTGTTCACGTATGAGCGGGCACATCCATGCTTATACAAAAGTTACGTGAAGTGCAAACCTGGTGCACAATGTCTTTGATGCTATCAACATTTTATGGTTTTTTTAAGATTTCAACTTGGGCAGTCCGTAAGATTTCAATTTGCTTTGGAATTTGATGATATGAAAATCCTTGAAGAAATTTACAATAATGCACTCTAACGAAGTAGGCTCCGTTCCAAAATTTTGAAACTATCGACACAACAAGAGTGAAAAAAATACGTTTTTTACTTCAGGCAAATTGGACAGTTCGATGTCAACTTGTAAGTCTGGTGGATTACGCCTTAATTGTCTTGGAAATGCAAGTAAGACAGAATCCAGTCACAAAGTAATTTCAGGTTGAGATGATTCCAAAATATCCTGGAAGCAGTCAAGGCAATATTCGATCACTTTGCAAATCCAGACCACATCGATCACATCTCCAATAGTTATAATTCCATATTTTAAGCAGGGCTTCATAGAAGTATCTTTTGTCCATTCTCTCGATTTCGAAATTTTTTAAAAGCTCTTTCGATTTCGTGTTTTTGTCTTTTATGTCCCGCATGTCCATTAGTCAAACTATTTTACCCTTCCTTTGGGACTACACATGTTCTGAAAAAAAAATGAGAACTGGCTTTCGGACTGAACTATAACTTCTTACGCTGAGATCCTTCTTAGTTCTCCTGATTAATCGTGTATGTGTACTGTTTGATAGAATGTTTAAGAAACTTAAATAGAACATAATATTTTTTATTCAACATATTTTTAATATGTGTCTCTCAACCTGATATCAAGCATATAAACACCCAAAACTCACCATCAGGAATAAACTCATCATTTTAATGTCCTATGCAAAGAGGAGATGTTATGCATAAAAACAGAAGAAAAAAATGTCTCTTCAAGTTCTGCTCTCATTTAGAGTGGAAATGCTTGTTTTTGTTATTCGTCCGACTCATACAATGACATGACAAAAAAATATATCACCACACACACACACACACACAAATATATTAACATTACCATCTAATCATTATCCTTCGTACAGTCATTACCCCACCTCCTCATTCTCGGCTCATTTCATTTCATGCACGATACGAAAGTCTTTCTTCAAATGGAACTTCCTAGACCATTCCAATAGCAGTCTCGTCATTGTAGCAGGAGAGTGGTACAGGACGTCTTCGCTATCCTTAAAAATAAAGAAAACCACCTTATCGCATCCTCGGCATCCTCACCGCCTTATTTTGTTGTTTTTTAAGTATTTTCTTAATTTCTCCATCTCGGCAGCCCCAAGACGATATTCCTTTTTTTTTCGGCGCTATTCGCTTCTCTCATAATGGTCTACATGCATATGAAGCAGCTTGAAATCAACTACGGGATACGGATGGAAAAAAATAACCCCACCCTATCGCTATACAACGCTTTGCATCCCTTAAAAATGTAAAGAGTCGAAAGTTGGAAGAGATGATGAGTTCTTGTAAGGTTCTTCTTGGGTATTGTTCCTGCTGGCAGACTTCTACTTCTTCGAGGAGCTGCAGAGGATTACGTTTCGATTTTTTTGTATTTTTATCCGTACTATTTTTTCCATTCTGTGCTTTTATTTTAACCAAGGCGTCCCTGCCGTCGTCAAAGTGACTGACTATGTCGAGTAGCCGAGCGAAGCACATCAAGGAGGTGAGTATGTGTATGGGCAATTTTCTTAAGAAGATACACGTTCCGACCCGCGTTGTCTCCGTATTCCCACTCCAGTACTGGTCGTCGTCAGCGGCTCAAGACTTCCCGTAATGAATCAAGTCCCTATGGATTAAGGATTGCCTTTCGTTTTTCTAACATATACCTACGCATGGAGAAATTTATGCCCGAATTAATTTCACGGAATTAAATCTTTTAAATGTATTTTTTTGGACGAAGTAACGGCGAAAGTGATGAGATATCTTCTAGGAGACAAAGAGGGCGAAAACCGATAAGGGAAATGAAATTTTGGGGTAGTTTGGTGATAATTAAATGAAAGGTGTCGAAGCGGGGAGACAGCATTGAAAAGACATTTAAACGACAGATAGACGGATGTCAATATGGGGAGACGAGAATATGCTAGACAATGTGGTGGATGTTTATTTTGACTTGTTTTTTTAAAGTTGTCGCATTCTGCTCCCTCTCTCGCGTTTTCTCTCTTTCTCTCTCTTACTCGCTCTGATTCTCTCTCCCCCCATGTCACCCATCGGATCCTTTTGTCGTTGTTTCGATTGTAATTAAAAACGATTTCTTGATTACTTTTTTGAAATTCAATGTTGTTCACTTGCTTTGATGGTGAAAGTGTTTCGCTTGAATAAGTCACAGGAAACGGAATTTCAATATTATTGAAAATCACCAATTAAACTTGCGACCGTTCGTTGTTCGTCTTCAAGGTTTGGATTTTTTTAAGACAAGCCGAAGAAACGCTTTCGTTTCGTTTTTCCAACTCTATTCAAATAAGTCGTGGCCATTGTTAGAAAGTAGAATGTTAAATGGCAACTGTGAAACTTTGATTTGTCTCTTTGTTTTAACAAACTGGCCTAGTGGCTTTGCGATATTTGAATAATAATAATAATAACTTGTTTATGGCTTGGAGATGAAGGCTATTTAAACCCTCAGTGTTGGACTCCCAGTGCTGTTCGGACTATCGGCTAAACACCTGCCCTGTCACACCGTGAACCTAGTCTCGAATTGTCTGTCAGATTACTTTGGACTTGGACTCATTAGTCATCGTCTAGTGGCGTCGTCTGGCGAGGGGAATCCCTCTTTCAGCCCGGATGGATGCGAAGGAAGAAGATTACCGTCAGAAAGACAGAGAGTTTCCCCTTTCGACTATGCCGCCAAGTGTTCCATGATGCACTCCTTTATAAAGAATACCGCCCGCATGAAATACGGCACGTAGTTCAAACTTTCTTTTGATTTGATCGTCTTCCCCGTTATGCTCTCTAGAGAAAGTACGCCTATTTTCTCAGAGAGGTAAGAATAGATGCAAAAGAATAATAATAATAACAATTAAATAAACACAAACTTACATAAAACCTTGCTCGGGACTGATTATCGTCCTGTAAATTCAAAGAATTTGCAAGTATATAAGCATATGGGACAAAGTGTTTCTTCCACAGTCATGTATGCATATTCATCATTCTTTTGAGTATTCAAACATATTCCATGGGCTGAAAAAAAACGTTTCTTGGGAAAAGTTATATTTATGCCTCAACATAGTTGCCTTTGAAGGCGATATACTTGGTATAGTGATTTTCTAACATTTCGATGCTCTTTCTGCAATACGAAACATCCAAGCCTGCGGAACACGGCTCGGTTCCACGGTGACTTCTGCATCCGATCTGAATCTCTTACCCTGGAGCCCTCGTTTGAAGTTCGGAAACAGCTAATAGTCACTGGGGGCCAAGTTTGCAGAATATGGTCAATGAGCAACCAATTCGAATCGTAGTAGGTCCAATTTGGCCACCATTTTCAAGGCTTTGTGTGACGGTGTTTTATGGTGATAGTGGAGAACTTTTTCTTCGGCATACGAGGCCGTTGTTTCCTTATTTCGTCGATCAGTTTGTCTAACAATGCTGTATAGCACTTTTCTGTTACTGTTCTTCCTTCTACATTTAATCTTTGAAGACTATGCTATGGGTATCCCAAAAAACAAAGGCTGTCACCTACTCAGCCCTGTCGGTCGTTTCGGTTAGCTTTCATGGCTTTCCAGCCACTCTGCAGACTGTCTTTTTGACTCAGGTGTATAGTAGTGGACCCGTGTTTCATCCATCGTCACAAAACTTCGAAAAAAGTTCGCTGGATTATGCTGTAACAACGCCAAACCGACTGTTGAATCATCAACGCGCTGCTGTTTTTGTTCGACGGTCAACAAATGCGGCAATCATTGCGCCTATAGCTCTTCCCTTAAATTTCGTACAAAATGTATCCTGCCCGTTCTTTTGAGATGCTCATGGCATCACTTAACTCACGCAAGTTCACTTTACGATCATTCAAGACGATTCGATGCACTTGTTTTACGATTTCCTGATTCGTAGTCTCTTTTGGCCTAACAGAGCGGGGTGCCTCTGCGGTGCTTTTACGACACATTTTAAATTCACTAAACCTTCGATAAACTGTTGTCCACGAAGGAACAGATGTGGAATAACATTTCTGCAACCATTGCAATAATTGTTCAGAAGTTTTTCTAACCAAAAACGATGTTTGATCATGACGTGATATTCCTGTTTTTTTCTATTTAGTTTACGAACGCGAAAATAGCGTCACTCAAACGATTTAGGCTTGTCAAAGAATAACGAAATGTCATAAAACGTCATACAAAAACTAGCGACAGATGAGCCTCTCGAAATGAGTCATGCTCATTTTCTAGCGGTGCCACGCATTGAAAAATTGAGAGACTTTTCAATCCATGTCTCCATGCTGAGGTGCAAAGTACTTAGAAATTTCTGTTCATAACTGCAACCCGTGATGGAATAATTCATTTTAGTTTTGAGTATTTCATAGCAGGTTAATGCAAACCTACATGTCTCGTGTTCATACAAAAAAAAGTTTGAGAGGGACTGTAAACTTTGATGTGACCTAGGTCTCGTTGTAAGAGGAGTTACAGGAGTCTGTGCTCTATGAGGTAGAAATCGCGAAGAAATGAATGCTAGAAAGAACATCTCCCCATCTTTGGCGGGTCAATGCGGTTTTAAAACTGTCAGAACTACTCGAGCGTAATGCTCTTAACACGTATCATTTGTTAACCTCGCATTTCCGCAATAAAACCACGCAACACTATTTTACAGGGTCAGACGCTCACATTCCAGTGAACAAATTCAATCGAGTTAAGAACAACGTCCTTTCTACTTTTGTGTTTATTTTTATTTTCAGTAAACGATCAAAATCAAAAACTGGAAAAAGGTGTTTGTTGCGATTTATTTTCATATCAAATTTTCCAAAATAGATTTTACAAAGAAGAGAGCAATTAAAAATATTTATTTGGGTTTATTGACTTGGTATCATTTAATGGCAGTGGACTATCTGGCAAACGTCAGTAAGTAGTTGAAATTGCTTTGTTAAAATTAACCAAGAAAGCCAAGCGTGGTACATGAAACAATCAATTGTCGTGATCAATTTGAGAAACTTGATTTGAAATCGACTTTCAAAGAGTACATCTCTAAGGACATGCATTAAGCTGCCATCTTAGCAGCTCTTATCGACTTTGACCACTACCAATATGTGCCAAAAGAGATTAATTCCGAGAAAGCTGTCAGCCCGTAAAGATTAATAACGGAACGTAAACTAATCTCCAAACAATATATGAAATTCTCGTACACATACTAACGTTTGCTGATGCTCAAGAAGTCATTTATCCTTTTGAATGTTTCGAAACTCGAAATTCTTATGAGCATCCTTCAAGATCATGCTTTGACCCGATGAAACCGGATATCCAGACGACCACAGTTTCTAATTGCTTAATTAGCATACGGTTTTGACAGATATATCCCTCGCATTACTTTTCCTGCTCGTAAAACTGGATGCGAATGGAAAATTTAGGCCACTCCGTACATTAAATCCGTTTCAAGTTTCAACAGCCAAACACAGGTTGAATGCTCCAATTCGTGACCATTCAATGGAATAATACGACACGTATTCTATACAATATGCGTACAACGATAAGGATAAGGAAACGAAAACGGGATACTTTTGGACTATAAGAACATGAATGGACGTTCAAGATATCCTTCTCGTCCTCAAAACTTATTGAAAGGGATTGCATTGCAATCATTTGAAGGGATACTAAGCAATTAAAGCATAAATATCTTAACAGGAGAAAGCTATTTTCAAGATCCTTTTAAAGGACGAGTGTGTATTTGTGTGTGTGTGTATGGCTTGGAATAGAAGCTATCAATTAAAAGGGAATGGTCAGGATATGTTTGTTCTCATTTTTTACGCTTGACAGGCAAGAATAGGGCAAATATCAAGGTGGAATGAGATGACTTGAAAGTTAATGTTTTCTCCAAAAAAAGGAAAGGACATGGGTGTGATGTGTGTACGACTTTTCAGGGAAATTTATGTTTAGTTTTCAATTAAGGCTAGTACGGTTGATTGACATGCAAAGGGCGATGATACTTTTTTTTTATTAATGTTTCAATTAATGAAGGCACAGTTAACAGGTTAGCTATTGATTATTGGAAGGATAATGTTTGGTATATTATATTTGTAGTCCCTGAAAGAAGTATAGACTTAAATTTGATTAGAGTCCGATATCATACAGAACGAGCTGATTTTGCTGAAATAAAAAAATCGTGGTGAATCGTATTTTTTGGAATGGGAACTTCTATTTTCATTGATTGTAATGCCATTATCGGATCATGTTTCTATAGATTCAAGTGAGTTTCTACGTTACTTGGTATAGGCACGAAACTTTTCTGATCAGAGTGTCTGTGATTGTTAGAACAGAGATCTTGGATTAGATAGAAATATTTTAGGTCCAAGTTACACAGAACATTTTTTGCAGTATTTACTCGATTGAAGGGAGCCATGTATTACCTAATGTTCCACACACCAATTTGTAAGTCTTCTGGTAACTGATAATCATTGTCATTATATAGAAGAATGTATCAGCATACGTACCAAAACGACAACAGCTTAATGAAAGAAATGCACCATGCTTAGCACTTCTTTTTCTTGAATAACTTCTTTTTCATTAAATACCAATATGTGTTGCGTAAGCTTTCTATGCATGACGGTGCATAACTAACATTTGAAGTAGAGAAGAATCGGACAGTGAACGCATCGTTGTTTTCAAAAATGATTCAATAGAAATATACGTTAGCATATCAATACATCAAAAAGAGTACACATTGGGGCTTTGAATTTAACCAATTATTTAGAAAGACATTATTCACAAAATTGCTTTTAAAAGCTTGCTCTAACTAATCAGTCAGACAGTTGCTTATGAGGGAAGATCTTTTTTTATTTGTGTCAATTATATCCATTTACAATACTACAATATCCAAAATTTTAAGAACGAGTTTTGAAACTATGATGTCAAACAACTTTAATGTTTACATCCTTCTCATACAATCAGAGTTTACTACAAGTAAAGCTTGCTTTAGAACCAGTTTCGACTAACAGTATTTGACATCCACTGCCAATTGCCATTTATGACATGTCTCTCTTTTTCACTGGTCGTAGTTCGGTTTCAAAACGTTTGGATTTTTTCTAATGGTTTCATCAAAAATCAAGAAGTTTTGTTGCTACTCAAAAAATATTCTGTGCACTACATGATCGCAGCTCCTTTTTACTTGTTTATTCATTCGCCATTTAAATGAAAAATTGTAAAAGAAATGTTTATGGTTATAAGCCATACAAAGTGGTATCATAGAAGTCGCAGCGAAAGGAAAATCGTTATTGTTGAAGTGAGCGTGACAAATATAGAGAAAAATGCTAGGTTAACTGTTAGCGAGAATTCCCTTCGTGATGGCTAGTTGTGATTTTGGGCGTTATTTTATTGTCCTAATTTTATTGGTGTCATGTTATTTGTCTTGATTGAATCTTGGCATGAGTCCAAAAAGCATGATACTGACGCATGAACTCCTGTCGGGAACTTGCTGACGCTTTTCGGATAATCAAAGATTATCAATTCTTCAATTTTTTCTGGAAAGTTACAATGGATCTTTAATGGAATATATTCAGCGAGTTGCTGACCTTTCATAGTTGCTCTTTGAAATAGTTTTCAAGATATTTTTAATACTGTAGGATGATTTTCAGTGCGGTGGGAGGTGGTGTAGCTTGTAAAGCCAGGCATGGTGCCAAGGAGCCAATCTTAAAGTGAACCTGAGAGTAACACTCTCTTGCAAACGGAAATGCTGCTGAGAGATGTCGAATGTCAGCAGGATGTCAAAATAAGAAAAAAAAAATGAATTTCGATACAAATTAGCAGTATGCTGGTTTGCATTTAAGCTATTCCAATTTCAAATCATATCATCTTTATTAGTAACAACTTTTTGTAAATAAAACACACCGCGCTAACCAAGTGGAACTATCTATATGGGAAGACCGAAAGAATCATAAATTCGGAATGCCAGAAAGTATTTCATTACCTCGTCAAATTCATTAACTCCAGTTCACATAATAAGCCAAAGTACTTTTATACCCTTTTGTGTTTCCCAAATTTATTCAACTCGAAGTCAACGTCTACCGTCGTTCCCTTCATAAAATCACAAGAACTTAAAAGTCATCAAGGAAACGAGTTCGTCGAGTTAATCGAATGTGCATGTAAAACCGAAATTATCATATGAAAATGAGTTACTCCCAAACGCAAACTAAAAAAAAAAACACAAGAAAACTGCAGAAAACCAACAAAAAACTTCTAAAAACCACATATACTACAAAACTACAGCGAAAAATAGAATCGTGAGAGCATTCTTCGCTGGTACAAAAAAACTCAAGTTTCCAAAATATACCAAGAAAAGCAACGGAAAAGAAACGACCTTATACCACACTATTCTGGAAACACTCGGAGAAATTCAGAAAAACTTTCGCCAAGAAAATTTTCATAACTCATTTTCTATTGCTTTTTCGTAATCTGAAATTAAAATCATTTTTCCTTCATATAAGTTCACCTCCCTTAAAAAAAAAAACACCTCCCATTAACTCTTACCGTATGTCCCTTGATCGCCCGCCACCACCCACGCTCCTCGAAAGCTGAACTTCATCCGTATCCACATTTGTCGTTGCAGTCTTCGTCGCCTCAGTCCTCACTCCTTCACGAAATCCATTGAAATTTGCTTCCATAATGTGGTAAACGAGCTTCGTCTAGGAACACATGCATATTCAGAACAGCACAAAAAAACCGAAAAAATAATAAAATTAGGCAGCACCCAGCTCTTAAATGCCACCCACCCGGTCACATGTTTGCCTCTGATTTTAACATAATCCTCACGCTCATTCCACCCTGCAGGTTCTCGTCTTGGAAAAGGCAAAGAAAAGAAAGAAAGAAAAAAAAAACGCTTCTCAGGATAAATAATGAAAAAATCGGTCGTGGGGTGGACGTTTACGTGCCATGTCCTTTCCGATCCATACAGACAACATGCATATTTATGTCCCTAATTATCGACTGAATTATACGCGATTTTTTCGTCCTTCGTGTCCTGTAAGGACTTTCCGAGGAGTTCACTAAAAGTGTTCGATTTACTTCTATGTCATAGTGTTACCATGCAAAGTTTGCAGCTTGTCTTTGGAACGGGACGTCATCTGTTGAGGCTTGAGCATGTTAGGGACATTTTATTTAGAGAGCAGTCAATTTTATTTTTGCGGGAGTGGATGGAGACAACACTGTTGCATAAATATGTGTTCCCTATTGTCGACGTTCTCTGACATTCATGAAGGTTGATCGATAAGTATTCCTTCGAAGGAGAAAAAATTAAAATTGAAATTATATCTTGACGTCGCCCCACCATATTATATTCGTTTCAATGGTTGGGTTTGGCTGATATGACTCCAAAAACGGCTGTCAATAGTCATAGCCACAATCAATAACGAACGCAATAATAGCAAGGACTCCTTTCCTCATTAACAGTTTTTTTCCTTATTCAATCGTAAAGTATTCGATCTTATAGTATTTGTGGTTTGCACCGGCCGACACAGGAAACTCTTCACTACAGCCGGCAATATATGAGATAGTTATGACTGTTGATTTAATTAATTCAATTTGTAGAACTGCCAGGAAACTTTAGGCAAACAAAAAATAATCGATAGCTATTTTATTCAGAACGGTTCCCGAAAAAATACATTTCAATTACGCCTTAAAGATAACTTTACCCAAAAATCAAGCAAAACCGAAGAGCTATTGAGAGAACACATGACGCCTTAAAAATTTTTTAGATACGCATGAAATGTTTTGAAATCTCTTCTGACCTAAACTGAGCCAACCATATTTCATGTAGGACATCCAAACTGCAACTTATGTTCAGCAAAATTTTCAAATAAAGCCGAGTCCTTTTTTCACAATTTTCAAAGTTGGAATATATATAGAATATATATGGAATAGTTTTCGTCATGTCGGTCCTTGATTGTAGATGCTGATTTCCTGGGAAAACCATAGATCTCTGTACTGCGTCTCATACTAATTCATTCTGATGTTGTTGTTCTCGATTCGTTGCCTTATAGGCCAGGATGTTGACTACATCGATCGGTGGCTTTATTTTTGCTGCCAAGTATAATTCATTATTGGAGTAACTTCGCCCATCTGGTCAGTGATATAATCCTGTTGCAACTCGTAGAATCCGTCGTTCGAATATGTTGAACGTTCTCCACCGCGAAGCATTGGCATTTGCCCGAAGTGTCAATTGTCAAACGTTAGAATCTTTACTTTGGTGCTTGCTGCGTAAAATTTGCTCAATATGCAGCTGAGCTGTTGATGTGCTCACGATGGAAATGGATCTAGAACTATACCCAACTACCTTACACGTTTTGCCAATAATTTTGATGATTTTATGGCTACTGTTCTGCGCCGATATTTTCGAAAAGCTTTTCTGATGAACATTAGCCAAGACTTCCTTCGATTAGGTTCCATTCCCATCGTTTGTAGTACTCGTGAAAACGCGAGTTGTAACGTTGCAGTTTTATGGCAGTCAGCCCATGTGTTATGGTGGAAAAATCGGATTTTCTTTTTTGCGTTTTGCGGTCTCCACGATATCTTAAAAGTCGTTTGACTAGTAGCTTTGAAATTTCATTAGTAAAATAAGCACATACAACGCCGTTGATCAAACTAGGATAATGCAAAAAATCCAACCAGATTTTTATTACGACCCAATAACTAAAAACCACCTCATGAAATATGAATATTTATATTTATTTATTAAACAGGGTTGGTCCCAGGATTGACTCTTGTGGTACGCCAGATTTGATCAGAAATTCCACAGAGATTGCTCCACTAAGCCTTATAAACGTATTTCCCTCGCTTCAGAAGCTTGATAGCATTTTTACCAAATGACCTGGTATTCCGAATTGGATTAATTTCCAGAAAAGTTCATCATTCCGCATGGTGTCAAAGGCTTTCCTCACATCTATCAAGCACATCCCTAACACTTGTTCCGAGTTAAGGCGTTCCTATGCTGTTCCACTTAAAACTGAGAGATCGTAAACTGTTGAGTGTTTAGCTTTTAATCCAATCAGCTTATCAGAGATTAAATTCGTTTCTTCAATAACAAGGGAGAGTTCAGCTTGAATCGTTTTCTCCCCGAGCTTCCCAACATTGGAGAGCAGTAAAATTGGCCTTGTGTTACTGTTTTCACACTGATCAGATGATTTGGGGATGGGGATCATTTTTGCTTGTTTCTAAGAATCGGGAAAATATTCACTGTTGTAGCAGCTGTCAATGACTATTGCGAGTAGATTGAAAAATGAATATGGCATCCTTTGAAGGATGAAATTCGAGCTGAGATTTTAGGGCTAAAGTGACAGTAAGAACTAAACTGAATCTGCATCTACAAGGAAATCGTATTCCAGGCTATTGGCAGCGTTATAAGAGTGGCTGAAGGTTGTCAAGCTACTACCAATGACATTATAGTCCCACCAACCAATTCCCTAAATCGTTCGCCAATACTGCAGTTATCAGTTCGAAATGATTCCGAGGAAGTTTCCGCGGCATTGTCAGCAGTTCTTTGAGAATCTATGCTAGGTATCCCGTTCAACATATAATCGTTTCTTGGCGGTTTGCTTCTTCGATGCAGGTTTATGATTCCATGAGGGAGATCTCTTCAAGCGAAATTGCGGGATGTCTTCAATGGTTGCAGATAAGATCATGTTCAAGGCTTCTATGCTACCATCTATCTCAGGGATAGTTAGATTACTGTCTAGGGACAGAGCTCTTAAGTTTTGTTCAACGTCTTCTGCAAAATGGATCCATTCTACCCTCCTATATGGAGTATAATGTTCTGGATTAAACTCTAGGAATCGTAGGCTATTTGCTTTCTGCAAATGTAGTTGAACCAATAGATGGTCAGATTCAGCATCGAATAACTCACGTGAGAAGCATCAGTAACGAACGAGAACGCTCAGTTGCCCTGGAATGACAATGAAGAAGTCAATGCAGGACCCTGACATTCGAAATAGTGGCTCACTCGGAGCAGTAATCTGAAGATCCAAGCTTTTGTTTAAAAGTCACTTCTATAGAGCAGTATCGCAGCTGTTAGACTGAGTGTCACCCTAAGATGGGTGATGTTGAAAGACAAACATCACACTAAGAATTTGGTCCAAATCATGGGCTATATCAGAATTGGGATGGTTGTGGTGCGCATACATACCGTTAAAACCAAAGATTTCTCCAGAAATGGAGGCAATTAAGCTTTTTGGCCTGATCGCCCGCAATCCATAAAGGTTGTACTATATTTCTGTCTTGGGTCATGATTGAGAGTCAAAAACTGGTGTCAAATGCGTCTTCCCGAAAGGTTATATAGTGGTCCATGACTACTTCATGACGGTTCTTAAGTTTCATCTCACACAGGAACAGAAAGTCATGTTTCCCAGTTTTTAGCAACCATTATATGAAATTTCTTTTAAAGATTAGGACGAATGATCATGTGATCAAAACGACGAATTTTGCACTTTTACTGTTTAATTTAAAGACAGAGTCCGAGCAATTAAGACATTGAATTACATTCCTCTTTGCAACTTTTTCCATTGAATTTTAATGAAATGATATTTCAAATCAAGAACCTCTTTAGTTTCAATCCCAGAAGTCAGTTGAATAATAAAAATGTTGAGCTTAGGCTCTTCCTTTAGGGAAGTGGGAGGTTAAAAGGCGCTTGACAGAAGTGTTTTTTATTCTCCACAAATTTTCCTCAATTACATTGTCACATTCTCTTCATTATAAGAACTATGTGCGCCCTTCAAAACAGTTGAGGTACGTTTATTTGCATTTGGCGTAAGCGTAAAGCGTAGAACACTCGCAGCCTTCAAATTCCCAAAAAGGATTCTGTATCTTACAAGAGTTTTTAGGAGAAGAAATTTGCGATTTGAATTCGAAATTGTCACCTCAAATTCAGGTATTGGGAAAGGTTGTCCAACGTGGACATCTCGCAAGGTGGTCCGGAAACTTTTAAGAGTCAGATCATAACACAAAAGATGTGAGACCCTGGTCCGTAGCCTTTGAGTGACTACCTGATTGGTTGCGTTGACTTGCAAGAGAATGCCAGGACCTCTCGGCTTGGGGGGTGGTGCATTGCTGTTGGTGCTTGTCTAACAGTTCAAGTTTCGGAAATCTTTGAGGTGTATCCTATAAAATGACCTTCCCTTGCACAGGAGAGGACATGCCGGAATGGATCTGTTTCTGTTGCCTAAACAACGGTATGGACTCTCTCGCATAATTAATGAATATTGTTTCATCACTTTGAGCACTTTCTGAAAAGTTTAATTTACGTCTCGACACTGCACGAAAAGACTGCAACGTTACGACACCTAAATTTTCTTTTTCCTATCCAGCGTGAAAGTCGTCCTCACTGCCGCTTGTTTTGGATGGCGTCTCTTCCTTGGTGAAAGTGGTGCCATCCGAAAAAATCTGCATCCGCTAGCTAGCTGTTACATTTTCTTAAAAGATATTAATTAAATAATAATCAAATTATTTATTATATTACTTAAAAATTTTATTTAAAAACTCCATGAGCAAGTCTATTTGGAAAAAAAGTTCTGTGTGAGCAACTCTCCGCGCACACCGTCAATTTTAGGTTCGATATAATCGTCCTTAAGAACAATTATTTCGATTAACCATGGCTCGTTTCCGCATCAATTTACTCTCACCGTTGATACGCATCTATCCAAACGTAGTTCAGTGCGTAATGAAGAAACCATAGCAGCTGTAGAACATAATATCGATGAAGAAGTGAATCCATTCGACATCGTGCTCAATCATTAAACCTGCGCCCATAAACATAATGGGAGATTTTACGGAAGGATCTTGATTTGCGGGCTTACAAAATCCAACTCGCGCAGGTATTGAATCCGAACGACCACCGGGCACGCCAAATCTCGAATTTTCTGATATCTGGTTGAATTTTCTCTGAATTTTCGAATAAAGATTTCTGGTTGGATACCTAAGTCAATACGCAAAACTGCCGTGCCTGGAGTAATGAACAACTACAAGCGGTTTGCCAAACACCGTTATATGCGGAGAAAAGTCACGTTTTGGTATACTTCATGGGCTGGTGGAATCATTCGTCCATATGTCTTCAAAAATGCTGCTGGTAATAACATCACAGTCAATAGTTACCGCTATAGAGCCATGATCAATGACTTTGTCGATTCGGAGTTGACCAGTCGTAATGCAGGTTTCAACAGAATGGCACGAAATGCCTTACAGCTCGTGCATCTGTTGACTTATTGAAAAAAGTAGTTGATGAGCGCATAATATCTCATTTTGAACCAGTGAACTGTAGAAGATCTCGTGATTTAGCACCGTTGGACTATTTCTTGTGGGGATACATCAAATTACTCATCTACGCCGATAATCGCAGGACGCTTGGTACATTTGGAAGACAACATTCGCCGTATTATTAGCTAATTGGACCTCTCGTGAGGACTTCAACCGCGGCTGTCATGGCTCTCACATGCCCGAAGTCTTGTGCAAATAAGAGCGAGTCATTTTTCCAATAAAACCAATTTTATGACAATCAAAAGAATTTGTCTGTACTTTATTCCACTTCAAAGTTCTAAGACTCTCAAAAGACCCTTCATAAGCAATAAGTAAATGATAGCAATAAATGTGCCTTAAACTTTTTTATTTATCTAGTCTAGAGTCTTGAATAGTTTGAATAAAAAAAGGCTACTGTTGACAAACTATTGCTCAAGTGCTGCACTGCTATTCTTCGCTACCATATATGTAAATCCTGTATAATTTGTAACATCACATGACAGTACCAATTTGTTTAATGGCCTAATCTACTCAACCATCAGAAACACTATCGTGATCCTGAAATTAATCAGTCAATTGCAATTGAAAGGATACCTTAGCCATTTAAAATGACCAATGGTACAAATCTTTATGAAAAAATCCCCTTGTCCCTCCATACCAAGGACTCAAATAATTACCACAAAAGAATCGTCGAACTGACCAGCATATTATATCAAAGAAGTTCCCGTAGTAAGCTGCATCCCTTGATGGGAATCTTTTTTTTTTTTTTTTGTCAATCTAAACAAGAAATTCTCTGTAAAAAATTACATGCGGGATCCTTGTTTGCCATCCCAGTCGAGTGCGTAAAGTCATTTACCGGGTAAATATTGCAAGGACTGTGGTATAAAAGTGTGGCCTGGGTGTATTATATGCGGTGTATGTCCAGTTTAGTGGTCATTGGGGTGAGGTAACGCATTAAATTATGCCAATAAAATGACTGTTTGTAAACATGCATTGTTTGGTAACAATGCATCCCGTCAAGGGTTCATTATCGCTACTGTATGTGTGGTAATATTGTTGACATGTCGGACGAATAAACCAATTAAAGTTGAATTTGATTCAATTATACGATTCGAACGTTTGGATAGCAAAATATTATTAGTAAATGCTTCTTCTGTGTTTTGATAAGGGATGTTGCTTATGTATATAACTATTGCCAAACGAAACGCACTTGAAAGTAAAACTCTAAAACATCTGATGCAGATGCTCTGAGCGGTTTTCTAACTGCTCGACTTTCAAGAGCTGTTTGTCACAGACAAGTGATACAGTGAAAAAGAGTCCTTTTTAGAAATGGAAACATTTCTTTGTCCACAAGACAAATGTAGACTGGGGACTAAATGAGAGCAAGATTAATCCACCTCCCCAAACATCCTCGCTCTTAGGTTATGGTGGATGTGGAGGATACGATAAAGTGGAAGAATAGGACAGGACGAAAAATAAAGGCGTGTACACTAATTAAGATGCGAAATGAAAGAAATTGAAGAAAGTGTGCGCACCAGTCAAACACAGTGTCTTGATGGCGTGCAAGAAAGAAAGAAACTCATAAGAACTTTAACGAATACATCGAAACACGGCAAGGACCACGACAACTTGAATGGAAGGACAAGGGCCGCAATCAGAATATTGGAGCTGGAGTTTGGACCGAACGGTACGCTTCGTTTGATAAAGAGATGCCTGGGGATTTTAGCATAAAATTGAGAAGAGGTAGAAGGGTTGGAATTTGCGATCGCAGCCAAGAAGCTTTGGTAGGAAGCATGATGAAAGGACGACTTGCTTGACTAAAATGCTTTCTATTGATTATTTCCTTACCAGACCTCGGATTCGATTTGAAATCGAGAAGAGGGGCTCTGCCTACGAAACGTTGTTCTGTAGGCATTCAGTATTTAACTCAGCATATCACTGTTCCCGCCAGAAGCGTTGTGAAGAAAAGTGGGGGGTGTGGGTATTTTGTTTTCCAGCTGAAAATGAAATGAAGAAAAATTTCTTAACGACGAGGATTCATACTCATCTCCTTGCGACGACGACGTGCTTTGCGAGGATATCCCTGGGTTACAAATGAATAGGCCAAGCTATGATGTGAAAGGAAGAGTGGGTCAGAGAGGAGAGAGGATTTTGTTTTTTTAGTTTTTAGCAACTTTCAGAGTTTTATTTCGAGTGGGGTGAGTACAACCATTCATTGGATGAAATTTATTGCAAACGCAAACGAGCATGTTGAGGGTGTTGTCCTGCATTCGTTGTTATACACTAGAAACGAAAGAGATTGAACACAGCCCACAAAGTGTACATTAAGTTCACAGTGGAGCTGGGATGGGAAAAAATGGAAATAAGTTTATGGATGAATGGACAGGACGCGAAACTGAATGTGAACGGGTTGTGGTTTACGAGACTTATCTTCGAGTTCGGTGGAATTTTTCCAGTATCTTGAAGGCTTTTCGCATACCAGTAACGGTTACGATTTCATATGATAAAGCAGAACGAGGACAACAGTAGACAAATGGAGAGTAGAAAGCAATCATTTTCCAACCACCCTTTTTTAATTTTGTAGAAATACGACCAGATGACTGCACACTTTCGCTTTGCCTGCTTTATTTTCAATCTGAACTCTTAGACATGTCAAAAGTCTTCTACCAAAGCGATTTTAATTTACATAAACTTGAAATTTGAGCGTTCGCCCTAAGTTCATTTAGTCCCTATGCTTCGATTTTCAACTGATACGATACCTGGAATGCATATAAACATAAAATTGATAAACGCCTACCACCGTTCCCAACCTTATAAGGAGCTTTTGGAATGATAAAAAAACTCAAGTGTGTTATTGACGTTAATAAACTTGGTCCGAAAATGAGCTGCCTGGAACCAATGAAAATGCCATCAACTATTATTTACAAACCACATGTTCAAACACTTGATTCAAGTTCGGTAAATTCCTTCACTGTCTATAGTGTTCTTGTCTTTTTAAGGATACTCTAATTGTAATGTACTCGTATCTTGTTGTCTTTTTTTTTGCAAAACCAGTGCTGAATCGCTGGGGCTGCAAAACAAGGATACAGTGTAAATCACCTTTTCCGCCTACACCGCACATTGCAAGGTTCTGTAGTACGAATTGGTCTATGAATTAGAATTGACAGTGTGGGTACTACAGGATATGATATTTTGGTGTTTTTTTGGTAGTCGAGAATTTCTGCCTGTTTGCATGGCCCACACTAATGGCGTGGACAGCATTCACCTCTTGTTCAACCAAAAATAAAAACTCAGCAGAAGATCCTTGCTAACTGGACGTGAACTAGGTGATGACTCGTTTTGAGAAATAAGAATTGCAGCGATCTACGAAAGTAGCGTATTAGCAAATGTCTGGCACGGAAACACGAAAAATGATGTGAAGAAATGAAAGTTGGCAGCAGATTTCTGATTGGAAAACAAATTCAAAAAATCGGAACAAGGGCCTGTCGTTTCTTCCTGGTCAAATCAATATAGAAAATTTTTTCGTTTGCCTACATATTTTATTCTATCTAGTAGAAAACCTTTGCTAACTATAATCAAACAATTCTCCAGTTCAGCATCATCTTTGGAGCTTATCTGACCCTCGAAATTTTCCATTTGGGGCAGTCTCTTCCATTTGGGACTTTCTCCTTTCTCGTGTGTAATGTAAGGGACCACATTCGGACATTTATTGTTGAGAAATATTGCAAGTATTACTCCCCTTAGTTAAATCTTTGGATAATTCCTTCTGCACTCCGGCTTACGGTTATTAGAAGAAAGGGTGAAGTATCATTTTCTAAGAATACCAAGAAGACTTTCCTTGTGACATCACTGCATTATATTGAAAATTGTCATCAAGTGTTAGGCAAACGCAAAAGTCGGCATTGACCAACAGTTTACGTTGGATTCAAGTCTATCCGCTCCGCAGGGTTATTTTCAAATTGTCGACTACACATTCAAGAAGTCCTTACATTTATTTTTGAATGTATCAAGAGAAAAAGAAGTTACATAAAATTTATCAGTTGTTGAAAATTATGTAAACTCAATGCATTTTACAAATGAGCATAATCTCAACGATTCGACATTCAAGCCCTGGAACAAAATCCTTTTTGTTCCTGTTTCATTTATCATTATGGAAAACTGTATTACTTTATCTCAAATAAAACTAGAATCCTATTCTTATTTAACATTTATTTCGCAGAAGCGCTAAAATGGCATTCGAAAAAAAAAATGATATTTCATTCTCGCCCGATTTCTTCACATAAACTAATAGTGAAGCTTCATTTCGGCTCCTAATCCTACGTGTCTTCTGCAAAGCCACTTTGTATCATTTATCATAATATCCTACTGCGCTACGGTTGAACAGCAGGACAGTACCAAACCTGAAACAGTCGTGAAAAGTAGATAATTCCCCTATGCGGTTCTAAGAAGGTGCGCGAATCGCACAAGGGGTTGCAGCGCCCAAAAACACAAAAAAACCGATCCTTTCGAGCCCTTCACAGCATCCGTTTCAATCAATTCCTCGTATCATATTTATGCATATGCAAATTAGGATGGTTTTATTCGGTTCATTATATGAATGGTGTCTCTTTTTTTTTGTTCTGCATGCGACAATCACCTCACCTTTGTTTCGAATCGGTGTGTTTTCAATACAGCCAAAAAACCGTATTGAATACGAAAAGCATATGTAGACTGCAGTTGCAGCTGTTGGTAGCAGTTGACAAGGGTAATGCAAGAAGCCAAGGAGTGTGTATTTTACGATTGATTCCATCGTTAAATATGCATTCAGACAAAAGGTACATCAAAAGGTCCTGGCGTTTATGTAATTTCATAATATGCCGACTGATTAGCATTTCCGAAATCATGCACTTGAAACCGTTACTTACAATGTCAAAGGGTAATTTTGCCAAAACAAACCCCCGAGAGAGATTTACAGGATTTGCATTTGAGAAATTAACTCAATATGTGGTTCTTTCACAGCGGTCCATGAAGATTTCGCTACATCCTATTATTCGTTTCGTCTATGACGTCAACCATCTCCAAACGAATGCACAAAAACATTCAAGTGCATTTCGGCTGGTAATTAGCCAGTGAAAATCGCGTCAATTAACATCCAAACAAAATTTTTGTCGAGAATCCTTAAAAAATTAACCACAGAATTAGCCCGGCCCCAATACAAATTCGGCTCCTCTTCACGACAGTGTATTGCTTGCTTTTTTGCCGAAAAATCCACAGCGTACGTAAAAACGTACAGAACGTTGCTCTCTCAGGGACGTCTAACGAGCTGCAGCGAACAAAACAAACTCCTAAACGAGACCCACGTCGACAGTGAGAAGTTAAGCGAACGCCACAAGGATGTCAAACCTATCCAGGTGGTATTCTTGTATTTAACAACGAACGAAATGAATTTAAATTGCCGAAAAAATCTCCAGGCTGTTAAATGACTTCGTTTGTCTGAGAGAAAAAAACATAAATTCTTTTCAATTCTATGTTTTTCGACTTTGTCTCCTTCCATTTCTATCGGATGTGCATCTCTTCTCAACACCTTCCCGTTCTTCCTTCGGAGGCCGTGGTAATTCATTTATGTTGGAGGATAATCACCAGAAAATCTGACAAGCAAATCATCGAAATAAATTCAACCTACAAAAATATACGCTTTGAGTCCGTGCCTGTTAGTGAAACACAACGAAAATATTCCGGGCAAATATGTTAGGATGTCCTTTGGAAATCAAGTGGATGGCATTGAAAATTGCAATTAGAAATCAAGGCAAACTATGAATCAAATGAACTTTTCAATTATCCAAGTCTAGTGAAAATATTATCCCATTCAGCAATATTGTAGCGATGATGGACCATAGTAGATGGTCCTTGAGCGTAGCAGGGCATACTGTTGTACCAACAATGACAAAAGAAGTAAATTGTACCAAAAATGGTATCTATGGTACCTAATATTGCTTGCAGTTTAAAGTGGCGACCACTAGAATTGTTAGGACAACGGTCGTAAGACAAGGAACCTGAATTTTCTTCGTATAATACTGAAAATTCAAACAGGCACGAAGACGTAAAGAAGTTTTGCTGATGGGTTAACAAGCTGTTCCTAGGAAAATAATTGTCTGCTTTGGTGCAAACTGCGATGCAAATAATGTAAGAGACAAAATACACAGCACAATATATACGAAGTACAATAAGTACACAGTATAATATGTACAAGTACGTATCGTACGCAGTTCAGCAATCAATTCAATAAACTCGCAGTTCAATACAGCCGCAGTGCTATACATACGCAGAACAATACATGCACTTTACAACGCATATGCTTCACAACATTTCTGCAACACAAAATATACAAAGTACAATCCAGAAGTATTCTAACACAAACGCAGTAAAATATATACGCAGTACAAAACAAATGCACTATACAAATATACAGCTTAATACATGCACAGCATAATACACACTCAGTACCTCGCATACTCAATGACATACGTACACTGTTCAATAAATATGCAATACAATATATACATACAGTACAAAATAAACGCATAACAATGCATTGGACTACGGTTCCAAACCATCACATTCATAGGACAGGTTGGATACAACGCAGTATACCAAAACACAGTACAATTCAAAACTCACTGAAAATTACTAACAACTACACAGACGTAGTCAAACCCAAGTAAAGTGCAAAGCAATCGAATTAAAATACAAATACAGCGCAATAAAAATGCATTCAATGCAAATTCAATTCAAAATCAATGCAGTGCAATACTTGCGCAGAACAAAACGTACGCTGCACAATAAAAATGCAGTTATATACACATATACCACAATAAAAGTGCAGTACAATACGTACCCTGTACAATTCAAGGGCATTAAAATTGCAAATACAGTACAAAGCATCCAACGTTAAATTCAAACGCAAAGCAAGAATGTACAATTGCTACGCATTACACTACAAAGCCGGTAAAACAAATGGGCAGTACAATTCCAACATAGATATACAGTGCAATATTAGCGCAGAAAACAGTCTTAATACAAGACAAGAAAACAGTCTTAATACAAGACGATCTCAGTACAATGCACGCGGTACAATACACTCTTAGTACTACACACACGAAATGCAATTTACACACAATTCTGTACAGATAATGTACAATCTAACAACAAAATACAAGCCAAATGCAACACATATGGAAAAAAGAAACGCAGTACAATACGAATATAGTACAATAAATACGCAGCGCAGTAAAAGTAAAAGCAGTCTAATAAAAATACAATCTGGTAGAAATACAGTGCAGTACAATACAAATAAAGCAGAATACACACCCGGTGCAACACTAACTCATTATAATAAAAACGCATTAAAATATAAATGCAGTTAAAAATAAATGAAATCCAATATGTAGGCAATACAATTCACACGCACATACAACACTGACTCAACAACACGCACAACACAACGCTGACGCACAACATCACCATTTCAGTAAAATCCATAAGCAGTACAATAATCGCACAGTTAAACACAAATGTGTAACAAAAGGAACGCTTTGATTACATCCAAGTTACAACATTCAAAAACAAACGACATGTCAACAATCAAATGACATACAATTCAAACGGAGTACAATACAAACAAAGTACAATAATAATGCAGTGAAATACATTGGCAATACAGTATATTCTCGGTACAAAGCATACACAGTACAATACAACTTCACATTGCAGACGCAGTACAATACATATGCGGTCAAATACATCATCGTTCACAAACACGCAGTAGCATTGTCAAGCAAAAACGCAGATGATACAAACACAGGGCATACATATCAATTACAATACCAAAACAGCACAAAACGTATGAATTAGTACGAGAAAAATACAGTACCATATATAAACAGTAGAATAAATATGCAGAAGAACACTTATTCTTATCAATAGAAATGCAGTACACCAAAAGCCGAGTCAAACAAATACTCAGTACAATCTAAAACACAGTACAATACATACAGTGAACAAAACTTTGTGGGTACAATAAACACGCAGAATAATACCTGCGCAGTACAATAAATACGCAGTACAATCCATGAGCAATACATTCCATGAGCAGTACAATCCATGAGCAGTACAATACATGCACAGTACAATACGCAAGTGTGTCATACATTCGCATAACAGTACATTCTTAGTACAATATATACACAGTACATGGCATACGCAGTACTATACACAAGCAGTGGTACATTGTACTGCATCTGTATTGTACTTCGAAATAATTGCACTGTCGATGTATTGTACTGCTGATGTTTTGTACTGCTGATGTATTGTAGTGCTGATGTATTGTACTGCTGATGTTTTGTACTGCTGATGTATTGTAGTGCTGATATATTGTACTGCGTATATATGTAGAACCCTGCTAATGTTATATACTACGTATGTATTCTACTATGTTTGTATTGCGCTGCACATGTACAGTACTGACCATTTATTTTACTGTGATTGAATCGTACTGAGTATCGACTGCGTATTGTACCGTGTATACATTGTACTTCATGTGGGTTCTGTTGTGCATATTTTACAGTGCTTTCGTATTGTACTGCGGTTATCTCATACTCCCTTTGGTTTGTACTACATATTATTTTTTAATAGTTATGAATGTTAGTGCGTTTGTATAATGCTGCTTGCGTATAGTTCTGCGTGCGCATTGAACTGCGTATGTATTGGACTGCATTACTGCGAAAATATTGTGCAACGTATGTGTGCTACTGCGTATGATATGTATGCGTATGTATTATGTTTCTTGGAGTAGTTGGTCCCTTGGAGCCAACACGAATGAGCACTCTTGCTCCAATCTTGTCTGTCTGTAATTGATCTGATGGTTGGATAAGTGATTTTTGGTCCTTTTCCGGGGATCTTGAGGAAATCCATGGTTTTATGAGAGTGTTTGTCTATTCGATCGAACAGTTTTAGAGTTCTGTCGCGTATGTATTTTGCTATTGTGTCTTTTGCTGTTTC
Organism: Stratiomys singularior; assembly: GCA_954870665.1. Classification (NCBI taxonomy): domain Eukaryota; kingdom Metazoa; phylum Arthropoda; class Insecta; order Diptera; family Stratiomyidae; genus Stratiomys; species Stratiomys singularior. Next base: position 12,355,268 of record OX940881.1, read on the forward strand.
TGAAGTCCTTGTGTAGTATGATCCATCTCAGAGCTTTATTCAATCTCGATCTTTATCTCGAGGTAATTTTTTTTTCTTCGATTTCTGATAAAATACAAAGCTGCCGTAGATTAACTTTGGCTGTATTATTTGTGTGTATATTAGTCCTTTGCTGGTTATGTTCAGGCAGCCGGATTTGAGAATTAATTGTTAGGATGCGAGGAAATGGATACAGTGTAGTCGTTTTTGTCGTATGTGGTCATTCCATGCAAGGCGTTGGTGAAATATTTGTCCTGAATCTTTTTCGCTGCCCTATTCAATATTATCTGTTCGTCATTGATTTGTGGTAAGCGAGAGCGTTGGTGTTCCTTTCTTGTGACTAACAGTGCCTAGGTTTTGTCCTTTTTAAGTTTTATTTTCCATTTGTGAAATTATTCCAGAAGAATTTCGATGGAACTCTGCAGTTTTGACGTGATGACTTCTGTTTGTCGATCTGTGTAGAACATACACATATCATCTGGGTATAAGGATATGCGTAAGTTTTCTGGCAGATTAGTGTCATACTTCAGAACGTTTTGTCCGTGGATAGGTGGCACAACTGTCTTGTTTCCCGTTCAAAAATATTTGGATCTCGTCTAGAAGGCACTCTCGCCAGGCTACAAGCTTTGTAGGAATCCTTCCCATTGTTCGTTTCGGTACTCAAGTATTTATTTTCAGGCTTGCTTTCGTTTTCAATCTTGGATCGCCCGTGCTCTTGATTCTTGGGATTAATTCTTCCTCCTTATCATGTTTTTTTAGGGTCCTGTGGGAGTTCGTAGGGACTTTGTGCCCTGGTCGCATTTGTGGCTTTGTGGCTATCCTTTGTCTGTTTGATCTTAACTGTTACTTCTTTTATTCTATTGACGAGATCCCTAACTGTTTTCAATTCTTGGATGCAACTTTCATTTGCTGGAGTCTCTCCGAACGCCTTCCAATTTTTTTTATCTTTAGTTTTAAGCGGTACATCTATGAAGACGTCCTCTAAAAGAAAATGATCCGGTCGATGATTAGAGCAGAGGTTTTTGAGGGCTCTGATTCTGATGTTGTGGCGGAATTGTTGGGAATATCCCGAAATTTAAAACGTTTGCTCAGTTTCGTCCGTGTTGTGTTGGCTCGTCTGGGATGTGTAAGCTACTGATTGTGTGCTACCTTGTGTGCTACTGATGAATCTTTATTGCCCAAGAGAGGTCGGTTACTTCTCATTCCTCCCGAATTGCGGTGTTATACGTGAAATTTGCCTATGAGTAATAGTAAACCTTCAAGGGTGAAGAGAGCTTCTAGATCTAGTGCAAATGCCTGGCTGTTTAGGAGGTCGTAAAGAGTAATCACGGCAATTTGATAGCTATGGCCTCTGTTTTTGCTAGCTGGGGTGTAATGATCTGGTGATGGCACACATTTATGGCTGTTCCACCTCCTTTACCAGACAGTCTGTCGTTTCTTTGCAGAGTGTAGCTAGGGAAATAGAGACGGATTTCTCGTTCTAGAAAGGTTTCTTGGAGGGAATGATGTCAAATATATAATGCAGTATAAATTGTTCAAATTCCCCAGCATTTTGAGACTAGGAATTTGCATTCCTCTTGCGTATGGAAATGCGGTCAACCGGATCCATTAGTGTATGTGAATGTTTGTGTTGGCGTTTGTGGCTGTGAACATCCCCTCTAGCATCTTCATCATCATATCTTGCATCATCAGTGGGAGCTGATTCTGCGTAGATCCAAAAAATTGTCCCAAATCTGATGCTATAATTGTGGGGGGCAGATTGTGGTTGTGTTTTGTTCACGGGTATCGTGTAGAGTAGAGTATTTGTTTGTGTATTGATGTTATTTTGTGTTGAAGCTTGCTCTTTTGGCTTCTTATACTCTTGATGGTGGTAGACCCCGTCTGACTTTACATATTTCGCGTGTGCATTCTTGAGTAGTATTCTTATACTATTCTTGAGTTGTGTCCAAATTTCAGGGCCTCAACTAGGCATATAAGATTGCAGACACCTTTTATATTAAATATCGATGTTTCCTCGTTTGGGAGAAGGACCGTGACAGGTTTGGAGGGTCCTCAATGAAGTTTGATTGGGAAAACTTCTATGGTATGGAAACTCTGAGCTTCAAGGTCTTCCTTGTTTTACTCACATCGAAAACCTGAGGTCCTCGCAGAACGAGGTTCATTTTTTGCCCTGGGGAGGTAATAGGTTTTGTATTGCATTTTATGTTCGTCATTAGTTTTGTCATCTGTCTGTAGTCCTTTATTGTTTCGAGAGTTATTTGTGTGGTTATTTGTGTTATTTCGGAAAAACAATCAACTGGCTAAGTGGACGAGAGAGGTGAGCCTACCTCTCCCCACCTTTCTTTCTGTGTTTCTTTCTTCTTCACAGGCTTCTTCCTCTTCTTCCCGCGTGTCTTCATCAGAGCTTGTGTTTTCTACTTTGTTGTTTGGATAGGATTATAAGAGTTCAAGATAATTGTCTGCCCGTCCGTAACTAGCGAATTTTGTCACATGGTGGCAAAAAAATTGACTCCCTGAAGAATATTTTATTTATTTGAGACGATATTCCTCGCCGTTGTATACAGTAGTATGCGCTATTCACTAGTCGTGCTATTCACTAACAATAAAACATTATATGTCCGCTTTCCGCGTCTCTCCTTGGTATAACTGTCCTCACTGTTCTGATTGTTATCCTTTCAAGCCTTTGACCTCGAAAAAACTATAGAAATAGTAACGAGTAGACTCAGAAAGGCGAAGGAGGACGATACAGTCACAACTTTGATAAGATAATACAATCCCTGCGAATTCCCGAGCGAATTTAAAATCCTGATAAGAAGCAAGAGTTCAAATCGGAAAAGAGACAGGAGCACGGGTGATGCTGGGGTAGGAAAGCTAACCGGTTGGCAAACGAAATTCGAGACCGCATCCATCAATTTCGAAATGAATGCAGAGCTTCAAGCGCGGCAGGAATGCCTCCTGGAGGATGTCCGAATACAACCGCGTACGAAAAAAGGTGCCACACATACACGACCCAAACGGCATAAAGTATGAACAATTGGGAAAAGCGGAAGCCTTTGTAGACACGCTGGCTGGGAAAGTACGGGCTGGGATGAGGACCCTGACAGCGAGGATTATATATTAATAAGAGTTAACGAGCTCATCAAGCCGAGCCTCAGGTGGACGACTCGAAACGTCCACTTGACGTTCTAGAAATCAAGGAACTTAAGCAACAACTGGACAAACAAAGAGCACCAGGACCTGACAATTTGACCAACACAATGCTAAAGTGGCTCCCTGACAACACCCTTACAAGCCTTACAGCGGGCAGGCAAGGGTGGTCCAGCACATGAGAAACGGGTTTCACCGCATTAAGTCAACAGACTTTGTTATCTTCGACATACCAAAAGCCTTTGACAAGATCTGTCGATCCTTTAAACTTAATTTGGAAGATCAACTCCCGAACGTGCGAACTACTCAAGTGCAACTTCTGCAAGGATCACCCATCTTATCAATAGTTTAGAATCCGTACACCGCAGACTTTCCAATGTTCAATGTTCCATACAATGTTCAACAATTCAATCGCTATATGCAAAGGACACTTGCATTTACTATACTTTAAGACAAGCGGGCGTCATTAGGTCAAACCTGCAAAATTTGTTCTACTATACTAAGGAAAATTGTACTGTACCCTGAAATGGTACCAAAATTGTACTAAGGAAAATTGTACTGCACCCTGAAATTGTACCAAAATTGTACGAAGGAAAATTGTACTGTACCCTGAAATGGTACCAAAAATGTACTAAGGAAAATTGTACTGCACCCTGAAATTGTACCAAAATTGTACTAAGGGAAATTGTACTGTACCCTGAAATGGTACCAAAATTGTACTAAGGAAAATTGTACTGCACCCTGAAATTGTACCAAAATTGTACTAAGGAAAATTGTAATGTACCCTGAAATTGTACCAAAATTGTACTGCCCCTGTACCAAAATTGTACTAAGGAAAATTGTACTGCACCCTGAAATTGTACCAAAATTGTACTAAGGAAAATTGTACTGCACCCTGAAATGGTACCAAAATTGTACTAAGGAAAATTGTACTGTACCCTGAAATTGTACCAAAATTGTACTAAGGAAAATTGTACCAAAATTGTACTAAGGAAAATTGTACTGCACCCTGAAATTGTACCAAAATTGTACTGAGGAAAATTGTACTGCATCCATAAATTGTACCAAAATTGTACTATGGGAGCTGCACCATACTATGTGCTGCACCCCAAAGAGGAAGAGTACACCCGTCAGGGCCTCAACGCTCACGGCATTCAAGATAGGTTATCAAACGCTTAGAAACGGCTCCGGCTAAACGCCATAACGGGAAATAAGTCCCCTTTTCCAGCATGTGATCATCATTTCCTTCGTTTCCTTTCGTTCAAGCTCCTCACCGAGTAACCTGTCACGGGCGTCTCACAACCCGGGGTTTAAATAAACTTCTAATCAGGTTGCGCGTTTCTACAATCCAAGAGAAACTCTAAGCTTTTGCTCCAGAGACATGGGACTAATTTGACATGGGACTAACCAAAGACTGAACGGTTTCAGCCGTAGCTCATTCACGTGCACCACTTTATATCCAGACCATTTTTAATTCAGTACTCTCCTTCTTCCTTGCCTTCTTTGCATGAAACAATCTTAGCAACTTTCAACCATGGGTTCGGCTTTCTTTTATTTTCACGCAGTACGCCCCAGGTTCTCATTATTTTAGAACTCCATTTGGTAACCTTCTCCCAGTCTTCAGTTCAGCAGTCCTTTGGTCTTCCAGTTCATCATCGCACATCAGTCCCGGCTTCCTTCCCTCCACATTACGCTCAGTACGCTCTGGTTCTCAATCCCAAAAGAAAACCTAATTGGCGACTTCAAACTACAAACTCAGCTACCATCTTTTGTCTTTCCTTTCTTCATCCTCCTTCAGGCTTTGGTTCTTCAATTCAGCGAGACATCATAAAACATTAAAACAGCTCTTCAGTACGTCCCCATGACAACATTTCAATTATTACTTAAGAATAAATAGATCAAACGTTATAATTCACCTTCAATGCCATCTTTCGGTTGCCCTACTTGACTCCATTTCGACTTTATTGGAACAACAAGCTCACAAGCTCCCATCCTTCCTCCCTCCCACTTTACACAAGCTTGGGACTGTCATGATGGACGTGGTTGACCTAAACAATATTGGAATTCTTATTTTTTACTGATGTCCTACTACAATATTTTAAGCTTATTTTATCCGATCCGCCTAACAGCTTATTCTAACGGTCTCATGCTCCGCCATCCTTTTCTTTGCAAGTTTGATGCAAATTGTCTCTTGGCGTGGACGGGAATCGGTTCAACAGCTACCTCCAAGTTCAAAAATCGGTTGAGTTAGGATCGTCCATATCCCCACTTGTCGTATCCCGTACACGCTCCTTTGACCCATTCTTCCCCAACTTGAAATTTGACGCTTCCTGCCAAAGAGGGATTGCGCTAAGAATTATTGACCTGATCACGGCTTAATTCGCAATTGTCTTCACTTGCTTACTGGTCGCTGATAGCTTCCTGAAACGTACCATAAGAACATGGCAGGCATAAAACGTTTTCTTCCAAATACAGTCCATTTTTTTGGGTTGGGGGTGAAGGCAATTTACGCCCGGAGTGTGGGACTCCTAGCAGCGCATGCTTTCAGACTACCCACTAAACACCCCCCCCCCCTCAAGAGACTCTTGCCTGGAACCGTTTGACACATTACTTCGGGCTAGGCCTCTTTTTACTTCGCCCTAGGGCACCGTCAGCCTCGAGAAATCTCCCCCCAGTGGGAGGGGGCAGGACGGAGGAGGACTGCTGGAAAGGAGACCCTCCTAGACCCCGCGCCCAAGGTTACCCATTGTATATTTTTTGGCAGTAAGTATTGCCCGAGAGTGATTTGCCACACAGGTCCATTTGTCGAAACTTTTCAGCATTTCTCCGACCAGATTATCTACAGAAAGCTCTCCCATCACCTCCCACAAATGCTGCCGCATCCAATTCAGTACAGTCATGGGAGCAAATACAGTCCATGCGAGCACTGAAGGTGTTTTTCTTATAGAAAAGCACCCCCTGATATTTCATTTGTTTGGAAATACCACCTACCCGTTTAACATGGCAGCGATATCACAAATCTCGATCTAAGACTTAACCTAACCCCTGATACCCGGAATATCAGACGTGAATAGAGAAGAGAAAAGAGACATTGAAGAGAAAATGGCCTAGAATAGAACCCTGAGGGATCGCCGAATTTATACTAAAGGTTTTAGAGCTAGTTCCACCAGATACCATAACGGCAGCACGTCCCCTCCCGAAACTGTCTACTATTTTTGATCGATCTACTATTTTTGTAACACTCACTGAAAAGCCAAATTGAATTAGTTTCCAGGTGAATCCATTGAGCCAGATCGAAACAAAGGCTTTTTTTCACATCTATGAAGCACGCTACGACGACCTTTTGACTTTCCAATTTCATTTTCCACTGGCTTTGAGAACAGCCAATTCATCAACTGTTGAGTGAACTCTTTTACGGAATAGTTTCTGCTCCTTTCGAGAGCTGTATGATAACTTCAAGAACTACTGTTTTGAAGTAATTGCCCATATTGGACAAGGGAGTAATCGGACTAGTATTGACTACATTAGTATCATTCGACCTTTTCGGAAAAGCACCATATTCCCATGTGCATTTTTGGATTCCCATGTTTTTGGAAAGTAGCAAATGCGAGTGCAGTTGATAAACAGGAGTACGAAGGACCACAATAAATATGCGGACCACTTTATCAAGAAAAACTTTGAAATTTCAAATTCCACTTGATTTTTGGAATATTTCTCAAGTGCGAACATCCTGAGTCTTTCAGGACCCACACGCAGGGCACCGTCAATGTACGTTTTATGTTGGCTTCATTCCATTTCAACAACAAAATGCTATTGAACCCAATAAATGTCTAAACTAAATTATTCTGGCATCGTTCAGGATCACACTGCCATGCCTCAACCTAAAAAATTCTATGCTTGTTTTACACAATAAGAGGATTCACGCCCTTAACATTTCATAGCATCTCCGACATATCTTAACCGGGAAAACGCGAAAATCTCTTCACATCCAAACTGCCCTCTTTTTTTTCGATCAATAATTTTTAATGGATGATTGAATGGCGGCCGCCTGACTGATATAAAGTCAGAGTAGCACGATAATGAATTCAGTGAACGGTTGGGAAGGATGTCTCCGAAATTCAGCAGTTCAAACACCCTTCTTGTATGATATTTAATGCTTTGAATATTGTAGACTGTAAGCAAGAATCAGTATATTGGTTGATTTGGGGGAGGTTTTGTATTTGCTACTTATTCTATGCCACCTTCTATCATACCATCATTAGGCTCCGTCAGGACATTTTAGAGAATAGCACCTCCCTCTTTGGGTGTTCGCCGTGGAATGTTAAATGTGCTAAAAGGTGAGAGAGTAGTGTCAATAAAACGTGCCTGGAAAATCAAGGAGGCTCTCGTGTTTATCTGGATATTAATTATTTTCGATTTCGCATTTCGTAGAGAGAAAAAATTGTGATATCGAAAACAACAGAATGAAAACTTAACAGCGGGAAATTTCATAAACGCCATACGCGCTTAATCAGAAACTGCAAATCATCCATACACTACAAACCAACATTAGTATCTTGATAAAGAAATTCCGATTTAAATATTTGGATTGATATCAGTAAATAAAACTGACAGAGCAGCAGATCGTCTCAAAAGAACGTTTTTCGTATTTCCTCCTAACATTTCAAAAGGGTTTATCATTCTCAAAACGCAGAAGATCCAAAAACATCATCACTCTCTTAATTCTTCGAAGCGTGTCATAGCCAAGCTCCTTATTAGGGTGGTGCATCCCAGTTGTTCCCAATTCTGAGTCCCACGAAGAGAATTAGAAAGAGCGGGAGCGACCGCTCTCTGCCAAAAAGAACTGACAATATAGAACTAATTACAGTTTTTACATACAAATAATAATGTCAATTGTGAAATCAACACAATTAATTTCCAAGGAATCATCTGCCCAAAAAATTCGTCAAAACTTAATCATGCAAAAATACTGTCAGTGAAACTCACTAAAAGTCAATCCAGGTAGCCAACTAATGAACCAAACTAAGACAATAAAACGAAGTATGCGAATTATTCGTTTGGATCGTACAAAGCCAGTTACGAAGGCCAGAATAAGGTTAGAATATTGACTGTCCGACTGTAAGAAAATGCAAATCAATTTGATTATCAAAATTTCTTAATAACAGACTAGCAATAATACACTCTCACAGGCACCAAAAAATTTATTGGATTATTTCTCTCAAAAATGTCATTCTCTTCCGATTTCGGCCGACCAGGTATTGTTAAACTATTCCTTCACGGCCTCTATATGGGAGAGTAGACTTAAAAGTTTCTACAACATACTACTACAACAATTGGCAACGCATCCCATTTGGAGCGGCTGTGAAATTGCGTCAGGATAATGCGTCATACAGCCCTCGTCTAGCAGACAGTATTGTGAAACAAGTTTGGTACTTTTGCAAGAATGGAAAATATCGTGTTTAAAGAACAATTATTTTGGTGTGTCAATGTCAATGACACAAGAGTTGACTATTAGTTTCTAAGTGAATCATTCGAACGTGAACGCAACAACACCAACGATAGCAAAAGCAAACAGTCACAAATTTGGAAATTATCGGCCACCATAATTATCTGGTGTTCGCTGAACATCAAGGTAAGTACATTATATACTAAGTACAATTAAAAAATCATACGAAAATTAATAGAAACACAGTACACCACGAGCCGAGTGCAACACATACGCAGTACAATAAAACTACAGTGAAATCAATATAGATTAAAAAAATTACGCAGTACAATACATTAGCATAACAATACATATGGATTATATTACGTACTTTGTGTACCAAAATTCCAATGCACACACAGTACAATAATCTATCTTTATAATAAATACGCAATATAATACATTTCTTAATGCAACACAAACACAGTACAATGCATACATAGTTTAGTTGTTACACTGTACGATACAGTACAATACAATGAAATCATCGAACAATGCAAACGCCTTACAATATACACAGTACAAAATATGTTGTAACGCGTTTGCATTGTACTGCAATGTGTTGTACTACGAATAAATTGTATTGTTGATGTATTGTACTGCATATTTAATAGATAATTGTAATAAGGCATACGAAAATATAAATGAAGCATACGAAAATCAATAGAAACACAGTAAACCACAACTCGCGCACGGCACAGACGTATAGTGTAAACAAATTACAGTGGAATTCATACGGCGTAAAAAATTTACTTGGTACAATTTATGCACAGTACAACATTTATGCAATACGTCGTACATACATATACAGTACAAAACATGAGCATCACAATACATACAGATTGTATTACATACATACACAGTATATGTATATAGTACAGTACATTAGAAAAAAAATACAATGCAATACAGAAGCAATACAGAAAATGCTCGGTAAAAATATTCGTAGTGAAAACAAGCGCTGGACAAAACTAAAGCAGTACAATGCAAATGCAAAACAGTAATAAAAAATTATATTAATAACGGTATAATAAAAAAAAACAGTGCAATAAAATTGCAAAATACAAATCAAGCATTAGCAAACCCAGGGAAACGCTAACCAAGTACCCACAAATACGGTAGAAAACAAACGCATGTTAACGAATTAACACGTAAATGCATTAAAAGATAAAGGCAATATAAATCAAAAGCACTACAAAACCATCTCAGTACAATAGGCTTGCAGCGCAATACAAACGCAGTGCAATAAAAAAGCAGTACCATACATACACTGTCAAGTACATATGCAGTACAACACATACGCAAGTGTATGTATATATTTGGTATACATACACTATATACTGTGTATGTATACCAAAATTGCAATACATACACAGTACCATAATCGATCTTCATAATACATACGCAATACATACACAGTACAATGCATACGAAGTTCAGTTCATACACAGTACAATACAGTACAATACAGTCCAATACAGTACAATACAGTACATTACAATAAATTCACAGAACAATGCGAACGCAGTACAATACATACAGCACAGTGTGTTGTATTGCACTACGTAGTGCAACACATTTGTACTGCGTATTGCAATTGTGTTGTACTACGAATAAATTGTACTTCTGATGTGTTGTACTGCTGATGTATTGTACTGCCGATATATTGTACTGTTGATGAATTGTACTGCGAATGTACGTACAACCCTGCATATGTTATGTACTGCGAATGTTTTGTACTGCAATTGTTTTGTATTGCATATGTTTTTAATAATGTTTTAGTGAACTGCATATGCATTTCATTGTGTATGATTTGTACTGGATGTATATTGTACTGCTTGTGTTTTGTCCTGAATATGGATTGTACTGCGTTTTGTGTAGTATTGTGCATATGTCGTATTGCCTTTGTTTTTTTACTGCATTTGGGCTGTACTACGTATGTTTTGCACTGCTTATACATTGTACTGAGTATGTGTTCTACTACTTTAGTATCGTGGTGAGTAATTATTACACTGTGTTTGTATTGCACTAGGCGTTTATTTTTTGTCGTATGCATTGCACTACGTATGGATTGTACCGCGTTTGTGTTGCCCTGCGGTTTTTTTGTTCTGCGTATGTGTTGTACTGCGTATGTACTTAACAGTGTATGTATGGTACTGCTTTTTTATTGCACTGCGTTTGTATTGCGCTGGAAGCGTATTGTACTGAGATGGTTTTGTAGTGCTTTTGATTTATATTGCCTTTATCGTTTAATGTATTTACGTGTTAATTCGTTAACATGAGTTTGTTTTCTACCGTTTTTGCGGGTACTTGGTTAGTGTTTCCCTGGGTTTGCTAATGCTTGATTTGTATTTTGCAATTTTATTGCACTGTTTTTTTTTTTATTATACCGTTATTAATATAATTTTTTATTACTGTTTTGCATTTGCATTGTACTGCTTTAGTTTTGTCCAGCGCTTGTTTTCACTACGAATATTTTTACCGAGCATTTTCTGTATTGCTTCTGTATTGCATTGTATTTTTGTTCTAATGTACTGTACTGTATTGAGTATTATCTAATGTAATGTACCATATTGAGATTCTATTGTGTTGCGAATGCTTGCATTGCATACTGACTGATTGTGATAGCGCTGCGTTTGTATTTAACTGTGTATATATGTGTGAATTATACTGCACAATTATTTAGCCGTGTTCGTATTGTACTGCGTATATAGTGTACCATGTGTGTTGCTCACGATTGTATATAATTTTGCAGACTTTTTCCTACCTTTATTTTGTACTGTATTTGATTTGTACTGCGTGAGTAATGACTCGATATTGGCTTTACATTGCGTATGTATTGACTACGTATGTATTATACTGCGTTTGTATTGTACTGCATAATCATGGGATGATATCTGAATTGTTCTGTGCTTTTGTTGCACCGTCTTAGTGGTGTAATTAATAAAATAATTTCTCCTTCAATAAGGACTTTGTTGATGGGTGTTTTAGGCGTGAGGGTGAGAGATGGAGCATGATTTTTCGTACCAGGATATTCGTTTCGCTTCGTTTAGTGTTTAGAGAGGTTCTTGCGTGATCAGCGAGTAGGCGAGGGGATTGGAACATTGGGTGGCGATCGTTTAAATAGAGTGGGAGGTCAGTGTCGATGTCCATGACTTATCTGAATCATAGGAGTTGGCCCACGAAGATTGCATCGATTCTTTGAGTTCTAGCCGTATCATACAGGATTTGGTTGAATATGTTTTGTCGGGGATCCCTTACCTTTTCCGCAGCAGTGGCGGAAAATTTGTCTTCATTTGAGGCGAATCTTCTTCATCCGAGATGAGGTTAGATCACACCAAAAAGTGAAACCGAAAGTGGTTAGTGGTAGGATGAGGATGCTTTTTGAAGAGCACCCTGCGTACATGCATTAGGGTGCAGAGGGCTTTAAATGCGTACTTGGCTTGTTGTAGGACAGTTGTAATATGGGCACTTGGGGAGAGTTTTTGATCGATTACGATACCAAGGTAGGTTACTAGCGGCTTAGTGTGGATTTCTTTCGTTGGTCGGTCCGTTGAGGAGCAGTTGGACTTTGGTTGAGTCGGGTCGGGCTTTCTTGGTTAGGCGAGCTTTGCCATCATATATGACAAGAGTCAGGCACTTGGACGGGTTAGGGATTTGCTTCTATTTGATGAAGTACTTGTAGGGGGTGTGGAATTAGTGATGGAGGCGTTGCCAGCTTTGAGGAAAGCTTAACGCTGAGTGATATTTTAAAATATCATCAGCATATTGAAGAATGTTGATAGGTGAGAGCAACTGGGAATAACCATAGTGTAAATGGAAAAGAGGTAGGCGGAGATGACCGAATTTTGTAGGAGGCCTGCTGACATTGATATCCAACGAGGACTAGCATTTGGAGTTTGACTTAGAATTTGGATTTTCTTTTTGCCTTTTATTGAGAATCGCTGTGATTTTTGCGTTTCGCCAGGCAAGAAACCGGCTCATTGTTTAAGCGGACTTCTTGAGGAAAACGCGGACTACTTGCTAGCTTCTTGCTAACTCGGACTAACGGACTTCTTGCTTTTTGAATGGACGATACATTTTGAGAGAGTTTATGTGAAAGATAATTGGCGAGTTTAGAGAGTTGGGCGCTGGTTTTTGGAGTTCTCGGAAGGTGCTTTGGTTAAATTGTATCTTAAATAGGCGTATAGTGAGGGGTTTTTGATAGAGATGTTCAATACTGGAACAGATGTGGTAATCGAATCATCGGATTCGTTCGCGAATATAGAACGTGTTGGGATGACATTGGTTACGGAATAGACGTCTGCGAAGAGTTTGCTTTGGTCGTTTTTCTTTGTCAACGAGTTCAGGGGTAGTGTTAGCAGGGAGTTGCAATTGAGGATTCTCTTGGGTATGAATTTGTAGGTAGTAATGTGGATGAGGAAAATGTATAAGGATACGATTTCGTCGATTGATTGGTTGGTAATGGAATTGGGATCTGAAGAGGTGCCGATTTAGTTTCTTCCATTTCACTTTGTAGAAGTCGAGATCAAAGGGGGCCAATGGGTTTTGTGTGAGTGTACGTTCGTAGATTTAGATTTCTGGGATTAAGTGGTCGTGTTCGCTGATATCAGAGACAATGGGATATAAGAGGTTTGTAGTTGGGCAATGTTTAATGGGGAGATATTGCTGACCATGAATAAATCAAAGTCTGATGGCGCTTGTGGATAAGTAGGGATGATAGGTGTTTGTAAGATGGAGAGGATTTGGAGAGGTATCGCATTATTGGAATACCTGCGGTGAAAAGTGGTGTTGTTGGGGACTGGTGCTACGATTTAGCCATAGGAGGTGTGTTGCATTGAAGTATCGCCTCCTATGACTATGTTGGATTTTTTCTCTCCAAAATGGAGTGATTTTTCAGGAAATTTAATAGCAGATTGAAGTCAGCTTCTTTGAGTTGCGACCCGGGACAATAAATTGATGAGCAGAAGATGGTAAGAAATCGTAAGCATCACATATGCAATTGCGACACTCGAGACTGGCTGCAAATCCATGACAACAACGACAAGGTGTAATAATAGAAATTGATACGGACAATCTAATTTGAATTGCATTGTGAATTTTTCGGCCTGTCCATTTTTTTTTTAAATAGTTTAGGGTGGCATTTTAAGGGCTAGTGTTGCAGTTCACAAATCGATGAAACTCATCTCAAATTTAGATTTAATTCAATTATAATAAACCACCAACATGATTTCCGGTAGAATCTTAGTGCGACAGGAAATACCAAGAACGAAGCGAGGAAATTTGTGTTACAAAATATTCCTCTAAAGAATTGTAGCGCAATCTGTCCATCCTCTTCCAAAATGTTTGTTATATGTTTAACGCAATATGCATAGTGAGTAAGTGCAGTAAGGCTTATTTCTTTATTGCAATTAACCAATGCTTCTATTCGTTATTTTAATTTGAAATTACGAATTTTATAACGCACTAACCACGACTCCCCATTCCTCACAAAATCACCTTCGTTTGTCCCTTGATTTACAGCACTGAAACCATTTATATTCACTACACATGTAAGTCGCACGAGTTACACGTATCAGATAGGCAACACACATACAACAACTTACAAAAAAAACGCATACAACCCCCCAACCTCTACTTCACTTGTGTAATTATGCAAATTATATTCGGGCGCTACGCAAGGAAATTTAAGTGTATATGTTAAGGCATTCTCCAAATAATCAAGGACCCACGTAGGAACGAAAATGTTGATGGATGAATTCGTAGAGCAAACACATATCCTCCCGTCTTGGACGAAAATGTTAGCCAACGAAGAAAGAAAGAGTGCCTCACATTAAGGACACAAGCGAAAAAAGAAATGGTAAAATGAACATACCAAGTGGAGATTACTACAGAGTTTTATTGCCCAGCAGGATATGTGCGTTAGATAACTTTTTGGCTAAAGGAGCTCTCTCCATCACAGTGAAAATTGAAATGAGGGCTTTCTAATAAAAAAAAATATATATGTGCAACGTTATATAGATCCTGGAAAAATGTACGGACTTGTCCTTTTTTGAGCACGTGTATCAAAGTTGGGTAGTATGGTCTGTTTTTTAATACAAACTTCAAGCTCCTTACATGTATACTTGAATACATAAGGGGTCCACGTATATGTAATCGTATAATAGATAAAAGTTTAAAGACGCACATCATAAGGGTTTTTAATTTGTGTTTTTTTTTCAAGATTCTCCATAAGTGCTTTTGCGGCCGAGGTAAGTATTGCATTGATCACTATTTACAGGGATAAAAAATTCACGGACTTATTCAACTTCAATTTTTTCTTAAATTTCCGTTTTTAAAAAACTAGCGAGGCTACTAAAATCAGAGCTAGGAATTTTAATTCTTAACTGAATTCGTTAACTTGATTAAAGATAATATTCTCATGCCTATAAAACAAAATGATTTAACAGTGTGTCCTGTATCATTTAGATTATGATTTGTATTTGTAAAGAAAAGTTTTTATCCCGCCATTTTCATATTCTCTTGGTTTGTCCTGCTCCCAACGATGGTTGCACACTAAATCATGACTAAAGGTAAACCGAATGCAGCCCAGGAACGTTTTACCCTATAAATCAGTGATAACTTGATAACAGTGATAACAGTGATAACTTAAATGTTAGACGAAATGTACGGGATCTTTCCCCCTTCCACCCCGCCATCGTTGAGTCCCTCCACGATCAAATACGAACGGAAATTCAACTTTTCACAATGATTGAATGGGAGAAAGCAGTCTTCTCTATGAAGGCATGAAAGGCTTCAGGACCAGATGGGATTCCAGCTGAGGTATCACAGATAGTCTTTCAGTTTTGCCCTAAACATGCTTCTTAGCTCTACCACTCAGGGTTGCACGCTTGCATTGGAAAACCCCATCCTGACAAAGAAGAGATTCCACGGAGAAAGAGCCAGTGGCCTAGAGATAGACCCAAGACACCGATAGGCCCAGGCCTATCAGTATTGGCCTGGAAAAATTTACCTATGTAGAAGCGAGGAAAATAGAGAAGGAGTCATCAGTTAAAAGAGCCAACGCCTTTTCAGCGATCGATAACAGTCCTGGGAGCAAAACACAAGGTGAAAGTGAACTGGACGCGTGATTCCAGGCCTGAAGCCGTGACTCAATCGAGCTCAATCAATTTGACCCAGCTCTCAAGCAGGTGTGCATGTTTTCGGTCTAACCTGCAGAAGATTGACAGGTCACGGTTTCCTCACTGCGTGTTTCGTACAGGAGAGATGGATGACGCCTACTACATTTTCTTCTTTTGCAAAAGATGGATTAGTAGCGCGGTGACCTCTTCAACGAAATTGGGGAGCTCTGCCCAGAAACTATGGTTGCAGAAATGCTGAAAACTCTTTACAAATGGAATCGGGTGGCACACAATATGCTCGAGTAGTGCTGACGCTTAAAAAAGCCATAGAAGATCTCTTTTACTTTCCTTACCATCCTTCCCACTGCAGAAGGGATCCCCTTAATTTAAACGCGCCTCTAGGCGTAGCACGAGGCCTAGCCCGAAATAACGTGTCAAACGATTCTAGGCTAGGTTCTAGATTCTAGGCCGGTTGACAGGGGATGTAGTCAAGAAGCATTGCGCATCTGGGAGCCCCACACTCAGAGCGTAAACAGCCTTTACCCCTCTACCACAAGGAAAAAATATGACAACTACCAAGTTTACGACAATGAAGCGAAGAAAGTACAGATGAAAAAACGCCTTACAATACAAAAGAATTGGAACCCTTGGCAACCATGTTCGGTTTGCAGCAACTACGAGCTGCAATATTTTATGTACCTCCTAATAAGGAAATTTTGAAGCTATAAGTTTATGACTTAGCTTAGTTTGTGAGAGCCTAGGATGGCGATCAGCGTGCACTTTGCTGATTTTATTTAGAGCAAAACTTGCAGGGAAGACATTTGAGTAATTGAAAATGAAATCTGTTTCGAAAAAATGATAGCAAATCACAATGGACAAGCTAATCTTGTTGCAACCTTATCATGAATAGCGACTGAACTGAAACGAAGCTTCGACTTCCAATTAAACAGGCAATTTCCCTAATAATCTACTTCATAAAACTTTACTTGCCAGTATCAGCCTTAAAAATATATTCGACTCCTGCAGAGTTTGCACAGCTTTAATTCTTCAGAACCCTTAAAATATCGATGCAAAGGCAAAATGAATCAAGCATTTGTCATTCTAAATAATTAAAGCCGTCTTGACCGTTCCCTTAAATTTACACTTAACACTAAGTGGTCCTGCGGTCGGCAATCACCATCTCCGATTATCCGTATCCTTCGCATGAAAGAGGCTAAGCATGAAATCCTATCACTCAACAACAAATGCTTCATTCTCACAACTAACTAACCCATGAACTATATCTGCCTCCACTCACATGACCTTGCTTTCTTCGCAACAACACTCGACAAGATCTCTTGAAAGTTAAGTTATTGCCTTTATGGCCTCTCTCGCTAGTCCGCAATGTTCTTAGGTTTCTTCCTTGGGTTCAACAATAAATTATTTCTCTTATTCAAATGAGGATTTCTTGTCACGTCACATATGGTAATTTGTGCTCGTTTACACTTAATTTCTATCCTTTGACGTTCGTGTCCGTTTTCTTTACCTCATTTTTCCTTGGCAGTTGAGGGGACACACATTGGGTCAAATGCAATGTGTTGTTGCATGAAATGAAGTTCGTATCTAGCAACTCCTGGCATTTGTGTTTTGCTGTTTTATCTTGAGCCAGACATATTTTGAATTTCTGCTAAGTGGCTGAGCATATGTTGTATTTGTCATTAAAACGGATACGCCGAGCCCGAATTTGAATTATGATAGTGAGAAGTTGTAAAAACTTTTTCAGGCGATGGTGTTGCCAACATGACGGCACTGCAAACTTGTTACACCAATAAAGGATGCTCGTATACGTTACAATCTGTGTATCCTCAACTTGATATTTCAGGCAATCATATCAAACACCACCATACATCACCTAACCAAGTCAATAAAGGATGTCGAATCACCTAGTTTGGACAATCGAACCAAACAAAACATTTGGTCACCCTTCCTTTGCATGCCTTCAAACATATACTAAAATCAAATTTCCTAACATTAACCGCAGTCCTTTTTGCACGCATATCATATGATTTATCGGCTGCTGACCGCGTGGCGTTGTGCAGGAACTGTTATCCACAAGGAGCGCCTCAACATGAGAAAATCATAAATGATACTTTCTGACTTTAAGCAAAAGTTTTAGACACTTTAAAATATCACAATTATGAAGTAGCCAGGACATTTGCTGTCACCTAGCTCTCGTTGTCGGGTGGGCCTCATTGTTTTCCTGCAAAGTTAGTAGTATCCCTTGAGACATACAGTGGAGAAGTGTTGCCAGACTGAACCGCTTAAATGGAACGAGACAATGGACTGGGGCTCATTTCTTTCACTTTTTCTAAGTGTTCAACGAATCTTTTTCATTCCACTGTCGTAGTTTTTTTGTTTGATTTTTTTTTCTCTCGCTCGAAACGCTTTTTATTCGAAGGACTCAGCTGTGGTTTCTTTCTTCGTATGATGTTCCAAGGATATGCCTTGTACGGTTATCATCATTTTGCCGTAGGAACAAATTCATTTATTTCCAACCAAGAGCGCTTTAGAGAAAACAGTTTGCAGACGGTGGACCCAGAAGCGCAGAGGATCTGGAGAAACTATGATGCTGGCAAAGTTCAGTTTGAGACGTCTTGGTTGTGGCGGTTGGGGATGGATAATTTTTTCTGGTCTCTATATTTCTCATTCAAAATTTCTTTTTGTTTTTCAATGTGATCTCTCCATGTCCTTGCCGACATTATTCCTGATCTAGGTACTTCACGTTCTCGCACTCAACTTATTCCGATGTAGAGTAATATTTCAAATAAAAGGAAAAGTCCTCAACGATGCTCCCCGGTGGCTTGTCTATAAATAATTTCGTTTGCCAGACATTTCTCTTTTAATTTGACTAACTTGCTTCTTCCGGACTAGTCGATGGTTTTGAGAAAGTGTGGATTTGCTTTAGTTGTGTCGCGCGAATTTCCAGTGCACGGAAGGTGTTGCACGTTTGTCGTGGTGGTAAGAAGGATTTCGGATGGCGAATTCACCTTTTACAAGAATGGCTTGTTGCAAAAGTGGTTTATGGACATTGAAAACTTTTTAACAAAAACGTTTTCTGGTCGATGCGTGGCAATCGCGAGATTGTTTTAATTCTGACTTTGGCATGGAAGGACTTCAAATGGGGATTTATTAGGTTTGTTGCTCTACGTATCTGAATTTTTTTGGCAGGCAATGACATGGAATTTAATTTTCACTTAGGCAAAATTAGAGACGCCACTTTTCATCAATTCCAACTCCTTTGTTTTTCTATGAAATTTCGAATATGCATTTTTCTGCATATGAGGAGAAACTTTGCTAGACAGACGAGATGGCGAAAATCCTTGGACGTAATCTTCAGGTTATATACTCATGAACCTGGGTTTCCTTGCCACTGATTCTAGGTTTGAGTAATGGAAAATGATTACATAAGAAGAAGTAGGATATACTTGGCCAAACAAATAGCTGTTTGATTTTTTTTGTATCGGTACAAGTCCTTTTGTGTAAATTGTGAACTAAATAACACTCAAAATCGAATACAACAAATACAAATACTTTAATATGCAATGAAGATTCCTAATTTCTTAGCAGTATTCTGACATTTCTTTTTAGCATTTCTGACCAAGTAATCAGTCAAAGACGTGTTTGCTGATCCGGGAGGAGTGTCTTGCATGTCCATATCTATAAAACCAAAAAAGATGTAGTAAAATGGAAATGATCTTCATCGTAGAGGAATAAATACCATGTAAACCAGTGGTGTGAGGCAACCGGGTCACTAGATTCTCCTTACTTTTGATCAAGAAGCAGCAAGTATACCATATAATCGTGTTATGTACCAAGTGTATGCATAATTTTGTTCCAGTTTTCCTAAGAGATGGCGCCAGAGAAAAGTACGGAGTAAAATATTTGACAATTTCACACATACACCATGTCGATCGTCTGACATTTGGATCACAAGCCTACACAAGTCCAGTCCCCCAAAACTAGCGTGTTTGTTTTATTGTGTTGATCGAACATGTCGAATTTTGTGCCTGAAACGGAGCATTTGCCTTACGTATTGCTTTTCGTGTTTAATCAAAAGATAAAGGCTGCAAGTCATCGTGTCCTGGTAAAAACATATGCTGGACGAACTCAATCAATTACGACATGTAAGACATAGTTTTGACATTCCAAAAGCGGTAATTTCAATGTGAAGGGCAGTGCAACCTCCGGTAGACGACAAAAAATGCAAAAAGAAGAGTTATTAGATGGGGACCCAACTCAAACTCAACGGCAATCAGCAGAAGGATTAAAAGTGTGACAGAAAACGATCAGTAGACGCTCACGAGCAATGTGTCAGATCGATGAACTCGGTAACGATTTGAATGAGCGTCAAATGGAAAATCGCAAAGTCGGTTGTGACACGCTGCTTTGGCACTACGACAGAAAAGCATTTTTGCATCGAATTTTCACGGCTGGTAAGTTATGAATACCATGAAGGGCGCAGAAAAAACGAAGCACATGAAAAAATTTTCTTAAAATTTCCTTACAAACAGCTTGGATAACAAGTTTGGAAAGAAAGCTAACCCACGACAGTACTTTGTCATAACATAATTTCAGATATGATAACAGAAATGAAGAGGTAGAGGATACCCTTCTAACATTCAATCAATAAAATGGTCATAGTTAAGTATTCGTTTCATGTCCCCGATTCGTTTCCTGACCTTATTCTCACAAGACACTCAAAACAGTAGTACAGAGTCGGCTACTGCCATAATCACGCATGTAGGCTCTGCATGGTGCTCTCTTCTAGAACCACATCTTCACAATGCAGCATATGATCCTTGGCGCTGTACTGAAATACCAGTAGATGTCCTTCTGATAAAATATGCAGACACTAGACCCTAGTTACTGCTTCCAGATTTAAAACGCTCTTCCAGTTGAACCTTAATTAAATCATGCCCAGGATTAAGATGTAGAATAAACCGTCTAACGATCGTCCCACAGACTCCAACAGAAATATGAAGCACATCCCAAAGACGAATTTGGGATTCTACGTAACCACAGCCAGGCCCACTTGCAACCCAGTACCCAACTGTCACTCCCAACTGCACGACTTGAGCCCGGATTTCGCTGCGTAGAAGGTCAGTGCTCTAAACGCTACACTATTTAGAATCATGACCTGAAATACATGCTGAATAGTATGACATGTTTTTATTATTTTGAGAAGCTTCCCTCAATGCATCAAACAAGATGGTTCTTACTGATAATAAAAATCACTGCGTATGAATGTCTGCTAACACATTCGAAAAGATGTGGATAATTGAATGAAAATCAAGGCATATCATATTAATTTTCTACACTTCCTGACATCCTCAAATCCATTTAGCCGGGGGGGGGGGGGGGGGAAGGAAATAATTTCTTAAATTCCAAAGACGAATCATCAAATTGTCGCAACCTCTCCCAAATCCTACGTATTAGTACATACGTGTCATGCATGCATATATACATGTATATATTTATATATAATGTACATTTAGATTTGTGCTTTCCCTATACGTGCAAATCATTGCGGTAATTAAATTTTCCACGAGGAAAACGTCGAAATGTCTAGGCTTTAGATCCCTTTTTATTTTGCTACACAGAAAAGATTCAGTCGAGCAGAAGTGGAAAAATGAAAAGAAAGTCTAGAAACAAAACGAACATTTTCAATTCGAAAGAAGTGAAATCTTTACCTCCCTGAAAATGCAAAGAAGACACATGAGATTATTACCGTATTCAACTTACGTTCGACATACAGAAAGAGCAGTTTGGTTTATACTCTTGTAGAAATATGATTGCGGCTATATGTGAGGGGAGGAGTTGCCAGCAGTAATAAGTGTCACTGAAAAACGTTCAATATCCTTGAGATCTTGTGTCGATATTTTAAACAGGATCAGTCAACAATACCGGCCTCTCCTGCTTCCAATCAAAGACGGTATCATGGAACACTGTGTTCCTTATATCACCACCAGTTCTTCCTTTTTACAGCTAGCAACGAACAATCAAACTGAAAAAATCAACACGGATAAGACTTTAATCAAAATCAACGAAATCTCGAAGCTTAGATTTATTTCTCGATCGGTCAATGGAAGTGAGCTAAGCGGAACGACAAAGACAACGCGCCATGCAATGTAAAGGAGAAAGTCGGCAACATTGATGTCCTTAAATCACAGCGCCTTGAAAGAATTCTTCTATTAAAGACGTGCACGGTGGAAACACGGAGCACAAAAATACTTCGTAAACAAAATCATCATTGCTTCGCGGAGGACTTGACATTCTCGAGTGTCTACGACACATATCCTTCCTTCATACAACTTACATCATATGAGTCATGCATTGAGTCTATAATTTTCGGCAGGTCAGGAAGGAGCAAAGCACCAACAGCAACAGCAACAGCCACAGCAGCAGCAGCAACAAGGAAGTCGACGGAATACTACTATTGAAAATTCGACTTTCACGGTACTCCCCCAAAAGATATCTAAGTACTTGAAACAATCCCAACGCCCAGCTCCCAAACTACCCTCGGCATATTTGACGATGAATTTTTTCCTCTTTTAAATGATGGTGGCGTGGAATGGGCATCCAAAAAATTATTAATGTGAATGGAAACGTAATGAATGCGTCGAATTCGCATTTGAGACTTATGAAGAACGGAGCACATGTAGAAAATGCCAAGATCCTTTTTGTTCTGAAAATCGACGGTGGCGGCGATGGTAAGATATGGACTGGTGGGCAATGGTGACTGCGAGTTTTAAAGTGGAAGCTACCGATTTTTTCGTGCATGAAGATTTCGCCTGAGCGGGAGACTAGGATTGCTCGTCCGTACGGAATCGTATGTGAAAGAAGTTGTTGGCAAGCATTATTTTAGGCAAAGTCGAAAAATTGCTCCTTCGTCTATAAATTTTGAATTTCTGTTTGAAACTGAGCACACACGTCCTGGCGGGATAATAAGACACGACAATTCAATACAGTCAGCCAACGGCAACGGCAACGGGAATAGCGACCGGAGACACGAGGTGCAGAAAGCGAAATTCGGCTGTAAGGGTGGCACATGTGGTTATGATGTGTATATGAATTTATATGAGGCTCTTTGTGTCGAAGACTTTGAATAATGGCAGTCATCCCGACTGGGGTGGGAAAAGTCTTATTAAAAGAATGAAAAGAAAATCAATGGAAAGATATTTGCTTTGAGGGTCAGCCAAGCACGGAATACAAACTTAACATCGGCTGTGAGTTCGTTGTTATTTGTTCATTTTCAACTGAGCAGAAACGTTTACTTGCTCGCATTCCTTCTGACTTGCTCCTGCCACATATGGCCGTGCATTTGTTTTCTTTAATTTACACGAAACCAAGTATTCTCCCGCAAACTTTTTTGATAGAAATCCCCGAAATCAGCAAAAAGTTGCCGAACTCAAATTAGACTATACTCATTAAACCCCACTGTTAACTGCTTAAGCAAGCAAAATATCCTTTGCCTTACGTAGTCACTATTGCGAATCGTAAGGAACCCGCATCTCGGATGAACGGCTAAGAAATACAACACAACAATTTTCAAACTTCCAAAAAACTCCGGCCGTTATCTGATGGCCCATGAAAATTTGTTTTCTGGAATTCCTGGAAATAATTACTGCCAGTCACCTAGTCCTCTTTCTATTTATTCTTGAATTCTTCACTACCCTCCATCATATGCTGAATGCTGTTGCAATCGAGGGAGCGGGTGTACTCTAATTTCTTCACCCTTGTCATTCTTTATGTTGGGAAACGACGAGTTGAAGCAGCACTCAGTCGATGACTTGCAACTGACTTCATGTGGAAAAGCAATTAAACTCGATAAATTTCATTCTGCCGAATTGTTGGTGCTTTATAGTGTTTTCAATTTCATTTGGATGTCCATCGATTTTCCCATCGTTTAAAGATAGTTAAGAGTGCCAGCGATGAGCTTCGGCACGAATGTCTCTGTTTTCGGGGAATAACCTGAGGATTTCTGGGGATGTTTAAATTGATATCTCCTCGCACGGCATTGTCTTTATTATTTTCATACCTCTGTCGATTTTTCAAATCACAAATTAAATAAAATTTAGTTTATTCTACCACTGATATAAGATTTTGATATCGAAATGAAGTGTATCAATAGTTTAATAGGTTAGAATAGATCTTTTAGTGTACGTTTAGTGTAGTGACATTGATATCCACTACACCCATTGTGAATGCACCTTTACGGCCCGACACGTACGAATGACATTTAGGTTTTTGTAACAGTGACACTCAGTTAGAGTGTCTCGTTGCAAATTACATTTGTTCGTATTTTGTTTGTTATCTTCAGTGAATATTATGCCTCCTTTGCAGTTTTTGTGATATGATTGTTAGAAGAACAATAACTGTTCTTTCATAGTCGTAGTTTTAGCGTCATATGCACGTATAATTGTCCTTTGTCGTTTGAAATCTGACAGAATTATCGCAGCCACTATAACCGTAGTGTTTCCATAGATATCGTGGTAGCTGCAGACCATTTAAGTTGCTATCAGTCGTCGGACTCTTGCTATTCTCGCTCTGTATCTCTTGACTTCCACGACATTACCTTAGATCTCGACAACATAAAAAATTAATATTTTTCCTGCTCAACGTTTAGCAGCTTACAGAACCCATTGGTCCTTATATAATTCTGCATTATGACCAGTAAGAAAATGTTGTTTCTGCCGAATAGATCAAACGCCATCTGTCATCTTTCCTGAGTTGACATTTTTGACGTTTTTGACATTTTTGAAGACTTTGACACAGGGTGATTGGTGTTACGGAGAAGTATATTATCTCAATCCTAGCCATCGCTGAAACAACTTAATGCACATTGCTCAGCATACTGAAAGAGTGTTCATTTCAGCTGTTATTTGGCGTCAGGAAATAGTTGACAAAGGTTAGAATATGGGAAACCATATGCACGACCTATAATCAATGCTCTTTTTTCGTATGCAATCCAGTTCGACGGACACCCCAAAGCATCTATCACTCAGTGGGGCAAATACTCCAATTTATAGGACGAACAACATGATGAGTTCATTCGATTCTCAGCAGACCTGAATGTTTCCATGGAAAGTCTAGTCTAAGGAGTATTGTGCTCCCAAGCGCATATCACGCGTTGAAACTGATCAGAGGAGTTTGATTCCCACTGGTCACTCTCAACATATTCCCAGCAGAGATGCCTTTATGAAGCATTAGCTCAGAACTTTGTTGGAGCATACCAGGTCAGATCTACACTCGGGCGTTTGTCATTCTCTTGTCACCATGTCGATATCAATAATTTGTCCCTTCCCTTGTCCCGATCTTGAAAATTTTGGGAAAAACTACTCATCTAATACAACCACGGGTCTTCTTTGTTCTCCCCCTTATTTGCTATCCTCACAAGTACTTGGCACAGCTTGGTGGGTCTATTAGTCCGCTGACTTTCGAAATATGAGGCCAACATATGGTCTAAGTGAGGTTAGGATTTGTTGCAGAGTAGATGACCTCTCCAATCACTAGACCAACCGGACTATATTTCTTTCTATATATCGTTCCGTTCCGGACTAAATATCGTTCAACTCTTTTGATGGTTAGTCCCTCACCGACCACTCTCAATAATTTTCTTGGCTTTCATGTGCAGTACGTTACCTTAACAATTGAATTGAGTAATTTGATAACCAAACAACCTTTGATAATCCCAAAGGGTAACCTTGTATTCCTGACTATAGCGCTTTGAATGCAACAAATATCACAGAAACTTCAAAGTACTTATCTACTCTAATAGCTCCATTAATTTTACATAAAATTCACTTTAATTCAGGATATTTACATGGCTATTAGCAGAAACTTTAATTCAATAATGCACAATGATCACATCTCAATAATTGCCAATCATTATTATCCAGTTCACCCTCCTTTATCGTTCAATATTTTGTACACGCAAAAATCTACTTACCAGAAAAACATATGTCTAAATTCCACTTTGCAAACTGCCTAAACTGCTCAATCTCTTCCCATAACTTTCCGTAAGGACATATGAAGCTATCACGCCTCACTTGAAATGTATCACAACATCATGGAGAGTTATTTCGCCTACCATTCACAAGGGATTACAAGGTCCTTTTTCGGTAAATCTGTTTATTTGCTTTTCGTGCCGCACTCATAAAATTCACATATCCTGCGAAATCACCAGATCCTGGAAAATATCTTCTCTACTTTCAAACAAACCCTCTCTACTTATTCATGTTACCGCATATTATCCTTGCGATTATAGTACTTGGCCTCCGTCCCCTCCGTTCCCGGCAAAACTACCCTCACTGAACATGAGATTTGGCATGTCTACGCTTAGCATACATATCATGTATGTATGAATTTCTATCTCGCCATAAACTTCGAAGAGTCAACTTTTGCGGTACGTTTGCCGAAACAGAGGCAGAGAAGAGTAAAAAAAAACAACATAAGGATCCGGTACAAGCATGAATAAACGGCCCTCGTGGGAAGGGTGAAGCCATGCCAAAATAAATTTTCAGCTAATTCAATTTCAATTTGTTTCCGAATTTGTGGAAAAACTTTGCATAACCCCCGCCGGGTGCATCATCATATACGATTATTTCATGCTATTGGCAACACTAGCATAGTCCTGATAGGCAATACTAGCGCAGAAGGGACGCTCGCGGAATACTATCATGTTGAACATGAGTAGTACCAGCAAGTATTTTGCAATTGAAGGGGGTAAGAAACTTATAACGACTCTATTGACGAGGATTTACAGGATTATGCTCATGAAGTATTATACTCGCGGAATTTTCGTGAAAATTGAAAGTTTTACGGGATCCGTCACAGACATTTGTTTCGGAAGTGGGCGCCGCATTTGCAAGGAATGCAAAGGGTGCACGGATTTAAGAATACGTTAGTGGATTGAGTCAATCGGTAATTATGAATTAAATTTTCAATTTTCATAATTGAATCGTGAACATTTTTGGCTGGGAAGGAAGAACACATTTAGATTGCTCCAACTGAAAGAAACTGCCAAAATTAATACTCTGCGAGAATTGAGAGCTATATCAGCACAATTTCACGTGTCTGGAAAGTTTTTTGGACAAAGACTGATTAGGTGATATTGACAACATGATTTCGAAGAGCCTGATTTAGCACCCGATTTGACAGGGCTAACTAGCCTAGACTCATATGGCTCCTTTGAAATGTGCGCCAATGCTCATATGTGTCCCATTTGATATACTGGTCTGCACCGGATTATGGGATTAACGTAGTTGGAAACTTAGTACAGACAGGACAAACCTAACCCAGAAACGTGATTTTCGTGGAAGGCAATAGGGTATTATCGGTTATAATTTCCCAAATAGTTCGAGAGAATTTTTTTTGAGATTTTCTAAATTAAAGGCCTGAGCGAGAAGCAACATTATATACTTATTTAGAAGCATTACCAGGCGCATCCACCTGACCCTTATTCCAGTTCACATTCTGATAGAAGGATCCAATTGAAAACCGCGAAGCGGCCTACTCAATGTATCCATAACTGAAGTGTACATTTAATCCTATGCAAGTCTTGCATCGCAACTAAAGTAGAAGGATGAACTCCAGAGCTCATCGTCCTTTCGTCAACGTTTCATCTCACTCGCATATTGGTGGAGCTCCATAGCCTATGATTTCCGCAATTCATTTGAAGTGGTTGATGTCTGGTAAGCCGAACCTCGGGTCAGATATTTTTTTCTTTTATTTTTTTTTAAGGTAGTTTCCTCCTTTTTAAGCATTTCTATTCAAATATTTGTAGTCCACAGACTTCTCTCACTGTTCGAAAATGATTACGAGAAAAAGACTCATGCACACTCAGCTCTCAGTGAACTAGGGAACCGAGAAATAAGGACGGTGGTCGGGGGCTTCAATTATCCGCAGCTTTAAGGAGAAGAAATGCACATTGTAAATAAAAATAAGAGAATTCGCAAAGTGGAACGAAAGGATTCGTCGTTGGTCGAATGTTATTTTCAATGTAGTTTTCATCTGATGGCGCACAATTTGTTTATTCTCCTCTATGGTTTTTCTCATTGCATCTCGCGCTGTTTTCACTCTTTTTATTCAATTTTATTTGTTTGTTTTTTTTTTCGTTTTCCGAAACGTGAAGAAGTCTCTCCACTTGGACGAAATCTGGAAAAGCCACTGAAAGTTAGAGAGAATAGCACAATGGATTTTTGCAGGCATTGAATGCAATCCTAGCGAACAAAAACATTGAAAAATAGATCGGGCACAGAAGGTTCAACTCATGACCACGATTTTCATCTTTTTAGTCAGTAACTTCTGAGTACAATTCCAAACAGTTTGGTTGAAAGTTTTTCTTTGGATTTCCTAAATTCTGCAACATCTTTGGTTTTGCAATTCACGGAATTCGCGAAAACAATTGAATGTGTTATTTTTGTTTTGAAAATTTTAACTTGTTTTCTAAAGGTTCGGTAGGGTGAACTTGATATCTGGAGCGAGGGGGGAGAGTTGATTCAAAAAAAATATCTAGATCTGACAAAAGCTGATACACAATGAACATATTGAAACGAGCGAGCTATCCTTGTTACAGAGAATGAATAGAAGGGAGTCTGTGACTCATTAACGAAGAGAGGTATTGCATAAATGCATTTTATTTATCAGACAGGGCATTGTGGTGCTAAATATTGTATGGGTGTCAAAATCTATACCGTCGTGACCTGCAAAGGATTCCAACTGGAAATTGACCGTTAAGTGCATGTATTTCTTCTTGTTGTCAAAAAATAAACGGATTAATAAGTCAGTGCTTACGCAACTCTTGGACAGAAAATCACAATTTTGACGTCAAATCATGAACGATTGGCAGCTCACCTTTGAACACATCTCGTATCCTCGTATATTTTTTGGGTAAGGACCTCAAGTTTGTTTATTGGTGAAGCCAGTCACAGCTGCAAGTCTTGTTGGAAGGTCTTCGTCGAGCAGTTGAAAGAACACAAATCTATTGATAAAAAGAAACGTGATTAGACAATTCAAGCTCAAAAATAATATTCGAAAAAGAATATCCCTGCGACCCATCCGAACTGCCAGAAAGTGACAGCTGAACAAGTGAAACCTACGAAATTTCCTACAGCTGGTGAGTGTACAGAATCAACCAGTTGCCACGTTAAACTAAACTTAAGCGGATGAGACCGTGTGAAAATTATCAAGACACTGGTAAAGAAGGACATTCCAAGGTCCCTCTTTCAATGAAACAAGGCCTATAGAAATGCCGTGATGGTGGTAAACTGACTCTATGTCACGAAGTACTCGTCTTAATATAGTGAATCCACAGATTGCTCTGAAGGAGGTTCCTTTCGAAGTGAACATTGTAAGGAATCAGACTCAACCCCTGGAGACCATGGAGCTTAAGTGAACTGCCCTTAAAATCTCACAACTGCAGTCGCAGAATCTACGACTATTCTGAGATGGAAATACCGCGAAAATCCATTGCTTATGTTTTGAAAATGCAAAGAGGGCAGTCACAGCTGATAGCGTTTGATATGTTGAAAATGGAAAAATGAAAGGTTGAAGATTCAGGCGTAATATTTCATCGTGAGGAAGACGGTACATATTCAATTGTTCAGGAATAGTCTCCCGAGTTATGCAAGACAACATTAGGGACCATGACTAAGATCTGGAGTAGAATTCTTATCCGAGTGATCCTGGCAAAAACATGTCAGAACGAGGATTAAAAATCATCAAACGGAAGGTTCAACAAGAACAGAACAGGTCCTGATGACTCTTCTGCATTCACATTGACTGTATCAATTTAACCTTGAATCTAAGTAAGATATTGAAAAACAAGGATTTAATTGTTGACAGCGCATAGTATAGGACGGCTCAAACTCTCAATAACGCAATACTTTCTAAAGAAAGGAAAGGAAAACAAAAAGAAAAGGAAAACTAAGCAATAGTCCAATACAATTGCTGAGGTTGCGTTTCCAAAATTTGTAAACGAGCAAAAGAGTCTGTGAGCTATTTAAACTTCCAACCCAAATAAAGTTCCAATTACCGACGAAGTGTCTCAAATAATGCTTATAAAAAGGGATAGACGCTGTCATAGCAAAAACATTCGGAATGTCCTTATCGGAAAGATTATTCGAAACTGGATAGGAGTAGAAACAGTTCGCATACTAAAGCCGGTAATAAAACCAGTAACCAGTTAGCAGATGATCGATCTTTAAGCTTGAAGCCGTTTACGTTGAAAATCTTATAAAGATTGTAGTAGGGTATATAAGGCCCTGGATGAACGTAGCGGCAAACATAGAGACCTATCATCAATCCATGTTGAATTAAATAGATAATGGAGCTAAAATCGAGAAAATATTCGACCCGAACATATCACTGCAACTTTAAATAAAACGGAAACACAGATGTTAATACTTGAGTGGCAAACATGCATGTACAAGCACTTGGATGAAAACCTTAGATATATTTTAAGTTACATACTGGATACGGCAGATGTCCTTACAGATACTATTTTAGTATCTGCTGTGGTACTGTTCTTGGAATTGGAAGTTTTATGCATAAACTAACGAACGCAGTAGTCGACAGTCCTTCAAAGCTTGAACACCATTTTTTTCTCGTGTTGAAAATGTCGACTTTCAATGTCAAGAACAGTCCAGCGGAAATTTTTCGTATAGTGCTCGATGTTTACGGTGATCATGTCTTCTGAGACGACTTACAGAGAGTGGTTTCGGTGTTTTAAAAATGGTAATTTTGACCGCACCAGGGGCACCGAAATAGTTTGTAGGTTCACAACTGCGGGAATTGTTGGATAGAGATTCAAGTCCAAGCCTGGAAGGATTATCGCTGGAGTTAAATTTTGACTGGTCTGCCGTCGATAGGCACTTGCACGCCATGGAAATGATCCAAAAACCTGGGACTTGGGTGCCGCATCAACTCAGAGAGATGGACATCGAAAGGCGTTTGGTGACATGCGAACTGCTCCTTCAGCGACAAAAATGAATGGGTTTCATGTATCGAATTGTGACAGGGGATGAGAAATGGATGTAATACGACCTTAGCGACCAAAATATTGGGTGATGCGAGATGACCCAACTCTGAATCTTCTAGACAGCCGTGCAAAACCAAACAGATTGAGAGATCCCAATACATTCGCTCTATTGGTAGCCTTGGATAGCAAATCTTTTTCAACATCATACAAAGTAGAAGAAAAAACAAGTGCGACGGTGGTGGTATTCGCAATGAAAAAACTTGTGTTACAAAACATGAACATTAACCCCCGAAAGATCAAAATAAAAATTTAGAATAACGCAGGAATCATTCACACTTTCGCAATATATTAACGAGCTTAGAGCTTGTCCTATTTTGATGCATAATGAATCGTCAACACTCAATCAATAAAACGTTAATCAATTTAAGCGAATCTAACTTTTATATCCTTTAACTTGGTGTAAATTTATTTCATTCGTTTGCTGTACATACGTCACTTGATTCATTATTATAAACTCTAACGCACCCTTGAATGATATGTAGAATCAAATATAACAACTCCTCGTCTATCGTTTCATGAATATGTTATCTTAACATTCGGGAACATTCATTTTCGACAGCTGATAGCTTCGCGTGGAATGACTCGTTAAAAAAAAAGTCCTCACAGCTCACCCACCCTCCGTAGCACATATATAACTGTTAATATCCGGACTACTTTGGTGAAATCCTACCAAATACAAGGCCTTCCTTACGTCGCGTCTACCCAAAGTTTCGGCCCCGATTTGATTTCTAGAAACATACACGACACCGTACAAGACTTTTGTTTGCAACCTACAAGCATAAGAGTTTTAGATTACCTACTTCTCATCTAAATAAACTTGGCCGCCTTAAATCCACCCTCAATCCTTCGAACAAGTTAATCCAAGCAAATCCACCACACATCCATTTGCTATGCAAACATACACAAAATAAAAAAAGACGAAAATAAAAAAAAACCAGAAACTAAGCTCCGAGGAGGCTTTTCGTAGTCCTAGCGAGAGTCCTTGTGCACAAAATATACATATTGGAGTCGACAATTCCCTTGCCTCCAATTCCACATCTGAAATGAGTCGCAGCTCTGGAAGATTGCACGTCTTTTTCTTTTTATTTTATTTTATTTTTTTCTACATCTCCCTTCTGCCGCTCCTCCTTTTTCTGAGTTCTAGCTTTATTTTGGATCAAATAAAAAGGAAATTTACAAAAAACATACACGGAAGGATGTGTAGCGTGTGCCTAACGTACGAGTGAGCTTCGATAGAGAGGGTGAATGCTAGATGCGAGAAACCAAGGAGCTTCTGTTTCTTCTATTCTCAAATTGGCGTTCTCATCTTTTGGTGGGATGAATGAATGGATGGATGGATTGTAAGCCTTGTCGAAATAAATCCTTGAAACGATAAAACGCTTGTTATCACACATTGTTCTTTACTGGATTTACAAGTGATCAAATATATTCTTCACGTTTACTTTAACATTTAGCGAGTGGAAGAATAAAGTTCGAATGTGCGTTTGAAAGAGGTCCTTATTAAGCCAAGGTTATCCTTATACCTGATAATGTTGATTTTCAAGCTGAAACTTTTCATTGTGTAAATATTGAAGCATAAGATTGGCGTTGCGATAACGATTTCTTTTTTTTAAGTTCAAGGAACTCGTGACGTTTCACCTAGGAGATGCTTTTTGAAAAAACAAAACCACGCATTTCACTAAAATAGAAAAGTTAATTATTGGTTTGAAATTTAATTTAAAGTGAATTGGATAATAATGCTCGCTGTTGGGTTTGTTTACTGGATCAACCGTGGGTTGGAAACAACAAAAGGTTTTTTCGCCCGGTTCTCGCGATAAAAGGAGTTAAAGTTACTCAACTTCCCAATTCGTCGATATCATTTCATTTTTTAAGAACGGATTAAGAATCATATCCAATTGAGGACTAGGCTGGAAATTCTACAGCAATATAACTTGGTATTGCAAGGGGCTTGGTATTGCAAGGGGCTTGGTATTGCAAGGACTTCTTGTCACAAAATTCCAATGCTATCGGCACTTTTATATTATTTGGGATAGTGAGTGGAAGTTCGGATTTTAAATTCGGCAGGGCGCATCCAATGAACCGAGACGTTGAGATATCACATACGATGACCTGAGAGGGGTTGTTGTGCCATGTGGATCGCGAGGAGGGCTTAGATTACAACAAACTGAGGTTTGCTTTTGAGCTTGCAATTGCCTAACCAAAAGGCTTACGTATGCAACCTGCGCAAGGTAGGTACCCTTCCATTGCCATGAATCATCACGAAAGGATTCATGACCATACATGGTGAAGAAACTACGACCACTTCTTCTTTTAGCAACCAATCAGAGACAGGGACCAACCACCCTGACGAGATTGTAAGACTTGTAAAACCACACGGTCAAGGGTTAGACGGCCCCTCTTGTATGACCAGTCACACGATAGACTAGACCTTAAGGTTGAAGCCAGTTAAGATTAATAAATATTTTTATATTCTTGGCAGGCAAACTTAAATTCATTCGCGCAATCAAAGTACGCGTAAGAGTAAAAGGATTAAAATATGGCCGTTGACTTTTCATACTTTCTGCGTCCATGTAGAATTTTTACTATATTTTTGCTAGCCTATTGGAACGTCATATTGGCTTATATTTTGAGACAATTTATTAAAACTTTTTACTGTTGATGAGCCCTTCTACTCCTTGGAAAGTTTTGAAGATTTAAGTAACAAGAAAAAAAAATTATTGGGAGGACTACAAGTGAAATGAAGTCTTGTATTGAAAAATTGAATGTCTTCAAGGTGAACCCCAGAAAAGAGATAAGCAAATGTTGAAATGCATTTGGCAATACTTTGGCAAAAAACGTAAACAGAGTAGTCGAGACGGATAGGGAATATTAGGAGCTGAAAAAAGAACCAAACAAATAACAAAGAAAGTCTTTAATAATGAATAACCCAACGTTCTCCGACCTCAACTGTCTAGAAATGAGAAACAAATGCAGCATCACCACTGTGATCTACCACTACTACCACTAAGCACAAAAAGGACTGGGTTAAATACTGGTAGCGTATTGTTGAGCAACGAATAGTTCTCGAAAACGATATCAGGCCCAACATATTTCACTTCTTCACTCATGGTTGAAGTTATACAGCCCAAATACTAATGACAAAAAACCAAAAAGCTAGTTTCGGTGTCCCAAATCCAATTTACTATTTCCTGAGTTTTCAGACGGCAATCATATGAATCTGGTAACCAAAGTAAAATACTTTTTTCAAAATTTAAATAGAAAATTTACTTAGACTCCACACATTTGAAAAGTCAGAAGGATGGTGATGGCAATTGTTTAAGAAAACCTCGGGCTTAGAATCGAAAATCACCCACTGCACACTTGCTAGACAAATTTACACTTCAAAATAACGAGAAATTTCGAGTTTGAGAAACAGTATTCAATTCAGAATAATTCCTCATTAAAGTACACACAGAAACGGCGAAATCTAGATTGTTTAGAGCAAAGAGTACCGTTCGTTACTCTTTAAATCCCTTTTTGCCCTCGTTTCGGGAGCACCCACTGCTCTAGGTGTTAGCAGAAAGATCTTTACCAAAAAGCCAAAAAACTGCTATGGCTCCATGCATCCCTTATCCTATTCGCCAAAGAAGTTATTCCATAAAGGGTCTTATTTGATGGAACGTGGCCTTTTGTTACAGAGAGCCTGACATTCGACAAAAGATCGAGCCAACCAGTGCATCAGGTTGGGATTCACGTCCTTTTTCCCGAAACGTTCCTTTACGATATATTTTAGATGGTTTTGTCGAGGGTTCCTTCAATACCACAAAAACGACCGCTATTCCGAAGAGCTGAATCCAACCCAAATAGGCTTAAATAACCCAAACAAATAGACGACGCTTGGAACGACAGCAATGACTGCTGGCTCTTTGAGTCTACCATGACATAACGAAAACCAAAAAACTCGTTGGAAAAAAACAAGCAGCGTAAGACCATCTGCGGCATTACTAACGAGCCACAACTATTTGGTCACGCAATAAACAAATAGGAATCCAGATGAACGAGTCCTGTCGAAATTGTGGTCGTAGAACAGAAAAGTATACACTTTTTTCTACATTGCCCGAGCCTGACTGGCAAGTATTAGCCTTGGTTAATGGGAATTATTAACGTAACACAGCTGAAACACCTGGCAAGCAAGAAGCTAGTCGACTTGTAGGGCCTCGGTAGTGCAGCAGGGTGGATCATCTCGAAACAGTGATACCATGTGCAGAACGCTAAGGGTGGATGCTAGTCTAGACCGCATCCTAAAACAGGCACATGCCCCTCTCTTCTTTCTGGTGCAAATTACAATTTATAACATCGTAAGTAATGTTTGAATCAAATTCAATCTTCAATTGAATCTCCTTTTGGTTTAAGTGAACTGGAGGTGGTTTTCTGATCACAAAATAACTACTTTCTGTTCAGACTTAGCTCAGGCTCAAATCAGAGCAAATCAGAAGTTTTCAGGGTGAGAGGTCATCGCATTTCTTGTGATGACCTCTCAAAGGCATCAGAACAAGGAAGTTTGTGTTGACATTTACATTTGTAAAGTCAATACGAAAAAAAATCAGCAGCTACTATATCCGCTTCCAGCAGAAATAAATTTCCACTTCTCTTTATTAAAGCGAAATTAGTTCCATTGCCAGGATCTCATACCTTGATTCGCTAATAATAAATACCTCACCGTATATCATTTCTCCCCAAAAAGCTACAAAATCGAATTTTCCAAATGAACAGTTTTCATGTTTTCTCGGCAATTTTCCTGTCAATTTTCAATTTGCCATTGATGCGATGTCTCTTTTCTTTGCAAGGAGAATTTTTGCAACATTTTATCATGCCGCGACCCGTACTAGCTAGCTTTAACGGCAGGATAATAAAATGCCACTCGACGACCTGTTGCTTGTCGCAAATTTTGCGATATCCCCCCAAAAAATCGACGACTGCAGTCAGCGGATGTTGTGCTAACAGGACAATGATAACTCCTTTGCACACAAATTGGCCCCTTTAAATTGCTTCCATGACTTTATGATCTCAGCCGGGAATGTTTTCCAAGGACAGCCGGGAGATGGAAACAGCTAAAGGGCGAATCAAAAATGAAGTGGCGTGGGCGATGGATCGGAGAGATTCATGCGAAAACATGCTATCGGCATGCCATAACGTTATTCCTGATAAAATGCATCGGGGCTCCTTGAAACGACATCGTTGGCAAAAAAGTGGCGCTTAGCCAGTAGCATTGGATTTGCAAAGTGAGGACACTTGCCACACACATATCCCTCATGAATATTTCATGTGCTCCTTTGCAACATTCTCGCATTTTCCCAACGGTTGGATAATCTGAATGGAGTCAAGCAGGAATGCACTTTGCCTAACACATCGCCGGCTAAGGACATGTGCATGGACACGAGAGATGCAGTGTGGTAGAAGCAAATGCATATTGGTATGCCTCCATCAGCTACACAGGACATCGAGCGCTTGAGTCGTTTATGCAAGGATTAACGGGTTTGCCAAGCTGACTATTAGCTTTTGCCAAAGAGTTTAGCAAAAGAGGAGCAGTCTGGGGTGATGGATCCAAGTGATAAACTCGTTGCAAATTTGTGGAAAATGTGTTGTCGTAGTGGATTTCGTCGTATGTATTTTGCGACGTGTTGGCTTCGAGTAAGAGCTGCAACTTTTCGAACGAAAGGCGTCGCAGTTGTATAGGATAATTGAAAGTCATATTGAATTTGAGGGTTAAACGAGTCTCTCAGATAAGCTCAAAGTGATTGCACTAAATTTAGATGGTAGGGCGAAGAATAATTCTTCATTTGAGATGGATCGAAAGTGGTTGATATGCTCTTTATTGCTCAACAATTTTTCATTAAGTTATTTGAACCAATTCCTTTCACCAATTTTGTAGTCAAATTAATGAACTTCACGGAGTTAATGATAAAATGCGTTTTGACAGTGAACATCTCTCAGATCCGGAAAAAATTCCAATCATAGGAACAAGCCGCATACAGCAATTTACAGGGAACAATAACTTTTCCAAATTTATAACCTCAGCGCAATCCTTCCCCTTTCCTACATAAAATCCTGTTGTCTTTAAACTGTCGCATTCCGTCTAGCTATAAGCTAGCTCAACTGAAGTTAAATCTACGGAACAACGACGAGAGTGTCACAAAATTTGACGAGAATCAGAACCATCATGCACTAGAATCGCAGACCTAAAAATCTCTTTGCAAGCTGATCAAAAAGCAAGATACTGGCAGGACCCAAAGAAGAACGTGAAAAAGGAGCCGTTTGATTCTGACTACAAACCAAAGTGTTGTACTTTCAGGCTGGTATGATATGTGACTTATTTCTTTCACATTCTGATTAATTTATATTTATATTGGCAGAATTTCTTGCCGATCCTTGAGCGTATCTTCTCCTCAATCTCAAAAATTGCCGAAGAACACATCATCTCTGATGAACAATAAGGCTTCAGAGAAGCACTCTCGACAGAACACACCACATAAGAAATCGGTTTAACCGCAGTAAGTCAACAGGTTTAGTTCTATTTGACATATCAAAAGCCTTCGAGAAACTCTGATATGCAGGACTCATCTTCAAAACGCATCAATTCGCCATCCCACTTTCACACATCCAACTCATACACAACTCCCTTAAAGGTCGATCTCTTAAATTAAGGGTGGAATTACACA
The DNA here is from genome assembly GCA_954870665.1 of Stratiomys singularior. Classification (NCBI taxonomy): domain Eukaryota; kingdom Metazoa; phylum Arthropoda; class Insecta; order Diptera; family Stratiomyidae; genus Stratiomys; species Stratiomys singularior. The sequence goes on from OX940881.1 coordinate 12,392,816, forward strand.
TAGAGATTACATATAACATACACATCGACAACTACACAATACCATGAACAAAACACCCAAATACCTAGGACTCACACTAAACCATCGACTTATCAACAAAAATCAACGAAAGGATCGAGCAAATTAGAAAGTCCTGGCTAGGGTCACATCTAACACAACAACAAAATTAAACACATGCACAATGGACACGGTCATTACTGCTTTGAAAAATAAGCGTAATGCCTTTTAGCAGTAGACACTTCATCAATTATTTCTTGGTTAAAAATTCGAATGCGATGAAATATTGCAACCACTAGACATCCTTGCAACTGCTGAACAATGATATGTTAACGGATTTTCAATCAATCAATATCTAAAATTGAGTATTATAAAGTTCCTGATGCTGTCTTGCGTTCATTAAATTCAAAATCTCCGTTTCAACAAAATGCTGAATGTCCTTCGCTATCTAGTTGTTTTCTTATCTTATGTAAGCATATACACTATACGCTTGGTATTTCATTTAAGGATATTACTTTAAGATAAATGCGAAGACATTTATTTTAAAATGAGAAAATTCATTAACGTTGAAACGAGAAAGCCGTAACTGAATTCAGATCCTTATTTCATAAAAGGATACTCATATTAAATTTCCGAAATTCTATGCCAACCGAACGGTACTGCAACATATTTTTCACTACCTCCTTCTATCTCCCCGTCGCACGTATTCAAGTTTATTTATAGTGAAGTCTTAGATAATCCTTAAAAGCATACACTAAACATGATTATCATCATCGCCGTTTGTTGTTGTTGTTGTTGTTTTTGTTGTTCTGTTTACCCAACGGAGTGTTCCTTCGAATAGTGGCCAGTCCAGAATATATAGAATTCCAAGACTGCAGCAATGTTTCATTAGCAGTTTATATGGAAAATTTATATGTCTTAACCACCTTTTGACGTAAGAAAGGATATAAATCCTAGAAAGTATTGAGGTATTGCATTCTCAGCTTCTTTTGATTATGAGAGCTTTTGATGTGTGTTGCCGATCGAACCCGGTTTAAAAAATACTGAACTAAAACTACCTTTATAAGGAAACCTCGTTACATCGAATACGTTTAAGGATATTCATTCAAGGTCGGGAACGATTCACTCATCTTAGACAACGTAACATTTAATTGTAAATAAATTTTGAATTTCCATTTCGTAAGCACGTTCGACTGATTCGCAAACTCTGAAAGGAAGACATCACTAAATTGTAAGATAAATCTTGAATACCTCAGGACTCGATCTGACTCTCATTCACTTACGAAAGGAGACGACAGCAGCGGTCAGTGCTGGCATTTATTTATTTGCAAAACAAACTAAATTGATGGTATCTTGTTTCCATGTCTTAAGGAGCGAGCAATGCATTATTGAATTTTCGGAAAACCAAAGGGTTGCAGTTATTTCCTGTTCATCATTCCAAGAACGTATACAGAATAGGTCCTTATACATTTCCACCACAACTCCGAATGCGATACTAAATAAATACCGCAGATAGGTGCAATATTTTCCTCTCGTGGTTATGCTATAATCCTTTTGCTTCCCTTTTAGTCACGCTTGGTACATCTTCATTTGAGCAAATTCAATACACATTTCAACACGTTTATCCTGAGAACAATTGCCGACGCGATAGCTCATTTTTGTGTGTGAAGACGAAAAACAAAATAGATATGAAAAGGAGCGGTCGTGTTGCTGCCTCAATGATTTTTTCACCTTTTGTTCACTTTGTGGTTTTACTCGTACTTGAAAGTCCATCCGTCTGAGCTCTAGCCTCCTAATTATGTTCGAATGTGAGAGTGAGTTGAAAAAAAGAAAACAGATCTCCCGACTTTTCAACAAAATTTCACTAACACTTGATGATGGACGTTGAAGCACGTTCATTTATTATTTGTTCATTCGTCCGTCTATGCAATTCCCGGTCCGTCTGTCCATTCGTCATAGCCCACTTCACTGCCTTTTCCTTTTTCACCGAAAAGAATTTTCTTTTTCTATTTGAAATCACGGCGATTCCTTTCGTTTCGTCCTGACGATGAACATCAGAATCCTTTTTGTTTTTTCTCGTGTCGGTTTCTTTAGGACTTTTTTACTTATTCATAATTTTTTCTATGTAGATAAAATTTTCACGATGTTTTTATTTAAAGTCGTCGTGATTGGAGCGAGCCAAGGATGAAGGTGAAATTATTGTGATTTTCAGTCGTATTTTGAAATTTGGAGGCTTTCAAGGATCTGTTTTTTGCAAGTTTTAAGGTAAGATATTAAAGTTTGAAATTTTAAATTGGAAAAATACTTGGATTGCCAAGAAATCTGCATGTCCTTAATTTTTGTAGGCACAAAAACAATGGAGTATGCCTTTTTATATAGAAATGCTACGCTCATAGTCTTTGTGGACCGTCTCGTTGAAAACAGGAGCATAGAAATTAACAAAATTCAAGTGGAGCGCATCAAAGGATAACAAGTCTTTCCTGGTATGAAAACCGAAAATTACTGAATACAGCAATCTGCAAATAAAATCTGTACTTACAATATCAGAATGTAAGAGAGCCCATCGCCTATCAAGGATCAAATCATATTACAGATTCCGAAAAGGATCTGTTGTTCACGTTTGGATTTTCAACCTCAAAGAGGGTGTCTCGAAAATAAAGTTTAGATTACTAAGACTGCAGCTTAACACTCACACGTTGCTGGTTTTGAAATAAACTTATATTTTGGTTGTTTCACACTCTTTGCTTGCCCTTTACTCTGCTTTGACTACTTGATAGAAAAGTAAGGAGAGCAAGAAGAAGCACAGGACGAGTCAGCATTTGATTCGACAAATCTACTCAAGCGATTTTATTGTGCAAGTTTAGTTGACAAGCACTTCGGATTAACCTTGATGTCTCATCATCTTAATATGTCATGTCATCGGACAGGTCAAATATGTTGGGATCATATCTTGCTCCACCTTAAAGCTCTATACAGTTTATAACGGGATCACGTAGTTTGACACTCTTGACGGTAGGACCTCTTTAAACGTGGCTGAAAATCTCCAACAAACATCGCAAAGGCTATACCGAACTGCAACACAGAAAGACGTGTAAGCTGCTTTGTTACCACGATAATCAATACTACAATAAGCCAACACCTGTCACAAATGCCAGGGGACTCCAAACTCGGCAACAGGTACACTCAGTCAGAAGAGCAAAGTTTCGCAAAATATTTTCAAGATCCCTGAAAATATCTTCAAGTATGTAAAGAACATCCTTGCATAATTGGACGAAACCACTGAGATCATTTTCGTTGCTACGGACTATCTTCATCGAATAGCAAGCGAGTCCTGTACGGTCTCTGACGAGCGGACAATATGCATCAGGCCACATGCCCCATGCGAACCTTTGGACGTAATAATCGACATAGATATTTTTACATACTTGTAAAGAAATGCGCGAGGCAAAGCCAAGGGCTGGAGAACTTTCTAGAACTCAGTAAATTGGACAAATGCCGTTAAAGGAAGAAAGACTCGAAATACCACATGTATGAACAGCAACCTAGAGTGGATATGGTGAAAAAAGTGACTAAATTTTCAAAATACTTCGGCGCATCATTCAAGCAAGCAACTGATCCAACCAAACCAAGCTGGAGGCAATGACAGACGTTTTGGTACAGATTTACCACCTGTATCGAACGCCTATGTATGCTGTATTACAGAAACAATCGCGTTTTGTTGGAATAACAGAACTTTAGCAAAAAAAAAACATGAGGACATGATGACAGCAAACTAAGGGAACATACATCTCACGAATAAAACGTGAAGTTCCATCTTAAGACGGTCCCAGAACTACAAAGGAGATGAAATATGTTATCGAACTGTACGTGAAAAGTGCACGACATTGTTAAAGAATTTTGTTTTAAGCGGTGCAGAAATCTAAGTTGGCAACACTTTTAATGCTTCGTATGGTTGGACAACTGTCACGCGTTTTATGCTCAGTTTGGTTTGTCATTTTACCATAAACAAGCTGACGCTGAGCAATGTTTGCACATTGTACAGATTTATTTCGTGAAATAAAGATTCTGTGCGAGAAACTCATCGCAAACTCAATCAATTTTACGCCCAAATTAATCGTCTATCAGAACAGTTAATTCGATTAACCATGGATCGTTTCCGCACCACGTTTACTCTCACTGATAATACGCCTCCATTAAAACGTCGTTCAATGCGTGCTATGAAACCATACAAGCTGAGGAGCGTAGTATCGATGAAGACCCAAGTGAGTCCCTTCGATATCGTTCGCAACGATTAAACCTGTGCTCATCCACATTTTGGAAGATTTTAAGGAAGGATCTTGGTTTGCGGGGTTATAAAATCATCGGACGTGGCGTAATTTCGGTGTATTGGCCCAAGAATAAATTGCTGCAACTCCTGATTTCCAGAAGACCATTTTGTTTAGCGATTTGGCTCATTTCCAGTTGAACGGTTGTTCTGGTCAATGAACTAAACTGGCGGTTTTGGATTGATCAGCAACAACAGACGGTTATTCAAACAACGTTAGACCCAGAGTAAGTCAATGTTTGATGTTCTTGATGAGCGAGTGGAATCATAGGTTCATATGTCTTCAGAAATCCTGCTGAGAATAACATTTCGGTCAATGGTGGCAGCTATGAAGCCACGATCAATGACTTTCTATTTTTGAAGTTAACTCGCCTTCTTGCTGGGGACCACTGATTTCAACAGGATGGCGCGGTGTGCCATACAACTCGTGCAACCATTGACTTGTTGAAAGAAGCATTTGATGAGCGCATTATTTCTCGTTTTGGACATGTAAACTAGCCTGCATGATCTTGGGATTTAACACTGCTGGACTTTATCTTGTACGCACACGTCAAATTACTCATCATTGACAGCAAGCACGAGACGCTTCACCATTTGAAAGACAACACGCGTTGGGTAATTGACAAGATTGACGGCTCCCTTTATTGGTTAGAGTAGTCGAAAACTGGACCTCTCGCGAAGAGTTCCTTTGTGTCAGCCTTGGGGTTCACAGGCCCAAAATTATATTTATCATAATGACAATCAACACAATTTGTTTGTATTCTTTAATATTTCTTTATAATATTTGATTATGTGATGACTATGATTGTGTGATATGTGATTCTTACACATAGCGCTAACACTTCGAACAAACTCTCGATCTGTCGGTAATTGACCAACGTAAATGGAATTGTCATTGGATTAGTAAATTTCCTCTCATTTTCCCGTACAAACACAAATATACTTCCGCTATTTCTATCTCTGTCTGAAAGATGCCACGCGGGAGTGTCAGCGCTGTATTTACAGCAAAGTTGTGGTTGGGTTGTATCCTATTTAAGATGTTACGCTTTTAAACGACAGCTATAATAGATCTCAATCTTAATTCTAAAGTAGTTGAAGTAGTGCTCAAGCTGAAGTGCAGATTCTTCTCATATTATAAACAGATTGTATCTATAATGAGCTCACATACCATTACCGCGGTTCGGGCTTTCGATTCATCATCGACTTTTTTACCGCGAAAGTGAATTTTTTCTAAATATCCTTCAAAGATATCTTATCGTTTTATCTTTGTAAAGTTCCTTGATCAATAGGTAATTCCTGCTTGACGTTTGGACATGACATTCCTCGATGTCCTTTTGAATTTCTCGTCAAGATTTTTTGTGTCTATTCACAGTTTCGTTTTGAAACTGACGCAAAACTTAACATAACCATACAATCCATGAAAAATTTATTTATAATTATATATTTTTAAGGCGATCTTAGACCATAATATTCTATGGAGTGCAGCGCTCAATATTTGATTAATTATTTTTTTCTATTGAAAGATCCTACCTACCGAGCACATCCTACGTCCACAAAGTCATGTAAGCTATAGGTAATAACTTAAAATCTATAGTTGTTCGTCCTTAAAACATTCAGAATGAGACTAATTTTCGATTTTACATTATCTTGTATTTTCAAATGCGAATTTACACATTGATACACTTCCAAGACCCTTCAGCACTTGATATGAGCCACCATTTTCTTCTTGTCGGCCGCCATTTCACCACCCACGGTATTCGTTAGTTCTCCTCGATGTCTCGATGCAAGCAGAAATTACGTCCTTAGAGACAAAATTCCATCTCCCGCTACTACCACCCACCGTCACATTAACATCTACATACACCGACCCCTCTTTCCCACCCCAGCCACGACAAAATGAAGAAAATAGCCGAGCATCTTCAAGGGCTAAACGAGCAAAGGTTTTTCCCTGTGAGTTCAATTTTAATGATTTTTCTTTCATTTTATTTACTTTGGGAAAATACGTACGGATATGGATGATGAGCGGGACGAGAGCCAGCTCGTAGCAAACGAAAGGATGAGTTATCAGAAGACCAAGAAGTGAAGATGGTCTTATGGTCTTGTATTTCAAGTGTGAATAAGAAACATTGGGTGGGAGTGGGTGGGCTTTGCAAAAATTTCCTTCCAAACATTTCTCAGATAACGGAAAAGAGTTATCTTCGACGCGAAAGGGTAAAATTTAAAATGGCCTACAGAAATTTTGTAATTTTTGAGGGATGGTCGACCTGGCTTGTGTTTCGCGAGGGGACAGAGGGCCGTGCACGAAAAAGGATTTAGAACATTTTACGTACGCACTCGAAGCTTTACATAAGTGTTACGCATACAGCAAAATTCCCAGCTATTTCCCGGGATATCTTGCTGCAGTCATTATACATATATATTTAAATTAGATCCCGGCTGTGCGTAGCGGAGCGATATGTCGATGTATAATGAGAACACGTCCCCCTTTGCCAAAAGGAACACAGCTACATTAAAGGGTAAGTAGAATGACAAGGGACCATCACTTTGATCACGCAATTCAATATGTAACCCTTTTTTCTCTTCGTCGTTAATATTCAAGGCTGGAAGAGTTTCAACCCTTTGAGTTGTTACTTTCTAATTTTTACTCAAGTCGTTTGAAATATTTATTTTTAACGAACGCTGCATATGATCCTTTCCAATCGTACTGTTTTTCGTCTGATATTGCTTTCTGAATCCCCCGCAGCCATATTTCACTTTTCTTTTACGGCGAAAGATAAGGTGTAAGATTGATTTGATGTGAGGTAACAAGACGCAAGGAATTCTTTTACAGCTCCATCCACCCGTACGTAAACAATGAAGTCTGCATTATTTAAAAGTTTTTTATGAGTTATTTACATTTTTCAAGCGGTTGTACTCGGAATGGGGAGTACCTTAAAGTTGAGGATGGGATAAATTAGCTTGCTGAGCCTTGGAGAGAAAGGAAATAAGTATCAAATGAAGTGCTCTTTTGAAATTACTACAAAGACCTGAGATTGATAAGAAGTTCTTTAAAGTAGGGTTGACCGCAGTGAGTGGCTAATGATACCAAATGACTTTCGACGGCTTTTTTTCAGGCAACTTCAAATATTAACACCGAAATATAACTTCGAATAGATATAAGAATGCAAATGATAAGCCTGAAGCAAAAAATCTTTTCAACCTGAAACATTGTTAAGACTATGGAAAACCAACCGGGTTTCAAGCAAGAATTCAAAATTTTTGTCTACTACAATTTCAGTAGAATTGAAAACTGTGGGATAAAGTGATCCAGATGTAGCTTTACCAATTTCTAAGGTACATTTCTTTACTGTACGTGACCCGACAGGAGTAAGTGTCAGATAATCCGAGCACTTTGGCTGTACCCGACAAATTAAATACCAAAACACAAGTGGTTTTTTCATAGATCCCAATCTTTTGAGTCAAAATGCCAAAATAAAAGGAACTGAAACAAACGACGGAAGCTGAGCTGTAAATGAAGAAAAAGACTGCTAGTACCACTTTACTTTAAATGGTTGAGAACTTGGAGACTACGCAGCTCGGGACTTTTTGTACCTCCAAAAGGTGGCCGGATTCAACATTTTTAAAAATTAACACATATCGGGCGTACTACTGGCAAGCGCAGACCATAACTACATTTAGTGCTAGACTCTGAATTATGCCTGATCTTTGAAAGATACAGAAACAAACTTAACAAGATATCTTTGCAAGATTTTCAGACCATTAGCTTGAGTACAGGATTTTTACTTTAGGAACTAAAAACAAAATCGACATTACTAGATCCGTTTCACCTTCGTCAGGGTAGCCTAAAATTCTACTTTTTCTGATTCTCATTCTATTTCTCATTCCTTTTTTACATACATTTCATTCGAAAACAATAACCTTCCCAATCACAAAACCATTACACCCCAGTCTTGATTAGAAAAGTTATGAATCGTACTGTCAATTTCTTTAACACACATTAAAGAGATCAGAGGCAATATTTTATAACTTAAATTAGGAAAAAAAATGTAACGATCGATATAGAAGCATCAATGTAAGCATAGCAGCACAAGACAAGCTGAAGAAGTAGCGAAGAGCTTGAAGCGAGGTTATCAGCCGAAGACCACGCTCTGCTATCACGCTCAGTGATAACATCGGCCACATCATCACTGATGAAAGCAGGATCAAGGAAAGATGGGCTGTTCCGCCATCAAAGCCCAAAAGAATAATTCAGCGCCGAGCATCGAAGAGATTCCAGTGGAGTTTATCAAGAATGGTGGTAGCAGTATTCAGAAAGCCATCCACAAAATCATCCAACACATCTGGTAACAAGAACGTATGCCAGACGAGTGAAGCCAATCCTATCCAGAAAAAGGGTCCTAAATATTTGGTTTGGTAAATAAGGTTTGTACGGCGTCCTAAATATTTTCGAAGATCTTAAAAAAATAAATTCAGATCATACGCCAACAATTTTATTGAGGAGTGTCGAGGTGGCTCTTGAGCTGGTAGATCAACGATGAAGCAATTGTTTACTAACAAGCAGGCACTTGAAAAATGCTGCGAGTTCAATATAGACGGTTGTCAGATTTTTGGTGATTTCAAGCAAGCATACGACAGTGTTGATCGGAATTTACTGTGTCAAATAACGCTTCGCTTTGATATACCAGCCAAATACGTCCGTTTTACCAAAGTGAAAATGATGTTGACAATCTCCCATGTCCGCATTCATAACCAATTCACCGACCCCTCTGACACCAACACCGGACTAAAGCAGGAAGATGGGCTAGCGCCTTTGCTATTCAATCTGGCTTTGAGGTATGTTATACGAAAAATTCCTGTCGATACAAGAGGCACACTTTTATACAAATCAACCCAAGTGGTAGCCTATACGAATGATATCAATATTTTATCACGGTCGCTATTAATCGTCAAAGACCTTTTTGTGAAAACCGACCGCGAAATAAAACTAATAGGACTACAAAAACAAAGATGAGAAGACAAAGTTTATTACACAGTAGAAAAAAAAAATTCAAAAATCCACAATATCACAGTCCCCGAACACAGTAGCGAAATGTTAGGCAATTTGTGTATCTAGACGAAAAATAACGAGGACCACCAACGAAATACACCGAAATGCGCAGCTCACACAAAAAAAACCAGGCATTCGCAAATATATTCAACACCTTTGAACAACGAGCCGTAGGTGGAAAATTGGAAAGAAGTTAGACGGGGACCAATGGCAAATTCGGTACAACCATGGGTTTTATGATCGGGCTTTTATGAACGTATGAAGGAACAACTAATACCCAAAAGAGTATCCGTTGGGGGACCTGAAGGGCGGAGATTTCTCTACTCAGATTTCAAAATTGGAGGACGCGCTCAATATACCGAAACAGTTGCAGGCACTTACTGCAGGAAGCGAAGGCCCGAGAGGGGCCTTAGTGGTACGAAGAAGAAGAAGATGTGATATTTAAGACCAATAGAAAAATTGGTAACTCCTGAGACTTTCTATGTTAATACCGTACTTTACAATAATATACGACAGCCCACATGTTTTTCTAGTCTTTCAACAATTTAACTCCTTTCATCATCTACCTCAACAGTGACGAAATTTGTTTGACATTTCACTTTACTTTACTTCATTGGATGGTTCGGAAACATTTTCTTCATTTTACATCCTTTGTTATGAAAAGTCGCAAGAACTTCCTTGGACACTCAAATGGGAACAAATCGTTATCTCAATCAATCACACGTTACTTAGCAGCGGCAACCATCTTACATTTAGGTTTTTCACATGCACAAGCTTTTCACAAGGTTCATTCAATATATGTGGTATGATCAACGTGCCTGTAGTCACGAAGGAAATCGCAAGGATCCATTAAGCTTCGTAAAAATCTAAATTTTCGATCACAAAATCAGGCTGCTTGTACGCAAAAATTATTACGTCTCCATGTTTTTGACAGAACATCGTCACTTAACTTATTTAATAGACATTTGGATGGATATGACTGAGAAACCTTTTTCTGAACAGCTCCTGTACAATCAAATCACACAAACCAGCGTAGGGACTCGCGAAGGACCATTTACGCACGTAAAAAAACCATCTTCCTGTCCCATTACCGTTTGCTATTATCCATTCGTATTGGCACTCCCGAAGATTCAGCTGATATTTTAAAGGATTAGAAGCTCTTACTTTAATAAAACTTTTCAAAGGAATAATAGTTGTTTTTTTTTACTTCACACTGACAAGCAAGAGCCATGACTGAAATACGGCCAACAAGCATTTTTTTCGATGACAGAAATTCCATTTGTTTATATTTTGTCGATTATTTTGGTCTAGATTCGTTCTAATTGAGCTGGTTTCCAATCCAATCACTCACAATCCTTTCCCGCATAAAAATCGAATCTATGCAATACCCGTTTGGCTAAAGTAAATACAAGATGTTAATCGTTTTCAAGTCTTGTATCTCTCCGAAAGTTTATTAAACTTGAATAACAACTATTCGTTACTCGCTTTACACGCTTTCGTCGTTACCACTGCCCACCAGGAACATATAATCCTGAAAAAGTACCAACTCAACCATACCTTCCACGTGCATTATAGTCTTATTATCCAAAAAGTAGGAATTTCTTTAAAAGTGAATCAATGAAATACGCCTGTAGAGCAATACTAGTAAGCAATAATCGACGATCCTTCTGCTGCATGCTAATCTAATCGCTACAACAAGGCATATCATCACCAGGAACCTGAGTACGTATTTCACAAAGTGAAGGATAAATATCGGCCGTTTGGAGTACGTGCGTTTAACACATGTTCAGTCCCCGACCGATACCTAATTGGGTTTTTGAAACATCTAAATACTTCCGTGTAAGACGAAACAAAAGTTGGTTCTGTATTGAATTTCCAAAAAGTACATCATCATCCGTCAGTGATATATCTCAAAAACAGTCTTAATTAATTTGATCATCTCGAAAATCTGAAAATGACATTTGGCCTACGAAATACTAGAAAAACTTCTCAAAAACTTATGCACGAATTTCTTCACGGAGCGGACTCGGTGTTTGTCAGGGTTGCATGGTGCAGATTCAACAGAAATTTTCAATCGCCCAAGGATCGGGAGATGCATCAGCTCTCTACTGACAAAGATGAGTGACAGCTTGCCAAATTTGAAGTCAAATTCGTTATGCGCTTAATCTAGAACGCGGAATGATAAATATCTGGTAACATTTTCTACTACCAGCAGTCCATACTCAAAGGATACTCTACACGCTCACTCCTTGCTATTGCAATCTGAATAGATATGTACAGGTTCAGGCGGAATGCTCTTAATGCGAAATGGCGAAACGCCCTAACCATAACCAATGATGTTAAAACATCACTGGAATTTTTTTCAAACTACAGATAGACTAGAACTCAAGATAAGGGTCCGTACAAATCAATTGAAAACTTCAGGAACATCTTAGAAGGCATAATTAAGTCTATTTTATAGATCACAAGCCATTGGGTTAGGGTCTCTGACAGCATCAATTTTGGCGCTTTCCAAACAGCAATACCATGTTGAATAAAAAATTCAGATCAATATCAAAACCCCTCTCACACCTTTTGAAGATAACTAAACTACTGACAACTCATCATTAGTCAACGAATTTCACGAAGAGGATTTTTAGACTTTAGCCACGGCGCAAAAAAATCGTGGGGATGGTATACATTGAGAAAGCTTCAAGCTGTCTTTAAAGTTGAAAAACACAGGCCGTAGATGGATGCCTTTGGTAATAACATCGTTATATTGGGGATCTCTAGCTCGGAATGAGCGTTACTAGCATAGCCTAACGATCATAAATTTTTACGCGTGCTGATCCGAAGTAGTTTTGCAACATTTCTATCCCCACCAATAACATGGCATTGATCGACGTTTGGGTAAGTCACTGCGATGTCCTGGTCAATATTACAACTGATCTGAGGCATGGACTCGTTCTTGAAATACAAAGACATCAGCCATACGAATTGTACCAGTCTTGGGCTATCCCCGCATCTATTGATCCCTTATGCAATGATGAATAACTGTCTGATCGGGCGGCGCGGGCCACTGGTGACCCGCACTAATCTGTCTCATCGGGCGGCGCGGGCCACCGGTGACCCGTACTAAACAGTCCTATCGGGCGGCGCGGGTCACCGGCGGTACGCATTCGATTGTATTCTGAATTATTAGATTATCAAACCCTGAGAATTAAAATACATAATAATAAAATAATCACGCGCCGCCAGATGAACTGTTGAAACGAATGGATTCCTAACCAACCTCATCATCCAGAACAATTTAAATTATTTTTTTATCAATAACATTTACGTGATAAAGTTAATCGCCTTTTAAATTACTTCTACTAATTATACAACCAACCCAAAGGATTATAAGCGTTTATCATCACTCGCCTGAATACATTATCAATGAGTTTAATCCTTAAAAGTGTAATAGTTGTCGAGTGGCTCAGATATGAAGATTACCAAATAATGCGTATAATTTATTGTCCGCGTTGACCCTTACCTGTTGACAGCGACCCTTGTTCGAAATCACCAGCAACAATATTAGTCAAAACACCACATTATTACCTCTATGGTCACTTACAATTGACCACAGTGGACGTGATTCGTTTATTAACAAAATAACTCCTATTGTCCGTTCAAACCCAATTCATTATTCACTTCTAACACTACCCTTAAACTAAGTGAATTTATATTTATGACTTACCGGCCCCTCGTAATGGTCATTTATTACGAGATACAATACATAATGGTCAGTTAATAGCTTAAAGGACGATTATTTGGTTCCCTTTTTTTTTCTTTTTTTTTTCTCTGTGTCCGCAGGCATTTTAAAGTGAAATTATTTCAGCCTAGTCAATGTAAATAAACATGTCGTAAATCCGCTTCGCATTGAAGAATCCTGTTTTGATTTTTGCCTGGTTGCATGGGGCAGAAATTTTATTGTTGCAAGTGGACAAGGGTCAGTCAAATTGGGAGGGTTGAAAATGTGTCTGTTTAGCGTGAAATTGATAGGTTTATTTATTAATTGACGGCCAAAGGAGTGGACGATATGGGCATGATTCTGATTAGTCCATCAAAATAATTTGTATTTTTATAATCGAAAAATAAGGCTAACTATTCAGTGCCAGCCGCTTTACATCCAGAATGTCCTCATATCCCAAGACGTTAATCGTTTTAAGTTTCGTTTCGTTTGAAGTCTTATACCTCTCCGAAATTTTATCAAACTTAAATCACAACTATTCGTTACTCGCTTTGCACAACATTATTCGTCGTTACCACTGCCCGCCAGGAACATATAATCCTGAAAAAGTACCAACTCGACCAAACCTTCCACGTGCATTATATTCATATTATCCAAAAAGTAGGAATTTCTTTGAAAAGTGAAACACACAAGCATCCTTTCTTAACATTATGCATGAATTGGTTTGTTCGTTCTGTTTCTTTCTGAATAAAGGACACACTAGAGGGACATTTTTTCAAATATCAATTTTTTTCATTTTGACTGTAGTCACATTGTTTCTTTCGTAATTAATTACGCTCCCCCAACTGGAACAGGACGCAATCTAATATTTTTTTGTGTTTTTGTGATGTTGAAGAAATTTTTCTTTTTTTTTTCCGAGTACTGTGTGTTAAAGTCAACGAGAAAGGAATTATTACGAAAGGATATAATGTAGAGTCGTTCATATTTGTAGCTTTAGGAAAATTGTTTGCATGGATACATTCAGCAAGAAACAAGTTAAAATTCTGTCGAGTGGTTTTGAGGAAATAGTAACCTTTGTTGCGCAAAATTACTGGAATTTTTTTTTCAAATTTAAAATAAAGTAACTAAGGAAGTGTCCAAGATTATTGTTAACCTCAGGGTTGATTTGGTACATCAGACGCAGCCATATGCGCTTGTAATGTTGTTTCTGTGAGAGGTTGCAACTTATTTTAACGGTCCTGAAAAAATTGGTATCAAATTTAATGCCATATTTGCTAAAGTTCGAAACAAAAATCAGGAAGTTTCAGACGGAATAGGCTCCCAATCGAGTGGAGATATGAGACTAATCTACTTGTCCCATGTAGTTAAATAAGATGTAATTATATTGTGTTTTTTCCACTGGTCGAGGAAAACTCTCAGTTTTCACCAGCGTACAAAGGTAGCATGATCCTTCTTTTCTAGCTGAAACACTCGATGCGCTTTCTCGCAATGGAGAATTAGATTATGCCTTGGCACAAAAATATCAATAATTAATTTTAAATCGATATCAAAGACTGAAGTCAAAGAGAATTTATTAGAAAAATCAATTATTCGAGATCATCCTTTCATCTCACGAATGTGATAGCTGTGCTCATTTCGACGTACGTATGTCCTGCTCTAAAACTGTGAATAATGTGAGCATACGACGTCTTTGCTACAAAGTTTGACAGAACAAATCATTTCGTTATGACAATGAACTCCAATATACCTTTGGCGATCATATGTCAAAGCGATCGCGCTATCGCTTTTGTATTGGATTTTATAAAAAGGCTTTCCAGACTATCAGAATGGTCTTCACGAGTGACACTGAGACTCCTCTTCAAAAACGACCACTGCAAATCATACATGAAGCAACGGAGCCGAGAATCTCAACTGTGGTCCTTCATTGCATGAATGTTGGCTAACTTCAAGACATAGCGTAAATAACTATATGATAGCACTAACACTCTCGGACGAACTCTCTCAGACAGAGATAGAAAAAGCGCAAGTAAGTTTATGTTTGTATTGGACTATTACACAAAATGTTTAAAATTGATTATCTTGGTTTACGCCATTCCAATCCATATAAAGTTCCACCTCCTTTGGTAAAATACCGTTAGATCGGTTGGAGATTTGAGTAGGGTTCCTATGCTGTATTTATTTACACTACTCCCAGACATTGACAAGCAGTTGCAACCTTGAAAGAGAAATGCTAGCTACAATATGCTACAGTGGTGAAAACCTGCATACATATACAGTACATGTCTGCAGATTCTAGACACTTGGTGTTCAGGAAAGTAACACCATTTATAGGACAATAGCTATGTCAAAAACTGAGTTGTACTTAAAAATACCTCTGAGGTGCTACTAACTATTACGTTATGGTCCAAGTCATTTTGTTTCCACGTGTTAAGGGGAAAATCAACTTCATATCTTCATAATTACCCTCATCGCAATTGCTATCTAGATTCTTCAAGAAAAATTTGACTGACTCGTGCTGCAACCTTAGAGATTTTCGCCGTCTACATGCTGTAAGAGCCATTCATTGACAAAAAATTGCATCCAGCAGATGCATGGAAAGAAAAATTTGACTGATTCCAGCAGATGCATGGAAGCGGTCCTCCACTATATTTGACAACTGATTATGATGCTCAAACGTCCTCGTGAAATGGAATGTAAAAGTTAGTTTCGAGAAATATGCGTACTATAGCAATTGCGCATGTACAGTTGATTTCAGCGGAACTCACTTGATGTTGCTCGATTATGACGGATCGGCTGATGATAACGGCATTTTGCTGTGAAATTTATCTCCATTTCTTGACTGGCTTTTTAGTCTGTGCGTGTCTATGTCGAGAAAGATGTGTTTAGTTTGTGGGATTTCATTCAGATTCAAAAACAGCAAAGAGTTACCATAAAATTTCCATTTAAACTTCCCAAATCTGCGACTAAAATCTTTGTCAGGCTCAACGTGGCTAACTGTGATGTTGCTATGATATGAAAGAGTGAATTTCGAAGGTGATCGATAGTCGGTTGAAGAAAAACGTCATGGGCGTCCTTCGTTACACATCAACCGACTCGCTAAACTACGGCAAAAAACACATGCTGAGTCGGAAAAATCGAGTATTGTTGGAAAGATGGAAAGATGGAAAGATTGTTCAAAATTATAAGATTTACTTTGGAACTCTCCACATGATGACCGATAAATTGATAATAAACCGCACCGAAATTCGATTAAAGTATCAGAAAAATGCTTGATAAGTATATAAAAAGACTACTTGTTAGGAAGCATTTTATATCAAGAGCATCGGCAAGCATCAAAATGTCATTCCACATACTTTTTGAACAGACCTCGCACTACCCATTTTACATACATTAGTGGTAGCATTTTTAGGCAACCATCGTCTGGTAAAATTTTGCGGACCTCCTGACTGTTTATTAAATACTGAACTCATTCAGTTAATAGTGTACCGGTTCTCGCAATGCTGAAGGTTTCGTTTCAGTTTTTCTATGGAAAATCATCTACAGAATATGAAAATCATTGGTTCAAATTGGGACTTATTCAAGTAAAAATCAAGTCCAAGTGAAAAAAATTAAGTGGCCACAAAATTCGAATTCATATTTTTTAAAGTTGATCGCAGTCTTTACAAATTATAATCGCCATCGTTACATTCAATTCGATATTCTTGCGATTTTGCTTGTTTTGTAAGGACTCGGAGTTTATTTCCTGTTGATGAATCTACTTTTAAAGCATCTAAAGGTCTGCATTGAACAGTCCAATTTTTATAAGGTGTCACAATGTTCTATGCGAACTAAGAACTAAGTAATAACTAAGGAAAATAAAATTCCAGTACAGAATCACTCTCACATTTTGCTACTGTAAAGGAAAGAAATTTTCACGCATTCATCATTCTTACTTGCTATGTATCAAATTTTATCTCAAAATCAAAGGTTCTTAGCATGCTTTATATCTCTTCTGACTTTTCTCCTATATCTTAACGATGTTTCCTATAATATGATCCACATCTATTTATATGCACATATATGTGCATGTTGTTGCCTTTACAATCCAACATCATCTTTCACAACACCTCCACCCTCCGCCTCTTGCAGATTCCATATCCTTCTGCAAAACTTTCTTCGTCCCCGTCCACTCGGTAATATCTTCCTTATCATCATTCTTTTCCCAAAAATTTCCTTTCGCATTTTACTCTTAATTAGCATTTTTCCCAGCTATCCCGCTCCCACTCTTACAAATACTTAATGGATTTTCACTCGATGTGAAGTGGGTTGAGGTTGAAGATGAGGGAAAAAAGTGGAAAACACAGAAAGAAAGTGGAAAATAAATGAAAAGCTTCTTCTACTTCTTCTTCTTCTTCATCGTCGTTGTCGTCGTAGTCGTTATCGTCTTCCTTAGTATACTTGACGATAGACCTAAGTGGAGAGTCCTTTCACTTGTTCGCTATACGTTTAGAGAGTGCGGATGAGAAATCAGCGCGCACATATATTCTCGTTCCCGTACGAATATGCGTTTGTATCAGCAGAAGAGTCAAAAGAGGAATACAAATGTTTGGTGTGGAGAAGGACGAGGTCCGTTAGCGTAATGGCTTGGACGTGACTAAATGAGTGTGTAGCATTCACTTCATATATTCGTATATCGTATAACGAAACACTGACTGCTTTATTTATTTATGTATGTATAAATGAGTAACCGCCATATTCTGTATTTCTCTCCTCTCCCTCACGCCAGCTGTAAGGCTTCAGCATCACTAATTTCCAGACGATGGAGTTTTCATTAAAAACCGACAAAATTTCTTTTCCGTTTTTATTTTCTTGATACCAAACACTCTGGTGAATTTTGAAGCTCGAAAAGGACCAAGACTACATGGAAATTTATAAAAAAAACATCCCCCCCCTGAAAATTTGCCTGTAGGTCTGGAGAAAGAATGTGCTAAAGAAATTACTAATCAATCCAGGAGGCAAAGAGACTAACATTTAACTCAAAATTTAATTTCGCTAAAGGGATATGGTACAAAGAATTATACGGTATTAAAGGTGTTTTGCATACACATCATTAATTCTTCTTCTGAATAATCACATACATGCCAAACAATCTTGTGCGACGCATATCTAAGCATTCACCAGGCACATCGTATGAAACGCATGCAGACTTTCACCCCATTGCCAAGAAGAAATTACATTAACTGCACATGCAATCACTAGGCCTCAGTTCAATATGCATTATTTATTCCTTGTTCCATGGAAAAGGGTGTTCAGGGTCATTGAAAACATGCGTATACAACTTAGCACCTTGAACTCCGATACAGCATTTCCAAATTGAAAACGAATTTAAATGAGTAACCTCACGCACTCGTCTCCACTTTTCATTCGCACATATAGTTCTCTCCTCTATGGTCCTGTATGCAAATGAAGTAGTCATCATCCCGAGAAAAAAAAAGAATTATCCTCATCCATGCGTTGAACGCGATCTAATCAAGATTTATACAGCCATGTGCGTTTTACCATCGCATCATTTCCTATACGCTCGTTGTCCTGTTCCTGTTGGGAAAGTTTATCAGGGAAGTGAAGTTGGGAAGGAAAAAATGCTGTTTTTTTTTTCCTGGTATAATTTATTTTCTTTCGCTGGCTTAGATTAGAATATACCAGACAATTGAGTACATGTAACGCTGTAACGCATATCCTTGCCTGTAGATTTAAGGGGAGAAGTCAATTTAAGAAATGTAGTCAGACCGCGTGAGGAGTAGTCGTGAAAACTTGATCTGGAAAATATCGATGTTTTCGGGAAATTTGAATTGAAATTCGTTGGATATCGATACAGCAGCGTAAAGAGATGAGTTTAAAATTTCCACCACTCCGATGGGAATGTTCAATCGCAGAAGAAAATCTGCCCGATGATTTCAATACGAAAACATTATAGGAAATTTGCATAAGGCGAAATACGAGAAAATTTTTGGAAACTCAATTACATTCGCAGTAGACACTTCTTGTTTTTGGCAACTTGTCTAGAACCCTTTTATCCTTACAGCCCGTTTAAAAGAGGAAACAACAAATTCTCTCCGCATTTGAATGGCGTGTTATGAGAATCAAAATTTGGGAAAAAGTTTAAAAAGTGACCGCTGAAAATTGGAAAAGGAGCAAATGGATCAAATATCGATACATCACTTTTGATTTGTTGATGTGATGAGAAAAACGTTGGATCCTCTATAAACACGACCGAGCAAAAATACGGTAATCTGGACTTAAAAGGCGAGAAAAGTAGATTTTAACTTAAAACTATCTATACTTCCTTTTGAATTAGGAAAGGATGCACCGAAATTATTGAAAAACATCTTAAAAATTTCGTTGACAAACCTTAGGATCTCTTGATATTCACTAATCGAAGGACCGTCTCAAAAATGTACTCAGGATCGGAAAGTATAACGATTTGAAGGTTTTCCACTTTAAACGATTCCTCTCGCGATTTCAACAACACCGATTGAAAACGGATCTTTCCGATTTTCAAATACCACAGAATTCATACTGCACACTAAATACAAAATATAGCAAATTTCTATAGTAACTTCTTTGGTGGTGACCCCGACGTGATTTCAAGGTAAAAACAATTGAGAACTTCAGGTCTTGGAATGAAAAGAAAAAGAAGTTTATTCAGTCTGCACCATACCAAGTTTGTAAATTGTTTTTTCAAATAATTTACTCTATTATATTTACCCTATAGTATTTATATATATATTTACTCTATTATACCAACAAAGTTCCAAACTTGTTCTACTAGTTTGCTATGAGAATAAAATATGTGCCAAATTTGAATAAAACTGAATAAAAATATGTGCCTTGATGAAGTTTCTCAGTAATCGTTTTTCGGAAAACATTTCGAAATTGAAACTTATGACGCACTGAAAAATCCAAAAAAGGATGATTTCGTTACCACGAAGCGCTCCAAGTTTTCGTAAACTCGCAGCTTCGAAACAGACGTGACACTACTGAAGTTTTAACAAAATAATCAACTGAGGGCGCATCGAAAAACAGCGAGATTTCGTCAAGTTCTTTGCCTCCCCGAAGCCTCTAAAAAGAGCCTAACTCTAAAAGCTGGATTTAATCAACTGGAGGTAGCGTTTTACCGTACAATTCAGTACAAAACATCATCCAAATTTTTTGGCAAGAGACAAAAATGGAAACAGTACGAGAAAAACAGTCAACGTCAGCAGCAGTCCTTTCGTCGCTGCTTCTAGGATAATTTTGTGGATGCATTTGATGTTTCTCCTTTATCGGTTGAGACCTGCATAGAAAATTTTATGATATTGAGTACCTGCTAATAATTCCCGGAGCAACAAAGGTACGACATTCTGGTATAGAGCTCACCCCAAACAAAATATTCGGTCATTACAATGCAAGAAGTTTTCGTACTACGCAGATTGATTGATAAAGTCCTTATAGTCAGATTTTGGGCCTGATTTCTTCAGAGTACACTCACTTTGCTCAAGACTAAAGATTAACTCAAGTAAAATGCCCTTGTCATAGAACGCACTTTCTGTTCGCTACAGTCTTTCCACGACCGAATCGGTGTACCTCTGTTTCGCTGGAAAATAAAGAGCACTCTTCTCAGATTCAAACGAAAAAATCTCACATCCAACTTTACCAACACAAAAAGAAATACATTTTAACTCGACGTGCTGAAAAAATGACCGTTATAAAGCCATTCCTTATGATACTACAAATAAAGTAGTTTATAACATTCGCTATCAAATTTTTACGGAAGGGTCTCCACAAATTCAAAAGCCATTTGAAGTGAACTGCACTCACTTTGTTGCCAATCAACAAATCAAAATCCAGGATGAAAAGCGAATGGGGAATGAACGCCACCTTCTCTGCGTACCGGAAGCTACCTCCTTTCTTATTAAAGAGCAAAAGATTAACACTATTTGCCGAAGAATTCAAAGGATCCTCAACTTTGGAAATGACTAGCCTCAGCAATGTCTCGAATAACTCTCGGATATGAGTTGCAGTAGCCTAAGAGGAATTATCGAACATACAGAAGGACGTCAGAAAAAAGTGAACAACTGCTATGAAATGATACAATCATGATACAAACAATCAGTTCCAGAAATTTCAATTCGTCAACAGGGACATTTTTGTATCATGCAATGTTTGAATCAAGTAAAATTGACGTTATTTGATCGCAGAAATATTGAGAGTTCAATCTCATGACGAAACGCTCTTATTACCTCAGTCGATGGAGCAGATAATGCTGAATTTCTAGGATATATGGAACTAACTCCTTCAAAAAAATCGGTTTCAATTAAGTTGCAAATGAATTTGATCGCACTCTTTGGGGCACCAAGCATTTTGACATCGAAATGAGAACATTCACGCGTTTGAAAAAACAGCTAACATATTTCGGCTTTCCAAAGAACTTTTTTAATATTCGTGATATGTTGTCATCAAACGTTATAACTAAAAGCCAATGAAATTCGAGATTTGTTGATTTTCGATTTTCGTCAAACTTGCTGAAATGTTCAAACCTTCCTTCAAGTACATGAATTGTTTTATAATTGAGAGTTTTATAAATTGATTGTAAGTTTGCTGCACCTAGCATAATTCAATCATGTTTTTTTAAGAAGTATAAAACGTTATGTTGGCAAACGTTATGTATGGTGTGACAGCTGTCAAGTATTCTATCAATAATTTGCTAATTAATTTGGTTAATTTACTTTGCCATGTCATCATGATGACGTTGACGCCTGAGCAACGTCTGCTCATTGTGCAGATTTATTTCGGAAAAAAACGGTTCCGTTCGAGAAACACATCGTGCACTCCGTTAATTTTATGACAGACATAATCGTCCATCAGAACAATGAATTCGATTAACCATGGATCGTGTCCATTTCACGTTTACTTTCACTGATAATACGCATCCATCCAGACGTCACCCAGTCCGTGTGATGACACAATATCAGCTGTAGGGCGTCGTATCGATTCAGACCCAAGTGAGTCTCTTCGACATCGAACTCAACAATTAAACGTGTGCTTGTCCGCATTATGGACTGTTTTACGGAATGATCTTGATTTGCGAAGTTACTAAATCCAAATCGTGCTAGAACTGACGCCGAACGACCACCGGGCAAAGCGTAGATTTCATGTATGACCCCAAGAGCAAGTTGTTACAAGTCCCAAAACCTTGAGAACGTTTTTTAACGATGAGGCTCATTTCTGGTTATATGGCTACGTCAATGAACTAAACTGCCGCATTTTGAGTGATGATAAATATATAGACGGTTGGTCGAGCACAGTTAAAACCGGAGAAAGTCAATGTTTATTGCGCTTTATAGGCAGGTTGAGTGATTAGTCCATATGGCTTCAAAAGTACTGCTGGGAATAACGTTACAGTCAATGTTGGCCGCTATACAGCTAAGCTGAGTCACTTTCTCATTCCGGGATTGACTCGCCATAAAGCAGGAGACCTCTGGTTTTAATAGGATAGAACGAGATGTCATACAATAGATTTGTGTTTTGTATAGCAGGGTATTGATGTTGCAGGTGTGTGGGCTTTCGGTTTAGGTGGAAAGGCGTCCAGTTTTCGCATCGTCTTCAATGGAATCTCAACCTCCCCTAAGACGTTGATACTACTTGATAAATACGGTATGGTTAACATCAACATCAACATACGCGATTTCGAGGACATTATATATTTCAAATAATTTGATATATACAACAAGTCATCTGTTTTATAGATGATAAATTTTAAAATTCATCCAGCGAATCATGTTACCTCGCTTAAAAACAACATAATTCATCAGCAAATGAAGACACATATGTCATCACGTCATTCTGACCATCTGGTCCGCACAAATCTGGCAAGAAAAAGTATGTTTCCCTGGATGTAACTGGTGGTGTGCCAATGTAATGGTCCTTGTATGTTTCGAAAACTTTTCCTTTTTTTACTTTAAATTCAAGGGCTCAATATAATTAACCATTTTTAAAAATTCCAAAGGTAACCATTCCCATCTCCCATCACAGTATCTTCATCTACCGAAATATTCCTTCCGACAAGGATAATACACTCAATCTTCAGCATCAAATATACCATAAAAACCTCTTAATCCTATTAAAAATTGAGTTCAAACCATAAAACATCATAATTCATATTTCATGGGTCTGAAGGCAGAAACGATTAATATTTTTCATATCTCTCAGTATCCCTGGCTAGCAATTCACTACAATGTCCTTTTCAAATACGTTGTTCCCTTAGTAACAATAAAACACTTCTGCACGTCCCATGTGTATTATAAAAACGAACCACTATCTTCAATTCTCCTATTAATTAAATTATTTATGATTGTCCGTCATCAAACAAATATCCTGGATATCCTTGCAACAATATGAATGTCAAGATAACGAATAAAAAAAACTAAAATGTGAATATACATCACCTCCCAAGCAAGCACAATAAAGTAAACACGTTGCCTAGCATAGGTAAGTAATCATAACGTCACGTTAGGCTTAATTAAACATTTATAGACGGACACGGACATTTAGAAGGGACATCCTAGATGCTTCCTCTATTTTTCACTTTTACCGGTCACTCGCGTTTCACCCATCCACACCGGCAATTGGTGGTCGTATTTTTTTTCTTCTTCTCCGTTCTTGTCATATTACATAAAACCCTTGACCACACTTTCTCTGTTCTATATACGTCACTGAGAGACATTTCCATAAGAATTAACGCAACCGGCCACGGGAAAAGGGTTTATTTTTAATAGCCCTCGTGCTGTGTGTAAATTAATAAAATTAGGACGAAAGTGAGAGGATAATTAGACATGCAAACACACATAATGTCCAGCCAGGGCTTAAGGTAACCAATGTTTTGTCCGATGGGCAATAGATACATGCAGTATCAATAAAAACGATAAGGGTCATGTTCCCAACCCATATTCAATGCGAGTATCCTTCGTCCTCGCTTGCCTTTCTACGCGAACAATAGCGAGCGCCGAAGCTTAGGTGTCCGACGATTGGACATTGTCCACTCTGTTTACCCATGTCACCTTACGACTCAATGGATTTTAAATGCTTGTTTGCCTATTCGTTTAGAGGACTATTATAACCAACCACGATTCATAACTCAATTGTGTGACACTTTCAATTGCTCCTGCAGGTCACGAAGTGGACATTTGTCGACATTGTATTACTGTTGGATCGTTTTAATTGAATTGTTCTGGTGGAGGAGTTGCATTAAATGGACTTACATTCATTTATAGTGTCATTATTCAATGGATTTGAACTTTGTAGAGAAACTATTTGAGTTTCATTACGTTTCCTTGTCAGGTGTACATCGAAATAATGACGATGCATTCGAAATAAGTCGATATTCATTCACACATTGAGTTTCACATGAGATATTGCGAATATTTGAATATTGCCTTGCCGATTCCCTGAATGTTCCTGGGCTTTATCTTCGTTAATTTTTTTAACCAGAAAAGTTTCTATTGGCATAAAAATTTTGGGCTTTCAACATCTGTGAACACTTCTGGAGCTTATATTTCGGTATGATAGTAACTTTAAAGGAAATTTTGCATCTATCCTATCAATAGTAGCGAAACAGTTCTTTTCTATTCGAGAGTAGAAGAAATCAATAGAGGCTATAACGAACTACTATGTGTGGCCGAAACCCTTTTCTTTAGAGTCCTCTTTTCAATCTTAGTTTGACCGTTGACTAATCCCTACAAAGTATTCATGACATCGGCGCACATACTATAATATGTACACTTCTTCACTCCCTTACATCTTTGATTTCTAAGCTCTCTATCTGGCAAAGCTCACTATATTTGCTACATGGAGTTTTTGACTATCTTTCTTTGTGAAACCCCTTCAGACTGCTAGCTCTTTTTAGGGAGTCCTCTATGCTTCGAACAAACTCCAGATCTAACGCTTTTCACCCAAAATAAGTGGAATTTCTTTTGCTTCTGTAGGTTTTCTCTTGTTTGCATTTCTCATTCCTCTCGTTTTCATTCTCTGATTCACAGAATTTTCTTGCGATATGGTAGTGCATGCATAACATGTGTACTAAAAGTGATTAACTGTGATCAACTGGTACACACATGACCCACCCTCCACTCGCTGATCTCCGGAACTTCAAATGTGCCAAAAGGACCTCCTGAACTCGCCTACATTCAATTAGTTCTGTTAGTTACTCTGAGGCCTACTCCTACAAATCAAATCCTCAAGTTTAATTTTGAGAATCACGATTTGAAAAGATGGAAAAGCTTCAAGTCGTTTCTATTTATAAGTTGGTAATGACAAAATAAAATGGTAATAACAACTGGTGGTCAAATTTATACGGTCTCACCTCCTTAGGCTTTTTGTTAAGAAAGTCTTTGAAATGTTTGTTCTGCGAGAATAACCTAGGAACTGTTCACTGTTTTTGATTATATCCTTCAAAATTTAATATTTGATAAATGAGAAAAGGTACTAGGAAATTCGGCATAAAAACTAAATTCTGTCCAAAAGCTTTTTGGGGGCATTTAAATGACACAATTTTGACATTGATTGTTCTTGATTTCTTTTTGCGAATGGTGTGAGCCCTAAGCACGTCCTCAGGTCCTATGACAATAATACAAAACTGGCTATCTCCAGCGATACATGAGAGTAAGAAGCAGTCGATTTCACTTGGAATAGAACTGAGCATTTGTCACTAACATAGTTTCAGATTTTTCAGCAGGTTGATAGGGATTAGCCTCACAATGACTTATGTGAAACTATGTACATATTTGTTGGGATTGAAATTTTCGAGTTCCATCCGTTTATGCTAGTAATCAGTTCAAACTTTTGGATTCGTCCTGAAATATAATAAACCCAAAATTTTCCCATATGAGATTTGAACAATTTTTTCAATTATGTGAAACTTGACAACCCGAATTTTTTTCCTCCAGATAAGTCCTGTGCAGCTCGATGGAAGGTTACCTGCTTGGTTGCCCACAATGTCGGCACAAATCATTTGTTACAATTGACTGTCAATATGTAAATCACTATCAGTATCGAAGGCACTGAGGTATTGAGGCACTGAATATCTTGGAAGCTTATTAGAAAAATTAAATTTCCTTGCATCCAACTTCTCCACAGAAATTTTCCTCGCATTGAAGCTATTGAACATTTCTATCTTTTTTCAGCTGAAACCGTCTGGTTCATATTAACCAACCGTCAAGGTAATGGTATACCATGGGTGTTCAAATTCTACTCCCTTTCTCGCCAAACTGTTGGACGAGAAGCGGCTCATTTATAGTACGTGATTTGCAGAACCCCTTCTCGGATCCTTTTGATTTCCGCTGCTTGATTCTTACAGAGACTTTGCCGTACTATTTGACAATATCATACTGTTTTCGATACTAAAGTATTTAACGAGCCTTTATGTTAGTGCCTTAACTAACGATTGACAATCTGCGGTGGCACCCAGTAAATAGAACCAGAGCATTTTTTCAGGACTTTGATATTTTCTTACAGTTGTCTAAACTCTGCGATTGCTTAAAAATATTTTGAGGTAACCTCTTAGAGAATTTCAAGGTCTTTACCTGAGGCTATGAAGAATATGATGTGGCTGCACTGACAATGGCATACAACACTGAAAACGCTGACAACGTCTTCTCCTCAAAAATGGCATAGGTTCCTAAACACAATTCAAAGTAAGCACACGCTGTATAGGATTACTCACTTTAGTCTGAGTCTAGAAAATTTATCAGGTTCCTAATAGTATTGAGATCCATTGACTGGTAGTGTTGCTTACTAATAGGTCTCAAAAACCATCATATACAGCCCTTCCCTTTACGTTTAAATTGCTTCTATTATTCTTTATTCTTTTTATTATTCTTTATTATTCTATTATCCTTATTATTCTATTCTTTAAATTCATTCCTTCTATTAGATATATTACAAAAAAGCCTCAGTAGCTCCGTTGTCCAAAAACTCCTCCTCCTAAAAACTCCTCCAAAAACGACTAGGGATATTATCTGAGTATTTCCCTTGCATTGAAAGGATATTTTGATGGATCATAAACTCTTAAGATTGCTATTTTTACCAACTTAACTATAATATTGGCATAGTATTGCGATGGTAGCCCTTAAATGCCCTTTCAAAAAAATTTCAAATTTTTTTGCATGATAAACCTCACTCTCATTGGGCGAAAATTGTACGGGATCGAATAAAATACTCTTCTCAGCATTAGGTATGAAAACAATTCGTTTCCATCCACGCCTTTTGTACGCATTGAATGTTTTAGCAACTACAATGAACCAAAAAATAACTCCATATATGTTTTTTCCCAAAATTTTTGGCGTAATTTTATCCGAGCCTGGTGAATTTTAGCATTCAACAACAAACATACCATATTTCTCATTCTATTTTCCGTAACCAACCCCGGAATAATACACCCCACGTTACCATCTTTAGAAAAAAACCTTGGACGCCACTCTTTCGCATTAAGGGACGTAAAGGCATATGGAGGGTTCATATACGGCCACAATTTTTGTTTCCCAACAGATAGGATAAGGATCGACTTTTTTATACAATTTCTTCAATCTGGAAGCTTTTAATACCATTTCAATCAGGACACAAAAAAATCAATTCTACCACTTCGATTAACAAGTTAAAAACTTAAAATTTAATGGTTTCAAAAAAGGATCAAGCCAATTTATTTTGATAGATAAACATGAACCATGAAGCGAAATAATGTCACGAAATTCTCACGAAAAACAAACATTTTAAATCAAAATTACATGAAATAAGCAATTTGAAGGCCCAGAAAAAACTTGATGAAGGCAGTCTAAAATCGTTCACATAAAGAAAAATTGCCCGGTGACATCTACATTGCTGGAATAATTTTTAATTATTGCAGACTTATGCATTTTTTTTTCGACATTGAAGTAAGGAGTCATTTTGGCATCTGTCAGAATCGATCGTTGTACAATATTTAATGTTATGCACACTTACTGACGATCCTAAGAGCTATACGTTCCTATGGTTGAAGTTTTTTAATGACCAGAAAAGGATCAATTGATTGACGTTATTTTAAAAGAATTCTTCACAGTATACTCAACAGAAATTTTGGCAAGAGTTCAAAGAATCTGTCACCCTTGTAGAACTTTTCTGAAAGGACATAATTAGGGGGACATTTTTTCTAGCGAAAATGTAGACATAAAAACTTAACCCTGGTTAAGTTTTTCATATTTGACAGTTCCTGGAAGTGCAGACCTGTCAAATTTAAGGGCTACCAATGACATTGAAAAGGGGCGTGACACAATTCAAATACCGTCTATCACTGAGTAAGATCACTGGAAATATCACTTGGCTTATATCTTTCTCCAACTAATGGAACACAAAATTTAGGAGAATGAAAAACTATTAGTCCTTCGAGTTCTAAGTATACTACATTATGCTGAAATTTCAATGAGGCATTCATGAAGTGCAACGCAATCTGTTGTATCTGGTTATGAGTCAAGTTTGCATACAGCCCTAATTACATATTGTTAATCCCTGTAACAATCGCAGCTTCCAATATTATCCCTAAGAATCTACTGGAGGCAAAGAAACTGGAAGAAAAACAAAATTATTTTGAATATTATGCAATTTTCAACACCCAAACTAACAATTGATGATCATAAAGCAAACCTTTAATGAGCACCTTTATTTTAATGATTCCCATGTCGTGTGCACTTGTGATCGTAAATGCTCGTTGTTAGAATAAGGAAACTGAACTCTGTAGAGGGAAATATGTAAATTACCGGTGAACTCATACATGTTTCTTATGGAATCGTGCGTAATCGTTAAAGGTTAAGTAAAGTTATTCATAAGCTCACGCATTTCCGGACCTATTCGTTCAGTCAACTTCCGAATTGCAGGCATACACATATCGTTTTCGTCGCAGGGGGGTACGTCCTTTACATATAATTACAGTACCCAGTTGACGTCTAACTATGGTCAGTGAATCAGTTGGTAAGGAAGTAAGTTCAGTGCCACCCTTCCTTCCTTTCTTTAACAGAGGTCGTATATGGAAAACATATTCCGGTTACATGTTCTATAAAAATTCGCGCACTATTGTTGTTATCAACACGTTCATCATACGATTTGAGTCCTTGAATGCTAGTGATTATAGAGGCGGAGGGTCTCGATGGATTTCAGTCATATGACCAGTGAAACCAGTTGTTACGAAAGGAGCTAGTATGCAATGGTCACTGAAAACACCAGTTAAACTCGAATTGATTCGGCAGCACCGGCAGGCATTACGCATTTATGTCCTTGTAGCACATAACGTGCGTTCTAAATGTGTATGTTATTTGTAACAATAGAATTTGGAAGTTGACGATTTCGGGCTTATTCATTAAAGACGAATCAGTAGACGGGTAGACGTTATTACCATATGATTTAAGCACTTCGCTCCTAGTTCGTTGATACCAGTCTTTGATAAGATGAAATGAATGAGTCAAATTAATGTTAATACTTTTATGAAATATATGCTGCCTCGAATTTTCTAACCAAAATTATTGAGGTCAATTAGAAGTTAAAAGGGACACATATTTATATGCGTAGTTTCGCTTAATGTCACCTGCGATTTTATTCTGTGATAACAACCAAGTCTCCATTTCATGTTGATGTTTTGTTATTATTTATTGTGGATTAAGTTTGTGCTCATGTTTTTATGCATATTAAATTTTATTTGGTAGAAGCATTCGAGTAATGACTAACATACTCAACGCGAAAATTTGAATAAAACGGTAGAAGGAAGGAAAGTGATTTAATTCAATTCAAAATAGAACTCATTTATTTTATATGATTTCAGGTTTTACCAAACATTTTAATTGAAAGTAATGTTACCAGGGATGATTCGATTCATGCCGCTGTGGACCCATCTTCCCTTCACCAATATGGTTCAAGGCATATCATGCAACTGGATGCATAGGCGATCTAGTTCGACCCTTCTTCCCTTCACCAAAATGGCTCCAGAACAGGAAGTTCGATCATCACTGCGATTGGAGAATTAGTGAGTGTTATCAACACAACCCTTTCTCTTGTTGGCTATTTTGGTCGTTACAAATGCATTTGATCGGCTAGTCGAACGATTATCCTGAAAATTATTTTCCAGTCTCACAATATCTGAGTCACTATTCCTAAGATTCCTATCCCTATCCCTATTGTATTCTGTGTGACTATCTGAAGGCGTGTGGTCTCTTCTAGCGAAGCGCACTTACATCAGGTATCGTTCAGGGCCCCCTCATCTAAGTTTCTGATTCCAAAGGATTATCTGAAACATAGGGGACTTCTCTTCGAAACGCCGAAAGGTAACTTAAGGATGGTGGTTGAATTACGTGGGTTTCCTCATTGAAGTAGATTTAGGAACTAGTTTATTTTATGGTAATCATAGGAGGGACAACTCATCTAAAAGTTATGACCGTTTTATACCATTTTATTGATCTGAACTTACTGGTTTCGCTCTAAATAATGCAAAACACTCATACCAAACAGTCTCAGTGACAGTAACCTTGGTGACTGCAGGGGTGACTCCAATCCCTATTGCTGGAAAAATAAAAAATATCTGTCTGCTTAGCAGCAAAGATTACGGGAAAGCGGTCGCCAAGGAAATGATACTGCAGCCTGTCAGCAAATAGTCCTGGAAAGTGACACAGATTGAAGATAGACTACACACCAGATCCCTGACTACACCCGATCTGAGACTACTGAGACCAGATCTGAGACTACACCTCAGTCGCGCGCATTGTGAGAGTAATTACTATGGGAGACCCGGCTTCACCGTCCATAAGAGTTCTTGGAAAACCTGGCAGAAGATTACTAGATCAAAGTCTTTTATTTGCTGGTTATATATACGAAGATAGATGAAGCGTACTACTCATATTTCGCTTTCAAAGGATATAATACGCATCTCTGTAGTGAAATTGAAGAGCTCTCTATGAAAACTGTAGCTGAACAGATGCTGAGAACAATTTACCAAACAAATCTCCTAAATCATTATGTTCTGACAGTCTTTATGGCTAAAAATTGGTAATGGAGCGTTAGAAGTCGTCAAAAATAGAGCAATCATTTTCTAGCACTCCCTTACCGTTACGAATAGCCTGAAGTAATGTCTTAAACGGCTCCAGGCTTGGTTCTCAGGTTAATTGAGTTCGTGTTTTTTATGAAGTTCCGCCCCTTCTTACCTTGACAACACTTGAAGCCCACTTCAAAGAGGTGGATAACTGAAATAACGGTACATTTTGGTCGGGTTCAGAGTCAGATCCATCAAATTATTCGAATATACAGCGGTGGCTTCTGTTAGCGTCTAGTATCTATTGGCCTCAGTCTATCGTTGCAAGTTGTCCAAGCTGTCAAATTATTGATTATTGCATAGACTCCTGTGTAAGGCCGACGACGATACATGTTACCACGCGTTGACAGTTATAGAATTGCTAGAGAAGGAGGAATGCATACCTTTCCAGGCTATCGGACATTTGTTGGGATATAGAAATAAAATCAGATTATGAGCATATTTTCTCAAATATTATACGGAAGGAAAAAGAAATGCCCACTTGTTGTGCAAAACTGCGTCCAGACAATGAACAATGGGCCACTTTTTTCCAGATGTAAAATGAAAAAACCTTACGTTGAATAATCTTAAGTTGCCTTTTTTTGCTAAGCACATTTAGTTGATATAAATAACACGAAATTTAATATTTATTCGATAATTTTGAAAAGGTAGAATATGTATCGTATTTGTCCCTACGAGATATAAAATTAGGGTGACGATTTAGACGAATTTATTATAGAAGAAACGGCACAGTTCGAAGTCAAATGGATTTCATTAGAAAGGTTTTGTTACCCGAAACTCAAAACGACCAAAACAATTTTTCAAAGTTTCAGTGGTACTGTAGTTTGATTCAAATCTAATCCACCATGCGTTGAAGAGTTGAGGGTGTGTTGAAATTTCCTAACAGCCTTACCAGTGTGTTTCCATGTTTAAAAAAAACTCGAGAAGGACTTGATTGTAACCCTCAGAGCATAACATGTACTGGCGATCTCGTATCGAAAGTGAATATCGAAATATCACTGCCAAAAGTGGCACTTCAATTTTGGACCTTTCTTGCCCATCCCCCCTCAATGCCGAGATGGTCTTTTGACACCAGAGTTTTGATTTTCGATGTGTGAATATCCTTGGAAAACAATTAAAGTCACTATGACTAATCACAGTGTTATTGGCTTTTGCAGTAAAGATACTCCTACGACCAATTCCACTAGGAAATTTTCTGCAACAAGTGTAGTGATCTCCTCAAGGTTAATCTCAAACTCGTCTTGTCAGTCAAAAATTGCGATAAAACCAATCAAATTTATTCAAAATACCTCAGTTAGGCAAGATGTTTGTTACATGTCCTTGTTGTAAATTAGAAAACAAAGTTCTTGAAAATGTTTTGGCTGAATGTGTTCCAGAATTTGAACGCTCTTAAGCTGTTAAGACGAATCTATAGTCTTGTGCCCAAACTAAAATCCATGAGCTTATTTTTATAATTAATCTGAAAAAGTATTCAGATTTTATTTAACAAAAATTGCGCCCGTGGATAACTTCTGAAAAAATTTGATACCATCCCCATACCAAATTTTTAAGGTTTCATTTTGAAGTCATAGCGCGAGTGTTCTAGTCTCAACCACCATTATCAGTTGTCCCCAAAAGAGTTCTGCTCAACCATACTCGGGTCAAATTAGAGGTCAAATGTTGTACAACGTGAATAATAAATGCTACGCTCGATGCTTTCTACGTGACAATAGGTACGAGAAGGATATTTTTAATGCAGTGCGTTGCCCGTTAATATGTAAAGTGTGTGAGTATAATTAAAATTTCAATTCGAGTAGCAAAGGGAATTCGCAGAGGACTAGCGTATTCACGAAATATGAGAAAAAATATAGTTGTACCCCCTCGCCCCTCCGAACACTCCGGAACGGTGAAGCTATTGATGTCCTACACCCCGCACACGCGACGAATTCTGACGCAAGGACCCTTGTATGAGGTTTATGATGCTCCATGAAAGGCGGAGTCACCACTTATCCATCTCAAAGCCGCTTTGCTGATACTTGAATGTATGACATATACATCGAACCAATGTACTCATCATATATCGTCAACTCTTTCTCGTGTACGCACATGAAAAACATAAAACATTTCAGTACATGATGTGTTCGCAGTACATACGAACGAGTGAGTGCAAAAGTATGTCCTCGGCCTCGATAAGTATGTACTCGTATAGCCTGGTTCAAGCGAACGATATGCCGGCAGTTAAAAAGCGAGCATCTAAACCAGCCCCAGATATTTGGGTGTGTGTGAAAGGTGTACACAATATATGGCTTACATGCCTCCCCTATGTATCTCGCCGGCACTGATCTAATATATTAGCCACATGTTTACCTATATGTTTGGACTACATGTCCTTTCTTGCGTCGTCAGGACGAATGATAGCACGAGTTGGCTCACATGACTACGCCCCAACCCTTCACTCGTCAATGCAGCATGCTTTCTGTTTTCAGTTACTATTGGGAAAAAGACAACAAACCCTGGTGCTCGCCCCCTTCCTCCACAAATCTTCGCGTATCTCATGTCCTGCCAACGACTTTGCATGTGTGTATGTGTTTTTTAAATATACATACGATGATTGGTTCGAAGCGAAAGCTCACCGAAATACACCCTTTCAAATTCTCCCACAAACCCCAAACCCCTAACCGTTTACAATGCCAGTTCTGCTACCCCGGGAACGTACATACACACGCTCTTATAAAATGCTGGAAGGGAAAAAAGCTCGCGTGCCAGTACCACATCTCCAGCTGGACTCCAAGTGTGCATGCTGATGGAGATGTTGTTCCGTGTGGGCTGATATCGAATCGTATTTTGGGGAGGCTGAGAGGGTCGAAATTGCCTCAGCGTACATACATTTCGGGAGAAGGTTCAGGAAGCAAAGATAAGAGACATAACCGTCATAACCCTTTCGAGATAGGGATGAAAAGCGCGTGGTTTTATGTAAAAACAAAAAGAGATTCCAACCATTAAGTGGTGCTGGTAAGATCGAATGCTGCAAAGTATTTGAAAGACTTTCGGCAGGATGCGTGTATATAAGGATATTCTTTAATCGTCGTGGTTGTACGTGTATAGCTTCGAATGCTAGATACGAAATTATCCCTCGAATTTTTAAGCTAGCAAAGGGTAACGTGACATGACTGTGGAAAATTTATTGTAACAAGTTCAACGAATATTTATTATTTATTTAGTCATTTTTAACCATAAGCCATATGTAACAAATTGATTAATGACTACTCTTGATAGCATCATACCCTTCATATAACCCAAAATGGAAACGAAAATGTTACTCAATGATTCAAGGAACTTACAACAACATCGGCAGACCCTGTTTTTTATTTATATTTATATTTTATTAACAATACATTCTCAATGTATTACTTCATGCAATTAATCGGTAAACGGTGTTCCTATCCAAATTTGCTTAATATTCTCTTCACAGTCATTTCATTGATCTAATTCAATGAATTTTCCTTCATTTGGAATTTGAATCGATCCTCATAAGGTTGACTTTGAATGTTTTCTTTTTGTCCAAACCAGAAAAAGTAAAAAAAAAATATTATTTGCATAATGAAGCATAAAATTCATGTCACCAACAGCAAACCCAAGTGAACGGCTTATTTCTGAAAGGCAGTCAAATCCCTGTCAAAATCGACAGCAATTTTTTAAGGCCGATGGCTAATTGCAGCTGGAGTTCGCCAACGTTCACCCAAACTTCCTTCTTTATGTAGCCTATTCATCGCAGATATTCCTTTGGTACCCCAAAAATTTTAAAAATTAGAAACGTACAACCGACCCACATTTGCAGCATTTCCGTATTCAGATTAATATTACATTTTATTTATATTAATAGTTTAGACAAGGCACAAATATAGTAGTTTTCATCACGAGAAAGAGACGTCAAACAATGAAACTACACCAATATCTTAACCATTTTATCCATGACAAATTTGATTTTATGTAGAAAAAGGCCTAATGTGTGTAATGTCACATGTTCTAGGCAGGCAATACATTGGTCTTCAGCGTAAAATAAACTAAACGAATTGAATCCGTAATAAACCCAAACTTTTCGGCTCATTCACAGCACATACCAGTTTACTAACTAAACTAAAAGCAAATGTCAAAATTTTGACATATGTCATACACAATTTAATCGTATTGAAAGATCTCATGCAATCGACAAAAACCTATCCTTGCACAAGTGGGATCGCACAGACTGATCAACTGTTGATAAATTCAAAGAGACAAAGCCAAAAGGTAAAAATACGCACATTGATTGAAGTTGTATTAATTTCAAATGAGCAATCATATTCTAAATGAATTTAAGGACATAGCAGAGCTATACCCGCGATGAGTGCAGCGAATGCTAACTCTCGACCATAAGCGCTGCAGCGTAACTATTCCAAGGAAATGTTCAGAGATTTTGAACCGGATTCTGACGTTTTAACGCGATGATTACCGTGAACGAAACATGGATCCATCACAATACACTAGAAGCTCAATATTAAAAGCTGTTGGACAGATTCAATCACGATTCGAAGCGAAAATTTTCATATTTGGTGGAAAAATTTTTGAACTTCTACGGTTGGCCATATGTGTAGGCGACATTGTCAAATGGATGGACATTATTCTCTTTTATTGACCAACAAACAGCTTATGTACAAAAGACTTTTTCAAATTCAGCCCCCAAAAGGCAGAAGCGCCAGAGAAAATCAACTGATTTGCATATATGAAGTACTCGCCGATTTAACTTTCTCATACCTTGAATCCTGTCCGACCCCTCCAGAACTCATCAGTTATAAAAGTCCCAGTGAAAAATTATTATTCGCTGACATTCGAGCAACTGATCCAAAGAACACAAATCCTGCATCCTATTCCAATAACATTCAAACTTTTCTAATTTCATTCCATTCAGCTCGTACCGTGTTCCAACTACTACTGCTTCAACTGATGCTGCCAGTTGTATGTTAGTTGTACTATCCCTGCAAATGTTTAGCATCTTTTTTTCTTGTCGTTTTTTCATCCTTTCAAGCTGACAGAGCTCCGCCCTAGTGTTAGGATTGAAGCTGAGACAAGCTCATCCAGTCAGCAACGTGTGTTTATTTATGTGAAAAAGTTCTATACGTTACTATTCGTATATTGTCGTCGTCTTCCTTGGAATTATATACACATGATATGGTACAAACATGAGCATATAAGAGCTTAACGAAAGCTTTCACAAGAATGTTTGCCTACAGCGCTAATAGTGTAGTGGTATTATCCTCACTCGAATGTCTTCACTCATTCACAGTGGTGCAAAGGAATCCTTATTCCTATAAGTTTGATGCTACAATGGTCCCGTAAAAGAAAATGTGCCACATTCACAGCACTGGCTAGAACGCGGTTAAAATTGTGGAAATACTCGTAAATGTAGAAACTAAAGAACCAGCTAAGAAGCCACAAACGTGGAATATGCTAGTGAAAGTTTATTTATTCTTCACTGGTCGCATCCTAGTCCCACTTTTATGAGATTCACGATGAAAGGGATTTTGATGTTTAGTATAATTCCCAGATGGTCATTGAAGACGTTTCATTCAAGTGGATTCATAGAATCCAAACTTCAGTATTCACCACAAAACCTAAATGAATCCTTCAGCTTGGCTAGCGAATTTCCTTTGATTTAATAGTTCGAGCTAAAGCATGATATTAAGCGAAGAGGATGTGTTTTTTTAATAAAGCTTTTAATAAATAGCTCACGAATTCTCGATGGCGGTTTTTTCACGAGAAATAGTTTTTAGCGGGCTTGACGTGCACAAGAACTTTTCAGTCATACAAAGCCATTTATCAGTAGTATCTAATTAACACGAAAACTTTTGAAGAAGAACATGAAGAAGACAGTACAACTGATCGTTCTTTAAACATTATTGAGAAATTTCAAACTGGATTGTGCTGATATATCTTCGTCTGTTGGAACCACAATTTTGGGGTGTTCTTCGAATGTGTAGGGCCCCATGAAGATTGCAGTGAGGACGCTTAGCTCAGCACATGGCTCTTCCCATCATAGACATCAAAGAAAATCTCCAAGGTTTACAAATAAACTTACGAAAAAACTCTTCTCAGATGCATTGAAGCACCGATCAATAATGCTACAGCTCTCTTTCTCGGTCAATGATCCATTTGGTTATTATCCTTGATGACCGAGTACCTAGGAACTTAGTCTAAAGTAAGTTCATTGCCAGATAGAAAAAATTTGTTTTACCTATGAGGTAAACTTCTAATTTCTCCTTATATTCCCTGTCAATGCAGAACTTTGTCCCTTTTCTCTGTTACTTATAGCAATGGCATAGAAAGCCTGAAATTCAGAGTCATACTCGGCATACATCTTCTCACAAGACGCATATTTGCATGGATTCAAGGCTCCATTCTCTCCTGCCACTCAGTATAGTACAAAATTTAGTGTCGAAGAGTAATTTCATAGTTATGTGATCCGATACTGCATAAATGGTCAAGAACACTTCATCTGGCTTAACTTATTCTTTATGCCCAATTAGATAATCTCCCTCTCCTCCCGTATGAAGAGTTTGAAAAAGTGCTGCTCACTTCTGGTTCCATCTCAATGTTTGATTTAGCATTCTCTCAATCGTTACCGCATGCGCATCCTATTACTATCAGACATTAGACCGATCAAAAGCATTAGACTGACTTCAATATTTAATTAGGAAGAGCGAGTGGCCTACGCCTCGTGGAGTACATCCTCACTTTGGAAACCACATTTCAGCTAGGATAGTCTTCATAAATGCGAAGTAGTTAAAAAAAACCCCCCTTAGGTCCCCTTAAACATATGATCGCTGGTCGGATATAGTTTTTCTACAGCCTTTGGAAAAGTTCAGAAGATGCATGTTTGAGATACAAATGTTTGACCTGTCTTTTCACTGCCAGTTGCCGTTGAGCAAGCATATAAAAGAGTTTCCAATTCTTCATCTGATCGTAGATGAAAGCCAGTCAAAACAGGCTTGTTTTGTTTAACGTGTAAATGTAACATAGCTGAATCAGATGACTCATGAATTCATGAAATGACTCATGATTCATGAATTTTTACCGTAACCACTAAAAAGCACTCACAGCGCGGAGGGGCAGCACTAAGAAAGAGATACAAACATGTCATCTGGCAAACGAGCTTTTCAACATAGAGAGCTTAGGAATGAGCTTAAATGTCGTTGCATATGAATACAAAATTTAAGAGGATGTTAATGCGTTTTCCTCCGCAACTTCGTCTTGATGTCCTATATCCAACAAGTTTTGCTTAAAATACCAATTAGAGTCGAATATCGTCAGATTGGGAGTTTGTTCGAAGTAATGAAACAGTTTAGTGGCTACGCTATGATTTGGAGCTCCTTTCTGTTCAAATCAGGTTGACGGCTGCTATGCTTTTGTGCATATTGATCTGGATTACCCTCATTTGGCCAAGCTATTAGTTATGCCTAACCAAAGAAAGACGCTGGCAGACAGTGTTAGATGAGATTAAATAATCAAATAGGCAGTAAGACATAGTTTATTCTTATTTTATTAGTATTTGTAAAAAATGTCGTAGACTTGTACTATACTTAAAACCTTAAACTTTTTCTTTTCTTTTCGATATAACATTTACACGCAAAAATCATATTCTAGAGAGAAAAAAACGAAAAATATTTTACGAAAATGCAATAAAAAATAAAGCAATCAACACAAAAAAACACACAAAAATTAAAAACATATTTGTTTCTTGTTCTAAATTAATTTAAAACTAAAAATGGTGGCAACAAGTACTAACACGGAACTAATGAAAAATCGTTTCGCTGAATTGTAGCAACCCAAATTGTTTAATGAAATCGTGTAGCGAATTTGATCCGGATACCGGCATAGAACATCAGTACAAATAGCTGCCGATCCTCCATAAGAACCAGATCCGGACGATCCTTGAACAGAAATGTAAAGTGGTGGACAATCTACGATGCGGCTGTGACCCTCACATGAATTGTCCAAATAATAGATAAACGATTGCGACGTAGAAGATATCTGAGTGCAGTTGACGTCATTGGGATAGTTGTTCTGTGGATTGTTATTATTATTGTAATTGTTATTATTTCCGCCGAAGCCAGTTGTTGAATTCGAAGTAGGATGCTCATTGTAGCGCGACGAACAAACTGTCAATGTTCCTGTCTGAGGTCCTTGAACGTTCACGTAACGATTGCTACCACCGCCAAAGAAGTAATTCGGGAGAAGACGATAGAAGTTTATCGTATCGGGAGCAACGTACTGATACATTTGAGCATTGCCATATTGGTCGGTATACCACATGGGTCCACAGCGATGGTTATACAATGCCATCGGCACTACAAACATAACCAAACCATTAGAATTTTTTCAAAAAATTCATTACTTTCTTGAGACTCACTATCTTTAACGCGTTGAATAAGTGGCATGGTTTGGGAAACAATATTCCCTCCATCCATTGTTGCAACCAAATCCTTCGCGGACATGGCATACTTGGAGAATGGCGTGACAGTTCCACTGGCACTAAGGAATAGCAGTTTCAAATCCGGAACATTGGTTCGAAGGTACAAAAGCTGCTGCGACGTGTATGAATTACTGGCTTGGTTTAAGTCAGGACCCATTTGCGGTGCATTAGCTTGCGACACAACTAAAGCCACCAAGGATCTTCCCCCCGATGTGGCATTACTCATAGCGCTTGTGGCAAGACTGTGTGTGATATTCTTAATCTTTGCTAGCACGTTAGCCAAATTAAGACCCATGGAATCTGAAAAAACAATGAAGGATATCAAAACAAAGATATAATACGAACCGGATAACTCACGTTGCTGATGCGATGTTGCATTCCAATAAACATAGGCGTCGGTGATGTACTGCGTGGTTGGAACAATTGTTTCACCAGACATTGCATTCATAACGGTTACTCGGGAAGCGTAAGGACTGATGTTCATGTTTTGCAGGAAATACCTGTGATACAAGGAGATTTTCAAAAGTTACTCCCGTATGAACGAATAGCGACTGTACTTACATTATAATTGGGTTAATATCGTTGAATTGCCATGCAGTATCAACGAAGATATACAGATCTGATGCGGTATTCCACGTGACTTGTTGATTTGATGCCATATTAGTTGCTTGGCAGGATACATCGTTCAAATATTGAGCTGAAATATTATGTCGTAAATAGCAATGGCCATACCAACACTAAAACATCAGGAATGAGACTAAAAATGAGTGTAACTTACGAACGTAGCCAGCAAGAATATTGGCAACATTTGTGGCAAATGAGGATATGGCTTGACTGTCGAGAGTAACGCGCAATTGCATCTCTTGATCCAACACATGGCTGAAAGCAGTAGCTTGATTAATCATTTGTTGCATGGGCGCAACAGTTGCGAATTGTGATCGCCGATCACACGCTCTAATTCCTCTGCCAAATACTCCACGCTGTTGATATAAAACGATTTTTAGAACGTATTTCTATTTTGTGTTTAAATTAAAATATTTTTAAAAACTTTTTTCTATCAATTTAAGCCACAGTGTGCTCCTGTTCTTAAAAAACTGTTTTAGTCGAACGCAATGGTAAAACATTAAAAAAATACAAGCCGAGGTTCTCGGTATCCTCTCGGATCGCCAAACTATCAAAATGACCAAAAACAATTAATTTACGATGGATACAATAACAAGCAAAAAAAAGGGGTGGAGATATTCACCCACAGGTATGGTAGGCACGACCACATGCGGTCATCCCTTCAGCAACTAGACCGGAGATAAGTCATCCCTGCATATTTCTGACGTAGAAAGCTTTACCGCCAAGAAATCCACAACTAAAAGCAATCAATTCGGGATACAAATGTTCGCTCGCACACCAAAACTGCTGCTACCCACTCCCAACCTCGAAAAAAAGCAACGAAAATACAGCAGCTATGCAAGCTTGAGACCGCGAAAACAAAAAATATTCTCGGTCTCGAGCTTCATCAGCAAAAGAAGCTCAATTCAAAGTAGCCATGGTGAGAGTATTGGACGCCAAACTGTAGGTTTAGCCTAGCTCCATAAAAACTGAGGTGCCTATATACAGACTACACAGCGGGTTCCCAGAAATTGTCCAATCCAAGAGGACGACGTGATAATCGAATCAGGAAAAACTATCAAATACCATCACTTCTCCTTCAATCAACTCAGAATTTCGGTAGATAAGGCTGCAGTTGGAATATCGATACTGAACAGGTCAACGCCGGGGACATCGCACGACTCAATGATGCCATATCCTTTTGAGGTAAGGGCTGACGGTCTGAGTTCAGACTCCACCAAAGCAAGACTAAACGTTGCTGATTATTTCAAAAACGATATCTACTATTTACGTAGAAAAGTTATGTGAGTAGAGGCTAGTTAACAAGAAGGACTCCGAATATAAGGCAGAAAAGGTGGACGAATGAAACGCTAAATAGGTGCATTGGTCTGGCGCACTGGCCGTTAGGACAGCCGAAAGTGTGGTAAGGCTAAGTATCACTTGAGGCAGGGACTCAGTAGCAACAACCTCTTGAGTCCCTTTTGCACTAAATTGGAAAATCATAGCTTCCTCGCTTTATGGTTTACCCCGGTTAATAATTGGGACCTGCCACTCTTAATATGCATACGAAAGATGAAGGACGCAGTGCTTGAATCTTGTTAAGTGGATAGTTGAGCTTCCTATAACCCAGATGCAAATGAAGAACAATATGCAGCATCGCTATCAGCGAAGATGGTAGATGGGCAAGATTACAGTAACGCCTCTTTCCTCCATAAATCCTAAGTAACACAGGGATCTCCCTGATTTTCGATGTAAAAAAGAGGCATGCTTAAAGTTTTCATGAACACAGCTCCAAAACACGTCCTGTAGGTAGTATGGGAAGTGTTTGGTAAGTTATCTAAAGTCACCCATTATTATGCGGCGGAACTCTTCACACAATTTTTTGAAGCTTTATAAAAGTTTCCTAAATAATAATCACATTTCAGTAGTGTGAATTAGGTTCAGGAAAGACGTCAAAACTAAGCCCTAACGAGATTCGTTGCTGCGAGAATCAACAAAGCAATGAACAAATTACTAAATCACAAACAATTAAAAATGACGATAAATTAAGGTTTCGTGCGTAATTTCTTTTACTTATTTCTAAACAATTTCTTATTTTCAATGGAATGCAGTAACTAAATAAAAACAACATACCTGTGAATAGTACATATCCAAAAGTTGACTGAGTTTGATTGAACTATACTCATTTTTCCAGTTGGTTACATTTGTAGCCAAAATCAATCCATCAATTCCTCCACGAATTTCTGCATCAGTCATCTCCAAACGTGTGTTTTGTGATAAAAAGTGATATCGTGGTAGAGCTGTACTATTCCATGCTCCTGAAGCACCCACGGTGATTTGGTTACCTGTTGTTACCATTGGACCTTGTAGCAAAGCAACTTCAGCAAGATCTCCTGCCAATGTAGCCGCCCATCTATTGTCAACATTCAAACTCGACTGTTGGCTGGACCACGTACGTGCATTCGGGCTTCGTTTGAAATATTGTAAAAGAATTCCAACTTGAATGGTTTGTGGCTGAAGACCGGCAGCAATACCAGCGATTACAGTACCAGCTGACACTGTTCCCCACGGAGTCCACATAGCACCACCTTCAACTGGACACTGACTTACTCCTTGCCCACCTTGACCATACCCATATCCTGACCCATGTGGTACACCACCTGCAGGAGCGTAGCCTTCACCGTTCGGGTTGTAACCATTGCCATTATCATTGGGATTGTAATCTCCCCAGTTAACCGAAGGTGTATCATTGTGAATCGGGTAAAACTCACCACCGAATTGCAGAGGTCCGCTTTGCGCATTACCCCCTTTTAAGTTCTCCAAAAGCTCGACATCTCCCAGAAAATTATTATCGTACTCACTCACTGCTGGCGGAGGTGCTGCATTTTTGTCATCAGTAGATCTGACTGCCCGCGGTAATCTCATAGCCGCGGTATACTGAGATAACTGATTGCAAACTGATCCTTCATCACCTCTGACACGTTTGTCAATATTGTTCGACAACATGAAATGAAGACTGCATCGTTCTAAAGGTGTCAAACTTGCGTTGGGAAACTGATATCCACTACCAGGAATGAGCTTTGAAATAAGTATTCGAAATTTTGGAAATTGGAATCCAGTTGGCCCGTATGGTGTAACAGTGTCCGTAGCCATGACATTTGGAGCTCTTTCAATACCATCCTGTCGGAACACTTGAATCAGCCCTACAGCAATTTGTCTCATATCCAGAGCATAGTTGTTATCATTCTCAACTTTCTGGATCATACTTATCAAATTGCCTATGGTGTTAGGTATGCGATTGTAAGCATAGTAATAGTTCGGGTCTCGATAGCATTCCACCAATGATCTTGGTACGCGAAATTGAGAATTGTCCTGTCCATGTGTTTCGCATAGTGCTGATAGCACTAGTAGAGCTACCAGATATCCTAGTTGAGCCATACTTTGAACTGAAAATAAGGGAATTACAATTAATAAAAATTTGAAAAGGAATTTATGAAAAACTTAGGAAGCACATGCAGAGTTAATAATAAGGATAGCAAAGAATCGATTAGAATATGCATAGATCAAATGTCAGAACAAGAATTTGGCTGCAGGTTTCAGGTTAGAATCTACCATTAATATGGGCATAGTATACTCGGAAATCCAGTTGGTCTTTGCCACAAAGTCCGGCACTTTCTAATGGCCTGAATTGACCACTAGTGAAGCGAACTGCAAACTTGCGTAAGGCTCAAAAATGAAACTCCTATCTTAAGTTACAATAAGACAAAGATAACAAC
Organism: Stratiomys singularior; assembly: GCA_954870665.1. Classification (NCBI taxonomy): domain Eukaryota; kingdom Metazoa; phylum Arthropoda; class Insecta; order Diptera; family Stratiomyidae; genus Stratiomys; species Stratiomys singularior. The sequence goes on from OX940881.1 coordinate 12,436,875, forward strand.
ACCTTACTCACTCTCTTTATTCAGCTGAAAAGAAAAGAAACCTGAAAAGAAATCCAACACTTATCTTTTATCTACTGTAACTCCAAGGTTTACGTAGAAAGAAACACTTATAAGTTTTTTTTTTTTTTGAAGATTATTATTGGTGTGGATGCGAATGGTGACAAAGTTATCAGAACCTAATTCAGTCTGAACTTCAGATATGTAATACTGAATTTCAAAGAGTACCTACAAGAGCAATTCACAGTTGCTTTCAAAAAGTGAAACGAAGCACAACATTTTCACCTTAAAAACTATAAATATGATCCAAATCAATCGATCAGGATGATTTATTATGGGATAATGAAATCATCATTACTAACCTGGCCTAAAGTTTTTCTTGTAATCAATTGTGTTGAATGAATTGACTAGTCTAGTTTAGTTTTATTACCTTGTTACCTAGGAATTTTTCATAGTTTATCTCAAAGGGTAACCGTTGAAATTATTTTAAAGTATTTTATTACTTTCGATAAGGAAGCCAAAATAGCTGACTGCATCACTCACCTGCACTAAATAAAAATGAGTACTGAACCCAAATTAAATGAAAAATACTAACACACATGTTTGCGAAACACTAAGAAATATTTCTAGTAACAAGTGAATCACAGATATTTCAAGCTAAACCATTCTTATCTAATCTTCATTATTGTTTACAAAAAGTTGAATGCGTTCATGCAGAAGTGGTTTCGTTCCTTTTGCTGTTCAAAGTATACATTGTCAAATCGATAAATTTGATCAAAAGTTCAATTCTTAAGGGAATTTTAGTGGATTCTTTTAAGCTACTGAATTTGTCACCAGTGTCCCTCTCTAGACATCCTTCTCAATAAAATTCCCACTGCAATAAAGGGGGCTAGATGCAGAAATTTCGTGGAATTCTTTTAAGTTTTCTGAATTCGTCACTATTCTCCCTCTCCAGTTAATAGTTATAAAACTATTGAATTTCTAAACGAAAAAACTTCTTCAAAGATACCATGAGAGTGTAAAAACTGAATTTTTACAGAACATACTGGCTATAAGCATCAGTTTCACCGAAGATCGGTGCTTACCTCAGCTTACACATCTGGAAACTATAATTTTTATAATGAAAAGATTAAATTCCTCTCTCACTCTAATACATTTTTTAAATTTATTTATTTATGTCTACGACAAAATGTATTCCCCTTGTTATTGAAAGAGGATATTCCAGCCTTGAACTCTTGATTCTTGGAAATTCTGTCCCTACGAATTCTTTTCCCACTTGAATGAATAGAATCTCTTCGCGCTGAGAGTTCTAAGGACTTAGGCAAACTCTAAGTCATTTTATAAAACGGCTCCTCCTTAAACTTTCATATTATAAGAAAATGATTTTAGTTTGGGTAAAAGGAGGATGTCACAAGATGTTGTCCACTGTTATGCACAATAGCCATGGCAGCTAGGGACATAGGCATTATTATCCAAAAGGAACTTCTATTCATCAATTATCTCCGCGCTCCTTTCCACACAATACCTTGGAGACACTCCAGTGCTGCAGTAAAGTCATCACAAGAAATTTAGATAATATTAATTTTTCAGATATCTAACGAGTACTGCTTTTGAACAAATTCCTTTTTGAGGTCTCCAAATCTAATAATCTCTTCTTGGATAACAAGTTAACACTACAGAGCGTTTTTTTTTTTGTAATTACGTAGCTTCACTGCTGGTGGAGGACTTCATACCGGCTCAAAACTAAAAACAGCCGAAATAAATTCGAACTAACATGAATACATAACTAACATGGACGATGCATTATGCATTAAAACAAAAACAAGGAGAAAAACTCCAATCGTTTCCGTCTTTTGACCGCGTCCTCCAATCGGAAAATTCGAGTGAATAGAAGATCAAGCGAACGAACAAATTGTTGAATTTTCCGAATTTTGAGGACGAGTTTTGTCCGCCTAGTCCGTCTAGACTTCCACCCCTTCTGTCGGTCGCCGGTTCGTCGTTCCAATTGATCCGAACTTAGACCGAAATGACGAACTGTCAATATCAGTTAAGACTATCGTCTTCCCAAAAAAAATCCCAAAAATGACTTCTGTTTGACGTGTAATGACGTTGACGTTTGACGTTGATGACGTCTGTTTAATTTTTATCGACCCTTAATTTTACTATATGTAATCCAGTATGTGTTATCACAGCTCCTGTGCGATTTTTAGCAATGTTGTCACTGTAGAGATCAAGATAGACATGTGGAACTGTGAAATTTTTTATTTAATCTTTATTTGTAAATTCCAATTATTTTTCGCGTTTGGGCCATTACGGCTCGGCCTTTCGCCTGCCACACCGGAAGCTTTTCTTCTACTAATTCTACTTTCGTAGTCCATTTAACTTCGTCGATTCATCTCGCCAACCGCTACTTTGTCTCTTGCTCCTCCCGTCTCTATTTTTTTCGAAATATCTTTTTCGATATTCGAAGTATATCCTTACGGTTCGTGTCGACAGTCCATTGGATTTTATTGCAATTATAAAAATCAGGAAATTATTTGGCTTCTGGAAAATGCCTTCATTCTACTCATCGTTGCATCGAATTCATCGCTCGGCTTCATCACGCATGGCTCCTTTTCCTTAGTTTTTTCTTAGGAACCTCCTTTCGAAAAGGTAGAATTTTTTCGGATACTTGCGTAGGGTTTCATTCTTCTCACCCAATGCATAACACTGGCCCTATTATAAATTTCTATACCAGAACGTTCACTTGCAGGCACTTTAGCTGTATTTCAAACTCATCAGGACCATATAGAGTGCCTTATACACAACCAGAATTCAAAATCAAGTATTTTCAGAGTTTATGAGTAAATCGCACCGACCCTCATGTTATTTGAAGGGAAAAAGTAGTTAAGAAGAAAGAGTCATTTGAGGCGAAGCAATGGAATAGGCCAACTTTATCGACAACTTCTGACGTTTCCTTCATGTCAAATCAATAAGTGCATCATGGCGTAAGGACTGAAAAACAAACGAAAGTTACTTGTCTTGTATTGGACGCTTTCCAGTCCGAGAGAATTGAGAGTCAGAATCAACAGAAAAATTTGGCATACCTATTCCTTCAACCACCACCTCCATTACTGGCATGTGGTAGAAACAGAAGTAGTGAAACATAAGCGTAAAACCAGAGAGAAGCTCAATCAAAGGATTAGGCTAGCATCAAGTAATTGCCGGGCGTAGGCTATGTTTATCGGGATAATGTTTCCAAATGAGGAAGGATCAGATCAGTACGGAGTTTCAATCGCTATTAGGAAATTTTTTAAGGACTATTTCGGAAGTGAACTTCGAAATTGAACCCTAGAGTTTAAGCCTCTAAGGCCGAACCTACGCTGTTTAGGAACGAATAGCAATGATATATAAAACACTTTTTTTGGGTAGGCTTTCCCCACCCTCAAACATTTAACCTAGACATTGCCTTGAAATAAAAAAATCGTTACAACCTACAAGATTTTGAATGCAACTGGAAAACAATCGAAGGCCTTAATTTAGACATTCAGACTCTCCGCTGTCCATCTGCAAACTGAAGGACGAAGTCACCGAAAACACGATGGAAGCCCAGCTCACGGTGTTCTACCAACAATAATAATAAATTAACATTCAATTTTCCATTTTAATTTTCAACTGAAAATCATGCATGTCGGTAAACGTTACGCGCCTATATTTTATTTTTAATGCTTGTTCGTCGGAAATCAACGAAAGGAACACTCAGGTGTAAAGATTAGTGTTATCTCTACAAATTTTTGATAAGAGAAAAAAGTGAACAAAACATCTTTTCAAATGGTGGCAGTAACGATACTTGATGATTGCTCAATGTGTTTTATCTAAATCCGATAAAGTCCACTTTCCCATGCATTTTGCCAACCAAATAAACCATATTACGATAGACAAACTGTAACTGTTCTACCATAACAAATAAATTGTATCTTAGTGTGATTCCGTGATGATGGAAACTTAAGTTTTGAGTCACAAACATTGTCAAAAATAGGGTGTGGTCTTTATTTAGAATGAGTACTACGAAGCAATCCTGTGTTCCAGTTATAGATCTAAATCAAATCTTAATAGATGCCAGTATCGCAGATATTATCCTTTGATGTATGAACTTTGACTCCATATTTAATTCAAATTCCTCGCGCAGGTTTATCCAAAGAGCAAAAGGTTTCTAATATTAGACTGTATTATATTCGTAGCACCAATATAATCGCACATTTTTTTATAAACGATAAGATTATCTTTTGTCAATGATTCACAGAAAAATCAATAAAATGTTATTGATAGACCCCGATAAGAATAATAAATTCAGAACACTGTGGCCTAATATCATCACCAAAATTAATTGGGCAGCACATTTTTCACGGAATGTACGCCAGGAATCACTACATAATTCTTTGTTTTTCAAATCAGACGATCAACGTGTTGTTGTACTATTGCCAGTCCTTGAACGGTTAACAATAATCCACAATGAATCAACGCCGACATGTGATCAAGAAAACGGGGAGGCATAAGCACCAAGAAGAAATGTAAGAAATCATTAGCATAAATAATTTTCAAACACTATTTTGCAATCGAAATGCAGATATCAATTTCAAAAAAAAAACAGAGAATGCGGTTAATAAAAAGCACAATTATCCACTGGAAATGATAAGCAACAACACAACCTCAAACGAAACAAAAGAGCAGTACACATTATATTAGAGCATAATCATTCTCACCTTTACGTCCAGTACGGCTTAGATAATAAATCCTCGTTATAATTCCTTTATCAAAATGTCCGTTGCATTTGTTAAGGACAACACTAATTGCACTATCCACTAACAACACACACTGTCTGCGGTTTTCCTGTTCCTTTACCAAAAATATGGAACACTTATAAGGTTTTTAACTATTTCGCACCTGTTCGATTCGTTAACTGAAATCGACCGCACCTTGCAAGCGTCAAAATCGGCCGCCAACAACGGCGAACCCACATATCTTTTCTTATCTTATCTTTTAGGCAAGTTGATGATGCCACGACGATTCTAATTCGATTATTTCCTAACATAAGCAATCGGAGGTGAACGTTGGGTGGCATGGGCTTAAACCGCTTTTTATTTTTATTTTTTTAATTCATAAGAATAAGAAGAGTATAAAAAGTATTAAGAATAAAAATATTATTAAGAAAAAGATCGAATTTCATTCTTTTTTCCATTGATTTTTAACCCGCTGTCAAAAAATTATTTTTATTTCGACATTCTTTCTACAGATCGTGCCGCATATATTTAATGAATGTCTTTAAATTTGACACAATGCATTTTGGATACTACTGCATACAGTGTGCAAAAACACACAAAATGAATCGAACCAGTTTAAGAAGTTTTATTAGTTCCAAGACTTCGTCAAATATGTGGTAAAACTTATTGTTGCATCTGAATCGCAATTGGTCTTCATCTCGTTTGAATCCCACGAATTTCCTGAGGACTTTAACGAACTTCGCGGGAGCGAATCTGCAAGATACTTATTTCTTGGAAAGTCTGATTAAGTTTGGCTCCGAGTACATGATAGTATCCTTGAAAGTGTCCGTAATACTATACTTTGAGAAAGGTAATTTTGGTTGCCCAACCTGTAATTTGTAAACCCTGGTATGTTCCAATTGTAAACACCCAAAAATAAAACTTCTCCTACGAGTGACAGTCCTACGAGTCTTACGAGTTTTTGCGTTCGTCTAATCATTTTTTTATAACTACTTTTGTTACTGATTCCAGGATCGAAAAGCTCCCTTTGTGGCTTAAATCGATGCTGATATGATATGGATTTTGTCTGTTTTTGCTACTATTTGGCAGGATTTTTAGACCACTGTAACTGTGTTCCAGTGCCTTAGTTGACGCTTAGTATCTTGTTCATAGATACAAAATACCGTGAAACGTCCCGTCAAATATCCTTTAGACGAGTGTGAATGAAAACTCCAACTAAAAATTCATTTAAAATTCTCAAAAAAATCTGGTTATCACTCACATATGAAAATAAAACATTGTCAGCATTGACTGTTAATTTCATTAATTGTATCTTCTACATTTTGAATTTGTTTTCTAGCTCTCAAACATAAATTCTGTCCTACAAGGCTTAAGTCTATTTTAACACCATTCCTCCCTAAATTTACTACATATACATAGTATTCTCTTGTTTGGATTTTCTTTATCAAAACTTTTTCCCCAAGTTTTTCTGCGATAAGTTATATCATGCCCTTCAGCAAGTGAGTACACTTGTACAATAATGAGGTCTGATACGCGAGAACGTGGCTTAACTTACAAGTTCTTAGGTGATTAGTCATTCAGCTGATTGATTATAAATAAATAGTTAAGCATAAATTTAAGGAAGTCCATAAATGAATATCCGGAAATGAATCATTTATTTAAACTCAAATCACAAATCTGATACATAAACTTTAGGTGGCCAGCATTGTATGAAACGTTTTTTTGAAACAAGGAAACGTGACGCTATTATCTCGTACTAAATACAAGACTTTCATAGAGTAGAAAGTATAGGATCTGGACAAGATTTCGACTAGACAAGAGAACATTCGAACAACGCATGTCATTTATACTCTATGGTACAGTTTAATAAAGTGGTCTTGATTAATCGAAAAAGGATCCCACGTACTGATTTCCTTTGCCTTCAAAAGTTATTATTTTACCCTGTATTCTATCAACATTTCTAATCAGTTTACTCTGATTTGATACTTTTGTAGATTGCGATGTCCTGCTCTGCTAATCTATGCGCTATAGACAGGAGCAAGTGAAAACCAGATGGAATTTTGTCTGGTATAGAGATAAAACTTTCCATCGCAACGTGCCCAGATCGATTTTCACAACTAATGCAACCTAGGATTCGGCATTGTCATGAAGCAAGATCACCTTGTCGTTTCGACCCTCAAGCGATGAATAAAAGGTGATCCTCGCTCATTCCCTCCTTAATACTCGGGTGAAACGTATAAACTACAGACCTACAAGTCTACAGGGCAGAAGTCTACAGAGAACTACTGTAGAAGTCTACAGAGACCTGCAGTGTAGGTTATGCCAAGACATCATCGTTTTAAAAAGGGTTTTTTGAAACCTAGATCCATGACTTCAGACCTCAAAATTCAGACTCAAAGCAGCATTTAGAAAGATTCCTCGCATTCCCTTAGAACATCAAAATAATTAACACCACCTGTAAAAAGGAACACAATGGTTGTAAAATATATGGGGCCTAATTGACACAAATCAAAGCTGCATGAACTCATAAGACAATTACATAACAGATTCAGATGCTCAATACAAATGGTAAATTGAAGGAAATCCACGCACTTCCTTGCACTAGAATGTGGGCTCATAAGGGTGTTACATCTTTAGCTTGTCAAAAAACACATTTGGAACACATAGCTTTGAAAAACTTACCCAGAAAAGGCGTGGTTCTCCTCATATACATTTTCAATTCCTGTCGCAATATTTCCTACTTTCCTTCTTCATGGAAGCACGCAACAGTTATACCTATCCCGAAGTCAAGTAAAAACCCTCAACTCCCCAGTAATTATAGACCAATAAGCCTTCTATCGGCAATGGGTAAATTACTGGAGAAACTAATTCTTCACCGACTAAACAACTTCGTTGAAAATCTTAATATTCTCGCAAAGTACCAATTTGGCTTCAGAAATGGACACTCATCTGAGCAACAGTTGTACCGTGTTACTCAAGCAGTAAAGCCGCCTTGAAAGATAAGCTATATGTAGGAATGATTTCTCTTGATATTGAAAAAGCATTCGATACGGTATGGCACAACGGGCTCATATACAAATTAGTAATACTAGGCTTCCCACAATACTTAATTAAAATAATCTGGTCTTTCTTAAAGAATCGATCATACTCTGTCAAGATACGGGACACGTTATCTAACCATCGCAATTTACCTGCTGGAGTTCCCCAGGGTTCATGTCTGAGTCCATTATTGTTCAACGTATGCACATCAGATATGCCTTCAAATAACAAGTGCAAGTTAGCTACCTTTGCGGATGATACATGCTTCTACACGGCTTCTGTGGATCCCAATGAAATTATCTTAAATCTAGAAACATTGCTTGAAAACATTTACCAATATTTCCATCGCTGGAAAATAAAAATCAATGTCACAAAAACAAAGGCAATGTTTTTTACCAAGAAAAGAAAACCTAGCCTACTACCGAACAGGTGTATAAATTTCCTAGGTCAAAACATTCTTTGGGCAGATGAGATCTCATATCTAGGACTCATTTTAGATAAAAAATTAACCTTTAGAAACCAAATTGAATCGACGCTGATCAAAGTATCGAAAGCAATATTGGCTCTGTATCCATTGCTAAACCGGAAGTCAAGACTGGACTCAAGGAATAAGATCCTTATCATTAAAATGGTAATTATGCCCATAATTCTGTATGGAGCTCCTGCATGGGGCTCATGCGCAGAGTACCTTAAATCTAAACGTCAAGTCTCACAAAACCGATGTCTGAAAATGGCACTTAATAAACCTTTTTATTTCTCGACCGAAAAATTACACCATCTTGCTCGAACACACAATATTGCGAAACACATCATTGTCCGAAGGAATAACATGATGAATAAAGCCAACTCCTCAACCAACCCTTTAATTTTACAGCTTCTAAATAATTATTCCACGTAGCTATCATGCTTTTTTTTAACCTGACACCATAATCCAAGCTAGTATACTTAGATTTAAGGTATTTTAAAGTAGATTAAGGTAGTTTCAAGATGAAGCAAGGTTTTTTGTCTAAATTTTCCTTCAGAATTATACACTATTCCTAGAGAAAAAAAATTATAAGCAATGCTAGAGTTATGTAGATTTAAGGTTGTAGTGAATGTGTTTCAGGGCTCCTAAATTAAGATCATGTATTGCATTAGAAACAAACAAATAAATATTTTAAACTAATTAAACTAAAACTTATTTCGGAGGGTTACACTGAGAAACAGGACCCGAGAGTCATAGACACTAAGCCTCGTTCATGAAACTCAATGAAACTCCACGAAGCTTTAACTGAATTCAACACATTCATGAGTCAAATTCCTCACTCAAAGAAGTAGAAATTAATGGGACGGATCAAAACCAACCCTCATAGAACTACAATTTTGAATGCGAGGATAGTATTTCATATTCAAAAAATATTCAGAAGTCACCCTATCTAGTAAAGTCAAAAGAAAAACGAACTTATCCAGAGAATCACCAGAAAGAAATGATTGAAAACATGAATTTCGGCCACTCATTCATGTGTAAATATAGAAAACGAAATAAGGCTCATAGCGAACTGAGATCCTGGACATTTTAGAGATCCTAGTGAAATTCTGGACATTTTAGAACATAATATCCGCAAAAAAATCATTTTAGAAACACAATGCAATTTCTGATGTACTAGTCGCGTTAAAAAAAACGAGCCCTTAGTATACCCCATGGATTTCTGAAATCAAAAGACACTGTGAAATCTGGTTACAAATCCTTGCCTATCATGAAATACTTTGGAGCAAAGTTATCCAATCGACACGATTCGATACGACTGCTGTTGGACGTCAAAAGTCAACTCATGGTGTCGCAAAGGAGCGATCGTTGTGTGAAAAATGAGCGATTATTCGTTTCCTGCGCTTTTTTTATTTAGTGTGGTTGTATGCGTTTTTGACACTCTTTATGGCAGGTTTTTAACAAAACATTCAGGTTACAGGCTATTTATGGCCGAATTGTAGGACTCCCATATGTTTTTTTTAGCTTACCCACGAAATATCTCGAAGCTAACCACCCAAAAAGGAACCGCTTTACATATTACATCGAATTATGTTTGCTTTATCTTTATTCGAAGATCTATAAAGATACGTGAGTCCTTTTTAACCCAAACAGAACCCTAGCAAAATTAATGGCAGGGGACAGACTCCTTTGCTTTTGACGCCACGAGGCAATTGAATTAATCCTTTTTTTATTAGCGGGATTGTTCGAAGATTACATGACACAACTTTTGATCCATCGAACCACGTAAGCAACTTTTTGACAAAACTGTTCCAAGGTACCTAACCAACCGAACCAACTTAATCACCAACTTAAACCTAACCAAGAAGACGCCATGTTGTGTCTTCCGTCATTTACATGAGAATAACATAAGACAGGAATCTGCTGCTTTCCTAGGCATAGTACTTTTAGCAAATTTATACAATTGAAACTAAAGGCCGGTAAACATTTGACTCAATTGCAAGTTTCCAAATTACTACACCAGAACCAACATATTCCGGCGCAGTTGCTTGTTGAGATTTTTAAAATATAATCATATTATTTTTTTTTTAAATTTTATCATAATTCATAATTTCTTAGATCCTCAACCGTACACTGTGAGATTGTCATTAACAATCTCCTGTTTTTGAATTTTTCTCAAATTCGTTTACGGACACTTGTCATCTATATTCCAACACTCATTTGAAACGAGTGAGCTTAATTGAACTTGGAGGATGTTATAGAGCCGGTAAATAAGTTCAGCATCTCAGAGAATGAAGGAATAAGATATATTTAATTCTAATGTAATTTATATCCATCATACCTAAAGTGACAATGAAAAGGTTGCATCACACATATGATAAGGGTCAATCCGACAAATAGTTTTGCAAAAACCGCATCTCGGCAATGTCACATCCTTGCCACAAACTTATCATCATGTATAATGTCTTCTAACTTATCAGACAAAGACATAGGTCTGATCCCTAACTTTCGTGGATATTACATAGGTCATCATACACGCAAGAGCTCACCCTGACACTAGAATTTTCTTAAAGATATGTCACAAAAGGACAAAGTTACCAAGAGACTATCGTCCTCTAACCAAACTACACACTTGACAACTATTCCCTCCACGAAAATCCGAGTAAGACAATGTCACAGTGCTACGATCCCTTGAAATTTACATTTAGATTAGGACATGCGATACCACAACAATATTCCTCATAAGACTACGATTGTCTGTCTTCACAAGTTCTAGATTTATAGATACACATGAGTATCTGCAGTAGCTCCCTAATCAGGAAATTCCCCAGATAATTATCTGACATGTGGAATATGATAGTAATGACATGCATGCTCTAAGAATTTAACAGACAGGACTCGCATAGAGTTCGTGACAAAACTCCAATGAAATAGTTCTTGTTTTTCTTTCAGTTGTTGCGAAGACATGAAAATCGATTTACCATAACATCAATCAGTTCAATGTTGAATTGTTGAGAGAATGAAAGGCACGAAATCTTAGTACGATGCTCGGGTGGTAAGAAGATACAATTCTAGAGATAAATCTTGAAATCTGTGCGATTTCAAATTGGCTAGAATACATGAACACGTCCCCGCAATTCATCATTGCACACCTACTTCCAAGATAGAAAATGAGTCTCATATGTTAGGCTTGAACGGTAGATTGTTATGAGTTGTTCAGAGTTGGTAAGGTCCGTTTGGCTGCCGAGCGAATGTGGGTGAAACTTTTGACTCTCAAGGATTTAAAGGTAGTTTCAATCGCTTTTGCTTACATGTCTCTGCGATGTTATTGAGAATGAACTGAGAAAATCTTCGATGAGTGGCAGCCTCTTTTCCGATTAGAAATTTTCAGCACCGCCTCGCGCGGGTCTACCACTACTGGTTGCGGAATTCTTAAGATAAACTGTTAATATTTTCTTCAGCTTACATTAAAACGCCAAGATGCAAATTTACGGAAGGCTTCTTTAACTTTCCATCAGCCACAAACCATTAGCGATAGCATCGACAAACACTACAAGACGAATGTGTCGAGTCTCGGTATATTAGGCAAAGCAGCTACTGCTCTTACGACTTCTTAAGCCATCACAGCATCCTTTCCCATCCAGATTCCAAACGTGAGCATGCATGTTAAATGGTAGCCCTCGACAAGAGAGCGCTCATCCAAAGTGGATTCAAATTAATCGTTCGTAGCGCCTATGCTGACAGTGAAGTCATTCATCTTGAAAGATGCTCGATGCAGACCGACCAACCTTTCGACCTTCATTGCAGCGAATGTGGAATTCAAATCGGTTTAATAAACACCTTTAAATTGGTGTTACACTTGCCGAGATTGATGATGGCAGGTTTGAAATAAACATTTGAAGTGTGAAATTATATGATTGGTGCATACATGAGTTCTTCTTCGTGGATTCAGGCCTAACGTCGGGGAAGACTCATCTTGGTATGACACGTATGACATAACAACATACAGCAAAATCAATTGAGATGTTTCACATGCATGTAACTAACCTACCCATCTGCAATGCATCTCTGAAAATTACCTCCAGGATCAACTGCTACTCTTGCAAGAAAGATTCAGCAAGCTAAACAGCTGATACATCCTCCTTAAATCCAGTGGACAGGATAAGAGTATGAGAACAGTGTTTTCCAAAAACAAACTTTTCAAGTATGCTAAACTTTAGTGTATGTGGCGAAGTTTGGATAAGAACAGAAACAGGATGAGACATGGATTCTCATTGGAGAGGAGAATCCATAAATGCGGTAAGATGATGTACTCGAAGGAAGATTTTAATGAAGTGGTTGTTGACTCATGCGGTTCCTTTCATCCTCAGCAATATTCATGATCCACTTGAATGCAGGAGAATGTAAATTTCGTAAAAGTTAACCAAAAAAAATGCAAATAAGTGCATAGTTCAGATTTGTAGAGTGCATTATTCAATACTTGCAACGGATTCCGATAAGAATTTTTTTCGTGGCAACTTTTGTGTTTCTTAAAGTCAAATATAATAATAATGAAACATTAATCTATAGCGTTTTCATATTTATATTATTATTCGGGTTTGTCAGATTACGATAGAGAAAAGAGCCGACCTGACACTCACATCTGAACAGGTCCACAACAGGGAGGAGATAATATAGTTATTTGACCAATCTGCTAAAGGTGCTATACGCGTGAGGGATAGAGTTCTGTCCCACAAACCGACCCATAAGTAAGGAGATAAGGAGATAAGTTCATGCTGAATAGGAATAGCGATCCAACCCTAATGCTGAACGAACTAATGTCTTCCATCCTCAGTAGTAGTCTCAACAAACTGCAGAGAACTGCTTTACTGAAGGATACATTGTTGTAGAGGTATCTTGTTGAATAAGGAAAGACCTATCCGAGTTCCAGAGGAAAAACAGTCCTAGAAGCCTAGACTAGGGCCTACGTTTTCATCACTATCGTTAGTAGCAAACAAATTTTTTTCTCTACTGAATAGGAATCATCAAGAAGATCATATTACGAAATACTCAAAAACGAAATGTACTAAAAGACAATTGGGTCCTCTGACGCCAGTGTATTGCACTCGAAATCAGCAAGTGTGCTTTTCGACGCAACACCACCTATACAAATAGGCTAATGAAAATGACTTTGCGTGAAATATTTTCAGCAGGTGAAACCATTCCGAGGACTTTAATGGGTACTAGAGACTGGAATAGGAACTGAAAAAATGAAGCGAATGAATTCCACTATGAATCTCACCGAATCTTTCTGCTGCGTTCAATCCACGATATGATGATAAGTTTCATGTCAAATTCAAAAGGAGCTTGCTGAAACCTTCGGAGTGACGCAAAAAGCGCTTTCAAACCGTCTCAAGGCCATGGATATAGCACATTAAAAGCAGATTCGACTTCACATGAACTTCAGCCAAGAGACGTCAAACGCCGCTTTTTACCTGCAAACAACTGCTCCAAATGCGAAATCAGAAGAGATTTTTGTATAGAATAGTGACGGAAGATGAGAATTGGAACCACTTAAACAATCACAATCACAGAATAACGTGGGTTAAGCCCGGCCATCCATCAACTTCAACGGCCAAACAGAGTATTCAGGGCAAGAACATAATGCTGTAAAGCTGGTGGGATCAACCTGGAATGCTCTACTATGAGCCACTGCAGCCTAACGAAACTATCACTTGGGAATGTTATCGACAAAAATTTATACAATTCAGTCGAACATTAAAACTTAAACGCCCCAAAAACGCCATAAAATATGATTCTTTGGAGTTTTTTGACTAACTTTGGAGAGGACACTGAACTAAGATATGTAACTAGGACTACCACTTGTCTCTCTCAATTACTCATGAGCTGGCTGAGCAGCACTTCACTTCTTGGGAAGAAGTTTGAAAATTGGGTCTATTCTTGGATCATCTTAAAAGACGACGCGTCTTGAAGCGGAAATCCTTCATTTTTAGACATGGAACGTCTAAAGGTACTTTCAGTTGACGGTGGACAACTGAGTCGTGAATTCAATGAACAAATGAGCTGTCATCAAAAGACCGTACCCAATCACCTTCATTAAATGCGACTTACCAATACCAGCTTCCTGTATGCCTCACTACCTTAACGAAAACAAAAAATACGCCTTTAAATAGTTCTACAACATCTTGCCCGCCATCGAGTAAAACATAATAACAATCATGCGTTTTTAAGTAGAATCGACCCACGGGAAATAAGGTAACAAAAGCTGAACGTCAAACATTACCTCCACATTTAAATAATCAAGATCTGCGTTTGGTGGTACAAGAAGTTGAAGTGCATTTGAAAATATTTGACAAGAAGTCCCCGGTCAACAAGGAGCTCCTCATTGCTCAATTGCATCAGCTGAATGAGGCTATAAAGATCCCATCGACATGGGTATAGCAAAGTTCTCTACGACGACGCCAGGTCCCATGTTTCAAATATGGTTAAAGCTCTAAAAGAAAGCAAATAAGTATGTCTTCAGCATCTTTGGTTCTTTTTAGTTCATACGTTAACCAATTACCACTATTTACGCTCGATTTGGAGATCGATTTAATGAAGAGAGTTACCATCGACCACCATGAGCATCAAGAATCAAGAAAAGCAACTTCTTCGACATCAGACCGGAACATTTTTGACAGAGCAAGAAAAGAAAAGAAAATTCTTAGAAGGGTGGGAAGAAGTTGTTAACAATAACGCGAAAAACATTGTTGATTCAATCATTGTTTTTCCCAAAATACAACGCTTTCCTCCCGGATAATTCAGACGACATAGCTTCTGTCCCCTGTCTACAAAAATTTGTACAGACACTTTTCAAAGTACATAATTGTTTCCAGGATATACCAAATTAAATGTACTGTACTGTTTCACGAACTCTACAAGGATAATTTGTGTTCCTCAGCAAAACATGCAGGCTTGTTAGCTATTGCAGTTATTAAACTTCAATGTTTCCCGTAGCAATTAATCGTTATCCTTTGCGATAACATGATACCGAAATATTTAAGCTCCTTTTAATCTATAAATTCACGCATGATTATACCATCCTACCAACAAAATCCCTCTGCGCTTTTTTCAATTCTAGTTCTTATTCCTCAAGTGAAAACAAAATTATTATGCTCTTCGTTTTTATTAGATGGCAACCGTCCTTCCCTATTCCTGTTTGTCCTTTGAGTTTTTGATAATCTTCAAGCTGAAAAGAGTTATAAACCAAAGAGATATAAGCAGGATTACTCAATGATGTAGGCAGTTTCCATGATGTGTGGAAACTGTTTGGACTGGAGGAAATTGATTTTGAAACAAATCCCAACATAATTCAAGTGTTATAATGTCACATAGTACCACAAGAAGTCGCCGACAAGAGCGGAGTCCTTGCGGCTCAAACTAAAAACTTCGTGGAAAATTTTTTGAATCTTGTTACCTTACCTTTTTGGTTTATTTCCGAACTTAGTCCGCCTAGACAAGGATCGAGCTTTCCATCGCCACAAAATGAAAAGTCTTTTGCATTCTGGACGCAATCCAAATTTCCCTCGTTGATTTACCCCCCGACAGATGTCTCTATATATTTATCCTAGATTTGAAAGGGGTCTACGACGACGACAACAACAATCCGTTCCAAGGGAAACTTGGGCATGGGCAGAAACGCATAAACAATATAACTCGATTGCTCTCTTGTTGGGTGGATGATGGCGGTGGGTGAGTAACACAGCCTAGTTCTCCTTCACCCTCCAATTGTTTTATTGATCCGCATAACATTCAGTTCAGAGTGATTTTTTATTCAAGTTTTTCAGTTCGCCTGGAAAAACGTGAACGCGTGGTCGACCATATTTTGCATTTTTCTAGCACCCTGCGAAGGGGACTCGCCAGATAAGTTAGTTATTCTGGTAGTTCGTACCTAAACCAAAAGGAATTAGGCGCGAGTTGTAAGGGATGGTCGTGGGTCGTAGTATATTCTGAATTAATTCCAGTTTCGGATCTTCGGAAAATGTCTTTCCGCTCGCTGCCGGTGTGACTGAAATTTCGGGGGAAAAAATCGACGCGACGTGCTCAATAAAATCTTTTTGTGTAATTATCTTTTGTATACGTTGGATAGATCCGTATCTATCCGGGATCCTTGCAAACCAACAGGAATAATCTGTGAAAAGTGAAGAAAGATGAAAGTTCAAGTGAAGAATCCTCAATTTGGTGAATGCCAACGACAGACATGATGCACTCCAGTTAAGACAACGACGGCGACACGTCCTAGCCACGTTCAAGGGAGGAGACGGTGGCGTGCGCCTAGACTGCAACCTGCCAGTTAATCGTTAGCACTTCGCCTTTGTTTCCTACTAAATTCTGTGTGCGTGTGATGTCCTACGAATGATTTCCCACGAAAGAAGGTTCAACGGCGCTTCAAAAATGCATGCCGTGATGGTGGGTTGACAATAAAAATTCAATCAGGAGTCAGCACTCTCGTTTATCGATTTTTCCCAGAAATTCGTCACTTTTACGAAGTTGTTTCCCTTTGCGTCGCGCCCGTACGGTTTTCCCCTTTCTACCTTACACACTCAATGATAGCGACGACACTGTCGCGACGAAGATAAAGAGCTCATGCTAAATTGGGTAGGTAATGTTATTGTTAAATTCTTATTTTGCAACAATGGCCAAGTTTGGCGGTTGATGTTTAAAGCTGAAGTAAAATTTGCAAACAGTTTGACACGACGGATGGGGTGTATTAAGCAGATTAGATGGTTCCGTTCGGGGAAAGGGTGAAGTCCTTATGCTAAGAGCGGGAGAGAAAATGATGAATTTAGACAAAGAACGCATACCATTCAATTTAAAGTAAATGAGAAATCAACTCGACAAGGTTAGTTTTGACGAGTAAACGGGCAAATGCATAAACGCTAAGCGAAGAGAACGTGAAGGGTTGGTCTTTCGCTTTCCATTGATTTTCCATTTTATTTGTTCAAGTTTGTATGCAAGTTGTTCTCCATCGGTGAAAGCGCGCATAATTTTCCTTTCAATAGGTTTCATCGGAATATGAAAATCGAAATTGTTTCAAATATTTTATTTGAAATTAAATACAACTGAAACAGGATGTTGACAAGTCAGAGTATGAATTTGCACAAAGAAGAATCACGCATCAGACCGAGAAATATGTTTTAAATACATTGTTTAATTAAAACTACTATAAACTAAATTGTTTAAATAACTTCATTGATTAATTGAACTATTGTAAAGTTTCAGCTGAAATAAATTAGTTAAGAGTTTAAACAACAAAAATCGTTGATAGATTTCATAGGTGAACTACCGACCTTATATGTATAAGAAATCAAAATACCAACAAATAAAATAAATAAATTAAAATTGAAAATCAATATCTTATAAATAAATATAATCATGGAGTGTATGTTGGGTGTTCATAGGGGTCCATGATTCTACCTATGCCAATCAACATTGTTCTTTACAATTTGCGGAGGACACTGTCAACGTTATCACCAAAAAAATCCAATAAATAACATTCATTTCAGCAACACTCCTCTTCTATCAAATCTAACTTTGTAAATCATCTTGCAGCCTGCTCCAACTCATCATTACTATCAAATCCTGAAAAAACTCATAATTATTAGCACATCCTAGCAGAAAAATTGATATGATTTGCATAGTTATTTAAGAAATAGCCGCCAGCCAGGAAGTTTACGTGCCATAGAGAATGTGGCACGTATTCACTAGCATCAAAACTTTGATAACTCATAGCAATGAAATTACAATAATTATTTAAAATTTACAAAAATATTTAAAAAATCCAAAAAGAGCGTAAGTGACATCAAAAACAGGAGATAAATAAAGAAAATAAGAACTCTGCACTTTTATTTCTCTTGAACTTCTTCAAGGCTAAAAGTGTGTCGTCCTGATAATCGCCAAATAATAATTACGCTCACAAATAAATTAAAATTGTTTAATAGAATACGATATCGTCATTTGAAGCCAATACGGCCACTACCACTCTCGAATTGATTCATGATTATGGCTCTATTTTGAGTTAGGTACCAATAGGTACCTAACTCAAACATATATGCAAAACAGCATAACTTTCATCGAAAGAAATCCTTTCTTGCTTCATCGAATGGCTTACAGAAAAATTTGTCAATGTTCACAATCTTTTTCATTTATTTGTTAGTAATATCAATGCTTAGTCTTTCCGTTCCTCCGGTTTCTCCGTCAACACATATCGGACATGATTCATCTGTTTAGGCCAAAATCGTCATTATAAGCTTACAAAATATTTACTTAGCACTCAACGAATCAAGTAAATGAAAGTCATGATTTTAATCCCACAAAGCTTAATAAAATTAGAAGATTAATAAATAATAAAACCAGAAGATTGTCCAGATAGACAAAAGCACCTTTCGAAATCGCAAAAAACCTCTTACGAACATAGGCATAGAAAACTAATATAATTTTGGGACCAAGCCTGAAGTTTCCAGCATGCGCATTTTAGGCCTTAGATACTCCATAAAGATGAAGTATCTAGAATTACATCTTCATCTGCTTCTAAGACCGAAAGCTCCTGATTTAACCGAGACAAACACTATGCAGTACTACACCACAGTATTCGGCCGAAAATATTTTTACCTAAGCAAGCCATATAAATGGCAATCAGCTTCCTCATCGGTCACAGGTCATAACTCTTCGCTCGGATAAGGATTAAGTATTTCAAACACTTCCCTCTTGTATAGTCCAACGCGTAACTAGAAATAACTGCTCCTCGAAATTGAAGCAAATCATTTTGAATGAAAACAACATGCATTCTTAGATAAAAATTTGATAAGAAAATAGATAGATTGGAAAAACAAGAAACAACTAAATCATCCAGTCCAAATGCTGCAAAAATAGATACAATAAAACTGTCAAAAGCAGCTATGAAAATGGAATTATATGAAATCCTCTGCAAGAAGAAACACTAAGCGTTAAATGACAAAAAATTTCTGCAAGGTGTGCCAATCTCTTTGGTCTAACCCTGAAACAACGAGCACAAAAAAACTCCCAGGGAAGATAACGAATCGCGGCAGGGCTCTATTGTTAGCAGGCCAGAGCCTTCTGAATTAGTCGTCGCACATGAAAAGATACTGCCGAGTTGAGTCCCCACACAAGTAGACTTTCTAGCTGATGTCAGTGCAATGTATAGTACGGGGACTCAAATCGGCAGGATACTTTCGAGTAAAAGAACACTGTTTTTTTTTTCTTTTCACCCAACAGTGAATGAAAAGGTTTCATTAAAAGAATGCTAGAAGATTCTATATTGCATATCAATATGCCACTAACTCAGACTCGAAGCCCCTCCCATTTTCTGCTTCATAACAGATGTGACAGTCTTCATCCTTTCCAGTGCAAACTATGCACTCTGCAGGCTAACTTACCGATCATGTTCAGGTAAAACAAAAACAACCGTGTCCACACTTTAAGTGGATCAAGCCTGATAGTCAAGTTTAAATAGAATTAAGACTCACCATAGTTTCAGTGGTTTCACGGGCTCGGCTCGTTAGTGAACCATGCTGTCCATCTTCCTTTTAAGTCACGTGTTACGATAGTTGCCTCTGATCTGGAGTGAATCGTCTTTGATCGCTAGTAACTAATTATTAATCACTCTTGTATCTTTTGAACTAGATTCGTCTTGATCCTCTCTTGCAAGAAGGGTAGTGAGTAAAACCCTTTATAATGACTTGATTCAGTGATCGGTAACTAATGCAATTTGCAATGCTAATTGTCGTCACACCAGCAGTTTAAGGTACAGGTTCCAGCTGAGAGCGGTAATCCACCTCTGATCAATGAAGAAGAGTAACGACCCGCTTCAGGACACGCCATTTCATTGGTCTTCTTTCTAAACAGTGACTTCAGTTGACTTATAGCCGATACCAACGCTACAATCTTATCAGCCAGTAGCCTGATTGCACCGAGAATCTCAATTTGGAGTCTATCACCAAGTCCAGATATTTAACTGATAGTTTTAAGTCTACTGGTATAACTGCTTCACTGACTTTTCCTATTCTACGGATTCTCTTCGTCCGGATAACTTCTTCCATTTTCTCCAGCAATCACTTGGATATATAACGTCAAAGTTCTCTCAGACAAAAACATGACCATCTTTCTTCGAGGCAGAATCCTCAAAAGCATTTAGCTGCGCTTAACAGCAAGCTACTTATTAGTGTTAGGTACAAAAGAAACCTATACCTGACTATCGAATCCATATATCATCGAAAGCATATCATTGACCACATTCCTTAGCTTTGAGATTGTTCTAAGAGGTTGAAATCTAAGAAGCAAGAGTTTTCACTAAAATCTCGGTTATATAGTCGAGGACTATATTATAGTCCTCGAGAACTGCTCAAGCAGGTCCTGGTCACATTGTGCTACGAAGTATGTACGTGCATTACGTGTTTTAGTTAGCACTTTTTTGGAAACCTGACCTCTTTCTCTTCTTAGAATAAGGATGTATTTTGAAAATTGTAATAGTTTGGCAAATTTACGGATTCTTGACATTATTTCTGAGAAATTAATTCTAAAACAAAATCAAAATTTATCAGCATTTTGGCTTGTGCTGGATTTACACGGTTTTCCAGTGAAAATTATAGGTAAATTAAGTTTTCAAGCTTATCAAGGGAACCTATCTTCTATGTGAATTCCGGAACAGGAAACAGAAAATCATGCATATCACATGATCATATATGGTCTTCACTTTGTGACGTTTGAAGTTTATCTCAAAAACATTAAACTTGCGTTCGAATATCCTCTCTGACATAATTTTTCGTTACTTGGCTCCTATCTCTCCTCCTCCTGTCTATCTCCATTGGACTGAAGAACACGAAATAGTCTCTTGAAGTCTGAATTCTATTGAGAATAATTATTACGAATTTGGCTATAAGTATTCAGTTCCGAAAATCTAAACCCTTTTTTGCAGACATATCCACAGTTTTCTTCTATGATTCTTCAAACAATCTACCAATTCAGAATGACAAAACGATTGGGAAAAAGAGAAACGTTTTACTATCAGTGCAAAATTCGTGCTTCCAAGGTGCTGAAGAGAAGCGTCACCTTGTCAGGAAGCTGATTTCTGCCTTTTTCAGCGTCAGACATTTTTTGTTGGACGTTTCCTTCCCTGATTTGTAGGTCGGGAACGAAATGAACTATAAATAATCAAAGTGTATATTTTTTCACAATCTTTTCCATACTCATCCCAAATTTTGTCTGCGCTATTCCAATAGTCTTGTCCAAATTATCAAGTCTTCGAACTGATTCTCCTCCGATTAACTCTATTTCGTCAATTGAACCTGGTTCATAGCCGGCTTCAATGCAGCTTGCGCAATGTTATAATATTGGAGACCTTCGGCTCTTCAAAATATTCATGACCCTTATTCCCCATTGTTATCCGTTACGTTTTGCTACTATACTACACCTTAGGATCCGTCTTTAAATGTGATATGTTTACGAATATTTTTGTTAGGATGTAGGCTTTAAAATGGCCCAAACCACGTCCTTGCTTTATAAATCTATTTTAGGCAATTCATTACCATCTTTCACAATCTTTGCCAAGACAAAACCAAAAAACAAACATAAATTTGCCAGAAAATGGTGAGCGTTTTCCACTCTTCCGAAAAAACCAACAAAAATCAAAAGTGGGTTGGGTTAAATTCTGGTCTTTCTGGCATAGAAACTTGAGGGAAGTAGAGCTTGAACATTTAGCGCTCTTTCTAAGGTAAGCTTATTTGGAACTGTGCTTAGTCGCCTAAATATAAACATGCAACCGTCTTGTAATTATATTATAACGTTCCGCCAGTAGTAACACAAGTATCGTTAAATATGTGCTTCAAGATGATTATTCAGGTGATTTCATCGTTTTAACACATCCGATAATTTCTCGTTTATTACCATCATTTAAGACACGACCCTGCGCAGCCATATACCCGAACCATTGCTTTTCTATTGGAAGGTAGTTAAATTTTTTGTTACATCAAGAAATTTGACAGATGGTGCTATAAACGGAGAAGACGATCCTGAAAAAGCGAGCAATCAGTCGGTATGGTCCGTCGAGGGAACCAGTCAGTGTGTTGGTGCACTCAGGCAAGGAAACTAGTATAAAAGGACAATTGTAACTACCTTGTTCATAGTTTATTTTTCAATCAAATTCATTATCAAAGAAATTGAGATTTTATACCTTGTGATGTGGGCTTAACCACTTCAAAGTTTGATGCGCATATAACGAATTGGATGCTGATCAACCGAGCAATCAGTGAGTCGATACGCTCCGTTGAAGGAAACAGTCAGTGAGTCTATAGACTTATACCTTCAACGCAGTAAATATACATACTTCGTCGATGGTAAGCAGTGTAAATGGACATGTGTAGTCACCTCGGTTAAATGTTTATTTTTCAATAAAGTTCAGTATCAAAATAATGAGACTGTAGGCCTTTTGATACGGGATTGCACACAGGCCAAAACGCTCATATAATCAATTGACTATGGGGACATTTCGTAAACTTCCTTTTATCGTCTTCAAAAGACGTTTTACCACGTCATTAAGACTACTCAAGACCTGATAAGAGCTATCAGACTGTTTGCCGGAGTAGACTGAAATAAACTGAAACTTTGTTTTTATGCCGTATTTATTTGGTTTACCTATGATATAAACTTTGCGTTTCGAGCCACGAAACACGAAACGAAACAGCCACGAAACACAATTAAATTATCCTTTCTCGGCACATCTTTGCACAGCGAATAGGCTTTTAAAAGTTATCCTTGCATCATGTGCCACAATCTGAGTTTAGTAGGTGCCTAGCTCTCAATTACCTAAGTCTAACCAAATCTAAGGCACCGTTCTTAAAAAAAAGTTGATAATTCATTGTTAGTCGTAGCATCTTTTCGTAGATCTGATCGGTGACGCCTGATTTTATAAAAATGATGTGTGAGGCTCTCAACATTCCTATCTATATCCTATCCTATCTATCCGATATCCTATTTCTATCACTCCTATCTATATCTATATATATTTCCTGTTGAAATAATCAACAATTGCAGGAGCACTTTTATTTCTACAACGTCTATATCGATCACTTCACGTTCTTATTCAACGTTGCTTATACCTATTGCATTTGTTTGGTTTTACAACAAATAAATTCGAAATCTCATGAGAGAAAGCAAACTGGAACATTCCAGCGGAGTCTTTGCCAACGACTCAACATTTGTTGAGATCTTACAAGCTCAGCTCAATGTTATAGATTATGTCCTTACAGCGCTCAACGGAGGAAAATTTGACTGAATTTTTAGAACATTTTAGAATTAGGAAATTTTGTAGGACTCTGTCAAAGTGTCTTGTAAAAAAAATTTGTTGTACCGACCTGTAGAGAACATTAACGATTATCAGAAGATTCCTTTGAACGTGCAGAAAATTCCTTATTTCGCCAATACTATCTTGATCATTTTGGATTATCAGAACCCCGGTTGATGCCTTGAAAATAACCAGAAAAGCATGGCATTGCTCATATAAAAAACATTTTTAGGAACATTAGTTTTCTTCTACACTTGTTCGCTAAAAGGCTTTATATAATCATTAATTTTTTTTTTTTGACTCAAATTTTGACCGAATTCAGCCATTGGTTCCAGCCAAGCGTTATATCTTTTATACGGAAATGCAGTACCAGTTTCAGAGGAACGTTTCACTTGGCTTGCAATCAAGAAATATCGTTTTGGGTGTTTCTGCAAAGATGAACGGGGTGTCGGTTTCACAGGCCTCTGTATATGATATGGTTTGACCAAATTGACTGATAACTTTTCCAAAAATACAATTTGCTAGAATGTTAATTCAAATATTAACATAAGGTTTGATATTACTGATGTTAATCTTAGGAAAAATATCACCCTAGACCACCCTTTGGTTATTCATCAAACATAATAATTTGTATGGCTCTGCATTAGAGGTTTTCCGACAAAGATGCAAATATTACTCGTTTTTAAATCCCGTCCTGTCAAACACGATGGCGCAGGGCAATCCGGGACGCGAAATGGGACTTTTTGAAATGAGAAACTACTTTCACTTCATGTAAATATTTAGGGGTTAATACTGACAATCTGTACATGGTGATCATAGTCATCTACACTGAATCTTCAGGGGTTAACATTGAACATTTATATGAACACGAGTTAAAGATAATTTAGAAAATTGTAAATATTGGCGCCATTTTTAATTCAAAAATTATTTAATAGGATTTGTTGGATTTTTAATCTCAATGAAAAAGGATAGAAAACTTCTTTCACGTCATAAAAGAAAAGCTGGTTTACACAATTTTCATAAACACAGATCCTTACACATTTTCGTTTAACATTATAAGAATTAATCGCACCCCAGAAAGACAACTTACACTGCCATGGCATTGAATTTTACATTGTCTCGAATAGTTTATAATCGAGAAGAGAAATCCGAGTATCTGATGGATTTAGTAACATAAACAAGAGATAAGGAGACAAATATTGAATTCGTCATGCAGACTGACAACACTTCGTATGTGAGCACGTCATCGACACTCATCAGCCCAGCGACCCAAATTTTTGACCGCCAAACAAACGTCTCCACTGGAAACAACCAAAAAACGCAACGACCCAGCGCAACTTGATACCTCGCCGACCCACACATGAACGCCCGTTTGGCCCGCAATGTGTTTCTTTGAGATCAGACATCTCGCATTCCATCCCGCCACCCGCACCGACTCCTGTCTAGTGCATCAGGGGGCGGCAGGTTGATATGCCCTGTGGCTAGTACGAAAATCCGTGAGTGCACCGTACACATGTTTGCGAGCGGGGTGCGGGGACAGGGGTAGCCAGCATCTGGCTGTGGACCACAAGCAGCCAAAGATATTTTCGAATGTGTCGGCATGTATGCGATGGCAAACAACCCAAGCACCACGGCAGGCCGAAGACGTAGTTCTGGAGGTCGACGAGTGGTTCACGGTGGGCGCAGAACCGCTCACCAACTCGGGATGGCACCACAGGCTAGTGGATGGATGGACCGGTGGCGCGACGATGTTGAGCTGGTGTGGTGAGCGCCTGCTGCAAGAAATGGGTCGCAGCCACACACACGTCGCAGTTTCCAACAATAATCAACTCGGGTTGTTCTTTGCGCGCTATTCGCCCGCTCCGCCCCCGAATCAAGTTCACGTCGAGGCACCAAGGAAGGGAACGACCTGCTCAAGTCGTGGCGCGACGGAACTCCTGGCCGGCTGCTTCGACACGACGAAGAAGGAGGCGAAGAAGACAGACACGGAACAAGAAGTTCCACAGCAAGGGTAGCATTTTCACCCAGCGCCGACATTCCAACACCCTCCGCGAAACAGTGAACACGAAGTGGCAGTGCGTTACAACGAATTTGTTGATTTCTTGGAAATTCTAGAGAGTGAAAGTTCAAGTGCATTGATAGTGTCTTGTTCGAGTCGTTTCGCTGAATTGCCAGTAGAAGAACGCAAGGGTGAGTTCCTTATCTAGTCCTTTTTAGCTTTAAGCAGTAGACAATTGTCAGACTAGGAAGCGCAGCTGCTGCAGGGACAACGGCAGTTGACAAAAGATCTTTTTACCAGCCCCCCAGCAAATTGTTGGTGCAGGGGCGACTGTTGGGTGGCAACCACCTGTTGCTGTGCAGAAAACAATTCGTCACTTCCTGCCTTTCACTCGCGGAATTTTCATACTCGTGCATTGCATGCAACAGTTTATTGCGAATTTGATCCGCATGCTGTAATCCTGCATGAACCAGTGCATAACTTAAATTTCAGGAGATTCCTTTACTTTTCTTCAGGTGAAAATTATTTTCTAGTGAGTTATCCTGCAATCGGATACGTTTGTGATGCCACCAACACATTGCAACCATCAGCCTATCAATCATCCATATCCTGTCCCTTTGAATTCGCCTGTTGAGTAGCGTCTTCCCCTTGCGTTTGCCACTCGAAATGAGGGATCGGATCTCAGGCAGGCGAACGGGCGCACATTTTGCGTCGTGCTTTGGAGTTTTTGTCTTCGTCTTCCCAGTCGAAGGCCCACTTAAGGAAAACACGTTTTTGGGCGCATGTGGGATAGCGGTGGTGTGGTGGTGGTGCGTAGATCACATGCGATAATTTCGTTTACGATGCGAGGGTTGTCTTCGAAGAAAGGAAGAAGGTGCAGAAGACCCCTTGTACGGGTCATAAAAAATTCTGCGTGCATGAGCGGATAACGAGGATCACAGTTAATGGAATAAGTATGAGGGTATTGGTTTTGCGTCTTCGTGTATATTTAGCCTGGTTGCTAGTGAATATCTGCTGGGTTTTCGCATAAATAACGAGCAATAGAATGCATTTTAAAGAAAGTTAAAGTATCAATTCTGCAATGCATATACCCGGGTCCGAAGAAGGGATTCAAAGAAAGAACCAAACAAAATGCTAAACAATATTTCTAAAATTAATCTATATTTGAAAATAACACAATTACAAAAGAAAAATTGAAAACATGATTAAGTACACTTATTTTATTTTATTTTTCAAGCTTTCATTCTTGAGGACCTTTTGTTGCCCTTCGTTTCCTCGCGCAAAGCTTACTGACAGCAGTCATAATTTTAGTGATTTGCCTACATACCAAAGAATCAGTATCGACTGAACTGTTTATACTGAACTGAATAGTCAAAGCTAGATATTTTTAAGGGATAGTCCTTATTCGCTCGTACCCGCAGCTTTTCATTGTTGACTATTCCTGTAATGCGCGACATCAACATCCTTAATCGCGACTTGAAAAATATTTTTTTCTTGATATACTCAATTAATAACAAACAATTCCAGAAAAACCTGTTTTAATGCATTTTTGGCACGCGACCACAGTATGGTTTTCCATATAGATCATTTCGATAGAATTGACAATGATTTCTTGGGTCCTTGCCCCTACGGCATAAAATCACCCTTGATTGATTGATTTACTGTCGGGGATGGTGCACGTCAACCCTTACAGGTTTATTGTGCCCCCGCTTCCGGTGCGCCTCAAGCAGATCGATCTTCCTTAGAAAGTCAATGATCTGCTTCGGCCTCAGGCGTCCCAAATCCTCCTCGACAAGGAAATAGCTTCCCAAACTGTCTCTTCTCCAGCGGGACAGTGCGTCACCCTTATATTTTACGATTGAAGCTAGACTTACTTTTTCTGAAGCCCGTTTTTCTTCAAGATTACTTCCAGGAAAACTTGAAGACCTTGGTGGACTTCCCGGGTCGGGTAGAATCCAGGTCCTGCATATTTCTAACCAAATTTACATTTTCCTAACCTTTTCTCTGGGCACTCTGAACTTGAGTTCAGGCAACTGACACATCTCGAGGAGTAGATATGAACGATGAACTGTTGAAAATGTATATGTTTTGAGTAATATTATTTTTAATAGCTGAATGTCGTGACATAAATTAACCAAAAAAAATTATTGAAATTGCAATTTTATTGATAAAATTGCATATAAAAAACATTTCAAATCGTCGTCTTGCATTACCAAAAACTTTAAAATTTTGTGTATACAAAGTACACATTCTAATAATGCAACTGAATCAAAAACAATCAAAACCTGATGTATATGGCCCATACTCTTTTACGTTAGTCACTTCACATACTGACTTCAAATTTTTACAGTTCAGAATCCATCAGTTGCTTCCAAACGATTAAAACTAACAAAAAGCGAAGGAGTCCATTCAAAACAGAGCAATAAGAAGAATCATCGGAACACTAAGACATTGTAACACTTTTAATCAAACATGCTTTCAGGAGTACCTAAACGTAGAAAACGTTCCAATCCCTGAAGAATAGAAATTTTTTGAAAATCTTTAGTATAACACGGCAAATTTAAAACAAAGCAATTTACAAGGATCCAAAAATGAAGTTTTGCCACCCGGGCTTCAAATTCTTCTAGAAGTTTATTGCTTGGATATGTGTTTCTAATATCGACCTAACAATTCGCCTGGGTTCCTACCGAGCCTTTGATCATGGAATCGAAACGTCGTGGCTCATTTTAAAGTGCATGTTCCTCGAAGGGAATCTTGCATCCATCGATTTTCAAACCGATCAATATACGAACATTCAAGTAGTGTTCTACAAGTAGCAACAAATTTGCAAGTTCAAATATCCCCTTCGAATTGGCCCCTCTGATCGATCCCCTTCGAACTGGCCTCTCTTTGATGATATGCACTTTTACTGCAGGCAGTTTTCAGTTTAAAATGGACTTTTTAAACGCCTTTTGCTGGTGTAATCCCACCTTTGTATCATCTTTTTTTTTTTGAAAACCATTTTCAGACGAGTGTCTCTTTCGGTTCAGTAAGTGAAAAAGAGTCATAGGTTACGATGTCTAAAGAGTAAGGTGCTTATCGTATTATTGTATTGTTATACTTCACTGTGCGATGGAGCGATGTTTTTATCGATTGATTCGCATAAATGACATAAATCTTTTACTAAGATTCCTGAAGTGTCGATCGTTGAAAACGCGTCGTTGTCAAATTTTTTGATTATTTCTTTTTAGTAGATGATTAAAACTGAAATGAAAACCAACGAGAAAAAAATCATAAAGTGAAAAATTTTAGACCGTGCAAACTACAGACACCTTATTTACTCTACGACTAAAATGGCTGGAACATGCCACGCAGTTCGAAGTAAACCTTTAAGCATAATAATGATGTCAACCTTCATAAAGTTCTTTTGAGACATCATTTTGACGTCAAGAACCGGTTCAATCGGTGTCGTCTGTCTTCAGCTAAAAGGCAATAGTCAATATGAACTAGTTCAAATGATATTAGTGTTAGAAACAGGTTGGAAATTCTGTCAATCTCAGCTCTCCTTTGGTTATTTCTCTAATAGCAATTCTTTCAATTCTCCATACAATAAACATATTGAACATGTATCAAAATTAACCACACTACATTCATAAAAATTGTAATAACCTGTGGAGTACACGCAAAATCGGTAACTTACAATGAACTCATCGACTGCCGAAATGGCTAAACGGGCTGAGTTACTTATTTATAATGCTATCTAATTTTCTTATCGCAGTATCTTCTAACGCACACAATAGCATGATATCCATATATAGTAATGGGTTAAATATATGCTTGCTTTAGATGAAAACAGATTACCCCCACATTCCTCCATAGCCCATTTATCTAGGATTCACCGTCCGCATTAACACTGCAGAAAAGTATTCGCAATATCAATGGTATTCAAACTATCGTAAGGAGGTTAAGTGTGTGCCTGATCTGTTTTGACAGTAGAATAGAGTCAATGAACACTTCTTTCATCCTTACTCTGTAGTACAGAGAAAGCAACATTAATTATTCATTCCTGATTCACTTTAAAAATTGTTGTAACGTAAGCATCAGTTACAATTATTTACCAGCCATATTCATCAGCTTTTGAAATATTTATTCAAATTATAATCGATTCTAAACGTGTTACTATCTACAAGGATATAAATTTGCAAGAGTGAAATCGATTCTCCAATATTCCCTTTACGTAATCGCAGTCTGGAAGTACTTCATTGAAAATTGATTGCAGCCATAAATTATTTAATTGCAATTTAGCTATCAATTTAAGTTTGTGTTGTTAAACTGGACTTTTAAATGTGAAAAAGGATCCATTGTTTCGTCAACTGGTCAACTAGACTTTTTCGAAGTGGGAATAAGAATGTATTTCCTGTAACTGTAAGTTATTCATTGGACAATGAATTATTTGCTAATTCAAATCGAGAGATTCGAGATTCATTATTAGCTTTACCATTCTTAGCTTCAAATAAATTTTTTCGTTGTCCATTGTTAAATTATAATTGCTGTTAATCATTAAAAAAATTATAATTAAAATGACGAGCACTAAAATTTTACATGAATTTTAGTGGACGAAATTAATAATAATTAATTTTATCACTCACATACGCATATGAGATGTCGATTTCCTTTCGTCCCTTTTGTAATTTCAATTCACCTTATTTCTTACTTCAATACCTGTTGAAATATATCAAACAACCAATACAAAAGCATTGAAATCAACACAAAGATCGGTCCCAGCACGCATACAGGTGACCAAGAATGCCATTGACTGTACCTTCCTTACGAAAACGTTTCACATGTTAACCAGACTCTCTCCCACATTGTGTGCCCTTGGAAGACGAAAAACTATATCCACAAACGACCCCTACACTAACTTCAATAATATACAAGAAAGGAAAAGGGGTTCGGCCCTGTTGGTCGGTCGGTAGATTGTTCGTCGTATATCATGAAATGTAGAAGGATGCCATTCTTGAGTTTGACCTACAAAAAAATGAATTTCGTCGATTTTTCCCTCTTCACCTTGTTGTCGTCGGTATCGTTAAGCTGCATGTTAATTTTCTGCTTCTTCGGAGTTTATGTGTCGTTTTTCGTAAATTTCTTGGGCTGAACGATTTTCACCCCAATACCTTGTCCGACGAAATGAATCTTTCCTTTAGATTCTTTCTTGGGTACCATGTGACGTAGTCATAAAACAAATTATCAGCGCACACTGAAGTGAAGACGATATAAGGTTTTTCCACCCACCAAACCCGTGTGTGTCTTGCAAATGGGATATCAGATACTTTATTTTTGAGAAAAGGGTCTTATTGAAACAGTAGTGCATGAATAAAATTGGACAGATTTAAAAATTTGAAGAATAAATATTCACTGAATAATTACAAATAGTAAAATGTTGGCATTTCATTGTGTTGGGTAACTTATTCGATTCATTCTAAGGATTCATCTTATCATTTTAAAATCAAGAAAGCAAACAACCTTACAAAAGTATTGACTTGACAGAAACATGGAATTGTTAGAAGGTAAGCTTAAGACATCCTTGAGATTAGTTCGCAAATTCTCCATTGGATTCACACTCAGTTATTTTGGTATGATTCTGAGATGTCCAGGCAAATAAAAAACAACACAATACGCTTATCTTGCTTACCATTCTTGCACAATACGCTCACTACTTTTGGGATCATTGTCTTGTTTAAACATAAACTTGTCGCTTAAATCCGATGTCTAATAAACCGTCCCTTATCAATTCTTTAAAAAAATTTTAAAAAAATAATTTTATCCATGGCACCTTTGATAGAAACCACACTCCGCCCTGCCCACATGCAACTCTAGCCAATTTTGACAGTGTAATAACAAACAGTGATAACATCCCTAACAATTTCCCGATCTTACTTGATTGGATCAAAATCATCAGAAATTTGTTTGTATTGGGAAATATTTTAAGGTGTAATAAGCAAATACTGTCAAAACACTTGAGATAAAACTAAATACAATCATCAATCTGCTGTTGTTTGCTCTATCTCTTTCTGCAAGAAGTCAAATGTGAGTGTGTGGGCCCTTTTGTGCTTAGGCGAAGCTATCACGGATCCACTGTTCCTTTACATTATTCATCTAGCTGTAACCAAGATCGCTAGCTACTGAAGAAAATGTTTTCGAGGAACACATTGCGTTTATTTGCCCGTTCTATTGCAATCTTGCAAACAACTATTGCTAATCTCTTACACATACCGTTATATCTTTGTCTATCCATTGATTTGTCCTTGCAATTCTGCAATGTAACCCAGGCTTTTCAGCGTCTTCTTAGACGCTGAACTGTCTCTACGCTTAAATCTTTCTTGATTAGGGAAACCAACCTGTCTGACTTAGGTCGACCTTCACCTAAACATGAACGTTTTTCATCACCAAGTTATACCGCTGAAATTTAAGGATTATCCTTTATGCGTCTCGGGATGTGCTATTCTGCTGTCTGGTTTAAAATTTTCGGGTAGCATTTTCTGAGTTTATACTTCCACTGTCTGCTTCCATTCATTACAATCTAGTCTTAATTCTACAAAATGGTAGTACTACAGTTGACGCAAAAGGAACATAGAGGACTGTAGTGGGATTTGTAGATGACATGGATTGTTGATTGAAGCGCAGACTTATAGACCAATATCTTATGAACAATTTGGTATCACATGGCATTAGAAAGATTAAGAGGACGTTAGTACCATATGATTTGAATGGAAAATTCAAAAAAGTTCGAAAATAACAATGAGAACGGGTCATCAGGTGGGTTTTATAGGTATTTTACATGTATAACATTATCGAAATCTATTTGGAAGTTCTCGAAATCCAGACTGCCTTAAAAACATTAAATCGCTTTCCTTGAATCATAGGACAGTTTAGCGGCAGCACAAAAAAGAGACATCGAAGACGGTTACTTATCGAGGTGGCCGTCTTCTGTAACAGCAGTGTACACGCTACATCGTCTCAATGACACCCGCTCCTGCGTAACATCCTTGTCAAGTCTAATGCTTTGATTTACAAACATGCGAAACCAAACGTATTGGCTCATTGAAGGTATTTAATGCCATTCTCTAGTGTTGTTAGCGTACCAAAAACCGGTGGTTTGAAAAAAAGGCAGAAAACGGCACTGGCTACCGAGTGAACTGACCTTAGCCCACCCAATTTTGAACGCTTCAAAAGCTGAAAGAATTTCTTCCGCAAGAAGAAAAGAAGAAGAATTCCTTCTTCAACGAAATACAAATCGTCTCATTCGGATGCTGAATTAGAGAAGATCCGCTGATCATAACTCAAGTACTTTCAGTGTCTGGCAAACGGGTAAAGCAAGAGAGCACAGCAGATCTGAATTATACGAAGGACTTGTAATCAGTTTTGTTTTCTTATTAATTTTAGTATAACTTTTGAAATTCAAAAAAATGTACTCTGCTTTTGCGACAGCTCTCTTATAGCCTCTACAAAAATATCCTCGTACAGAAATAAAGACCGTTTTTTATTGGCTTTAAAATAAAAAAAGTTGTCATATACATAATCGCTGAACTCCTTTTTAAAATTTATCCGAACGTATAACTGATGAGGAAGCTCGTTCAGGCTCTTTAAATAAAAAGTAATCCGGAAGATGCATTATCAGAACCCACGCCCTCTATATAACTGGCTTCTGATGATGAAAATTATGCTTGCATTTTACGTTTTATTGGAATACCAAAACGCACTTCGATGAAATCTATATTCTTAGGAAACCAACCCCACCGTTTACTCCCACGGTTATCTTACAATGCTACCGAGTTAAAAAAGTCGAGAGGTGCATAAAAAAATTGTTTTCGTTTTCCAATTGCTACTGGCAAATATTGGCATTATGTATGTTACCATCTAAACAACTCTTTCGTGATAAATCTCCAAATCTTTCGAAAGAACAAACAAACGGAAACAACTTCGTAAAGGAATCAAATGGAAATCTACACTCGGTTTATAAATTCCATGTCTGTTCCTTAGGCTATTATTTATGGTAAACTTACATATGAACGATGGCCACATTAATACCAGTTACACAGCCTACAAATGTCGAGGCTGCCTATGAGGATATGTTTAAAGAAATTACACGGAAGTTGTATGGTGAAGAAACAGGTAATGGACTTCATACACTTGGAACACCCGTAGCACATATTGCAACAACCGGACCTACTGCGCCGGAGGGAGAAAGGTCTTTCACTACTTTGGTAAGTTTTATCGTAAGCGAAATGAAGTTGTATGTTCACATGCTTATACGATTTCAATCATAGGGCATCATCAATATATCCATTGACTTTCAGTTGATATTTCTCGGCTTTGTAAAAAATCCTGTTTTTCCATTCGTATAATATTAAAAAATCATTTCTTTTCAGATGTCCGATCGTTCTCTAACCACTACAATCGAATATGATCAAAATGGTAGCGTGGAAACGTCAACAGCTAACAATTTCAAAACCGAGGATCATCTCACCACGGCTTTTGGGTTGGCCGCATTAATGCAAAATGGATTTCCAGCAACTGGAACAATTTTGAATGCGCAAACGTTAGTAAAACCCAATTCGAATGTTACTACAACCTCAACGACAGCTCCGTCAAATACTATTAATGTTGTTGCAAATACATCGGCCGTGAATGCGATTGCCAATGCAGGAGATAACAATGATCAGCAACGATGGACAACAACAACCACTGCGGGAGAGATTATTGCATGGCCTACAAATGGCGGTACCAGCGGCGGAAAAATGGCGTCCTTCAACGGAACACAAAAGGCTGTTAAAACGATCAAAAATCGCAATACAAATAATGTAGAACAACATAATGAAACTGCAACTGTCTATCATCCTGCAAATAATACCAATACAGTGGTAGTTCAAACGACAACAACTCCTGTAAACAACCAAACGCCAAATAGTCGTAAGAATAAGAATTCCCAAAGTAATCATACCCAGACACAGCAAGCGACTACCAACCAAGTTCAAATTCAGAAGCGCTACTCGTGTAGTCATTGTCCTTATTCAACCGATCGGCGAGACCTCTACACTAGACATGAGAATATCCATAAAGAGGAAAAGCCATTCCAATGCTATGCGTGTCTCAAACAATTCAATCGGGCAGATCATGTGAAGAAACATTTTTTGCGCATGCATCGCGAACTGACCTACGACATAAATAAAACTCGTAGGACAATAGTAACAGAACAGAAGCCCGTAATCTTCACACAACGTACCAATAATCAATCCCAAGCACAATCTCAGCCTCAGCAGCAACAACAACAACAGCAACAGCAACAACAGCCGCAACAACAACAAATTACAAACACTTTCATCACTACACAAAGACCAACAACCCTTCAGGATTCCACCAGTTTGAGTATAGCGCAAACAATTGAAAGTGTTGCTACGGCCCAAATAACCCAAACTCCACAACTGAAGCAAGAAAAGCCCAGCGACGATGATAAGCCGCCGGTGAAAATAAAGCGCGAAAAACGATTCAGTTGCTGCTATTGTCCTTGGACTGGAGCCGATAAGTGGGGATTGAAAAGGCATTTAAATACACATACAAAACCATTTATATGTATGCTATGTGATTATAAAGCCGCCAGATCGGAACGTTTGGCAACGCATGTCCTGAAAGTTCACAACAAGAAAGCCTGTAATAAATGCTCGTTTCTGGCTGAAAATCAAGAGGAGTATCAAGCGCATGTGAATGAAGTGCAGTAAGTATTATCAATGTTTGACTATTTTTTGGTAGAAGGGATCATATAAAGAGACTGCAAAGTTTTCAAATATCTTATCGCGGAAATGTTAACTGAACTGTTCCTTTAAATTTTTTTTTTATCGAATTATAAGATCTCTTCTCCATTAATTTAGTTTACCAAAACTATCAACTAACTAACATTTAAAGTAAATCTAACTTATCTCACTAACTGTATCACAGCCCACATGATCAAAGGCCTTCAAGGAATGCTAACGGTAACAATAGTTCATCAAATGTGTTGAGAACCATCGGGAATACCCTAGTTACAACTAACAATCAAATAAACAATTTCCAAAATCCAACAACATCTTTCGGGTAATTCAATGTTTTCTGAGTGTTTGTGTTGGTTTTTTTTTTTTTTGTTTTTGTTGTGTTCCATTACAACCTTTTCAAAATGAACCGTTATGATTTCAATGTTGTCGTCTTATTTCTCTTACAGAAAGCAAAATTGCATCGAGAAATGCACCTAAATTTACAGGCAGGATGTTTTATTTCCGCTTCAAAGATGTTTGCTTCCTCGCTTATTATATTCACTCTCTCTCTCTCTCTCTCACACACACACACACACACAGTTAATGGCGCTAAATCTTTAAAGACTCGGAGCGATCCAACATAATCTACTAATGGAACCTTTTTTGTGATTTCATTCAACGAATTATGCGCACCATTATTTTGTATCTGCAGAGATACAATAAAAACTCTGTGGGTTGGCGCTTCCAAGGTGCTTTCAAGTAGGTTCCTACAGTCCCTGCAGCGTTTGAACGAGGATGTTCCTCAGGAGACATATTTTTCTTGTCTGTGCTAACAGTAGACACCATTTTCCTTGAGTGTTGAAACACTACTTATCTCACAAAATATGCATGATTTTTTCATGGAGATTTTTAGCTGTTGACGTTGCCAAATGGCCGCGTGATCCTCATGATTTTCTTATGTTGCTAGTGTATTCATTCGTTGAACATCGTCTCCCCTGTCAACTGCTGGACCAACATCTAGAATTGGCAAGAATTGTGTCATCCAATTGTAACTTCTTCCCGAAAAAGTACTTATCCCTTTATTATACTTGACATCATCACGGTTCATATGAATTTGTTCATACCATACGTTAATACTCACCCTATACATGTTTAATATGATCGCAGAACAATCCAAACAACAGCTACAAGTGTAGCAATATACACAACGAATGATCCATTAGGTAATGGTAATAATGGAAATGGAATACAGGAGATCATTGTGAATCCAACATCAATGGTTGGTTGGAGGCTCAGTGCGACGGGGTCTCTAATACCGCCAACACATTTAACGGGCAACGAACAAACTGGCGTACTAACAACAAATAATTCAAATCAAAAACGCGGAGCCGAACGGCTCTTCCAATATTTGGAGGCAGATGGAAGTGATCCTGAAGACTATACGCGGTATATAATATTACTTAAAAATATCACGAACTTTGCATAGTTCATTTTTGTGGATTGTTTTGTTGTATTGTATTATTTTGACCAGCGCACTGTTTCTGTTCTAACCGTTGGAATATTTTTTATGAATTCACTCGCATTTTTGCAATGTATTCTATGTAACCCTTTGGCCTTTTGTTTCAAGTTGCTCAGAAAAGTTTTCTTTTATTTGATTTAATCATTTTGGGCTTAATGTTCTCATTCGCATACTATCTGAATTTTAGTCGTTTAATAACTAACGAAAATTTTGCGATTATTGCAGCCAACTTAAAATGGAAGCGATAAGTCGTAATACAGCATCTGTCGCTCAGGATTTTCATAATGCGGGAGGCGTAGAAAAAAATCGAACAAATTCGATCGTAAGCAGTCGAAGTAACTATGAGGCTATGATGAAATTCATTAAAACTAATGATTTAGCCGCTAGCATGAAATCAGCATCGATGATTTTAAATAAAAACAATCGCTCTCCGACTAATGTGCTGAATTCAATGCATGTAGCTTCAACGAAGGAAGACATAAAGGCGATGTCAACATTCTACGAGGGTAGATACAAGGAAAATGCGAAGCAGCACATTAAATCGCCTCCCGCTTATCATAATAGAAAACTACTTGACGTGAAAAATTGTAAATTAAATGGACAACAATCTAAAGGACATCGCCTAAATTATTTGACTCAACAGGACAAGGAAAATTCAAACTCAATTTTCACAAATATGGAATATGAAAGTAATAGTGCAAGTGCACAATTTCAAAACTATGTCAAAGAAATTATAAACAAATACTATGCAGAAGTGCCACTGTTATGCTCTGAGCCGATTGTGAAACCCAATATACATGCAATAACCAATAAATTGAACAGTCGTCTCAAGGATGAGTCAAAACATTTCGAAAAGATCAATAACAACATTCCAAAGGCAGCCGATACTGGAATGGATGAGGAAACCCGTAATTACGTTGAATATCTTAGTAAGAAGAAAGACATCACCATCACATTCACCAACGGCACACCAGCGAGTATTTGTCTTCAGTCTACATCGCCTATGGAGACAACCCTCTGCAGCTCTAACGACAGACGAAAGAGGAAACAATCAAAGCCACAGAAAATCACACGGCCAGATATTATGACAATACTGAGAGACAAATACCTAAAACGTTTGGTCGATCCACGTCTTTCCTGTGCTAAGTGCATCAATACGTCATTGGGAAACCACATGATCCTATTCCCATACCACACAGCCGGCTCACTTGCCCTACATCGATTCTGGCGGCATAAGTCGCTCAGCCAGAAATGTAAACTATGCAACAAATTCTTCAAACGACCGTACAGCTACAAAATTCACATGATTCGAGAACACAATAAGAAAAAGTGGTATACATTCTCCAGGAGATTAACAAACCGAGGACAAGTATAAACCAGACACTTAATTTCCTGATATCTTTATTAATTTATGTTTAGGATTATTTAAAGACGAAGCTTTAAACGAAACGATAAACTTATTCTTACGTTTAACTAAACTGAAATCTCAAAGACTATGCTATATTTTTAGGAACATTTTCTCTCATCCAATTCCCTTAATCCTTAAACCAGTAAATTCCAGAAAAATTCTTACCGCTCATTTCACAATTTCACATTAATTGCATTCCTCGAAGAAACAATCATCAATGATAGTTATGAATCCTTCGTTATTTTATTTGCTTGTGTTGTACCTGATAATCAATTTCATTTTTGTTGTAATTTGATCGTTTGCATTTAAAAAACAAAAACATTTTCTAAATAGCGAACTACCTTTTTGAAAACCAAGATTGTACATGTACAACTTATTAAAATCACTATCTCAACTGTCTGTTGTATTTCTGTAGAGAAATCAATGCTAAATTTAAAATGAAAAGATTTTTAATTATGATATAAATCCAACAAAAACAGAAAAAAAAGACGTAAAAATGAAATTAGCCGTAAGAAAACTGATAAAAATGAAATAATAATGTATCAATAAAAAGTAAATATTAAATAGGTTTGTAAAAATTAGTATTTGTTGTTTTGTTGGTAAAAAATTGAATCGCGAAAGTTTTAAATATGCTATGCAATAGTTGTGGTTGCTGTGTATATATTCCAGATTTTTTTTAACTGAAATACTGGCGGTCTATCGAAGAAGAAACAGGAAAAGGAAAAGATCTACGAAATGCAAAATAACCACCATTCCAATTCATTTGCTATGAAATCGATCGTTTTAGTGTTGTTAGCGATCTTCTGGATCTCCTGGTAGTCGATGGCGTTGAACACCTTTCTGTAGGCATTTTTATATGAATACTAAACGTCTACCATCCCTCATAGAAGTGTGTTGAGACCTTCACGTTCAGTGAAGCCTATTCGGAAGACATCGCAGCAGAGTAAATTAGTAGAGTCTCTTCCGCGATGCTGTACCTGAGATAACTGGTGTAGGTGGAGAGACGAGATACACAGTTTATCGCATTAGCATACCAGGCAATGTTTAAGCCGGCGGTATTGTTTATCGCAGGGCGAAATCGATCCTCCTCCTTGCCAGAGAGAGGGGGAAAAAATCTACCTTCGAAGACACAGGCGTACATTGCATCCTGTCTTTCCTAACACTACAACATATTTTAGCGTTAGGGCAGGTCAAGGAAGAATGATTGTCTACTTTGCCAATCCTCTTTCACTGGGACCCGGAGTTCACTGCGAGTCCTACTCACAGGGTGTTAAAAGGCTTCACTTTCCGATACCTCAAAAAGAAATTGATCATATTTTGTTCTTCAGTTTGATAATATAAAGATATGTTAAATATCGGGGAAGTAGATTCTTCGTCGCGGATGCCAGTGAATAACCTACAAACATCACAGCAACAGAGTTTAAAAGTTCACTTAAGAAAAATCTCCAACTACAACCTTCTTGACGTTACAATGCTATAAATCAAAATGCATGCTTTTGTTTCCTTTCTTTTACATCGTTTATTTTATTCGCAAAATTAACTTAACATATTATAGGGTCACATTTAAAGGTACCCTACGCAGCATTCATCAGACCACAAAGCCAATCGCCTTCACTCTACCTTGCGTCAAAAACGACCACTGCAATTTATAGAAAACTTTTGAACAGCATCCTTTATTAACTATGAAAGATAAAACTTACATCGCTTGGTTCGCTTCTTGTACATAATTCGGTAACCACATTCCCGGCATCGAATAGGATCTCGCGGGCGCATTTCGTTTTCATGGTGGCATTCTGCAATAACAATATGAAAAATATTCTCGTTTACAATTAGTTATCGCTTACCTCCACATACGTAAACCATTGCCGTCTTCAGGACGGACTCCTTGGATGGGGTATCAGACATTGTTGATTTCTATGAAAAAGTTATTTAGTTTCACTGCAAACAAAATACCCCGAATTGACAACAACGGGTCACCTAACCCCACAAAGCCTGCTGTCATAATCTTTCTCTTGAATATCCATTCAGTGGCTCTCAAACTGGTACTAACATCTCATTTCACTCGAACGATTCTTACGAATTTCTTAAATAAGATTTCAAGAAGATAACTTCTGTTGTTGTTTAGTGTGTCAATTTGATGTGAAGTGATTACCCACTTCAGTTGAGTCCTTTTAAACCGTTCTTTGACGATGTCGACTAATTCCGTTTTAAAGGTAAATTCGAATTGTCTTTACGGTACCGATTCATTCAACTGACCGTTTCATATTCTATTTAGCTCGACATCGATGAAATCGAATCAGATGATTTGCCGCTCAAAATATCGGCATTAACCCATGCAGCACGGGTGGGTCAGATTAAGTCGAAAAGTTGTCTAGGACCAGCTGAAGAAACTGCACCTGAGGACGCAATTGAACATTATGATGAGAAAAAAGAAAATGATTCAAAAGAATTAAATTCACCAAAGACGAAAATGAATGAAAATGATTCTTCGGCATCGCTGAAAGCCGGCAGAGTGAGTGCTGAATTCCTCATCTTGTCCCCATCAATAATCCTTTAATATTTTAGCTAATAGATTATGAGATATATGACAAATATGCTTTTCACAAGCTTGCTGAGAAACAACGTCGGAATATAATGCGCAAAGAGCTCGAGGAAAAACGCAAGCAGCTTCTCGTTCTGCAAAACCAAAAACAACTTCAAGACGTTCAAAATCAAAGCCACGAAGAGTCTCCAAATGATATCAAGTCGAAAATCGAGCAATTGATCATTCAGGAAG
Organism: Stratiomys singularior; assembly: GCA_954870665.1. NCBI lineage: Eukaryota > Metazoa > Arthropoda > Insecta > Diptera > Stratiomyidae > Stratiomys > Stratiomys singularior. The sequence goes on from OX940881.1 coordinate 12,477,940, forward strand.
CAGAGAATGTTGCATCAGCTCTAACAGCTGAAAATGAACGCAGAATGCGAGAACAAAATGAAGAGCAAAAGAAAATACTTGATCAAATTCGAAATCAACATGCACTGCGTCAACATCATGCATTGTGCAAATCTATAATTGACTGCCAGATGAAGTTCGGCGCGAGCTATGAAGAATTCAGCAAGAAGATTCGAGCATCAAAGCCTACCGATCGACTTGAGAAATTAAAACAATCAATTATAGTTCTTCTAATGAAATATAATGCTATTAGCGAGAAACTAAAGAAATCGGCAGGAGCCGACATTGTCTTGACCGATCTGCAACAAGCCGAACAACTTTGCATTGATTTGGAAGCCTTGCGAAAACAATTCGATGCAGACATGCTAGCAGAGGCGGCGGAAACAGTAGTTGACTCGCCGGTCGCGAAACCGTTAAACCCACAAGCCAACACAGTTCCATCTCAACCACAACCGCAATCTATTCAACAACAGCAACCTATTCAACACCAACAGCAACCCATCCCGCAACAAAACCAACAGCAATCCATCCCGCAACAAAACCAACAAATTCCACCACCACAAGCTGAAACACAGCAACAAGATACGAACGCAACGAATATCGCAAGTGGTTTGAGCAATTTCGTCTCGCCTCAAAATTTTGCCTTCTACAATAACATCATGGCATTCTATTCGAAAAAGGTGGAAAGCGTGAAACCTTTGCAAGCCGATGAATCTATGAAGAAATATCGATCGAATTGCCAAAAGGCTATTAATATTCCGGTTAATGCAATATCAGCTGTAAGCGCCGAACATTTGCAGGTTGATGGAATTAATTTGTTTGCGTAGTTCGTTGATTTTGATCTTCTTTTTCGATAGGATAAATACGATAAATTGTACGGATTAATCTCAGGTGGAAAAGTCAATACATCCGATGGACCACTTAGTGTAATGGATCATCCACTTGGACGGGACTTTTGTCTATTGCTTTTAGCCAAGAAGTTTGTGGTATGTACAACGTTATAAAGAATGCAATTGCAACAGAGAAAACCGAACAAAAGGTTTCATCTCGGTGTCTAGTTTGCAGGGAATGCTAGTGCTGCACTAGCGAACTCAACATTTCGAAGTGGTCTTGGACCACTAATGTACTCGTAACATGCTTAACCTGTTCAGGGAAGATGTTTTTTATGGCGGGAAAACAATGACAATGTTTTTTTCTTTTTACAATTTACTCTTTCTATAGAAAAAGAATTCTATATTAAAAGAAACGGCGAAAATAGCATGTTGCCAAGTTTGGCTGCTGTACGTTAGTGGGAATTTATGAATGAAATAATTTTATGGATTGTGGACTCAAAAGTTCTTTGTATGTCTCCAAAATGTATCGAGTTCAGCTTATCGTCTCATCTTCAATTGTCAATTTATATCACGTAATCTTGGAGGGTTTTTCATTTCTTTTTCTAAGCGGATTAAAAAGAACGTATAACGTCCCATCTAATGTCAGGATCGACTTTGATCCAGCTTGGTAGTTATTCACATATTCAACTTGAAATGGGTCTTCTTCGTGTTTTGACTTTTTCGCCCATTTTTATCATTGTGGAACTCTCTACAAGAGACATTTTTATGGTTTTTGACACAAAACAGTCATTGCAAACGTATATTGAAAACAATTCGACGGCAACATTTTCAACTTTTTATAGTGTGAGGATAGTGTGCCATCAAATGATCAGAAATATCGACACCTCTATGAATTCATTATATTCGTTTAACAGCAAGAGGTCTAGTTATTGATTTGTAATTCTTCTATTTACATTCCTTTCTTTGCATATTATCATTAGTTTCTACCCTCGCGTAAGAAGAGATTATGTGAACGATATTCTGGTTATGAAACTTTTTTTTTTTCAACCGGAGCGCCCAGCCTGGAACCGTTTGACACATTACTTCGGTCTAGGCCTCCCAATTTTACGTCTTTTGGCGCGTTTGGGTTACAGGCATTCCTTCGACAGCGGGGAGGGAAAAAGGACGAAGATAGCTATAGAAGGAAAGCCTCCAGCCGATCAAGTATGCCTTTTTTGTAGGTAGAATTGCCCGAGCGTAATGTACCACCTGGTTCCATTTGTCAACTGATTTCAGCATCTCTTCGGTTAGGCTATCTGGACGGAGCTCTCCCACTTTTTCGGCAAGATCACCGCGTTGTTTGTCCCATCCTCTGCATGAAAAGAAAGTATGACAGACGTCATCCTTCACACCAATGCAAAATATGCAATCTGGAGACCGTGACTAATTAATCTTATGCAGGTAAGACTGAAAATAACCGTGTCCGCTCAGTAGCTGTCAGGTAGAAATCAATCTCACCATGCATTCGACTGAGCCACGATCTCAAATCGTTGATGAGCCATGCAGTCCATCTTTCTTTTAGCTCACGTTCCTATGATTGTTGGCATTCTTCGAGAGTGCATCGTCTTTCATCGCGAGTAACTTTTTCTTTATCACCCTCGTGCCTTCGGAGGTAGATTCTTTTACGCTCTCTAGTAAGGAGCGCGATGTGTATCACCCCTGCAATTACCAACACCGCTGACTTAGAGACTGTCCGGTATGCTGATGCAATCCGCAGTGCTCCTCGTCTCTGCACCTGTGCCAGCCGTGTGTAATATTTTCAAAGGATGTAGCAACAGAAAATGATCCTCGTTCGTACTTTTCAAAATCTTTTCCTGCAACGAGATTCGTAGAAGCCTCAGAAACTGTTTTCTTTCTTATAGTATCCGCAACTAATAAACTCTACGCCTCTAGATATTTACTAACGCCATTGATGTAAAAGATTATCTTACAATTTTTTATGGTTTTCGTTCTCTATGACTTCATATAGTTGTCGCAGTGAATCCCCAATAACACCACACTATGTGTTGGTAGTTTGTGACTTTTAATACATCTCAAATTTTGAAGTAGTTCTCCGTTTTTCGGGGCGACGATATTGTACATTTTCTTCGGAATTCAAACATTCTTCCGTTGTTTTAAATGGTCTGCAGAAAATGGTCGCTTTCTCTTCCCTTATCAGACAATATTTCCAAATCTTTAGTCTGATTTGTCGTTATTTACTCTTTCTGTAATAACTTGGATGAGCCCTAGATAGATAGCTAAATTATCTTTTGCCATTTTCATTACAGCGTGGACACTTCAAATAATCTTAGCACTATAGCTAAGATTATTTTAAGCATAATATTAAAGCTATTATTATTTTAAGATTATTTTAATTATTATTTTTCTACAGCTTAGCAGCTCTCATCGCTTCCTGTAGCAATTGCTTCCAACTATCTCGGTCCATTGACTGCGTCTTCTGATTTTGAAATACGAGAAGCAATGAACTGTCTTCGTCAACAGAATCAGACCATCGTTTCCTCCACAGTTCTCCCACTAGTCTACGCCCTTCGGTTCTCCTAACGAATACCTGGAATTTTGGGTATCCGTTATTCGTCCATACAATTCATATGACCACCCCATTGCAGCTTCCACAGTCTTACAATCTTGACACCTACGGCTTGTCAAAAATTTCATAGAGCTCAAGCTTGTATCGAATTCGCCATTGGGCCCCGTCTAGCTTCGCTCCAATAATCCGGCTCAAGATCCGTCGCTCAAGGCGTTCAATATATTTGCGGATACTGGGATTAGGGTCCATGTTTCACACGTATGGCATAGTATAGGTCTTATAACAGATTTGTATACTTGGAGCTTTGTTTTACGATATATGCAGCTTGTCTTCATAATCGTCAGAACTGAATAGAAGGTTTTAATTGTGAGCTGTACTCTTCCGTCTCTTCCATTAGTTCTCATTTCTCTCTTTCATTCGTTCTCATTCATTCTCTCACAATAAGGAACATGCTTAATGAAGATTTAACTCAAACATTAAAAAATTGAATCAATCAGATATACGTTGTAAGCCTCTAGCTCCTAGTATCGCTCCTAGGCTACCTATACCCTCGAAATAGAGAATCAGGACCATCTTGTTGTTGTCGTTGGAGTGAAGAACTAGTTGGGAATCTACAATTTTTCGGTGGAATATCTGTAACGTCTAAAAGAAAGATTTTTTCCATCGAATTTTCAAATCATGCCTAACTACAGTGAATTTTGGTTATAACGACGGCGAAGGGACCTCTTTAATGCCGTCGCTATATCCGGAGGTCTCTATATCCGAAATAATAAAAAGTCATGTACATATATATTTATTCTTCTGTTAAATTTTATAATGAGATGGATCAATGAGGAACAATTGCACTCTTCACGGTGTCACAAACAGAACTGTAATTCCTATTGCACTCTTCAAGGTGGCAAACAGAACTGGAATTACTTTTGCACTCTTCAAGGTGGCAAACAGAACTGGAATTACTTTTGCACTCTTCAAGGTGGCAAACAGAACTAGAATTACTTTTGCACTCTTCAAGGTGGCAAACAGAACTGGAATTACTTTTGCACTCTTCAAGGTGGCAAACAGAACTAGAATTACTATTGCACTCTTCAAGGTGGCAAACAGAACTGGAATTACTATTGCACTCTTCAAGGTGGCACAAACAGAACTGTAATTCCTATTGCACTCTTCAAGGTGGCAAACAGAACTGTAATTCCTATTGCACTCTTCAAGGTGGCACAAACAGAACTGTAATTCCTATTGCACTCTTCTAGGTGGCAAACAGAACTGAAATTAATTTGCACTGAATGGGAACTGACCCAAATGATTTAGCTAGCTTGAATTACAGAGCGGAGCAAGGACTAAGCGTGACTGGGGGCAAATACGCACAAAACTATGTTAGTCAGTTACTTTTACAAAGTTTATGAGTTGAGTTTTGAGTTGAGTTCAAAGCTTGAGTTTTCAAGCGTACGCGGGGCGAGCTAAGCGAAACGGTGTCTTCGACTATACGAGATGGAATCACATAACTGACTGAGCAGGACGACGACGAACGATGGGCCCGTCACTTCTCATTTTATAACAACAAATCTGGTTTGTTGTTGATATTACAGGAGGGATGATGTAGAAAAAAAGAAAAGGGTTCGGGCAAAACCCTACGAGTTTAACATGTGTGCGCCTTATGGCAGTGCGCCGTCATAAGTTTGGATGCGGAAAGAATTAGAAAAACCCAAGCAATAAAATTTTGTAAGTTTGTTTAGGCTTTAGATTTTTTCAACAAACAAAAGGAATACATTAAGTTCTAACACTTCATTTATTTTATTATGTTATACACGGGTGTTAGTGAAAAAACGTGTTATAGAGCACTGTTTAAGTTTAGTATTTTGTGCACGCTGTAAGGTGTATTCCATTTTCATAATTCCTTCTACATCTAAATTATTTTGTCCTTCACCAAATAAACAGTACTGTTTGAGCGTCGTTAGAGCACATAATGCATCTCTGGTTGTTGGAATCTCACGTAGATTGCAATCTTCTTCCTCTTCTTCATCCTCCTTTTCTTGTGTTTGAAGTACAGACTCAATAATTTCATTATCAGTCAAGTTATCAGTAGTGATAACTTGGTCGTCAATATTCATATAAGTTTCCCAATCCGTAACTGTTGGTTCCACTGATGATAATCTCGCCAATGGCAAATTGTCCAATTCATCATCAGAATCGTCATCAGCTGTATTTAAAGTTGAAAATTTACCAAACCCAGCGTGTGAAAAACACTTTTTAATCGTATCTAGACTAACTCGTGCCCATGCTGTTGTAATCATTTCAATGGCATCGAGAAGATTGACGGCAAATGGAGTAGAACTTTTTTCAGTGTCGTTTACCATTTTCTGCACAAGAAGCCTTCGATAATGGTTTTTAAGAGTCTTAATTACACCTTGATCAATAGGCTGGATAACTGATGTGGTATTCGCTGGCAAAAATGCCAGTTTGATGTTAGTTAAATTTTGAATTTGTGAGTGAGCTGGACAATTATCAATAAACAATGAACAACTGATGTGGTATTCTTCTTATTGTTTCCTCTTAACTCAGAGTCCCATTTCCGTAAAACTTTTTCAAAAATTTCCGATGTCATCCATGCTTTTTTGTTGGCTTCATAATCAACCGGCAAAGTTTTTACATTCTTGAAACACCTTGGTTTGTTGTAATCTGTTCTAATTTTAAACGTTTTCTAATTTAACATAACACTTATACAAACAATATTGAATTTATGAATATTTATAAGAACTTAGAATTACTGAACTTTCATGTATGACCAAAAATTTGTTGTACCTTTTTTCAATGTCCTTATATTTTTCTCTCCGAACAAAGATCTACAAGTTTCCCAAAAAGACTCGGAATACTTTCCGCTTTAGAACCACATCCGTGTCCTGTTCAACAAAAGAAAATAGAAATAAAAAAGATTCATCAGAAATCACGAAAATTTAACGAAATAACCATAACCGCCCCCATAATTTACATCCAAGGAGAATTTTTATCACTCAACAGTTGAATACTACCAAAGACAAATTTTTATCTAAATGGAAACGATTTCATCCTTATTTTGTTCGGGTATTGTCTGCCAACTGTCACTCACACAATGCAATTTTGCTTTATACTATGAGCCGTAATTTTTCGCTCAATTTTTGATTCCTTACAAAATTATTTCTCAACTTTTCTACTTGATTTACGAGAAGTTCTACCATCATCATATCAATTTTCGTTTTTCGCCTGCCATACTTGAAGCAACAAGCACGGTTATTCTACCTTTTGATAGTTTGCCACCAATACACTTTTCTCCTTTGAATTTTAGTGGTCTATCGGGAGTCAATTAAAAAAATAATCCCGTCTCATCAGCATTCCATATTTGACTGTCGGTATACCCTTCAGTTAATTTTGGTAAAACTGTTCGCAAAAAATTGTCACAATCATTTTGCGACACACTGGCGGCTTCTCCACAAACTTTACCGACCACTATATCATGACGTCTAAATCTGTAAATCCAGCTTCCTGAACATTCAAAGTTTGTTTTCCCAAGCTGTCTGGCAAAATGGTTAGTTTTCTCTTGCAGAAGAGGACCGCTAATGGGTACATTTTGGCTTCTCTGAGCTTTAAACCACACTAGAAGAGCATTTTCAATATCTTGATGAATTGGATTACGATTTTTCTTTATTTTCAGGGATTTTGATTCAAAACACTCGATAATTTTAGTACGGTTTTTCCACATTGTTGATATTGTAGAATGTGAAACTCCAAATTGTTTACACAGATCAACATTGTTTTCTCCTTTTTGCAGTCTCGAAATGATGTCCACTTTTTCTTTCACAGTAAATGTACGTCGAGGAGCCATTTTTACAAGTTTAAGAAACACTGTTCACTCACTGGAATTTGTTATCTAACTGTTTCATAAGTTTAACTTCGTACACGTGCTAAGCAGTCCTACATACAAACAAAGCATTTGTTTGACCATTTGTGAATGTAAACAAAAGATAAGAAAGTTTAATTGATCTATGAATGAGTTTTTGTGCCTTCGCCGACTCAGTCGCAATATCCGCATGGGATTTCTAGGAATCTGTTATGAATGGTTCATAAAAACAAGTCGCTATACACAAAATTGACGCTATATTCAAAGTCGCTATTACCGAAAGAATTTCATACGGAAGTATGCTTTAAATTCCAGGGACTTAAGTTTGACGTCGCTATAACCAAAACGTTGTTACAACTGAGGTCGTTATTAATGAAATCCACTGTATCTTTAAAAATAAGACACTAGAGTCAGATTTCGTTCAATAGTAATTCATATTTATTTTTCGTTAATGCAAAATATATTTAAGAATTATTCTTACAACTTCACATATATTAAATTGCTTTATCTCTAGATGAAGATGTTGAAAACCAAAAACAATCCAGGGAAGCGATTTTTGTTTGAGAATAATAATTGGTCAAACAATAGAAAATGCGGCATTTGCTGAGGAATCTTAATTTAACCATCGATACCGTTGTGGCTACTTAGACACTGAATAGCATCTCATTTTTGGTGTGATTTGTAACTACAAATGTGCATTTTGCTGGGTTCGTTTGAAATGAGCTTGAAAACTTGGCGGTCGCTGCGGGTAAGGAGACTCGAATTTCACAATGTCCAAACACATTTCCGACCTGCCTGAGTACGAGCTCATTACAGCAACATATCCACTTTCAACTCTACTCTATCGAACAGTAGCCAATTTCTTTACACCCTTATCAACGGTTGCATTGATTTGCTTGAAGGAACTAAGTCAAGTCTTATGAGTGAGCAGAGACACTTCAGTACTAGTTTTGACGTAATTCTTAGTTCTCTGATGCGTATCGTTCTTACTCTGGAGACTATTTTCTTTGAGGGACCAATAGATGGGAGATCATTCATCATTGATGTGGTGTTCAGCATGACTACTTCGGTTTTCTCCAGTGCTAGGCTGTGTTCTCGACCGGAAAAAATGGGACATCCTCTGTACGATCTGCTCCAAAACGTAGCATTTAATTCAGTGATCACCCAATTGTAGAAGTTATTTGCTTGTCTATTAAACAAAATATCAAGGAAAAACATAAAGGAACTTTAAACACGAGGAACAAGAAAGAGGCCGGAGGCATAGTTTCCTTCTTCTTAAGTGAAAAATGCACGAATCATCAAACAACGTGATGCCGTTCATGATAGTTTTCAAAGTGGATACCACCAGGTAAAAATAAACCCATTATTTCAAAGAAAAATTCACCATACGTAACACATATTTTTCACTAAACGGCACTTTATAGAAATATTTCTCTTTAAAGTCAACGAACAACACAAATTTTGTCAAATTGTAATTTTAGTGAAATCCCGACGGTATGATCTTTAGTCACTATACTGTGAAACCATAAGAATTTATATATGAAACCGATGCGACGTATTCACATTAATTTGAAGTTCCGTCAAGCCTTGCTCGGCGTTCATAAAGCAATGAACCTTTATGACTCGTTTAGATAAACATAAGACAAAACCACAAACCAAACCAATGCTACGAAATGCCGCGCCAAAATCATTCGCAATGCCAGGTTGGTTCGAGTTGCACCTTGAGTTCTAGAACCATTCATTCTCAATCGTCCTGATCTCAAGACTGTGTTTCCCAGCTTATGACGATCAACACAGATCGGCTAACTTTGTAACTCCTTCACAATTTCGTAACGTATTTCAACTAAAAATAAAGCAAAAAGGAGCATTCCATTAAATTTTGCTTGTGTGCGCATTTAACTCGCCCTTAGCCTTATCAAATGGATTTTTGGTCGTTATCTTTGGATCTGTACCAGTTATCGTTGAGGTGTTTTTTTTATTACTTCTTTATTGTCAACAAAATTGTATTTTTAGTAATTGTTTCCCTTTGCATTCATTTATTTTCAGAGTCAAGGAGATTCAACGGTTTCAAGTAATCCGCAAGCGGCATTCCCAATAGCTGCTATCATAGTTGCAATTTGGAAAAGAGTTCCCGAATTTGGTCAACTGTTTTTAGCGTATGCTTTCAAAGAAAGTCCTTACCTTGTGCCGTATTTTATACCTCAAGTTGAAGGACAAGTTGTAGAAGATTATTTTAAGTAAGTCGAATATTTCCACTATATACGCAACATCAAATGAAAATTTTGCCCGTTTGAATGTAGGACTTTAGGATATCGTTTTACTGGCAACACATTGGAAAAACAAGATATGTACTTGAAACGACAAAGTGGTTTAGTTAAATTGTATTCAGCGGTAATGGTGACAAAACCTCGTGCTGTAGATGGTGCCGCGCATCCGTATGGCATAGAAAACGGATGGCGATGGTTAAATAATATTCTAAATTTGGATCCGCTGCCTGATATATGTGCGACATTGATCTTAGGATTCTTGCAAACAGCTGGATTTCAAATGTCTGAAGTCTATCGTGGACAATTTATGAAGCTGTTAAAAACACTGCAGAATCAATATTTGCCAAAATTAAGCAAGGTAAGGTTATAGTGCTTGACATTATTCTAAATTTTATATCCATTCAACATCGTTATTACAAAATCTCAAAGCTAGTGGTTCTGTATTTCTGGTTTTTACTCATAATAATTTGTGTTATAGTTCTTTCTTTATTTTCAATTAGTCGAAGACGACTTTGATAATTTATCGTTGTTGCCTTCCGCCTTTTCAGATTGACGAGGGTGGACCAAAAGCACGTCTGGAGGTTTTTCTTAATAAAGTCATGCAAGAGAATACAATTGAAAAACCACCAGGTCTACTTGCGCCAACGTTCTGGTAGAGAGCAATTAAATTTGTTTTGAACTAAATAAATGCCTGATTGACATATGAAAAAGTTAAATAAATAGTCACTTTGTTCATTGTTTTATAAAAATTTCGCTTTTGAACTTATGTCACGAAAAATGTCATAAATTGACTTTTTCGTAAAGTTTAAAAGGTTAATATGAAAATGTCCTCATCTGATACAGCTTCAGAAACGTTTTCTTACACGGCTAGTGAAGTAACACCTTTTGAATCAAACGAAAAATCCATTACCGATAATGCTGAACAAGAGAAATATGTAAGCTTGAAATTTGTTAGACCGACTCAAGCCTCGAAATGGAAAATTCTCATGCAGGATTATCAAATAGTAACCGACGCATTTTCTTCGTCAAATCCAGAAGCGGTTGTACCTGATTATTTGTTGAAAGTAAAGGAAATGCAAAAGAAACTCGCTGACATGCTGCAGGATGCTAACAATGAAATTGCTGAAATTTGTATTCAACATCGAAAAATAAGAGAACAAGATGAATTGGCCACGGAGAAAGCAGTGCGCGATGCTACAACTTTTGATTTTTTGGATAATAGCGATAACCGATACCGCTTGCGTCAAGAAGATCACGATCAACGATTGAAAAAACTGAGAGAAGAACAATTGACTATTCAGGAAAGTATTTTTGGTACATTATGTTAATATTTACGTTATTATATCCCTTTTTCGGTTTGAATCAATGAATTATATGCATTGGATTGAATCAATGAATTTAATCCAGTTGAATTAAATAAATTCTTTGTATAGAATTTTAGTTCGAAATAACTGAGAATGTGTTGAGAACATTAGAATTCCTTATTCTTACATTTCGATACATTTAAAACATGGAAATTATGGAAAAACCAGGTTCATCCTCAATTTTAATACGTATTTAACCACCAGTTCTCCCATTCTGTTCTCCATTCTTTATATCACTGCTTCATTTTTCAAAGGAGAAATATACGAAATAAAACAGATTAAACATTACTTCCCGCGGTGAATAGTTCATTCCGCGTATCGCAGTTTGTTTTCTCCCTTGCTTCATTCGATCACTCCACCACCATAATTGCACGATTTTTGTGTTGAATTTGTGGTTAATCCTGAGACATTGGTTTTAGAGTTGAGGCTGTCGGGACGACTTCACCTTAAGAAGGGAAATTCTTCAGTCGCTGGAGTGGTAATGCGACACCTCCATCTTAGTGAGTTCTATATGAACGCATTCAGAGAGTATCTTAAAAGGGCGGTTTATTCCGAGCTTTCAAGCAAAATAATTAAACGATATCTTGCCGAAAGTGAAGACGGACAAACTATACCTAATTTTATTAAAAATTTATCCAAAATTCATATTTAAAAATAAGAAGAGAATCAGAACAAAACGGACAATTAAACTTGGTCGACATCAAGATCATAATAGATGCGGAATTTAAACTCTTTAATACGAAATTTATAGGAAGCCAACACAAACGCAATGAACAGTGCGAGTATCTACCAACCCCAGCTGGCCACAGAAAATTGTAATATCCAGGAAATTAATGCAGAACTTTCTTGCCCTTTCGGTTTTAATAATTTTATCAAAGAAGAGCAGCATATCTTAGCCTCACAAAAGACAATCGAATACCCTCAAAGTGAAATCCCACAGGTTAGTAGGATAAAAAAAACCAACCAGCAAATGACAATCAAACAATTCTCTTCAAACTGAACAAGAAAATCAACCAACAAGCGAAGAAAAAGTAAGACGTTACCCACACAAAGTTGGGTATAAAAATAATTTGTACAAATTATTAAATTCTGGAACGTTTCAATAGCGTCAACAAACAGGAACACAAAACTGACTGTGACTGAGCACATTAAAAGAGAAAGAAAAACATAAAACGAAAATGTAAAATGAATGAGATTACATGAGAAGACGGTGCTAAAGCCTACACATTATATTCAAAAAGGGGCTGCTCACAACGAGAACTCGGAATCATCTACGAGAAGCTGAAACCAAGAAGAAACGCTGACAAACCATATGAAGTGATTTTCAATTTAATAACACTGGAGCGAAATAGGTTAGGCCAGAAGAAATTCAGACACCAAACTGACGAGGCAAGATGCATTGAAATAACAATTAGGCAGACACTTCAGCTACAGTTGCTTATCTCATGCAATACTATTTGTAAACTTAAAAACATTTTTCTCGGCAACTTATGAGAATGTGAATTCCGGATATAATGCTTACCGACTACAATAAATTTAAAAAAAGCCTTACAAGAATAAAATTCGACCATAAGGGGGAGAAAATCGATTGTGCAGCATTTCTGCAGGCCACAAATTACTTCTTCCCGATACTTGTTATCACTTTGGTTCGTGCGTGTCCCTCTTTATAACGGGACTTTCTTCGTATGCTTTCGTTGCAGAATTCATAACCAGTCAATATTTAGTATCATATTGTCCGTGAAGAGGTCAAGAAACAGTTTTCGAAAAAAATGTGTCGTTGCGTGGTAACTGAGCAGCGCGAATTGGTGCAAAGTCATATCAAGAACGGTCAATTCCAGCGAAAAATGCACAAAAACTTTATTTGTTTCCCGCCAAAGTGAAATGCATCATTGATTCTTTCGTTTGTGAAAATAGGATTCAAGGCAAGGCGCCTAACAAAATTTTCAAGTCGTCCCAAGAATTTATTGCACGTAAAATCGAGGTGAACAAAAAATTATCGGTTCCAAAACTAGTCACACAAGTACAACAAGGACTATGAACATTATGCAAGACAAATATTGTCCGTCGCATGCTCGGGGACCACAAAAGTCAATCGCAAGCCGAAAAAATCAGTTGAGACGACTTACCTTTGCTAAGGAGTACGCTAAGAAAACCTCGGACTTATGGCAACAGTATGAGTCTAATTTGATATGTTTTGCATAAAACACTTGCGGCGGAAACCCTAATAATGAGTTGTTAAAAGAAAGTTTAAACGTTAAAGCGAAGCATGTCGGCCGAAGCTAATAGGTTGTGAACTTATGTTAGCAGCCGGGGTTGGAAATTAGGAGTTCATTGAAAGTAACATGGACAATATTTGTGCCTCAATGATTTGAAAGAAATAATACACCAGAGGGATGCGAATCTCAATGTATCCAACACATTTCGTTTCTTTCAACAATTTGTAATTATTCAGTCATGGCTGATTTGGAACTGCCCTCATGTTCTTTGCCCCGCCGACACAGAGCTCAGATTGTAAGTGAAAATATGTAATTATAAATTTACAGGCTTATTTGGAAATACATTATTTCCAACTAGAAAAGATTATTTTAGAGAATTGGATGAAAGTCACCTCAAGAGCTACCCAAAAACTTATGAATTCAATGCCAAATAGACTTGCAAAATGCAAAGGACTGCAATACAAAGAACTGAATATTCTAAATAAATTAAGAAAACTTATTAAAGGACAAATGTCTAAGGTATAAAAAAGAATCGCTCACTTGTACGCCAAAGACATAATCCTCAAGAAAGCACCATATTGGCCTAGAAACAACTGTCAATCTTTAAAAATAAATTAATATTCAAGCAAAAATGGAAACTAATCAGAGTCAGAGCATTTGGAATTGAAATTCCAAACAGACCGCCGCCTCGGCTACAAAATTTGACTCTTATACGTTACTTTAATCTTCCGCTGTTCGAGTTTCTAGCATTAGCATTTATGGTCCTATTGATCCTATTCTATATTAACATTTAAGTGATTTGTCAAATGTTTCCGACGTATGTGATGAATTCCTGGCCGCCATACAAATGTTTCGTTGAACGTATGGAGATCTATTGATTCAGAGAGCATTTGATTTAATCCTTTTGAGCTGCAGTTCAGTCTCTGGTTACAGGCCTAGCTGCAATACTCATGTAGCACGTACGGATGACGTCAGTGTGCCAGCTAAATTATTCAGTTATATGTAATACCGCCGTGGGGTGGGTGATAATTTCTCAACTATTTCGTTTAACGCTTCCTGTAATTTTTCAAATGTTTTTTAATTGAAAATATCTCACATGCATGAAGATATATCATTTCTAATTGCTGATCTTGAACCTAGGTTTACGTAAAAGAAAATAAAAAAGAATCCGCTCCCTTGGCTCCAGCGCAATTCAACCAACGCCACATATTGTTCACTTGAGCGGACAACATAACTATTTTCCAATGCAGGGTGCAATAAGGATCACGTGATTTCACTCAAATATCGCCAAGCTCATGAAGAACTCCCCACCAAGAAACGCATACATCAAAACACTGGAATCCTTTATTTTGACCGGGATCTACGATGCCCTTCATTTCGCACGGATCCCCATTTCTGCTTGCAAAGTGCCTTTACAGAGTATATTGCCAAGCATGAAAAGTTAAGTTTAAAATGTTAAACTAACATTGCGGCAATATGCTTTAAAGGACAATAAACAATGAATATGTCTTCGTTTTGTTCTTCTAATTTTATATTAATATAATTATAGTGTGTATAACGCTGTAGTATAAATGAACTCAAAAAATAAAAGAAACACAAGAACAAATTCTACTTCAGTGACGGTGAAATTCTATTTTTGTATAAGTTTGAAAAATAGAGGAATGGAAGCACAACAAAATACACTTTTAAATAAAATTTTCAAAAAAAAAAATTCTGACTGATGACTGTTCAGCAGCTCTTGCTTAGTCAGAAAAAGTTGAAGTGTGAGAAGAGATCGCTGGTATGCGGTCAATTACCTTGTCGGGAAAACAAGAAGGGATTATTTTATCCCTTTCTTTTCTTCATATATATTACAAATTGCCGGCGTGTATCGTGTGATGAGTAACGAGCAGTTCTCTAGCTGGAGAACGTCCGAACGCCGCAAATAAGTAAATGAAAATGTGAATATTTTTCATGGATAACTTTAATTCGTTATTATCCTTTAACGAATCCTCTTTCACTTCTGACTTTGGAATTCAATCAATGGTTCCTACTTAAATAAATAAAGGATAATATTGAATACATCTTCCACTCCCTTGGCTCGATACCAACAGTCTACTTTCAATCCACGTGAATCAAAACTCATCAAACCCATTTCTAATAAAAGTAAATTTCTTTATCAGTTTATTCGTTCTCAATTTACAATAGATAATATGCGGGTTGAAGTTTTCCATTAAATTTGTTTGCAACATTATCTAACAGTTATTTCTCCTCGTCGTCATCACTATCGACATGCAAATCATTTAATTCGTCGTCGAGTCCATCGAGACATTCATCCAGGAAGAGGTTTTCATTAATTGGAGCTGCATCATCTATTGTAGCTTGTGCCGATTCTTCATCGCCATTTTGAATATTATTTGCTAGATTACGTTCGCCTGCAACTGTACCCGTGCCATCGACCTGAAATTGAAATGACAAAAATGTTACGTCGCCTTAACCAATTGATTTAGGCTGCAATAAATTCACCTCTTGTGCGGCCAACGACAATTCATTCAAATCGATTTCCCTAAATTCAATGGGTTCCTCTTCATCGTCGCTACGATTATAATTATCAAAGGCTGCATCGCCATCCTCCATTGGACCATCATCCACGAGATCTGGATTAAAACTGAACATTTCACGACCCGACAAGCCAAATTGTTTGCCTTGTTTGTAGTCACTTCGTTTCTTCTCCTCATCAGCGGCAAGTTTGTCTTTCTTTTCTTGAATTTTCCGTTTTTTCCATGCCAAAAATGTTTCTAATGTTACTTTTGTCTGCAAAGAAAAAAAAACCAGCGCATTCGTTTATATTCCGGACATGATGATAAATAAAGCAGGAAGGCAGACATGAGCAAGCAGTTACGGATGATTTTGTTTAAATTCTTCACCTGATTAGCTCCTAGAGCGGCTCGCTCACGTTCAATGAGATCGACAAGCGAGATTTCCTCTTTCTTTTCCTCTTTTTTCTTATCCTTCTTAAGCACATATCCTGCGGGTAAGGCGTGTCGATAGATGCATTTTTCTCCATTTGGACATTCCCAGAACCATCCGTATTTCGATTTTTCTACAGCATCTATAAAGTATTTACATATCTGGAATAGGCAAATCACGCTTAGAGACGAGCATCGCGCTAATATTCACTTAATTACAATATCCGTGGTTGGCATTCGCTTTTCCTTGCTGTGCTTCTGGTCGACAACATTCTTCAGTTTCTCGTCATCCCAGTTGTCCATGGTATCGTCGTCTCGCATATCGACATAAATCGATCGTTTTTCCACCTGCAATTCAAACGTTAGCAGACATTCGTCCTGCGACCTGATGATGTACCTTATTCTCGACTGATAAGTCGTGAGAGAATTTACACTTGTCACCCTTTCCACAATTGCCCTGTTTGAAGAAAGCACACACAACCGACTTAGGATCCGTACCCTTTTCAACCTTTTGCGTTTGAACCGGCTTGAAGAGCATTTGCAGTTCTTTTTGCTCGCGCAACTTCTTTTCCTTCTCTTCTTTTTTGCTACCTTGAACAGCAACCGGATGATGACCGCCCGCTTTAACTTGCTTCTCGATTTGCGAAATGAATTTTTGTTGTTTCGCTCCTTTTTTGTTTTTCAATCCGAACGTTTTGTCCTGCAATGAAATGTTGAAGTTGTATGTAATAAGTTTCGGAATGTTAAGTAGGACGAATCTTCTAACCTCGATTATTTTCTCCTTCTTCTTCTGCTCAGTCTTCTTGCTGGCGGCAGGTGCTTTTTTCGGCGGCATTTTGATCCGATTTTATGACTCGCGCAGCTTAATATTTATGATAAATTATTCTAGTTGGCAGATTTATGAAAATAACGTTGCACTCGTCGACGATATTTTGTCTTCCACACCGACTACACTATAGACATTTTTGACGTGACACAAGACGTGTGTGAATTACTTCAGTCAGAGTTGGAAGCAATTGTCAGCGAAATGTATTCACAATGCATTGGTCCATTATCCGTGTTTTAAAATTGTACCTAGGGTTTGAGGGCGACTGGTGTTTTTGTGAAACACGTTTCATTTAAGCTTAGTGACAAATGGTGGGTTTAGTACTTTTCAAAATTGATTTAATAGTTTAGTGTGTGTTTTCATACCTTGTTCCAGTTATTTCTTTTCTTAGTTCAAAGAATCAATATTGAAATTCAAACTTTCTAGTTAATCGGGGCCTGAACTAACTTAGACGAAGAACTAATCCAAACTAATTTAAGCAATCTGAAAACGTATGGAAATGAAACAATTTTCTGTGTGAATTCTTGGAAGACTTTCAAAGTAAGTATACATATTTTTAAGGCTTATTACATCTAGAATATGCATGCATTGCTTGAGAATTGCACAGCTTCAAACCACTAGAAGCAAAAAATATTACTTTAGCTTATTACTAGCAGTAACAATAGACAAATGCAACACACAATAAGCTGAAAGCCACAAGCATTACGACATTACGAGTTTGCATCTTATGAGAATTGGCAGGATATACGTCGAAGTCAGGTGAAAAGAGTCAATGAAATCTTGTCAACCGACGATAATCCATAGAATGAAATGCACCTTCATATCGTTCCAATAAAAGAAAGCACGAACAGCGGATTAATTGAATACGTTCTACCATTAATCGTCCCTTTTTCATGAAGTTACCAAGGCTGTTAGTAATTTAGAATTATATAAATACGTTAGCCAAAATAGTTTATTAAACTGTTCTTTAAGGGGTCATACGTTATCTAGTTATTAAAATTTCAATACTGCTGTTCAGAATCCGGATTTAAAAATACGTTCCAGTGCAAAAAGGTATTGAAAATTGTATTGGTCACAATCTTCACGACCATTTTCGACTGGTTCACGGCAAAAGCCGGTTCGGGATTAAAGATGGTTTGAAGAAATTTGTTGAGATTAGTAAAGGGTAGAGTGCAGATGTTGTTATTGATATGTAGTCCTACCGTTTTTCGATGCAAGTCAATGCTAACCGCATGTACTCAGACGAGATCTTCTTGTCAGACGTGTAAAGGAGCGACGTTCCAATATAAAATTAAGTAGGAAGCAAACCGAGATTGAGAATTTGAATCCAAAAGTGGAATTTTGTGGCTCTCAATTTGCTCTAATTGATAGTAAAAGTTTTCTTTAAAAAAATTTTATTTATTCAGTTTTTTTTATACGTTCAAAAATATAAGACGCCTTGTCCTTGGGTAACAATTTTCACTATTTTTATATAAAGTTGAACTACAAGTGTGGGTAAATTTTAAGTTTAATTAACAATGAATTACAATTTCAAATGAATTCGCGTAATTGATCTTTGATTAATTTTGATCTTTGAACGTAATCAATATGTTATCAAAATTAATTAAAACAAATTTAATCAAAACTAAAATTTTCCTTTTCAAGGGAATTACAAAAAAATCAATTTCGCTAAAATCTTTTCCCGTCCCATTAGCTTTTTCCATGTTGTAGATCAGGTAAGTTTCCTTTTTCCAGATGTAAATTGCCACTGGTTATAGTGGCTCCCATAGATCTTCTCTAGATCGTCTCTAATTCTACTTGGCTCGCTGCAGTGTCACGATTTTGTAATATTTTATATTCATTTTTTTGTAATACGTGTTTTATACTTTAGTGTAACACGGGGGACCACTTCTGCATATACGATCAGCGCAAAATCGCTGCGTATGGAATGAGTTGTTACAGCTTCAATGAGTTGTTACAGCTTAAGTGAGTTGATACAGGTAATCATCCTGTTGTTCTACACAAACTTCGTGGGCTGCTTTGGTTAATACTGGTTGTGCTGACCAGGATATTTTCCAGTTCCTTTGTGGAGATTCTTTTTTTGTAATTCTACGCGACAAACCATTACGCTGTAGATGACACTTGTTTTCACCACTGTTGTATAGGGCTAGTAGGTGGTTTTAAATTTAAAGCCTCGGGTTTTTCCAGCAGTCTTTTGATTTTGAAGAGCCTGATTATTGCTCTCCGTCTGACTTCTCATATGTTTAAAATTCAATTTACGCGGAAATGTTCGCTTTTCAACGCCTAACTTAGCCAGGGTGTCCTTTCAACTCTCACATTCTTCGTTCAGAGAACGTTATAGGATTTGCTTTTCGCTCACGGTCAATTTTAAGATTTGCATATTGATCGCTTACGGATGTCTGTATCAATTTCGGTTTGAGCGGCAGGCGTTGAGCGTTGATTCCGCTTCCAGTCTTGTGTATCAAAGACTGACATTGGTTTGTTAATAAGAGTTTCGTTCTTCAATCAAAATATCAATCAATATGCTTATGATATACTTCACTCCTCTTTAAGTTGTCTCGCGGCACCTCTGTAACCGTCATATTACGCTATTCTTGGATTGGGCAGACTAGTGAGGTGTTCTTGTCTCTTTTTCACTTTCAAGATATTCCATTGGTTGATTCCAAGGTACTCCATTGACTGATTGTATCGCATCCGCTCTGAATTAAGTTGAACAAAGTTTCCTTGTGGACGAAATCATGGATTAATAAATCTCTTGAGCCTCTTTAGGATTTTTACCACATATTGTTCTTTCTGAAATGTCATTCATTGTTGTTTTGAAAATTCCATTTCAACACATAACTATTAGCTTCGAGAACATCCGAAATAGTTCATATTTTCACAATTTCGATTAACAAGAATTGCACACTCTAAACTTTTGAATAAAAATGAAAAGAAAATATAAATCTGCTATTGCTTTTTGTATATCTCTCTCTGCCAGGAGCCGCCCTAGAGTGCTTTCGCTGTTCTGTTGTGCGACATCGCCACATCACGGCTGTCAAAGTAATCATCATGTCTGGCTTGTGCGTTTTAGATTGATTGCTCGCGGCGTTAGGTTTAAATAAAATTTATTTTTAAACTTCTTAAAAAAGGAGGCGGAACTGAAATGCGTCAACAGAAAAAAGGAGAACAAAAGGATTTATTTTACACTTATAACTTGAATTTATCACATACAACATTGTTGCTTTAAACGCCAAGTGAAAACAACATTAAAATATAATTTTTCAGCATTCGATTTTCCTTTAATATGACGCACAATAAAGTCACTCAACTCAAAAAAAAAAAAAAAAAACATACAAAAACCAATCATACGTGTGTGTATGTCCAATGATTCTTATCCGCCATCAAACGGAATTCACATCGGAATTCAATACTATTCAAAGTGAGAAATCCCGAAAGATTGTACGGTTATATGGTTTAATATTATGTCCTACGGAGTAACGCTCTTTTTTAATTTATTACCTCCGCCGATTACTTTACGATGTGGAACAATAGTATCGTTCGATCAAAAAAGTGTTGCGTTGATTGCATAACAATTGAGTAAATAATTCTTTCAGTGAATTTTACTATCCCCAATAGACATGAAAAGAATTATTTCCAATTCTCGAGTATACTAAAATAGAAATATTACATTGAAATAGGATTCCAGGTGCCCACCAAAAACTGATCGATTAAAAATTTAGTAATTAGTGCTAAAAATGTTCAAAATTTCATCCTAACATTAGTCGTTATTTTTACTTACCTAATTGCGTACTTTTTTTTCGTTCTTGTATGTTTTAAGTACAAATTTAAATTCCTCTAAGAAATCACTCTTAGTTTCAAAGACAAAGTGATGACATGTACGAATGCTAAGCTTTTAAAAATATTATGATTTATTGTTCGTCAAAATAAATTAGCGCCCATGTCCGGTAAAAATATTTCGTGCGATTTATTTGAGTGCGACTACTCAAAATTCAAAAAAAAATATATAAGTGGATATTTTAGACTTTTCTGCTGAACGTGTAGCTCATAGCAATAAAGAACTAAATCCCACATGCAGGAAAGTATAAAGTATATAGATGGCAATAAAGGAACCCAATATACAGCTGCGGATAATAAAATTTCTCAAATGTGCAAAGTAAATTGATGCGTGAAATATATCCATATGTTTGCACATACTCTCAACGATTGAAGGTATTAGCTTGAATGCAAATATTACCCAGTTGTACCTAAACTTTAGATGTAAAACTGTTGGTGGAAAATGAACTAATTCGTAGATAGTATTTAAGGTCTCTGTAGTTGCTATACAGAAGATACTTATAAGCCTAAATCTCGCATGCAGATTTTCAAATTTATCAGGAGATGCGACGTTAACATTTTCATTCCGGGAATTTTTTTTAATCGGCTAATCCAATCAAAAAGCCAATTTTCACATTCTGAACGTTCAAAGGAGCTTGAACGATGAACTTCACTTAGAACGTCGTAACGGACGTTGAAGTTTCAAAAGAAAATCTCAAAAATTTTTAAACCGATCATAATAGATTGTTGAGATTATTTATACTCTTCAAAGAAGATTCGAACTATTATTTGGATCCAAAGACGAAATAATGGTCTGTATCCTAAAAAGACCTTATACACCTGCACCGAACTTACTCAATAGTTTGGCGCCTTATTTTTAGAATACCAAGAGAATTGCAACGTCGGATAGCCTAGAGAAGAGTGGCACTGTCACAAGGCATTATAAATTTATTCAGTGTCATGTGGGTTGCACTCTTTTGTACCGCGTGCTCTTTGCTGACAAAAGGCGTGTTTATAAAAGACATGTGTGCGTTTTGAGTTAAAGGTATGCCGAACCAAAATTCATGGCTCTACTACGTTAATCCAGCTACAGTCAACTAAACGGAGCCTTGTCATAGCACCTGGTCTGTTGATGAGAGAAAATGACGAGTGACGCCTCTTTTCAATGCAGTGAATTTATGCGTAAATTTAACTCTTACCAAGCGTTCGATCCGGCAGCGTTGAGTCAATTCAGATAAATCCTTACCTTTTCTATGACCTAATACATCATTAAGCTGCTGGGACTCCTCTTCCAGGGAGAATAATCGAACGAGTTATGGCTAGGAATAGGTGATTCACCCGGTATTCTTTATCGTCTCTCTTGGCTCTTGTCCTCGTTTGAGTTCAAATATATATTTCTGTGTTTTTTATGTAGAGAACGGTGAGTATCTATCCTTCATTCACCAACACCTTCGATTCGAACTCTGTTCAGTCCTTAAATGCAATTCATAGCACCCCTAGTCTCTGCTTCTGTGCAACCTGCTTTCGTAATTCCTTGCTGAGAGCATCGCTACGTATATCTGAAATGGCCAGCAGCGTTAAATGGTTCTTCAACAGTTGCTTTATTGTTGAGCTGAGTCTCGCTGCATTGGTCATAAGTAATCTGAAAGTCAAAATTTCTGCTACCAATGAGTAAGAATGATTAAGACACAGTGAGTAATTTACTTGAAGAAATTTAGCTTTGAGTGCATCAGCATGCTCAGTTAGTTGATTGTTTGTTGTGGCGCAACTGGCACACTCATGATGCTGATCATTTCTACTCTAGTGACTTTCTCTTTTTCAGAATTACAACCTCGGATCATCTGCAGTTCTTTACAAGCGCATCAGCATAACTCATCTCAGTTACTCTTTCTCAATTGTGTGTCCAGAACCTAGAACCAATAGTGCTTCTTTCCGGTTCATACCCTCAGTGATGCGTTGCATGAACAGATCTGAGTTAGCCGGGAGTCTGTGGCGATATTTGCTGGGGCTTCAATTCTTTATCAACATTTTTCATATAGTACAGAAGGCGTCAGTCTTTTATATCGCTTCAGAGTTCGCATCAGGTACTTTTCAGTGCTAGCAGAATATCCATCCATCTACAGAAGTTAGACATTTCTCTGAGATCAAGAACCACTAGCAAGAAGTCTGTTGGCTAGGCTCTGTCTTTCTGATTGTTTGATCTCACTCAGTTCAATAGTAGAGTACCGCTTTTGAGTTTTAGTAGTAGCTTCTTAGCCATGCCCAGCCCATAGTCCATAGGTGAACTTTCTCCTCTTCGATCAGTACGAGCCTTGCTATGTTCCAGCGCTCTGGCAAGATCGCTTCACGCAGCAAGTGATTGAACATACGAAACTGGAAGTCAGGACAAAGATTGTAGACCAGCTGCAATACTTCAGCTAGGATGCTGCTTACTCCGCAGGCTTTTATTTTTCTCGAATCCTTCGGTATGCAACCGAAGATTAATTGGCCCTGGCTCACTAGGCACGGACCAGCGTTGTCGCCTTTACTTGTCGTTTGATATATCCCGTACGGGTCTGGGTCTCTTGATGCCTTTGAAAACAGAACTACCTTTTCGGAGTTCCGCCGTATGAAAAGCATTTTTAGCCACTACGCTTTCATGGGAGACAGCTACGACACGGGCCGGTTGGATAGCGAAAATCACCTGCACTAAAAAGTCTAGATTAAGATCCAAGTGTGGAGGGGGCCAGAGGCAATCAAGCTTACGTGTAACTGTCATGAAGCTTAGGTCCTACTGGTTCTTACCTAAATTTGTCCAACTATTCCTGGAACGACCTGCTGTAGACCCGCTGAATTGCAATCGACAGTGCAGAAGTTCTCGATGTAATTTTCGCATTTTAACTCTCGGATCTAATTGGAAAAACAACTGGAAATGTTGTTGAAAAGAACTGAATAAACAAATCCTTGAAGGGAACTTGATTACGCTTAACAATGTTGGAACATCTTGAATTGAAAAAATTGTTGAAATTGACTGCTGTATTAACATAATGGATTAAGCATTTTAATTATTACCCAGCAATATTCAACGGAAAATAATTTATTATATAATGACGCCCTCGACATACATATGTGTGGACATGTGCACTTCCCAATGTAAAGTGCTCATAACATTTTTAGCATTTCTGACGTATGTTAACGTTAATGTCAAGCGAACGAATACTATCTGTAAGCAAATATGACGACATTTTGTCGCTAGCTGTTAGAAGAAAGTTTTCGTACATGCATTACTGTTTGCCAGTTATAATTCAAAATTTGAATATTTGAATTTTGATCAAAGTTCTTTACGACTTCGCAGATCTCTGTAACGTTCATGTTAAAGTTAAATGTGTGTAATTACGCGAGTACAGAGTGGGAAGACACTGAACTGTTTTTCGCTTCCTTAGCGCTGTTGCAAAGGACAGCGAAGTGTGAAAAGGCGCCCACTTTCTCCTTTCATGGCGGCATGTCCGTTCGCAAAGAGCATAACAGCGTCCACGTGATCAACACTTAACCCTTCACCCGCGCCAAACAAAGATTCGTTGCAAGCACGCCTGCCGCGCGCTACCGCTCCGCCCCCCGCCATTCATCCACGATCTGTGATCGTCATCTGTTTTTGCGTTTGATCGGCGGCGCGCGCCCAACGCTCACATATCTGCCGCCCAGCGAAATTTATTTAAATGCTTTCTGATCTTTCCGATTTTAATGGATTATTATTACACGTATGAGCGCATAATTATAAAAATAAATTGTCGTACAAATGGCGCAAATGGGAGCGCAAGTGCCTTGGGATTGGCTCTGGACGTGGGCTCGGTCGTCGGTGGCGTGTAGCGTGGAGCGTAGCGCGGCTTTGCACGGCCGCTGGTGTTCGCGAGCGCGAGGGTTTGCTGTGGCGCGGACTCGGCCTGGCGGTCCCCATGTGTAGTGAGTGATCTCTTCGCATATATATTTTATTTTTATTCTTTTTTTTAATAAAAGACGTGTGTGGTCTTTAATTCACCAGTTGGGTGGTCGCGTTTGATTCTGTGTGGTCCTTCTCCATTACTCGGGTCCGGACTTTTTCTGTGATGTGTGGCAGAGCGCAACGCAGGCACCGGCAGGCACTGCCGTGCCGATCGGCAATTGTTGCGGGCGAGGCTAAGGCCGAGTTCAGGCCGCGCAGAGGTTGAGGTCGGGCCTGGGTTGCTGGTCGTAGCTGGTGCGACTGCAGCCCGAACACCCATGCCCAGTTCCCGCGATTTGTTTTGACGACGATCTCGCCACTACGCACCCCGATCGCGGTCCAATCGCGGATCGCTCCATGCGACATCCGCCGATTTGATCGCTGATCCGTTTCATTTTCCGTTGCAGTTGGCGCGGTCGCTTCCTCTTACCATTTCTTGCATTTTCTTGTTGACAAGCGATTTGATGGGTGGAAGACACATGTGATCCCGTCTCGATCTCAATCACAGCTCGATCTCGGATCTGCATCTGTGGTGTGTTCTGCGCCGGTTACAACGGATCTTGGAACCTTCCAAACATGCATCCACATCCGAGCGACAAACAGTGGTTGTAAATAGACTCCGAGAAAATCAAAGCGAACAGCCATTGACGTCATGGACGCGTCCATAGAAAATTTAATGAGCCATGCAGAGGAAAATGGCACAATTGAATATTGAATTATTCAAATGGACGAGAGATGTCATCGATGCCAAAAGGGTGTGATTAATGGCGCGGGTGCTTCGCTTGAATGGGGTGCTAAGTGCGATTATTTGGATTTGCGGGACAATAACCACACACGGTGCCGTTTATCTCTATCCATCAGCATTTCAGACATGACAAGCATTATTTTCATTGTCACGAAGACAATGTAGTTAATTCCTTAGAACTCAAGTCTATTAACATGCTTTGCCTACATAGGTACCTCCCAGTCTTTCTGAAGACAATCAGTTTGTTTACGAAGCTTCTGTTGGTATTTTCAAAGCAACATCGAATGCAGGATGATGAGAAATTAAGTCGAATTAAAAAAAAAAACTTATGATGAATGCGGATGGTTCAATGAGTCGAATTTAAGATGAAGAGAGGACGAAAAGCGAAAGAAGTTTAAAAAGGAATTATTTTGTGTAGATGTGTTTTTTGTTAATTATTACTATTTATTATTATTTTTTTTTTTCAAACTATTCTTAATATCTTAATTATTTTACCACCCAAATGATGAGCAAACTAGGATTCCTTAAAATCCTTACATAAGAAATTTGATCGGAAAGTGACCATATTCGCCGTCTATTTCTATTTCTCATTTTTAGTCAAGTTTTCATTGAAGAAATGGGGGTAGATTGTATGTAACCCACAAACCCTACTCAAACTGGGTGAACTTTATCGTACCAGGGAGTTTTGAAAATTTACCTTTATTTAAATGTAGAATTAAGGACCCAAAATCAATTTTATAAAAATCTAATTCATTATGATAGATTAAAGAGCAACGATATAGGATTGAAAAATATATAAAATAAATAAAAATTGGATTGACCGTAAGCTATTTTGTCATATTAAATTCCCTCAACTCATCCAAGCATTTTGACTCCATATTTCTACATAAATTTTTCTATAAAAACCATCTTTTGTTTCCCTTTTTTATAAGAAGAATATGAGGAACCATATGTTATAATGTGAAATACTGTAAGACCGGGTTTTCACTGGGGAAAAAACAAAATTAAAAAAAGAAAACACTTATAAAGTTATAAAGTTGCCTAAAAATTCTAATTTTTTCGTTTTTTAAAAACGTTTTTTTTTTGTAGTCTTTTGCGGAAAGGCTCTGTTTGCTTATGAATTCAAAATTCAAAGTGCGTCTTGCGTAAAGTTGGTTAATTTTCATGAAGATCTTATTTTTCTTTGTTGATCCATTATAATTTTGACACGGAGAAACACTGAAAGTTTTACATGGAGAATGAAACACTCTGGCTGTAGCATGTGTCCTTACAAATAGCGTTCTTTATAAAACGTGTGAAAGAGTACCTGTGATTTGTTCTTTCTGATCTAGGTTCATCGTTCAAAGAGTAATTACCCGAATGTTGTCTCCTTACGTTAATTCTATTTTCGGAGATTATACAATATAAAATGTTTTAAATGCACTTTTTCCTATCTCATGTTGACTGTTGTACAAGTTTGAAAAAAGTAACCAACATACGAGACAATGAATAAAAATTATCAATCATGTACTAATTCTAACTTTTTCAACTGCTTTCAGTCGGACCTTAATTTTTGTTACGAATCGACAAGGCATAAAATTTCAAGGGTTCAAAAACGACGGAATTTCGCCTTCTATCCAATACACAGTCCAACCACAAATCTGGCCCTTCATAAAATGATCTGCATTTTGAAATTTCAAAAAAAAAACAAAAATGTTCAAAAATGCCATTAAATGCGTCACAACTCAAACTCACAATAAGACTGAGTACACTTTATGTCCTTCAACCTCAACTGTCCGTAATCAAACGGGTTTGAGCCAGGACTTGCCGACGGTTGATTCTCGAAAGCAATAAAATAGGGTAAATTACCCATTAACCAATGTTACGTAGTCCGTGGTTGCGCAAATGATAACTCATTTTGAAATAATGGAATAATATTGTCGAAATTATATAATTCTGGAAGCTTTATTTAGTAGATCAACTTATTCATTCTCACTTACAAGTTGTAATGATAAGTGACTGATACCATTGCTATTGTGATTTTAGGATAAGTTTAAGCTGGGAGCCATAATAGTAAGTATTCTAAAATAACCAGACGGCATCGATCTAGCTGGTAGGCCAATCGATGCGTCCAAGCCTGTGAGTTGGCACCTGACGAGAAACGGCAGGAGCGCGTGCTCGAAACCAGCTTGAGCTCTGTCAACCTCACTTTCTAATCTATAATATACGTTATTGAAATATATGTAATATGGTAGATACAATAATCCTTATTGGAACGTAAAGTTATGGTCATTGTCTTAACAAAGAGCTCCAAATTTACTTTTTATAGTTAACTTCTTTTGTTCAGAGTCCTTCTTGATATAAATAGGGATAAGGTACCTTCTTTTGCGACACGCCATAGCCATGGGCCATGGACCGTAGCAACTCTTTTAGAAGCATTTTGAGAGCATTCTACATAATACGTAAAGGATGCTGTCCTAGGATGAAATGGGATGATCTATTACTTTTGCGCTGGGCCAATGCGCAACAAGTTCAACACTTGCCTTCGTGAAGAGGTGCTCAGATGGTGCTGAAAGGTAGCGAGGCTTGTTGTGAACAGCAAGAGCAAATGACGTCCACAAACATGTATGCTTGTTATGTTGGGGAAAGGAGTATCAATACCGCTGGAGTCTATCTTCACGGAAGTATGGCTTACTAGGACTGAGTCTCTCTGTTGTATACTGAGAAACTGAGGCTCACTGCCAGATACAAGTAATGAAATGGAGCCTAGCTTTCAAGACAAATGCGGCATAGCAGCCATGACCATGTGCTTCTCCTACAAAATGATGCTCGTTCAGTATAGATTGATGGAGCTTCAACACAAATTCACCAACAAATATCCTTGCATATTTTGTATCGAATATTATGTCGCGAGTATTCCCAAAATAGCTTCATTGAATTTCGACTTCATCTCATCAACTTTTTCGCGCGTGCTGTAAATATTCCTGTAATGATATGCTTTAGCCTAAATCGGATTCATAACGTCGCATATTTGCAAAAATCTGTCCCTCCTTGTTCACGATTACTTTACGAAATCCTTTAAGGTAAAATAGGGTTTAGACTTTATCATACTTACACATATACTTGCAACTGAATTTTCGATGAAACAAAATGGACAGAGGATACCTTGAAACTTGTATCAAATGAGCATTCTAGTACGTATATTTTTGGGGTTGAAATGTTGATCGGATTACAAATCTCGCATTTAACTCAAGACATTTTGGAGTCGAATGCATAAAAAAATCTCACCGAAAGTTCGAAGTAATATAATTCAGAACCTTCTCTAATACGCACTTCATCCTGAGTAGCGTGAAGACCTCCAGGCCCACGGTCATCCGTCTAATCATATTCATATGGGATCGCGGCGGTATGAGCGTGAATGGCGTGCTGGTCGGTCAGCCGTGGCGGCCGGTGGTGGCGGCAAATGAGAAAGAAAAAGAATTGAAGTGTGTAATTGTTCCAGGTATCGATCGAAAACAGAAGTCAATATGCGGAACAATGATAAACATAAGACGGTACACTAGAACGGAGTAACTTCATAGGTGGTCTCCCCTTTCTAATTCCTAAAATAAAATCCCATAAAAATGGACACAGCATCATCAGAAACCCAAATGTGATCTGCTGTGGCGACTGGCGCATTGCCGACAGCCACAGGCCTCAGCCGCGACGACTGGGCCCCAACGCAATCAGCGCGAGCTGCTCAAGACGGAGGAGCTAGTCAAGACCTAAGACAGCCCCAAGAAGTTCCAACATTCAAGTCGACATGCCGATTTGGTATTCTGTGTTTATCGGAGCAGAGCTTGGAGCCCGTCATATAATAAGTCATCAAAACTCGCCTCAACGGCTGCGCATTGTAACGTTTTTATTAATTCATAATTTTTTATTGTCCCCGCGCACAATGGAGATTAGCACGATCATCTTTGCTCCCAATCCAACCAGTCGCGGTTGTTGTCGATTCATGGGCACCAGGGGGATGTAGTTTATAGGCCCAATTCTCCAGCTTTGCCATTTGCACGCACGAAATTGAAATTCACGTGATGAATGTGATTCTGTTTTGGAACTCACAAGCTGAATTTCGTAACTCGCCCTTTAGTTTTCCGAATTCAAAAAGATACAATCAGAAAAAAGGTGAATGGTTAACTCCCCACAGTGATTAGAAGAATATATAGCAGCATTGTTTGCCGACCTGAACATGCTGATCTTCATTTGGCATATTTAATTGATAGCATTTTATAGCAACATAATATATTACATATTTTAATGGTTTAGTGACAAGATGGCTCAGCAAAAACTGAAGCATTTACGAAGTTCGCTGCTCTGAACGAAATGGATGACAATTTGAACCAAATGACCGAGCCACAATGGTAAATGATCCTCTGAAACGTGTTTTACGCAGAAAACAATGGGAAACTATCACGGTCAAATTGATACTCTTTCTGGTTTTGAACCGATCCGAAAAGACATTCGCCTTCTTTATCATTTTCAACATCCTCCAAAGAAGTCCCTGATTATATCCGTTATCAGTAGTGCCTGAAACTGCAAACCAATCATTCCTCAATAGGCATTAATCTGTTTTTCAATTAAATCGAGCTATTAATCCTTCTAATAAGGGTCGTTAGGGCAAAAGGCCTACATAACGCAAATAAGATGTGCAAATCGAAGGTACCTCGGTTTGTAAAATACAAACAGACGTTTGAGGCTTTCGAGAAAATTCTTTTGGAAAAACAACCCTAGTCTCACACGGGCCTATGGCCAGTCTCAAAATTATGTTCAAAGACTGTTATCTGGATCAACTTTATAAGACCCTCGAATAAAACAAAGTTGACCAAAGCAAATAGTAGGGGTGAACGCACGGCCATTGTTGACCTCACAGAGAACCATTACGAACAACTGATATGAGAGTTCAAAATAGGCTCGTGCATTTCCCGGATATGGCGAAGAACGATCCCTCGCCGGTGTTTCGAAAGTCTCGAACTTGGGCATACCGCACAGGGTTGAATGGAGAACCGTAGCAGCTCTTTTTCCCACAATCACGACAGGACCAGAAATGAAAAAAAAGATGGGCTCCAAGTAGACGAGGCAAATCTTTTCTTTGTCGAATGGCAGATCCAATTCAGACGATCGAAATCTACAGTAATAAGTGTCAAAAATTAGAGAGTTCTAGAAGATTATTCAACCAGTGATTATCAGAACATTGCACTGGATATCTATGAAAACGCTGATACGCTCAATCATCTATGCTCGGTAAAAAAGAGATAGCTGATATTGAGAGATTTGCAAAAATGCATGGCATGATCACTGCTGCCAGAAACTACATCAAGGAGCGAATGGTAGCCGAACCTGAGTGATGGACTCAACTTGTGGAAGCATTAATATCTGCATTACAATATCTGTTTCTGAGTATAGATGCAGACAATTGGAGGGAGAAGACTATCTGAAGGACCACAACCTATACGACAAGAAGCAAGGTGGCGTTGTCATGACGGCTAAATCAGGCATCACTCAGGGGTCTATCCTTCGCCCTGACTTGAATACTGTGGCATCAGCTGCCAAATGAGTTCCCCTTGACAGACGGCCGATGTCACAACAGTAGTAGTTGGACACACTGTCTAAAAAGTGAAGGACTGAATGACTACCGGCAAATTCAAGCTGGTACTGGAAAAACCAAAGGGACCATCCTGATAACGAAAAGAATCGTCAGAGAAAGACTCATTAGAACTGGGAAAGCATTGGTTGAATCCACAATAGCATTGAAATATATGAGCTTAGTGGAAGATTGCAGTATGGAGTTTTTAAACTTATAAGCGTAAAATCCTTATACGCTGCAACATGTGTAACGGCACTCACTCGACTGATAGTCAACATAGAGGATCGATTAGGGCGGCGTCCTCCGGCAAGAATTGCACATAAAAGCATAGGCATTGAGACTCATTTTTTAGAATTTTCGTATAGTAGTCTTGTGTAAAGCAGGAGTAGTAGTAGCAGTAGTAGTAGTAGTAGTAGTAGTAGTAGTAGTAGTAGTAGTAGTAGTAGTAGTAGTGGTAGCAATTGCAGTAGTAGTGGTAATTTCGAGGCAAATTATTTTCATCTTGCCGAATGACCAATGTATAATAGCTTTAAAAGTGGTTACGAGTGTGTTAAAGCATTTATAATTCGAAGATCCTTTCCTTGTTTTCAATTAGGGCAGGGAGAGCATTTGTTTGAGAAGGTTCTATATATTAAAGCGAATATTCTCAGTAGGGATCTCAAAAAACAACTGACTAATTAGTATAATTGAAAAAGTTGGAGCCTAAATTATATAAAAGCCAGAATTTCGATCCGGCCGTGTGAAGCAATGAGCTGCCGGTTTTTCAGTCTTTTTTCGTTATGATCATGTTGATTTTAATACCTTCGTGCATTTTCGATGCGATTTCTACAATCAAACTTTTTTTAATTGTTTTTTCTTATTTATAACTTTATTTATTAAAATATTAAAGGCTATATTCAAAACCTAGTCGAATATCTATAATAAGCTTCAAAGCTCACTAAATGCGACGTTGATGATTCCTTGCGCGTGTGTATTCAGAAAATACCATAACACCACCACAAATGTAAACCTCACTTGGGTGGTCCGTGTAAGATTAATTGTTTGGGTTTTGTTTGCGGAGAGAGCAACGTGATGCTATTTTGAAAAATATAAATCGAGCAATGAAATTCGAAAAGTTTCTGGGATCTTTTTTGAGTGAACCTAAAATTGAGTGAACCTAAAATTACTGTTTTGTAATTAATTCGCTTACTAAATTTCTGCTGCTCCAAAAAAAATTGCTCTTTAGATTCTTGCATACTTTTAAACCAACGTCGTACGATAATTCTAATGTCCACATGCAAATAAAAAAAAATGTCTTAAAGACCCACAACGTACTTTTACTACCTAACGGTCTCATCAAAAGATAGTTATATCTTATTTAGCTCCCTTTCATGTTGGAGCGCCACAAAAACGTCTCCGCTATGAAAATTTATCGTTTTTCTAGATTTTCGCGTTAGATACATCGTTCCATAGCAGATTACCTCGAACGATCGATTAATCTCTTGTATCAATTTCTCTATGATCCGATGATCTTTTGACTTCATTATTCAAATTTAGATCAACTATGAAAAATATCTTGATTGGAAGGAAGAAAAGAAACGTTCATTTTATTAGACCGTGGATGTCATATCGCATGGACAATCCCCCAAGTTGTATGGACTTGTGGTATCTTTGTATTAAATACTGAGGAAAAAAAAAGAGGAAGACATTGACGTTGAAAAAAAGTATTTGTAATACAAAATGAGAAATGGGACCACAAAACGATCGGAAGAAATATATTGGAAAAAATTGTACTTAGTCATGCCACATCATTTTGTAATATTCGCCAACTTTGATCTTTCACCGACAAATATTTTTCGCTTGGAGCTACTGTTGCGCTTATAGTTGCTGTTGATCTTGCTCTTGTTATTGTTAGCTATCCAGCTTGTTTATCACTATTTTAGGGTGCTCATACACGACATTACTTGGAAGGACTCACGTGGATGTTTGTGTGAATAACGAAAGCTTTTTAGTTATCAGCTGGTACTTTCGGCCAAGCTAGGATTGGGTTTGATTGTGGGATAACAAAGGTCCAACTTTGAGTATGGTTCGGTATAAAATCTACAAAGGAAGTACTCGCTTCGGTCTTTGATTGAGCTTGAAAGGCAATCGTTGAAGTCACAATGACGATGGCTCAGAATTAACAATACACAGGTATCAGGGCTCTATCCTGTGTTCTTGCCATTAACCTTTAGGAAGTAAATCGAGGAACATGCACATCCATGAGCAACTATCTAATGATCATAAGGTAGGGCTGCGATGACTTCATTGCAGTAGGTGGTCCTAACGCCAGACATATTTCATTCTCCGACAACTTGACAAACATCAATGGCTCAACAGATCCATGAACTCTTCTCCTGTAACCAAACTTCCCTATAATAAATAAAAGCTGGCGTTTCTTCATTACCCAAAGGTAACTCGTTTTTGGACGATTTCCTCCCGTCCACTTCTCATCTCATGCGTAAACACTCTTATGGAAAGTGTTTTAACACGCCGGAGCCTGCACGTGACCATGTTTCACTAGTTGGTGTTTATTGGCCTGAGACTATTGAGATCGCAGTATTACGAAAATTCACCCACGTGTACCTTAGGCTCCGAAAAATTGCCTAAACACACTCATTGCAGAAAAAATACAAACAAAAACGAACAAAGGACCAGTCCGACTTCCAAGCAACCCTCTCTAAATGTATTCCAAACGACTAAAACTCTATGTTTTCACATTGAATCCAAAAAGAGTAAAAGCATGATCCAAATGGAACCTTAATTTACTGAACGGGAAAGTATGTGTAAGGAAAAAGGAATCATCTGCTTGTTCTAATCATTTTCGGCACATGAATACAGAGAAGTCGACTTCTGATCATAACACAAATGCCTTTTGAAAACTGGTTAGTAAATACTAATCGATTATCAGGACTCTATTCGAAATATTTTCCAATCAACTTCGCCTCATGTTTTGCAAGCAAAATTGATTATCAGGACTCTATTCGAAATATTTTCCAATCAACTTCGCCTCATGTTTTGCAAGCAAATCGTTCGAAAACTCCTTCGTGATGACTGATCGAGTTTTATTCGCCCTAAAATTGTTGTTGGTACCTGAAGAAAAGTTGTTGCACAACACTTTGAAAAAAGACAGACATGCCTAAAAATTACGGTTAGACTAATTAGACCCCGAAGCATTTTGTCCTACCTATAAATGACTCGAGTGTTCATTTCATTTCACAAAAATAAAACTTAAAATGGGCCACTTTTTCGGTTATTTTTCTTCGTCGCGACGACAATTTTACAGAGACATTCTTCTGCAATCCCTTCCTAGGTATAGAAAACTCTGACAGCAGTTTTTTGCAAGCCTGTTTGGTGGCAAATTTACGCTGTCAAGAGAATTTTCCAGGGAATAAATGAGTCAGTAATCATTTGACGCAATGACCATGGCCGTACAGTTGATGCCCAAGAACCTGACGAAATTTCTAACAAGTTATGTTAGGCGTGTGTGGTCTAGCATTGGCTTGGTTAAATACTATTTTCTTCGTATTAGTTAGTTAGGATCCTTTACCTGCAAACTTGAGAAACGAATTGAATTTGAACAACGTTTCAATGTAATTCCTTTCCAACGTCATTCAACACTTCTGGTTGTTAGATCTTCCTGGTCTTTAATCTGGCTTTTGAACGTTCTGGGAACCTTTTAAAGGGTTTCAGCATGAACGTTGTCTTTTTCGGTTGTTGTACGTGATCCTCATATCGTCACCAGTATTCATCTGCACCAGCAAACACATCATCAGCACTAGGAAACACATCATCAGCACCAGGATCGACTTTGCAGTGGCTTTCAGATAGATGTTTTACCCAAAATTTATTTCGGCAATTAATAGAACATGCAAGCCTCTGGGGTTTATTACTCAGTCCAGCCTTCTTAAAATCGTTTAGGATGCTTAGGTGATTGGCTTATAACTCCCTATTGAGGCTACAAGGACTCATATGAATGATTACTTCGACCATATTGCAAACAACGATTATTTGATCAAAACTTTGGACAACTGGTACTTCGAAGCGTTGGGTATCCTTAACGAATGTTACTCCAGAATTGAATCTATCGTCGTCGTCGTCGTCATTGTTGCACTACAGCCCATTTCGGGCCTTGGCTTCCCACAGGTGTCGCCTCCAGTTGTCTCGGTCCATCGACCGCGTCCTCCAATTTCGGAATCCGAGTAGCGTGCTGCTATCTTCGTCTACCGAGTCGGACCAGCGCTTTCTTGGCTTTCCCACTGGCCTGCGTCCCTCAGTTTTTCCGACAAATACCTTTCTAGGTATCCGACCTTCATTCATTCGCTGCACATGGCCAGCGCATTGCAGCTTCCGCAGTTTTATCACAGTGGAGACTTCTGGGTCGTCGAAAAGTTTGTACAACTCATGGTTGTACCTAATTCGCCATTGACCTCCTTCCTGCGTTGCTCCCACGATTCGTCTTAGGACCCTCCTTTCGAAAGTGTTTAGTATGTTTGCGAAAGCTTGAGTGAGGGTCCATGTCTCACATGTGAATCTATCACAGCATTGTTTTGCGATTCAAATTGATCAAAGAATCATTCTGAGAAATTTCATAACAACTTGTGCAAGAGGAGAAGAACTCGACTTGAAATTATAACCCAGGATGCAGATTTTTCAAATTTTTTCAAACCTAACAAATCAAATACCCAAATCAAACATCCCTTGTTAATGAATCGCAAACTATAAGAATCGGAACGGAAAAACAAACTTCGAACTTTGCGCCACACTCAGAGACTCAAAAATAAGTTGGTTTGTGCCAAAAGAAGTTTTAACCTATTTTGAAAACACCGAAATCAACATGTTGCTTTACTCAATTGTTCCAACTACCCAAAAGAATTTGGTGAACGACTAAGGGACTTTCATGGCAAATATGTCGCGCATGATGGATTAAGCTCTGAACAAACTATTGGATTCTATCTGAGATTGAAACGATGATCTTCTCTTTCCTAAGGATCAAAACAGTCGGAGCATACACGTTTCGTATCAAGTTCAACAGTTTGTCATTCCTCCTAAGTTCTTAAGGTTATCCAAGTCGTCAAGTCTCTATGTTCCAACGTTTTAGGGCCCCAAGCTGGTGCCGTTTGTAGTTATTTGAGACACCTATTCGTGAAGGATCACAGTAAATGTTGGTGTTGCCACATATCGTCATATAACGCCAGCTACCCTCAACGTCCGTTCACACCTAGTTTTCCAGTTCAGTTCAGTTATATAAAAGTTTGCTCGTCCAGCACTGAAATTCGTTGCAGTCCTTTAAGGACATCGACACTCTGAATTACTACAAACCTGTACGGACGATTATTCGTCATAATGGCGAACTGGATCAAAACAAGATGTTTTGCTATATGAAACACGCTGCATTCTAAAGAATAGATGAATGTAGGTCAAAGGATGAAACGCTGGTTTGACTTTGTTGACGAAGACAGTTCATCGCTGCTCGGATTTCAAAATTGGAGAAAGCAGTCAATGGACTGAGACAGTTAGAGGTGTTTGCTGCTGGAAGCGAAGCCCCGAGAAGGGCTGTAGTGCTACGAAGAAGAAGATGCAGGTCAGAGGATATCTGCCTAATATTTGAGATTATTTAACATGTTGGTTTTTCATTCAAATATTCGTTGTTTGAGCTAGCATGAGCTCTAATTTATGAATTTTTTATAAAATACGAAGTTAATGGAGTGCTCGTGCAAGGTAGCAGGATACAGTTCGGACTAAACGACAAGGAGCATTAACCCGTAGTTAGATGCAAGTCCGCACGAAATTGAGGAACCTTTCGAGGTTACTGTAACAACAACCGTATAGCATCCAGAATAATTCATCCTGCTAAAGAGTGAATCGATCCTTGAAAAAGGAACATGTGTTGCCCTTGTTAAGCTGAATTGCTTTCACTTAATCCAACTACCTTGCGATGACTTGCCTCAATAAAAAGATATTTTTGTAGTACGCGCCAACAATCATTTTTATCGTAAGTTGTTCAACGGCGGCATACTATGTACCTCCCAGACAAGGCTTCGCAGATGGCGGAAAAGTTAGTCCCATAAGTCCAAGGCTCAATCAGTTACTGCTGTCCACTCGTACCCCTAGTATAATTGTTTTAATTTGCACAGATCCTCGTATGCGCCGCACATGCTTATGTAATAATTATCTCAGTTAACAAATTTAGTATGGACATAATGGGGCCGTGTAATAAAGCCATTCTGGTATACGGCAAGAGGGAGAGGGTCTCCTAGCTTACCTAGTCCAATCCCATGCTGTATGTTGATGGTGCTGCGACTTTTGCTTACCTTTTGCCGCCACTTCATGCCCGTGGACTACTGTACCTGCTGATCGATCGGACGCGAGCAGGGTGGTCCTTAGTGCTCAACGCCGGTAATTATCATAATAAACTTCGTATACCGATAATGGGAAATGTGGGAAAGTTTTATAGTTCTTTATCTTTCGCTTTTAATGAAACGTAATAAAATATGATGCCCATTTTAATCGGTCGAAACGAATAAGAAATTAACATACAGATGTATGTAAATCAATCTGCGGAGAAGATGTTGACGATTTCGAGAGGGTTTGTAACGTCTTGAGAATGGAGAGTGTACAGGACAACCGAACCGGCAGATGGGACGCTGCAGATGCGAATCAATGCCGATGGGAAGAAAATAATAATAATAATAAAAAAAGACCAAGAAATAGAAGAAGCTGTCCAAGCTGTCAAGACCATTTTCGAATTGAATATTCATGTTAAAATGGAGAAATTATTGTAATGGATTTAATTTGTGGGTGCTCTTATGTTGAATGCTAAAATTTAGAAAGCCACAAATGACAAAAATTGGTTAGTCAAGCAAAATCAATTGCTAATCAGTCAATAATTAAAATAAATTTCATTTAACGACGTTTTTTTTCAACGATATTCTTTCTGAATAAGTAATCGGAATATGATGTTTGCCGATTGTTATTTGCGTGTTTATTAATTTTATACATGTTACTACGATTTATGCAGAAAAAAGAGGCTCTTAATTAGGAATATTTAAAATCCCACGCGGGTCTAGTCTGTATAGTGTAGAATATATTATCCGACTGCCTTAATGTTATGAGTGAGAAAATAATTACAAAATGAAACTAAATATAGAATTTATATTCGTGACTCAACTTGTTAAATTTCTATGTAGAAATTCTACTCTCTGCTCGTATAATATCGTATAAACAAATATATTGATATGATATACTAAATATAATAAAAGCTTTTATTATTGAAATGTTCATAAATCGAAAATACGATGTTGAATTGAATGGAAAGGACACGGTCGCAAAGAGGATTCCGATGAACTCCTCTCAATAAGAACTCAATATCTTAGCAACACCCAGAAACCACCAATGCTAATGATAATCTAGAAATAATTTCAATTCCTCTATAAAATATTTAAAATCAAAAGTAATATGAATATATCCCTTCCATACATACACTCCTTCATACACAAAAGTCTATCAAAACAACAAACAGATTCGAGTATACTCTGCAAAAGTTACTGCCATCTCGTAGAAGAATAATCTGCGTGAGATCTATGTTGACATGCAAAATAATGACGCATTCCTGGCGTTGCCTTCTTTAAAAACTTTGCAAGAAATCTCTTCCATGTCCATTCCGCAAAAGCGTTTCACTGAACTTGCAACAGAAACCCAAACAATGAAAATAAACTAAGCATGATAAGCATCATAGTCCCTCAGCTCACTTCACCTCACTATCAGCAAAACCTCAAAATGGTTCACTGTGGGAAAAAAATGCAAGAAGAGGAGCACAACGTCAAAGAACGCGAAATTTCGTGCTATATTTGAGTAAACTATGTTTGTGCTGAAACGAGGAAATTGGCTGTACTTCCTTGGTTCCCAGTTTCGATCAAAAGCAAATTAACTGGGGTGGATGCATGGAAAAAATATACCCCAGTGACTTACGTGGACCACACTGCCCCCTGTACTGTGATAATGCAGGCAGGTGAAAAGCTGTGCACACGGAAATCTTAGAAGAAATGTTAGAGACCAAAAGGATAACCCGGACCAAGTGCTTATCTATGACCAAGTTTGATAGACCAGATTGAATCGCAGCCATCAAGATTCTTGAAAATAAAAGTCAATTTATATTTCATCTGGTAGAAAAAACGGTCATGGCATTTGGTCATGTTGAGGAACATATGAAGATGCCAAGCTATAGAACGTTCACAAACTTGTTACCATAGCCATTTCAAAGGTAATGACAGCTTAATTTTTAGAGCTGTTGGCGAGAATGGCTCTGAGGATATGCAATGGCTGAAGTCAGACATGTTCGCCGATGATTGGAGGGATGAAGATAGCAAATATTGTTAGTAGACTTGAAGTTATTCTTCACATAAACAACGCGGCGGAAGTCGCCCTCGATACTTGGTTCGGAAAAACGGCCCGAAATTACTTGTCATCTCCTTTAAAACTGCGACCAAGACACGAGATGAGAATACCGTTGATGGTAACGAAGTGGAAGAGAGGGACGCTGTCAGTTTACATGGGAATAGGAGCAAGAGGGAGGGGCGCCAGGGATGCTGGGCGTTACTAATACCCTAGCTGGCTCATCACTAATCGACCAAAGGCCTTGAAATGGTGCCGATTAACCTGCAACACAGCAACGCGGCTTCGGCTAGGCCAGTACTCATCAGAGAAGAAGATAACTGTGATCGCGAGTAAAATCAAGGGCCTAACATCATGGGCCTAGCAAAACGTCTGCTATCCTGACTATAAGGAACCTTAACATCTTTCTCAGATCTAATTACAACACCAAAGATGTTTTTTCTCGCCTTCAGAGAGTTGGAGGCTGTTTACGCTCCTAGTGTGGGACTTATAGACGCGCAATACTTCTAGACTATCCATTAAACACCTCTCATTCCAACCTGAAATATTAGCCTAGAACCATTTGACACAATATTTCGGGTTAGGTTTAGGTTAGTTTTCCTTCTCCCACATCATGCTTTTAGGTCGCAGGAATCTAGCTCTATTCTCTAGCAGGAAGAGAGAAAGGGAATACTAGAAAGAAGAACCCACGATCCTTGACGCCTCCTGAGGCTCCACTATGCCTTTTTAATTGTCTATCCGAGCTTAATACATCACGTGAATCTGTGAACCCTTCCGAGAATTCCTTCAACTTAGTTTCCGATCGATAGCCATCCAGTTTCGACTAAACGAAGAGGTAGAAAACATACTAGAAAATTTGTAGAGGACAAATGAACAAATGACAACCAAAAATTATTAAATTTTCATATAACTTTAATTTCTTGATTATTTGGGTGGAAGGTTACGATTAAATGAACTGATGGAACCGGAAGCTACAAAGATCCAAAAACAATGTTTTTTTTTGTTACATTCTATAGATCACGAAAATCACACATGATGCATGACGTTAGCGTATAGAGATATACAAAATTAATAATAAATGTCTTCTTTTCCCGTTCATTACCCATCCAACAACCAGCAGAGATAATCAATTCTCACAGCACTAATTATACGTGGCCGATGATCAGTATTGATGTTGGCCGACCCTTTGTGCGGTGGTGGCAAATTCATTCAATGCTGTCCGTATGACTCAATTCGAGCAACTTTAGCCGGGACATTTCTTTTGAATGCATTCACTTATAATACCTTGGCAAGGAGAGTAAGATCAATCGATAAGCCGACACATATGTATCTCTTCTATTGAACTCGACTACATTTTCATTTCAGCTTGTGGTATTTTCTGTGTAGGGTGTCCCAGTAAATTATTATTGAAAATCCACCGGACATAATTGTTGTTGAATTTTTGTACCTGTTCTTTGAAAATGGTTACTTGCGCAAACGGGATAGGTTATAATACAATTAAAATTTAACATCATGATAATGACATAACTATCATACTTTTTGTTGCATGGTGAAATTGGGTTTAACATTTGTGATATCTTTGATCAATTATAGTGGTCAATTATAAAACTTCAAGATATCGTTGCTCAGTGATAAGTTCAGGATCGAGCAGTTGATGTCATCTATCCGTTTTTCTAAATGTCGTTCGCACTTTTCAAAAGAATTCAAATGAATAGAATAGTCAATAAAAGTTAATAAAATAATTTCAAATGAGTAGAAAAAGCTTTGGAGGAGGCATGAGGACAATGCCATTCCAGCTCTTTGCAGTTTCTCTTCTATGAAACAAACCCAGCGCCAAAGCATGCAAACTACCTTCACTTCCTTTTTCCACCACTATAAATTTTTGGTTAAAAATGGCAGCTGCAATATCAATATCAGCAACAGATATAAAATAATGCGCAAATTCCTTTCCCACGGATAATACAACACTTGTGGAAGTTTTTATTGAATACTCGCCACCCTAACCTGCATACTGGGAATAATCGATGGAAAAACAATATTTCATGCATACTGAGAATAGACTCATATTCAATAGGAAAATTGACGCACTTAGAGTCTGGTCTAAGTGCGTTTAGACCAAATATTCTCTTTATATTTAGTCTACCTCGTTGTAGACCAAATAGAAAAAGCATATTTTGTCCAGAAACAGATTTGACCTTAATGACCACACTCGAGGAGTTCCGCTTTAACGTGGTTAGGGGGCATGTAAGAAGCAATCATTCCATTAGATATGTTTCAGGGAATCATATAGTAGACTAGCAGAGAACGTGTAGAGGTCGAAAAAAGGCTTTGGTTTTATCCAACTGAC
Source organism: Stratiomys singularior (assembly GCA_954870665.1). Lineage (NCBI taxonomy): Eukaryota > Metazoa > Arthropoda > Insecta > Diptera > Stratiomyidae > Stratiomys > Stratiomys singularior. The sequence goes on from OX940881.1 coordinate 12,519,732, forward strand.
AGACAGGATTAAGATGATCGTACATGCAACGATTATTCAAATTAGGGTGAGCTAGATCAACTTGAGCAAGAGGGTAGCGGCAGGCAACCGAATTGAGCATCTGGCAGAGGAGAGCTCCAAATGAGCATCGATACTAGAGCCGTATCGCGGTCAAATAACATGATTCCGTCCTTTTAAATTCATATAATTTACTTAAAAAAAAGAAAATGAAATTGGGACCTGCTGCATTATTTATCGAAACAAACTGTTTATAATGAAATAAATTCAATTTTTTCCGCAATATAGCACTAGTGACTTAACACAATCCTAGCATTAGCCTATCTTCCTCCTATCAAACAGCTTATGACGCTGATCACCCAACTACTCTATGCACATGGAGAACCTGTCTCGTCATTTGGTTTAGAGGGGGATGAACTTCTTTAAAAAAGAAGAGTTTAATGATCGATTTCCTACCAAAAGCCTAGCTTCAACATATCATCCTATATCCTAATCCTTATTTTATAAAGACGCTGGTAGACTGCATGTTTCGGAGCCCGTGTTCAAATCGTCTGTTAACTTGGGTGTAATCAAAACTCTAGATCTCTTCCCCTTCTTTGGTATAAGCAAGATTAAGCGCCAATCCTCTGCAGCCACTCGTTTGTAACAAGAAACCCTGTTATGTATTTCGATGTGTAGGCGACATTACGCAAACAAACAAAAATATATATATGTAAATAAATAAATTAAGAAATTAAAATAAAAATATTTAAAGTTAGATTTAGTAAAATAATATTAGTATCATATTATAATAATATTTAGCAAATAATATTAGTAAAATAATAATTAGTTATTAAAAAAAAAGTCAGAAAAAAAATTCCAAGTAGCAAAAAAAAAACCCCAAAAAAATTCTTGGAAGTTATTTTTACGATCGATACGATTCACTGGGTTGTTGTGTTCGTATCGATATAAAAGGAGTGGAAATTGTGAGGTAAGAGAAGATATTCAGCCGATAGACAATAAAGGATATTCAGTCGATAGAAGATACTTAACAAGTGAAGATATTCAGCCGATAGACAACAAAGGATATTCAGCCGATAGAAGATACTTAACAAGTGGAGATATTCAGCCGATAGACAATAAAAGATATTCAGCCGATAGAAGATACTTAACAAGTGAAGATATTCAGCCAATAGAAGATACTTAACAAGTGAAGATATTCAGCCGATAGAAGATACTTAACAAGTGGAGATATTCAGCCGATAGACGATAGAAGATACTTAACAAGAAAGATATTCAGCCGATTAGCTGATGATACCAGTTGCAGCCAGAAGAGGACACTCAACCAGTTGCAGCCAGTAGAGGACATTCTGCCGAGGACCACCAACCAGTAGAGGCCAATCAACCAGTGGATGACACTCAACCACAGAGGACATTCTGCCAAGGAACACCAACCACCAAAAAGTAGAGCCCAATCAACCAGTGGATGACACTCAACCACAGAGGACATTCTGTCAAGGAACACCAACCAGTAGAGGCCAATCTGCCAGTGGATGACACTCAACCACAGAGAACATTCTGCCAAGGAACACCAACCACCAACCAGTCGAGGACATTCAACCATAGAAGACACTCAATCAGTTGACGATACACAACCAGTAGAGGAGGAGGTGTTCACAGTCAGCGCAGCACCATCGAGCGCAGAACAATTCACAGGTTGTTTGATTTTTAATAATTTTTATTTAATATAATATGAGGGACTAAGCTCTTTCCCTGTGTGTGTGTGTGTGTGTGAGTTGCATGGAAGGATCAGGGCTTAAATAAAGTCCTAACCCCCACGCCCACGCGGTGAATTAGTCGGTGGAAAATTAACTTTCTTCGGCCGCCATTATGCGGCCTTTGTATTTTCAACTAACCCTATAATTTTGTTCTTTTCTTTCGCTGCAGGTGCGACCTATCGGTTGCCCAATTATTATTTTATTATTAATTATATATACATATATTTTATTATTAATTTCCTTTGAAAATACATAACAACCCTCATAAAAAGGTGGCTTACTCTTCCCAGCTCGATCATCTGAATTGCTGTTATCTCAGGTCGAATTCCCTGTGCCCAAAACTCCAATATAAAACTACACAGACACCCCGCAGAGTTCTTTCATTAGTGGCCTCGCTCATCCGGGTTTCCCCGTGAGGGAAACAGCATATTTAGTACATTGCTTTAATCGTTGGCAGATGATGGGTGTGCGACTTCTCGTGCAGAAGTATCCTCTGGAAGGTAGGTGGTGGTGGCTAATTCGGCGATTACAGCTGTTTTTGTTTTTGGGCACCACGCCGTGACTTTCGTCCTTCTGCTTGCGCACTTCTGTTTCCTCTTTGTACAGCCACTCGTCCCATCACACTCAAGGTCGAAAAATTTAGGTGTAATGATTCTTATATGCTATTTTGCAGATGTTTATTACGATCCACAAAGCAATTTTTTTTAAATATATATTCGTCCATCTAACGAAAATGTTTTATTTTCACAAGAAATGCTCAAAATATTTTTCAGAAATGAAATTTGTGAATTTCATTGGTCAATGATTCAAGGATAAAAGTTTCTCTTATCCAATGTTATAATTAAACGCCAGATCACGTTACCCCTTTTCCCACTCGCTAGAAAATGAGAAGCGCAAGAAAATTAGCATCATTGAAAAATCTTAGCACTTTCTGTTTCTTTTATGGTTAAGTGCAACGGAAACAACAGCTTCTGCTGCTGCTTCTGTGTTACGCTCGCAATTCTTCGACTGGCTTCTGTACACACTCCAAGTACGCTTGAATTACAACCGCGACCGCGGCCTCAGCCGCTACTTAGCCTCAGTTCAAGCTCCCCAAACTCCAACTTGAACGAGTTAGTGGAGCTTCAGCGAAAGATTATCGCGTGTTCTTTTCGCGATGTTTGCACTTACTCGCGACCCGGTCCGCTTCGCGCCAACGATTTTCAGCCGCGGCTGCCACAGCTCAATTGTGTGTGACTAAACCTGTGTATAGCGGAAGCACGTGGGTGGTCTCCCCAATTCCAGAATCTCATTTTATGTTCATACGCTCTACGTGCCATTTGATTTCACTGTTGCTCGACGATAGCTTTACGCTTCGCGGCCGTTGCTGAAACATATTTTTTTTAGTACTTTTCAACATCGCGCGTACTCATTGTTAGTACAAGTACGGAGCGCAATTGTACAAAGTGTTTGAGGGGGAGCGCGCCACTAACAGGCGACGTGAAGTCCAGATCATATTAAGGGGGTTAGGCCAGCCCCGCAGAAAAATATGATTGCTCGGTAACATTTAATCAAATGAAATTGTGAAAATTTACTGCAAATCTTGCAGAAATTAGAAGGATCCAAAAATGTATGCTTCCTAAACAAGAATCTTACCATCATCTTAGGATTGAGTACTACCAGAGATAAGGTAGGGCTGAAACAATTTCAACACGACAACGACAACACGAACCCTCGAGAACTCGACATCTTAAATTTCATGTTTCCGTAAGAAAATTAAGCTAAACAATTGCTAATGCTTTCACTTTGACTGAGTCACCGAAGTAATTTGTATCGAAAGGATCAAGATTTAAGATTGGAGCGACTGGAATTACATCAAAGTTATGCCAGAAATTTTTTTTCAAGCATTCGGCTGCTGTTTCACATTTAAATTCAGATTAATGGTCTGAAGCATGTAGTCGTCCTTATTCAATTTTAAATAATTGCCGTTGAACATTTGATTACATATTCAAAAATAAACTACTCGCTGAATTCTACATCAATTGTGTAATTCAAGAATAAAAAAATTCACGAACATTAGGAATTGGAGTGGAAAATGCTAGTAAAACTGCTGTGTAGCTTACAAGGTAACATTTCTAAAACCCTTCGTTTCATCTCCTACAACCCATATACATAAACATAGCTTAGCTCTACAGTTCTTTAAAGGCCCAAATTTTGGGCGTTAAATTCTGTAACTTCGATATGCTTTAATAAGAAAGCTAACATCGTGGCTTCACCATTGCTATGTGTATTGGAAATACTTCTTTATTAAATTCCTATAATGTTCAGTCTTTGGTTACGCTGCATTATGGGGTTATTCCTTTATGTTCTACATCTCTCTGACTCTGCTATTCTTGCACCTTCTCTCTGTTTCAATAGAGGAGGGCTTGAAAAAAAGCGATTGGTATTCGAAATTTAATGCAATTTAAGAAATTGTTAGGCATGAGTTGGGTCGAGCCCCAGATACATACTCCTGAACATACAATACACTCATGAGGTTTATTGCAAAAAGGTTTTTAAAGGTAATTATTCAGAATATTCGATGTCATGTAAGCTTTATCTCCAACATCTAATAAATACGCGGTGAAACTGTATCTCTCAAAGCAGTTCACAATCCCACTCCTGTGGAATGGTAACTCCAACTTTCCAAAGTAAACTAATAGCCACATTTTTTTTTTCAAATAATGTATGTAGTATACATTCCAAAAAGCAGAATAAAATGAAAATGATTCAAGGATCAACAGTCATACCGAACTTCAAGGTTTACCACATACCACATTTATTAACCTGATTCAAATCAGGATAGCTCGACTCTCTGAGTGCCTTCCAGCATTCATTTAGATTGCATAGTCGTTTTAAAATATAAAAATTTTGAGCTATTACCCTGAAATGTTGTGTTCCGACGGAGATGAAATTATTTTTTGGTCCTCGGAACACTCCGTCGTTCCCCGTCACTTCCTTTGTTTCGTCCACAGACGCGTTTTAACGGTGCGCAAAAAAACCATATTGGAGCAATTGATTCAGCTTAGAAAACGACATTCTTTGTCCCACAAAAGGTGACCCTGCTTGAGGTAAGCCCCCCTGTTCAGAGAACCAAGCTTTTTTGTCACTGTCTTCTTCTTTGTGGTGATTTTTGGATGTTTTGTAGCTCCTTCCTATCGTGTCGACCAGCTATCTTTGCGTTCATTATTTCAATTCAATTACCGATTCTATCAATTTTATTGTACTTAACACCTTGTTGTAGGCTCCATCGAATAGAGTTGTCTCGTATTAGGGGTCGTTAAGCTATTGGGAGTGGTGAGATGAATTATGAATTCTTGGGTCTCTAGCTGTTGGTTTTCTACATATTTCATGTTCCAATTTTTTAATATGTTTGTTTCAAAGTTATGTCTATGTTTATAATAGCTCTATATACATAGTTGTTATTACTTTGTAATACGCTTGTTATGTTGGACTACTACTTAAAGCCACCATGTCGAAAAAATGGCCCCATATGATGTCTTATCACTGTTTAACAAGGATTATTCGATTGATGCTTCGATACTAAAGGAAAAGTGTAGATTTGGAGCAATTCTTCGCTTTGAAATGTTCACCAATGAGCACCGATCTTCAAATATGTTCAATGATGAAGCTGCCAAAGTACTGTGAGGTGTCAGTGGTATTTCATTATATTGAAATTCCTTTCAGAGACCATCTTTACGACAAGCAGAAGAAATCCAGAGAGTAGAGGCAACGCATTAAAATGGCTAAAAGGAGAGTTTCTCAGTAAGATAATGACCTTCGAGATAGTAACTCTATCGACTACTGCGTGGATGATGGTCATAATGTTGTAAACATAAAAAACCATTTTCTCACAAAGTAGTCTTTGGCCGAATAAGGGACTGTTCAAGTATTACGTAACGCAATTTTTGAAGATTTCTGACCACCCCCACCCCCCACCCCTGTGGAACGCGCCATAACTTTTTTCTGTACCATAGTATAATATAAGTATACCCCCTGTAACGCATCGTAACGTTTAACAAGACCCCCTCCCCCCAAATTGCGTTACGTAATACTTGAACGCCCCCTAACGAGATATGGCACCGATTCACGACCTGTGAACTTTGAGTACACTGGCTGGCATTCCGCAAGGACTTATACATGTGCTATGCATTGGAAGTACATATATAACCGTCATTGTCAGTATCATGACTATAATTACCATCGTACATTGCGTGTGTTCAATGTTGGTAACATTAGATGGTAGCTCTCAAGATGGTGATTATATTGAATGTCCGATACGATAAGAATGTCCGATAAGTAGCGAATGTCCATGCTGAATATTCTTTTCTGCGTAGAAAGACAATAAAGTCGAAGGAAATCACTGATGATGACTACAAGTAAGATGGGAGGACTCTGTTGGTGCAGACACCCGAATTCTTCCGAATATACCAAACTAGAAGACAAGATCACTAGATCGAGAACATTGGCTGCAACGTATCTAGGATGCAAGGATACGATATGGCCATCGAAAAAGCAGAATCAAGTTGAATGATAGATGTTTGTTGATTAAAAATTAACAAAAACTTGACAAGATCCAACTTCTATTCTCTTGTCTCGAATTCCTGTTCATCATTTCAAATATATGCAGAACAACCGTTTTGTGTGCCAAAATTACGACCTGTTTGGTAGCCAAATGGTAAAAATCACAACAAACACCCATAGTGTCAATCACATCTTTCTTCCATTTTCGGAATGAATTGAATCCGACAAAAAACTGCACGGTAATAAAGTCTTGCAATTAATTCCTTATCTGATGCGATAACATCTGACAAATGCAATATCACAAATCAACGAGTGATCAACCCCCTTAGCGTTGGTTGTCACATTGTGTAATTCACTTACTCACTTCATTGTTGTTCATATCCATCGCTGAATAATAAATAATAGTATACGAGTTTGCATGCTTGGTGGCACGTTCTGAAATGTAGAAGTTAAACGTACCTGGCGTAGACCACGTTAGCGCAGCCGAAAGCGCGAATAACGAAGGGGACGACGATACCGTTGACGTCGGTGGCGGCAAGCTATTGTATGAATCAAAACAAACCCCCAAAAAGATCGCGATTTTACACACATGAGAGTGTGACACGGAATACGCTCTAGGCGCGAATTTATGCAACACATGGGCTCATCGCTGGAACCGAAGAGAAACTTTCATCGCTGCTGGTCAGTATCTACGGCCTAAGATATCGAAATTTCATTCATTTCTCAACAGATACAAACAAAAGGCGATCGACAACTTGCTCTCCTAAGTCTGTTGGATCATAGAAGAACTATCCACCCGCTCACATATCAAAGATTGCGATTGCAGTGAAAATAACGGCTGATAGTTCGGATAAGGAATAGTTCTCCGTTTATTTGCGTTTAGCGATAAGGCTTCACTTTCTGATGCACGTTGGCAGTGTTTTGATGGATTAGCGCGAAGAAATTAATAGGCAGTCATCATTGCGGACCTCCCTTAACGACCTCACGAATGTTCGGCTGTGGAGCAGTTGCCATGATTTGTAACTTTCATCGCCAATTCATGCATCAAAACATGCTCCAAACAGAAGTTACTTCAATTAATATTTATATGCTGCAGCAGCAGCATCAGCAGCAGTCGCAGCAAAAAATCTCATTTCTCCTGTTCGGCCAAAATAACTGCAAATACCCAAGTTCTTTTCACATTGAAAAGCCTCCAAGATGACGACGAAGACGAGGACGAGATTGGTACGGAAAGATTGAGACCTCCACCGCCGGATCACAGCGTATTGAGCGGGCAGCTGGTCGCGGGTCGAGCTGCTCCTCAAAACGTCGTTGGTGTTCCAATCCCAGTAAACTTCCAACAACAATAACAACAACAACAATCTATAATTTTCTCCATACAACATCCAGCACAATATATACAAACACATGCGTACATCTTAAGACCGCACCGTGTGCGCCATGCGAACTAAAGTAGCATACATGGTCGTGCTTATGCACTAGCTCCGTTGCTTGCTATCTGCATCAGCGCTTATTGCCGTTTTCTGCGCTCACTGCCTTCAAAAGCATCCCAATCACATAGCCCACCTAGTAGTATATTTTTCTTTTCGTCTACCCTCATCACCATCAGTTGCTCAACTTCTCACGTGTGTGCGTGCACCGTAAAAACTCCCAGATTGAGAGCATGTGATTTTTGACTAATACTATAATATGTTGGCAGTGTTTAGAAACCTTTAGGTCAAGTGCAAGCGACGATAATACCAAACCAATGACAAGGATCATAGCTGAAATCACATGCAACCAGTCATATAGTGAGTATGGTCTAAAGAGCACGAACATGAAAACAATAAGCGGAAACTGTGATAATTACATCCAAGTCGAACGTTGCCTCAGTTGTTCTTTGGAGCTAGGGGGTGTATTGAGACCAATACCTTCCCTCTGAACAACAAAATCTGTATGAAAGTGCTAGAAAAACTTCAGTCATATGGCTCACATGAGCATAACTGGTGCCATGAGAACTACGGTAAGAGCTGATAAAGAGATATTGCTCAACCTGATCTCCCTCGAGATACAGTGGCAGCTGACACTCCTCTGTGCCCAGCACGGATCTGCTTTTTAGAAAATAACATCCTTTTTTACTTGTTACCGTGAAAATTATTTCTCTTTGGTCTACATCGACCAGCGATAAAACGGTTCTCCTTTATAAGAAGGATCATTCGAATTTGCTTTCGCATATGAAGGAGTCCCTATCCGCGATCCTCGGAAAAACAAGTATTCAAAAGACCAAAACTTTTGAATCTTGTTCAAGCAAAACTGAAAATACTCATGTTCGCTGGTGAAATACGTCAACTTACAACTTGTTTTATCATACCTTCAGTTGAGGCACAGGCATGGGTCAGTAATCAGATGAACCGTCAATTTGTAACGTTTATCATCTTTATATCGTTTATCAGCATCCCGTTTAGCCTTCATTCCTGCAATAATTTCGGAGTCTTCCCTCCCTACTCTCGTGGAATGATTTCTATTTCTTCCTGTCCCCGCACAGATAAACTCACCTTCGCTTAAGGGCAAGAAGCAATATATGTACTGCTCTCGCATGTCAGTACACTCACTGGGGGATGTTCAGATGTAACGCGCGAAGCTCCTCGTCCTCGTCTATAGTTTATTCCGATGCGACTACTTGCTTTGAACACAAACCGGCGCGCTGGTTCACTTCAAAGAAACTCCCGATTCAGCGGGATTCAATTAAAATAAGTAGAAGTTTACTCGTATTGGTAAAACTTCTTCTCGTTTTTTACTTACATAAAAATAATTCTGTCAGAGCCTTTCATTAGAAAAGGCACTACATATATAAATCTATTTTTGCTTTTTCAGTCCCTTTCTTCACGATATGCTCGAGAGCGCTCCTTACGCTATGCTCCCAATGTCACTTTGTCGCTTTGATTTGATAAAAAAATAATCAATTCCGAATCCCGCCAAGGTAATCATCGTCTAGGGCTCGGGGATCAAATCTTGTTTCAGGATCGATGTCTTTGACACATTCGGTAAAAGATAGACGTTAATGATTTTCATCAGCAAAAATCCGATCAGCATAGTTTCGACTAGTGTTGCTCTGAAGCTTGGTGCCGTATGGGATCCTGTTTCAGGATTGCTGTCTGGCCAGATTTTTCGTGGAACTATCCTGTTTCTTGTGCTGCTTGCATATTAGCACTAAATCAACTTCTTTGTCTCTCAATAGTTGAAGGTTGATCTGCAGGGTCCACATAACGATCATTGTTATGATCGTTACTAAAATTCTATACTAGTTAATTCTATTCTATACTAGTTGTTACTAAAATTCGTTAGATCTAATCTAGGCCTGCAGCTTCGTACTCCTTTTTATTAGGTTTAAATTTCTTTGTACTGGCTTAAAGCTATTAAACTCCCTTCTTGATACAGGATTTATGGTTGGTCGATTTAATCTTTCAGTTCACTATCATCTCCAGCTGCAGATTTTTGCTGTTAGCCAATAGCATTCTAAATAATTCTGTTCTGTGCTTATATCATCTCTAAGAGTCCCAGCTACAGATTATTTTACTTTAAAGATGAGCAAAGTCATGCATCCGTAATCCGTTAAATTATTCCCTTTTGTTACAAAGTCTAATCTTTGTTTTCTGTTTTGTTATCGCTCCACACTTGAATTTCCCAATACACCGAATCGAATGAAGCAACAGCCTGAAAATGTTTACCGTCGCTGCTTCCAACACACACTTAACGTGTGATCACGTTTACTCAATTCTACGTGCATTAACATTTTCACGTACAGTGTGCGACATATGGTTCGCGGGTAGTAGTGGCACTATCTCAAATAACAAATCTTGCACCGAAAGATACGTGCTCAGCGACTAGAACGCGAACTAAAGATACAAAGATACACACGCATACGTCATGGGACTGCTTTGGACAATTCTTCGGAAAGAGCGAAGACTGAAATAGGGTCTTGCACGTTGTTGTTGGCGGCGTGTTTGTCGTGGTTCTTGGTGAGACCCAGGCGGGTTGGTTGGTCGTAGCTGTTGTTGCTTCTGCATGCGATTGTTGGCTGCTTTTCCGCTGTTGATGGATTCGGGCTCGGCATTGTATGTATGCGTTGGTAGTTGGAACAAGTCTCGCGCGGTCCAATCTTCTGCTGATCAAGAAACATTTTCTCTCGCCACAACCGACAGATTCAATCAGATTGTCGCAGATCCTTAAGCTCGAAACATCGCAACCCGCCGAGAAGAAAGTTTGTTTCAGTGTTTTGTGTCTTGTGTCCTGCCAGGGTAGAATCATTGATCCTCGAATGTTTCAGGGTGTTTTGGCCGCAGTGCGAGCTATTCCGTGTGAATTTAGCGTGTTAACCCGATAGTGGTGTTGTTCGCGAGATAAGTGCTCCAGCAGGCACTGGCTCAGCGTGACCTTAGCGCCAAGCATCCCTCCACTAATAGTCCTGTGAATTTTGAATGAACGAGTGAGTGCACCCACTACCGCCCCTACGTACGCTCGCTGGCAGTTTCTGGCGACGATCGCGCTCGCGACCACTACGCGCGGTGCCCCTTGAAATCGGCCAAATGCTGAATGAAAATTAAGAAATTAATGAAGTCGCAGTGAAGGAAGCAGCAGAGGGCGCGCGAGCGGACGACCGCGGAATCTACCTTACAAATTAGTCGGAGTAAACGGAATTGTTTGGGACTGCCCGCGAACCGAGTGATCGCGCGCGGCGGAAAGCAAGGCAGTGTGTGCTGTGCGGTTGGGCCGGGATTCGAGTGTGCTTACCTGTTCCGCGGCTCCGTGCTCGGTGGCTCCAGAGCTGCGTGGTTCTGTACTGTAGTTCCGCTGGTGAGGCTCGCGGGCTCCGCCAGCCCCAGAATCTCCAGTCCGCAGCTAGCAATTACGCGGGGCTGTAGGTAGCGGTTGTAACGTCTTCATCGAGCGCAGCGGAGGTTTGCCGTCGCTTTTTGTTGCTCGTCGTTCGCTTTTGATTTCTGACATCTCAATTATCTGTCTAGTGTTGTTTTGTTACTTAATTGGCCGTCCATGAGAGCGTGGTTCGGTGATCGAGGAGTTCGCATTCGCCGCCAAGTCGTTGAATCCGCGCTCTGTCCGGTCCGGCAGGCTTTCCTCGAGCGGTCCACAATCGAGATCTCAAGATGTTCGGGTGGTAAAAGCACCCATAAAAGAAGATACATCTGACCGCGGATAAATAAGAGATAAACTGGCGAAAATATTTTCGCTAGGTGCACGGCCTGCTGCTGTTGTTTTTGTTGTTATTATTGTACGGATAATAGAAAATTACTGATCGCCACGATGCTGATCATTATTCGAATTGTTATTGGTGCTCTATCGAAAACTCGCCACCATCGCGGTGAGTTCAAGTGATTTAACGGTTCGATTTGTTAATGAGAAGAATAATTGAAAAATCGACAAAATAATTGGGAGAATAGAAGAAAGCAAGGAAAATACTAATCGAGTGACGCGGAAAATTTTCGAGGCAGAAGCGATTGAAGCAATGGTAGTGCCGACAATGGATAATTTACCACGTGTTCCAGATGCTCATGGGGATGTTATCGACGAGAAACTCTTCTCCGACTTGTACATACGAACCACTTGGGTGGATGCTCAAGTGGCGCTCGATCAAATTGATAAGGTAAATTGTTTGTTCAAACTGTTTATGAACTTTTCCAATTCCTTTTCAAACATTTTCAAAGCACAAATTACTCGGAAATCATTTTAATTAATGGAAGCAGAATGTGTTAAAAAATACCTAAGATTGAAAATGAGACGACCCGTTTTCGATCATTTATATATAAAAGATTTTTGCTCATGTATATAAAAGTATTTTTAATAATGCAACACATATCTCATGAATTATCTCATGCTTGAACCATGTACTGGAACCCATTTACTCATTTTAAGTTCCCATAAATATTTTACAATTTTATCTAAATAAATGAAAGTTTAACATTGGATCTGGGGATCATAGCAAAAGTACTTTTAATATTTTGTTTTCAAAAACGGTTCCAGGCTAGGGTCCCTGGACAGGGGGCGTGTTTAGTGGGTAGTCTGGTAGCATGCGCTGCTAGGAGTCCCACACTCCGGGCGTAAATTGCCTTCACCCCCCAACCCAAAAAAAAATACTTAGTTTTAACAGAAAATGTATTTTTCCTAACCGTACAATAACGTTGTCTTCTCGTTTTAAGACATAAAGTAGCGGCATAAACCCTTTGCGAGACATACTTTGTTTATATAATCACCTCGTTTTACTATGAATTTTCAATGTTTTTAAAATTATTAACACGTACATTTTCATCTGTATATTTAGTAAAATATTCTATAAAAGTTCAACCTCATAGATCTCAAATTTTTTAAACTTTTTGATTATGTCTCTGATTCGCCCGAAATGAAAAACTAATAGAGTGCAAAAACTTTAATTTTCCAAAAAAAAAAATCAGTCCATGGCACAAAAATATTTACAATAAAAGTACATCGGGAAATAATTTGGAAATTTGAAAAAAAATCAAGACCTTTGCAACGATTCAAACTGCAGATACCTCCAAGGAATATGATATTTGGACTATGAAGTAAAAACAGTTGTTTTTATTACGAAAATGACCAATTATTTATTCAAGGCAAATAGTGAACGAAAACATTATTCAAAATATTATCCTTCCAAAGCTATAAAATTATAAACTATAAGATTTCGTCCCAAAAATAGTTTACACTTTTTGAAGCCAACAATGAATAAGGCAAATTTCTAATCGCCTTGTATGAAGTGTGTTCCAAATGGTAGTCCAAAAGCGGGCAAGGACTGGGCTGTAAACTGGGTTGGCTACAACTTCTCCGTCACTATTTTCCAAAAAGTTTTTGTTAGGGATAGCAATATGAGGCCGGATCGATTGTTTTCTGTACAGGTATCCCATAATTGCCTGGTCTAATTTTGGCAGCTCATAATGGATCGCATACTTCTCATATCATAGAGTACAGACCTTACCTCAGTGTCCTGGGTACTTCGCTTCATCGATCACTTTGCTAGTTTTCCATGGTTTAAGTCTAATTTTTTAGCGATTCGGGCTACGATAATCAATCTATTTTTCATCACCTATAACAATCCGATATAGATACGACTTCTATTGAAGCACTCATGAAGCATTTGAAACATACAAAACGGCCTGCTGACGTTCTGACATCCCGCTTTTGAATGTGCAACTTGTGAACAGTGCAAATTGTGTCACTTGCAATGATAGTGCACGTTCGTTTCGTGTTTGACACGAGTCGTGACCAAGCAATAATACTTCTTATTTCCCATGTTTACCCTAATTCTGCTGTCCAGGACGTACTTAACCGCTCAGAATGTTCCTTCTAACAACTTTAAAATTTAAACGTAAAAAATAGGTGTCTGAAGTTTGCATCGTTGCAAACGCAAAGGTCTCCAAATTTTTCACTGTTTGAATGTTGAATGTTCTTTTCTGTAAGCATTTTTGAATACTTCAGACTACTAGATTTTCATTTCCGTTTAATCATATACGTAAAAAGAAATTGTGCAAAAATGTGACAGCGCTGCGTTTGCAACGATGCAAACTTCAGACTCCAAAAAAAATATGATTAGTAACTTATGCCAAATCTAAACTAATGCCAATGTTTATTACCTAATGGCAATTCAATGACAGATCGATACGCTGATTTAACATTTCAAAAAGAAAAGTATGGTTTGATGCGAATAATTAGCACTTATTTCATCTAGCGATGAATGCACATTTTTAAGTCGTTGTCTCAATAAATATAAAAAACTTTCGAAAGAAGCGAGTATTGATCATATTAAGTTGGAAAAATATTTAGAACCCGAAGATGTGAAACTGAAAATAATTCAAACTATAAAAAGGTTCTAGATTTTGTTTTGTATTAGATTCCCTTTTTTTAAAAAAACGCTTACATCGTATCGGGTAGCCTAAAGCTGGTATCACGTCAGAGGAATGTTCTTCCGACAGTTCCAATACAACGGTACTGGATAATTCAGCAGCATTTCTCCTAGTATTCGTCTCTAAGATTTAGATCGGGACTTTGCGACGAGAGCTCAGGACGTTGCTGTGTTCTTCCTCAATCCAACGCTTTACTGGCCGTGACGCGTATTAAGGATTGTTGCCCGCCTGGATGGAAATGTAACAAATCAGCATATGATTAAACTCAATTTGATTGCAATGGCCTTAAATTTGTTAGTACTTTTAGTATCAATTTTCACGAACTATATGTATAATGCACAAAAGTCAAAATTGCGAAAGAAAATTTACAAATATTTCAGTACAATCATCTAGAAAAAAATGAAAAAAAAAAAAACAGAGATCATTGTGTTCGCAGCGATACAAATTTCAGATACTTTCAAAACTTTACGGTTTCATAACATTGGTCAGTATTAAGCATCCATGAATTCTTGATCCAACCAAGAAAACCGTACCAGCGAAACTGCCCATACCATTATGTTTCCACGAGCATGCCTGCCTTTTTGAGAATGTGTATCCAGGATCGAGCATTTTGTTCGAGGTACGCATCACATATTTGGACTCAGCAGATTCAAATGCGTTTAGTATTGATTCATCGCAATAGAGCACCCTTTTTTTTTCATAATTCCAAATTTATTCCAGTTTTAAAGCCTTTTGATGGATAAGGCTTTCGGTTTGCAATTTCTCCTCGTAGGACTGTTTCCAATCATCTATTCTTATCTAAACGCTATTAGAACACTCCGTTGAACTGACACAGTAGGAAGATGTGTTCTCATTTGTCAGAAAAGGACCCAATGAGTCTATTCTCCATTGAATGTCAGTTGGTTTTCAATCATTTTAACGGTTTTCTACGCTATCCGTGTCAGTTCTTTTTAACATATTTCAGTTTATCCTATACAACGGAAGGAGCTCCTCAAAGC
Source organism: Stratiomys singularior (assembly GCA_954870665.1). Classification (NCBI taxonomy): domain Eukaryota; kingdom Metazoa; phylum Arthropoda; class Insecta; order Diptera; family Stratiomyidae; genus Stratiomys; species Stratiomys singularior. The sequence goes on from OX940881.1 coordinate 12,534,936, forward strand.
AACATCCATGAGGGTATCATTCGTGAAGCGAACATTCACATTTAGTGAATGCGTGGGCTTCATGCTGGACAACGAACGCCTCCAGTGCTTAGTTTACCGAAAAATCTCGCGGGTGATCTGCTCGAACAATAAATCCGAGCTTCTCCTTCCAAAAAGACTTTGCAGCAATTTTCACTTGGATCAATGTCGCTAGCAGCATCCAAAGTGGTAATCGCTAACAAATCAACGTTGCTATCTTAATTCTAGTCGCGCTCTCTTTTATTTGCATGCGTCAAGATTGTCTTAAAGCCAATTATTTGCTCAACTCAAAGATTGTATTAACACTTGCAACGTCATTATACCCGAGTCCAGACAAAAAAGTCTTTAAAAAGAAAAAAAAAAACAAAGTTATATTCAATGTTGCGAAAATAAGCACATAACTTATCTCTCTGAAAGCCTCCAGCAACATTTCGTATGTAGTCTTGGATCTTCGAGCTTGTGTGGTCTTCATAATCACACTTGAAACTCATAAAACATGTTAATTAGGTAGATACTTTATTGACTAAAGATTTTCGCTCCTTGAGGTTATATGTAGATACTTTTGTACAAATTGTACGATGAAGATAATACAAATAACATTATTTCATTTTATTCGTTCTGTTTTCTTTTTCCTATAATTTTTTAATTGTTATTATTCTGACCAACTGGACTCATGTCGCAGAGGAGTAGGAGGAGGAGGAGAAGAATGAGGAAGAAGTTATTGGACAAGGATTGTGAAGGCTGTTGAAATAATGTATCGAGCATGTGCTTATATTTTTATGGTAAATAAATCTTTGATTGCGAATGAATTGCTATTTGTGTGTTTAATAGCGAACTGGGCAATTAAGTTTGATTCTTGGAATGGTATTGATCTGATAGCCGTGAGTTTGATTGATAATATAAATTTACTGATTTTCTGGGGACAGATATCGTTGCTTGCTTGGTTACAGACTTTTACTTTCAGACAAGAAAACGCATCAAACTTTTATTATTTTCATGATGAAAACCAATCAAGCGGCTGCTTAGAACTTGAAATAAACAATTGCAATTTTTAATAAATGGATGCACATGGCTTCCTCGATGGTCATTAATGATGTATCACTACTGATGGTAAGAGTTTTGCTCTTTCGCAATCCACCAAGATAATCTTCGATCTCAAGAAAGGTTGGCTCAAAAGTCTACAAATAGAATAAAATTTGGACTGAACACATCAAAAGATAAAACTTTGAATCAAGATGAAGACTCTTATCACTGGTTATATTGAGTGAGGAAACGAGTGTTATCATTAAAAATGGATTGTTAGCAGCCATGTTTATCGCTATAAAATGTCGCTATAACTTTCACACCATGCATTTCCTATCGTCATCAGCAACAACAGTTGTTGCAGTCTAATTTCAATTGTTTCATTATCTTTCGCTTCTCGTATACTCTTTATTTATTAAGTAACCAATTAGGCTTTTGTTGTCTGAAACAGATTATCGCGGAATTTTTTTACATTGAATAGAATTGAATTTAGTTCTGTATGCAAATTAAATTCCAATTATATAAAATCAATCATTTGACATTATCAATTTGTTAGTAAATAAGTTAGAGAATACTTTTGTATCGCCCTTAAAAACAGACCACAAATCGAGACTTCGGTGAGCATTGCCTTACACGAAGACTCATTCGTTATGCAACGTTCACTTAATTATTCTTGGAATCTCGTTACCTGCTCAAAGACTATTTCTCCCACGTTCATTAGTTTGTTGAAATTTCATAAGGTGGAAGGTAATGTTTGCTTTAAACTGGTCAAACCATGTACAGAATACAACAAACATCCGCTGTAATTAATTCACTTTGAAAGCAACCTAAAAATCAAAAATACTTTTGAGTATTCGTCGATCATTAATATATTCATACCTCTAAAATTGGGAAAGCTCATATCGAGTTCCGGCAAATTTATGAGTCCAAATCCAGGTATTCGTTATTGCAGAATTTCTTATTTATGGAATGAATGAATGCATGATTTTCAACCAGAGTTTGCCAATAAAATGAATTAATTTCACTAATTGGAATCTTTATTGTAACTGGTTTGTTTTATATTGTTTTGAAAATATGGGAAACTGCAACACAAATCCTCTATTCTCAACACGAGAGTTGTACCGAGAACAATGCAACCTGCAGTCTACCGGGCGTTGTAGCCAGCGTAGACAGCTGAACGGAGCTGCCTCCAGAAAATGTCGGTTTCATAGAGTATTCCTTTAGGAATTTTTTCAAAGTGCAGATGGCAAAGATATGAATAGACAACGAGAACTGATGTATGTGTACTTCTGATACATCTGTAAGGGTATGAAAAGACAACAACAAGAATTCGTTAGGCAGAAGTTCAGCAAAATATAAGCTTAAAAATTCGATATAAATTCTAAATTCACAAGTATTTGAGACGCTACCATTTGTCGTAAGCTTCGCAGTTGATCCTACTTGTCGAGCTTTGAGACGTCTGAAGTTTGCATCGATCTTGAATTTTTCCACTCTATGATTCTCGTCGATGAATGGATGGATTGCTATGAAAGTTTGTTGAAATCGCTGCATTTGCAATCATGAGAACTTCTGATACATCTGTATGCACATTTTCGGACCCTCAAGACGTGCAGCGTTTGGACGAGAGATAGTGGGTAAGTGTGATGCGATTCCCGACAGAGCCATTGAGATAGGAAGAGAGAAGCTGAAAAAATGCGGCCCGAGCATAGATCTCTGTGGCATCTCAAAATTAACGCTCATGCTTATATCCTAGCCGTTAACTATTTTCACTTAAAGAGCCCATGAATGAGGGCAAAAAGTGCTTGAATATTTATAGAGTCGTTAGTTGGATCACACTGAGCCAAACGCTTTTTTGTGATCACTGGAACATACCACTTATACTTTGTCCGAACGAAATTTAACTGTCGAAAAGCATGGTAGCTTGTTTCGTTGATTCTTCAGAAATTGAATTGAAATTACAAGTCTGGAAGGAGACCTTTCGCATAAGACTTAAACGAAGTCTGGGTTATATTTTTCTCAGGAGCGAAAGAAGGGGTGTGTATGACGCCGATTTGATTCGTATTTGAGTAATGATTAAAAGTGATATTTGATAACATTCTATAGTCATAAAGTTCATATTGAAGCACTTCAGTAACCTGATCTGGTTATAGTGTGCAGTTTAAGACGCTAGCTAGATTAAAAATCAAATATTCATATAAACTATGCCCAAATTGAATTGCAGGGTGGTAAAGTGAAGCATTCTACAATGAATACAATTAGATATTTTATTACGGACTATGTATTGTATCGTCCTCGGCTCCTCAGCGAGCCATAATAAAAATAAAGAGCCACGAAAAACTAATAAAGTGCCGAAAAAAGTGATAACATGATTGAATTAGAAATTTTGAAGGATTATGAGGATCACAGCAACATGAAAGTCCTTTCCTTATACCACTTTGATTTTTCTTAAAAATGGAACGAGTTACAGCTACATATCTTTGTTATATTTTTCAATTTTGATTTTCTTATGCAAGAAATTAATCAAATATCACATTGTGAACTCAATGTTACGACAATTAAATTTTTAATAATTTTATCAAGTTTCATATCTTCATGCTTGAGGTATGTAGTTGGAGATGATTTGGTACCCTATGAAGCTCAGTAGTCTGGTGGACTAGAAGTATTAGTACCTAATGTGATTTTTGTCATGACTGTGAAGACTGTTTCCTGTCTTTATCATATGTGAGAAAGTATGTTCACTATAGTTCGTATTTTGTTGTAAGAAACCAACACTTTCCCTGGAATGCCCCAAAATAGCTGGAGCTCTAATTTGAATATTTCTAATTTGACATTACCTTCTTGTTAGTTCAGGCTGAATAAATATTCGTGCACTTAATTCAATGTCCACTCGTATGACCCAGCTCATGCGATGGTCATATAAAAAAATCTAAGAAAATTAACTGTTTTTTCATCTTACCTCATCCGCATTTTTCCGCCTCAGTTAATTTCGCTGGCATATTACTCAATGTCAACATGCTGGTCGATGTAAGGCATCAAAGCAAGCAAAGGAATTCCAATAGTTTGAAATTTTAATTACCAAATACGATTCGAATGACTTGTGACTTTAGAAAGAAAGATACTTGAGCATGATGGGCGCCCATAAGGCGCTCTGGACAGATACCCAACAGCCGCATTCCAATCTCTAAGTTAGACGTTAATGCGTCCCGAAACTATGTTATAATACACAATATATTGTATTGTGAATCGACTAGGCATGCTCATAGCGAACATATAGTAGTCTATATTTGGTTTGTTGTGTTCAGGTCTATCTGCCATATAGTCGTCTTCATTACATGTTGGATGATGGCTAGGTAATTCCAAGACCTGTATCTTTACAATGTTGTTTTGTGCTGCTGTAGCTCATCTAGCGGCAGCAGCGGCGGCAGCAGAAGCAATCTTGCAGATCTTTGTGATCTCGTGCGATATTTTCTCCTCTGGGGCTGTTATAGCGTTCATCTTGTACACACATATGTTCTTTGACCCAAATGTACAATTAAATTGGTTCGTTTCATCTTGAGATACTGTGAATCTTACAATCAGAGCAGTGCCGGGCCGAGCCGGGCCAGGTTTGATGGAAGCTGCTAGGCCGAATCATAGCAACTTACATGTGTTTCACTAGCTACGAGTAGCCTAGTATGTGCTCTAGCTGTAGCTAACCATATGAATACCAACGCTGCGGTGGAGCTAGCTCCGCTAATTTCAACCTGAAGCGTGCTGAAACTGGTCGTAATAATATTGACGACGATCTTGTTTTTTTTTTTATTTTTCCGTACCTCAGATGCTTTTTTATAGCATTTCGGCAGCTTAGATAGTAAACTAAGGGGGTGAGCTAAGAAATTGTCGAAGAGTACTTCCGAAGATAATTTTGATTTGACAAAATTCCCTCAAAATGTCACCATAAAATTGTTATCAATGAAATCTTATATCATAAGAACGAAGAAGAAATTGTTTCCTCCATTCTAAATTATGCAACTTACTCACCAGTATCAGGCGAAAACAAATCCTTGCAAATTTCACAAGTCAAAGTCTTATAAAATTAGAGTGAATTGCTGAAAAGAGTGGTTAAGTGGACTGAGTTGATCTGGGTTTGGTAACAAGCTTGGGATTAAGCACTGAGTGATGTGTAAAAGCTGTTAGGGAGAGAATAGCAAGGAAAAGTTGTCCGAGGAAAAATTCTTGCTCAAGGACGTTTACTTACAGGATGAGTAGACTTACTTTTAATTTTTTCCCGCCATGTTCAATCATATGTTACAGATAAGGAGTTATTTTGAACTCACTATGAAAAATGTTCTGATGAAATCCTCGAATCCTGAAATTCTTCCTTGAAATGTTCTGATATGTCCTCTAATTCTTGGAAAATCATCAAAGGATTTTTCATTCGGAAATTTATATTCCTTCCGCAGTAGCAAGAGATTTCAAGATCCACACGACAGGGAAGCAGTTTTTCCCTTTTGCGACTTATTTGATATTATGCCAATGGAGGCAACGCCTTTGTAAACTTTCCAAGCGATTTCCGGGCATGAGAATTAAATTTTAACCAATGATGGAACTGGCCTTCATTCTATAAAGGGGTTTTATTGAAGTATTTATGATAAAATTGGATCGTTTCTATAGAAGGATATCTCATCACGTCTCTTAAAGAATAATCGAAAATCGTTCTCCTTATGCGTTATGGAAACAATTACCCTGTGTAGCAGCCATCGCCTTGCATTTAATTAAGATCTTCCATTTCTTCAGATCGTCAACTGAGATGTCACTCAGATTATCGACATACGTTTTTTTTTTCATATACAACATACAAGCCCGCGGAAAACGTTTGTTTCGTCGTCTTTTTTTGTCGAAAAAGGTTAAAATCGCACGATTCCAAATCAGGGGAATAGAAAGAACGTTTTTTTTTGGTTGAAATATGATTAAAATCTGTCACAAGGATCGAAAAACAGATGCCTAAAGTTTGCATCGTTACAAGCCCGAGGGTCTCAATCTTTCCCTATAAGCGAAAAGTTTGTTAAAGGATAGTGGAGCATGCACCTCAAATGAAATTTAAAATCCATAAAAGAGGTTTTGAATTATCTTTCCCCATTATGAATATTGTCGAATACATATCCGGCTTGGAACATTCATAAAGATATCCATCGTGTTCTCTCCTTAATCTACGTCGCTTTCAGGCTTTCTATCATTGCCGTACGAAGTTTGCAACGTTGCATACATGATCTTGAATTATTTTCACTTTTTGATTTTTGCCGATGATTATTCTGAAATGAGAAACATATAAACTGCAAATTGGTCAAAAATCAAATTTACCTAAATTTCAGTGCATCTATCAAAAACAAATTCAAAAAGTGAAAAAATCGCGATCGTTGCTTTTAAAATGAAGCTAACTTCAGGTGATCTCACGCATGAGTTACTTTATTTGCTACTCAGGATCTTTTTGTTGTTTATTTTTAAGCTTTGTTACCTTTGGCTGTGAGCATTGATTTGTAGTTATTCTATGGTGTAGTCTTGAGAGGAGAAATAAGAACAGCCTTGCGAGAAATATGTTAAGATAAAAGGTCTATCACAAATTTTGCAGCTTCTGTTCTTATATACATAGAATAAGCAGCTATGTTATCAAGGCTAATAAGCCTATAATTTATCTTGAAGAAAGAAATTAGCACAAAGATAACGATCTTCCTCTAGGAAATTTAGGCCTCCTAGCTTTAAAGGTTGTTCACTGAGGTTTAGTTCCTCCGGCAAGATCCAACCAAAAAGTGAAGATTCTTTAGTGTTCATAGTCTGGCCTTTACAGTGTGTATGTTTCGTATCGAGGTTTCCACCTTAAATCATTTCATCGCAACATCGGCGTAGAATATTTTAAGGGTTAGGTTCTACTATCAATTCTCCATCACAAGGCTTGCAAATAGATCTCAATAGTTTTTTGCAAATCGATTCCTGTAGCTTTCACGTAGAAATAGAGACCAGAGCGCAAGTTATTGAAAGCAATTCGTGTTGGATTTTGCAAAAAATTGCAGTTCCTCCCCTAAAGTGATTGGGAAGCAGAATATAGTTCTCATAGCGTGAAATTTAGAGTAGTTTCTGCATTTCTTAAGGCAGGGTCCAATCAAGATACATCAGACCAACACAAAAAACGTTTCCACATACATTGGAAATATATTCTTCTTTTGTGTTGCCTCTCTAAGGAGTCGAAACAATTCAAATTTTCAAAATATATTCAACATTGTCGGGCGAGTGATATGTGGGCTAAACCATTTATCTTGAAGCGCAAATTATGCATGTATGCAATCAGTGCGAAAATAAATGAAGAGAGAACGAAAAGATTCATTGTCAAAATCTCTGCACGAGGGGATAGTTTTATTTTTTGCAGAACGACTGTCTGGTTAGTATAGGAGTTAATGTTTGTGACATAGTTTGTGATTTAGCAGCAAGGTAACCAGTGCATCAAATTTCTGTGATTTCGAGGGATTTTTTTTTATAAACTCTTCAAAATTCGCGAATCTGTCTATCTAGTGTAGACTTAAGGATGTAATAATCCAGTTTAAGTTAAAACAATTTGACTTAAGACTTATGGTTGCCGGAGGAGGATTTTGTTTGGTCGCTTGAGTACGAGAAGCGACGAATAAAAGTGAGCAGTATGATCTTATTACAAGCAGTTTCGGACTTCGTAGATACTAACTAAGAGCACCTTCTGATATTTTTAGGCATTAAAAGTTTCATTCATGTTAAGCCCCCGATATATCAAAATTTACCTGAGATAGCTCAGATCGAGCAAAATTTATTGCTCAATCTTGTCTACATTAGCATGTACATATTTCACGTTTGAATCGTTTCCTCTTCTTAAGGAAAACTGATTTGTATATACATAGGCTTCGATGTTAAATTCCGAGTTAAGATATCAAAATAATTTTTTTCTTCTCGATTTCTTTCCAATTTCATTGAATTTTTATCATCACAAATGTGATGTCTCCATTTATCACCACATTTTTCCAAGTCGTCGTAACAAAAAATATTTTATACAATTCAAATTTTTTTCGGGCGCATCATCCCAAAACCATTCAAGCTCAGCCCACACATTGGACATAGTGAGTATAACATTACTCTCGCATAAACTACGAAACGATATGTTCCAACGCAAATGTATAAATGCCTCCTAAAATGGGAATACCCCTTAATATTCTTTTGGACTTCTTCGTCGTGGGTCTCTGGTATGTTGCGCACTGTTGTATTTTTTTCGTCTTCTGACATTTTAATTAATTGACATATTCCGGGCGGTCAAAAAGATCTCCGTGAAGACCACCCAGGTGGTTTTTCTGTAGAATGGAAGTCCATTAAGTTGTGTATAGAAAATTGAGACATCAGGAAGTATTCGCCATGCTTGGGAGTGAATAGATACGTAGATGGATAGATAGACCATAGATGTTGGGTTGAGGTCGTATAGAGCAATAGACCATCGAGTCGTATAGAGACCTCAGGTTGGGTTGAGATTGAGATGATTTCGAGTCTTCAAGGTATGCTGTGCGGCTTGTATGGGTGAGTGTGTAGAGTATGGCAAGTGAGTCGTCTATTCGGGAAACATTAGCAATAACAATGGCAAGGCAAGTTCTTCAACTGAAAATAGGCACGAAGGAAGGTAGATAACACGACACAAATAACAACGTTACAACAAAGTACTCGGCGTACTGGTACACGACAGTGAGCTGGTGCAGAACTCTCGGGAAGACAATATTCGAAGTTCGTGGAATATGGATAGGTCTCAATGAGACTTTTGTTGATTGTACTACTAGCAGCCTCTAGATATGATTCGAAAGCGAATGTATCTGAATTGTTATTGCTGAGTGAGAATGGTTGTTTTCACCATTGCTCACAAACTAACGCTGGAATGAAGGAATCAAATAATCCACGATAATTTGAATGCAGGTCTTAATGTACAAGAAGCAACCAATGTAGATGCCAATAATAAAACTGAAAAACGTAATTTTTCTTTTTCTTCACTACACCACCCCAAGTGGAAATCACCGAGAAATATCTTTTAAAACATTCAGATATTACAGAACCAACGCCTTAAGAAATGCATTTAAGCATGACGAATGTGAGTGGTGAAGGAGATCCTGTCTTCAGGCCTCTGAGCGGCTGCTGACAACTGGCTGCTTGATTATTGCATACAAAATTGTATGTTATCGAATGCGAGTACTCGTGAAGGTTACGCTCTTTAAGATAACAATCTTTCGTTTCTGTTGACATTCTAAAGGCCATTCCAGAAAAATAAAGATGTGCACATTTGTCAAGGGCAAATTATAAATGCATGTGATAAATTTATGTCTAAGAGAGCGATAACAGACTTGTGACTGTGAAAGCTTTATTTTAGTTCCTGAATATGCTAATGAATGCAATATTTTACGCCCATGGTACGGAGATTAAGTGTAACGATCATGCTCTAATGATGAATTATATGTCGGGATTATAGATTACTTATTTCATTTTTAGTTCCACTAAATCTTCCGAATGTACTTCCGAAAGTTGTTTTGATTGTTCATTGAAGTTTTGTTTAGTTACTATGAATACATTTCTGCTACGACATTGCCTGTATATTTGATTACACGAAACGTACAATTATAATCGTCTCAAAAATATAATAGAAGATGCATTTTTTGGAATAACCGGCTCCCCCTTACTCAAAAGATGTAATTCTTAATATAGTATAATTAAACATATACTATTTTAATGTTTCGTCTGCAGATTTAGGGTTACTGCCCCGAATGGAGCGGTTCTAACACTGTCGAATGTATTCTCCTGCTGCCAATTTATCCGATTCAAACTTTCTTCTTGAAGAAGGTTTTTAGTTTTTGAATCCACTGACCGACTATGAATTCTCGTCTATACCTCATAGTTAGTAAAGTATCGCTCATGCTTACAATAATGTGGAGATCGAATTCCTCTCTGTGATGTTTGATTCATCAGAAGATCGTGAGAACTATCTTACTGTTGGATAAGAGGACTCCATAAGCCTCAGATCGTTATCGTTAATATTATATTGCATCAAGGCTTGTGCGATATGAGGCTGCCTCAACTATATGATATCTGAATACTTTGCCAGTTATTTAAAATTCAAACACAGCTCAAGAATGTATAAAATCTTGGATAATCCACAACAATTTTCCCCCAATATGTGATGGTATTTCCTAATAAAAAATCTCGTAGCTCGTTGTACATATATCGTCTTCATTTTTATTGTACATGTCATTGATCCTCATCCTTCATCACTAAATCTGAATTTCTGAAAACTCTGTCGGCATTGTAATGTAATACAACACCCGAATAAACATTAGAAGTGTCTGCGACACGTTGAGTCCTCTGTGTTATTGCAACACCAAAATGCAGGAACGTCTCGTGCGGGTTAATCACTTCGATGCACACTCTTTGTAAGGGGTCGTAAATTTGTTCGCGACTATGTAAATGAGAAGTGATAAGAATTAATCATTCGACAAGTATGGCAAGGAGTTTTGTGATTATGAGACGTTGTGTCTCAGGCATCACTAATGAGCCGCCCGATCCGCTTCAGGCACCCCCGATATCACCTTCGAAGAATACAAAAGAAACGTATCAAATTCTCAAGCCGCAGCACAATATTCGGTGTTCCGATATTAATACAAGCGACAAGGCAGTGCGGTTGATGCAAACGTCGTGTAACCATTGTTTGGTTGTTTTTATAACCCATTTCATAGCTTCAGCATTAATCAGCACTTGAGCACAGATTTGCGCTCCAAAAGCAATAAAAAAATATCAATACGTGATACAAATAAGATCAGAGTGGCCACAGCTTGAAATCATATGTTAGCAGAGTTCCACATATGCATACAAATCATCACGCACGAGTTACGCGATTGCTGCCTGGGGTACTAATAGAACGGAAGGGCTAATTATATGGAGTCGATGCCTGCATAAGTACGAAGTGCTTCGACCGGAACTTATTTAGATGGATCATGATATCATAGTCACCAGATAAAGCAGGGGGTGGATATCAACACGTAAATCTTCTATAACATATGCTAGGAGCTTCTGATGTGCTCATTATAAAACAAAGCAATATTCGAAATTTTTATAGGAGTTTTATTACACTCCTTCAGTTGCAAAACCAATGAATAACCTTGTCAAAGACATGCTCCTCCGGTATTTTCTCCTTGACAACCGAAATTATTTTGAAATTCCTATTGGTTAGGCCATGCATTCAAAAAAAGTTGTTGAAAAAACTGTCACCAGTGATGAGCCATAAATTACAGTCATATAAGTTCCTTCATTTTGAAAGTCTAAGTTCTTTTTAAATAAATGTCACGTAGTTGAAATATTTAGGACGGGCGCCCATTTTTCTTTTTTTTGCCGCTTACCAGAAGCTCTTTTGCTACGCCATTCGTACCTTAGTTTATGATTGGCTAATTAGCCAATTGAATATGCTCCTCCCGCATATTAAAAAGTAATTAGTTGGTATAATGAGCGGTGAGCAGTATTCTTCAGATTGAATCCACCATTTTTTTAAATGGTCGTCAAATGTTATTGGTTGACCCAACTTATAGATAGCCGCCGGAAATAGTAATGCTTCTTGCTACTATGTTGCAGAATTGGCAACACCAGGAGTAATTGGGGTGGTAGCATGAGTTCTTTGAGACGTCCGCGAATGCCACCCATATTGTCGGAATTATTTAGAAATTCGAAAAGACAAAAAAATATATATAGGTATCTAAACTATATATGAAAGCTGCTTAGGGATTCGATGAAAGCAAGTCAATTTGATATTTTCATTTTATATATTAAAGTTTCGAGATTTTATACTTTGATAACTTTGGTCAGCCAGAAATTAAAGAGAAACTTTTACTCGGCCGATAACTTGTCTACATTAGAACAGGTATTGCACAGAATCATGCCAATATCTCGACACGATCAGGCAAAGGAGTCCTCGGATTTGTCCCAATTCCATGTGGTCTCTATAAATTTGAATTTTGATACACGATTTTCGGAAGATTCACGGAAGAACAACTTCTTTCATCGGATTAAAGTGTGATTGACTTGAAAGATGGAAGTTTTTTCACGTCCAGCATCGACAACCAGGAGTTGTTGTTTCTTCCTTCTCAACAACTCCTTTAAGTGTTGTTGAGAAAGCCGGTTGAAAAGAACTGGTCTCTTGGACGTCATGCCATGACAGTTAACACCTCTTACCTCGTTAAATTCAACACCCTGCTAGTGGTCGTCGACTATCAGGGAGGTTGCCGAAGTATCGTGCAATCTTCACTTGAATCCAGTGCGAAATTTCGTCAAACCTATTGTCGGACGGTAAAAAGTAGAAATTACTTGATCCTTCAGAAGAAGATGGAAACTTCTTTTCTTTTAGCTACTACCATTTCAATAATGTTAAAAAAGTCTTTATCTTAAAAATTCTTCTTAATCTTAAAAATTATTTATAAAAATCGATTGCAGCAACCCTTCCTACAATCAAGAAAAGCACGCCACTTTCGATCCACTGTTAAGGAAATGTTGAAAGGACAGTCTTCTTTGATTTTAGCAATATTCATCATGAATACTTCTACCAAGTCCCCACAAGGGATTTTTGAAATTGAGGTTCTAAAATGTTTGGGAAACGTAAAAAAAGCTTTTTGTTATCTGGTACAGAGAAGAGTTGAGAAACGAAATTTGAGTGGGTATTTGAAAGGAAAAAGATTTTCGACATATCCTGAAATTAATTTAAATATGACGAAGAAGCTGAAGGTCCTTTTAAAAGACGCGTATGAAGATTGGTTAAATTCTTCGCTGTAACCAAATTGTTTCATCTACTAGATAAGTGGATGCCACAAGGTGGAGAATATTCGGGTGAAAAACATAACTTTTAACTTAATGTACTTTGCAACTCGCATACCTCTGGGAAATCATTATGGTTAAGAGCGTTTGTGATCAGATCACATTCTAGTGTATCTCTGTTCTTGAAGTGAGGTTGCTTTAACACGCCTCAAGGCGTTCGATGGTAAACTGTTGCGAGAAAACATCAATAATTCACATTAAAATTACAGCAAATTCGGGCTGTTTGGCTGATGAAAACAGGATCTCTTAGTTACACTGAGGTAAAGAGCTTGGGGAGAGAAAATAGTGATTTGAGTGTATCCTATGTGATCCAACGATTCTAAGTGTGTATTCCAACTAGTTTTTCACCAAAAACAATAAACGATTCATTGAAAACCGCGTGGCTTAACCTAGAACTTATATGTGCTTGCCGCACTTAAATATCACCAAAGTTACTTCACTTAAATTCAAAATGATAGTTACGACAGAGTTTTTTTCACGAATAATGAAAGTGTTAGACCTGAAAGAAATGCAACTGCCATCATTTTGTACCAATAGTGTATAATTTGTCCCTTTACATTTTAAAAGACACATTTGCGCTTTAATATCATTATACCTTTCAGATCTACCAACTCTGTGGAATAAGTTTTTGAAACTTGAATTTATAGACCAAATGAAGATTTAGCAAAATGTCTATCAATTCTGTGCTTGCTCTGCTTTTTCGTGTATTTATTCCACTGGGACCTATTCACTTGTTCAAAAATTATCCTGCAGCTGTTTGTATGATTACACTAATCATTCACATGTGGGTAAATAAAATCAAACTCGTATGGCATGCTTATTTCGATCACACATTTTCAAGAGTATGACAAGTATACGTAGATATGGTAAACTGAAAACTTTCAAAATAACACTCGAAAACTCTTGACAATTCGATAACCCAAATAGCACTCGATCCTATTCTTCCTCCGCTGACAATATATAGTAATTACTCCGGATACGGTAATCGATTAAAATGTCCGATTGCACCTCTCTTACTATGGACGCAGTGTGATGTAAACAAAAACTAGCAGTGGAATCTTAGCCACCCATTGACTTAAGAGGAAGAAGATGTTGAATGAACAAAAAAGAAGAAAAAGAGCAGAGAAAAAAACAATACAAAAACAGAAACAATTCTACAGCACGACGTTGTCGACGATGTTTTAGATTGTGATCAAGGAAAAACAACATAAGACAGAAGAGTTAGTTTATAGCCAACCTGAACGGAAAGAAAACGTCTTGAGGGCAGAACAGAGTTAAAAACAGAAAATAAAGACGGAACAACTACAGCATCAACAACAAAAAAAAAACAACAACTAATCCATTGTTGATGGAGGAAGAAGAATTTATTGGCTTTGACCACCGACATCGAAAACTTTGTTTTTCCCTCTCTCTTGGAAGATTTGAAAATCTGTGCAGCTGCTGCGCTTCTGCTGTTGCTGCCTTGCCCTCTTCTCTTATCCGGGATTGACCAAAAAACCTCCTGTTCCCGGACTTGAATCTCAGAGCTCGAATGATAGGATACTAACGAAAGCAACAGCAATGTAGATGGGACGTATATACACACCACGGAGCACTTTGTGCCCACGAAATCCCAGAGCGTCCCAGCAGGATATTTTTTTCCCACTTAGGCTGATCTTATGACTTATTCTTAAAAACATGCACTCAAGATGTGTGTACATGTATCTCTTTGAGGAGGGCAAAAACGACATTTTTTTCTTGCTGTTATTTTCATTTTCAGTTTTCTCTCGAAAGGTATTTCTGCCAATGCATGGTTAGTGCTGATGGTAAAGTGTGTTTGCTGGAGGTATTGATTGTAGTGTTAATACTCGTATTGATCATATTTTCTCTTCTTCCTAATTCGCCTTCAGTATCCAGTAAATTGAGCCATCCAAAATTTCAGATTGTCAGTTAATGGTTTCAATATGATCTACAATGGCGTTTCGAAATATTTTTACAGAACGACTTTCAATCTTTCTTTCATAAAATAATTAAAAGAAAAGGATCAATCCATCTCGTGCTTTCAACATTTATCAAATAATCTTTATAATATAAATATAACATAAATATAAAGAAACAATCTTTAATTAAAAAAAAATGTACGAACTATATAAAACATAAATATTGAAACTGAGTTTTTCAAATCGATACGATTTCCTTGTTATTCAGCTACAATTTCGTTATTCTCTATGGTAGCACTGCATCAGGACTCTTAAAAAAAATATTTTACTAACCTGATTCAAGTATAGTCCAGTGTTATTATCGATTACTGTGTCAACTTTAATAACTGAGATTTCTTATTGTTTTTAAACGATGATCAAAGGAGAGGGTGCAAATTGATCTTAACATATTTAATCAAATCTGAAAGAAGTAGTAGTAGTAGTAGTAGTAGCAGTTGTAGTAGTAGTAGTAGTACTTGTTGTTGTTGTTGTTGTTGTAGCAGAAGTAGTACTAGTATTAGCAATGAAAGTAGTAGTAGAAGTAGTACTAGTAGTGGTAGAAGAAGATTTCGTAGTGGTAGCAGTAGTAGCAATAAAAATAGTAGTCGTAGTAGTAGAACTAGTAGTAGTTTTGATATTTAATAGTATGAGTAGTATTGGACGTAGAAATAGTGGGGCACTAATAGAGTAAAGTAGACAAGTGTTAAACCGACCTACAGGCTAAAATCCTTCCACAAAATACATATAAGTGTAAAAATTTGAGTTTGACTTTTTTCCAGTAATAAAAACCCAAAATAAATACCACGATAGAAATAAATAAGGTAATTTGGAGAATCATGTAGGAAATCAACAACTTGCCGATCCTTCCTCGGCTTTTTCAATTTTTGACAGTCAGGGCGAGATAGTAGAAATTGAATTACGGAATAAACTTCTGCAGAACCGAATGTGCGACGCATGTTATCTGGCAGGTAGCCCTCCTTGTATTTCTAAAAAAAATCTCCCTACAAAAGTTCAAATTTTAGACTTCTAGGAATTTAATAAAGCCAAGTTCTAGAACAAATCGTAACAGATGAATTTGGACAAGATTCAACTAAAAGGTGTAGATAATTTAACAGGACAGCAATGAGAATTGAGGTTGTCACTACCATACTATAGACTGTACCACAAAATACAACAAAATGTTTACAAGAGGAATGTTAATACAAAGTTCTGACTCAGAATCACTACGTTTTCCACCATGTTCAGAAGGGCCAAACATGTCAGATTATCATTTTGCAAAAGTGATAAATGTTCTTCGATGTGTTCACATTTGGCCATATTTCATAACAAAAGAGGAAAATGTGCTTTATCAGGTTTTTGTGATACTGCAGCCTAAAGGTGCGAAAAAACTATCTATCGAATGATATGTTTTTTAAATATCTATACCAGCAAGGATTAAATGAAGTAATAAATACTTATAAAAAAGCTTTAAACAAATAAAAAAGTTTATTCATACTTATCCGCATACAAAAAGCCCATCCCCTCTTCCCCTTATAACTACATTCATACTATTTGGTAAGCTACTAACTAATAGGTGTGTAAATATGCAATGCGGATTTTTTCTGCTTGAAATATGCATTTATTTGAATAACAAAACGAATGAATTCAATAATCAAAGTATTGGCCATCGTTAGCTGCGACTTTTTCCCATCTTTCTGTCAATTGATGGATTCCATCCCAGTACCACTTCTCTTTGAGGCTTACCACTCATCAAGCCAATTTTTAACTTCTTCGTAAGAATGGAAGTGCTGTTCCGAAAATCCGTGCTGCATCGATCGAAACAAGTAGTAGTCAGAAGGAGCCAAGTCTGGTGAATACGGCGGGTGGGGCAGAACTTCCCAATTAATGTTTCCCAAGTAGTTCTGGACAGGTATTGCAACATGCGGCCGAGCATTGTCTTCTTGAAAAATGATTCTCATGTCTTTGATGAAATTCTGGTCGTTTTTCCTTAAGTGCGCGGTTCAATTTGATCAGTTTTTGCCGGTAACGTTCGCCAGTAATAGTCTCACCAGATTTCAGCAGTTCGTAATACAAAAGTCCCTTACTATCCCACCAAATACACAGCAAAGTCTTCTTTCCATGAATATTTCGGACTGGTTGTGATGTTGATGGCAGGCCTGCCTCTACCCATGATTTTTCCGCTTGGGATTGTAGAAATAAATCCACTTTTCATCGCCAGTAACAATCCGATGCAAAAAAACGTTTTCTTTTCTGTCTGGCAAGCGAAATTTCACAAATGGTTTTTCGCCTTTCGATGTCTCTTTCTTTCAATTGATACGGCACCCATTTTCCAGGTTTTTGGATCTTTCCCATGGCTTTTAAACGTCGTGAAACGGCTGCCTGAGTAACTTCCAACGCTTCTGCCAACTGTTTTTCAGTTTGTGTGTGTTCTTCATCCAATAATACCTGCAAATCTGTATCTTCGAATTTTTTTCTCTGAAATCGCCACTTTTAAATCTTTTAAACCATCGATCACATTTGGCTTGGCTTGGGGCATGTTCACTATATGCTTCCACGAACAATCGATAAGTTTATGCTGCCGTTTTCTTCAAATGAAAGAAGGTTATTAGACTTCCCCACAAATCCTCTTTTTCTGGCACGTAATTCGACATTTTTGAAGCGAAAAAAAACTATGTTGTTTCAATCAATCGAAAACATATGACATACTGGAATTTGTTGACAGATGTTTACCCTCCAAAATGCTATATTAGTTATTCCCGACACAAACCATATGTAATGGTTATGCCATCTGTTAGTAAAATCCGTATTTCATATTTATACACCTAATAGTTTCGTCATTTCTCTGCAAGCTACCGCATAGTTCCATACTTCACATAAAGCGTTCGTCAAAGGGTTTTTGCACTTATTTGATTATTTCTGATAAAAGCCTTGGATACGAACATAAATGCAAAATCGGGTATAGATCTGTGATTTAGCATTGATTTACTTGTTTTATTAAAAGTCGTGCATCCTCCACAAATGAGCGTTTCCACGACTCCATTAGCTGCCACAAAGGCCCAGACCGTGGTACTAGGCTCTCTATGTCTCAAAGTAGACACAATGCTGGTTTTTTTGTTATCTATTATGAACCATGCATTTGCAAAGCATGGAACCTGGATTCGAAAACACTTGTATTCCTATCTGCTATTTTTCAAAAAACGGTAACAGATTTCAATGTAGCAAGTTTAGGTTTCAGAAGTTTACATCGATACCAAGACAATAGGTTAGCAAACTTTCTCATTTGAATTTTGGACTGAAATAAAAAAAAATTTTAGAACTTACAAAATTCAAAAATACCAAAAATGAGGATTTGTGACGATAAATCAAGTTTGACTATTCTTACGCCCCTCGGTAACAGCCTGCTTGTTCCACCTTCGTACACCATCACACAAGTGTCACCTTCTGACGGTCTTCGCTGACATTTGACCGATGCTGTAATATGCGCTCAGAAAATCTTGTTTTTCTGTTTCGGAACCTCTTTTCTATGTCCACTTCTGATCTGTAATATACCGTAATAACCGCAAAATCTTTCACAGTATGCTCGACAGGACATACTCTGGCAATTATGTGTTTCTGGCAACCCCTCTCTAAATTATTTGTTAGTTGTGCAAAAACAGGACTTAGTCCTTCTGAAACATCGTAGAATCCATTATTTGTGCGTTTTTTTCTTTCTAATGAAACTACTCAACACTTCAGTGATTTATAGCTCTGCCCAAACTAAAAGGGGACATGCTAAAATTTAGAAGTATTTTGCATCTGAATCATGTGTCCTTTCTAGTAGAATAAATAATAGAAGAATAATAGAAGTCTTCTCGTTTCCATCCTTAAAACATCTATTGATATCTGTAACAAGTATCAATTTGTAACATTTAAGATTTATTTGGGGCATCTTAACGAATATTGGCCGTTTGTAGTAGAAAAAGTTGAAAAAAGGGTTGGAAGATTGTAATCCTTATTAAAGCCTGCAGAGAAAATGACGTTGATTTATACCGTAATATTTAAACGAATCAACTCTGTTGACATCCGAAGGATACGGTAGCTAAACCTTTGAAAAATTATAATTTTGTTAGCTATAGACTATGCTCAAATCAAAGGCATTCAAGTGTGGTCATCTCATCATACTGAAAAGCAATGGCCAAACGCTTGCCCTTAAAAACGACAAAAAAGGAAGAGCTCAAATGGGGCGCACAAATGATAGAAAATAAAAACCTAGGCCAAAGACAAATAACTTAAATGTGGAAGTGTAGTTTGTACTTTAGTATCACCTTACTCCTGAGTATTCTAATGAATTTTCCAGGGCTCCGATGTGCTTGCACGCCATATATTCAAAGATCGAACACGAGTGGGAAGAACTCAACTTCATTGAATGAAAATTGTGATCGTTCGCTACCATACTACCATCACGTGTACCATTACCTTCGTATCTTCACCTTCCATCACGTTGGTCTTGCTCGGCCTCGACTGTGGTCTTCCATGGAGGCAGAAGACCCTGGCCTGATTCTTGGAGTTCTTTCGGGTAAGTTCTCGGCGTTAGTAGAAAAGATCTACTCCTCGAATCTTCTTCCCTACCTTGGAACTGTTTATTGAGACACGGTTGCCTCGAACGACTTACAGGTATGCTTGGTTTTCTTTGTGATTATGATGTGTGCCAAGGTGTAAATGCCTTTATTCGAAAACGTTAATAGTGTCATCGTCATCAATGTATTTGTTGTTATCTTTCATCTCATCCGCTCCGCTCTTACTTTGCTTGAAGGGAGATTCCACGATGTCCCGGTTAGGCTATACGTCTTCATAACAAGGTTTTTCACTATGGTAGGTATTTTTTTTGCCTCAGTTCATGTGTAGAGGGTTGGATCGAGTTTCTTTATGCAATATCCATCCTACGCTGCTAGCTGCTGCTGCTGCTGCTGTTGTTGTTGTTGGTGCTTCTAGTGATTTTCGTTGTTACTTTCATCTTAATTTCGGACCGTTTGGCTTTTCCTCTTGCTCTTTCTCTCTCCTTGTTCTTTTCGTTCTGGACCAAACATCTGTATAGTTATTACCGGCCGTGTCTGACTTCTCAATTACAATCCGAAGGGTTTGTGTAGCACAGAAGTAGTCACATCCAGCATTATATCGCAAACGGCAAAAATTTCATTCTGACTCCTCTGTTAGTGGTTGCCGCTAATAGAGTCATATACTCGTTTGAACAACCTTGGCGGTTTCTGCACACGGTGATTTACAACATGTGAAGGTAGCTGTAGTACATTTGAATGTATGTTTATCGATTGGGAATTGTAATAGAGAGAGGTACCTCGTCGGTTATTGCGTTCTCGGACTAATGTTTTTATTTAGTTCATACATCGGAATCAGTGGAATGTTGGAAAATTATTGACATTGATATTGAATGTTTCCTTTCCTTTTTGTAGCTCAAAATTAATATTATTTGATAGCTCAATATTTTCTTCTGGGTTATAATGCTTGCAACTGGAAGAAACCCAGAAAATTCCACAACTCGATTCAGCTGAACTTTAGAAAAATGGAAAAAATAAACGTTGCGAATGTTCTAACATACAAACAATCAATTTTTTTTGTATAAAAATTGTCGTCAGATTGTCGGCATCGTTTTTTACTTGTTGAAAGAATTTATTTTTGACTGATTTTTTTTAAACAACTTTTTTCTTCATTAAATACAACTCCCGCTGAAGTTACGAATATAGGTTGAATACATTGTGACTAATCTTTATGTACTGTAAGTTCGAGGTATTTAAAAGTGTTGAGTAACAACGACTGAAGGATATATTCAATTAAATCTTATTTGAATACAAACATGAAAAATCACATTTGAAAGATCGATTTTAAGTATCGGTGGAAATACTTTCTAAAATCATGGTCAATGGATTTTTTAGAGCAAATAATTGCAGTAGCCTATATCGCATGAAAAAAGTTAGAATTTTGATCTGGTTATTTTTTGTAAACTCGTCCATAATGTAGCTTGAATTGGGTCCAATACATCGGTACAGGACTTTGCCACCTGACTGAACGAGATTTAGTGGAACAAATTCATCACATATGAGCTATAGATGTAAAGGAAAACTTAAAAATAAAAAATAAAAATGATGGGTGTTTGATCGTATATTTTTTTGACTAATAGCCTATAAACTTAAAATGATAACATTGGTTATTTCATCTAACCAAAATAGTTTCTAAGCAAACGGTTTTCCAAAAATTTAAAGGATATCGAAGAATTGAATACTAACACGTTGATCAACGAAGCGTGAATTGTTTGACGTCATCGAAATACGATTTCTACGGGCAATATTTTGAATACCTTTTAAACAATTATCGAATAAAAATTTTAATAATTTAACTATATTCCTGGTTGAGCCCAAAACATAAGTGCTAATTGCGCATTCAATATGATAACACTCTTCAAAATTTTGATATGTGCATTTTTATCAAAATTTTGAAGAGTGTTCAAACTATGTTGGTTGTATAATTACAGTTGGGGACAAAACTCTCCATACACCCTCAAAATTTCATAAATTTCGTAGAAAATGCACATCTATATGAGAATTTTATATGCATCATTCCTGCAAATGTACCTTCATTAACAGAAATTTTTTTAAAAATTACATTAATCAACTTATAACTGTAAGAACACAAAAAAAACAAAATTCAGTAGGGACAAAAGTGTTCATACATTAAGTAATTTAACTGAAAATTCCACATTATTTATATAATTTTATAAATCAATATTTTGTTGGGCCACCGTTTGCATCAATTCCGGAGTTCTTCCAGAGTTATTTCTTCCCAGGCTTGTTGAAACGCAGTTTTTAGTGATTCCTTGCTCCTGGTGTGAATTTTCGAGATTTTTCTTTTCATAAGTTCCCAAATATGTTCAATGGGGTTTAAGTCTGGCGATTGAGGAGGAGAAAACAGCTGCCTTGGTGCATAATAAAGCAACCAGTTCTTTACAAGGCGTGCTGTATGTTTAGGATCGTTGTCCTGTTGGAATATCCAATGCTGGTCAAGACCCAAATTGTCCACGGAAGGTTGCAAGTTTTCTTCTAACAGTCTTTTATAATAGTATTGGTCCATAATACCATCTATAAAGACCAATCGGCCAACCCCACCAGCTGCAATTCCACCCCACACCATCACATTGCCACCGCCGTGTTTTACTGTTGGTATCAAATTCTTCAGTTGCAATGCTGCTCCCTTTTTTCGCCAGATTCTTCCTTTGCCATCATTACCGAACAAGTTGAACTTGCTTTCATTAGTAAATAAGACAGTTTTCCAGAACTCTAAATCCTTTGCTAAATATCGCTTTGGAAATTCAAGTCGAAGCTGCCTATTCTTTTCAGATACAAGCGGTATTTTACGAGGAACTCTACTTGCATATACATCGGAACGTATCATTCTTCGGATGGTTTTAGGGTCAACACACTTATTCGACGTATTAGCGACATGTTCCGCCAGTTGCCGACCGGTTACCCTTGGGTTTTTGTCCACCTCTTTTAAGATCATGCTGATATCCCGCCTGGAAAGTTTCTTTGGTCGTCCATTTCTTCGCTTATTTTCACTGATCCTGTGTTTTTATGCTTTTGAACAATATATTGGACAGTGGCATGGGATAAATTAAGTAAAGCTCCAATTGCGCGGTATGATTTTCCATTTCTATGCTCAGCAATAATTAAATTTTTTATTTCAACACTTACCTCCTTACGCTTGCTCATTTTTCACTTCCTATGCTCACAGATTATTGAAACAAACTAGTCATTAGATCGTACTAACGCATTTCATGGGAAATACAACGGTTCTTTCAAGAAAAACAGCTACAGCTAAGCAATGCTATGAAGACCAGAGTACAATATATGATGAATGTATGAACACTTTTGTCCCAACAAAATTTGTTTCATTTTGTTATTTTTACACTTGTAACTTAAGAAATTTTGGTTTTTGTTAACTTATTGTTGACAAAAATACATTTGTAGTGAAGCTGCATACAAATATTTTATATATATTTTTATTTTCTTTTTATTTTATATATATTTTTTTATGAAATTTTGAGGGTGTATGGAGACTTTTGTCCCTGTCTGTATATTGAAAAGTAAAGTATTCAATTTTTTTTCGAGTTGTTTGAGTTATACTTAATATGAATTATTAATAAAAAAAAGAGTATAAAAGATGAACGAATAAAACAGACTAATATTAAGATATTGACACATGATAAAATATAAATTGTGAGCGGTTTTAGTGAGCTGACTGGATTATCCCATGAGGTACTGCGTCTTCCAATTCTTCTTGGGGGCAGCTCGACCGCAGACGTGAAGCTATTATATTAGTCCAATATATGTCTGTTAACTCGGGCTTGAAGTCGTGGCGGCTGATAGCGATATTGATGAGTCTCACCATCTGTTCATCAAGCGTAGCGCAAGGATACGATGGAAAAAAGAGACATGAGAATAGAGAAAAAGAGACATGAGAATAGAGAAAAAGAGACATGACAATCCATCCATCTTTTTATCTACAAATTTAAAACTATTTGTTATAAAATATCTGCACGTAATGGTGAGCAGCTTAAACGCAGTCAATCATATCGATCATATCGAAAACAATCATATCGATAACACCAAATCGGTGGAATACGATCGAAATACACTGAAAACCTTAGAAAAATGCAATACACTATAATACACTGTCGGCTACTCGTATGAATATTCTATGGACATTTTTAAGGCGTGAACTAACGCCTGCAAACTGGTGATGGCAGCAAGTGCCTTATGGAGAAACTGTGGAAACGAAGGAAAGGGAGATAGCAGAGCTCTTGTATTAATTACAACAAAGCACTAATCCGCTTAGACACTGGAAGTGTCTAGCGTCAGTGTCCTGGTGTATCAGGCAGAACGATCAAGCTGAATCGAGTATCTTCTACTCCGATAAAAACTTGGGTAATGTAAAGAAGTACCCAGCGCTCCTACGAGTCACAAAGATCTGCGAGGTAAATATTGACGACATGCTGAACAGATTTGCAAGGCACTTCGCTAAAATTGCTGGACTGACAAAGGTAATCTGAACCAGTGGGTTGAAGAAGCAAGTTAGACTCGCTGAATTCTTGTATCAAGATCTTTTAGATTAAATCTACCGTCTGAAGCTACCAACTAGCTGAATGCACAGAGTAGGCTCCAGAGAAGCAGGATATGTTATAGCAGGATTGGTCGCACATGGCGTCTGTGCATCAATAAACCGATGCGACCCAAAAAGGGAGAAAAAGTCACGGTATGATCGAGTTTTCGTACACTCAACCTCATTATTCAACTTGTAAAGTGGCAATGTCTTCTTTCCATGAATATTTCGGACTGGTTGTGATGTTGATGGCAGGCCTGGGCTCTATTCATGATTTTTCCACTTGGGATTGTAGAAATAAATCCACTTTTCATCGCCAGTAACAATCCGATGCAAAAAACGTTTTCTTTTCTGTCTGGCAAGCGAAATTTCACAAATGGTTTTTCGCCTTTCGATGTCTCTTTCCCACCCATTTTCCAGCTTTTTGGATCTTTCCCTTGGCTTTTAAACGTCGTGAAATGGCTGCTTGAGTAACTTCCAACGCTTCTGCCAACTGTTTTTCAGTTTGTGTGTTGTCTTCATCCAATAATACTTGCAAATCTGTATCTTCGAATTTTTTTCTCCGAAATCGCCACTTTTAAACCTTTTAAACCATCGTTCACAGGTGTCTTGGCTTGTTAGTGGAAGCATCTTCACCATATGCTTCCACTAACAATCGATAAGTTTCTGCTGCCGTTTTGTTCAAATGAAAGAAGGTTATTAGACTTCCCCACAAATCCTCTTTTTCTGGCACGTATTTCGACATTTTTGAAGCGAAAAAAAACTATGTTGTTTCAACCACGCGACCACATGAAGAAGTCACATATGAAAGTTTCACATAGTTTCTTACCGGACCTGGTGCATATCGGTTCTCTCATCTCCTTGATTTAGGACAATTCTCTTACACTGTCCGATCTGTGGAGTTGATTCGATTCAGAACATATTTTTTTCAACGGCTTGCACTTTTCTAGATATTTAGACATGCCCTAATTTGATCGACAATATTCTGAAAATAGGAAGTAGCTTTGACCGAAATGACAATCGCAGATGAATATTATCTTTTAAACAAAGAGAGCATGACTATCCTTGGAAAAATCGCCCCAGTCCTTGGGACAAATTTGCAAATGTAATAGAAACATTTAGAAAAATAGTGAACTAATCCTTCGAGACCGGGATGACAATTTTTTCAGAACATAAAACTTGAAGTGCCTTTTAGTTATGACGATTGGGCTCACTGAAGTAAGCTTTTTTAGTTTAAATATTTTGGACGTGCTATCAACTATTCTTTGATATATTTGGATAGACTTCCACGTGGAGCAGACCACGGTGTTGCACTAGTATATTTTTCTGTCTAAAGATATCAGCGCCCTCATGTTACCAAGCCCTCCCAGCGTATCCAAAGCACCACCAATGTAAAACGTTATCAACATTCTCAGCAACATTTACCTTCTATCCATTATGCAAAGTAATTTTACTTCCACCTAATTATAAGTAATATAACCGTCAAAATTTGAATAAAAATCGTATAGCAGAAGAAACTTTGCTTCAACATGAAATTCAGGACTCATCGAAGACCGTTCATTTGAATATCTCAAATTCTTTTGCAACATACATAATTTTGATTTATCCAAATTGCCTTTATAAAAAATCACAACTCCAACAACGATAAGGTATAGATTTAAATGAGTGATTTAAAGCCGCCTCCTCACAAGCATTTTAATGCGGATAAACATAATCCTATATGCTGAGAATGTGTGTGATGTATGAGTTATACACACTTTAGGTGCGTACGATTTTGTTGGTTTTGAAATTTATCTTACAATGAACGTGTGAGGTCGATTTGCCGTTCAAATAATCACTTAAGGCTTGGTTACTATCCTTTTGGGGAGTAAATTTGAAATTTGATAGATAATAGCATTCAATATAAATGTGATGTGGGTGGAAGTAATAAATGTTTGAGATTTTGACGTCTTCGCTGGTTGTTGCCCTTTTATAACTTGAAAACGATTGTTTATGGCATTGGATGATGGGGTAGAAAGTGAAAATTTATTTTTTAATAATTTAAGTAGGCTAAATCAAATATAGATGCGACCAACCTATTACGATAGTCATAGAGTCGTTTGGTTTTCTTTGGTTAAACGTTCCCCATTTCGGGATTTCGATTAACTCCCATTCAATTCATACTTCCAAACATAATAAACTGTTTGTAGCTCCGCCAGGTCTGAGGAAGCTATAAAAACCGGACAGGCTTGCCATACGATTAAGGATTACCCAGAAGAAGCTCTAGGAAAAGCTTACTTTTTACCGAAGTTTTATTGAATTTTAATATTTGAGAATTCTAGGGACCATCTGGACTCATTGGATCTGGCTACCAGGTCCAATTTTCCCTACCCCATAAAAGAGGTTGTTTGGAACCTGGTACTTGGTGCTTGCAACCAATCCACCCATCATCATCCAACGAAATTACTTCTCTATTGGGTGTATCTGGACAATTTTCCCAGAAAGATGCCAAATCTGTCTCATTTTGTAGAAGTAACCTTGGCTCATGAATCTATTCAAACAACTTTTCGAGTAAAGGCTGTGTAGCTAATCGTCAACCTGATTTACAATCCAAATATATAGAGGGATTAAACAAACAAGCGAGACGGAAAATATCGTGAAAACCATTTCTTCTGGTAGAACTTGCAACAGCAATAAATCAATCTGGAATATCTTTGCAGAAAGGGAAAGAGAGTGAATTTAAATAAACTTAGACGACTTTGCTGAGAAGAATGCACCATGCAATCTAGTAAACAACTTCCACCTAACGCGAAATTTCCAATAATCAGCCCCCAAACCGAGAAATTACAGCAGAAGATCCTAAGGCCCAAGTCAATCTTTTAGGAGAAAACCCAGTAGCTAACTTGAGTATCAAATTAAAAGCGTTGTAAATCAGTACATTTCAGATGGATAGCAAAAGGAAATTAAATCTTTGATTTGATGCTCACAGTTAAGAATGGATGAGATATTGCTATAACTTGAGAAAAGGGTTGTCAAAATTATCAGGATAATGTAGCATCTTCTACACTGTCATCAAATGGAAGGGAGTTTATATTTAAGCTGAAATTAGTATTTCACTCACTCCAACAGAGGGATTTTGTTTAGCGAGCTTCTATGATTTTCATCCAAATTTGGCAAGGACTCTTTGAAAAAATTTGAAAAACTTTCTCCTACTTACAAACGATATGTTGCTAGTTTCTTGATGTTAAATGCAATGACTGTTTCACTCATAACGCTAGGTGGATTGTAATGTTCACATGAAGTCGGTTCAGCTCCTAGATCAACCTCAAAGATCAACTCTCTTTTGCTAGAGGCGTCAAAGGAAGTAACCTCAAAGATAAACAAATTCAAAGAAAGTTATACATGATTAACATAGGTAGATATCACATATCTGATGTATGATGTGCAGAGGATGTCATGACCTGCCTTTTCCTGTGGTATAGATCAAATTTTCGTTCGGGTTAAGCTAGACAAATGGTCTTGACGATCAGCAAAGTTGAAGACCATCCATTTTGATTGATAATTTGGGAAAAAATTCAAAACCACCAATGACAATGTTTGAAAATATTGCGACGTTTACAACTCCTTCGTGCTCTCTTATAAAAGATAATCGAAAAAAAATGAAGCGATGATGTAAACTGCCGGTCGTGAGTCCTCAGACAGCAGCCAAAGCATCACATAAAATCTGAGTAGGGCTCGCAAGTAGCACACAATGGACTCGATTTCTACCACTTTTTGAATTTTATTTTTTGGATCATTTGGATGAAATTTTTATATTTTTTTTTTCGCCATTTTGACACAATTGACCATTTTTTTACTTCAGTCAAATCTTTGACAAATATAACAAAATGAAAAAATTAAGACTGTTGCGTTTGCAAGGATGTAAACTTCAGGCCCCTAAAATTTAAGGGTTTTGTGATCAAAAATGGATCGTTTTGATGAGATTGATGCATTATTAGAAAACCATAATATAAAGTTCTATCCTTTATATATAGTAGCAATACAGAGACCATCCAAAATATAGTGGTATCCTCAAGAAACTCATTAAGAACGTTCAAAACCAACGGAAAAGAATGCTGACATAAGATGAATGCTTGTGGTGCGACAAGCTGTCTTCACAAATTGTTAGCTACCTGGGCGCTCTTGGACTTTTTTGACTAGGTTGTTTGTAATCGATTCCTTAGTTAGAGTCTGTAGAATTTCATCATTTTTGCTCCATTGCATGGATGTGGTATCCACATGTTCATAAAGAACATTAATGGAAATAGAATTTCAATCGACGAGCGCAAAAAAAAGGCTTTGAAATGGGACAAGGATCTATCAGGAAAGTTCTTCAAAGGGAACATAGAAAAGAACTCAATGATTCAAGCGAAGTAACGTACAGATGGAAATTGATATGCTCAAACACGGATTTTTTTGATAGTGCGGGTGTTGCTGGGTCATGGATAATTCAACTCCCACCTTCCCGAGTTAGCTACGCAGCATGTTCCAAACAGTAGTTTCCAGGTAATAGAATGGAATGTGAAGACGAGATCACGGTAGTTCTCAGGGAATAATGTTTCACACTACTTGGATTATATGATAACATCATCCACGTACAACTATCACTACTAATCGAAAGAAGGAATAAAATGACAACGATATACTCAGAAAGAAATCAGAAATTTTCATAGTTTTGAGATCAGTTGATAATTGGACTGTAATGCGTGAAACGATTTTTTCGCAATTTTGAGTTTTTTCACTCTAGTAATTCAACATTACAGTCCGAAAATCAAACGAAAATCGAAATGGGAATATCAAATATTCAATATCAAATCAAAAAAGAAGAAAATTTTTCGATGACTCTATTTCACTGTGAGAACTGAAGGGTGGAATTCAATGGGAATCTAGGACATAAAGGGATCTCTAAGAGTTGACAAACCACCAAACTAGAGAGAAGTGCGAATACTAGTTGTAGGAGTCGAAATTTAGTCATCGACATTCTGACGGGAAGCTTGTACCCATAGCTAAAAAAGATATAGAGGTCACGGATCACAGTTGGAAATATATTCCATAAGGTGAAAAGGTCAAGCAAAAAAGAAGGTAGCTTTCAGGGAATAGATTTGTTTTCTAAAATAAAAAAATTTCAGGTAAGTGCATGCAAATTTCTAAACGTAATATGAAACAAATCTGCTAAGGTTAGATATAAGTCTCAAGACATCAGAATAACCTCAAGGACAATAAATGAAAATTCCCGCTTCGTCCTCAATCTCTCCAGGAGTTGACTGTCAAAATGAAAAGGATAATTTCTAGATGCTCCTATATTAGAAGTCTTCCCAAGGAATTTTTATTTCGAAAATTTGTTTTTCTTTTGAAGGTTTCTAATCTTCTACAACTTGATAAATTGATAGTACTACTAGATAGAAGTATTCAAGATTGGGGTGTTAGGGATGTACACTTGGCATCCTAAACAGGCACAGAAACAGAACTGACACAGAAACAGAAAAGTTTTTTTTCAAGTCCACATATTTAGTCCATTCCCGGGAAGATTCTCAAAATTTGACTTCTGAATTTGATGTTTTTTTTTTGTTTTTATTTAGTTCGTATTTTGATTCAGTTCTCTTGTCGCGTATCCTCATCATTGCTATAATTCATAATTCACGGATACTAAAAGCTCTTTGTAAGCATGAGATGATTTCAATTTTATTATTCATAGCATTGTCGATCTATGAAGATCCGTCTGAGTCTATGTATAGTAAGCGTATCATCCTCAAAGAAAAACTATCGAGACAACACCGACTAGACAGATAAAGTGTTAACAACTGAATATTCATAAGGAAGAAAAAGTCAACAGGCGTCAGCCATATTTCACGTTGGCAAATCACCATGTTTTCAAAAGCTGCTGATGAAATTGAGTAGGTTATAAAGAAATTCCTAAGTTATTCAGAATGCGTCTCGGTGAGCTCGATAACAGTTGTTATTTTATTTTACTCGCTGCTAGCCGGTAAAGTAGGATATTTTGCGATTTATTTATAATTATCGATTTATTACGTAAATTTCCACTACACTTACATCCTCATTCCATTGAACTTAAAGCTGTTTGGGTGGTACATCCTCGAGCAAGTGGTTTGGCCAAAAATCCAACTAAATCAATGTGTGTGTGCCTCCGCAGAACAATACGACTTAATTTAAATAGGCATGTAATCTTTCATTATAATTGCATTGGATATAATCAAATACCGATTACGCCTCACACATTGTCTGTCTGGTATCATCAAATGAATTGGGTGGCTTAGTTGGCTGACTCTAGATGACTAGCTGCTATCTGACAAGCTGTTAGCTTAAGCGAAAGTGGTCTTTGCCGAACTGACAACAGCAGTTCTCCCCAATTGAAATTCTTAAGATGTTTTTCATTTGCAAGTCTGATTTATCTTCGACTAATTTTCTTTTGTCGCTTTAGCACCGATTGAGGCTTTGCATCATTGTTAACATTTGAATTAAATAGCGTAGAATCTCGTCTGTACAAGGTAATAGCGTATTGTGGGGTTTTTCGGGCGATGTTTAATGATAAACGAAATTTATACGAGTATAATTTCAATAAAAAGGAAAAGAACGGAATTAGTTAGAAACTTCGTCAAGCGTTTCAAAATTTACGTCATCAATTCGGTGACCCCGACGGGCGAACATGACAAAATTTTAAGATTTCTTACCTCTAATAACTGGTTCAGGTTCGTTTAAACCAGACTGTTCTCTGTGTAATTCAGTTGGGTTTATTCAAATTTTGTCATGAATGGATTACCCCCCCCCCCCCCCCACACACTACGATTCGAATCGTGCTTCCAACACTATCTTCAACTTCATTATAGTGTACATAATGTAACAGATAGTCATTCAATCGATGCAAAAAAATGAGAACGTATCATTCGCATATGCATCAATCCAAGACGAGGCAAAGTGCAAAAAATAAGCAATGCAAATAAAGAGGTTATTTAATGTTATCCTATAATTATCTTTTCATTTTTTTTTATGCTTTGTATAATTTGCGGTTGGCCATAAAAGTTTACGACAGCTACACGATTCTTTCATAAAATCCGATCAAAATAGACAGACAAAACTGATCGTTTTGATAATTACTTTATTAAAATGCATAACACGCCAAGTAGAAATTTTGTTCGAAGGAAGTTTTAGTTTTGTGGGTGGTATTATGAAGTTTTTATTTTTAATGTTGTTGTTTTTTTTCATGAATGATTTCGGTGTGAGAAAGACTAATGAGGTGTCAATGAAAAAATTTTGAAAATAAATTTTTTCAGACCATTATAAAATTTTTACAGTATTCTAAATGATTTCTTTTTTCCGAAATGGCTTAATTTTGCTGCTATAAAATTTCGTAATTAAAAAGCGGCAGACTGGATCGAAATCAGATCGTTGAACTGCGGAATGGTCTATAAGATTCGACTTTACGGTAAAGATAAATAATTTTTAGCAATTTTCGAACATTAAATTAGAGGTTGATGATCGTTTAGTTTTCAGACATTATTTCCGAATATTTTAGACGACATTCAAAGTATTGACATTAATTTAATGCATTTTGCGTTTGATTCGCCAAACGGATGTGACATTTTTGAAAATCTCTCAAATATATCCAAAAAATAGATGTTATTGATCTATTCAAAATCCAATGAAAAATATATTTTCTTCGATAAAAGTCATGATTCATTAATATCCCACGCGGTAAACACAGAGAATTTTTGAAAAAGTCAAGACTGTATTCGCGTAATTAACTAAAAACAATATTCGAGATGGTCGAGAAGTATCTTTCTGATATGATTGGCAAGCTAGGATTCATGAAACCTAACACTCGCCACTAGTACTTTGCGATGACTGTGGATCAATAGGATCTTGTTTTTGGTAATTTTTAACCACTTTTTTTATTATTAGTGTTTTGAATTATACTCACTTATTATTTATTTTATTTATTACCTCACAATTCAAAAGTGACCTGGGGTTCTAGTTTGACAGAAGAGACTAGGGGACAAGGGGAGACTAATTATTATCTGAGACAACTGCTCATTAGGCATGGGCATTTTGAATGTTATCTGTAGGAAATGGGGAAATCATCGTCGCTTATTCGGCGACAAGTGACGCCTGCTACACCTTCTTCATTTGCTGAAAGTAATCCAAGCTCCGTTTGCACTTTTCCGAGAAAATAAGCGTGCTCTCTCCAGGAAATATTATGGGAAAGATCTAATGATCATTGGATTCGCGCGCCAGATTACGTGTGAACAATCCAGCTTAAAAATAAGGACATCATGGGTCGGGTCCCCCTGACAGTAATTCCTCTCTTATCCATTCATCCCCGCTGAACGAGAGTTTTCCTGAGCCTGAAGACGCCGCTAGGAGAGGGACCAAAGAGGCCTAGTCTGAAGAAATGTGACAAAAAATTCCAGGCTAGGTTGGTGGTTCCAGACTTGGTGTAAAAAGAAGTTTTGTGGGTCAGGCTAGTTGCCACTGGGAGTCAAACACTCAAGGCTTAAATAGTCTTCAACTCCCTATCACAAAAAAACAAAAAATCAGTGAATATGACAAATGATCAGTTGCAATATAAATCACTTCTGTCAATGAAATAATTGAAGCCATAAATCCTACAAATCGGAAAATTTGTTTTTATTCTCCTCAGATAAGCCAAAATATCATCATTGAAAAGTTATTATTTGAAAACTTGGGCACGTACGGATCAATTCGTATTAAATTGAGTTTTAACCAAGTAAGAAGCTAAAATTTAACTTAATTTCTACCTCGTGGGATCAGCGTAAGTCAATAGGGACGACTCAAACTTCCAGTACAGCGTTCGCGTTGAAACTGGCCCTAAATTTTCTCTTGTGTGTAACGAAAATTCCCAGCGTCTTTTCGAATCCAATTCAAATAAATCAGTATAAAATACCTGTAGGACTATATACAATATACTATATACTGGACTATTGGACTATATACAAAAGAAGAATGAAATGTTGCATCCTCGTTGCATTGCCGAAAATTACAATATTTTCAAGGTATCAATTCTAATTCGTATTCAAAAATTGAACAGGACCACGAAAATTGATATTCTGTTTCTGTTTTAATTTTAAAATAAATTTAAGCTGCAACTGAATTTATTTCTATTTTTATAGCTTTCGGTAGATCAATTATTTGTCGGCCAGAATAGTAGAGTTTGGTTATATTGAGAATAGCATTCGTTATAATTAATTTGATTCAGTTTTTTTTTATTAAAATCCGCAGCGTACGACCTGAAATTTGGGGTAATCATTTCTGATATCTAGTTCGTGTTCAGAATTACAAATTGGATAAGTTTCGTTGTATTATCAATCAAATTTCGCTTAGTATGCACTATAACAGTGACTATGAATATTTTAATCAATTGAAATTCATTTCTAATTGAATTTCGTCCAACGTTTTCAGCGCGAAGAAAAATCTACATCAAAAATTTTAAATAAATTTTATTTCATGCACAACCAACGGAATTTTTTCATTCGTTACGTCATTAAAAATTCCCATGTAAATTTATTCGTTAACTAATAAATTCCAAAATTCAGGAATTCAAAAAAAAAATTTGATTTATCATCATCAATTTCAATAGTTTTCTCCAACATGTGTGCATATTTGTTCATAGTGCCGCCGTTTATAAATAGAAGCTAGATGAAAGCGAAATACATTTTTGTGGAAGTTCCTGAGGCAGTGAGAAATTTTATCCATGTTATTTATATTTTGCGAAAACACGAAAAAAGCAAAGACCATACCTATTGAAATAAATTAGGAAAGCAGAAATGAGTTCGCATTTGATATGGGTTGCAAGGATAAATATATGCTCATAAAAAAGTTTAATTTTACTAGAAGTTAAAACTGTTATAAACCTATGTACCTATCTATTTCGGTAAAAAAATCAGCAATGTGTGTGACGTTTGCACGGTAGGGGCATGGCGAAAAAAATATCCTTGATACCCAAATCCAACTGCAATGCTCATTTTGAGCAGGGAAACATTGAATTTTATTGTTTTATTTTACTCAATGCATGTCAATGGTACCATTGCATAGAATTTAAGTTTAGTTCGTATAGTTCGGTAGCATGTTGAATCCTCTCCTGATGACTAAACCTTGAAGACCAGTAACAAGTTAGGTCGCCATTGCACTTGCATTATGAGTTTCAATTTATGAGACTCAGGACAATATACGAGGGTCAGTCAGAAAGTAAGTTTAAGGGTAGCAGCGCTACGCTCTCTCATCTATCCTAATCAATTTGACGCATCGCTGAGCTGAGTTGTTCTCTCATCTATCCTAATCAATTTGACGTATTGCTGAGCCCCATAAGTCTATTTTTGTGTTTTTTAAAACAATTTAAAATGGAGAAGCCGATAGAAGTAGCGTCCAAATGTGAACCGCGTATTGTGATACGATTTTTGATCACAAAAAAATTATCCGCTAGTGAAATTTATGGAAAATTATCGCCTGTATACGGTGAGCAGTGTATTAGCCTTCAAATTGTTACGCGATGGTGAACAACGTAACAGTTTTCTTCGCATGCAAGGTGTTAGCGACAGTTTTTTGGAATTATCAAGGTATTCTTTTGATTGATTACCTCAACGAAAGCAAGACTATCAACGTAGAGTACTACTGTGGTGTTTTGGATTGCTTACGAAAAGCAATCAAAAACAAACGGCCAGGTTTGTTGATCGCAAATTGTTTTTGATTCACGATAATGCCCGTTCGCATTCTGTCCGTTTAACCCAAGAAAAGTTGGTCTCATTTAAATGGGACGTTTTCGAGCATCCCCCTTATTCCTCTCACTTGGCCCCAAGTGATTTCTACCTTTTCCCGGCGATGAAAACAGGGTTTGACGGCATACGATTCGACATGACAGATTACATCACCGCAGCAGTCACAGCGTAGTTTAAATACTTGGACGCAAAACGTTTCGACGTCGGAATTACGAAATTAGTTTGTAGATACAAAAATGTAATGAAAGATATGGCGACTTTGTAGAAAAATAAAAAAAATGTCTGAATTTTCCGAAAATGACCTTTTTTTGTTTTGACCACTCCTTCCCCCTTCCCCTAATCGGACCCGTAAACTTACTTTCTGACTGACCCTCGTACTAGACCTCGGGTATCCATGAAACCTAGGAAGAAAATTCGCGAAAAAAGATGCGATGAAATCCAACTAGAAAATGTAGAGGATTTTCAAGGAGCAAGGACAATGCAGAAAATTTAAATCTGTTGTACAATACGCAAACTGGATATCTTTCCTCAGACACTAATGTCTTAACAATGCGATATATATTTAATTTCCTGATGAAATTCTCGTCAGCAAGCTACCTGATTGTCAAGCATTGATTTATCCACACTAAAGCTATGGTTCTGTCGGACCATGTGTCGATCCACTTTTGGAAGCTAACGTAGACGGAAGGATGGTTTTGAACCTGGAAAAAGAAAGTATTTAGTATCAATATAAAAAACGTATTCATGCCAACTTTTGAACATGAGACAGAAAGTGAAAAAAAGGGAGCGATACCGTTGGAAATACTCCTGCAATGTTTAAAAAAAACTTTTCATTTTCAAGCCTTACCAGTGAAGTTAAAAGTATGACTATGATGTCAATTTACTGAAAATGGAACCAGCTTTATCCTTAACATTTTGTGAGGATCGTCCGAGATTTCTGATGCAGGGTTTGAAATGATTGCCGTTTAGAACCTTGTGACGGGATAATGTGGCCGAAACAAGGTCGTTCTTGGTTTTCTTCAATTTCCCAATAACGGAGGAGAGTTGATAGCACCTTCGAAAGAAAATAAGACTGAAATGAAAAATGAGAAGATAGCTAAGTACTTCTCCTTCATGGATCTATTTTGTTGCAGACGAGTTACTTTGATGGTGCCTTGTTTGGAGTATCATCATCAATGGCGCGACAACTCAAGTTGAAAATTGGCATTCAGAAGAAGACGGGGAAGTTTTTTCTGGTTGTTCTGATCCTTCGTCCTTCGGATATACGCTAGAGAGTATTTTATATTTTCAGCATTTGAATGGTTTTTGAATTTATCAAAAACCACAAAGTAAAGGATATTAGATTATTACCATTTTCATTACGAAACTATCAACGAAAAATACAAATTTACAACCAGGAGAGAGAAATATTTTTTAAAATAAACATTTAAGATTATTTTCTCGAAATATCGACCACGATCAGATAATGACAATTTGTTTTAGTGACAAGAGACCAACGGCCATTAAAACAAGTGCTTCTAGTATGGATGAATTACATTGAAT
This sequence comes from Stratiomys singularior, assembly GCA_954870665.1. Classification (NCBI taxonomy): domain Eukaryota; kingdom Metazoa; phylum Arthropoda; class Insecta; order Diptera; family Stratiomyidae; genus Stratiomys; species Stratiomys singularior. The sequence continues at coordinate 12,571,267 of OX940881.1, forward strand.
TTTCAGTATCGAAGGTTTGATCTCAAAATTCTTACAAAATTTCTTTTGTGCAGTCTATTCCTTTCCGTGTAACGCATCCTGTGTCAATTTGCCAATCTGTTCGCCCATAATCAAAAATACATTTTGCCTTAAATTTTATTCAGATCTACAAAACAAATAAATAATCTCAAAATTTATTTGACACTAAATCTTTTGGAACGACCAATTATTTCTCTAATTGCATACCCATATAAATGTTTTCTAGAGTTATGAAAATTTGCATGACGGACAGACCGACAAACTGACTGACAAATTTTACGATTTTAATAGGATATTGGAAACAACGAACAATCCTTAACATTGACGTGGTCAGCGAAAAAGCGAAGAAACTACATTTGAACACATTTCGAAAAAAAGACTATAAACAACCAGTATAAACAAACTGGCAACTAGCCAAAAAATAAATCAATAACTGCATAAACACTCGTGAAAAACCTTTAAATCCATTCTATGGCATTATGTTTAGTTTCAATCAATCGAGGAAAATTGATTTGATTTCAAGATTTATTGCATGCAGTCGCATTCAATTTATAGGAGTTTATTTAAATTTTGACCAAGTGTTATCGAGAGCAATGCAATTTATGTGTGGAAAATCTGGTTTTTATTTAGTTTCTATATTTCTACATACGCTGGGAGATCGAAAGCATTTAGCTTGAATATATGAAGTGATAGATTTATTACTATACGTTGTTGTTGTTTTTGTATTTTCGAAAATATATCAAGCAGGCCTGTTGTTTGTTTTTAACTTAATTTACTACCATCATGACTCAATCCACGACTAAGAGACATGATTTATTTTAAATCATGTGGGTCTTTTGTCGGTATCTTAGATCAATTCGAAAATGAACTGCATGTTAAATATTCTTTTATAAATATATATATATATATATATTTATTAAATTTATCCTCACTTGATGTTTTTCTGCTGCAAAGTACAAACAAATATGAAAATAAATTAATATGTTATTCATGACAGTGTAATATCCAGACTAAGTTTTAGTTTATTAAACATTTTTTGAGATAATTGCTGGTAGATGCAATGCTTAGACGACTTTATGGAACACTTTCAATGCGAAATGTTTGAGGTTTGTATTGATGCAAACGCGACGGTTTCAAATTGTATATTTTTTTTGAATTTTTCTCTCCCGTAATAACTGATCACCTGTCCTCGCATCCTTAGTTAAAAGCCCAGCATGTACAAAGACGTCCACAGCGAAGATGGCCTGCCGCAAGAATGTTCCGAATCTCACTTTAATGTGTTCACAAAAAAGGAGTAGCTCTATAGCAATCAAACATATTGACGTGAATTTCTGCATTGATATGAAGGGACATAACTAGAACAAGATATACGCTTGTTGTTCTTCTGGACTCAGAAGAATGCGTTTGTTCAGTATGTTCTTTATGTCCAATAATTCAAGTGTCCTAACCATCAACATATTATGTGTTTACATGGGCAGTCTAGAATTACCTTGAGATGGATCACTTTTGCTTTGAACAATTTAAATATACGCTCTTCTATAATGTATTCAAGAATAAAAACTTCTAAGCTGTAAGCTACCAAAAATCTAATATTTAGAACAAATCCTAATTCGTCTTCTCTGCCTCTTGTCTCCTGCATATTAATATATATTAATAAATATTTTATTTTAACGTTTACAGGGCAAAGCGAAAGGGAATCGAACAGCAATTTATATTCGATCAATATTCCAATCACATCTCCAGTCATTAGGATGTTCGGTACAAAAGCATGCCGGCAAAGTATTATTTGTAGCTATTTTGGTTTTAAGTACATTTTGCGTAGGTCTTAAAAGTGCACAAATACACTCCAAAGTCAATCAACTATGGATACAAGGTAATGAATGAAATAGAAAAATTTTCCCTCCGAACTATGACTAAATTATCTTTGTTGCTTTTTTCTCTCTGAAATTTTCAGAAGGTGGGCGATTAGAAAAAGAATTAGTTTATACACAAAAGTCAATTGGTGAAGTGGAATCATCAACGCATCAATTAGTCATACAAACATCTCATGATCCTAATGCATCTATTCTGCATCCGCAAGCGTTACTAACACATCTCAAGGTTCTCAAACAAGCGATATCGGTGACGATACAAAAAGATGATATAACATGGAGTTTGCGCGATATTTGCAATATACCAACGATACCCAGTTTCGAGGAGCATTTCATTGAACAAATATTTGATCATATAATACCGTGTTCAATTATGACGCCGTTGGATTGCTTTTGGGAAGGAAGCAAACTTTTTGAAGAGGATTCACCACCGATTATACCGTGAGTAGAATTCATTGTGCTCGATGTGGACGCTTAAAACATTTCGTTTCTCTCCAACAGTGGTCTAGACGATAAGGTTAAATGGACATCACTTAATCCCGTGCGTATGGTACGATTGATGAAGGAAAAATTCAAGGATCAATTTCCATTTGATATAATCGAACAATACATGAAGCGTGCTGCGATCACAACGGGCTATACAGAAAAGCCATGTTTGAACACATCCGATCCTTTGTGTCCTAATACAGCACCAAACAAAAACAGCACACAACCTCCTGATGTTGGAGCTATCTTAACAGGTGGCTGCTATGGATACGCAGCCAAGTATATGCATTGGCCGGAGGAGCTTATTGTTGGTGGTGTTGTGAGGAATCGCACTGGGCATCTGAAGAAAGCGAAAGGACTGCAAACGGTGGTTCAACTCATGACTGAAAAGGAACTCTACGACTCTTGGTACGATCAATACAAAGTCCATCACATCAGTTGGACGCAGGAGAAGGCAGCTGAAATCTTAAATGAATGGCAAACGGCATTTTCGAACAAAGTCAAATCACTACTTAATTCGTCAGAGTACAACGCATATGATATCTTCATATTTTCTTCGGCTTCGTTGGATGACATTTTGGCGAAATTCTCAAATCCAAGTCCGAAAAGCATAATCATCGGCATTGGCGTTACTGTTGTCTACACCTACATTACTCTATTGCGGTGGGGCGACCCCATTAAAGGACAAAGCAGTCTTGGAATAGCTGGAGTACTACTAATCGGAATGTCAACAGCGGCTGGATTGGGACTTTGTGCTCTGCTCGGAATTGTTTTCAATGCGGCATCGACCCAAGTTGTTCCGTTTTTGGCTATGGGCTTAGGAGTAAACCATATATTTATGCTAACAGCTGCCTATGCCGAAAGTGATTCATCAGAAAAAATCAGGAACATTCTGATGAAAGTAGGCCCAAGCATATTATTCAGCGCTGCCACAACAGCCGGTTCATTTTTCGCAGCAATTTTCATCCCAGTACCAGCCTTGAAGGTTTTCTGCATCCAAGCAGCTGTGGTGATGTGCTTTAACCTGGCAGCAACATTGTTTGTTTTCCCAGCTATGATTTCATTGGATCTAAGACGACGATCAGCTGGCCGAGCCGATATCCTTTGCTGTTGCTTTCCAATCTACAAAGACAAGTCAGCCATGAACAATGTCCCCGTGTACAGCCGTGCAGCCACGACAGTTCCTAAGCCGTCTGCCAGCAATACACGACAAAACGAAACGTTGTTAACGGGCAAAGAACCCAAGCATAATCCTCTTTCGATTTCACGTTTCGCATACAAATACTACGCCAGATTTCTAATGAATGGCACTGTGAAATTCTTGGTGGTGACTTTATTTGGCGGTGGTATTATCTTCAG